>CM050650.1:55514323-56774927 GCA_027574665.1 Rhynochetos jubatus
TCCTTCTGCACGTAAGAGAGATGGGACTACTGAGTGAGCAGCTCGGAGAGAACAGATCTCCATTCCTTCAAGGTTCATATTCAGCAGGTTTGAACCAGTGGTGCTCTGCGTGGTGCAAGGTCAGAGTTACCTGATGAGCGATATGATTTTGGGTGTGGGCTTTTTTATTTACTTTAAATGAAAGTTTATAGCTGCTCAGAAGGCTGGCATTTTTATGAGAGCCTTGAGGGTGATAATCAGGGGGAGTGGTTTGGGCTGAGCTGTTACAGTTCAGGATGAAAGGAACTGATACCATTGTTAGGCAGAGCATCTGCATTTCCCTGGCTTGCATGCTGCACTTAGGGCAGCCAGCGCACCTGAGCACACTGTAACCTGAATGTGTGTCGATACGGCCACCGACTGTAGGCCCGTACTGCTACCAATTGCTTTTACGCATAAAGGTTATTAAGTTTACACTGCAGGTTTTGCATTCCTGTAAATGATTAATTTTATAACTGTTTGAGGATTTGGCTACAAGGTGGTAGGAATGTGGACATGGATTTCTGACTGTGAGACCCTTTGGATGCCCAAATGAGGAGACTAGGCTGCATTACAGAGATAGACCGCGTAATTTGGAGCATGTACAATGGTGTTGTTTGGCACAGATACTCTAAAATGTCTTCTGGAGATGCTTTTCTTCACAGCCTCCTTAGGTGAAGTGTTGGACACGCATGAAGTATTAAGTGGCCTGAAGCACACAGCGCACATGATGGACGAGGAGAGGCTGAGAGTGGGTGTGTGTATCCTGGAAAAGGGAAGGCTAAGGCAGGGTCTAACCGCAGTCCTCTGACAGCTGACAAACAGGTTACGGAGAAGCCAGGCCCAGACGCTTCTCCGAGGTGCAAGAGGAAAGGGCACGCTGCAATGCAGGCAAACCACAGCAAGGGAGATCCTGAGTAGACAAACAGAACAAAGGTCTTCCCAGTGAGAGGTGAAGCACTGGGACAGGTTGACCAGGAAGATGGTAGGATCTCCATCCTCGGAGATGATACTCAAAGTTCAGCTGGACAACGCTCTGGGCAGCCTGACCTAACCCTGGAGTTCACAGTATTTGAGCAGGAGGTTGAACTAGGTGATGTCCAAGCCCCCCTTGACCTGATTTTTTTTCTGCAATTGCACATGTAAATGGACACAAATCTACTAAAGAAACAGCAGATAAACACACAATGCATTTTTGGTCCTTATGCTATCTATATAATGTATTCATACGATTGAACCACCTGATCTCATAAGGATTGAACAAGTGGACTAACTAAGCAAATTGGACTAATTACCCTAAATGTCACATTTAAGAGCAGTCTGCATTTGCATTCTAAAGCTTTGAGTGAATTTAACTCACTGAGCGTACACAAACATTTCTTTATTAAATCCTTGGACATCTGTTAGTCTCTTCTCACGAGGTAGTGCCGTTTGTTACCTTTTTTTGGGCTCTTTTCTTTTTTTTTTTTTTTTGGCAACAGATTCCAATACTGTTTAATATCTTTACGCTCATTTCCCATGTGATTTTGGGCAAAATGCAAGTGATATTTTAAGCATCACTAAAATACATCATGTACGCTGTGTGCTTCAGACCACTTAATATTTCATGAGTGTGGAAAAGATGAAAGGTTTAGCTTATAAAGCAAAATACACATTTATGCTACATTCAGGTTTTTCCAGTGATAGCATGACTGTAACAGCAAGGACCAGCATTGTCCCTAGCTAAGTAACAAACCAGAAGGTGCCTCTCTAAAGCTGCAGCAATAAATCTTTTGACTAAAAAGAAGTGTATTTTCAAAAAACACATTCAGCTCAGTAACTAAGGGCTGTTCCTTAAAATTGGAAAATACGTATTAGAAACATGAACGGGCAACATGATTCCAGGTGGTTTACTTCTGAGTGTATCTGAAAAGAGGAGTGGTGCTATGTAGTGAAGCAATAGGCTTTCATTTTGGAGACAAGATGTAGGTCATGTCTGCCTTAGACACTGATTAACCTAATTAGTTACCTGGTTAGTCCACCGAAACGGCAAGATTTAGCTGATTTTATGCATCCTGTGGACTTCCCGATACATCATTCCATGTGACTGTTTGTTATTCTTTTCTCCTGATTTTTCCAGTTCCTGTTAAATCGTGGGTTTTATTTGTTTCTTTATTTTGGGGGCTGGATGCTCACACGAGTGCATGGTACAGAGCTGAATTTGCCCGTAGCTCAGCCTGGCCTGCTGCAGCTACCGAGCAATGGGGCATGGTGGAAGGGGAAGAACAGCCTTGGGTATTGTTTTGTGAGCCCAAGCTCTAAATGTAAAGGGGTTTGAAACTGGGGTTTACTGTGACAGAAAAGATATAGAGGGTGTTCTTCCCGACAGTAATATGCAAAAAATGTATCACTATCACTAGTGACACATACAAAGTTTTATCACTATACGCCAGCAGCTGGCACGGTGGCACCGCAGTCCCCCGAGGGACCCTGTTCCACGCACAGCTCTGTGTTATGGCACGGACCAGCAGACTTGACTTGTTTGCAGGGCGGTGCTCTCTCTGTTCTCGCTCCCATTATGTTCTACAATACTGACCTACAGAAAGAGCTGGAAAGCAACCTGGTAGCTATTCAACTGAGGCTTGTTTTCAGCTTCGGAGCTTGGAAAGACCTTTGAGACTGTTAAATTTCACTTTGCTAAGACAATTTTCTGCAGTCTTTTTCCAAAATTCTGCTTGTGTGTGTGTGTGATGGATAGCTGGCATTTCTTTTGGGGAAATTTCTGGTCCTTGGCCCGGGGGCAGGAGCACTCACTGGGGGGCAGAAAGGAAAACCAAACGTCATTTTTCTTGGCAGTTATTGACCGGCAATTGCCTGAAGTCTGTACGTTTTTGGGGGTGTGATTTTGTTGATATATACTTTTCAATAGCTTCTGGACTAGACCTAGGTGAGAAACAATTCCTCCCAACAGAGTTTTTTCTTTTGCCGGTTTCAGAGTTATTAAACTAAGGGGCATTGCTACAAGAGCACAATAGCATCCTCTGGCTAGAGTAAGCTGCTCTGGAGGCACTGTGGATTTAAGAGACTAATGTTTCCTTCTAACGGGCTGTTTTTTGAGTGATGCTTAAGAATCTTGCCCCTACAGGTACCTGCTAAGCTATAAAGCCTGGTATTGTCAAGAGGCATACGTGAGGGTGGTTACGAGTAATGCAGCCGAGAAAAGCCCCAGAACCTGGTGAATTCATTTCAGTAAATAACAAAAACAAGAAGCAGCAGCTTTGTGAGAAAAGAGGCCATTGTACTATCTATCTATCTATCTATCTATCTATCTATCTATCTATCTATCTATCTATCTATCTATCTATCTATCATCTATCATCTATCTATCTCAAATTTAAAACTATTATTACCAAAATTAAGAGCTCTGACTGACGGTTTTCAGTTGGTTTGAGTTATCCTTTTGTTTTTTTAAAGCAGTCTATCTCACTTTCTCTCTCTGAGACACACTGACGTTGACAAACACAAATTTGTATTTCTTTTTCGTACAGAAGACACAAAGTCATAAAACCTACTTGCAGGTTACAGCAGTTCTAAGGGTCAGGTCCTTGAAGTGCCCAGGTGGTGTGAGGAGGTGAGGTATGCCAAGAAGATGGGGGGAAAAAAGTCTCAATTTCCCTGACTGCTCAGATGCATGGCAAATATTCTTACCTTCAAGTCCGATGGTCTAGCCCTCAGTTCTGTTTGTGTATGTGTGCATGTTAGTGTGCGTGTGTGGGGGTTTTTCTTCTTAACATCACTAACTGCGTTGCATACTGGGCTGTATGTGATGTTTTAAAGAAAAGTAAAATGAAAAGTAATTCCAGAAACCAACTTTTTCCAAGGATAAAATCCAAATTTCTTCTTGGCTCTGCGAGCGGATGCAGAGGGGTTCTAGCACAGGATTTCTCAAGTACATTCAGACACAGGGCAATGAACACACCATGATCGAGCCAGTTTGATTTTATTAGCATACATGCATCGTAAGATTTTGCTGCCTCCGGGCTGGATTAGAGTACTAACCTGTTTATAGTTACTGGCTCAATCCAGGGGATTAAAAAACTGGTGCCGAATGCAAGTCTGCCTTTGGCAGCACGGTGCTGTTGCAACCTGATTCCCATCGGCTGGGTGCTGCTGTCCAGAACAAAATCCAGATAAAAAAAACGTGCAAACTAGTTCAGAATTTCCCATTTAGAAAGCTGACGTGCTTCACGCACCCAAGAGCTGCTGCTGGCGAAAGCTCTTAGGCCGGGGTTAGAGTGTTTCATAAGAGATGTAGAGGGGCTGTTGGAGGGAGAGTTTGAAGGTGTTTTGATCCCTGGAAAAATTTTCTTCTGTTCCCAATCTTCAGGCTTCTCACTTCCAGCAATAAGCAATGTAAGATGGCTGAACTTACACAGGTTGCTTTGGACAGGGGTTTTAAAGGAGAGTCAGGTGAAGAACACCACCTTTCAAGGCTCTTGCTTGGTTGGGAGGGTTTTGTTGAGGACAGCGTACGTGAACAGACCCTGATTTTGTTTACATGTTTTGTGGTAAAACATTATTCAGTTCTAGATTGACTAGCAAATCACCAAAAATCAAACATTAAATAGCAGGGAAAATGGGAAAACTTGCCAAAGGCCTGGGTTGGTCAGTAAGTATTGCAGAGCTCTCAAGGGGCAACAGCATCTCCTTAAGGTTTCGGAGCCAAGTGACAGAGAGAAGAGTGCAGCCCATGAGTAGGTCTAGCTGCAGGCATTGCTGGCCACTTGGCCCAGACCCTGGATGGACCCAGGTGGGGAAGAGGCATCCTCCTCCTCCTCCTGCTTTACCCACAGTGACCAAATCCAAGCTCCACGGTCATACAGTGACCTGGCTGGCAAACGGGAGGGTTGGCACAGAGTCAGCTCCCATGGCTTAACACAGCCAAAGAGGCCAGCCACAAGGTGTACCTTGGGCAAGTCTGACTTCATCAAAGTAATTTTTGTCTGTGATTTCTTTGTTTTCTTTCTCCTTCCTACTCCAGGTGTGTACACTTTTCTTTCCAGCACCTTGAAATCTCTAGAAGAGAGAGACTATATTCACCGTGTTCTGGACAAAATCACAGACACTCTGATACACTTAATGGCTAAGTCGGGTCTTTCTCTGCAGCAGCAACACAGACGACTGGCTCAGCTCCTCCTCATCCTCTCTCACATCAGACACATGAGGTGAGAGCAAGCACGCAGGCAGCCCTCCTGCGCCTGTCAGCGCAAGGGAGGTTTCACGAATGCACGCACACGCTTTTCCTTCACAGCTGGGAATGCAAACTGTGTGTAGAGTTGCTACAACAACAATAAATTTTGCCTACTTTCCATAAAGATGTATGGAACACCTGTGCAAAACAGTACGTTGGATTATGGTGTGAAAGGAGTAAATGTTTTCCCCGTTTGTTTCTTCTAGTTTTCTTTTCCTTTGCTTCTTGTTTTGATGGTGCTGTAAACAGTATCTACCTTAAATGCTTTGTGCATCTGGTATTCTGTTTGAAAAGTACCAAGTAGAATTCTAACATAGCAGTAGCCCAGTTCTGCAAACCTTAGTCTCCTATAATTAATAAAACTATCACTTCTATGTAGCCACTTTTCACAAGTGGCTTGATTGCAAATCACTTTAGAGAATAGACTCATTATGTGTATTTTGCAGGTCTATTAAATTCCAATCTAGAGGACTGTGCCCTTTGCTAATTAGAGGTGAGGTGTCTAGGTGCAGCAATGGTTCTTCCAAACGTAATTGCCTCTTAAGGTAGCTGCTCAGTGCCTGGAGTGTTAACAATTTATTTATTTTTTTCCCTAAGAAGAAATAAAGGAAGTTCCAGAGGCACAGTGAAGTTAATTATTTTTTTCCATACTTTGTGAATGGACACTATTACAAGTGAGCATTTGCTAATACGTTGGCTAAGGTTATTTTCTGTGAAAAAAAGTCTGGTATTTTAGGTTTTATTATGGGAAATCCAAGATACATCCCATCCACTTAGTCAAAGTGCCTAAATTAGGAGTCCATGTGCCCCAGTCTACCTTTTAGGCAAAGGACAGCAAAAGAGCCACAGCAACTGCACTGTTAAGTTAGTGGTTTTGTACCAGGGGGGATTTATAGGAACCTAGGAAATACTACCAACTGATAGCTTCCCCCCCCATATTTGGAAAGTAACCCTTGTTTCATTACAACCCACAGCAACAAAGGAATGGAGCACCTGTACAATATGAAGTGTAAAAATGTAGTTCCACTCTATGACCTTCTGCTGGAGATGCTGGACGCTCACCGACTGCATGCCCCAGCAGCCAGGAGCGCTGCACCGATGGAGGAGGAGAACCGGAGCCAGCTGACAACCGCATCAGCTTCATCTCATTCCTTGCAGTCATTTTACATCAACAGCAAAGAAAAGGAGACCATGCAGAATACCATATAGA
The DNA here is from genome assembly GCA_027574665.1 of Rhynochetos jubatus. Lineage (NCBI taxonomy): Eukaryota > Metazoa > Chordata > Aves > Eurypygiformes > Rhynochetidae > Rhynochetos > Rhynochetos jubatus. The sequence continues at coordinate 55,520,782 of CM050650.1, forward strand.
TGAGAGTCAGCATATATGATGGTATGAGAAACCCAGCAGCGTATGGCCTTGCTCATGCTTCATTGCGTCTGTAGTGCCACCTACGTAAACACTCCAATGACAACAGTCACCTGCATTTTCCATTTCAGTGTTTGCCTAAATTGCTTGCTTATCCTAGATGGAAGACATTTCATTGCTATGGACAGCCAGCAAGGATTGTCAGGCTAACTTGATTTAAAATTTGCAGTGTTTTTATTTAATTTTGCATGTAAGTTGGGTAAGTCCTAATCTAAACCATTCATTTTATTACAAATTAATAGGCCATACTACCCATGTGTATTGGTATCTTCATGAGTGGTAGCCTTTGTTGGTGTCCACCCCAAATTCTGAGCTTGCTTAATCCTTCACTTGCTTGAAACGTTGAAGCAGTTTGGTAGAGATTCTGGATGACTATTTTTGGGAGTAAATGGAAAGTTGATTGGCATCTTAGCGTGCCATAGTGAAACTGCACTGTTTGTGACTGCCTTAGTAGTTCAGGTAGATTCCAGCCTCTCTTCTTCCTACAGCAGAAGGGAACCCCTGCCTGAGAACAATACTGTTTTACCTTGCTGGCTCACATCAGCACACAACTCCCTCTCAGGATCATACTGACCAAACTCCTGGGTCCCCTTACCATATCCTCTAGCCAAATTGCATTGTGTGCATCCTATCTTGTCTGATCCTACAAAGCTAAATTGTTCTGTTGCTTGGCAGTGTGTAAATCAAGGGCAACACGGCAAACAGCGATAACATAGATAATTACTCTTATATCAGACCAGATGATTACAAAAACCATCAGGTCTTTAAAAAAAAGGTGTTGACACACATACATGATCCAGCACTATTTTACAAAAAACCTCCCCCCTGTCCTTTGCTTTGTTGTGCTACAAACCAAGGGGTGGGGATGCCAGTGCCAGAGTGGCAAAGCAGGGTGTGATGGGACCATCCCACCCATAGATTGTGGCCTGGCTGTGTGTGGGAGGGCCACGTGTGGGATGGCTGGCGTCACAGCCAGGGCAGGAGGCTTTGCATTGCCTTGACTGTCTTTGGCTCTCGTTGGGCATGCTCAGAAATCTGTTAAGAGCCAGCTCACCTGGCTCACCAGGTCACTCAGAACCAGGCAATGAGCCTCAGACTGGTGAAGACTCTAGGACTGCATGTCCAGGGAGATAAATTTGGCTTTCTCCATGCATGTGTGTGTTTTTCATAAGGATTAGTCAGATTCTTTAGACGGACCGTAAACATACAAAAGGTCCACTGACACCAAGAGCTTCAGTGAGGAGAGACTGCACGTGAAGGAGAGACTGAAGAAACCCATACTATGTGCTGTTCCAAGTAGGAATCAGTGCTGCTGTTTGACTGCCTCCTTGCTAGAAAATTAACCCTGTCAGGGAACGTTGCTGGGTACTGGAATGTGATTATTACATGTGCCAGGGATATTTTGTTAGTCTAGTGAGAAACTTTGCCTGTGCTATCTGCACATCTGGTTTGCAGATGCAGTTTGGGAGCTAGCACGGACCAGGGACTAATCCAATAGCCGGCTGGAAGGGTCTGCCCTGCCAGTAAAGGTGTTTCACAGCCTGTGCGTAGGCTGCTCCACAGCAGCTGGGCACAATGCTGGAGAAGGGTTCAGGGATGCTTCTTGTACTTCTACAGTGGAAACCTTTATGTTAGATTATGTTGATTGGAATATCCTGTAGTAACTAAATATAGGAAATAGTGCAACTAATGCCATACGGGAGCGCCTATGTCTAATTACTCTCCCTGTTACACAAGCAGAGTCTGTGTGCAGTGAGATCGAGGTACGTGGCGATTGTGAAGGCAGCCAGGCATAGGACAAGTTTGTGCTCCAAGTCAAGGACTCAATTCTTTCATGAATGTACATAATGATGTCTATAACAGTTTCATGTACATATCCAAGGATACGCGCAGTTTAAGAGCCTAAAGCTAGATGCTACCTACGTTTGAGAAGAGTCCTCAAAAACTGTGCAAGCCTAAACCTGTGAAGCAGTCACTGTAAGTTAATAGGCCTTTTTATTGATGCATATTATAGCGTCATGTTTTTCTGAATGTGCTGAAGGATTTGTCTATTTGTGTATTCAGTAAGAGTGTGTGTGTGCGTGTGAGTGAGTGTGCAAATTTGGTACCTAAGGGCTTTTGGAGGTCTCCTAAATGCCTTGAAAGAAAATGCACATTTTGTTTTGTTTAGTAGCTGGTTTTCAAATGTGTTTGCTAGAAAAATCATGAATGCCCTCAAATGAGCGCAGGCTAAGATCTGAATGGAGCACACAAATCCCTGTAGTTACACTTACGTGCTTACACCTTCATCATTCACTTGTAGCCCAGCGTGCGTTAGAGCTGCTCTCTAAATACTGTACGTGCAACTCGGTGTTCTCCACAACAGAACACACAGATCAAGCTCGTAAGATGCAAGGCAAATTGGTTTAAATGAATGCCTCCCTTCCTACATCCCAGAACAGTTCATTACACCAATTCAAGTGTAAGTTTGGCCCAGAGGAAAAAACAAAAAAAGTTCATGGAGAGCAATTCACAACAGAGGGTCAGAATTCCAACGGTACTTACACAGGGCAAATACCACTCCACTCTACAGATTTTCCCCATGAAGCTGGGCAAGTGTGATCTGAAGTGGTATGCAGCAGACAGAAGGGTATCATAATGTGTCTTGGAACATAAGGAATAATCAGTCAGCTCACAATCTTAATTATGAACGCCTTCCTAGGCTCAGCCCTTCCAATGAAGTAATTTAAATTCAACCAGTTCTCCCATGTTTGTGGTGACAAGAGTGAAGGGCACCAAAGAAAGAAAAACAGTGATTCCCAGTAACATGTTCATTTACTTCGGGGCAGTTGCAGGATCTGTGTCATTAACTTGTTCATGGGATTGTAATTGAAGCAGCACCTTAATGAATATAGTAACCTTCCCATAGTTATCTATAAAGATGATTGTCTGCATATCAGACAGCTGAATGTAGCTACTCAACTGATTAAACAAAGTCTATGATACAAAAATGGCAACTTTTTTTCATATGTAATTCTGAATTACGCTCTCATGTATGCAAACAAACAAATGTGCCTGACATTTGGTAATTGTTATTTCACAGGATGCTGTTTTATGTGTGTGTATATATAAAAATATATACTTTATATTTGCAGCTGACAAACCAGTACTACCTGAATACCTGGTGCTGGACATTAAATAAAAATATATAGCATGTAAAAAAAAAATTGAAATAGAACTATTCAGGGCAGCTAATTATGCTTTTACCAAAACATTCATAGTGGTGTCTCTGGACAGCTAATGAAAGAATCCTTTTATAATGTTTATACACGGATTTGTTTTTTTAAAAAAAATCAAAAAAACAAAAAAACCCCTAGAAGAATAGACAATGTAATACCAGCACAAGCCAAACAGAATTAGACCAGATGGACTTACTTTGCTTGAGAATATGGTTGTTATGAGTTCTTACAAAAAGCTTGGGAGGCAGGAGAGGAGATAGGGTGATGTGTAGCACTTAGTGGTGTCCGAGTTTTGAACATGTGAAAGCTACTCCGGTTTGTTGTGGTTCAAGCCATGTCTCGGTGTTGCAGACTTTGTCTCAGGTAAAACTCCCAGTTGGGGCAGTAGGATTTGTACTGGGGTGAATAATTTAATGAGAGTTCCTTGGTGTGTGTTTGTGGTAAATTTACCATTAAGTTTCAGTGACATCTCTTGATGATTTTCTCTTGCTGTACGCTGAGGGGTTTAATGATTTAAAAATATAATTAAAGAAATAATCTGAACTGAGGTCCCAAGGACATTGCAAAGACTGTCAGCAGGTCACTGGACTTTAAATTGAAAAAAAAGAAAACAAAAGGAAGCCCAAACCACCCCCTTCGTCCAAGCCAGGGTTTGTACTGGAGCCTCCATCCATTCTAACTGATGCTGTTTCTGTAAGAGTTGTGCCAAATGTTTAAAATGAAACAAATTACCAGCAAAGTAAAAATTCTGCCTCACTAGGGCCTTAGTCTTATCACAGGCTTTGGTAGGAACACAGCAAGCCTCTCTGGTGTATATAATAGCCTGCTTAAAAATTGGAAAGCAACCCAGCCTAAAGCTAATGGCTTTTTGTATATAAGCTGTTCTCGGGTGAACTTATGTGAAGTGCATTTCTTACTTTGAATACAGAGATGGCTATTTTCAATGCTTTCTTCAGCTGTAATCTAACTTTACAGACAGAAATTCAACACATGTAAAAGAAGGGTCATGATAATGCCAGTATTGTGATACAAACCAGTCTTTGCTGTCACCTGCAACTACAGCAGAATCTCAAATCGATCTGAGGATTTTAAATTAATATTTCCCTAATATTAATGCCCTACCCTTTCTACTCACAATTTCCTTTCATCTTTCAAATGTAGATAGCCTTATATCCCAAAAGTTGTTTTCAAAGTGATTGTTGCCCATAAGGGTATTAAGTTTTGCACTGTGTTAAAAAAAAAAAAAAAAATCTAAAAAAAATCTTTTGCATTCAAATGTGCCTAAAGAAACAAACAAAAAAGAATAAAAAAAAGTATATGCTGCCATCTTGCAAATTAGTATGCTTTGTTTCTCCTGTGTGCCTATAATTAGAAGTCTGTTTCTTCAGAAAGTGCCCATCAGAAAACGAAGGGATAGACTGCTGGTCACGAGACTCGCATTAAGAAGCCACTTTATGTATCACCTTATTGTACATACTATAAAACAAATGCTTTTGTGTGCACTATGTAGTCTGTCAATGGAAAGTCCTTTCTTTGGTATAGGCTCAGCTGCCATAATGTATTTGTTGAAGTATTCTGTTCTTTCACTGATGCATATAGAATTGGTGATGTCTTTGTTTTGGTGAGTTTTTTTTTTTTTTTCTTTGTTTTGCACCTAAAGAAGTTTGTTCTAAAAAAGTCTAAATGAAAAATCCAATAGGCTACCTGATTGGTGCAAAATTTTTATCAATGTATTTGATGTTGAAAATAAAGAATTAACCAGAGCACTTTGTTTCATTAGTTATCTTTTGCACAGTTTTTAAAAAAAGTTCTCTACTTACTGTTTTTCAATAGCCAGCAAAATGGTACACTATTCTTTTACAGAATGTTTTTGTGCATCTAAGTAAAACCTTTTCTTAACTAGTTTCTTCACCTTTCCCAAAGAGCATCAGCGAGTGGCTGTATCTGGAGTCAACAACACACGAGGTCTAGTCTCTAGTATTCCTAATGACACCAGGGAAATCACCTAAGTAATTCCTACTTTATACTGCTTATAAAATACTAAGCACATTTATAAGTACTATATGTGCTTTATATTTCTTAATTCGGTTTGTGAAACAGATTATAGTGGAAGAAACAAATTGTGTGACTTTAGCTTTCTGTAGTTGACTGCCACTTACCAGGAGTTAGCTAATACCAAGTAAAATAGCATTTCTTTCCCAAGTGAAAGCTACTCCTCAGGGAAAGAAATTGTCTCAACTAAGCTGTCAGGAAGGTAATGAAAAGAAAAATACTTTTAGTGACATAAGAGCACTTTGAACTTAACTCTATCCTGTAAAATACTCTAAAATTCATATTTGTTATTTGCAAAGAATCAAACCAATAATCTGTGGTATTCACCTATATATCTATATATATATAAGTATTTCAGTACTTGCAGATATATACCTATCAATAATAGAGAGAATATAGTCCCTGTGTTGATTTTTTTCATCATTTTTTCATCATTGGCTCAGAGGTTTTTCTCTTTTCCTACATGAACAGATAGGTAAAAGCTCTTTGTTTTTATGCGAAGTTTCACTGTACATAAGGAAAAAATGGTGAGATTATTACCTCAGTTCTATCATCTCAATGGTTAAGACAAGAATGGCAATATACTTTGCCCATGTGAAAGTAAGTACCCTATAGCTTGTCATACATGAAAGCAAACAGCCTATTCAGACTCCAAAAGAAAACTGGGCACAGCTGGGATTTGTAAGTAAGTGTTGAGTAGAGCTGATCAATGGTTCTAAATCATACACCTGTTTCACAACATGCTTTCGTGACCATGAGCTTGATTACGAGTTGCTACTTTGGCGATGAAAGGTGGGCCAGAGTAATATGTACATGTACATGTGCTCAAAATAAATAATAAAATCCTTTTCAATGCTGACCCAAAACCTCACAATATTCAATGGCTTTATACAATTTTTTATCCAGAGGACCAAATGAGCACTGAGGTCAAATGCTGTTATGGTTCATGGGGAACTGGCTTAAGACGACAGCTGCTACACAATACTGAACTCCCAGGCTTAATCCAAAAAAGCAGCTAGACAGCAGAATACTCCTGCAAAACCAAAGACCCGAGAGTCTTAAACGAACAAGCGGTCTGAGCATACTTACATCTGCAAAAATTGTAACAATGTGACTGGCAAAGGACTGCAGAACACCCCAGACCAGGAAGTCTTTGGCACGGCTCTTTCCAGAGCACAACATGACCACACAGTATCACAGCATGGCAGTGCTGGGAAGGCACCTCTGGAGACTCTCTAGCCCCATTCCTGGCTCAGAACTGCATCACCTAGAGAACACTGCTCAGGGCCATGTCCAACTGAGTTTTGGATAGCCACAAAGGGAGATTCTACTACCTCTCCAGGCAACCTGTTTCAGTGTTTATCCACTCTCTCACATTAAAAAATGTTCTCCTGTGCTCAGATGGAATTTTGTTGGGCTCCCCCCACCCCTGCTTTCTCTCTTCCTAACATGTAAGTAAGTGATGCATGCCTTGTTCGAGCTCATTTTATTCTATTTAACGGATTGGAAAGGTATGACACAGTTAAGGCATCATCAAAGAACTTCTTATTTAACTGCTTTTACTTTTCTGGCAACCCCCTTGTTACGTAGTGATAACAGCTTCTTCATGGGCTACAACTTGCTGTTCTTAGTTACCGGAGCACTGCGCCTTGTGGCCATGCTCATTCTTCAAAATTAAATGACGTTTTTTTTCATCCAGATACTGCCACATTACAAACCCCATGAAGCAGCTGCTTCTTAGACTGGAAAAGTCTTACATTTCTTTCCTCTGCATTACACTCTTGTCTCCACCACCCAGGTGGTGAAGAGGGGAGGAAAATCCAAATGCACAATAATGATCATCAGCGTGCTCCCAGAGAAAGTGCCCACGGAAGGGTGCTACGTACAGGGTTTTTCTTATGCCCAGCCAGGCTCCAATTACTACCATTCTCTGTGGCATCCCGCAGACACAGAGGCTCAAGTGTAAAAATGTTCATGAAGTCTTCAGGAAAATTGACCATCAAAATAGTAACATTTGGCACTTATCTCAGGAGGAGCAAGGCTAACTAGCTCTCATGTCCCTGTATGATCTCTGTGTTGCAGTATTTAGGGGTCACTCTGCTAATGCCTTCATTTCTGCAGCTATACAGGTGATACAAAATGTATCATCTCCTGTTGCTTTCCATTCCTACACATCTGCCCACCACTCCCGTATGTTACCATTTTGAACAGCTGAAACATGTGCATGTGAGGAAAGGTTGGGCTTGCAGGATTTTTTTTTTTTTTTTTTTTTTTTAGCTAGATTTTGCCACACATGCTTGGTACTCTAAGATATTTAGCTCCTCTACACACAAAGACTGAGCGTTCCTTCCTAGGACAGAAAGACTGGCTTCTTACTGAACGTCTTTTATTTTCCTCTCACCTCTTGAGAACCTGTGTCATCCATGGAAAGGTGAAACAAGTATGTTATACCACAGAGGCAAGCAAAAAGTGCTACCTACTTTGCAGTGAAAGTCACAGCAGGGCACATGAAAGCTTACAGTATAGGCATTCGTACAAAAGCAGAAAAGTTTGAGTTCCAGCCTGCCATTGCAGGATTATTTTTTGTTTATGTTAAATCTGAAACAGGAAAAGAAACTTCAGCTCCAAAATGTCTTCTTTGCATCCATATATCTCAACCAAACCCTACAGGATCCTGCTTTCTTCCAGTACTTATTCTGTCCCTTGCCCCCACGAGTGCAAACCTGGCTGCAAAATGCTTCCAGTTTAGCAAAGGAGTCAAAATTGCAACCTTGTGTTTTGACCTGCAGCTCAATGGCCAGGAGAGCCTCTCAGACGACATTTGAATTATAGAGAACACTGCAGACATGAATGTCTGGATAGGCTTGTGAGCACTTACATAAAAAGTGGACTCTGGTAGCTTTCCTTCCAGCTGTTTTTCAAAACAACCTTTCTAAAAACAATGGAATGAAAACCCCCACAATTACATCAATAATAGCAGCCTCCCAGGAGTTACAACATGCCTGAAAATGCAAAGAGCCTGAGTAACCTTTATGCAAACTACATCTGCATCACCCCTGACACAGAAGAGCTCAGTGGCTCACCTCCCCTCCCCCAAGGCCACCTCTGGTACAAGAAATGGACAATACCTTCCTAAATCCTCCTCTCTTTTCCAAAAATTAAATGAATCATTGTTATATTCAGGCCTCAGTGTGATATTTGCTACAACCCAGGTCTTCTTTAAATAGGTATTTATTGAACCAAGCAGTTTTGACCAGTTCCTTTTTAGAGTGATCTATTAAGCGGCACCAAACAACAGAAGTCAATTTCCGTTCCTGTCTGATTTTAGAGCGTTCATTTAATATAATTCAGATTTCTGTCATTTAACCAGGCACCAGTCTATGACAAGTCTTCAGTGCTTAAGCCTGCAGTTATTAATTTCCTTTTGTCTTTTTCCACAATGTTTATCTATTGCTTTTTGTGAAGGCAAAGTAATTCTGTAAATCATCCCTATGTATTTCATTATTATTGAAATAATATTATTAGAATATTCCAACATTCTTAATATTGTTAAGCATAACTTCTCCCAAATACAGGTTTCACATCTATGTCCCTCAAGGTCTAATTATGACCAAATAGGGCAACTGCAATAGAGTTTGGTTTGCCACAGTGCATTTCACAGCGTTGCTGCCAAGGCTAAATCCAGCCAGCCAGTACCTAGAGTAGTTCCCCTGCGTAGGGGACTCCGTGAATATGACACACATTCGTCTTCCAAAGACAAATGACCCCTCCCTCCAACTCCACCCCCTGCCCCCCTAATTTAGGCAAATACTGGTTTAGATTAATTCTGCAACTGACTGCTGCAAGAGCTGAACTATTTTGTAGCCAGATCACCCAGTTAAACACAAACACTACTATGGCATTTTCTGATCTTTTCCTTTCCACAGTCCATTGCTTTAAACACGAAACAAAACCTGGGAAGTGCAAGTAAGTGAGAAGATCAATGCACTCTTCTTCTCTTGTTTAAAAATCTGCATTTCTCCCCCTTGACTCTGCTCCTTCTTCCCAGAAACCTACAATCCTCCTGATAGCATGAGCATGCTGAGAGATGTTATTGGTTGTAAACAGATTTCTCAACCACAAATAGCACAAGACTGAGGGCCGGGCATGACTGTTCATAAGGCAACCCCAGCAGCTTTGTCCTTGCTCAGTAACCTGCAGGGAAAAGTTCTAAGGAAGGACAAAGCAAGACTGCAGGTGCTCACAGCATTTGCAGCAGAGCTGGAAGGGTGGCAAACCAGTGGTGAGAAACTATCGATCTGTTGCAGAATGAAGCTGTTATCACTGCTGGAACAGGGTGGGGGATAGGCAATGGGTATCATCATGCTCACAGCTGTGAGGAATAAGGGCACACTATTTATGTCAACTTCAGGTCATTTGTACTCTTGACATGGCCAGACATCTCTAAATATTACTCTTCAGTCTGCCTTCAGATCTTGTAACTCACGGTCCACAAAGAAAACTCCACAAACAGATACAGTAAGTTCAGGGCAAATGGTGCTTGTTATTTTGCACTGTTATCATTATAAGCAGGAGATAGTGCCTTCATATTACCGCACAGAAATACATATGAATGATACAGAGTCATTGAGCAATCAGTTTCCCTTATGCTTTTAAACTCCCACTAGTTATGAGGTGCCTACAGGCCAGTAAGTAGGACTCAGAGCTGCAAGATGTATCAAGCTGCAAGCATGACCATAGAATCATAGTCTGGTTTGGGTTGGAAGGGACCTTAAGGACCATCTAGTTCCAACCCCCCTGCCACGGGCAGGGACACCCTCCACTAGACCAGGTTGCTGAAGGCCTCATCCAGCCTGGCCTTGAAGACAGACAGGGATGGGGCATGGTTATACCTTTACAGCAGCTACTGCTGTGGCAGAAAATGGGGAAAAATATAACGCAGTAATGACTGGAGTTTGCCAAGATGCAGAGTCTACTTTCTCTATGCTTGAACATGTGCCTTCAACGCAGACCCAGGGGTCCGCATCTCCTGTACTGCCTTTCCTCATGCTCTGCAGACAAGGCTCAAGGCACATTACCGGAAACCGATCCCTCGTATTTGCAGAGCCCAAGTAGGTGAGGTGCTTCAGAAAGAGGGTAGATGATGGGTTGCAGGCTTAGCACAGAGACAGGGCATCTCAGACTCTACCTTGTGCCTTTCTTAAGAAGTTTGTCCACACCCAAGTCCTCTGTGACAGCATCCCAGTGAGACAGAGGTAGGCAGAGAGAGCAGCTTGATATTATCAGGATGAGAAAGACGCCTAGGCGCAGAGTGGTTAGTGCCATTGGCTGCAATGCTTGACAGCTTTCTCAGCATGTTTTTTCCCACCCTACAGGTGCCCCATTTACCCTGGTTCATGCTGTGGCGACCGATGCATATGTTGGGGTTTGCAACTCTGACTAGACGAAGCTTCAAGTCACTGGTGCTCTTAGCATGGAACTTGCTTTAACAGGACCCTGCAAAACGCCTGGCCATTTGTTTTGACTTCTTTGTGCCAGTTTTTTGGATATTTTTACTCTATTTAAGGAGTTAATTATATGAAAAGTTCATATGATTTCACATCAGTTTTCCCCTGCCTATTTAACCAGCCTAACCTCTACTCCTCTGCAGTTCATCCCTGTCTCATACTCCCTAGACTAAGCTTTTCAAGAGGTGACAGAAAATAAAAGGGCATGACCGTCATGAACAAGATGGAATCATTTCCCCTCACCACTTAATTTTACTGATTACACCCCAAAACTCCCCTGGGACCTTGAGTGAGGTGTACAAATTCTGCTTTTCTTCTGCAGAAGGCAGGCCATACTTTTCTAGGTGGCAGGGAAATGGGGAAGGCATTCAAACAACAGAAGGAAGCAGAGGCTACAGAGTGGCACAGTGGCTGTCAAAATTCAAATTTTAGGTTGCAATTCAAAGCATGCCAGGTGCTACCTGGCTGTATAAATCTGATGAAGTACTTTATTAGCTGCATCTGACATCACTCAAACTGAACTCTCTTTCTTGCACTCCCCTCTTCCTCCTAATCAATTCCTTTCGAACCTCCCTGCCTCTCCCTCAGTTTTAAAATACTGCAAGAAATGAACGCAGATCTCACCTGTGACTTTTTGCCTGGTTCCTTCAACAGACTGCTCTTCCATAGTCTGACACTCACAGGCTATCTACAACGCTTTAGATAACATCTAACATCCATGACAACACTGATAATTGGCTGGAAAATAGGAGACAAAGTCAGGCTGAGATCCTTATTTCTCAATAAATTAATCTTTTTACACTTTACAATGTTTTCTTTTAAAAGAAAACAAAAATATCTTTCAACAAAAAATTAATGACCAATATGAGGGACTGTCTGATGAAAGGATGTCTAAAGCATGCAGAGATCTGTCATCAAATTATTATTCACCAATTATGTCACCAAAAAGATATCAGAAAAGAGAGGAGAGGTCAATTTTATGGAATCTATCAGGCCTGTTGCAAGTAACAGCTCATCCTTGCACTCCAAAAGTGAGTTCCTTATCTTTCTCTACTCAGAATCCGTGATTATGGATACTAATTTAGCCTAGCATAACTTCTGAACACCAATGAAGGAAAATAAGCCTTGAAAAGAATAAATACCTCTGTTAGTCCAAGTCTGGGTCTCAGACATTGAAGATACTTTGCTGACATACAAAAACCTTTTCAGGAAAATGTTAACGTTACACTTACCTGGAAAACAAACTTTATTTTGACTCCTCCAAATGTCTGAGTTCAGGCTGTGCTACTCTAACTCCGGCTACCCTTCTCTCATACCAGCTTAAATGATGACATCCCAAAAAGGTAATTCTATGTAACAGCAACTAATGTGCTTCTATATTTCTCTGGCTTTTTTATTTCTGTTATTGAGGCCAATATTTTCTAAGTAAAGACATTTAACTTAAAGGAAAAATTCACATTTTGTGTCATGGTTTAAAACCCTCCACACTTCTTAAAAAGCAGTAACTTAGAGCCATGCACGTATTTTTTTCAAAATGAGAAAGAATCCCATTTTAGTTGAGTTCTAACTAATAAGCTGGGTAAAGTGTCTGCCGCCAAGTTTTCAATCTGTTCTTGTTTTCTGCTATTTATTCTTATGTTTTGGGCACATTCCACTAGACTAACTGTCGGTAAAGCACAAACATCTATCTTGGTATTAAGCTGCTATGGAGAATACTAAGAAGTTTCCAGTACACCCACCAGAAAAAATCTGCTTTGGTGTGGACTGGTACAACGTCAGTTGCCAAAGGTTGCACGAGTACATACATAAACACACACACACAGAGGAACAACACACAGGTAAGAATGAACTTCGAGCAGCAGCTTGAGTAACAAACTTGAAATGACCAATCATTAATTCAAAATACGGACAGCTTTCAGTATCAGCACAACTTCTAAGGCGATACTTTCCCATGTATTTTACCATTTGTCAGGTTTTCCGGATTTTCTCATTCAAACATATACCTGATACCGTGAAGTTGTTACAGCATTTTTTAATTCTTTTTAGAAGTGCAGCATATGTACATCTTCTAGTTTTTTGTACCATACATATCTCATTCTAAACTTAGAGGTTTCCATAGTTGTAATTAAAAAGCACGTAGACAAAATATTTTATGGTATCTATAATAAATGCAAAGAAATCAATACAAACAAAACTTGGCTTAGCAAACTGTACATACATAAATATGTTCTTTGTTTTTCAACTTGACATTCAACATTTGTCCTCATAAAACCTTTTACGATCTTATTTATTACATCCATTTTTTTAAACCTTAAAAAAGTGCTTCTCAGATTTACACCTTGTGCATCCAAAGCAAAAGTTAGAACACCATGCCCGAAACAGAAACCACGGGGAATAATACATTGCCATACAAGATCCTTTAAAACTGTATGTTACAAATGCTCTAAAATTTCTTTAGCATTGGTTATTTTTTATACTGTAGATACTGAGAGGGTATTTAACAAAGACTGGCTAATGGCCCACTTAGAGCAGCACACAGGAAAGGATCTACAGTATCAGTCCTTGGCTATGCATAGTACAGGGCAATGACCTGGATATAAAGTGACTAAAAGATCCAGAATGCTGGACAGAAGGACATTTCCCTCACTCACGTCACATCCTCCTTAGTACCCAGGATGTGAGTACTGAAATGATGCTACTCAGGTAATACATTGTGCAGTTTGATACTGATATACTGATGCATTACTAGCCGAGTGCCAGCAGAGCATGATACGCACACAGCGGTGGCTACAGCAGGTAGGTAAAGCTGCCACATTGAATCCTGTCACCCCTTAAAACCAACCTGACTCCCAGCTAGCACCCCAGCAAGGTCACCCGCTGTCTCATGGGTCTCCTTCATAATGGAGGTGGACCATTCATGTATTTTAGCATGGGGTGGAAAGAGCGGGCAAAGTTGTTGGCCATCATACAGCTGTAGTCCTCCTCGGTCATTGGCACCAGGCAAGCCAGCCCGATCAGGAGCAGCAAGAGGAGCTGAAGTGGCAGAGCAGCTCTGAGGACTCTGAGGAAGAAGGACGGGCGCCGCCACGCCGTCCCGGCCTCAGAAGGGGAGGAACCTGAGCCACCTCTTGTGGACCTGAGAAAAGAGGATGGACAGGTGACCACACGAAAACACTACTGCATCAGAGGCTGCTCTCAGGCACTCAGCCTTCCCTGATAGCTGGCTGACAGACTTTGATCGACAACTGCAGGGTCTGTTTCACTGAACATGCTATTTCCCTAATACAATTAAGAGAACCCGTGTTTCTAGACTGGGTAGGAAAACACCAAATAATGACAATAGAATGGGTTTTGTGACCCCAGAGCCCCTTCATCAGTCATGAAAAGGACTCTCCACTCAAAGCACTGTGCTCTAGAGAAGGGAAAACAAAAGATGGGCTGTACCTGTCACGTGCTCAATGCAAACTGTCTGAAAAGGAAGCCTCCTCATTTAAAAGGGCAGTTGCTTTTGATTTGCTTTTGGAGTTTCTGCATTAATTTCTGTTTATACTTAATGCGTTAAGTTTCAGTTACATGAATCTTCCATTAATTAATACACCAAGATGCATGCAATGGGGATTCATTTTCTATAAAGTACATTGCATTTTGAATCTTGCACTGAATCAGCAGTTAGAATCTATTTGCTCAACTGACTTGACACCATCACCTTCCGAGAGATTTTCTGCTTTGTGTCTATGGATCTGATTTGAAATGGCACATGTCTGTGGGAGAGGCGAGACCTAATGTAAACATTTCCAAAGGGACACTTCAAATTAAGCACAAAAATCCAATCTACTTTTTAATGAAGGTTAAAGACAGATTTCACATTTTCCTTTTTGACTGTCAGAGCTCTAATATACAGAGGGCAGGTTTGGAGATAACTGGATGACTGAAAAGAGTGATTATGCAAGGTAAAGTCTGATGTTCTCCGAGTGCTAATTAAATGGCATGGGAAAGTATTGTATTTTAACACTAGCCAATAATGGAAGAACTTAGAGCCTTCAAATAATTTGTTTCAAGACCTATTCCATTACGACATTAGGTCATGAACTTAGGTCTCGGACATGTTGCTATAAACATCCGCGCGGCTGCTATGATTATGAAGCCCCAGAAAATCTATGCTTTGCTAGGGCTTAAGAGACAAAAATGCTCGAAAGGATGGATTTGGTCTCAAACTTGAAGGTGTAGGAGATCAGGCTTGCTGGCTGAGGTCAAATGCTCCCCAAGGAAAGCAAGTAGGGGGCGATGGTTCCTTACTGTCTCCTTGCCTTCCCCTTGTCGTTTTGATCCTGTTTCGCAGATAAATCTGAATCTGTGCAAGAAAACATGCAAAACCCAAAATGTCATCTTCAAAACTATGCCAGGCTTGGCAGGGTTGTCCTTCCAACATGCTCAGAAAATAATTCTTTCTATGCTTGAGATTATTTTTATTGTCTTGTACATTTATGTGTATCATGCCACTGTGAAGACGTCAAGAAAATCAGACAGATTTGGTAAAGTTTAGATGACTAACAGATACATAAACACTCAGGTACGCTAAATGATTAACTTGATGTAAATATCCCAGGAAAGAGCAATGATCAAATCATCAGATCACATGTTGTTTGCATCCACACTATTGTAGCCTGGATGGAAACCTGCTTATCGCGTAATGTTAAGATCACGTATTATGAAGAACATAGTGAAAGGATATGGCACATTAAACAGCATCAGAGCATTCCATATTAAAGTTCAATTACATCAGGACTTCTGCTGTCTGAGAATGCCAAGACGGAGAGTTAATGGACTGAAGTAGGAACAAAGGGAACAAGGAGTGCTTTACCTTCCAAGCATTTGATTGCAGAGTTTACCTATTTGCAAGGCTCTCATTGTACAAATGTTGTTAATCCCAATCAGAAAAGGCCACATTTCTGCAGCTGGTAACTGCTGTTTAATAATGAGCGAAGTCTGAATTTTCTTCATTGACTCAGAGTTACTCTGAGACAACAATGGATGTCAGAAGGGGAATTTTCAAAAGGGAGCAGGCAAATTAGCATCTAATTTCTTCCTTTCTTTTCCAAAGGAGAGTGGTATGGGTAAGCTGCACGACTGATCTCAACAAGGAACATAAACTTTCAAAAATTAAAATAGTTCATGGCAAAGTTTTTCAAAACATTTTTTCTCCAGTGAAGTAGGGTGTTGAAGAACAGTTTCTAATGCTTCATGGAAACAATTAAACAAGCAAATAATGAAACATTATGAAAACATCTTCAGGGGGGAAGTTCTAAAAAGTTTGAGTGCTGTACTGCCTGTGTTTATTGCAGGTAAGACTAATCTACATAACTGGCTAAAAATTGGAAAGGCTTAGCTTAGAGTGTCTAATGGAACTGGTAAAGAGATGGTGAAAATATCCATTGTTAATAAAAAAAGATCATTATTCATAAGGGCCATAAATCCTGTTTACTTCACCAGGAGAAGGGAAGGCTGAAGTACTGTATGCCACTTTGGAGAAAAATGTAATTTCTTTTTCTTCAGCTTGCATATTTAGCTATCTCTCTTCTGACTGCTCCACCATTTGTCACATTGGCCCCTATTTAAGGAGGGAAGGAAGTAAGGCAATTGCTACTTGCTCCATATACACTTCTTACTAGCTAGATAAAAGGGAGAGGCACAGCTGCAGACCTGGCTGACTGTAAGCTTCTTCATGTCATGAAATCTCATAAATTAACCTAAGGAGTGCAATCAATAGTTACCATTACTTTGGGAGTTTGCAATGTCAGTGAAATTGGAGCTCTTTCCTAAGCATTTCAAGAGAGGATAAGCTAATTTACCAGGCTATAGATTGGACAAGCAAAGTGAACTTTAATTTCAGCTCAGATAAGTACCTTCTTTTAAAGATGACTGATTTTTTTTTTTTTTCGCCAAGGAAAATAAGGTTGAAGTAATCTATCTGTATTGCAGTAAACATCTGAAAGATTATAAAAGAAGAATTTATCATTCGAGCGAAGATAATAGGAATAAATAAAGTGAGTTTAATAGGGAAGTGACTAATGGAATGCAGACAACAGGCTTACATTGAAAGAGGCACTGCTGGGCTAGTAGGATGTTATTATTGGAGTTAATCAAGGATGAGTCTTGATTTAATATCTTTATGAAAAGACTATGGCACAAAATATAAGAACAGCAAATATCATCTGTATGATGACAGAAGTTGGAAGTCTTTGCTAATACAAAATAGGATTGGCTTCTTGCACACAAAAAAAATGAGTCCAATATGCTTGAGAAGCAGCTCAAGGATTTTAAGATTATAGTACATAAGGTAGCAATATAAACTTCTGCTGTAAATTTGGAAGTGCACACTTCACATGAAGAGAATCTAGAGTTGTTTGACACAGGGCAGCCACAAATCAATAATGTGGCTTGTGAATAGGTGTGAAAAGGAACAAAAGAAATCTTAAAATCTATTTCAGTTCAAGATTTCCAGAAGAGCAAAGATGTTGCTTTAATAATGTTCTCTAAGGCACTAACCAGATCTCACCTGGACCAGGTTGTAACATTTTGGTTGACACACTTCTGAAATATGAATTTGAATTTACACAAGCTTGAACGACTTAAAAAGAAAGGAGTGTATCTCCTATGAAGGAGAGAGAGAGCTGAGTTTACCAATATAAAACCTGAGAGAGAGTAAAACTACCCTCTATAAAACAGTGTAGAACAGGCAGAAACAGAAAGAAGGGAGAACAGTTGTTAAAGCAAGGGATAATGCTGGCACAAAACCAAATTACTACATCTAACCATGGATATAATAAAGGTGGAAATTATTGTACTTCCAGATAATCAGAGAAACTAAAATTGAGTTCTAATAGACTCTTTGTTCCCACTAATTCTAATTTAAGATGGAGGTTGCTAGAGTTATGAAGGAGAAGGTATGATGTTCTGCCCACAAAAGCAGGAAACAATTCCTCTTAATTAACAAGCTCTAAGTAAGAGTATGGGAGATAACTGGGGGGAGAACCATGGCAAGCTAAGCCCAAACCTCGTGTCTGAGCTACTGCATGACAGTGACTGCCATTTCGTGGCCAAAACCATGGAGAGTGGTGTGGCCTGATCTGCTCCAGGAACAGCAAGTGACCTTTAAAGATCCACCAGTCATCTGGGGAGAGCAGGAAATGAAGGCTGGCACTGTGACACCAAGACTTGAATAGAGCTGCTCAAGAGAGACAATGCAAACACCCCTGAGAAAATTGAAAGACTATTTTAATCTTTTTAACAATTTAATCACTTCCAAAAAATCCACAGGCACAGATCCAGGTGTGCATTTATGACAGCTCTATTAAGTTGATGAAGAAAGAGGAGTTGCTTCTTGGATTTGCTTTTTTCACTCAGCACACAATTACTAACACGTCTTGAATGAGCCTGTAGTTAAATACATAATGTAACGTCTACTCTGAGACTGTACCTTGCTTAGCATCACACTACGCATACTTGTCTTATTGCTGTGATAATGGGGAAGGCAAAGTGTGTTCACACTTGTTATATGCAAAACACGGCCCGTCTAATTTTTAAATGAACTTTCCTTCACAACCTCCTATGTGATAAACCTTTTAAATTGACTTTATTTCTCCTCTACAGTAAACTTTAACAGGGTTTGCTGATCCAGTGCAAGATCAAACACAAAGTACTCTGATCAGAGGCATGTCAAAATATTAAAGAACACAGTGACAGCTTGTACCACTTTATCAGTTAAACCCACATTATACATCAACCACAACCTGTCTGGCTTGCGCATTTGATTGAGTTTCCTATTCAACAGTTGACTCATTCGTATTCCATGCTTGTCTGAATGACAAATTGAACATTGTGTTGTACTGCTGCAAGATGTGTTAATAAACAGTGCTGGAAAGGCTTGATTGGAAAGGTGCTGCGCCAATGCCACCGCTAGAATAGAGGTTGATCTCAAAGCTGCAAAGCGCTGCTAGCTGCTCTTGGAGCCAGCGGCTCGCACCTACAACCAGAAACCTTCTCAAAGGCTGGCAGAAGTGGTCTGACTCTACAGGAGAGCAAAAGAGTGCACACAGTATGTTTCTCAAGTACAACGTTGCTAGTGTGAGCATGCTGATCTGCTGAAGACATCCTCCATTCCTCCTATCTGTTAATGGCTGCAGAGTAATGCCCCACTCCTCACTTTTTCCACCCCTTGTAAGAAACAAAATGCCAAGCTTCATAGCAGACCGGAGTTGGAAAAATTAATTCTCCTCCTCTATCGGACAGAAAGATGGCATGCACATGTCATCTATTTTCTATGTGGTTTCCTTATGATTCAAAGAAAAAAAACCACCCTAAAAATAAGGCAGCTTCTTAGGGCCAGTGGAAGCAGTGAAAGTTATTCTACCTGTTCTATCTGCTATGCTATGTGATTTACAACTATGCCACGTTACTCACTGTCAATAACTACACATATGAAGCAAACTTTTTTTAAAAAATAAGTGTTTATGTAAATATCTATATGGTAAGTAGTTTTATGCTTGATTTCATTCATATTTGAGAATAATTTTGCTGAATAAAGCCTTTATATTGCTTTTAAAAAAAATAATACTCAAGGTATTTTTTGTCTGCTTGGTTATTGCTCAATAACTATTAAATCTAGTGTTGCCTTCTTTCCAACATCACATCTTTCACTTTAATGAGCGTAGTTATAAAAATCAGTTAATTTTCAATATATAGGGAATAAACGAGATTTAGGACTTAATTACAGGAACAAATATATTTTCATCATACTTTCTGATTATTTAAGGTGTGGCAATGCATAAGATGTTGAAATAGCAAAAGACGTCCTCTTTATACCCGCTTATTTGCTTTTTTCATTTTTTTTTTATTTTTGACTTCATAACTCTAGTGGGTAGTGAATTGATCAGTGAAAGAGTGAAGGTACACACATCACGCTGACAACAACAAAGAATGCAGAAGCACTGTTAGCTGCAGAGATGACAGGTTGCTGGAGACAAGGTGGAAAGCAAAAAGCTGTAGCTGCAAGCCTGCTCTCTACTGGTCAGACAGAGATGGGGCAGTGCTGCTCCCAGAGCAATACATGGATGCAAGCACTTGGCAAGAGTCATGGCAATGTTAGCACGTTACGTTGCGGTCGTCTTAGGAAGGGAGAGAAAGTGACCCCAAGTCTCAAAACCCTCAAATTCTGACTTCTAATTTTGAGTCTTAAGTACTGAAAACCCACAAACTGAACAAAACATTTCAGGGGAAAAAAAAAAAAAGACAGAAAGAAAGAAAGAAAGAAAAGGATGTTAGTATGTCTCATCCAGATTTGTGGGTTTTGTGAACTCCAGAATATGGTATTGGCCTATTACCTGCCTTAATTTAATATCTAGAGGTAAAGAGGATGATAAAAAGTGTTTGCCATGAACCTACTGGTATTTCTGTTAAATCCCAACAAAATTAAATAATCATTAAATATCATGAGTGTAAACACACACACGTTACATGAAAAATAAACGATTCCTGGGAAGCAAAAAGCTGTAGATGTTCAAGGATCAGCTGGTATTTCTATTTAACAAACAATTTGAAGTAATTGAGAGCCCCTTTTGCCAAACTATTAACAAAGAGGAAGTTTTCAGTTTAAGTGCTGGCCACCGGACAGAGTCGGTGCGCACGGAGAGGAATCACGGCCAATTTCCATCATCCTCTTGGTGTTCTAGAACAGAGTGCGGAAACCAGGAGAATAAGGTACCTGCTATGTGGACTGCTGACAGAGGGTCCAGGCTGTGAGAGACTACATTTGCCCCGTGGCTGTTTGCAATGAACAGGGGGTAAAGAAAGAAGAATGTTCAGTCCAGGCAAATAAAGACAAGCTACTGATGAAACTAAATTAAAAGTGCAGCAAAGGAAACATAAAAAAAAAAAAATCAAATGAAATGACCAATACCCATGAACCAAGGAAACTGGCTTTTCTTTGTGCCTAGCTGAGTATGGAAATGATTGGAACATACACAGTGAACTCGGAAATAACAGTTTAGTCATTACATTTATGAACAGTAGCCCTGGATTAAAAAAACCCAACACACAAACCACTAGCAATTTAGCTTGAATAATTTGTTATATGAAACAGAAAAAAAAATTGAGTTGAATATGGGCAAATATAGATATTTCAAAATGCAAACAGAGCAAAATTAATATTCTCAAGGAACAAAGGTCCTAGGGCCTTCTTTGATGAGTCTGGCCTCTTCTCCAACCCCATCCCCCCACAATTTTGAAGGCCAAATAACTGTAGGTGCATTCCTGCACTCACAACTATTTGCTGGGATATTTAATGCAGTTAGATGATTATAATTCTGACTGTACTTTTGGTATTAGTATTTATTTATCAGTATATTTGGCACTGAAATTATAAACAACATCACTTCAGTCTCCAAAATTGTGGGTGCAAAAAGCAGAACCCCAGGATTCATACAACTGCGCTATATATTAGGGACAAAAATGAAAAAAAAAAAAAAAAAGTAGTCACATAGATGACCACTAACAAATTTAGAGATAGACAAATGCTTATTAAATTGTTAGGATGAAACCTATTATAATTCTACATACACTTTAGACAAAGATTTTATCGTAAAATACTCCTCCTTTTCCTGTAATCATCAGGCATCCTCCAGTTACATCTGTGATATCAGAGCTTTTATTAGTTTTTCAAGTTCAAATTTAAAAGATAAAAGCCTTGACCTCTGAAATAAAATGTTACGGTTTATATTTTTTCTCCTTTTGAAAAGCCAGTATTCCTTTACATTCTCATACTAGCATCTAAAAGGAAACTAGTGAATGTTAAAAAAAAAATAAAAACCAATTTCAAGAGCCATAAAATTCATCAAGACAGAACTCAGAGGCTTTACAGTAAGAGCAAATGAAAAAAAACCAAACCAAACCAACCTGATTTTTTTAAGAACTAAGGAAAACAAAGCAAAGTAATCAACCAATAGAATTGCGAAAAAAGATAAAATAATTGCAGTTCCATTTTGGGATCAGAGTATGGAAGTGTTAAGTACTAGGCATGTGCTGCTATATTTCTTGGATTTTGTGCCAGCGATGTAAATAGACAGTTCCAGAGTTTCCATTATAGCTATTGATTAGGTCCTGCGCAACTAGCTGTTTTGAATAACATTTTATACCCTTCAGCTCTACTTAGCCACTCATCCAAATTCTCAATAAGACCATCTGCAACCTTCATCAGAAATGACATAAAAACCTTATTGAGATTCTCGATGAAGCAGCTCTGAAGAGAAGACCAAACAGAAATGGATGACTGATTATACCAGACAAGACCAGACTTTGGGTGCTGCCATCACTAGAGCAAAATACAAGAGACACGACATGCCATACCATGGTAAACTGACAGCCCTGGTTTTAGATCGTATTTACCACTTCTGATTTCATGCAGGATGGGTTATGCAGCAGGGTTGGGGAAAGCAGCTGTGTTTTTTACTTGGTTTATGCCATTTCCTTTCCTATCAAGTGAGAAGGGGGGCTTTCCATCTGGCTAGAGCTACTGTAGACATCTACAGCTCCCACCCAGGAGGTGGCAGAAAATATATGACATGAAATTACCGTTCTCTGCCTGCTTGGAGTGCTTCTTCCAGATACAGGACTCACTGAGCCCGATGTGTCTAATTCATCAGCAGAGGACCATGAGGACAATTCCTAAAGTTCAGAAGGAATGGAGCTCAGAAATACAGCAACTAGCTGTTCACGTAAGCAAACTGAAAAAAAACCCTGAAGGAAATCCCAGCAGAGTTATTTCCAAAGCAAATAAAGCAGTTATATTTTGTTACTGAATTTTATAACACTAAGGCATTACATGTTTTCTCTTTTAGCCCTGAAGGAAAAGAAAAGCAAACAGGTAGTTAAAACTTAATTGCTGTAGGTGACATGTTTTCCGCCAAAGTCAATACAAGGGAAAAACCAGTTACTCTTTACTGGCCTCTGATTACAAGAAGAGGCTGTTACCACCAAGATTTTACTTAAACAGGCAGAAATTCACTAAAGGGAGGGAAGAGTTGAGTTCTTATGCCTTATGCACTCTGCTAATCCAAGACTTTTTCAAAAGTTAACTAAAGGAGAACCTTGAAATCTTTGCATTATACCTGCCACTGTTGGCAAAGGCGTACGCATAACTCCCTCTCAAATATCCTGAGATATGTGTTAATTTGAAACGATTTGGAGTATAGCTCAGAGGGCAATATGAGAGATTTGTTAACCTATTACAGAATTTATTTTATGCTTTTTTTTCTCTTTGACAGAGTAAGCATTATCTTCCTTTCCAGTGACAACTGACACGCTGTAATTTTCAGTACTGCAACTAGAATAACTATCTCATATACTTTGCCAGTTGACTGAATCGCTAATGGCAAGATAAACAAACCAAGTTGTTCAATCCTTATTGCTACATCAAAGAGCATAAAAAAATTACTGGATTACAACACTCCACCATATCACAAAGAAGATGTTTTCATTATGAAGTGTAAGATTACTTTATGATATTCAAGATTACACGTGTACCATCTTGATAAGCATTGGAAACAACAGAAACAGTGCAGCCTACAGCACCGATCGAAGACAGTTGAAACAGTGGGAAACATGTGGCCCAACAAACAGGAAGGAATAAAGAGATGAGACTTACCAGCTGACTACTTGAAATGTCTAGAATTTTCTCTAGGTCTTTAATATGACGCACGACTTCTTTCAGGAGAAGCTTCAATCTGTTTCCAATGACATGCACCTTTTCTTTGGCCTCAAGACAGTCCTTGCCTTCAGCATTGACAAGCAACTGGCAGGACATATCTTGCAGTGACGCCACCTTCAACTGAGACTCCAGCAGTTCGCGTCTGATTTGCTGTTGCCAAGGCAAGCACCAGATTTTTTTAAATGTAATTAAAAAAAAAAAAAGGGGTGGGGGGGAAGCTAGAACTTACAAATCTGGACATGTAAAATTGAAATTAATGAAATGGAAAGAAAAGAGAAGTAATAAAAATTTCTATTTGGACAGGAAGACAGACAGCAGCCTAGCAGTTGTGTCAGATTTTAAATCATGACTTATGCTACTAACAGATGTGAGTAATGTTCCCTAACAAAGTAGTTAGTTACTGACATTGGTTCCACAGTTGTGTGTTAGCATGCAATGTACAATGCTAACCCTCAAGAGTAAGATAAATCCGATTAGGTGGTTTTCTGATGGTGCATTTTGGGAAAGAAAGAGGTGATTATAGCCCTACCATTAAAAGTCGGTGATGATCCTGCAGCATTTCCGAGTCCAGGTTTGGATTGATGGGCACAATCTCATTTTTTCTTCTGTCAATATTTTCTAACCAAAGCAGCAAACCATGGCTCATTTCATGGAAATCCTGCAAGTGACGAGTGATGATTTTAACAGCGTAGCAGAAAATTCCAATCTTATTTAGGTTTTCAGTTTGTCCTACGATAGGTCCTAGTGACTAACATAACTTAAAAGCAAGTGTAGAATAGTGTATTATCCCAGAGATGACAGATTTAGAAAATCTTGGGCTGGAAATACATGCTTCGGGTAGTGCAGGTATATCTTTCAAAAAACAAATGGTGAAGCTGTATATTTGACTTGCACGGACAAATTTCAGACTAGCTAATGAGCACACCAGATAATGATATAGCTTACATTTTTTTGGTATGTGGGATGCTGACAATTTAAAATAAGTGCAATACAGACCTGGCACTGCATTAATGCATCCTGCAATGAGCAGCGCCACTCTTCGATCATGCTGCACACGTGTTCCCAGCGCACATTCATCTGAGACAGGCGCTCTTGAAGCTTCTTGCTCTCTTCGCTGTCAGACTGAGTGAACTCTGAGCTGCACAGATTGATGGATAAGATGATCGCTTTGCGGTTATCAATTGCTTTCTGCAGCTCCTTGATGATGAGACAAAGTGGGATGGGGGAAGAAAAGGATGGAAGTCGGTAAAACGTGACTTTCAGAAGAACAAAGCAGAGGAGGCACCACAAAAATGCAATGATTTGCCATCAGCAACTGCAGAACGGTACCTTACTGTAAGTCTCTTTGCTCTTGATATGAGAATCCTCTGCTCACTCTGTGACTCTGCATATGTTCACTCTTTAGCATCTACTAAAATTTTACTATGGGCATAAACTAGAACAAGCCAATTAAACTTGTAAAGTCCGGAAAGCCTGAAGTCATAGTTGAATTTTAAAGATCTGGCTTATGTTTCAGATATTTTAAAGACAGAGCAGGCTCAACAAAATTTAAAGAGATGTAGGACAACTGTACTTTAGTTCACAATAAAACTTTTGCCCTCACTTCTCAGTTTTGCTGATAAAAAACCAACATGTTTTCATGCTGTCAACAGTATTTTAAAATAAAAGCTTTTATGAGGGAAAACACACACAGAGTATAAACAACTTACTCCAATTTATAGAAGCGGGACATGTATAAAAACTCTGATTTGTTTACATTGGAAGCCACAAAAGAAACCCCACCTCTTTTGGTTTGGAGGGCACTAATGGGCTTTCCAAGAGTGGGTGAGATAAGAACAGGATTCTTATGAAATGCCCCCTTTTCCACCTACTTTACAGCATTTACTTAAAAGCCTCATGTCACAGTGACCTTTGTAGTACTTATGGCAGCTATATTTGGATTCCAGTGAAGATCAGCATTAATATGCTTTAGATGGATCACTGCCGGAAACAGTCGTTACTATCTGTCCACCTCATTCCTAGCATGGAGTGCAGTGCATTTTGACATTGGCTCCAACATTTCTGTGCCCAAGCTTTTAAGATGCTAGTAACTGAATGTGATATTTCGGACCATCATGCCTGCAGATGTTTAAAGCTGTAAAATATCCAGGAGCATTCAATTCCTGATGATCTGAGACGACAGAAGAAACAGCAATGTTGAAAAGTGACACCAAATTTTTTGTATGTTGCACTGGTGACAGTAGTGGGAAGGCTACAACTCCTTTGGGCCCTCTCTCCTTCCTCCACAGCAGCTATTTTGTTACCAGTTTGACTAGAACAGATTTGATTTAACTTGGCTTTTTTTCCTTTGTTTGTTTTTGTTCTTTAATCAGTCTGACTGACATCAGCCATTATCTATACATGCTGGTATTACAAAATTGCCACAGAATTACTATTAAAAAAATTAATTTGGATTATATAGTAAATGCCAGTGGTACATTTTTCTGTCAAAAAGTAATTCATAAAATCACTTTCCTGGTTACTTCAGTTATCAGCAGTGGCCCACTACGCGCAGAATGGAGCAAGCAGCTGCAACTATTGGCGACCTCTTCAAACATACCCTGTTGCACTCAGGTATGGTTACAAGCTAACTCATGGAAAAAGAGAAATAAAACTCACTTTCAGTTTTTTAATTCTGAGCTCAATAGTTTGTATATCAGTGCTGAGATCAAGGCGGCGGAGCTTCTCCAGTTCCTCTTCAGTTTCTCCCAACCAAGCCCAAATGCTATTAAGGTCAGATTTAAACTGCTGCCATTGCTGAAGGTTCTGCTTCATCCTCAGCTCCTTGCTTAGAGCTTGAGCCTGGATTAATTCCCATCGGTCAATTACACCTGGAATGATAAACACCAAATTCAACAAAAGCAAAAAAACCCAAACACTGGCCACACACATAATTGCATCAGTCAAATCCTGCGCAAGATAAAAAAATCCTCCATAAAACCCAAAAAACCTTAGCCCACAAAACACCACACTGAAAACTAAGTTAGACTGAAGAGCGCGATGTTGGAGAGAAAGAACGAAGCATGTGGATGATTCCAGGCAGCAGGCAATTTTACCACTGCTGATCCATTGGACAAATACCTGTGCTAAACAGAAATAAATTAGGGGCTATTTCTTCTTGTTAGATATCTTGAAATGCTATGGCAGAAGGACCAGTTGTATCATTCCATCAACTTCAAGTAGACTGCATGGGTAGCCTATTTTGCCAAGCTGAGAATGGAGACATTGGCCTTATAGGGTCTGGAACAAATCCATGTTTTTACAATGCAAGGCCTCTTTTGTACAGATGATGCTTAAAATTAGTCAGGTGAATAGCTCTATCAGGTGAATATAGATTTCTATACTGTAGACAGAGAATATTAGAACTGAAAGCTAACATTAGAAGAAATGAATGCTGACTTAGTGTTTTGTAGAGTAATAAAAGCAACCTTTTTTTGAAAATATTCAACAAAAATGCACTGCATCCACAGTGACTTTCTGAAAGGATTAGGGTTATGTCTCATGATATGAAGGAGTTCTTAAAATGTATTTGTATGCCTAATCTCTTTATAGGGCATATACAAAGAACACTTACTATTCCTCACCATTCCTTTTAAGAGATGTTAAACAGAACATAGCAACAGAGTCATGTAAATATATATGTCAGTAAATAATACCAATTGTTTATCAGAAAAACTGTGTGTATTTGCTACTTTTAAAAATTGTTTTCTATCAGAGAAGTGAATGTTACTTACCAGCTGTTTGTGTTTCAGTACTGTTCAGGTTAATAAGTCCAGATAATTTTTCTTCTTCCTCCTTCAGTTTATACCCAAGTCTTTTGACTGAGTCTATGCTTCCAGTGCACTCCCCTAGTAGCTTCATCTATGTTAACGAACAAAAAAATCCCATTTCTATATGTACTGTACAGGACTAATTGTATTGAAAACGAAAATTCCAATGCAACTTTCAAAACTTTCTAAAAGGAGGTTTAAGTGTGAAGATAAAAATCTATTACTTCAACAACCTTTCCTGATAATATCAAAGAAATGTGTATGGAGACAGTAAAGGCTTAAAGCATAAGTTCAGTCTGAACAGAAAGCACAGTATTACAGTGCCAAATCGTTCTGGATGACTTCAGGCGTCATTTGTTCTTCCTGTTGAGATGTTATGGCAAAGATACTAGAAGATGTGACAGAGAAACTTAAGTGTGGAAATATTACTATGCATCCAAGCAGCTAATCTTTCAATTCTGTCAGTAATAAAATTATTTGAATGATTTAGAGAGATTTTTCTTCCAGAAAAACTCTCTGAGAAAGTTTTTAATCACAGATTCCATATATGCAAACTTGCTTACATGATGCATGTTTATAATTCATAAGCAAGATGAATACTTGCATGAAGCTTGCATGCAACCTGCTTTTCCAAGCACAGGAATTTTAATCAAGGGTATCATTAATAGATGGATAAATACACATACGAGAAAGTAATTTTGGACATCTGCAAAAATGTAATAGGAAAATAAATACCTTAGAGTCAAGTTCCTGTAATCTTATGCTATTGTAAACACACTAATAACATAAATAACAATAGCATGTGGTTAAGGGTAGCAACCGTATGAGTGAGTAAGTCTGAAAAGCAGTACTATCTAATTGCTTTGTTGAAAGAGCTATATTTCTTTCAATAGCAAATCTAAGCTTGGAGTGCTTCTTTGACTTGTGCTCCAAAATACACGTACATATCCTTTGTAAGTGGAATCCAGCTCCGGTCCTGTAGGTGTTTTACTGCGGATGATATTTTCTGTCTGCTGTATTTGGAAACGACTGGTGTCTAAGGCCTTGTCCAGCTGTCGGATATGTGCTTCCAGGGCACCAGGTTCTCCTGTACGAAAACCAAAAAAAGTGACTGTCACCCAAGTTTTCCCAAAGTTTTTTAAAATCTTTTGCCCAGGCAGAAAATATATCAGGAATACTATCTAGATTAGACAGTAAGGGAGAAATGTGACTGCAGCAGTATGAGTGGTACAATGTCAAAGCAAACAGGTAACTAGTTACATTAGAGTGCGCTAGCGACTTTCAGAGGACAGATGACTATACCAATGAACATGCTTGACGTAGGCATATACTATCAAAGAGTCCACAGTTAAAAGCAGGCTTGCAAACGATTCCAAAGTGATTTTCCACCCTCAGAGAATTCCTCACCTATCTGAATGGGAAAGTTCTTGGCAAAGTGTGCCCTAACCTCACTGATTTTGAAGAATACCTTGCTCCCTATCAAATAAAACTTTGTATCTCAAATATCTGAGCCAAATAAATTAGATTTCTCTTTGTATTATTTCTTTCCACTAAAAACCAGTGGAATTTTGATATACATGAAAAGGATCCTATCTGTATAGAATTTTGAAGATCTGAAATATATACAAATGCTAAGTGATACTGTTATAATAATATTCTTGTAATATTCTCATAGATGACTGGACGTCTTGTAGGCCCACAGCAAGTAGTCCACGACTGATTTAGGCAACCACACTAAGAAGCAAAATTTATAGTGTTTTTCCAATTAGGTTTTTGACAAAAATTATGCTTAACATATCTGCAAGATGGTATTATTCATCCAAGCTCTTTGGAACTCACACCAACGTTTTTGAAGCAAGACTAACTTGTATTTTCCTTATAGAAGTCAGTTGAATTCTGTGATATAAATTAGCTATGGCCAATTCTCATTTGAAGCAGGCTGCAGCCTACAGGACCAGATGAGATCCTTCTTAGCCGTATACTATCACTGTGCCTGATTTCCATCTGTCTACAAAGACAGTTTTAATTTATTCATAAAGACACAATTAAAAACATGCATAGAGAAGGGGAGTCTTTTGCCACCTAATTACAGAAAATAGAGCCTCTTGGATGGTTAATCTTTTTTCATACAAAACACTGTCTCACCCCAAATGGACAGAACAAAGTACCCAATATTACTTTTCCCTCACTACTTTCAACATTTTCACAGGTCAGAAAACTACACACATTTTTTCTATATGTACTTCTATTATTCCTACTCTTAATCAATCATAATATTATTGAACTAATTTGGGGAAGAAATAAAAATGGACAGTGAACATGAGGTCTGTGCACTGATGACAAAATTGTAAATGTCTGCTATTTCAAATTTGCAATGAAGGCGTTATTTAAAAGAGGAAAAACTGAAATCATGATAGAAGGTATTTGTGAGTGCGTCTAATCCCTTTGAGAGAGTAATCTAACAAATGAAACAGGAGGCTTAATCTTGTGTAAAAATGCAACGTGAAACAAAATTCATCTTCCAATATGCAAGACTAAGATAAAGACATTGGATTACAGTGCCTCAGCTTGGCATTGTCATCACGTGAAACAACAACTAACCTGAAAGTTTGTATCAAAGTAATAATCCAAGCTGTGGCTATATTAAAAAAATAAGTGCAAAACTGAACAATTAGGTTTTGCTTTGTATGTTTTCCTTCTGCCTTAATTTGTGTAGAAACCACTCTTCTCTCAGAGATATAACTTAGTATTAAGTCCTATTGAGGGATGCCAGAGAACAAAGACCAGTCAGAGTAACCTCCTGATCAGTTCAGTCTGGTTAGCTGAGGTGGGAGGGCCAATATTTCAAACTTCCATCCATGCAGCTAACAACAGCTTTAAGCACAGTAGTAAAGCAGGATACTTCTACATTAATATGCCAGTACTGCCATGTAAGAAATATTTATCTTGCAAGTTGTGAAAAGTACAGCAGATACTAAGAGAAGAGAAAGAAGTTATGCTTGTGCACTGTGGTATTTGCATCTGGCTATGCTCAGGCTTTTTTGGTGCCTACCAGAGGTATTTTTGAGCGCGTTTTCTGTGAGTGTTACATAGGCCTCAACAGTTTCAGGGATCTCTACATCTGAAAAAATAAAAGCACAGTCTGAATTGACAGCTTAGCAATGGCTGTCTCCTTGCAGCAGAAGTCCTTTTCCTGGGATGGAATATATTGGTTTGGTTCCAATAGCAAATATCCTTTCTGGAGAAGGAATAAAGCTGAAGACTGAAACACAGGGAGCCTGCTACAAAGCCCGGGAAATAATATCCAGGCAAACCTGACTCTTTTCAGATCAGTAACCTGGAAAGCAAAAAACAGCCACAAGATCAGAGTGTGTATATATATATATATATATATATATATATATATATATATGTATATAAGCACACACACACACACATATATATATACACACACATACACACACATATATATATATAAGCACATACACACACACACACTCCCCAGTATGTCTTCTTCCACAACTGGCTACCATTTGGGCACTTTCACTCGTTAAAATTTATTACACAAAGCACACCCACTTAGAAAGAATTTCCAGCATCACTGGAGAGAGAAAGACCCAAGATCTCACCTCAGGCTAAACACTCAGTTGCTGGAGTCTTGCCTGGGTAAGGACTAAGTTAAGATTTACTTAAGTACTTGATTTTGTCTGTGGATCTCTCCCAAAGCATTTCTTCATCAGTATGTTCTGCACTTTTTGCCATATCCAGTATAGTTTCTTCTAGTCAGGATACCTTATGACGCACTGCTGTTACAGATGACATATCCCATCTGGCAGGCCACAAGCATACAGACACAGCCAACTCCCTGTCATATCACATATGCCTTTGCTATTTTCCAAGGCCGCCGTCAACCAGAAATCTCCATCACCGTGTCTAAGGCCAGAAGGCCACTGGGATCACTTCGGGAAAGCTATTTAAATCTTCAGGGGCTATTTAAAATACTTTTCCGTGAGCATCTTGGCCAAGTAATCACACATGTAGTATTTGCTTCTTTCTACTAGGAGAGAACAGGACACACAATTTGTCACTATACCTGCTATACCAGCTGCTCCTCTCAGGTAGAAATCCTTCTCTTGCCCTCCATCGTCCTCCTCAGAGTGCAGTGCCCGTGAAACAGCTGTCTCAAGGTCTCTGCTAAGGTCATAGTCATGATCCCACTCCAGGGGAATGGAGTCCACGCTCGCAGGGGTATCTCGCCCTGATCGCTCGCTTCTCACCGGCTGGGAAAGAGGCAGCGAAAGGTTGGAAGAGGGGTGCGGGGAGAGAATGCTGTCCGCAGATTTGTCATGCCAGTGTATGTCAGAGAGATCTGCTGATTCATCCAAATCCACCTCTCTGTCAGAGAGGTCGTGTTCATCATCTGTCAGCTAGAAGCATAATGCAAACAGAACTGATCAATGAAACATGCAGGGGCACTGCATGGTCAGCGTAGGTCAGTGAAATAAAGCAGCCTTAGTCAACAGTCACACTGATGGGGTTTGTATTTTGCATTCTTTTACGCTTCCCCTTCATTATTTTAAGATGCACTAAAAAAACCAAAGCAACAAAAAAGTTCACAATGCCAACTCATTTTAATGACTTAAGGCACCGCAAAGTCTGACATCAAGCAAATGTCTCCAGATTTTTCACTGATGCCACTGCAATACAGACATCAAGTTAAAGAAAACTCTGGAATCAAGTCATAGGAAGCCCAAGCGACCTTTATTGTGACCAGTGCTCTCAAAGATATTCTTTCCTATTTTAAAAACTCTGGATTTTGTTTCTTTCCTTCAGTAGGACTTAAGCCATCAAAAATCATTTTGTTCTCACTCGTTCAGCTGTGTGTTCAATTCTGGAGACAAATTTCTGTCTCTTCTGATGGGGAGAATTATTTTATCACTGTTTTGCAAACAAAACAGAACTCAAAAAGCTGCCAATGAAACTGATAGAGCCGAAAGATGTTCTTATTACCAGTACCACACTGCTAACCCCATTAGTAAGTTTTATAAATTTCCAATTTGCCTAGATTTTCATGATGACTGACAACAATTCCAGATCTGGTTAAGTTTGCTCCCTGAACAGGACGTAAAAAGCATATAATATAGGGAGGCAGATGTCAGGGTTGTAACAAAATTACACCAAAGAAATTTTGGAAAGTTAGGGAAGTTTCACGTTAGTTCATTTCAAAATCTTTCTCTCTCCACTTTCTCACGCCTGTAAAATGGCATCAAACCAAACAAATATCTCTGTATACACACAGGAAGGCGGATGAGTTTCTTGTGATAGCGTTCCACACGTCCAAAGACCTCTTGACAGTAACGACGCAGCTCATCTAGCTCTTCTTCGATGACAGCTGCATCCATGGGCTCACTTTTCTCAATGAGTTGCTCACCCTGCACAACTATCAGCTCAATTTTGTTGTTGTTCAGTGAAATTTCTTGCTGGAAAGCCTGCATAAAAGAAAAGCCCATTCTTTATCA
Organism: Rhynochetos jubatus; assembly: GCA_027574665.1. Taxonomy (NCBI): domain Eukaryota; kingdom Metazoa; phylum Chordata; class Aves; order Eurypygiformes; family Rhynochetidae; genus Rhynochetos; species Rhynochetos jubatus. The sequence goes on from CM050650.1 coordinate 55,553,704, forward strand.
GTGAAACCAATGTTACAGCCACCTAAGTTATTAAGAATGTGAGTCTCAGAGTTTTTCAGCAAGAATGGTGTGGGTAACAAACAGGGATCATTCCAAATATTGTGGCATGAGCAACAATGAGCAATTAAATTTAGCACTCCACAGTCTTTCTAGCCAAAAACAGTGATACTTCATGGTTTACCATCTCATTCCTTACTTGTTGTATTTGGAAAGAAAGCTCTTCTCTAAACAAGCCATACGCATGACCAAATGTCTAGAATGAACGCAGATGCTAAAGCTAACACACTGGAATTTTGGATAACATGACATTTGATATTTTTCTCTCCAGATAATAATTTTCCTGATGCAGAAATGATTAGCAATAGGTGTCAGCAATAATGGAGACTTGAAATAATAATTTTTATTGTCATTTCCTCTTTTGACTAGGGAATGGAGACTATTACCCTTGGTTTTAAAAAAAAAAATTCACAGTGCAAAGATCTTCCACTCTGGCAGAAAACTCTGTATTGAAACCTCACTTAGCCCGTAACTTCCTAGTCTGAAGTCTCAGCCTGCAGGTAAGGGACTGTATCAGGCTGTGTTTTTGCATAATGTTTCTTAAATTCTTTTCCCACCATGAATGTTCTTATCCCTTCTCTCATCCTTCCTCCTATTACCATTCTTTACCTTCAGTTGCTTTATCTTTGCTTGGACATCACACTCTGAGAAATGCTCAATGTTGGTCAGCTGCAGGTCCATCTCTGTAAGCCATACCAGGATGCTATCACGTGCTGTCTCAAACTCTTCACGCTGTCCAATAAAATGCTGGGGGTGAAAAATGGAGTGGCATGAAATGACCAAATGACCCAAAATCCCCAGCAATAGTGGTTGTACAAAGAAACGGCTTTCATGCCCTTCAAACCTAACCTAAACTCAGTACACCTTCTTTCATTTTTTACATGCTTTCTAAGGTTCCCTTTTCAGTAACATCATCTACAGCTGCAATTAGCTGACCTGTGAAAGTTATCTTCTATGAAGGAGATGGTGTTTGAGATCACCAGGCATCTCCCTACAGACTTCATGCTTTGGTTACCTCAGTCAAAGTGAACAGGTAAGGTCCCTTCCTCTTCTAAAGGTAGAAATCCCCTCAAACACTGTATAAATGCATTAAACTGTAAGCTTAATAAGTGCTCATAAGTGTAGTAGTAAAACCAAAGGGCTTAAAAATGGAAAAATACTTTTAGCCTGCGCAGGATGGAGGTAACTCGCTTTTGTAAGTTGTCCCATCTCTGGTTCCCCTCATGAACCATTTGCTTGAGGCTGCAGTCAGAGTCAGTGCGGTTCTCTCGGGCCAGGCGGCGATACTGTTTATTGATTAGTTCCAGCTGAGTCAGACTTTCGTGCACTTGTCTCTGGAAGGCCTAAAGCAACATGAACAAAAGACACCATCAGTTTTTTAATTATTGAAATCAGGATACATATGTCTCTCCCTTTATTTTGACCCTACTTCTAGACTCTGACCTATGTCAGCTGACAGATGTAGCCCTCAGGAGATGTCTGCCTCCCTAGCAATCTGATTGAGAGGCTGCCTTCTCATTAAAATGAGCACACACCCCCCCCCCCAAAAAAAGTAAAAAATCTTACAAACCTGACAGTTCACTGAATGAGAAATTGCAACATGAATACCCATTACAATGGCAAAATCAGCACACACCAAAAAATAGACTTCCCTTTCTACTCAATCATACGCTTTTGTATTTGAGAACAGGAACACAAACAATGAATATGAAACTTTTTTTTTTTAAAATTAACAGAAATCCAAGATTCTTGTGGCTTCATTGGATTTCCTTACACATATTGAATTTGCTGAAGTGCAAACGCTGAAGAGATTTGAGCAATTGTTTATTCTGAGTTTTACCAAAACCAGTGAAAAGTGGCACTGAAGGGATCATCTCTTTATCTTCAGTATACTGGTATAAAAATAGGTCTTGTCTTAAAATCTTAAAGGAAAGAAAATTTCACGAACATCCATACCAACTTATGCCTGGGCAAGTGTCTGCACCATGTACTTTCAGTGCTTCCTCTACTGTTACAAAACAGTCACCAAGCTGGGGAGCAGAAACAGTAGGTGACTTAGCCCATGAGTTCCATGTTGTCACTACCAATCACAAAGCCAGTTGAAGAAAGCACCATGTAAGAAGCTGACTGAATTAATTCCTTCAAAACTAAATTAAAAAAGGATTAGTATTTTTTTAAAAAACTACTACTTTTTATGTTTCATAGAAACAGAAAAGCAATCGATCAAAAGGAAGACTTAAAAACAGAGGCTACACTAGCCCTCTTTTGAATACAAGTAGGTTTTGGCTCCCACCGTAGTTCTACAAGCTTGTTCTCTAATATTCCTCACAATGCAAATAAACGGTCAATCTCCCCAAAACCACCCTTGCTAGGGACAGGAGAAGTGTGATACTTAATAGTTCTTACAGGGATTTTTATTAAACTGAGCTAACACACAAGATTGCTACATGAACAATATATACTCTTTATATTGTACCAGTCAAACTTAAAAATGTAATAAGCACATTTCTGTCACAATACCAGAGACAAAGTAAAGAACCTGGTTTGGAAAAAAAGATCCAAGTCTGTAGAGTATTCTCAAAATAACTATTCTCTTCACTAAATAGTCATCATATTGAGTAGGGGACAAGCAACAAGGAGCAAATGGGTTTGCAACTGGAGTGAAATATGCAGAATAACTGAATTCACTGAAAATTGCACAAGGAGGCAATTCTCGTATCAGAGGCACAAATCTGACTATATTTACTAGGATCATGAAATCTAAGTGTGCAGTTGTTGTTTCACCTGTTACCCAGCCTTGTCCAGCAAAAGAACAGCTGTGTATTTGCCTTCAATTTTTTCAGCTCGGCTACACAATAATTCATCTGTTGCGTTCCTTCCTGTAGCCTCTTTCCATTTCTCCATAAACTACCGGAGAGGAAGGAGTTTGATTTTGTACAGTGAAGTCAGTGAGAGCCACCTCTGACCTCTGTGCTAAAGAGCTAAAAGGTTCTGAACTGGCCTGCTGGGCTCTTTCCCCCCCCCTCCCTTCCATTCAAGTGCAGATATGGAGGGGACAATAAAATCAGAAGAAAATATGTGTCGTTAGAGCAGAAATCTGCTTCAGTTAGAACTGTATATGTGGCTGACTTTATACTGACTTCACAGTGAAACTGCCGAATTCTGCTACATTTAAACACCACCACTTTTGTTGCTACCATTCCTGCTTTTTGGTTGGTGTAGAAAATAGGTGCTCAGAAAAGAAAAAAGAAAGAAAAAAAGAGAAAGGACCAAACTGCAGGAAAGCAGGCTACTGAAGAGGCTGCTAAACTGTTCTCTTTGCATCTAGTTCCTGCTGATGCTCTGTAAACAGTAAAAATTCCACAAGTCTGGAGGAGAGGGAAGGTCACCATAAAGGCTGAGGTTCAACGAAACATACTTTGGGCACAGTCAGATCAGCTGTAAAAATCCAAGACAGCCAAGATATTTTTGGTACTGTTTGTCATATAGAGACTTGCTAAACAAGAGATTTAGAATCTTATCACTAAATAAAGGGACAATGGGAAGGAGGTCCAGGAAGCAAATGTTTTTATACTATGGCAACCTACCTCACCATAATGAAGTCTGGCAGTATTTAACAATAAATCCTGGCCAATACATTCAGAAATGTGAATGTCAACTTGAATCAGCACTTCACAGTTCATGTTTTTAAATTAATGTTAAACCAAAAAGTATTAACTATTCTTAGATGCTGATTAAAATTTGCTTCACAGCAAATACTTTACAGCATCTGTTTACAGAATTGCCTGAACACTTTGTTCTCTTTCTTCAGATTTGTTTTTCTCTCTCACCTTGTTACACTCCTTGCAAATATGAAACCAAGCAAAAGGTTTTCACCTGTGACTCGCCACACAACATGCGTGTGTGTACCTTACACACTGGTATACACTCTTGTAATTATGAGACAAGGCATCATACATTGTAGTAGACACAATGGAATTACACAACAAGTTCTTAAGCATTGACTGAAGTGACAGCTTCAATTTTGAAAGTCAATTTTGAAAGTCAATTTTGAAGCATGCACTTAACTTCTAAGCCACCGGGGACACCATGTGGACATATACCAATACTTGCATGAACATGAATTTCAGGTATAAGGTTCTAAAATGGGGATATTGTACATAGTACAAAACAGGAAAAGAGTTCAGATGGCTAGTTTCAGAGAGTTACAGAAAGGAGGGATAAAAATCAAAGCAAAAGCTAAAACATGCAACACGCATTTGAAAAAGTACTTGGTGAAGAGAGTTTTGTGAATGCTCTGGAGCACTTGCTTGGTGGACATACTTAAAAAGGTTCAGAAATAAAAACAGGTAAGAAATCTAACTTCGGTGAACAAATGGCAAGTGAGAGTGGATTGACTTATTAGCATTTTCAGTGGCCACCTTCCACTGCTTTTATATCGTAGAAACCTGCCACTGAAGGCAGCTACAAATATATTAATAGTGTCTCCGCTGAGTGACTTGTGTCTGGGAAGGATGAACACCAGCTGGCTACAGTAATGTGATCAGTAGATATTAAATTTCAACTATTATAAATCACCTCAAATTTCTTCAGTTCTTCCTTAGCAACCGTGTAAAGCACGCCGGAGGAGCTCGGGAAAGCAGCTGTCCTCTCAGAGATTTTTAGCCAGTCTTCAAATCTGGAGTAGTCATCCAAAAACTTTTGCCACAGCCGCCATGTCTCTTCAATTCTGCAATAGGTAATGGAAAATTAGGGAATACTTGGACTGAAGGCCAGCTGACCTACAGAACTTCAGTCATCTACAACAGCAAACTAGTGCTGCACCAGAAAATAACTGGCTCTTAATCTAACTCAGACAGCTAGGCTGATAAACAGACCACAGGGAAGGCTGGCTCATTCCAGACTGAGCTAGAATAAGATGACGGCTATTTATTTTCAATGCATCTAATTTCGAATCAGTATAAAAAGAAAGTTATAAGTATGCAATAGGAGCTCTAAAAATCTGAGCACATGCTAAGTAACTTCTGAAATACAGTCCTGGTACCTAAGCCAGTATTTTAGAGCTTATAAATTCTACAGTACCTTCAACTGTAGAACTTTTTCTTACAGAATGCTAAAGATTTTGCAGCATATATTTTGAAGTTCTCAATCATTATTCTGCATTGCAAAGGGACACGAACATTTTTTTTGCATTCACCAACAAGCTGCAAAACACTGTATCTCAGCATACACTATAAACATACTTTTATTAAAAAAAAAAAAAAAAAGTTATTCCAAAATTTAAAAAACCCCAACTTGACTTCAATTCAATATGTAAAAATAGTGGCTGACTCTTGATCTTGAAATCAAACTGGCTTAATACTGAGACTGTAAAATCCCAAGAACTTCAACACCACTTGGTTCAAAATAGCAAGATCTTTTTCTGGGACAGGTTGCATTAGAGCAGAACTTTGTCTGTTTCTACATTAGGAATATATCCTTCCCAAATCTTAGATATGCAGGTCTAAAAAGGACCTGATCCATGCAAAATTGATGCTTTGTTTTTATGTTGTTTAACTTGAAATTTGACGTGTGGGAAATTGCTTTTTAATATGATTAACTGCTTCTAGCACAATAAAGATCCTAAATACTGATAGCTCAGTTAACTTACTGGTACAAATCTACTAACAGCATAAGATATACATAGCAAGAAAGTAAAATAGAGTTCAATTTATCATTCCATATTAACTTTAAATAGTTCTGAATTAATTTGCTGGACACAAAGGTATGGAGAGTCTGTATATTTTCAAGACAACGTGTCAAAGGTAGAACTTACAAGCTGTATTTACATATGTAGTCTATACATCAATTACCATGGAGAAGTATAAAATTACTTAAAGATAGCAATCTATAGATATGCAGCAGTCAACTTAAATGCAACAGGGCTTTTTTTGCATAAACAAAACACATTAAGAGTATCCCGCAAAACCAAAGACCATATAAAGTTCAATTCAGCATTCTGAAAAGTCATAAACTTTACCTAGAGTTCTTGATATTACTCTGTAAACATAACAGAAATCAGATTCATAACGTAAAAAGATCTTCTTAAATACGGGAGTTCAACCAGTTAAACATGTATTATCACTGGGCAGCACAGAGTATATTGCTTTGGCCCAATCCAGCCTACACCATTATGGCTACCAAAATCACCCATGCTGTCCTAGATGGGAATAGGAAACGATGAATCATACGGATCTCACGGGCATATAGTGCACGGATGGTCTACACATGCGCAGTATGGGTAAGGTGCATGGGCACTATGGGCCAGAGTGACTCAGCAGAGCTAAGGTGGGCAGATGACAAAATTCCAGATGAGTGTTCAGTCCTAAAATTCTTCCAAATAAACCAAATCAGACATAAGATAAACTGTTGAGGAACATTAGGTGCATTAAACCCCGAACACCTGGAATAATATTCCACCCACTCAGTAACTAGTTTCCCCATCCGTCTCAGTAGTTCTAGGGAAAGATCAAGTGTTATGATTCTCACTTTTCAGTCATGTTTTCTGAATCTTGTGGAGTCACTGCTATCATCTAAGCTCTCTCTAGTTCCTCTCTCATAATTTCTATGAGGGATGGGAAATTAGACATCATTCCATCAAAAGCCTTGTGAGCAAAATTTGATAACTGATAGCTATTGGCTTTTGTTCGATGTACAATCTTTTTCTGACTCCTACACCCTTCTCTTCAGTACTGCAACCTTATAACATATATCCCATCCTGTATTTGTGCCTGTGGAAGGAAATACTAATTTGTAGGCATTTTAGACTTACTTAAGTCGCCTTTCCATTGACATTGCACAAATGTTCCTCCACCTTCTGTCTAGATTGCGTGTAGCCTGCTGGATGGAGTCACACTCTGCTTCTGTGGCACAAGCATCACAGTCATGAAGAAGCACTTCACACAGATTGAGAACAGATGCCACTCCAGTGCTGTGTTTCTCTATGTCCCTCTGAAGTTCCTGCAGGTGAAGAAATTAATTCTTAAGACAAATTGCAAAACATGCATAAATGCAAATGCATTTATCTTCTACTTATTAAAAAAAATTAATAAGCTTGCAAACAGGAGAAAAGCATTCAATGAATACCTATTAAGAGACCGCATCTGCGCAAGTGGTGTTGCAACGTTATCAATGAGGCCAGGAGAGCCTGGCAGCATGCACAGCTCTCCCAGGGACTATGAATACCAAACCATCACCTGGTACAAACTGCCAGAGCTCTGTATGCTCAGCTGAGCATCTTTCATGTACATTTAATCAACATCACCAATAAAAGGTGGAATTATTCCCAGCCTTTTCCCATTATCACAGAGAATGTAGAACAGAAGTTAGTAAGAGAAGTGTGAAAAGAAAATACGTTCTTATCTACAGTGAGGGTTTGGTGGATGTACCCTTAGTGAACCTACTCTTCTCCAGGTGAGCTAGCTGCAAAGTGACACATTTGACATGGAGATCGGCAGCAGCACATATTGAACATCTCTAGTAGGAATTTTTATTTCCTTCAACTTTCCAATTCTACAGCATTTTCTTTGGAAACGGAAAATTCAGGACAGCCAAAGAAAACCCACTTACACTGTCTTAGCACTTATTATATGTGATCAGTATTATTTCTTCTGTCAGTTTCTTGGTTGTAATGACTTGTTCTACCTTGATGATAATGTTTCATCTTGAAGCAATGTTGCAGTTTCAGTTTTGAACTACAGATTCAAGTTAAGACAAGCCACAAAAGTAATTGGCTACTGCTGTGGGATCAGTGCAAGGAAAAGAAACTACGCTTGACTTCTGCCTGTATTTGCAATGAATCATCAGAACATTAGATGCAAAAATCAGGATGGACAGCAACAAAACCAAGACAACTAATTCCAGCAGTGACAAAGAAGTATTAATGTGACTACACCAAAAAGTGACATATTGCATCTAGAATACTATGTTCATTTCTGATTTAGATGTAGAAAAGAACTGTGACAATTAGAGATGTGGAAGTTTATTTAAGAAAACAAGAACTCAGCAGCTTCAGGATGAGCAGAGATAAACTGCTCTTTATAATTTTGGTAGTGAAGCTAGTGAAATAGAATATAGTGTCAACATATTGTGTCTACATACATTTAAGGTCTAACTAGAAAAACTTTTCTTATAGCTAGCAATATGATGTTCTGAAAATGCCTGCCAGCAGGAAATGAGATCTAAATGCAGACTCTAAAAACCTCAGCAAATTTGAAATGGAGCAAGGTCATCTTGTATCAGCCGTCTGATTTGGTTGTTTGTGATAACTGGGGTTGGACGCAATGAAGTAATCTATTTCCTCTTCTCATCTATGAAACGGAAAGCTGTTTTGTGAACATCTACATGAGACAATCAAGTGGAAAATCACAATGTTTTCCCCCTCAATGCTGGCACTTTCACTTGCCTGGAAAATACTTGGACATTGTGATGTCCAAGTGCTTATTCTTCTTTCTACCCATCCTGAAATGTTATATAAGGGTGGATACTATAAAAAGATGCAATACTCTATGAAACACTCCAGACCAGCTATGAGACTCGAGATTAAGCAGGTTCAGGTAACACAATCTCCTCTCTGCTGTTTTGGAGTAGAGCAGTAGTGAGAACTGCCAGTTAGTGGTTTTGAGGATTCTTAAGAATTAAACTTTTTTATTCACCTACAGAACCTTTCTACAAGCAACGTCAACACTGTTTTTCCTTCACAGCCTTACATTTATTTCCCAGATTTTAAAATTTTCCATGTTTATCAGAGAACATTTAGCCTTTGGGTTAGTTCACAAAGGAGCATCACTTTTACACATTGTTGTCACCCACATACAGCCTTTTTTTTCCTTCGTCAACCCAAAAGTTAACACCATTTTTCCCACATTTCAAGTGGTAGCAGAATGAGAAAGTAAACCAAGTAATCCTTGAAATGCAGTTCATGACTCGAGGAGAATACTGCAGTGAAGTTACCTCACCTTCCCCAGGATATCTAGCTTCAATTGTATCTTTAATTTCACTACAGAGCCCAGCAATCTGCAAAGCTGATTCTTGGCTGAAGCAGATGCTGATAAGTAGATAATGGAGTTACAGAAATGGAATTTGCCCCTCTTTCACAGTATAATATTTTTAATGTAATTTTGTGTATGAACAGGTGGTAGCAGTATGAGTAGTGAAGATAAGACCTCAGTGAAAGATCAAACATGGAAAAGAACACAAGATCACTAATGTAAGAAGAAAGAGGGATGAAATCCTTCAGAAGATGGTCAATGTTCTGTCCTTCTGAGATGCAGTGGATAGTGACACAGCCTCCGACTAATAAATATACTGGTTGCCATACACTGAGGGTTGGTGGTTTTTTAAAATTATTAGTATAACCATGCCTTGCAGTGTTACAAAATCAAATCACCATCAAGTTTCCAAACATGGCATCCTCCCAGGGTAAGATTCACCTCTATTCCTCCCCTTTGGAGTTCAAATGAAGCCACTCACACCTCTAGAGAATATCACTGCACGCTGTCACTGCATGGGGATCATCACAAGGGAAGAGCAGAAGGTAGAGATAGGCCAGTTTCCGTGCCCATAAGAAGTGGTTATAACAAACTGTGGGATGCCTGTATGGAGATGCTAAATAAAAAACCTCAAGTATCTACTTTGTTGATAGCAATGTTGAGCCCTGCCCAGCACTTTGTTGTCTCAGAAACACTAGTCATTAGTGACACTTGTGTGTTAGAAGTTGTTATCTCCATGTAAATTACATATTAAATAAGCAATTCTGTACATCCACATAGCACATCAGGTGGGGAGCTGGCAAAATTTCTGAGGGGATATTTGGGCTTCAGTCCCTCACTCAGCTTAAAAGAGCAAAATGCCAGTTTGTACACTTCATTAATGAATTATCCCCAAAACATTCTCGCACACCTCTTCCCACGCATTTCTTTCTCCTCTGGAGAAACAACTCATCTCCAGTGAGGCACCAGAAAGGTATTTTTGCCAATAAACAACCAACAGGAACACAACAGAACACTCCTTCTCAGCAATATGCTTGTATATAAAACTGCACTGGGCAGTGAAGTGGAACAGGAGATAGTAAATCTTCTTAGGTATAACATTAGTTTTAATGCCCAAACTGGTTGACTTAACATTTTTTCTGCCCATTCCAGTGTTGGCTATTTTGTTCTAGCACTGCATAACAGCTTTGTGTGCTATAAATCAACCAGTTGTAACTTCACATGTATAGCTCATGCAGCTTTGCGTGCAAAGTGATTATCAAACAAGCTGCAAAATAAAACTGAGTTAGAAAGATTGCTAAAAATAGTAATTTTCAAGCATGTGCAAAATTTGCAATGTCTAAAAGGTATCAGTTTTGCCTCTGGGAACAGACAATTCAAACAAACAAAAACCACAAACCCCAAATGAAAAAAAATTGCAATAACTCATTCTGGTTACATCACTTGGTGCCTTACCTTTCTCAGAAAGGTCAATCAGCTCCTGGTGGATTCGCTGTCAAAGCCAGCAGAAGGCTCTATAAGTGACACAGTAAGTACCACTTGCCTTGATATTTACTTACATTTTCGCCTCATGCCCCCTCAGCATTGAGCTGGGTATGGGCAGCCCAAGGACACGCTACTTTGGTTCTCCCCATGTCATCGTGCACCTGATAAGTGTGTAGTGTTTTACCTGCTGTTCATTTAGCTTCCTTTGTATCTCCTCAGAGTCACAAGTTTCATAGACGATAGGTTTGGACAGCTCTGACTCAATGTGGGAAAGCCAAGATCTCAGGCTACTCATGTTTTTATCCAGCTGCTGCACGGCAACAAGGGTCTCCTTCAACTTCTTTACTCTGCAAAGAAAAAATTGCAGCATAAGTACACCCTGAAGGAGAATTTCCACAGTATGTTCCAGGAAGTTTTCAGAGAAACTTAATGGCAAGTTCTGTTCTGAAGTCTTCCTTTATTATGTAACAGCAGTATATGTACAATTAGTCCTGCGTTCATAGGTTCCAGTTAAGAAAAATCAAAAGCGTACTAGTACCACACAACATTTTCAAAGCTTCTGTACCTTTTTCAGCTGAGTTAAATGTTTGTTAAGAAAGGATTTTTTTTTTTTTGCTAAATGAAGTCACACACACCAAAACCCCAAACCAATTTAAGTAATTTAGTTGTTTATTTGACCAATAGATGACACAAATTCTTCTTAGACTACAAATAACTTATCCATTTAACCAGTACTGGCGGTGGAGTGCACAGAGTGAACAGGCCTTTTTCACACCCATGCTTTCTAAACATCGAACTATGTATCACACAGTGGTTTGGGTTGAAAAGGACGTTCAAGTACCATCTAGTGCAACCCTTCTGAAATGAACAGTGAGTGACTCCTCCCATTAGGATCAGGCTGCTTAGAACCTTGTCCAACTTGACCCTGAATACCTCCAGGGATGGGGCATCTACCTACCACCTCTCTGGCAAACCTGTTCCAGTGTGAAGACTTGTCCTTGAATAAGTAAGTTTTAAGAGAGAGAAATCCAGCTGAGAATTTAGTGAGAATTCCTGAATCCCAAGGGCTGCTTTAAGTTGTTCTTGGTCTTAGTGGACTACTTCAGATTTAAACAGATGAAATTGAAATGTAACTGCATGGCAATTTCTAAGTAGTATTTTTCTTGAGCCCCTGACCCTGCAACAGCCATGGCCAGGAAAAGTGTGGGTTTGTGGGGTTTTGTTGTTTTGTTTTGGGGTTGGGTTTTTTTTGTTTTTAATTCAAGGGAACATTAAGCTTAGAGAGTAAGGAAAATCATCCTATCTCAGTATTTTTTTCCTTCAATCTGTTTCAACTGCAAAAATGTCTGTCAATAATTCCCTCCTTCCTATCCCCATGTATCACAACAAGCCATTAGATTATGAAATTGTTTATAAGTTTTCTTTTTCTTTTTCCTTTTATGTAGTAACACAAACAATTTGAGCAACATTCCCTTTTATGCCTCTATTGCTCTTCCACTTAATTGTTGCAACACCAGAAAGCTTTAAGAGAAGAGTGCAGCTGGGAACAGACTGACTAGATTGGGTTGAAAAACACAAGATTGCCAGATTTGTTAAACAAACAAAATTGCACCTGACCATCCTATAATTCAAACAGAGCAATTTACATTTTTTCCAGAATACTAACCAGCAAATTTATCAGGTATTTCCATATTTAAAGGAATAGTTACAACTGACCATAAAGAGTCAAATATGGGTGTCTTTTTCTTACCAAAGCAAAATGCAGATCTTAACATCAACTTAAAAACCTTAAAAGTTAAAGATTTAAAATTTTTGCCTCATTTTAGCCTACTCCTTAGATCACAGATGGTCAAACTGTAGAGCTTTAGCACCAAACCCGCTTAGGAACAGTTCAAATTCATCTTCCTTGCCATAGTGTCATGACCAGCCGCTACAGGGATCTGATCTGAAACAAAATCTTGCTAATTAGAAATAATCTGGCTAATCTGAAAATCTGGCTATGAAGGGACTAAAGTCAACACAATCATGCTGAAAGACTGTCCCAGTCTCCATCATCAGGTTATCCCAAAAGACAGCTATGTGTTTAGCCTTGGAGAGGTACTAGGAGAACAACCCATGTCTGGGGGCACCATCTCCTTGCCACCTATTGTTGTGCATACAGCGCTTTGTGGGTTTGGACCAATTGCTGCTTGCTCATAGGGTAAGCAAGAAGATTGGTTGTCACTCTTCCGGCACTCACATACAGCTTTTCAGTCTCTGACATTAAGAGGAATGAAATCCTGCCCATTTTCTGCTTAGATTTCCAAGGCTGGGTGCTACTGATCTTTTGCAGGCACGCTGGAGTGTGAAAGGGAACAATGAATCATGTCCACTCTGTGTAGAAGCAACGTCACTTTAACGTTTGCAAGCCCAAGCTGTAGACCAGGCTCTTCTTGCTTGCAATTGTATAGTACCCTAAACTATATGCCAGATTTTGTTTACACTTTGTCTGCAACACCTGACAAAGGGGTATTTAGAAAGTGCCCTCATTGCCTCAGGCAGACTGCATGGGAATACATCCTTGCCAGAGAAAAAAAACAACCCAGGATCAAGCAGAGTTATTGTCATAGAATCATAGAACGGTTTTGGTTGGAAGGGACCTTAAAGCCCATCTAGTTCCAACCCTCCTGGCAGGGACACCCTCCACTAGACCAGGTTGCTCAAAGCCTCATCCAGCCTGGCCTTGAACACTTCCAGGGATGGGGCACCCACAGCTTCTCTGGGCAACATGGTCCAACCTCTCCAGTCACAGGAACCAAGTTACTTTGAAGAGAAAAAGAAAAAGAGCACGACACTAAAAAAAAACTCTCCAACCAAAATCAAAATCTACAGCTAAACCTATCCCCCTGCCAAACTGTTGCAATTCCCTGCACACAAATTCAAAACCCAAAAAACCCAACCAAACAAAAAACCCCCAAACAAACAACAAAAAAGAAACAAAAAGAAAATGATTATTCCCTTCCTGCCCCCTGCCATTTACTTTTCACACTACTTTTTTTGTACTGAGTCTAACCTAACAGTTTCCTTGTCAATGCAAATAAACAAGTGTTTCTATGACTATGCTGGGCTTACATTTATTGACTGAACTGCAGTAGTGTTGTGTCTCTAGCTGAAAACATACCTGCGAACAAATGATAGATATAATCCATCACGTCTTAAGAGTTTTCCATCTGAATTTTAGAAGGCAAGATGCCTATGCTCTTTACCTTACTGTGCCTGTGTACAAATAATTACATGATGCGTGCGCAACAAAAATCTCTCTCTCTTAAAAACGTCTCTTTCTTAAAAATGTAACAATTCACAATCATATCTTTCCATGCTAATAGCGGGGCCTGGAAGCTAATGAAACTAAAAGTTCTGCTTAGAGACAAACGCCAAATTAAAACCATTCAAGTATGTGGGATTCCTAGCTAACCGTAATGTTGCCTTTTTGAGATTTCAATTATAATGTTATATTTAACAGTTAGTTATTCCAATAATCATCTCACGCTTCTGTTGCAGCACTATGCATGTTACTGCAAGAGACTTGAGATAACTCCTCTCCTTGATAATGAAAATTCTGCATGGAAATCAAAGGGTTGGACCCCATGACATGGTTGTTTTAAAGGTTATTTTTTATATAACACACATATCAGATTTGCTACATTTTACAAATATTTAAGACTCTCAGAAAGGAAAATACTGCCATATTCAATTATTTGTTTTTATGGTTTACTGACAAAAACTTATCTGAAAATTTGAATGGACTTATGTTGTTTATGTTTCCATGTTCCAACTACTGTACCTTGGTTTCCCCCAAAAAGCAGCAAATTTAAAATGTTTATTTCATGTTAAGAAAAGGCAGTGGGAGAACAACATGGAGCTGAAACTAAGCACAAATCCCTTTAATTCAACTAGTCCTAAATTAGACAGCCTTATATTCCACTTAAACCTAAACAGGAACAAACCTGTAAATAGTTAACCATGCATCATATAGAATTCACAGCTACTGCATTAGTCATTTAGACAGCTGGTTACTAATATTAAACTTTAAAAGCAACATGTAAAAAGTCCATAAGAGCATGTTAGCTAAGCCTGTACAAAGACAGTAGAAATCAGAATAGTTACTTTAAAAAAAAAGTCTGTTTGGAAGAGGAGACAAAGTTTCAAGTAAAACTCAATGAAATAGTGAAAAACACTACACTATTAAACTCAGTTTTTAAAAGATCAGCTTTAAAATAATCTTTTTATGATTAAAAAATATTTATTGTCTAAAGTACAGTACTACTGAGTACCAGGACACTAATACCACCAGTTACATTTGCTCTTGAGGTCACACTCCCCTTTCAAAGAGTAATTTTCTAGAACTCTGAACAAAGACAGCAAAACTTCTAGAAAAGGTAATGTGAAGAGGGGAAAAAGAGAAGAAAAAAATCCAAGATAACATAGGCTGAATTCAAGTATTACATACAGTTACAAAACAGTCATTAATGTGTACAGGACAGACCAGCTTTGGTAAGTCTGAAATAGTGTCTTTACAGCCTCTCCCCTTCTCTGCCTTTCCCTTGTAGCCATGCCCCTTTGATGACACAAACAGTGAGCAGACAAATACAAAGTCTGCTTTCTCTCATGTGTATAGATGCTCTTGTATTTAAAAACAGCAGTAAAACCAGCCTACAGTTTCTTTCAGACAGCAAAGAGATTTTACTAAGTCTGACTCAGTAACAAAAAATTATTCTGGGATCCAAAAGTACTAGCTGTAAAACAAAGTATGCTGTTATCACTGTCAATCCTTTTTAAATTGAACAGAAAACAGTAATTTCTAGCTAAGGTAGTGGTTTCTTTGTATCAACATTTCAATTAGTTTCCCAGCAAGTCAAGACTTCAGAAAGAATCATATCAATCAAAAGCAAACAAAAATAGCTGCCTGCCTTGTGATATCACAATTACAGTCTGGGAGATCTGAATCCACACTGCCGTCCTCCGCCATCCTCACAGCATGCAAGTCCTCCGCCACCACCATGAAATTTTCCAGCATTAGAAAGAAGAACTTCCACTCCAAAAGCCTGCAAACACTGTGTGTTGGGCGGGGGGAGGGAAGGGGACACACTTCTCTTTGCGGGTGAGTACTTTACAGAAAAAGTTGTGCGCCAAACAAATGTTAGCAGCCGTTGCTTGATAACATGAGACCGAATGGTGACAAGTGGTCATGTTTCTAAATAAAACTTGCATTCATCAACATGTGCCAGACTTATCTCCAGGAATGCGGTCCGTGAGTGCTAGGGAAAGGGATGAAAACACAACAAAGCCTTCTTTGCAAAGCCTGAGCAGTTGCAGCAACAGCACTGCTTCCTGGCTGTAAACATCTGTAACATTTTTTTGCACCGGGCTGACAGAAAAAAATCATCTGAAAGGATGACAGTGTTCTAGAAGGACAGAAACAGAAGTCTCTGATGCAGAGACACAGCTACCTTTCTGTAGCTGTCTCTTCTGCAGTTACAGACATCCTCAGAATAGAGAGGCAATTAAAAAATACATAAGGAACCAGAATGTGAAAAAGAAGAAAAGAGACTTTTACAGGTGAATGAGAAGCTCCACCGCACAGCATAAAATCTACATGTAAAGACTAAGGCTGGACGCATATTACCATACTATATTACTAAAGCATTTACACAGAGCACTTTCTGTTTGGTCACAGCTGTAGGAAATGAACCACTAAGAAAAATGCTCCAGGCAGGGATGTCTGTAGCTTTGCAGAAAAGCACGCAGGCTCTAATAATTTATTAATTCTGTTAGGGATCCAGAATATGAAAAGATATATTCAACACCAGAATGATTAATCTGCATCTACCAGCTGAGTGCAGCCAAAATCATTTTACATGATACATTCCAAACTCCAAAACAGCGTAACAAGAACGCACCCCACTATACAACACCACATTCTGAAGAGCCCCTGGAGCCTTCTAAAAATTATCTTGGGGGGTGTGAACTCTTTTGTCCAGTTGGAATTAGACATCAATACAAGTACTTTGTACATACATTAACCAACAACCCGGATTTTAAGTGCTATCAGCCTAAGCTAGCAAAATTTCCACAACCTAGCATCAAACCTCTGCACCATTTACTTCCCAACTTCAGCAATGCAACGTTCAAGCTTTGCAGAGCTTTTTTTCACTTCAGTAAGCACTGGAATGGAAAGTTATCTGTGTAATTGCACATAATAGTGCTGAGCACACTGCCTGAGAAGGCTAAGCTGAAATTATCTGGAAGCAAAAATAAAAAAAATATTTTACATAAATCAGTTTAGAGCTAGGACTTTACACTAGGATCTGAACCCTTACCTGTCCCTACAGAGAACATTAACATCTAATACTGAATAGGCAATATAGATCTTTTAAGATGTGTTTTCCAGTTTCTGAATGCAATCACTTTTCACTCAGAACTTCCTGAAGGTACTAATTGAACATTTGTCTGAGTAGGTGTTTCAAGAGACAAACACTACAATACAGCAAATATGCTCTATATTCAACAACCAGTGATATATCACATCCTCTGAAACCAGCAGGCTCCTTGACTGTAAGGCACCAATTCCTGACTTAATTGTTCTGTAAGAAATATACAGTGCTCATTACTTGAACATGAACCATTATAAAAGGAGCTGAAGTCACCAGAATACTTCTGCTTACATAAAATTTACTGCTTCCATGCTTACAGATTTCAGAGCAATAATGCAGTAAAACCAAAAAAGACGACAAAACAAGACAGCGAAACGAAACAAACCCTTTTGCTGCTAACAGGGCTAAATTATCACTAATTCATATGCCATTACATCACAGAAGTGTAAAATATAAGGTATATGTACATTTTATGAAGTGCAAAATTGTGACAAAAAATATTGTCAGTAATGGGAGGGAGGCTGTAGCATGACTCAGCAGAAAGTACTGAAACAAATAAACCAGTTTCTTCACATATCAAACAAAAATCCTGTATTTCTTTAAGTTAGAAAATTGTTGTTGTATTCCTGACCTTGAGTAAAAAGGATCTTTTAGCCCAATGTGCGTACGTCTACCTGCAGTCAATCTTCACTAGTGAAATAGTAATCAGGCAGAAACACTAAGACTTAGTTTTGGAACTGCTCTTCTCAAAATCAACAATTACAAATGCACTGCTTTGATTTCTCTGCCAAGAATCTTTTAGAAAAGTGTTTTACATTCACAGCCAGTTTTAAGCACTCATCTTAAGTACCACAGTACTGGAGTAAGGCTCACTAAATGTGACAGCAACCAAATCCTATGTATGTCATTTGAGCAGATAATGTTTTGAATTGATTCTTCCTGAAGAAATGAATGTCAGGTACTGTAAAGTAAAACACGGAGGTGAATTTCACAGAAATTTGTTGATGGTTAAGAATAAATTCATTTCACAGCTAATGACAAAAAGGCAGACAATAAAAAGATTTAAAATTCACTATATCCAGCATATTAATCTGTCTAATGCAGCCAAAACAAAACAACTGTTTTACCTGGCTGCAATGAGATCTAGAAGATGTTGCCACCTGTCATTGATCTTGCCAAGTTTGTACTCAATCTCTGATGCCTTACTCTCATGACTGGCTTTAGCAAGGCGCTCTCCCATTTCTTGAAGCTGGATTTTGTTCTTCTGGGCTACAGCAATTTCCTCTTGATAATCCTTGACAACAAAGAGCAATCAGAAGTCAGGGTACTTATTCTGAATATACATACCCTGCTCTACACTACTAAAAGGACTATACAAAAATACAAGTGAATGTTGGTTTTCTTGTGATTTGTACAACGGAGCAACAACCTCTTAAATGTTAGATGTATTAACACAAACAATTTTATCAGAAGAATGAAAACAAAACCAAAACACGCCTTCTATAAATGTATCTGCTATAGTTAATCTCATTGCAGGCAATTCTGATTGGACACTTAGTAAAGCATCCAGATGCCTTAGATTTTTCATTCACTTATTTCTCTGGTATCCTGGGAGGTCCTACCTCAAGAAAGACAGCAAAATGCTGCACAGCAAGAGAAGAACACAAACACAGTCTTAGTCTAACGCATAACCATCAGTATATGGCAAAACCTCCATTTCAGCTAATTCAGAATCCTCTCTGCAACGCAAAACAAATAAGTAGTCCAAGAACAGTATGTAAGGGTACATGCACTGCGCTATACCTTTTTAAGTTTCTCTATCATGTCTTCTATGAGGATGTCACCATTTTGAGAAACCCTACTTTCCATTTGTGTCAGCCACTCACAGAGCTCCTTGTTCTTCTCACTGAAGACAGCCCACTCATTCAGTCTCTCACTAACTTGTTGTCGACGTAAGGAGACCTTAAAACATTCGTGGAGAGTAAACAAAAACAAAATAGTGAATGCGTTTAGGAGATGCTTGACACACTTCAAGCCTCATTGTGAACTCATCTGGCCCTCCAAAAGTGTTCCAGCCGCTTACTTGCCATCAAAACAAACTGGAGTTTGAAAAACTTTGTGTGACTCTCTGTGAGTTTAGGTGTTGATCTCAAGTTTCCTGTTAAACTCAGGTTTCCTGTTAGCTACATCCTATGTATAGAGAGAGGCATCCAAGCATTATGCGCAGTAGCCTGTCAATGTCTTGTTTTATAGTGTCTCTAACCCAAAGGATTCATGAGATGATAAAAAATGAATTTTCTCACAATTTATGCTTACCTATAAACTGTTATAAAGTATATTAAGAGTTTCTTTTTAATCAGAGATTAAATAAAAATGGAAGATATAAATGCCTGACCAAAGCAAAAAAAAAAAAATATACATAGCATAGGCCAAACTCTAAAAGACTGTGTAATTTGTGCATAAGCATGACTTCTAAGTACAGAGCTAAATTAATTTTGCATAAGCAATTTTCTACTCAAGTCCCAATACACTCATTTCATAGAAGGCTATTACTCCTGAGGGGGCATGACACCTTGAGAGATCCCGAAGGACTGAGGTGTGCCCTGAAAGGAAAGAATAGTCATAAATAATCAAACAGGCAAATGCTGTAGTTAATACAGGAGGAAGGAAAACATTGCTCTGTTTAAGAAATGGCTTTAACACTGGCATCATTTCAGACTATGACGAGTAATAGACAGACAAAGATTGACATTGAAATCAAAATAGCAGCATAAAGTCATCCCTCCAGTTTCAGACATTTGTACAACTACTTACTTCCTCCCCATTGTAATCTGCATTGCTCCTGACTTAGTATCAGCATTTCAGCTGAGAAGACGAAGACTGCATCTGCTCTTGCAGAAACAAAAGAGCTGTGTTCTTTAACTACCGTGTTAGGTTTAGCAGGGGCACACACATGATCTCACATTTCCTTTCTGCGGTTCTAAACTTGATGGCAGCTTTCCGGAAATAAGCAACGGTTGAACAAAGCGTTGCACTACGTTACATCCTGAAACATTCAGTATGCACAAAACTAAGACAAAACTTCCTTACTTGGCTCCCTCCTTTACCACAGACATGCAGCGACTACACCGTAGTTTATATGTATCAAAACTGGCTCATTTAAATGCAACGAACGCATTGTTTCTGAGCTGTTAACTGAGAAGCATTTCTCCTACTTTGATGGTGTTTTTGAAGCTTTCACAGGTACCTTAACTGAGGTAACTATTTCAAACTTAGCCCTGGTATATCTGGACTGCAATCTCTACTGAACCACAGCAATAACATTAGGATAATCTGAAAAGCTGGGTGTGGGAGACTCCGCTACCTGGATTTCTAAGTGAAGAAAGGAGGCAAGAAACACACTGACAGCATGATGCACGTGAAAACCAAGCCATACTCCTCAACTCATTTCCTAGCCAAGCAGTCACACTCAGACTAGGAGAAATGCAGACACCAATGTCTGAAGAAGCAGACACTATCAGCAGAACTGAAGGTACAATACAGTAACGTTGAGCGTGGAGATGACATCCTTTCTGAGCCCAGCATCTCCACCAAAGCACGGTAAGCTGTATTACTTTTGTGTTTTCCCCAGCCATCCAAGCCACAGGCACAGAGTGTGACTTTTTTATTGTGGGGGTTTTTTTTTCCTTCCCCCAAGGCCGCCTAAGTGTGACTTCATAGCCATGACAAAGGTCAAGAGATCTAGCAACACTAGCAATGACTAAAGGAAGCATTTCAACAGATGTTTTCCCTGACTCAGCAAGAGTTCAGTTTTGAATCTGTGTGACTACATGCATCTTTTCTAAAAGCTGTCACTTGTATTCAATTTTCCTCACAACACTTTTGTCATCTGTATATTCCTATCAGTGGTTGGTACTGTACTTGCCTGGTGGCACAGCTCCTCCCACTGTCTGTGCAGAAGCTCTATGCGCTCACTGAGGATGGAGATATCATCTGCGCTGATATACACAGACAGGGTCTCCTTCAGCAGGGAGAGGTGTGCAAGGTCATCTGTCCACCCTTCAACAGCATTCTCTAACTCCTTAAAAGAAACACACACGGAAAAAGGACCAGTTTGCTAACAAATAAAAATCCAAATGTGTTGACGAAGCACGAAGACAAGGATTGTTATCCCATTGAATTAAAGTCATATCTGAGCAGACTCACCATTTCAAGCAGTCTGGTTCTGCCCCATTTAAAAGAAGAAGAAAACATCAACCCGGTATGTACCATTATTTTCAGAGTTACGAAAGAGGTAACTCCCCAGCAGAGATTGACATCTCAGCCTTGTAACAAGTAGTCGCAAACTAATATACTACTCAAATCTCTCTATAGTTCAAAGATATTTGAGAATTCCAAATATTGGTTAGGACTTCTCCGTACTGAAAATATTTTCCAGTAGTACACCAATTCTAAACTGCAAAGAATATAGTATTAAAATGTTATCTAAGATCCCTCATAGTAATCTCACCTCAAATAAAAAGCACTAATAGTTAGATACCATAAAATTTGAAGTTAGAATTTCTATAATAAAACCACACCTATATTCATAGAATCATAGAACGGTTTGGGTTGGAAGGGGCCTTAAAGATCTTCTAGTTCCAACCCCCCTGCCATGGGCAGGGACACCTTCTACTAGACCAGGTTACTTAACTGGTCTAGTATTCTGCACTTCTACAGTATTTTTCAGACCCTGTTCTGATCTCACTTTGATCAGACCTATATTTACCCTGCAGGATTTGTATTACAGTCACTTTGTTCAGGTATTACGCTGTTCAAATGTTACATGGATAATTTCTTGTCACAGGGCTGGCTGATGGGTTTGCGCAGTTATGTAAACTCTGTTAACAATGGAAGAGGTTTCTGCACAAAAGCAGGCAAAGATGAGACAACAGTCAACAGAGAACAAGTGCTTTACCTTGCAACGAATCTGCTCTGCGTGCAACTCATCATGGTGTTCTGGCAAAGGCTGTGAAAGCTTTTTTTTGAATGATCTTAGCTTCTCCAGGGAGTCTCCTATGCCCTTTTCAGATTTTTCCCAGTCCTGAAGGCAGAATGTTTAATTAAACTTCAGTTCAGATCTGGATTATACTTACGTCAGTTTATTTGCCTAGCTAACCACTAAACAGTGAAAACTTTTTCATAGTAATAGCATGCCCTGAAATCTCCCTCTATATAGTACTCAAGGTCTCAGAAGTTGAGTCATACTTAGAATTGTGGCAAATATTTTTGTGTGTGCTAATAGAAATACACAAGCCAAAGCCTTTCTGTTATTACAATGTTGTCAAGATCCAACTCAATCATTTCAGAAAAGCCTCTCCTTGCCAAAAGTATTTTCCACTTCTTTTCTTGAATGCCTGTATTAAACACACTACTGTTCTTTGACAAAAGCTCCATTCAGGTGCATTAATCTTCAGAAAAAAAGTGGTTGAGGATAATGCAAATTCAGGTCAGACTGAAGTACCTGCAGCATCTCCTCTAAATTATGATTCTAGAAGCTACACCCAGCCTTAGTGTTTGTATACCTTCCATAATTTTAAATGTGTCCAATCCATACCAACCGCCATGTGACAGTATGGTTTTACTGCCTAACCTGCTTGTTAAAACCTATAAAAAGGTACTTAGAGACAGAAAGATCTCTAATAAGCCAGTCAGCCCATAAAGAATGCCAGTGGCGTGATACCAGAAAACATGGAACTTTCTTCTCCTAGTCTTCTGTTTTAAGATATTCTTCTTCTACCACTGCCCTTGTATTTATCTCCTTCCATTGTTTTCCAGTCTATGACAGTATTTCACAATCATCTTCAGGATGGAGAATTACAAACAACAGGTCTTGCAACAACCCCATCTCTTAGTGTCTTCTTTCTTCTCTCCTTGTAAGTAATATAACCTTACATGGTAATAGTCTGTGAACTTCTTAATGCAACACATACTCTTCTAGAATACACATTTGTGCTTCCCATTTGGTCAGAAGACCACTAAAATGACTTGTATTTAAGACCAAGACAGGAGAATGTAATGAAGGCTTGATATCTATGAGATGATTTATGCAATTTGCATGGTGATTTCCCTGCTTCCTCACCTTCAAGCATTAAGTTCCATATTTTCATTGAGAAAAAATACCACAGAGCCTTTAGTCTCCCTAGAGACAGCTTTCATGACTAATATTTCCTGACTTAATTCCCCCACTAGCAGTTGAGCTACAAGGAACAAGACTTGAAACAGTAAGAAAAACTTACATATCTGAACTTTTCCAAAGTAATATTCCATTTTCTTGTACTGCTTTGCTTCCTGCTATCTAAAACCGAAACTATGATGTCTGTAACTCTGTAATTCTATTAGACTTCTGAAACTATTCTAAAAGCAATTGCCCTATTCTATTCATACAAACATCCAATTTTTATTATCCTCCCTAGAATGAGTAAAAGGGAAAACCAGACCAAATTGAAATTCTAGCCTATCATCTTCAGTACTTAAAGTGAGGTCAGCAGACATTCCTGACATTGCTTGCATCAAAATAAAGTTCAAGGCTCCATTCTCCAAGATCAGATGTTTATCTAAACTAGCAAATACTCAAGACACTGGAAGGAAACACAGACTACTACGTTGCTAGATAGATCATGACACTGGCATGTAGACGGAGTTGGGCAGGTCTAATTTTCAATATGGTATGTATAAAAAGTAACCAGCACCAGGCAAAATAAAATACATTTTTGCTCTGCGGTGAAAATAGGACTGTTGGAAGATCCTTTATGGGCAGTGTTCTGGACATATCAATTGAAAGATATCAACTAACATACAAGACTGCTGTGAAGTATTACCATCCCTAGTTTCAGAGCTGGTGAAATGGAATTGTGAGCTCATGTGGTGTATATGCAATTCCTGTACTTGCGCTTAATGCTTAAGAATGCTTTTCTTCAACAGGGTTCACAGTGAGAAACTATGAATCTGATGACGTACAGAAGAAATCACACACTTACTTTCAGTATTAAAGCAAGCTGTTTCTTTTGTTGCTCTAGTTGGGTGCTGGCCACCTTCCATCGCTCCTGAATTTCCGTAAGCTCTGTCTGCAGGGCTGCCTCAGCTCCACTGTCAGCAGAGAGCAGCAGTTGCTTCCCAGCTTCCACAGTGAGGATATAGCTGCCTTGCTGCCTTAGGAGAACTTTCTCTTTAAGCTGAAAAAATATTGTTTTCTGTCAGCTTTGTCTTTTTAATTACAATTAACATCTCAGTATAGTTCATTCTCAAGCCCATACTTTAATTGATTGCATACCTTGGCTTAAGCATGAGCTACTGCACAAATATTTTAATGTAACCTTTTCATGATCAGTTACTGCCTCAGACCTTTAGAAAAATTCTTCAAGGAGATAAAGACATGAAAGACTTCTTTCTTCCCATCAATATCAGTATCTCAATTGCTCTTAAAGATAAATAGTTCCTCTAGAGTCTATTATGCTTTTAAGCTTTATTATAAGATGTATCTTCCAGCCAAAAAGCTTGAAGACACCAAGCTGCTAAATAGACACCATCAACCTCACATGAAGACAGCCCCTCAAGGTATCCTTTTTTGTTAGCTAGAATACATTCTTTGAACAGCACATCACTGTTTTCTTCCAAGACACTTTCAGTATGACATTAGCTACAAAGCAAAAACAGAATCAAACAAGGCTCAAGAGAGACAGCCCAGTAAGTTCTGTTGCATGTTCTTTATGAACTCCCACTTCATTTCCATTACACTGCTGCTTCTGAGGCCACGTCTGTTCCAAAGAAGAACTAACATCCAATATTGCTTTCTGCAAAGAACAGAGTCTGAATCTAACACATTTTTAAGAATGTTTTAAGTGATGAAGACTGTAAAAAAGGCATGGATTTTTTCCTCTCTCTTCAAACACACTGGACATACCTGCACTTCATCCAGTAGTGCTCTGGCTTGCTGTAATGGAATAGGAGCACTACCCAGCCCACTCACTGGCTGACAGGGTATTTCCACCAGCCACTTGCGCAGCTTCTCTGCCATCTCCCTGTAGCGTTGCCACTGGTGAATCTGGCTGTCAATGATCCCTCTCCTCTGCTGTGCCCGACGAATTACTCCTTGCCATTGATTACTTAGAAGAGTCAGCTTCAGATTGAATTCATCCCTATTATAAATACATGAATAAATAAAAATACATAGTAAAATTCATGTTTTGATCTATGCGTTTAGTGAATTAAACTGAAGGTAAAGGGAAGATGTTTTCTGGCTGTCAATATGAAAAACTAGGAGAAAAGCATTCATGATAGCTGACTGAGGATGAGAACTTCTCACTTCATGTACTGGGAGAATCAAAGGGCTCAAGTTATTGAGACCTTAAAAACCCAGACCTTCATCACACAAAACTATTACCTTCTCCCTAGAAATATACAAAGACACCACACAGGCTTTGCCAATTTGGATTAGTCAAAATCAAGATTTCACAATTTACCCCCAGATTTAATACTAAGCTCAAAGCATGCTTAAGATATACAAAGCATTAACAAAATTCTCACATCTCAGTAAATAGTTCGTCTTATATTAAGACCATGATACCCTTAGCAAAGGCAATGCACATGCACAAGTGTGATGCCACTGGCGTTTCACTGATTTTCAATCGTTTCATCACAAGTGTTTAAAATAAAAATCTCAAACAGCAATGAATTCCTATTCCATCACATTTAGGCTGCAGGTGTTCTTAAGTGGCAGTAGGGAATACCCTTGTTAGAGGCAAACACCCAGCTGGCATAAATCAAGTGTAATTCACTATATCTGGCCCTGCAAGCTCCTTTGGCGAAAGTGACATTTTAAAAGTGCATCAAAACAGACACATGTGACATGCTTGATAATGCAAAACAACTCTTTGTCAGAGAAGCCACCTGTGGTATTCCCAAATGCATTTACACATTCACATACCCCACAGCATCCTACAGAACACTGTCTTACTCAAGAACTGGCTAACTAATAGCTTAACCACAGTGACAGTAATTTCTGCCTCAGAAGAGCATGATCTGAACACTGACATCTGCTACCTTCTCTGTTTGGAAGTCCCCCATAGTCTAAGTATTACTCCATATAACCAGCAGCTACAACACAGGAATATCTACCTGTCATCCACCTGTCCTTGTTCTAGAAGGTGCTGCCCATCAGAGATAATTGAATGCAGAATCTGCTGGCGGCTGAACATCTCTGCTTGGAATAGCTGTAGTACAGGAGACAAGGATGTTAAAACAAGATCTTACATTTTCATTCTATTTGTATGCACTGGCGAAAAAAAAAAAAAGCATGTATTTAATCTCTTTTCAAATTAACTCAATGGGAGTTTTGTCACAAACTTAAACAAAAACACATTTAAAAATCTCATTGCTGGATTTACTTGCTGCTTCTAGTAATTATTATTAGTTCCTTGAGATTTAAAAAAATACTAAAAAGCTAAATAATATCAACAGGAGGCAGGTTTTATGTCTCGGAGTACAGTTGTGTGATTCGCACTATAATTTACAACAAAATCCAGGTAGGGCACTTACTGCATGGACAGAAAGGGCACTTTTTATTTTCTGGTATGTTTAAGAATATTATAGTCCTTTGCCTTGTTAAATTTAATTTATGCACAGAATGTGTGTGATAGGGTTATACAAACTTTTAACATAATTTTACACTACCAACAGAAATTTAAAAGAAATGGTCACCCGTGTGTAGGAGCTAGAAATCAATTTTCACTACTTCCAATTTTCACCATCAGTCACAAAAAACTTTCACAATACTTTTGAAGCTCCCTTATTATTTGAGTATTAACTAAGATAAAAAAAATCCTAAGAGCCACTTAAGCAAAGATGACTTCAATATATAGTACTTAAATTTATTTTAAAAAACACCTTTTCTTTTAGTAATAAAAATAGAAATAACCACTGACACTTGCACAATTAAATTCCTCAAGCATATTGTATGTAGCTTAGGAGTTCTAGATGATGGACTAATTTTTCAAAATGAGATTTGGCATCACTGAGTTAATTTTGAAAATGTTACTCAGGTCATAAATTTTCCTACAGAAATAAACAGTGTTGTCTAATTTCCTTGCAGAAGTATCTGAAAGTGTTCTTTGAATATCCTGGCTCTTATGAATGACTAAGCCTGAACCAGAGGGACACTGATTGTACTGTTATCTCATGAACAAAACCACAACACTGTGGAGTTGAGAATTTCACAAAGCTGAGCAAGAAGTCAGAAATTTTACTTCCTGTCACATCTATTTCTGTCAAGCTAGGGGGCATGGATGAAGCACATGACGAAACAGCATCTACCAGCATTGTTGTCAGATTGAGGCTAAACAGACAACAACTGGTTAAAAAATACCACCAAAATCAAAGCTGACAGTTTTAATATTTTTTTAAGAGGACAGGTGAAACAAAAGCTTATCAAGCATGAGGAACTCTGCCTAGAGTGGAGGTATTGAAGCCCTACCCAAAAGCAGAGACATTTCTGTCAACACCCAGTTGTTCTCCGCATGCACACTGTCTCTGTATGTAAGAGGGATACTCTTTTTTGTGGTACCGCTTGCCAACCCAATTTCTCCTCACATGCAGATCGCTATGAACCACAGAAATAGGAATTCAAAGGAGGAGGAAAGAAGGGCAGGTGATGGAATGCACAACAGCAGCACACTGGAAAAAAAAAAAATCAGTAACTGAGTTGGCAAGGAACTTCCCCTTCAGCTGCCAGCACTTTCTCAAATACTTGTCTCAGTGCATTCCCCACTGCACGGGAGTCCCAAGTGATGCACCTGGCTTGCAAATGGATATCTGGAGAATTGCACAAGGATGACTACAAGATCGTCCTGACAGTCTTGTCTGATGCAGATGCCAGTGTTAGTGCATAATATTTGAAAAAGGGATCACCTCCATGTTGCCGGTTTGTACATTTCAGTGGGAAGTTATTTTTAAATAATGCCACTGAGGTAGCTGAGGTCCACTTTGAATAAACACCAAAGTTATGACTCAGCACTGGAAAGCTGGTAACAGAGCTGGATGTATTTCAATATCCATTCTGGGAATGGATGGGGAAACAGAGCATTTTCTCATCATCTTCAAAAATACAAAGCAAAACAATCTGGAAATTAATCTCAAGAAGTTTAGATTTGACCCTTTCAGCTGCAAGGAGTGGAAAGAAAATTCTTTATGAGTATCAGGAGGTACTGCAAAGAACACTGAGTACAGAATACACTGAGATTATATAAAATTCCAAAAAGCTTTAGGTAAAAAAAAAGATGCAGTTTGCCACATTTTCCTAGGATGAATTGCATTACTTAGAAAATCAGATATTGGTTTTCTAAATTCTGAGAGATGACTTTATAGTTGTAATAAAAGAAAGCTTCAACAGATTGCCTGAGTAACAGTCATCTGACCTAACTGCTCAGTTCAAGGTTTCATGAAAGAATTAAGCTGAGATCTCAAGACAACTGAATGCAAGAATACTGCTGTCAAACTCCTTTAAAAAATTATAGCTACGACTGGACACAGCAACAGTAGGAAATTATCTACTTAAACAGTATTGATTTCTGGATGTTCAGCTCTCAAAGACCTGAGATGTCTCAACTTACAAAGACACTGTCCAGTTTATGCTGGCAGCACTGAGAGAAAATGAAATATGATGACACTTGTGAAAGCAAAGGCAGTTAAATGCTAAAGCAAATGTGTGCTAAAGCAAGCAAAAATGGTTGTGAATTACCTTCTGCTATCAGACATATATGCAAACTCTATGCTGTGAGATATAAGGCAAGAGGTGAGGAAGGACGTGACTCTCCCTGTGGTCTGGCCTGAGTCTATGGGTAGGTCAGCTGAAAAAGTTGTGGGAACTGAAACTACTGTGGCCACATGGGAGCTTTGGTATGAAAATTGACTTGTCTTACTTGATCTTTACCAGGACTCTTGGCAGTGACAATATGGGCGGAGAAAAAATGTGCATCACTTGACTTCACTGAACAGTTACAAAGGCATCCTCTAGTAAAAACTCTGAAACAGTTTTTCCCTGCAGCAAAAGCTGGGCTAGTTCTTGATTTGTTACATACAGACTAATGACTCCAGCACACAGCAAAGACCAAATCAGTTTGTTCTCCAAGGAAATGTTACCAAATGGAGGCCCCATAATGAGTTATATAACTCAGTTTTTGACAGAAAAGTCTTTCTTTAACATGGTCTTCTGATGATGAATATGTTGGCAATTTAATAACAAACAAAATCAGAATAAATTGAAATAACAGAGATTTTCTCTCGTGAGGACAGAAAACAAAGGTCCAAGTTGCATGAGAATAGTTAGGTTCTATGGGAAGACCAATAAAAGCTTTGACTTCTTTGGTACAAACCAATTTGAAGGAAACTAAATGTAGGAGAGAAGCACTTTCAGGAATATTGATAGATTATACAAAATACTTAAGACAGATACTCAAGTCCTCCCCCAAACTGGGTATTATTGACATATTTGCATGCTTTCGTTTGTAAGTTAGATATCCTCAGATGATTCAGGCAAATGTAATTCAATTCAAGTCTTACTATGACAGTACATTGCATTCTATTTACGTATGAAGAGTAGGTGTTGTAGTTATGTATAAATGCACGACGACTTGCCTCATGTGCCCTCTGTTGCTCTAAAAGGCTCTGGTAGTTTCCTGAAATCTCTGCTGCCAGCTTCTGCTCAGTCTGAATTAATAAATCCATCCAAGTCTCACATTTCTCCAAGAAGGTCTGCTGCTGCAGCGAGAAAGACTGCAGTTTACTGAAAGTAAGAAAGAAAGATGGATTCAGGTAAGGTCTCCTCCTCTCATGCACAGTGTTCAGAGTCTTACAATAACTGCCAGCAGAATTCCAAATTAGACAGTAACACTTTTCCCACTCAGCTATCTCATTCAAGTTATTTAGTCAACACTTTGAAAAGTAGCAGTCTTCCTCATTTCAAATTCTGTTAATTTGTGGCAAAACCAGTATCTCAGCTCACTGGCTTCACTCTTTAAAGTACACCAAGGAGCTTTGGTTAATGAAATATCTGAAATCTGTCCTACATTCTGCAAAAGGTATACTTTCTACCTGCTGTAATCTAACAAAATGATAGAACAATCTTTAACTATCCCCACCTGAATCTCTCTGTAGTCTGAGAGGAGATCAGAGACCAATGCCTGTTCAGGTTCTGCATCCTTTTTATTTCTTTATCATTCAGAGGAAGCCTGTAACCCAGCTCATTAAGATGGTCCAAATCTGGAGCCATGCTGCTGAACTTCAACATCTGACTCTGCAACAAACAATGAAAGTGGTAAGTAGGAATTTCGGTAATTACACTATCATAGACTGCAGAATTATGAACTAGCACTCAGTTAAATTTGGAGTGGCCTTGGTTGCCACCAAGTGGCAAGCAATGCCTATGCCAGGGAAAAATCACATTTCCAGTTTTCAGCCTCCGGTTCCAGACCAGAAGACGACTTACATTCATGCGTAAACTTGCGTGAAGAAGTAAACTCAAATTGCACTAAAGTGCTTTGCTGAATTGGGGATTTACCACTCAGAGCTGCAAAAGTAGGCTAGTGTCTGAAGCCATAACTTTATATTGTCAAAAAAAGTGAACCCTTTTCCTACCTTCTGATCTTGAATGCTAGGCTGGAAAATTCCCATTCAACATATTCAACTTTTTATTTTTACTTTTTATTTTGCGGTACATAAACATCCAATCCACTATGTTAGGAAAATGTCCTGGTTTTTAGCATTTTAGTCTTCAGCAAGACTAAAATGACAAAATCAGCCTAGATGGCAAAGTCCATCCATGTCCTGTCATGGCTTCTAAAAGAAGAAGAGGGGAAAAAAAAAAAAGCCCCAGAAAAAGAAACAGTGAAAGAGCTCAAATGCAGATCACATGGTACACCGTATGAATGTTCCTTCAGCCTATCAAGATACCCAAACTGAATAGATGACTTAATCCCTAAACTAAACACCACTCAGACAGGAACTGCATAAAATCCAAAAAAGTCAAGAGAAAACAAGATGAATGCAATATCAAAAAACTGCTAAAATATCCATTCCCATTTTGATTTGATATTGACTTTATTCTAAACAATTTGACTGTCCTTTTTTTCTTTACTTAGGGCAAAGTAACATGGACAATCACTCCTTGACTGCCTTCAGTCAAAATTCTGAGTTTCAAAGTTTCACTTTGCATGAGTGACAGTCCTTTAATATGTATAGAATGCATGTACAATATTTGTGTATATGCTGTACTACAAATAACCAGGCTAACAGGAAAAAAAAAAAAATCAACACTTCCTGCATTTATTAGTCACCTTGAGTTCCTCCATTCTACTCTGTATTGCTGAGAGATCAGATGAGTGACTGGGGTCCTGTCCTTTCAATATTTCTTCTGCTTCTGTTATCCAGGCCTCAAGGACTTGCAGGTTCTTGGCAAAGGTTTGAAATTCCAGCACCCCAGCCTTGAATAGAAAAGGACGCACAGTTTAACAACTCTGGCCACATGGAATCCATACTGACATTACACTCCTGGTTATTCTCATTATACGTCTGCAAACAGCTGCATAGGCCAGAAGCAATTGTGACTGCTGCTTTGCTCACAGACTGTGGAATTATTGGGGGTTTTTTAGGTTAGAACAGAGGATTTTTGATCATAGCAAAAAGGCAACACTTCAACTAAGTGCATAAATATCTCCTTGTCTTGAAACAGATAACCTTCTCTAACTTCCTATTATGAAATTAACTCCTCTGATCAATTTATTGTCAGCAGAGAGAACCACTAGTTATTACAATTTGAAATGAAAAGCTTCTCTTATGCTTTGTCTCCTCACAGCACAGTACTGTTATAAGCACATTCTAGACAACACTGGGTTTCTTGGGTAAATCCTCTCATCACCCAAACAGAAGCCACAACCTTTGTTGCTTTCTCACCTATGGAACGTATTCTGTCACTCCTTTTTTGCTCTTTAGTCCCTGGTGACACCAGCAATTAACAACATGTACTGAACAGGCTTTTGACACAAATGGTAGGTGTCAGCATGGTCACTGACATAAATGGGAACTATAAAAATAAATTCTAGGCAATTATTCAGAATCTCTTATTTTTTTTCCTGCTAAAGAACTAGCTGGGAAGAGAGTTTGTCTTCAGGGGAGCACCAGCTGTGGATCCAGCTCTTTGCACTATTACTGTCTGCAGAAAGCATGGTGTCCTTGCCATTCCTGGCAGGCACTTTCCTCCATGAGGTTTGCTATCATTTTTCCAGAGTTTGGACCTTCTTACAGGGTCTCTGTGCTAGGCCCAAACATATATTCTACTCCCAGCTTTGGCTTCCAGGGAAGTGTAGGAAATACTGATGAACAGCCAACATCACCCTCTTTTCCCAGTTGGTTTTAACTCATTTATGTGTTTTCAGGTACCACAGGATGATGAGATGCAAGGACTGAAAACACTCTCTGCACACCTGAAGTACAGCCTGTTGCTTGCGGAGAGCCTGTTCTAGGGTTGACAGATTCTGGTTCAGAGAAAGATGATCAGACTGTATAGCTGCTGCTGCTGAAGCCTCCACCTGGCTTTTTAGCTTATCTCCCAGTTCTTGAAGAACAACCAGTGACTCTTGTGCTGTCTTCAAATCCGTGAGTGCATCCTGTGGCAACACATTAAATAAAGATATGAACGGTTAACCTGACACACACCTGATGTCATCCTCCTCTGATTTAACAGAGGAATGAAATGAGTGAACTCCACCACTGTATGTAAAACTTGTATTTCTTACTGTATTTCAATGCCAAAGTGTCCACTCACACTCTGTATGAAAAGGAAATGATGTGCAGAATTAAAAGAAAAATAAAATCAAAGTACCGGTGCACAGAGGAACAGAAAGAAGTGACTGCTCAGCTACCTCTGAGCAAGCCTGTGTGCCTGATCAGGCAATACTTGTTGAAACAAACCTTTTGAATCTACTGACATGCTGGCCCCAAGCAGTGGCAGCCTTCACTGTGGGTGGGCTTAGGTCTGACTAGACCTCTCTTTTTTTTCCCTGCTACGAATTACCAGGAGGGATGAAACAATAATTTCTGTAAACAGCCTAATGTAATGCCTAAAGAATGGGACATCAGGAAATGAAGAAATTATTCCAACAGAACAATCTGAATTGCCAGTCCAAATGACTATGGCAGCAAATGCTCAAAAAGGTCAATAATGTATTCATTTTTCTCCTTGCAATTGTTTTGCTTACACTAAGACAACTACCACTTTTTTTTTTTTTGGTCAAAGATGCATAACATTTAAGTTAAACTCAAAAGAACCAAAACGTAACCGCAGATAGGAAATAAACTATCCTGCTGCCCTGAGACACAGTCTTGAAAAAGGAAGAATCTCAAGGTTTCAGTGAATGCTGTCCTTCCATAAGGAAGGATAAAGACATCCCCAGAACCTACACAGTCTCTTTTCATTCAGAAAAAAATGAACAGCCTGGATTGGTGGGTATATAGTCAAAGGATCTTGTGTTTCTTTCTGTTATAAGGAACTCAATAGATTTGGTAGGTGTATTTCTCCAAGCAAGAATCCCTTTGAAAAGCAGGGACTTAAGACTGAATCAAATGATGTAATTTATCCACCTTCTCCAGAGACTTGAGATACAAGCTTCTGAAACAACACCATAAGTAATGGAGGATCACATGAGAAGTATGAGAAACTCATGAGATTTGGGTAGCAGACATAAAGCTCTCTCTCCTGTGCCTGAGATGCACCAGTGAAAAAGAAATTTGTTGTTATGCAAGTTTCCAATACACCAAGTACAGAATTTAGTAATGGAGATCTTCTTGTGATTTTTAGGCCACAAAGCTGTGAAAAACTGCAAAGTTTAAATGAACATACATTGCAGTCCTGAATCCAGGTAGTAACTTCGTCATCAGCAATGTCTTTGCCGGTGGCAGTCTTCAGGAGTTCATTGGTCTGTTCTTCCCGCTGACCGACTGTGGAAGAGCACTGCTGGTAACAGTCCTTATACCTCTGCCACAGCTGAAGGAGGCCCTTACTGGCACGCAGGCGCTCTGCAATCTCTTGCAGAAGGTTGTTCCACCTGGTGAATAGAATGGATGAATGATTGATACTTCTTCACAGTGAGGCACTGGAACAGGTTGCCCAGAGAAGCTGTGGATGCCCCATCCCTGGCAGTGTTCAAGGCCAGGCTGGATGAGGCTGTGAGCAACCTGGTCTAGTGGAGGGTGTCCCTGTCCATGGCAGGGGGGTTGGAACTAGATGGTCCCTAAGGTAACTTCCAACCCAAACCAGTCTATGATTCTATGATTGAAGCCTGAGAGTCCACAAGCACTCTCCCTGCCCCTCTTCCTCTAGCATTTCCCATGGTCTTTTGGCTTTTAAGAAATTCGGTAATAATCAAGATCCAGACTTCTATTTTTTTGGGGGTGGGGGGTGGGGGGAGGGATAAAAAGGAATCCAAGAAATATATTGACAGGCTGTTCTGATCTGTCACAGCAAGTCTGATCTGTGCCTCATCTTGGATGTTCTATGTTAATGTTTGAGGTCAGAATTGGAGTACACTTTTTAACATGAACCTCCTGCTATTTCCACTTAGCACACTTTGGTTCAATGCACAGAGCATCCATGAACTGCCAGTACCAGATTCTTGCAAGGGCCAAAGAGGCCCAAAACAGGTGTAAACAACAAACCATTCATTCTGCTGCAATTTGTTCTCAAATTCTGACAGAATATTTAAAGTCATAAAGCTCTGTGTTAACACCCTTTTAAAATATTCCCAGACCTACTAAAATTCTTTATACTTTTATTACCCAATTAAATATCTAATCCCTCACTGAATTCTTGGCTATAATGGCAACCAGAATTCACAATATTTTTCATTTCTTATTATATGATAAAAATGGTGAAGCTAAAATTCCATCAGTCATCACTGAAACTGTTAAATCCTACAGTACCTTTTTTGAAAGGGGGTGAATAATCCCTCCCTTCACTTCCAGATTGTAGGACAGGATGGAGCACAGATTAAAATAAATTTGGCATAACTGTTTTCAAAAAAACCCAAACCTTCCACCAAACTAGTTTTTACTTTTGGATCCTGCCTTTCTGTAGCTTCTCTGGATAAACCCTTACACTGGTTCTGGCTTGGATCCCAAGTTGACAAGCTGATGGTGAAGGTTTAGACATTCCTGCCTATCATGCCCTTCCTATAACTACAAAGAGCAACCTAAAATCTGGGGAACCTGTTGCACGCATAGCAAACAAAATTATCAGACAAGATTCTTGCATTTTAAGTGCAGTATTATTTTCCAGCATGGTAGTTATTAACCTTGTCTGGCAGCCATACATAGAGCAAAATTACTGACAGTAATGTCCAAATGCTTTGTTGGAGAAAATTATGTTTCATTAATTATTACTAGTAAATGAGAGAGTTCTGCCCCAGCCCTTGACAAAACGAATAATCACGCCTGCCCCCACAAGCCCCCAAATCCCAGAAAACATAAAATAAGAAAATACGACGACAATAGAAAGGATGGAAAACTGGGTCAATGGATAAATGCAAATTTACCACTGAAAGTTCAACACAGAGACATTTTCTACCTCATATTCACTTCTTTCAAAGTGTTGGTAAGTGTTTCAGTCACTGGTGGGTGACATTCCTTCATCAATTGATTGGTCACAGAACCAAATTTCTGTAAGCTGTTTTCTTGCTTTTCCAATTCATCCTGTAGGCTCTAAAACAGACAGAATATTTTTTTAAAAAAAGAAAAGATACATGAGGTAATACAATTGCATGATGTAGAAACATTTTAAAATAGTATGTATCAATCACATCATACAGGTTATGAATGCAAAACGTGATTTCATGTGAGTTTCATCTAAGTAGAAATTTGTTTAATATAAAGACTGTTATTGGATTAATTTCATTCAATATGAAGGTGTAGCAAAAAGTAGATTTTAACCTATAATCTAATCTTGTAAAAAAATTATTCTAAACAAGTACTCTTGCACAGAAAATGTAATTGCCAGGAATAAACTTAAATTTGCTGGCAAATACTGACACCACAAGTTCTCATTAGTTTAAGCACCTGGAAATGTTTGCATAATTATTTTTGATTCCAAAGATGAAAACTATCTTTGAAGTTAAATATTATTCTATGTAATAGAACAATAATTTTAAGAATTTTTAAATTCAATTTTTTAATCATTTCCCATTAATATTAATTTATAATTTTGCTACAGGAGTCTCATTGTATTTTATGCTTTTCTAACAGTGGAAAACCACTTGAACATGCAAGTATCTCAGCTCTTGGAACATTATTTTCTTTCATCTTTAACCTACTGCAACCACCGGGTTGAGGCAGGAGAGGAGATTTAAAATGTGATCTCAGCATGTGCCAGCAGTTCAGAAGCCTCAGGCCACCTCAGAAGCAGAATGAGAAACTTTAGTTTTAATGGTCACCAGCATGATTTAAAAACTTCTAACATTTTGACAGTATGGCTCAAAATGTAAAAAACAGCATCAAAAATTTAAAA
Source organism: Rhynochetos jubatus (assembly GCA_027574665.1). Taxonomy (NCBI): domain Eukaryota; kingdom Metazoa; phylum Chordata; class Aves; order Eurypygiformes; family Rhynochetidae; genus Rhynochetos; species Rhynochetos jubatus. Next base: position 55,590,273 of record CM050650.1, read on the forward strand.
AGAAAAGAATTATCACCATTTTATTTTTCTGCAAAATGAAAAATGCAATGGCTATTTGATAATGATTTCTCTTAAAGCCATGTGATTTTAATGTGCCAGTATGCCTGTTCTTCCATTTCTTATGAACCAAAACATAGTTATCTGCATCCATGCAATGAGGAAAATATTAATCCATAAATCCAATCATAGTATCTCAAGAGGCATGGGATTCTTCTCACCTGAAGGTTATCAACTTGGACTTTCACAGCTTCCAAAGAACCAGTTAGAAGATAAAAACGTGACAAAGAATATCTGGCTTCGGTCAGGTAACTATTCAGTTCTTCATAAGCTACTTTGTAAATGCTCCACTGATCAAGGACAGATTGCAACAATATCTTCAGCTGGCCAACCTATGAGGAAAGAGGAAGGAGGAAAAAAGGTAAATTAAAAGCATTCAATGTATTTGTTTTTTGTTTAAATTATTTCCTTCCTTTTGATCTCAGATACTACTTGTTCGACATGCTTAATCTCAAACCTGTTGGAGAATGAAGATTTTGCACAACAATCAGCTGGACTTACAGTGGGTACAGCATAAAGTTCCACTTGATTTTATAAATCAATGGATAGCAGGAATGGCAGGGACTGAGAAGGTATAATAAAGTCCATTCTACTTTGGCCCAAAGCATGACCAACAAAAATTGCCTAAGATTGAAACACGTATCCCTAAGGCAAGCAAGTCGGCCTATGAAAGTCAGCAGAGGGGCTAGCACTAACACACTGCCTTCCTCCTGAGAAAGCAGGCTGATGTTATGAAGCTTTGGATGATGACAGTTAATGCTGATCTCTTCCTTATTCTGCAGGACTTGTGTGCTTGTAAAGGTAGTTCCTTACACATAATTTGTTAACTTTACACTAAATATCAGGAAGTATCTAGCAAGCTTCAATTACAAGAATTAAAAGCATCCTTGAAATGGGAAATACTGTAACCCGTTTTATGTGGATTGTACACGCAAACTTGGGGATGGATGGAAACAGGGACACAACTCAAAATCTCTTCCCCTACAGTACAGAAGAAATCCACTAGTTGCAAGCTGCTAATTCTCCCTCTCCTCCATGTCCTATTCTGGGAGTTCTAGTTTGATGCTTTGTGATTTTTTTACCATGTGATCCAGACTGGCCCAGGAATGGTTGATTTCTTGCAGTGTATTCATAACAGCAGAAGAGACTTCTTCCTTCTTGTTCTGTATCAAAGACAGACCACTCTGCTCTACATTTTCCACTTCTTTTTCCTTTGTTCTTATTGATTCTTCTAATTCCTGGAAAGAAAAAGAAGATTCCTGACTACTTTTGTTTGATTAATTGAATAGATAATGCCTTGAGATAGAAAAGATGCCCATAAGCTCCTTAGTTTAAAAAATAGTAGAAGTCACACTTGCATACTTTGGCTTTTTATGCTCAAGAGAATCATAACTCATGAGCAATTTTATTTAATATTTAATGTTCCCTTTAAAGCATAGTTGTTTATCATTAAATAGAAGTATGTCCTCTACAGTAAACTTCTGCGTAATCTTCTGCTCTCATATAAAAGTCCAAAACTCATTAAAAATAGGACAGCAGTTTGAATACATGGGAAAATTGTTGTGTCTTAAGTTTGTCCTAGAGCACTGAGAGAACTTTTTAATTAGTCCAAAGCTGGCTCAAGCCTCTGGAAAAAAAAAGAATTTTGCCACTCAAGGAAAAGGACAAAATGACTTCCTAGGGAAAGATGTCAGTCTGCCATGCCTTCCCAAGTGGAGTCTTTATTCCTTTGCCAGGTCCCAGCAAAGCCCCTTGCCGGAGGACAGCAAGCCTATCCCTAGATGACAAGTTCACTGGAGTCCAGCCAGTGACAACAAGCTATAGACGAAGGAATTTTCCTTATTGCCTTCTCAAGGTTGCATGCCTTTGGGAAGCATTAATGAGAAATCATATTGCTTTGCTCAGCATTCCCACATACTAACCCAAGAAAATGGGAAGAAAATTAACAGTTGGTATGAAAGCAAGTGAAGAAAACAGGGCTGAGTACATAGGCACCAAGGCCATGACAACGTGTTAGCAGTATGTTTTGCTGCTTCAGGCAAGTGCTGACTGTGTTGTTGATTTACGATGATCCTAGATTGGTCATGGAAATGCTGATTCAAAGTTTGCCATTTTAATCTTGTTTTACCAGTTAAATGAAGTGCAGAATTTTTGGTATGTAAAATTCGCTAGTCACAAAGCCTGTTATCTTCCTCATGCCACAATAACATGAGAATGAATTCACAAAATGAAGGAGAAGGAGCAAGAAGACTCAGTGAGCAGTTGCGAGTCACACAGCACACTTCCATAAGATCATGCCTAGCCAGGGAACTACCTTTATAATTTCATGACACTGTGCAGGGTAATCCAAGAAAATCCTGCAGTGCTCCGACTCATGGAAAATGTGTAGCTTCAGGCAGTGCAAACACTGAGTCTGAGCAGAGAGGGTAAGTATGGCTTGTAGGCTTCAGGCCAGCAGAGATTTGTGTTTACTGTCTGCAGGTAAAAGTAGTCAGCATGACATGGAAAGCAGACTGTGAGGTGACAGCAGTCTTGGGATGCCTCTACATTAAGTAGTATGCCTTGTGATCTCAGGTTATATTTTAATTCTCTGCAAGGCTTTCCTTACTGAGAGAGATGGATCATCAGGGAAAGTAGACAACACAACAAAACTCTGGGCAAACTGAAACCCCATGTCTTTCAACAAATTACTCTCCCCAAGAGTAATTTATTAACAATACATGAAAAAAACAAGTGAATCATTGCCATTACAGACCTTATAGTTTAGACAGTGGGGACAGTATTTGGAACCAAATTCTGCCCAGCCTTGCAAACACTTGCCATTAACAGAATTTATCCCTGCACACATAAAACATACTTTTGTCTACATATGTATTAAAGAGCATTTTGGCTGTACTGTTTATTCTTAGCCTTTTCTTCTCCATTATTTCACATTTCTTCCAACTTCTAGCAATGATCTTGTTCCATACTACAGTCTTGGAGCGATATTTTTTTTTTTTTAACCAGCTGACACGAAAGCAAACGCTTGTAAGTTGTACAAAGTAAATCTGACTTTCCAAAAGGTGACTTTTAACACTAAAAAAGGCATTTAAGTTTGTACAAGGTTGCTCCAAAATTCAGAATGTAAAACAGGCAAAAGTTTCAAACACCAAGAGTAGTAAATATTTCTGGTTCTCTGTGAAAGGGTTTCTTATTATTTTAAACTCATAACTGAATTAAAGACACATTACTGTTTCTGATCTGTAACAGGAAAAAACGGTTGCCTTCGCTTACTAATATGACACTAGGCAGCAACTAACATCGGTTAATAAATAAACCGCAGCTTTTGTACTAGATGAACCGGATACTTGGGAGTGTCTGATATAATTATTCCTTAAACAATTTGTTTCTCTGCTGATCAAAGTCTTGCCACTCATAACTGACTCCCCAAGTGTATTTACTAACTTCCCTGACCAAAAGGAACCATGAAGGTGATAAATCAGATTCAGCTTTGAACTCCAGCTAAGCACAGCCGGCTGATCATGCTAGGCTATGCTAAATAACCCTCACTTCAGTCGTATGGGCTTATTGTGCTGAAACCACAAAAATACCTGAATTGAAACTAAGCACTGCAGCCAGTCTGAAAGCTTAGGTCAAGAACTTTGGAAAAAAAAAATTACTTCTAACATATCTGGCCTAAAGGACTATTTGCCTTTACAGAAACAAAGGTGGGGTTTCTACACTGGTGAATATAGATTAAATTCTCTTATGCATACTATTTGAATAGATTTCCAGCTGTTCTGTTTGTGAAGAACATAAAGCTAGAACATATTCATCCTATTCATTATGTGTATGCAGGATATACAGCCACACCAAGATAAACATGTTTCCTTACTCCTGTTTAAGGGGATAAGAACACCAACATTTTGAGCATGCATTTGTCCTGACAAAGTTTAATTACACATGTGTTCTGGTGTGAAATTTATTATTTGGTGCCTGGTAGGACAAAATACTTCTGAGCAAAAATTATCTGATGCTTGATACCATGTAGAGGCCTTGTTTATAAATTCAGAAATATCTATTTTGCTTATACACCTATAAGCTTCAGCTATAGGTGTATAACTCTAGCCTGACAGCTCCAAAGGCAGCTTCTAGCTATTTAAATATGTGCTATTCTGAGTAAGATATTCAGAGACAACTGTGATACCCTATACACTGTGGTGTAGCCTTGTACGAATTTTGCATGAAAACCTGAGGAAGTTGTGAACTTATGTGCATGAGGCATAGCTCAGCTTTGCCTCATCCTGTCTTTGCCCATGATTCTCCTTCAGTCTTCTGAAAACAAAAGGGAATCCAGCACTACTACCTTCTCTGGATCGTCAAATATTTCAAAACAACTGATTCCTAAGACAGTTCAATAAAAGCATAAAACCTTCTTGGATTCTAGCATTTTTCTTCAAACAGTCAGATGGAATATATCAGGTGGAAAAAGAATGGAAAAAAGTGGGGGCGGAGGAAAGGTAGCGGTAAGGCAGAAAAAACAAGTTTCCAAATAGTCAAGCATGGTGTTCATGACATCAAGTTCCATAAGACTGGATAAACAGGAATAGGAACATATTCCTTTGATGGCCTTTCTATAGTTCGGTTATGTCTGGCATGCTTGGCAATGTCTTTGCTTTATTACACAATGCAAAGAAATAATGACTTTGGTTGCTTTCAAAGATCTATGGGACATTATTGTTCCTTCCTCATTTCTTACTGCTTTCACTTTAGGAATGAAATCTCTCCCTCACTGAAATAAAGAGGAGTTCTGTCACTGACTTCACTGATACAAAGACTTCACATGGCTTTATCACGTGTTGTTTCTAACGGTTGGAAAGCGAATATTGTTATTTATAAGGGGATATTACCTGACAGTCTTTCAAAGCATTCTGTACTGAAGCCTGGTCTCCAATTTTCTGTTGCTCTTTCAGCTTCTTCTCTTGCGTTTCAAACCAAGTTTTCAGGCACTGCACATTATTTTCATATTCTGTCCAGGATTCCTGCAGACTTTCCAACAGCTGGATCTGCAAAGAAACATGACCACGTACTTTCTCAAAGAACTGCCTTTATTGTTGGGTCAATTAAATAAGTCAGTGAAGACCAATGCTGACCAGTGTCTTCTTGGAAGTCAATGCTTTCAGACTTCAAAAATGGTGTATTTTTTTAATGAAAATATACTTTTAATAAAAACAGTATATTTAAAAACATAATGTAAAAACAGTGTATCGAATTGAAATATATCTGCTATTTGTAAAATAGCTCATAATAAAAAACCTGCTTTATCCAGACATAATTATATAGACACAACACCTTAAAATATTAAGACACACTGAAAGAAACTAACACTTTAGCAAAACATATTTATGAAGTGGAATTCTTTTCAGAGACCAAGGACCTCAGGACTTCCCAAATAAAACTAAGCATGCAAACATACGTTTTATCTTCCTTATTTATAATTGTGTAAAGTAGATGAAGATTTATATTACCTCCTTTGTCAATTGACTGCTTTAAAGTTACTTAGATTTTTCTGACTGTTCTAAATGTTATTTAACCGCAAATGAAATAGCACTCCTTCATTTAAAAAAATAAACAAAAGAAACACAACAAACCAGAATTTGAAAACAGCAGCATTACCATAAAAAGCTTCCACATTACTTAAAACAAACTTCACTCTAGGCAATGAGGTATCTTAATTAGCTGTAATCTTAGTTAGAACTGCTTGAGGATGGGATGGCCAATAGCAGCCTTGGCCACAGCGACGATGAGACAGTTCTGAGTAAAGTAAGGAAAGCAAATAGCAGATTTAGAATAGCAGTTGTTGGTTTGTTCAGGTAAGCATGTTCCCATGGGAAACTTTACTGAAGCATAAAGGAGTCGAGGAAGCTGGTTGATCTTCAAGGACAACCTCCTCCAGTCACAAAGATGACAAATCCATAGAAAGTGAATTACTAAGAATGAGCCTAGAAGCATGGCCTGGCCATACATGGCTGATGTCAGGAAAACAAAATCTTGGCTGCAACTTAACTAGTGAGGGACAAAAGCCCTCCTTGATACTCTTCACCAGTACATCAGCCACTAACGGGAAACCACAGAATAGTCTGAGGCACACATTTCCTTCTTTGCTCCAATCTTACTGACAAGGTCTCCTCTCACTCCTCCCAGGTCTTCATGCCAATTAACATATTTTGGCATACAGAGGTACTAGCCATGGTAGAGGAGGAAAGAATTAGGGGCTAATTAAGTATGCTAAACATATAAAGGTCCACAGAAGCAGACAGAATATATCCAAGGGTGTCAATGTCATTTTAAGGTTGTTGCCTATCAATCACTGACGGTTGCAGGAATTTGCTGGTGACTGGAAAAAGGCTATACTGCAAATCCTACCAAAACCCATTTCCAGGTGCATAAAGGCTTATCAACTGTCAAGGAATTCAGCAAAGACAAATGCAAAGTCCTGCACCTGGGACAAAATAACAGGCTAGCAGCAGGCTAGATACAAGGAAAGGACCTAGAGGCTATGATGGGTAATAACTTGAACATAATAAATCAGCAGTGTACATGTGTGCTGATGAAAGCCAATTGCATCCTGGGTTAGATTGAAAGTGCACCATGCAGGTCAAGGGAAGTGGTTCTTTCCTTTTTCTTGACATTTGTCACCCATCTTGGGCCCTCCAGTGCAAGGGCGAGACTGGCAAACTGATGAATGGGCACTAAGGTCATTAGGGGGCTGGAGCACATGACATACAAGGAAGGGGTTGGCTTCATTCAGCCTGGGGAAAAGAAGGCAAAGGAATCACCTCATTGTGCTGTCTGCTACTTATGGGGAGATATGGGGAACATGGTGGCAGACTATTCCTGGGAGTTGCGTGGTAAAAGGAGAAGAGATAACAGTCACAAGTAGAAAAAAGAGAAATTCTGATAGAGAGCAAGGCAAAAACTTGTCCCCTACTGGACATCTTAAGTACAGGAATGGGCTGCCAATACAGGTTGTGGAATCTGTCCCTGGAGTTTTTCAAAACTCAGCTAAACAAGTCTCTGTGATCTGATCTCCCTGTAAAGCTAGCTATGAGCAGGAGGTTGGACTAGATGACTTCCATCACTATCTTATAGTTCTACGTACTTGGAAAGTTCACTACAGAGCAGGCAGTTCTTATCCTTTACCTTTTCTGTTATCAGGCCTTGCAGGATTTGCCAGCGTCTGTTCATTGCTCCGAGCTGTTCTGCAAAGTCAGTTTTGTCGCTACGTTTACTTTCAACATCCTGGCTGCTAATCTGTAGCACTGATTGGTTCACAAAGTCTACTGTCAATTGTTTGCAATTTAAGTCTATCTGGAAACCCTAGTAAAAAAGAAGGGAATAAAAAACCCAAAATGTAAGTACCATAATTTCTTACCTTCCTGCAAAAGAGAAGAAAATTATTCACAAATGTCACCATAATTTAGCTAAAAAGATTTTTAGCAACAGAAAAGCAATTTGAAACATTGTTACTGTTTCCTAAATACTCAGAAATAAAATAGAAATACACTGACTTTGGAATAAAGAATCTGTCTTCCCTCCTACTGCTGAAAAAAAAACCCCAACAGTAAAATTATTGATATTGATCTCAAGGATCAGATTTAAGAAAACCAATTTTTTCCATTTTATTTAGTCTCAAATGTTTAATACAAAAGCATGTAAGATGGAAGTGTATTAAAATTATTTAAGCATACTAAAAATTATATTCCTGCCATAACTAAATAGCAGAGTAAAGGTTACTTAGGCTTCTTTTCCACAGTATCAAACATGTACACAAGTTACAACTGGGTAAATTCTAACCACTCCACAATGTAAGGGTTTTTTTTTTTCCTGAAATCACTTATACTTTTCAGTATGTATACATAGTTACTGGGGATAATTCAAAGGGAAATCAGTAACATTTCCACTCACTACCTTGTACTTTTGGATGTAATCCTGAATAACTTTCTGTCCTACTACATTTTTTATGTTGTCTTCATCCTGATGAATGACATTTTCCATCAGGGAAATCCAGCTCATAACTTCAGTGATAGCATGGCGAGAAGGAATTTTGTCCATCTGGAGCTGTAGAGACAACAAATGCATGTTCTGAAGAAAATGGATATGAATTCCTTGCTTTGCAGTACTGTAGTACATTTCCTTTAACTGGTCTTAACATGTTATTCTACTTCCCTAAGATATCACTGAAGTTTAAAAGTAATAAAAAAAAGAAAGGTTTTAACAGGAGATATATTGTATAACTGCCTGAATTCTAATAAGAAATACTATATTAAAGGCTTCTTATTTCCATGCTTCATTGCACAAAGAAACTGGACAAACTCAAAGATTCCATTTCTGACTTCCAAAAGGTTCTGCATTCTCATTCCCTAATTCTGTATTGGGCTTATGTAGATGATCAACCACAAGATATGCTTTCCCTGTCCTCGTAAATAGCTAAAAACAGACCCACGGAAAATAATTTTATACAACTCTTCATGTAATGATTATTATTAAATGGGCTGATTTTGAACATTATCTCATTTTTTTTTTAAAGACTCAAGTTCAATATTTGATACAGTAGTGCTTGCTTACATTTAGTTACTCAGAAACATGTTCTATGACATTTTTAGGTAGACCTATATTCTGCATTACAAGACAGCTCAGAGAACTACTGGATGACATTATTTTGTTCAATATAATAGCCTCAGGTAACATTTGTTACCCTTTCTCTCCCCCTAAACCATTATAATATTCCTAACTCTGAAAGCATTCCAAATTACAAACTGAAGCAACCGCTTAGACTGATAACCTTCCAGACACTAAATACTAAGCCAACTTTTAGACCAGTATAATTATTTAACTTCAGTATTATAGAATTAAAAACCCAAAAACTACACAACCAAAACTGTCCTGCTCCCACATACACTGGCAGGAACCTTGCACAATGTTTTTAGACTTATTTTGTCTTGCATAGACTTGAACCCAGCCTATTCACTTTGAATAAAACCACCATCCAAACCTGACACAGCACAGGGATGTGAACTCTCTTTTTCCAAAAAGCATACCAACATGTTGAAAAAACCCTCACGTGTTCTTCGGTTAAAATTTAATAAATGTAACTGTGAAAGTTGGACATTACGCTAGTTGGCGTTAGACAGTATGGGTAGACAGGATTTGGACGTGCGTGTAAGCTTTCCCACTTTAAAACTGGAGTAACGTTGTTCCTATCTTGCCTCATATTGATCGACTGAGGAAAGGAGCAACTATCTTGCAAAGGCAGTGCCAACCAGTCTGAATTTTCTGGAAGATCAAAGGCCATCACTGGCCTTCCTTACCTGGTGCAATTTCTCTTGTACTACTGGGATTTGTGTGAGCAGCTCTGTCCACTGATTGTCAATATGGGACAATCCCGCACGCAATGCCACTGTATCCACTTTCTTCAGCCTGAGGAGCTGGTTCCCAGTACTCAATACAGAAGACTTTTGTGATGTTTTAGCATCCACTTCTTTTGAAAACTCCTGTAAGCAGAATCATTTGTGTGGAAATAATCAACCACTTGTTTACTGTACTTAAAGCTTTTCCTCGGAAAGCTAAGAATAACCTTCTTTCCCTTTAAACATATGTACTTTCTGTTAGTGTTTACCTATACTTCAGACCAAGTGAGAAAAAAAAATTTATTCAGTCTTAAAATAATTTTCCATTCTCAGAATCATCAAGCTTTACAATCACTGCATAGAGCAAAGTGCTGAATGTGCAAACACATCTGTTTTCTGAAAGCCAGTTCGTCTACAGAAGCGGATTTTTTTTTTTCTTTTTTACAATGATGGGAAGAAGTATAAGGATATGACTATCAGCTGTTTACTTGTAATTGGAGAGAAAACAGTGTCCTAGGTCCATGAACGACTTACCAAAAAGGAGTTCAGGTGGTCTCGGACTGTTTCCAGTTCCTGAGGAACTGTTAAAGACTGCTGGCTCCAAAACTCAAGTCGCTCCTTTGCAGACTGTAACCAGTGTGTCAGTTCACTTGATTCACACTGGTATCTGTAAAGATGTTTAAAGAAAGCTAAAACAGTCATCGGGTACTTCTTGTCTCCAACTGAGAAGTCTCTCCATGTGTTGGAGGAATATATATTGTATGCCATGTTTAAAATAAACATACTTTCTTTCCTTTATTAAATTTCAGAAAAAACATGATTAAATTTTAAAGACAGGCACAGTATCAGGACACTCTTATTTTAGCCATTGCACCCACAATTCCTAACAGTGCCTTCTTTTTGCCACTTGAGAAAAACTAAGTTTAATGAAGGACTAGCAACTAGGTTATTAATCTGTTTGGGCAAGCTACAACAGCAGGCCACCCCACTCCACCCATATAAACACATTTTGTATTCCCATTAGAAAGTTCCGTCTTCCAAAAGCTTTACAAGGTATCTCACAGCAGAAACATAATGGTTTTTTTTTCAGAAACTATCTCCACATCATTTCATATGCCAAGCAGTTAATATAAGATGTCAGAACGAGATATCTCCACATAACCTTTATATGTACAATCCCTTTACTGAAAGACTAGTGAGCCAACAAGCCCAGGACATTATGAATGATAGACAAAGCTTGTCTATCACTTAGGGAATTCATTTAAAAAGTAGCATATGAACATTACCTAAAGGCAGATTCCTTTCATATATGCAGTGACACAGAGCCACAAGAATCCAGTAGCAGCAATATCCCTACCAGAATGTGCCGAGGGTACTCATGCTACCTAGCAAAGCACACACCCTTTTGCATCAATCTATATGGACATGGAGCTTCTAACGTAGTCATCTAGTAAGGGATCTTCTCTCTTCCTCCTACCATCTGTTATCTGGTACATGTTTTATTGTGAATGAGAGAGTATGACAGCACTTAAATGGAACAGAAGTAGGACATTATAGAGTCATCCAACTGTCAGATACACCTCAAAGTACATTCTTTTAAATGTTGAATCTAATAGTTCTGGGTTCAGAATGACTTTGACCTGAACAGTGCAGGTGAGGAGGTTTATATTGTCCATTACATCAACATTACCTTGTCCAGTGCTTCAGTATCGTCTCCAGCCTGTGAAGCTCCTTGGTAACCTTGCTGGTGTTACTTAACCAGTGTTCTCCTAGTTGGTTCAGTTGAGTTTCGAGATCTGAGCAGCTAACAGAGAAAAGGAGCCTTTTCCCATCATCTAGCACTTGGTATAACTTAGGTTGGTATTCAGTCAGGTTAGATCTCAGATGCTGTAATGACAGAGGAGATGGGTAGATAGCTCTGCAGGTCTCGGCTGCCACATTTTCCCAACATTTAGTTTTCTTTTATTGCCTTTTATAGCATATCCAATGTCACCATGGCACATCACTTTTTTTCCCCTCTGCTCCATCTCTAGAACTCCCTGAGATCCAACAGGCAGGTAACCGGCTCAATACCCAAACAAGCGGTCACAAAACCACTCACTTCAATATGTCTATAGACACCTTCTTATTAAGAAATCCTCCTTGGTGTAGATATTTTGCACTTGTCAAGAACAATTTCAAAAGAATCTTCATGGGGTAACACCATTTCTGAGAGAAATCGATTAAAATGTCAGAACTTAAATTACCATCTGCTGAAAACCTTACTGCAATGAAAGCTAAATGTGTCCAATATCAAGTTATTAACAGTGGCCACGCTTCTTTCAATGCCTATCTTTAGCTCTCTGGCCATCTAACTCTTCTTTTACTGATCTACCATCCTGCTATCCATGGCTACAAAAATGATTACACACCTCCCCCCTGGCCCCCCCCGTCCAAATCCCAGAACACAGAAGTCAGTTGTTATGGCAAAAGAAAGCAAAAAAGGAAAGGCTATTAATACTCTTACTCTGGATCCAACTGGGAGCAGAGAGAGATTTCACTTAAATGATGACTTGTGGATGGGTAAAGAATTTGTGTATGTGGGCAAATATACCTGCCAAATTTTACTCAGAAAAAAAGTACAGATTTTAAAAATATCTGTATCTGACTAAGCTTGAGCACAAAATGTGCATGCATTCCCATTTTTCAGTTATGCTGAAACTAATCTGAAGATAAAGTACAAAACTACCAGTCTCCTAGTATCATTCTTCTTATTTTCTCTTTCACATAAATAGAGCTCTAATAATTTAACAGAATTTTTATATTTATATACGTGTGTGTCTGTGTGTGTACTTACATATAACATATATACACAAATAACTCCTAGAGAGTAGCATAAGAATTTCCAAGATAGCCATAAATCAATTATTATGGATTTTAAACCTACACTGATCACAGTGAAAGGAAAAAAAAGGTATTAAAAATTATGTCATAGCAGAGTCCGAGAATCTACATTTGAATAACCTAATTTATGTAACTGACAAGACAAACAAAAGAGGAAAACTAATTTAGGGTCAGGATCAACACAAACAATGCCTAGCATTAAACAAAACCAAAGTAAAACCCACACACAATAGATTGCTTAAGTTTCCTTGTACCATTGCAAAAGCAGAAAGCTGTCTAGTAAATGAACAATATACACAACAAATTCGGAACACACAAGAAGTTAATTTACAAGAAAAATTTGGCAGACATTTTTCTGGAAAAAAAACCCCAAACAAACTAAAAAAACCCCACCATCAAGAAAAACAACGATGACAAAAAAAAATCCCAAAGTGTCTGATCTATAATGAGACAAAGATGAAACACTTCTGGTCTCAAAACAAGACCAGAATTCTCATTTTGAGAACAGACATAACAAACAGGATGTGGTAGAAAACCTATACTCAATCTACTAGTTCTTGTTGCATTTGTGAAGGAGGAAGGCAACTTGGGGAACCTCAAGTTGTTCAGCCTCACTTTGTCCTCTGGAAAGGTCATGGAGCATATTCCCTTGAAATCCATTTTCAAGGACAAAAAGGACCAAAATGTAATCAGGAATATTCAGCTTGGATTCACTAACCTGAAACCCTTTATAATAAAATTACTTTCTCGGTGTATGAGACTGACTTCGGTATGGCTGTTGACACTGTCTCCCACAGGACCCTCTCCTGGAAGCGGAGAGAATGTGGGCTGGATAAACAAATGGCCTGTCTCAAACACTAGTGGTCAAAGGCTCAATGTCTGGCAGGCAGACTGTAATGGGCAGAGTACTCCAGGGATTGTTGATCTTCATTAATGGCATAGATAATGATACAGAGCGCTGTCTCAGTAAATTTGTTGATGACACTAACGTAGGGACAGTGGAGGACACAAAAAATGGCAGACTTAGCCCAGGGACACTGATAAACTTGAGGCTGGAGGCAGCAGAAACCTTAGGAGGCTCAATGAGAAATGCAAATTCTGTGCCTTGGGCAGAATACCCTTATTTCTCAGTGCAGGCTGGAAAGGGAACGACTAGTGTATTTAACCTAACATCTTCCATAACCAAGTCATTGTGAATAGGGCAAGCCACAGAACTCACCCACATCAGGACTGTGAACAACTGACTTATTATTATATTATATTATAATATAATATTTCGTTATCCCCATGCTGATGAGGCTGCATGTAGTGCATCTGATTCTGCCCTGCCCACACCTCCTATTGAGTTCAAGAAGGAGGAAGCAGTCAGTGTCTAGTGTAGAGCTATTAAGATGTTTAGGAACTTAGAGCACATGTCGTTTTAGAAGAGGCTGAGGGACGTGTGCTTGGTTTAGACTGACAAAACAGGAGGTCAAGGGCCAGTGTAACAAAGGCCTACAACTATTTGGAGTAGAATTAAAAAGATTATAGAGGTAAATGCTCCTCAAGAGTGCCACACATATAAAAAGGACAATGGTGACAAGCTGAAAGTTGAAAGTTTAGACTGAGCATTACAGAAAACCTTTTCAGTAGGAGGTGGTGCAGCACTGCAATTGGTCTCCAGCTCAGCTGTGGGATCTCCATTTTCTGAGGTTTCCAATGCCATGGCTGATCCAGCCTATGGCAACTGTCCTGCTTAAAGTGGGAGGCTGGACTAGATGACCTTCAGAGGTCCCTTTCATCCAACTATTCCATAAAGAATGTCTAAAAAGCACCTACCTGAAAAAGTGCAATCCGGTCTGCAAGCCTGTCCTCCGTCTCTTCCACCAAACCAACGGTAGGGATGCTACCTTCAATAGACTCCAGCTGCCTGGTAAGTTCTTGGTAATCTTCATCCAGATGCATCCAGGTCTGCAAGCACAAATTATCCATGTTATGGTGAATATTAATCTGAATATCTAGAATTTTTATTACTTGCATTATTAATCTGAAATCCTATAGCTGTGAATGTACAGAAATAACAGTACAAATGTGCGATGAACCTATAATAAGACACCATCTCTGTGTCAAGCTCAGCTTTAAATTAGAACAGATGGAGAAAGTTGTCATGTTCTCCTTGTCAGCTAAAGTGGGACTGAGTGCACCCTCAGCAAGTTTGCCAATGACACCAAGCTGTGTGGTGCGACTGGCATGCTGCAGGGAAGGGATGCCAACTGGAGGGACCTGGACAGACTGGAGAGGTGGGCCTCTGCCAACCTCACGAAGTTCAACAAGGTCAAGTGCAAGGTCCTGCACATGGGTCAGGGCAATCCCAAGCACAAGTACAGACTGGGTGGAGAATGGTTTGAGAGCAGCCCTGAGGAGAAGGACTTGGGGGTACTGGTGGACGAGAAGCTGGACATGAGCCAGCAGTGTGAGCTGGCAGCCCAGAAAGCCAACCATATCCTGGGCTGTACTCAGAGAACAGTAGCCAGCAGGTCAAGGGAGGTGATTTTCCCTCTCTACTCTGCTCTCTTGAGAGCCCACCTGGAGTACTGTGTCCAGCCGTGGGGCCCCCAACTTAAGAAAGATATCGACTGGTTGGAGTGAGTCCAGAGGAGGCCACAAAGATGCTCAGAGGGCTGGAGCACATCTGCTATGGGGACAGGCCGAGAGAGTTGGGCTTGTTCAGTCTGGAGAAGAGAAGGCTCTGGGGAGCATCTTCCAGTACCTGAAGGGGCCTACAAGGAAGCTGGGAGGGACTTTTTACCAGGGCCTGTAGTGACAGAACAAGGGGTAAGGGGTTTAAATTGAAAGTGGGTAGATTTAGGTTGGATGTCAGGAAAAAATTCTTCCCGGAGAGGGTGGTGAGGCACTGGAACAGGTTGCCCAGAGAAGCTGTGGGTGCCCCATCCCTGGAAATGTTCAAGGCCAGGCTGGATGAGGCTTTGAGCAACCTGGTCTAGTGGAGGGTGTCCCTGCCCATGGAAGGGGGTTGGAACTGGATGATCTTTATAGTCCCTTCCAGCCTAAACCATCCGAAACATAAGCAGCTTGCTTAAGTTCAGAGGAACATAACTTGTGTCACCTGAAGTTCACAACAGTCAAACAGCGAAGATTACACACAGTTTATCAGTGACTTGTGTGTATGACAAAAGGGACTGATGCCCATCAGTTCTGTCCAAGCACAGGAAATCAACATTACAGAATATCCTGGAGGTTGATCACAATGACAGTAAAGACCACCAAAATTCTCACCTCTAGAATGTATTCCAGCTCCACGCCTCGTTTATGAGCCAGCTTTAGTACAGCTGAAGCTTGTGTGATCAGCTCTGAATGTGACCGAGTTTCCTTCAAGAGGGCAAAGCTACTCATCTTTCTAAAGAGTGTTTCTGTCAGAATCATGTGAGACTCCAATCCCTGAAAATATTCCTGAGAAATGTGGGTGTGAGGTAGTGGGTAAACAGAGAATAGAAAAGAGAAAATGCAATTGTTACTCAATTCATTACCACTAAAACAACATTTTAAGACACAAGTAGTGCAATCAAGTAGTTGTAAACATAAAATTAGGTGGACTTCTCACTCCACTAACATTTCACAAAATCCAACACCCAATATAAAAAGGACAATGGAATTTTAAAGAAAGAAAGAGGTCCATCTCTTCCATGCAAATTTTATCCCAGCTCTGAGTCCATAAACAAAAATAGCTTAAATCAGATATATACCACCAAAAATACCTGCCTAATAAAAAATTGTTGAAAAGTCTTGTTATGTTTTGTGGGTGTTATTAGCAAACATAGACTTCCACTGAAAAAAAACGGAGCATTGGATGAAACTGTATGTAGCATAAAAAGAAGAGAACAGAGTCATGGTTTAACCCCAGCTAGCAATTAAGTACCACACAGCCGCTTGCTCAGCTCCCCCCTCCTCCAGCGGAGAGAAGAATCAAAGGAAAAGGAAGCTTGTGAGCTGAGATAAGAACAATTTAATAATTGAAGATAAATTAATAAAATAGTAATACTAGTAATACAATAGAGTCTGAGCGAGCCCCACAAGCAAGTGAGCAACCAAGAAAGCCAACCAACCCACCAACTAATGAACAGAAAACCAAACCATGGCTCCCTGCCCCACCCCTGGTTTTTGTACTGAGCATGACATTCAGTGGAATGAAATACTCCTTTGGTCAGTTTGTGTCGGCTGTTTGAACTGTGTGGGTTTGTGTCCTCCGTGCTTGTAACAAGAAAGTTGGGAACACAGGTGCAATATCAGAAGCTGAAAAAGTCCTTGAATTGGTGCAAGTACTCCTTTAGCACCAACTAAAAAAGCCAGTGTTATCAGTACTCTTCTCAGGGCAAATCCCAAACACGGTCTCATACCAGACACTGTGAAGAAAATTAACTCTGTCCTGACTAAAACCAGCACAAATAGGAACCTTCTATTAGAATGAGGAAGAAAATGTGAACTACCTGGGTTCACCTTCAACAGAGTATCTGAAAGTTATTCAGTCAGAACAGTTCATTGATTCCAATTTAAAATACAGTAAGTTTCAGTATAACTTGATTTAATACTGGCCCACAAGTCTGAAAAGCTCCTGTACCATTTGGAAAGAGAAAGTTAGCAATTTGCTGCGTACAAGCTTACAGTTTCTTACCTTATGTTTGTCAAGTAGTGACTGCACCTCTTCCTTAGAAGCAACAATCATTTTCTGGTCACCAGCCATCTTTTCTTGGCCTGTTTCTAACAGGTCAGCTAGGTCCTGCAAAGCCCGTTCATACTGCCTCTTAAGGGCCAGATTCTGATTCAAGTCACTCCGTCTGGATCCAATTAGCATCATCAGTTCATCATACATATCCTTGGGGGAAAAGAGTAACAACAGTGATTCTTATTTCACAACTTACACGTTTTCCTATAAGCAACCTTACTGTCCCTGTATTCCTCTCTGACTACTAGCAGAACTTCTAGTCCCTGCTGAAAGAACTGTGCAGATGTACTGACTCATTTGATAAATTAACAACTCCCCATTTAAAGAGAGAAAAAATAAGCAAGACCTGCAACTCTTTCAAGTACACGCATTAGCAGAATCCCAAAGGCTTGCTTTAAGTAGCAAAGGAGTAGGGTGATTGGGCTTAAGTCATCATAAACCAGACTACCATGTGCTTACTACACGTTGCAGATGCTGTTTACATTTTACTTCCTATAATGCAAGGGGTTGGGTGGACTCCATCACGGCTACAGACTTTAGGCATTTCAAAGCCATATTGGCCTCCTTCTCTTGCCCCAGCAGCTTACTGGTAGCAAGCAAGATACATACAGCCTGTAGTAAAACCAAACCAGGCCCAAAATAGCAATATACTCCTGTGTAGGAAAGTGCAGTGTGTGTTCCATAGTGTGCCCATACAGCCACATTACAAAATGAGACAAAAAGAACCACCTTATCGGTTCCTGTATGCTATCACTCATCTTGTATACCTCAACCATAAAATGAGAACAACCTGCAGATGCTTTCCTTCCCTTGAACAGGATTACTTTCTTGTTTTGCTTTTTTTAGACTTGTATTCTCAGAACATATGTCTGACTGTGAGGGTAAACCCATACTTTTGATCAAGACAAGACATTTAGAAACTAATAAACAAAAATATCTCTATGACCATCCAGTTGTACAGCAAAGTACCAACTCACACTGCAGCTGGCTCTCCTAGATTTAAAGGAATAATTGTGAGAAGCACAACTGTCAAAATAGCAAAGGGAAGGCTTTCCTAAAAACTGAAATCAAGGGAAGGAGGACATCTACACATAATCTGACAGGAAAAAAAAAAAACCAAACAGAAACAGGAGGCTCCAAGACCAAAAGGATAAAGAACTGAGCAAAGACACATTTGCACAAACTCTTAGTCATTCATATTTAATTGAGATCACTGATTTATGGGCTTCATAAGTCTATGGTCCAGTTTTAGCTGTTTTATTGGCTTCCCATTTATTCTTATTTCATTGCTAAGGGTAAAATTAATCTGTAAACCTTTTCCTTGATCTTTCATTAAGCCTTGTCCTGCCTCAGCACCAAACTGCTCACAAAGGAGTTTCAACAGCCTTATAAAAGTTCTGGATCAACTGCCTGCAAGTATCTACTTCAGAGAGCCTTAAGACAAGAGTCCTACTACTTCGCTGTGTTTAAAACCAAGTCTAACTGAAAGTATGCTGGAACATGAGAGGTATTCTGCTTTTAGTAGAATTATAAGTGTCAGGTCACACCTATCTATCTAGCCCCTTCACCCCACTCCTTTTTCTTTAATGACAGAAGTGAGAGAGAATTAAACCCCAGATCGTAAGACATGGGCGAGAACTGGGCTCAGCCTTCAGCAAACATTTATGTTTACATGCTTAACTTTATGTATTTATACAGGGACTCAACAAGAGCTGAAAGAAAATAAGCTTTTGTGGTTTTATGATTAATACTACTAATAATAGAGATGTCACAAAATTTGAAAATGCAAAAGTAGAAAAACTCGGTTAATCAGGAAGAATATAATTTTTATACACACTGAAATGCTTTTAAATATGCTTTCTTAAACTGCCTTATGAACAATAAAAAGGAGCATATTAATACCTCTGATATCACCAGAATGGTCTAGGATGGAACTTAAGAACCCTACCTGGATCTTAGACAGCTCTTGCACAGAAGGTTGGTCAATTTGTAGCATGTCTACATGTTTCTTCAATTCACTGATTCCAGTATCTAGTTCCTTCAAACTTTCTTCTGCCTGCAGTATGACCTGTATTTGAAAACGACATAATTTAATTTGAAGATTTAATAACAATACTGTAGCTGCCATATGACGATATTCTTTTCCATTTTCTGCCTGAAGTATTAATCAGTCCTTCAGGCTGAAATTTTAAAGGATACTATAAAGTAAAAGTATTAATTCAAAGTTGGGAGAACCCAGCTGGTTTCTTAAAGTAAAATACAACATGGCATTATTATTTTTTTAACAACAAACTGTTTCAGTATCATACACTGTTTTACATAAAACCTTGCTGTGAAGTTCCATGCTTTTAATTATATGGTACAGGCAACAAAAGGACTGTTAGTTGTTCTAACACCTTCTTTTTATTAACACTCATTCCTGTCATATCTGAACACCAAGGATGCAACCATCTCAGCAAAAGACATGCAGGATAGGGAAGAAATGCGCACAGCTCCCTTACAGGACTAGGATAGGGCCAAATTACTGTCAAGGAAAAGAACTTGTACATCCCCTTTTGTACTTGGAAAATGACAACTGCATGTATAGAGGCTGGTATGTGCAAGTGTATGCAGGTGACAACAGGTGACAATTTAACTTCTTTCAATCGAATCTACAAGAAACAAGGTCTTGCAACCTAGCAGTCTCTGCTGAATTAATGTATGCAAGCGATAACAAAGTTAAAAGCACAAGGTAGACTTCAGTAGTTCAAGTTCTTTGTTAAGGCCCTTTCTTGGAAACTGAATATACAAATGCTTAAAATATGTATGTGAGTAAAACTGCTGACTCCTAGTAGTGAGAAGTATGCACAGTACAGTCAGTAAACTTACACTTTCTGCAGCTAAGTTACCTGGCTGATTAAGGGACTTATTTCTACTTTCCCAATCACATCTTGAACGAACTGCAATGCTTTTAAATTTGAATGTTTTATCAGGCAATGTAGATGTTTGGGGATTTTCTTTGGGGGGGGGGGGGGGGGAGGGAGGGATGACCACAAATAAATTGTTTTTGTTAACATGTCATTTTCCTATTTTGCAGTTAAATTTATCATACAGGAGCTAAATTTTTACCAGTCTTCCACATCATGAAAGACAGACACAGGCTGCCAGCCCTTACTCATACATTGATTAAAATCCCTCAAAAATTTGATTGTTAGATATATAAAGGCCAGTATTTCTGCTCAGCTGAAGTGTAAGTCTCTTCCTCTCAGTCACCTGCTGGAACCAGACAACAGCTGCTCCTGGGTAACAAGAAACATCTACAGAAAGTTGCCCTTACTTCCTTCACTTCTCTCACTGGGAAAACAGAAACAAGGAAACAGGATGTATTTTGTCATATTATTCATTAATTATTCCTCAAGCAATTCTGATGAAGGAAAAAAAAATATTGCTTTTGAATTAAAATTAATAACAGTCAAGATATTGCTATAAACCAGTGCAGGAAAAAAGTGCCTTTGGTTTTTAATAATGTGTAATAGCCAATTTAGCAAAAATTTAGACTATTTTTGGTTCACTCAAGTTTTTTTTTCTTCCGAACAGTCACCTGGGGAGGTAAGAAAGAAAGTTTGTGGGGTTTTTTTGAAATTTATAAATGCGCAGTACACTCTTGGAAGTACTCATTTTCACATACTTTATGTGAACACATACATTCTCCCATAAAAAGCAACCGTTCTCCAGAATCCAGTTACACTTTGAATAGAAAAACTTTGAATCTTCCCTCCCCTCCACCCAATAGGTGGCAATACATGTAGTAATACCTGCATTTGTTCTGTTTCTGGTCTCTCAGCTGACTCCGCCAGTTTCTGTAAAACTAAATATTTGGTATCAGCCACCGATGTAAACAGGAGCTTCAGATCATTCTACAAGAGACAACAATAACAACAAATTATAGCCAATCACAGCACAAACCAACTGAAAAACACTTTACATTCTAAAAAGCTTAAAGCATTACGATGTTACAATGTCAGCACTAAGGCATAATAACTATTAATCATTGAAAGCATCATAATAGCCCAATGCAAAACATGCAACATTGCTGAAAATCCGTAACCGGATATATATGATTAAAAGCTACAGCAACTCCTCTTCAAAACTTAACCTGAGAACAAACTTCTGCTTTTGCCTTCTAACGAGGTATTTAGCAAGGGTCAGTTAGCTTCATTTAACAAAGATAGTTATTCTTGTGTAGTTTATTCAATCACATATGCTTGTAAACAAGCTAGTTTTACTTTTTAAGACAAGCTTTTTCCATTACAAACTTGAACAAATATAATGAAAAGGAAAACAACGCTTCAACACATTACAGGGCTGGCTACACATTACAACCTTTAGAGCTCCTTACCAGACTAGACACATACATATTACTCAACAATTTTGCCAAGCTGTAATCAATCTTTTTTTTCCCATGCATTCATCCCAACAAAGCTTCTCATATTGGTAAAATGGAAAATAATCAGCACATTTCTCTAAGACTTTTAGCATTATATTGGAGTGAGTTTGGGTTTGTGTTTCTTTTACATATTAAATATCTCTGGTATACTGAAAAGGCACAGGATTGTAATCAGATTGTCTTCTTTCTTCAGCAAAGGAAAGCCTTTTAGTGGAAATTGTTGAATTTTATTTTTTTTTCTATCTACTGAAGAAGAAATATTACTGCGTTTGGAAAGGAATGTTGTAGTAACAGCATGTGAAATGATGATCCTAATCTAAAGACACCAGCAATCTATTTTCCTTTTTTTTCCCTGGAATTTTTGGTTTTTTACATTAAAACTAAACCATACTGGAGGCTTTACGTGATAAGAATAGGAGAGAAGGTGGAGACCAGAAGGTCTGAAAGTATGTCCGAACTCTGAGAAGGTTTCTAAAAGTGAACATTTCTCCTGTTCTTTTAATTCTTTTCTGCTTTGCTCAATACAGACAGCTTGAGATACAAGCTCTTATAGAATAATGGGATGGGTTAAAGATGACCAGAAAGGTGGGGATCAGTATTATATTTTCTATTTTATGACAGCTAACAAAACCAGTGTACTTTATCATTTATTAAATAATACAGTGTGTAGAGTAGAGCTCTATAGCTGTATTTTCTCTTCTGAGAACAGCAGTTAACTACTCCATTTACTGCAATGCCACCAGAGTGAGAAAGTGTGGGATGAATGATCACTTCCACAATAACTGCATGAGTTACCGAAGGCTTCTACCACAGAGTTTAAATTTTGGATCATGATTCGGATGCTGAGTTTTGCACAGCTTAAGCAGCAGCTTGATTTTCAGTAAAAACTTTTTCCCTTGATTTGGTACCAAAAATTCTCACTTCTTTGAGAATCACATCCTTTATACCCCCATTTGACATGTGCCCCTGTTAATTCCTCCAGATGGGTATCATACCTTGAAAGTTGCTATTTGCTGGAACCTTTCTTTCATCTGATGGCATCTCTGGTTTACTACTGACTCCAGCAAGGTCAGCCTTCTCAGGAGACAATCCAAAGTGTCTTCTATAATATCCCTATTATCACCACTCTCAGGAAATACCTGAGCAAGCAAATTCTTGTTCTTATCCATTTCTTCTGTTATCTCTTTCATTTCTTTGCCAAGAGACTGATTTTGCAGAAAACAAAGAACAATTAGACATTCTAAAAAGCAGGCAAACATACTGACATAACCACTGCCAATGTTGCAGTGGTGCAGTGACTTTTTTACTTGTTAATATACACACACTAGACAAGGTTATGCAGCTACATTATTTCTGATAATAAAAGAAAAAAAAATCCAGACTGCTCTAAGGAAATCAAGTGCTGAAACAAAATGAACATGCCCAAAGAAGGGCTTAGTGGAGCAGAAATACGTGTAGCTGCTGAAAAGGCCTTTTTCCTTCCCTCTCCCCACCCTCTCTCTTCCTCTCCCCTTATCCATGTCATGTTGATAAATTTGTAGTTTCCATATCCCAGAGTATTCCTCCCTCTTTTTCACTTCATTTCAATTTCAACACTGTGGTGATTGCTAATACTTTAGCAAAGAAGTTAAACAGAAGAAAGACTCTGTTTAATTATCTTCTGACCAAGCAAAAGTTGTGTCAGCTGCTGCTTCCTGTAGCATTCTTGTATTGTGTTTGCATGGCAAAGTTTTAGTAGGGGACATGGCTACAGTGGTGGCTTCTGTGAAAAGCTGCTGGAAGCCTCCCCTGTGTCTGACAGACCCAAAGCCAGCTGTTTCCCAGACGGACCTGCTGCTGGCCAAGGCTGAGTCCATCATGGTGGTAAAGCCTCTGGGATAATATGGGGAAAAAATAAAGAGAGGGGAGAATTTTGCAGCAGAGAGAGACAAAGAGTAAGATGTGAATGAAACAGCCCCTGCAGACACAGAGGTCAGCGGAGAAGAAGGGGGAGGAGGTGTTCCAGGTGCCAGAGCACAGATCCCCCAGCAGCCAGTGGTGCAGATCATGGTGAGGCCAACTGTGCTCCTGCAGCCATGGGAGGGTCCTGGGGGAGCAAAGGTCCCCACACCGAAGCAGGGGGATGACCGAAGGAGACTGACTCCGTGGGAAGCCCATGCTGGAGCAGGCTGCTCCTGAAAGACGGCACCCCATGGAATGGACCCACGCTGGAACAGGGGAAAGGTGAGAGGAGTCCTCCCCTTGAGGAAGCAGGAGCAGCAGAGACAATGTGTGATGGAATGATCACAACCCCCATTCCCCATCCCCATGCGCCGCTTGGGGGAAGGAGGTACACAAATTGGGAGCAAAGCTGAGCCCGGGAAGAAAGTATTTTAAGATTTAGTTTTTATTTCTCCTCATCCTACTCTGATTTGATTGGTAATAAATTAAATTAATTTTCCTCAAGTCAAGTCTGTTTTGCCCATGATGGTAATTGCTGAGTGATCCCTCCCTGTCCTTATCTCAATCCACGAGCCTTTGGTTATATTTTCTCTACCCTGCCAGGGTCAAGCCACCACAATTCTCTCACAGTGAATAAAGTTACTTCTAAACGGTAGCAGAATACTGCAGTTACATAGATGATTATGACAGCAACATACCACTTATCTAGGATTCTAATATTTTATTCATAAAAACTACATAAAATGCACCCTTACTGGCAATTTAAAGAAAGTCCTATTCATGGATTTCTTACCTCTTGCTTGCAGAGGTATGTTTCTGTTTCCTCCTCTGGCAACAGAGCTGTAGCAACAAAGACCTGTTCTTCCACGCCATCTAGCCACAGAGAGGTGGCTGCAACACCATCATACAGCTTCTGTTCAAGATGCAGTCTCTCCTCTGCCCGCCCACCCTGGGCAAAAGGAAACAGAGAAGTCAAGAGCAAAAGATCAAGATATTCTTTCTAACACCTAATATTTGGGAAAGGGCTGGATTCCGGGTGGGATATAGAGGATTTTTCATTGGTAACGTGGTTCTGCTGGAAAACAGACGTAAAGACAATTGAAGCGTTACCTCAGGTGACGCATCTTCAAAGGCCTGATTCAATTCAACCAATACTGGTGACACTGAGGATTTATCCTCATCCTGTCCTTCCTCCTTATACAAAGGCATTCCAGACAGCAGTCTGTTTGGCCTGCTATAAAGCTGCTGAGAGAGAAGTACTAATTAGAGTGTTTCTACCACACATACAGGACACAAAATTCAGCTATATGGATTCTACTACTGACTGAGGATATCACCAAATAATGCTTCCACGACTGTTCTGTCATTAATATCTAAAACAAAAGATTGCTCAACAGGAGGTTCACTAGAAATGCAGAATACATATTTGTGGACAGAATTACCAATGACTTGATTTAAAAAAAAAAAAAAATTAATTACCATGAAATGAATACAAGACACTTAGAAATTTCGAAGCTGATTTTAATGTAGTATTATATAAAGAACAGCAGGCCTGGGCCTATTAAAAATAATGGATGTATGTTAATAGAGATCTTAGACTGTTCCAAATTTAGTTGATTAATCACTGCTTCTCTCTGTAAAAGTTCTGTGGCTGACAACACTTGCTTCTTTGTCACATACTCACTAAGGCCAAGAGTTGAATGTAACCAATAAATTCAAACTGAAAACACCAGGTTTTCCTCCAAGTTGTCATCAGAGTACTGGTCAGTTTCAGAGTGACAATTTGTTACAGATTTATTCTGGGTTAGATTAGGAGATCAGAATTTTGTCAGAACCTTCTCTTGCTTTCCATTTTAATCACCTGAATGGTAGTGCAATTCAAGTCACTTTGAAGAAGAGCAGTGCTAGTGCCAATATTTAATAGTTTTTAAAGATGTCACAAAAATAACTTGTCCTGTATTCTTTGATTAACTGCGTCACCTTAATGCATCTGCTATGTACATACTGTAACCTCATGTTGTGACAACTGCTTTCATAGAGAAAATGCAAATAGAAATTAAAAATAGCTACCAGCTGTTCTTGTTCCAAAGCTTTCTGGAGTAGCCTCTGTTTGGTATTGAATTCCTGGTTCAAGCTTTCCCATTTCATCTTCATCTGTTCTGGAGACGATTGCTTCTCACCTTCCAAGCATAATTCCTCAGAGAGTGTATCAGGTTTCCCACTGAATGGTGAGATGCATAAAGGTTTAACAAATACAAAAGTGATAACAGCGTGAGGTGTTTATTTCCTCTTTCAATTAGGAAATTCTACATTTAAATCGCTACCTTTTAAAGCTTTTACTTTTTTTTTTTTCCAGGTAGTAAGACAAAGGCTGGTTTGTAACTGCAAGATGATCTTGACTGATGGGATAAAATGTACTTTCTAAGGAACCATTTAAACTTGCAAGTACCCATACTACCTAAGAACCTCTGAAACAGACCGAAATATACTACATTGAAATGTAACCTTTAAACAAGCTTTACTTGAAAGCATGAAATGAAAAAAAAAAAAAAAATTTGACTCCTTCCTCACCTTCCCTCTCAAAACACCCAACATAGCCTGATATTTTAAAGCAGGACAAGCATATGAGTTTAACTTTGGTAAACACTGAATGAAGTTTAGCATTTTCTGTTTGTTTCTACAGTATAACATGTGACAGAAGCAAGCCTCAAAAAGAAGGAGATATGTACTTTCTGGCATTATAATAAAAAAATCCACACTGAATTAACAAAAATGCTGAGGAAAAGAATTTGTGGAGTTCAACTTAAATTCCCTACACATAAGTCTCACTTCACTGCCTCACAAACTACCTTCATGTTCTAGACGGCGGCATGCTGGAGGAGCCACAAAGTCGCTCACAACTACTGAGATACAGCAACAAAGTATTTTAACCGAAGGATTGACTGCTCCCTTGATTCTCAAGCTGATGATGTTCACCTTGGTTTCCTCATCCCAAGACCTGGCCCTTCCTGCTCCCTCAAGGTACGCACTGGCAGTAGGGAGTTATTTTCAGCTGCCTTTGCCAGGGCAGAAGTCCCTCTCAGCTACAGCTGAGGCTTTTATAGACATCTACTTCCTCTAAATGGGCAAGTGTACAAGAAAATACAGACCAGAGCTAAAACTTGAAATACACAAGGCTTCACAAAGAAAAATATTCACTAACTGCAGGCAAAATAAAATTAATCCATGACTATTTCACCTGGGAAGAACTGGTTACAATGTCAGAGTACAATGTTTTAGAGATCATCTGTGATTCACACACCAATACTGGACCATAAAGCTATAGTAACTGATTCACTGCTTGTCTAATGGATCCTGCTGGTTTGTAATCTTAGTGTGATCATTGATAAAAGGAATTTATAAATGCTAAAGGTGATCTATTAGCACAAAGCAGTTGGTGTAACAATATTATCAGACTCCTAAATTATAAACCAGGACTCCAGCATCCTAGGTGCTGTATAAAAATGATAAAACAAAAACTGGTGGATTAAATGCAGAAGAGGGATGTAAACAGAAGGATGACAAAGCACAGTCATAGAAATTTACTTCACACAAGAACACATGAAAGCACACCTTATACATAGGCCTTCTGGAGCACCTTGCTGTGTTAGGATTTCTTCTCCACGGCATGCTACTGACCGAAGCAGATTCTTCTGCTCTTCTAGCTCTTGTTCCAGCTCCTAGCATAGCAAGTTACAAAAAACCAAAACAAACTTCAAACAGATTGTTTTTCTGCCTTGGAAAGATAAACTGCATAACTGTCATGCAAAGATAGCTGAGCTATTTCTGATATGGCTTGCTTGAGCATCAAAAGCAGTGCAAAATCTTCACCCAGGGACACAGAAATATTGGCTACACAAACTGGAATGTTGAACTAATTGACTGATGCAATACAGTTTCTGGAACCTAACCGAGTGAGGATTTCTGTGTTATTATGCAACACAATAGACCTTGCAATGTGTCTTTGCTGCTATAAAGACAATGCTGATTACTATTTTGAACAAACACTGTCAGCTCCTTACAGTAACTTTAAGGGTTGATTCAATTTAACTCTACTAATGGACCACGGTCATCCAGGAAGTCTAGTCCACCTGGCTGTTACAGATATAAAACAGCAAGCGGAGATGCATCATTACAAGAGCACTAAGGTAAAGTGTACAAATGAAGATTTCAGTGGAAATATTAACAAGAATGGCTCAGCTACAGTGTTAAGCACAATCTCAAGATGGCAGTAAGAGAAATGCAAAACACCAACTTTCTGTTGCTGCAGTGTGCTCTGCTGTTGCTGTGAACGTGTGGTTCTCGCTTGTGCCAGCCATTCTTGGACGCTGGGGCTTTGTGAGGAAACAAAGTCCAGATCACTCTCCTCCTTCTCTTGTAATGAACCCTGCTTTAAAAGAAGGAAATAGAGACTTTATAAACTCTCTTATATTGCTAGAGCACTGGCAGGTCAACTCAACCACATGTAGTGCCACCTTTCATCTCTCAAGCTGCTGGCTCACATAAATTCTGAAGTGAGCAATGACTTCAGATTTCCGACTTCTACTGGTCATTGTTTACTAGCAAGAATGCATCCCTAAAAATGTAAAAATAAACATGCACCACTGCACATAGCAGAATCTGACACCAGAGATCAGAGACCATGGACTGATGTGTTTCTGAAGACTGTTCTGCTTCTCCGGAAAAACAGCAGTGGTCCGTAACGGAGGATGCAGCTCTAACTGACAACCAGGGAATCAGTGGATTGTTTCTGCCAGAGTTTTAGTCTAATTAAAGCCAATTTTTTGTGTAACTAAAAATGAGAGAATGCTAGTTGTCATTCTGGTGAATATTTATCAATAAGTACATAACTCCGTGGTTGGCAGAAGCACAGTCAGTTAACAGCCGGTTATATGATATGAACAGTAAAGACAGGAAGAGACACCAAACTGCAGAAAGTTGTAAGAGAACAGCAAAAGCATCAGTCCCTTCAATTCATACTTCTGTCAGTATGATTTTCCAACGTGAGTGATTAAACAGAACTTATTGTATATAAGCAAAGTAAAGAAAAAGCCTTAATAGTTCCAACAATTGCTTTATCAACATTTTTACTTCTGAAATTCATGTTGGCTGTACATTTAAATTATTTTGGCAGCCAACATATTCAAATATTGTGAGGGTGACAGAGCACTGGAACAGCCTGCCCAGAGAGGTGGGGGAGGCTCCTTCCCTGGAGACTTTCCAAAGCCGCCTGGACTTGTTCCTGTGCGATCTGCTCTAGGTGATCCGGCTCTGGCAGGGGGGTTGGACTAGATGATCTCTAGAGGTCTCTTCCAACTCCTAACACTCTGTGAATCTGTGAATGCAGGGATTGTAACACACCAGACCTAATGTTAAAGACAGACTTGTTGCAAGTCTGACTACCTAGATCTACATGCCTCTCTGGATTTATTTAACATTACTTGCATGCTGGGGCTTAATTCCTCTGACATCTTGTTTATATATCTTATTTTTGCAGGATTCATTTTTTGCCCATGATTCAGCTGTTATTCTAAATACAGTAAGAGTACCAAATGGTTCATGCTTTACAACAGGCTCTCCAAAATGAAAACACATTCCATTTCCCAGAGACCCTTTGTCCCAAATCAGGCAGGGACCAGAAGGGCCGAAGGTGGTTAAGGAAATCCCTCTTGCTTCCCATGGTGCTCCTTATACTAACAACTGGAATGGACCTCCGCCACCAGCGTCTCTAGCATCAGGCACTGAAACAGCAGTTTTCTGATAGTAGAAGTTAGGTGTAAGATTTCAGTTTTGGGGTATGATGAGTATACTGGAGTTGAAAGGACTGATAAACTGTAAAAGCAGCAAACCAAACAAGCTGTAAAGAACCATTAGCCCTTGCTCTATGAAATAACTTTGTTTCACTAAGGATTCAGTTTGCAGGTAAACTGTGATAATTTACTTTGTAGGAAAAAGTTGATAGAAAAGCTGACGTGGTGGGAGTTTGAACAATCTTATTATAGGATGTTAGATAAGGCAAAGGAAATATGTGAAGAATGAAGAGGACATAGATCTTTTTCTATTAAAAATAAGATAAAAATAATATTTCTGTAAATTATTTTAAAAACACTTCATTTTGTATGCTCTAGGGACAACAGCTGTTCAACTTGTCAGTTTCTTTAGAGAATATTACCAAGATCTTCACTGCATTTGGGCAGGCTGATTTTAGTTGGATTCTGAGTCTCCTCTTCTCTGGAAAAATGGTTGAGAAACTACAATTTTGAGGTTATACTAAGACAAATAAATAGTAGTTCCACTGTTCCTGCAATACCAAAGAGTGTAAAAGGGATTGTGACATTTGTGGATGCAGTGAGGTTCTGCAAATACGCTACTGTGCATACTTTTTAGATCAGAATTAGCGGTGAACAGATTTTATCATTCTCAAATCACAGAAGATACATTTGAAAAACACACTTGCATTTTCATTTGAATTCTGTCTGAAGGAACTGTATAACACTTCCCTTAAATACCCAGGAAAATAAATGTCATATCCATTCCAGCAGAGAAATAACTGGAAAATCCCTGAAGAAAATGGTGCTAAAAATGACCTCTCAAAGGAGTTAAGAATTGTACAAACTTATATAAGGCATATTTGTCTTGTGGAACTGAAACTATCCCTTCCACACCACTCATGGTAATAAAAAGTAAAGAAATGCTATCTATTTTTTTACTGCAGAATCTATTCTACTTCTTTGTTTTATAAGGGTCCTTTTTATTTTTATTGCTTGTAAGTCACAGAAGTTAGTAGCTAACAGTAATAACGCAATGTTTTATATATCTTTCAAAGCACTTGAAAAATGCTACATTTGGGATGAATGGAGTCTGGAACATTCCTGACCCAGCATGTTTCTGTTTAGTTTCACTGTTTTGTTTTATGAATCAAGGAGTCGTTTTCCAAATCACTTTTTCCATGTAATTAGCGACATTAATTAATTAAAGTTAGAAGGAAAATTGAAATTGCTGCAAGAAGTTACAGAATCTCACACTGGCTCCTAAAAAGCTTTATGTCACAGAACTAACAGGCTGAAATACTGCTTTAAGGAAAAAGTATCTCAGTCTTCACAACACTCTTGGTTGTAATATGATTCTTGTAATGCAAGAATAACATTACGGTTACTTCATCATAGATGCAACATGAATAAATACCTGGTTTTTTTCCTTCTTTGTGTGTGTGTGTGTGTGTGTGTGTGTGTTTGTTGTTGTGGTGGGATTTTTTTGTTCGTTTTTTTTTTTTTTTGAGAAGCTATGCTACATTTTGTAGTTACCCAGTTTCTGTGAACTAAAAATAGTTCTTAGCATGTCAAGTGACTTTTCAAGCTAACCTCTCAGTAGACTGTAATCTGCATTACAAGCTAGAAATCTTTGAAGCTTATCATGTTTAATTTGCACAGCAAAGCCCAGAAAAGAAGCAAAGGAAAATGGCAGGGGGGAGAGAGTCACAGCAGGGAAAACAACTTCAAAACCAGTCAGTCACATTACATGGTTGGATTTCTCATATGTATTCGGTTCTTCACATGCTAGTTTAACCTAAAGAATGACCAAAAACAATCGTTAAATAAAACGAACTAGTGGCAATAAGCAGACCAATGCTGCTAGGAATAGAAACCTAGGACAAGACTGAGGTTGAATGTAATTTTGTTTATATAATATTGTGGTTGGTGTAATGATGCCACTAATATTAGCCATATTTAAAAATATTTCATTATCTTGATGTTATCTGTTAATTGCATTGTGTATGCTGCATGGAGGATAGTATGTATTTAGGATGTATTTCTAAATACGTGTATTTAGGAAAAAGCATGTATTTCTTTTGTTAAGGGAGGAATTCTGCCCCAGAGCACATGCAGTCTAAAGGGACTGGAAACAAGAATAGAGTATATCCAGACCAAGCTAATGATCTATTTACTTTACTATCGTCAGTGAAGACAGTGAGATTATGATAGTTTCACCATGAAATGGTGCTGTTAACTTGAAACTGGTAAGCTGAAGCTTGCTAGGCAGTTCTTTATTTTGGAGTCTAATTCAATTTACTGGCTAAAGATGAACAGCTCAAACTAAATCAGTAAAATATTTTTACCCTGTTTCCCAGCTGCACAAAACTGTCATGAAATCCCCCAACCTCCCGCCCACCATAAAGCCAGTTGGAAAGAGTCACTTACCCGAATGTTGATCTGTTTGTCATGGAGCACTCTCTGCAGCTCCAGAAGGCTGCCCTTCAGTGTCCTGAGCTTCACAGCCAGCTGCTCTGCCTCGTCCTTGGTGTGAGCCTTCCCCTCCATAAGCAAGTTCTCGTTGTGCACAGACAACTCTGACAAAGCTACCACCTTCTGCTCTATTTCAACCAGCATGTTCTGCAGCAGCAAAAACAAAGAACCAAACTCATACATTTTCCAGCATCTGTCACGTTTCCTGGCAAGACGACCTGTGGCCTACCTCACCGGTCGCCAAGCTAAGGGCAAGCCAGATTATCATTGCTTTGCCTTCCAGTCCCTTTCAGAGTCCTTAGGAATATGATTGCAAATGTTTCCATTTGCCATTTCTGTTGGCAACCTTTTCCAAAATAGGAAATTAAAAAGTTATTTGAAACAAAGGATTTGTTGTAGAGGAGATGCTCTTTATTTGCACACTGAAGGTAAGGGTGGCTAAGATGACAGACTGACATCCATAATGACAAGGAACAGAGCACGCAGCCAGAGTTACTTCTTTCCTCTTCTTTCATGTACATTTAGTGAAATGCCTCCTACCTCCTCTTATGCGTTGCTCTGGCTGCGTTGATAAGCTGCTCTTCTCACTATTTGCTCTTTCTGATTGGTGCATGATGGACTTAAGGATTTCTGTATAATCCTCTTTAGTCTAAAGACAGACTTAAAGTGACAAATCTCTGGCATGTTTATTCTCAAAAGCTACTTTCCTGACATTTCATTAATCATTCCTGTATTACAGGCATAGTGCAGATTTTGATCTTCCAAACTCAAAACTCATACAATTCTTGCTCAAAACCCTAGCCTGACATCAAATGTTTCTGTTTCTATAGCAACTGTCAAGTATAAACTTAAAAATATTGCTCCTGAAGGAACATGTGCAGGATAAGATGGGCGGAGTCTCTAAAAAGTAGAAAGTATTTAAGACTTTAAATAAAACTTACTGCATCAAGATTTTAAGAAACAGCAAACCCCGCAGTATTATATTTTCCACAGTTAACTGCTCTTTTTAATTTTGAATTTCCTACAGATTATATTGAACAAAATGACTGCATTATTTTAAGTTCACAGGGTTTATCTATATACAACAAACAGCTCCCAAGGACAGGTGATGAAAGAACGCTTGAGACTGAGCAGACTGAAAATTTCAATAACGAAGCAGTGCTGGTGGAAATTTAAGTAGATGTTTAATGCATCAGATTTATATGAAACTTCACTTTCATCCTAAAATAGTTGGGATCCTCATTCTTTAATATGAAAAGGGATCTTTTGTCCATCTGTCTCTTGTAATTTTAATTATAATGATCATACAGCTCTAAACTCTCAGTTAAAAATGGAAAACTCCCACTAATTTGAGAACCTGGATGTTATGACTGATCCAAGACTTGTTAATAAAAGCATAAGCATTTACTCCTATTGCAGCAAAATGTTTTTCCTCAGTTTTGGTATTCTGGGTTGATTCATTTTAAATTTATAAAAGGAGTAACTACTGATGATTATACTTTACTTTTGAATGTGGGTAGTGATTATTCCTGAAGAAAACAACACTGTCCCAGTCACCACTGCTAGTGGGAGTGTGTTCTTCAGCTAGGAAGGCGTAGGAAAGTACACTGCAGGTGTTTTCATACCTGTTGAGCTACTCCACAACTCTAGCGTGAGTGAAGCAAATACAAGGCCTTTAAAGCAAAACAAAATGCCCTCCACAGGTTGTAGAGCTTTAAATGTTCTTGCAGTCAAAGTATCTTGCTTTCCTACACGTTTACACACGCTTTCTAAAGCGCTGTTTACAATCTCTAATAAGAAATGAAGAATGGGCTATATTTTATTTCACAAATCACTGATGAAGCTAACTGAGCATATATAAGGTGCCAAGTAGCTCAGAAACAACTTCTCCACTAATATGCTGGCTCGTCCCACTCAGTAATGGTCTTAACATTAATATTCCATATTGGCCTCTTCATTCAGATAAACCTATGTTCATCCCGTTCATCTAAACGTTACAGGAATGATAATTTTACCTGACAGTCTACCAGCTGCGCTTCCATGTCCATAGGCTCCTCAGCAGTAACCAGACCGATGTCCAGCGTTGCTCGGGTATTAAGTAACCAGTGGTCAAGCTCATCAGCTTCACAACGGTACCTTTGAAGAGCCTGTTCTTGCCGCTGTTCTTCCAGCTGCTCATTCAGTTTTTCCTAGAGGTACAAATGATATTTTACTTTTCAAAAGAAATACACCACCACAGTCACTTTAAAAAAAAAACACAAAAAAAACAATCCCTCTCACAAATTCTCTATAGTATTTTTAAGTCATAATAAGCACTCTTTTTCGTAAACTGGAAACCTTTACAAAATACTATTCCTATCAATCGATCAGCATGCTTTTTGGTGTCTGAAACACTGTTTCAGTTCAGTCCCTGTATTTCTACTTCCTTCAGTAGATCTCTGCTCTTGCAGCCTTCTGAAGGTGAGTCTTCTGCCTTCTCCTGCTGCTCTCCTTTGGGTTTCCCCCACACTGATTCAGTTTGCTCAACCAGCACAGCACTGTTTGCATAGGGAGGAAGATTCATAGGGACACAGAGCTGGGAGTGGGCTGCAGGGAAAGGACAGCAGCTTTGCCTGTTTTGGCAGCAGCAGGCTGTTAGATAGCCTTATTGTCTCTCAAGAGAGGCACGAGATGGCTACTTCAAGGACCTAATAGGGTACTGATAGGCCTTTGGTGTAGTGACTGTGGGTAAAGAGAAAACAGAAGAGCTGTCTACCTTGTCTGGCGTCTCAGAGGATCCCTGTGCTGTGGGGTGTGGAAGGACATTAAGCTCCAATGGCTGCTGCCAAAACAGCATTGCAGCAACACAGGACCCCCCCCCCCCCCCCCGGCACCATCCAACAGCTGATCTATCCATTGGACAGGCAGGAAGTGATCAGCAGGACTCACTCACCCTCTAACAGTCCCAGATGAATTTGAAAACTGGCTAAACAGCTGGGCCCAAAGGCTGGTGATCAGTGGCACCGAGTCTAGTGAGAGGCCAGTAACGAGCCTCAGTTTATTGATGACAAAAATGGGAAGAGGGGCTGATACACCAGAGGGTTGCGCTGCCATCCAGGTGGACCTTGACAGACTGAGGAAATGGGCTGAGAGGAACCTCACAGAGTGGAACAAAGGGGAGTGGGAATTCTTGCACCTGGGGAGGAATAATCCCAGGCACTGGTAGATGCTAGAGGCCAACCAGCTGGAAAGCAGCTTGGAAGAAAAGGCCCTGGGGGTGCTGGTGGACGACAGGTTGAAGAGGAGCCAGCAGTGGGACGTTTTGGCAAAGGTGGCAAATGGTGTCCTCAGCTGCATCAGGAGGAGTGTTGCCGGTTGAGGGAGGTGATCCTTCCCCTCTTCTTAACACTGGTGAGTCCACACCTGGAGTGCTGTGTCCAGTCATGGGCTCCCCAGTACAAGAGAGACACAGACCTCTGGAGAAAGTTGAGGAGATTTTAGGAATAAGAATCAGATAGAATGGGATGGTCAGAAGATATTTAGATGTATTAGATAATGTGGAACCTAAACGTGATGCAAATGGTATGGAATAAGGGGAGAAGATTGCACTCGATCTGGCTGGGATGGAGTTAACTTCACCACAGCCTGCAGAGCTTTGCAACTGTGGCTGAAACAGCGTTGATAACACAGCAATGTCCTGGCTATTGCTGAACAGTGCTTGCACAGCACTAAGGCTGATGAATTTTCTTACTTTCCTTTGCTTGCATGCACAGCTTTTCCTTACCATATTAAGCTATAATTATCTTGATTCCTGAATCTTTTTGCCTGCCTATTTTTTCCCCATCCCATGGCAAAGGGGAGTGAGGGTGGGTGTTTGGCTGTCGGCCAGGGTCAACCTACCACGTTTCTGTAATGAAATTCAGACCTGTATGTGTAGGGTAAATCCCTCACACAGGGAAGTGTTTGCTCAGCTTTGCTGAATGCTTAATTTTAATGGAAAAAAAAGTAATTGCATGTTAGAATAATTTAAAGAATAATGGTAATTGCTCAGTGTCTCAAATAATCCTGAGCTGAACAGTACTCAAGCTCTAATTATTTAAATAAGGTCCAAAGAAAGAACAATATTACCGATCCACACCCTCAACAGCAAAATGTTTCCATTACCTGTTCTATCTGTATTTCTATGTTTACATCCCTGCAGTGTTCTGGAAGATTTTATCTGTGAAATTAGAACTATACAGTGCACAGGTTAAACTACTGAATATTGTCTGGTTACCATCCATGTTTTTAAGACAGGATTATTGGCAGGATACTTGTGCTACTGTATCAAAGTAACTGTCAGAATCCTAACCAGAGCTGAGGAGTATATTTGACTCATGGTTTGTCTTGAAATTATTAGTTAGCATCTCTTAAGTGCTATCAAGAAGTTCGTAAGATCCTGTATGGGGTGCAAGCTACAAACAGTAAGATTCCTATTTAGCTTCCAACTCCTTATTTTTACATTAAAGCCATTTTTCTTCTGAGAAGCAAAATTTAATGTAATTTTTAAAGAATATCAAAGATATTTTCTAAGGACCTGTTCACTGTCTCAGATGACTCCACAGAACTAACGCAGCTGATGCCCACTGGGACTCCCCTGTAACCTAGGTAGATCCACAGAGCCAACTGTCCCTCAGTCTCTCAGAATTGATTGATGCTGGAAATTATGAAGGCAGCA
Organism: Rhynochetos jubatus; assembly: GCA_027574665.1. Classification (NCBI taxonomy): domain Eukaryota; kingdom Metazoa; phylum Chordata; class Aves; order Eurypygiformes; family Rhynochetidae; genus Rhynochetos; species Rhynochetos jubatus. The sequence continues at coordinate 55,626,667 of CM050650.1, forward strand.
GTTGCTGTGTTTATGAATACACTGCTGCAGTTCTTGGCAGTACAGCAGTAAAGCTGCCCGGCAGTGTTCAAAGTAGCCAGACTGTAGCCAGCTTTAGCATGACTGCATCTTCCCATCTGTATAATATGCACAGCAAACATTTCCATATGTAAAGGACTCTTCCAAAAATGACCTCAGTATTAAAGGATTCTTGATAAAGCTGGTAGACAAAGAAATAAAGGGATGCATCTTCCATGATGAACTTCCAACAAGTTCGCATGCATTGCACTGGGAAGATGAGCGCAGACAACGCAACAGTTTGAAAGTGGTGTTATTTCTTGTTTTAAACTGTCCTCCTTCTCTTGTCCTCCAGTTTCGACAGGTGCCTCCTCAAAAGATTACTGTAGATAACACGACTTTTAATACCTGAACTTCATTTATTTTGTGGAGGACAAGGAATACCAAGGAAACCTTTTGAGAAAATGTCAATGTTTATATGTAAAGAGAATACAAACATATATAAAATATGACTCCTGCAGTGTGTTTTCAAGTTCCTTCTGGTTACTTATCACCCAGCATTAAGATAAGGGGCTCACTAAAAAAGAACACTAATTTATTAGTGAAAGGAATTGTGAGAAATGAGCAGAACTGAAAATGACTTAATTATCAGCATTTCAATGATGACTAAGGACTTTGGAGAAAACACAGGTCTGCCAAAATCGCCTCTCAAAATCTGGAATGTGATCCAAAAGACTCACTCCTACGTTTTATTTCTTGTACCTCTAATAGTTGCCTTTTTCCGGATGCTTTCATTCGAATTGTGGCCATGCGTTCTGCCAAGACTGTGAGAGTGGACTGCAACGCCAGCTGATCAGCAGCTTCTGCATCCAGTGGTTCTGAAACCAGTTCCTGGGCTAATGAGGTCTGAAGCTCAGTGATTTCTTCTTGTAACATTAAAATCTCATCCATCAAAGCCTATTTAGAAATGAGAACAGAGAAAGTATTTGCTTCATTTATCAGTGAGAATAAAGTATCTCAGGAGGCATAAACTTAAATATAAAATTCCAGATGACTGTCCCAAGGGAATATGAGGAACTCAGTGTAGTGCAATATATGACTGCTGGTTTGGTAGAGTCAGAATTCAGAAGGACTAGGTCCTGCTTCTAGATGCTTAAGCTAGGATAACTGATAACTGAAATATGGATTTATTTACTTATCTTGAATTTCAAACATATCACAAGAAGGAATTGTTTTAGAAATATTACACATACAGATTTATTCTTCCAACAAATTTGCTGGAGGGTATTCGAGTAGATATGGTGAAGGTAATGAACAAGTAAATGAGTGTGTGTTTGTGAGCTAGCTTCCAGCCTGAAACTTACAAACTGGACAAAGAACATCCAGCAGTATATGTAAATATCCAGAAATTAACTCCATGATGTAAATTTCTACTACCATTCTTATGCTATGAATCAGTTTCCAAGATATCTACGAAAGGATGCTACATTACCAATACCTTAGAGCAGATACTTTACTTTTATGTCTGATAGTATATACACAATGGATGCACAGGACATCACACAGTGCTACAAAAGTCAAACGTTATCCTTTCCACATCATGGAGTTCGAACTGAAACAGGAACCAGCCCCACTGGATAGTTTCAAGCTATCAGATACAGGCTTAAATGATTACAACTTGGACATATGTCAGATTGGTTACCTGATAAAGTATTCTATTATTCAGAGCATCGTTCTTCAAGACTTCCCTTGGGAGGGAAATTTTTGCGTGCTCTGGTTTGTTTGTTTTGTTTTAAGAAGGCAAAGATTGTATTCAGATCAATTTACAATGCATCTGTACTGATTACCATCTTAGTAAACCTCAGAACATTATAAATAGACTGATATATTCTAGTCGCACTGATGCTGAAGAACAGTATGTGTAGGTGACACTGCACACAATCTTCAACAAAAGATTTTGCTGAAAATTTCTGTTGGACAAACTCTTATGATCTATTCTAGTTTTTTAAAAGGTCCCTTGTTAAAAAAAATCCCCATTACACCATCTTTAGAACTGCAGGAAGTCCAGAAAGATAAGACAACCAGTGAAGGTTCATACAACTTGTTTTTGAGGCATCCAGCCATGAAGAACACCACTATCTAAAAAAGAGAACTAAAGATAATACAGTTAATGCATGGTCTCCCTCTATTTCTCCCATACAAGTTTTTACCTGATGTTCAGCCATCTGGCTCTCCGGGCTTTTGTCTGGCTCCAGACTCTCATTTAGTTTGATCTCAGTAGTCTCCATTTTTGTGGATATAGATTGGAGTGTGTCTTGGTATTTCTGCTGACGCTCAAGAGCTTCATAGAGGGTGCGCTGCTTTTCACTGATCTAAAGAGGAATGAAAGGTATAAATTCTGACCTCTGATAAAAGATTTGCTCTTTCTTCTGTTTCACACATCCCTAGGCTTATGAGACTAAGACCAAATACTTGCAACGAGTTTTCAAAAGTAAAACCTATAAAGCAAAACATACGTATTAAAAATATTTATCTGTTTAAACATCATCAGTCAAGTCCTAGGCTCTGTGACTGAAAACCAAAATGGACTTCGATAAGCAGGGAAAAAACCTAGGCACATTCTCATGCCTTATTTTAGATTTTATACACTCACACAGGTGGATGTGCACAGTTTGCAAGATGCCTAGTTCTTAGTACCCCGTAACAGCTACCGTGCCTCTGCAAAGAACTAAAATTTATAGCATGTGATCAAAACTCTGACCATTCTCATACATCGCTGAATGATTATGCTGCACGACTATGCAGAAATGTGTTCGGTTGACTCAGTATTTGGAGAAATTGGATTCTTGAGCCTTTTATGCCAACCCACCCAGCATGAGTGGAGCCCCCTGTTAGGTTACGGAATATAGTCTGACAATAGCCAATATTTCTGAAGGCAACTACCAGCCTTAATGAATTTTATTATTTCTTAATGGAGGTCGATCCTGCACAGGCTTTCAAAAAAAGAACAAAGCCAGTGTAATATTACATCACAACTAACATTTTAGTTACTTCCTGAAAATGAAGAATCGCAGAGAAGAATATTAGCTGAGCCAGTTCTTTGCATTTTGTTCCTTCCAAGCTCGCTGATTATTTTGAGCCCTATGGGTGAAGACTTACCACATTTTTCAGTGTTTCCCAAGAACGCTGCAAATCATCCAATTTGGCACTAGCAGCTGATTCCAAGTGTGGTTCATAAAACTCCTGGGCGGCTGACGTGCTGGGTTGAATTTTAGCAGCTTCTGTATGTAACTGTTCAGCAGATAAGGCTTGGTAATAAGCAATGTCCTAAAAGCATGAAGCACATTATTGCACTTTTAAACCACAAGATACTGCATAAGTATATTCCCCTCCACCTACTGGCCCATTGCATATGTGCATTAAAATCAAACCCACAAAGCCAAAACCACCAGGAAACCTCAAAACAACACAGTAAATAAATATTTGATAATAGTATACTGAGTATGGTTTGGAGCTTCACCATGAAGAAGATTTGTGGATGCATTCTTTTCATGTTCATACCAGCTAGGAGGTTGTCGTGGTTTAACTCTGTCATGGATTAACTCTATCACAACTAAAACCAGCACAGAGGTGCAGGAGGAAAATATGCACAGTCATGGAAAGATTGGGAGGGAACTGCTACAAGGAGGAGTGTTGTTTGAGCATCGTCACAACTACACATGGGAAAATCCTTCACAGGAGACAGTGGGTTACAGTAGGTGACAAAGACTATCACCCTAATGAACACTAGCACAGAGAAGGCAACAGAAGGACCAAACAGGAATATGCTGAAGGACTAGTCAATGAACTAAGTATGAACTAGAATGACTAGCTTAAAGTAAGCCTTCAAACAAGCAGGTACTGTCAACTAACTTATAGTGGGGGGAAAAAGGACCAAAGGTGTTAAGGAGAATGGCCAAATATTCAAATTACCACTGAAAATTCAGGGTGGAACTGTTTCTATTGCAGGTGACAAAAAGATCCACACAAAACATAAAATTAAGGAAACAGGCACAGTATCTATATTTAAGTCAGGAAAGCAGACTTGATGACAGGAATGACTTAAAACTGAAACTGTGTATAACAGTTATACCACATCTTCTTGGAAGGTGGAAAATGGTGCAACCTTCCTTCTCATTTAGTAGCTGCACTTAGCGAACTATGCTCCAGACCACGAAACACAGCGGCTGTTGTCCAGGTTCCTCAATCATTCTGAATTTGTAAATGCCCCTGGTGAAAACTTCAACACACAGTTTTGCTGCCAGTGAAATCAGTAAGAGATTTTCAACTGATTTCTGCTAGGTTGGACCAAGCCTCCTTTCAGGCAGCTCTCAGAGTTTTCCCAATATTTGCATTAAAAATTGCTCAAAATCTACTTAAAGGTGTACTACTTAGAAAATCATCCTCCAACGACTTAATATTTCTCAAATTACTTCTTTCTTGACCCTCTATGATGGGAAGGAAAATTCAGGATGTTGAGCCATGTGACTGAGAGAAAACTAAGTGCCTTTCACTTAATAGAGTCCAGAGCTGTGTCTACCACACAGACCACAGACCATTTGCTGTACTGCAATTGTAAGACTATAAATGTGCATAAATACCTGAAGGGATGGTGCAAAGAGGACAGAGCCAAGCTCTTTGCAGTGGTTCCCAGTGTCGGGACCAGAGGCAATGGGCACAAACTGAAACACAGGATGTTCCTTCTGAATATCATGCAACACATTTTTACTCTGAGGGTGACCAAACACCGGCACAGGTTGCCCTGGGAGGTTGTGGAGTCTCCATTCTTGGAGATACTCAAAAGCCACCTGGACATAGTCTCGGACAACCTGCTGTAGGTGGCCCAGCTTAAGGAAGGAAAGACCAGGTGACCTCCAGAGGTCCCAGAGGTCCCTTACAACTTCAACCATTCTCCAAATCTGTATAGGTGTATAAAATTTAGGTACAAAACAAGACTAATTCTGAGGAATCAGAGCTCAAAGTATAATCAGGATCCTAATTTGGAGCAGAACCTTTATTTCCCAAAGTAATTTCAATATATTATCTAATACTATAGGTGAACAAACCCAAACAAGCTCTGGAAGAGCATAGAAACCAGGTCACTCCCCAGGCACAGTCACATCTTGGGCTTTCTTTCTAACCAAACCTGAGGAGCACAGAATGCCCACCTGTGCCAAAAAACACCCCACCACCCAGCCACTGCAGAGATACAGCTCTTCAGTCCTTCCTCAGGAATGAAGAGACTTATCAGGTTATCTGCTTCGTGTATGGACATTTTGACAACTAAGGTGGTACACAGACCACCACCAATATTTTTAAAGGAATGCAGCAGCCAAAACTGTATTTTACAGACAGCTCGGTCACACATCTTTAGAGAGGATGCCTGAAAAAGTCAGTCTCTTCAGAAAAACAGAAGACTCAAGAATGGACAGCACATCAAACTGTCCAAAAGTGTCAGATGAGGTACTTCAAGGCAATAATTGGGAAACCTGAAAAATTCAATGATGAAAGTGTTTATGATGTCCGGGAGCCAACAGGGAATAGGTAACAGCTTAGTACAGCATTCAATACTGTAATTTCAGGATTTTTTATTCTGACCAATAGTTATCTTTCCAAGTCAGAGTGAAAAACTGCACCAGTGCAGGCAACTTCTCATTTTGCCTTGTCTGCAGCTACGCTCCAGCCTTCACCTAGTCTCCTCTAACAGTCAAGAGAAAAGCTGTGCTTCTGAGACTTCTTAATCATCATTTCCAGAATAAAGGCCTTGCTTTTAAAAGAAGGAAATGCAATCCCTTTCCTCATCTTTCCAACTATTATTTGGAGTAAACAACATGGCAGTTTCTTTTTGGTAGGGCTTTAATGCTGACAGTGTGAATCCAGATGTTCTTACACATAAAAGATGTTGTTTCCCCTAAAAAGACCCTAAGGTGTGATGCCCTCTTCTACAAAAATTATGCAAAGTACTCAAGCTTTGGTGATAGGATGTAGGGGCAAAGAGTATGTTTAGATTTCAAAAGATATGGGAGGGTATCCCTGCCCATGACAGGGGTGTTGGAACTAGATGATCTTTAAGGTCCCTTCCAACCCAAACCAGTCTATGATTCTATGATATTTATCAGGGCTGCTGCACCCTCGGTGAGTTTTCGTAAGGAAGGAGAAAGAATGATTAAGTAGGCTGTGAACAAGGAGGTAGAAAGACATTTAAGAGTGACCCAGTGCCGAAGACTTGAATCACAACATTAGCTGTGACCTCCAAGGCTTTGTGTCAACATTTCAGGTTTTGTAATTCAATTGCTCTGCACTATATATCTAGAAAATAAGTTTTAAAAGAATGTGCTAAATATTAATCAACAGTATCTTCAGGTAAGCGTGAGAAGTTTTAGCCCCAAAAGAAACTCATTCAGTACTGCAGCACAAAGTGCCTGATTTTGCTATACCTTAAAATAAACTGCATTAAAGGACTGTTATCTATTGCTAAATATTATACACTGTGAAATCCTTCAGTCTTTTAAAAGTTAACACTAAGTCATTCCCCACTACCTGCTCCCCCAGTCCTTTTTAGTGGACTATCAGTACAAAATAACCAACCTGGGCAACTGTTAGCTTGTAACAGTGCTAGATCTGTCACTTTCTTGTGATTATGGTCTCGGTTTAATCTATTTCAATACACACAATCAGTATTTCCACTGGAATGTACTTGGCATTTGTTTTGTATTTCAATTACTTGTTAGCAATGTAAAAACACTGCACAGATGTCTCAGTTGAGACTGGACACATAGCACCATTAAGAGATGCTGGGAAACCCTGATGAAAGCCTGCATATAGGTTATTAGGGATACATTTAAAAACAGTCTTAACACCCGACCTTCCCTCTCCGAAACACCCCACTTCATATGAGCTTTCTAGAGTTCCTGTTCACGTTTTTCTGCTACTTTGCAAATGATCTTCCTGTGAGAAATTATTTTTCTTAATAGTGGCTATTTTTTAATTTACAAATTAGTTTTGCTGAGTCTTTCACAAGGTATTTTTAACTTACATTTAAGGTCCTAATTCACTATTCTCTAAATATTTTTTTTTTAACCAACCTTTCCTGAAGTCTCCCTGGGCATTCATCGTGACCAGCACTGGCAGTTTCATAGCTTCTTTAGTTTTAATCTCATGTGAGCATAAACCCAAGCATTTTGTAAGGAAACCACTACATTTTGGAATGTTCTTCCGCTTATTGTTTAATACATGCAGTTCATTTCAACATTAACCACACTGAAGAAACCTTCATCTGTCAGTTTTTTAGATTACTACACCACCATCTTATCTCTTTCAAAAATCTTTTGCTAAGTAAAAGACAATCTTTTTGTTCAATTTTGCCTTCTAAATCACATATTCTAAAACTTGCATTTTGGTGTCAGCTCATGGTACAACAGCATCTTCACTGGATTTTCCTTATTTTTTTGAGTTATTGTAGCTTATAATATGGTTTGTTTTCATTTTTGGAGAAATGTAATAAACTGACACTGAACTTGTTTATTAGAAAGCAACCTGCTCTTGCTCCTTTAACTCTTTCACTGATTAACACCATAATAAGAATTTTATGCCAAAATACATAGCTGCCTGTCTACCGTAAATAAATTTATTGGGAAATTTCTGATTATCTGCAATGACAGAACACTAGAAAAATCCCTCTCATTCATTATATCCTTTATTATGAAGGCAGCATTATAACTTTTATTATTATGAAGACTTTGCCCCCATTCTTACTATCTTATCTTAGTATTCTTTGTCAGTTCATGAAAAAGATAATTTATATTTAACAACTTCTACAGCCCCATATGCATCCTTGAAATGAGGGGAAGGAATTAGTAGGCAACTTGCTCAAGCTTCTTTATTTATACTTAGCAATGAAATGTAACACCAGTCTACTCTTTATGTATGCAGTGGTCAATTTTGGAAGCAGCCACAACTGAAAAAAAACCAAACCCAAACCAACAAACAACCACAAAGACCACAGCATGATGAATGCTGTGAGGTGGTGGATGCTCCTAAGGCTCATTTCTGAACTTCTAAAGCATAACATTTTATATGTGTCTTCATTTGTGTGATGCTCAATAATCTAGCTCATTGTTCACATTTTAATCAATCCTGATGTACACTTGTTCCTGTTATTAGTGCCAGAGTCCTCAGTTTTGACTTAAAATCTAACTTTAGCAATTTCACTGATCTGCCTCATTAGCACTTAAAACAGACTGTCACTGAAAGTATGGAATAAACAATGCATGAAAAAATGCATGAAAGTTAACACTTGAAATGGTTTGAAGTGGAAGGTAAGAGGCTGTGGCTTCAATGCTATAATGTCAATGGTACTGCAAGACAGCTGCATATGGGCATAAATGCAATGTTTTATTATGGGCAGTACAAAATTGCATTTTTTCTCAGGATGCAAGATTCCATTGAGTACTACTGTGAAAATAAAAATTAGGTTATAAATAGAAAATAGTAGTGGAAGAACTTTCAAAGAGCTTTATAACTGTCACTTAAAATTTATTTTTAGTATTAGTGAATAGCTGTAACACCGCATTTATACATTTTAAACTCAGAAGTCAGTATCTTACCCATTTTGGACTAGAACCTGAAGGTTCAGTTAGGTCAGAGGTTAAGCCTCAGATCCTTGGAGCTACAGTTAATATTATTTCAGAGGATTAATTAAACGACCCATGGAATGGAACCATGCACGTCTGAGAGAAAAGCTGACTGAATGCCAAGAGGGAGGTACCTGGTTAACAGAAGCATCTGTATTAGCCACAGGTGAGGGAGAGCGACAGGCAGGTGGAGAAGATATCTCACTGTTGGTTCCCTCCTCCCCAGACTCCTCAGTGACAGGGGAGAGCAGCGTGTGACAGCGACCAGCAGTCATCTGCCACAGGGAAAGCAACCCCAGAGCACAGGAAGAAAATCAGTTACCTCGACTTAGGTTGGACGTAGACTGAGATCAAAACAAGTAAAATAACACATGGCCAGAATTATCATGACATTATTTAGTCATACTTAACACTATTACATTTACCAGCTTAAAAATCTGGTTCAATCAGTAGCCTCATTTACTTGTCATACTTCAGTACAAACATGCTCTCCTACACCCTAATGAATTTAAAAGAAAACGTATAGCAAACAACTCACTAATAACGAATTAGGGTTTACCTAAATGTCTATGAAAATAATCACTGCTGCATGTGGAAATACGTGGAGAGCTACAGAATAGTGCTGTGTTTGCCTCAGTATCGAGGCCTAGTTAGAACAAGGAATGGACTTAAAATATAAAATACACACAATCCAGTAGCAACATATTTTTTTTGGCACCCCCAATGCTGCTATGCAGTGATAAATCCTGAAATCCGCACTCTATTTTCACTCAGACAAAAGTCCCAATGGCATCAGCAGTATGTTTGTAATGAGACCCAATTAGAACCAAACAAAAGCAGAGTAATTCAAAAGTGAGGCCTAGGACAGTACTTAGCCAGCCTGCATTTCCAACACTCATCTGAGAATATAGCAGCACACTGTCAATTACCACATCAACATTTTAAGACAAGAGCTTTAAAAATATGTTGTGTAAACCCTATATACTACAACACATTATGAGATAATATTTATTCTGGCTTTATCTTATTCCTGCAATCCACTAGTCTCTTAGCATTTGCTCTTGCATACTGAGAGCTATGAAAAAGCACTATATTTGCATCTTATTACAGACAACTTCCACCGGTATCTGTCTGTTAAATAACTTCATCCTTTATCAGCAAGTCTTGAAAACTCACATAAAGCAAAATACAGTAAGGGGAAGCTGCAGCTTGTTTGGTTTGCCACACTCCGGCCCTTTCAAAAACAAAATGTAGGTGTGTGCTGCAGCAGTTTGCTTACACAGGAGTGTTGCAACAATGCAGAAGCAAGTAGCTCAGATAAACGGTACCGAGACCAACGCGTTCCTTACCATAACCACGGAGGGATGAGCTGAATGTGCGGGGAGCAGGTCTGAATCCAGCTCCTCCATGCCCTCTGAAAGCCCCTCCACTTCTGTCACTGTCAGCAGCATGGTGGCATGTTTTGCTTTCATTGTCAGCATCTTGCACTTCGAATTCAAAGAAGCAATTTGCTCCTGGTATCCTTTGATCTTCTGAGCCAGCTCCTGAGGAAACATGGTTTTCTCCCCTAATGCAGAGGTAGCCAACACAGGCCGCGGGCCCCGCAGCATTTCGGCTTCCGTGGGGAAGGCAAGCTCTCGGCTCCGAGCGCAGCCAATACCGTCACAGCACAGCCTCTCGGCATCCCCCCAGCCGCCGCACCAGCTGACAGGCAGGATGCGGAGAGCGGCGGGGACAGGTCGGGCTGCGCAGCCGAACCGCAGAGCTGAGCTTTGGGGCGAGACCGGAAAAGTGCTGCGAAAGGCTCTGTGTGCATAACAACGGCAGCGGGGGGGGGGGGGGTGGTGGTGGGGGAACACCCCAGCACCCCGCCTGAACCTGGCACCAAGTCTGCAAGCTTCAGACTGCAGCAAAGGGGAACGTCTCTCCCTCTTCCTGTCCTATTCCCCCAACCCCCCGTTCTATTTCCATTTGGCTGAGGAAGATGAAGCATCTCCGCACACTGCATGCCATGGAAATGAGGTCATGTGGTAGCCACAGCTGTAAAAAATGCCCCATTCAGCTCCGGCCAGAAAGCATGAATTGTTCAGACAGTGACTCCGAGGGTCTAACACGATCAAATGTGACATGAACAACCAGTCGCATAGGATTAAATGCGGACTGGATCGCTTTTTGCCAGTGTTTGCATAAGCTGTATTTCAGTCTCGGTTTGGTTGTGCCTAAGTTTTCAGAATTAAAAGCTGAGCTGCACACAGCACTAACTTCTCTTTAAAAAGAGCTGGGGAATCTGACCTAAAGCAGAGTTGATTTTTAAATATCTGGGGTTTATGGCTATGAAATGGTCTATTTGCATGGCCACCCCAAGTTTAAGTAGTCAGAGAAGAAAGATGCAAATGAATAGCCTTAGTAATGAACCTGTCTTCTCTCCTACCCTGTAATGCTGCCCAGTTCAGTATCCAGTTTCAAGGATTTCAATTAATATACTTAAAATAAAAAATGGTGGAAGATTTTTACATTTCTGCAAAAGCTATCATTTGTGTCTCCCTAGAGGCTCAGTAACACAACAGAAGTTTGTTCTATAAAGTGAAAAAAAAAAAAATCTGTCTAAGCTTGCCTGGTAAATCAGTGATGATTCATTCAAATATATATTTCTGCTTTATTTTTATATCTGCTTTTATTTCTTCAGCAAACACAAGTCTTCAAGGAAAAATAGCAACAGAAGTTGCAAGATCTAGGAGGTATAAGAATAAAAAATTACAACATCTTTAAAAAATTAGATTACTGCTTCATGCAGGTAAAATTAGAAGATTTTTTTGGTTGTATAACGTTTTTAGGAAACCATTTCCTCAAAATCACAGTGCAGAACAGTCATAGCGAGAAATACCGAGTTAAAAATGGAAGCAGCACAATGATGGAGGATGACAACTTTACTGCCTGGGTTTCAATGGTACCTGGTCACTGTCCGTCACTTTAGCAACAAAAGGAGCTCTCTTGGAGAGATGGTCTCCTTGGAGACTAAGCAAAGCTTTGAGTATAAAACATCATTTAGACCAATTGAAAACCAAACTGCAATCAAATGAAGACATAACTTTAATGTCTTGCAGCTGGAATCGTTATCTGCTCTGTTTGGCAAGTACCAGTCAGTCACTGATGTTCAATGTGTGACATCTCTGGGGCTCAGTGGTAAATTATTGTCATTCAATATACTCACTGAACTCCATCAGTATTACTGAGATGCAACTGTACTTGTGGCATTAATTTCCAAAGCACTAAGTAGCTAACACACCTCTCTCAATTGAAAACAAAGAAAATGAAAAGGAGGCACAAAATGTGATTGTGAAAAAAATAAAGCAACTTATAAAAGCAATATCCTATGAGGTACCGTATTATCCATTAAAATAATTCACAATATGGAGATACTTGCCCACATTCTTGTCTGAAAGTCTAACAAATCAGGGTGTATTTTCCTTCTACTTACTTTCTCTTATTTTAATTCTAAGTATAGCTAGTACAAATATCCCTTTAAGTTCATGCGGACTTCAGTAGGGAATCTGATAACTGATGTTTTCTTAATACGCGTAACAATCATCTTAACAAACGACATTTGAAGTGGTATAATAATATACGGTTCAATATATCCCCTTTATCCTACGCTTTTCCACAGGTATTTAGCAGACAAAATACGAGCCAAAAAAATGCATATCTCAGCCTTTCCAAACTCATTACTCCTAAATAGGTAAAGATTTTAAGTCTGACACTTGTCCACACTGGCTGATCCCAACACACGTGCAATTGAGTGAAGCTGCCTTCCTGCAGACATTTCAGATGCCTAGCAACTGAGCTTGTTCAAATGCAGATGAAACTTCAAGCTGCCCCATTTTTAATTCCCTCCTCCAGCAGTATTACCTCGTATTGCTGAAGTCGCTCCTGCATTTGCTGTTCCAGAATATTGAATAGAGAATAGTAGTATTTTTAATTCAGTACTAAAAAAATCTGAAGTGTCTGTTTAAGCAAACTGCCCTGCATTTATACTAGGGAACTTTTGTAACAACTGGATGGAAAATGAGGAACACATGTAACATTAGGTTATATTACATAATAGTACAGATAGTTTTTAATTCAAAAGTAAAGAAGTGGTGCCATCTGGCGCCAAAAGTGACACAGACAGTTCAGTGGTGCATTTTCTATCCTAAGAAGTACACCACATATATGGGAGGGGGAAAGGAGCTCAGGACCTCCCATGACAGTACAGTGATAATGCTGGGCAGAGACTATCCCAACTCATTCGAGGGCTGAAGATCAATGAATTTGAGGGCAGGACCTGTGACTGGCAAGACAGTATAAAGTCCCCAAAATGACTTTAAAAGAAGCCTTTGGAAAGAACGCTGCAGAGTTTTCCTCCAAATCTACAGTGGTTTTCATGTGATTCAAGTTCTTTGACATTCTTTTACAGAATGTTATTGAGACAAAAATGAGTAAGTACTTTAGGATATACATATTTATATAAGGATCAGTGAATTAGCAGTGATCACCTGATTAACTGCTCAGCATTGACTTCTGAGACATTCCCCAGTCAAGTACCTTTGTTAACTGTCCTTTAATTCTGCAATGCTTTATTTTGCCTGGAGATTAGGACATATCTAACTGAACAAACAAATGAATATGTCACACTGTACCAACAGCATGAGTTTCCTATCTGGTATTAAATTAATCTGCCCAACTAGCCTTGAGCAAGTCTAAAAAGCTACTCAGGTAATTTATGACTGCTGCTTGCGAAAAGTTTTTTTGGTGAGTGAGCTGCCACTGAGCCCACGTTGTTGCATTTTGACTCTCCTACCTCATGACGTGAAATCTGGATCTGGAGTTCCTGGATGTTGCTGGTTGCTATTGGCTTGTCTTGGATCTCACGATGGGCGCTCTCTATCATTTCCTGTAAATGTTTCATTTCTTGCTCATATTGCTCATACTGAACCACTGCCTCCTAGAGAGGGGAAAAAAAAAAAAAGCTGAGTGTCTATACGAAAATAAATATTTACTTAGTCCAAGCATAACTGATGTCCCTTCTGAAGTTGGGCAAACTTACGTCTACCTGACACTCATATCCAGGTAAGCCAAGCAGGAATATAGCCAGGAAAAAGTCTGTTCAGAAATATTGTGAACTGCAATGAATTCAATTCATTTATTTAACTATTTCCAAAAAACTGTTCATATAACATGGTGGTTTAGATATCCAGTATGAGGAGCTAGAATTCTGCTTCCAACAAGTATCTGCACCAAACATACCCACCAAAAGACAGCATTGACTAGTCTCATGGTTTTACTGTAAAGCATTTTCATCTGCTTTTTCACTTCAAGCCTCAATTTATGACATGGAAAGACTATATGAAAAGTTAGATTTCACAGAAAATACAACTATGAGAGGATCATAAAGATTGATTTGGACCATTATCCTCCCACTGTTGTACCAGTTCTTCCTTTCTACAATCGATTCACCCACAGTTTGTCTAACCCATGTTTTTAAAACTTTTCAGTGTGACATTGTATCCTTCCTTGTACTTAAGTATGATTAAGTATCCTGAGTGATCAAAAGTTGCTTCTGTTATCTAACGAAGCTCTGCAGTTGTACCCTAGTGCAGTATGTATTTTTCTATCACTAAATAGCAGGAAAGAAAAGCTTATTCTCTTCTTTTTTGGAAATATCCTCTACATGTTTAGGTATAAATTCAAACAACTACATAAAACCTAGTTTTCTTGTATTTAGCAAAACTTGACAATGCTAATTTAGTATGTGCTAAATGACTCCAAAATCAGAAAGAATGTATATATAAATTTATACATATAAATAATTGTATATATGTAGGGAAAAAAATCATTATTTTAACCCTAGAAAGCTAATTAACTCAATAGTTTTTATGCAATAATTACAAGAAGTTGATATAATAATTACATATTAATTTCATTAGTTTGTTATATATATTCTAAAACTAACCTGCATGCAATTGTATATGAGCTATTTGTTTAGTTAATCCTAACAGCATTACAAAAAATACAGCAAGATCAAGGACAGAACCAAGAGAAGAGTCCACTGAATAAATCAAGCATTAACATGAACGTTAAGACCTCCAAAACCACGGAGTCAGATATGACTGAAACTTGGTGGGGAACTTCCTAATGGTACTACATGGAGAAGAGGAATGCAGAGAGATGTGAAATTCTCAGTTTTCCATCACAGTTTGAATGGCAGTGTTCAATCTACTTGGAGCAGTTTAGGAGAGGAGTTAAACTTGCCTGCATGATGTTGCACTGCTGAATGGCAGTGTGCTGCAGGCGGCTGGCCTCCTCCTGGAGGCGGAGGGCACTGTGGCACATGGGCAGGCTAGTGACCACCTCTTCAGGAATCCTCAGGGCACTCTGACAGACTTGCACTGCCTGAACCTTTGGCTTCAGTGACTCCATTTCAGACAGTAGATGCTAGAAACAAAGTCAGTGCCACAATAAGCCAGTTTTGCAAAAGTCCCAGAGCATTTGATGCAGCAAAAGAAAAATAATGATGAGTCCAACCACTAAAACAAACCACAAATTTGATTATCTGTTGTCTAAACTGAATATAATGAGGACACACTTTGGAGTTGCTCATTCTGAGATTGTTTTAAATATTAGTTAAGAAAAAAGTCCACATAACAGGAATAAAAATTACTCATTAAAAAGCATAGTAGTACCTATTTATAAGTACAAAAATATTTGTTTTGGAAAAAAAAAGGATTTTTTTCTGATGTTTTCCATTTGAAAAATATCTTTAAAAAATCCATAAATCAAAGCAGTATAGGAGTCATTTATGTATACACATATTTTAATGTGAAAATCCAAATGGAACTCCCTGCTGGGACACAGAAGCACATTTTCAAACCAGCACATGAATCCCACTGTGTTCACGACCTTTTCTTGAAAATACAAACTGTGACTGAAAATGTTGCTTAAAATGCAAAAGGCAATCAAAGAGGAAAAAGCCACAGCTAGACAGAAATCTTTTCCTTTGAATAATCATGTGCTGGATGCATTTGTTAATAGTCTACTGCATTCACAATGTCCATTCAAGCTGACTGTTCATATCCATGGGAAGGGTCTAAGTGCAATGACTGCAGAATAGATTTGATCAGCATTCTTTTTATCTTCACTGTGGAGTTTAATGTATTCACAGAGGAAAAAAAAGATTAAAAAAAAGAAAAAGGCAATGTTGATGAAAAGGGCCTTTGCACATTAGAAAAAGATTTTAAGCTCAATGGATAAAAATCAGCTAGACAATGTATGTGGCATACAGGGACAAAGACACTGGTGTCTCCCTTCTCCTATACCATATGCAGAAACATGGCAAAGTGGGTCTGAAGTGCATACTGATGAGAGGATTGTGGTTTGCTCTTTCTTTCTGTGCCTTCATGACATATGGTGGATATTCTAAACAGAGATTTGGTATAATAACCTATCCCTCAGACATGACTGGCAAGGCTTCCCCTTTAGTAATTTGGGGGTAGACTCTGAAACAACGACCCACCTAAGAAACACCACCATTGGTCTCACCGACCTTCATTGTTCTTTGTGTAAGCCCACAAGCTACTCAAGTGCTAACTTTGAGGTGCTGGCCTTTTACCTGTCTGTGAGAAAGTTGCTCTTTCAAGCTCAAATGCCCGAGCTCTGGAGAGGTCAGTGTGGCTTGGGCTTGCTCCAGAGCAGCCTGCAGGGCTCTCAGCTCAACTTCAAATTTCTTCATGTCCTGTAATACAACACATTTGATTCAGGGATAAATAAGAAAGAAAAAAAAGAGTTAGTATAAATCTAGCTGTCTGGATTTTCTTGCTCTGTCCCTTCAATAAAGTGCATTAGTAAAACTAATTCATAGTTTTAGCAATGAATTTTAAATGTTTAAAACACTGGATAAAAATACCAGTCATACCATAGTCTAGAAAAAGCGGTGTCAAAGAGTTAAGTACTTCCTCAAACTGAAATATAGTATGTGCTTTATAAAGCTAATTTCATATAGGTTTAAGCCCAGAAAGGAACTCAAGATGTCCTGTAGTCATCTTCCTGCAGTAAGAAAGGATGTAACTTATCTTTTCATATTGTCCTAAAGACCACTTGCAGTGGAGTCCCACTTATCTCTACGGTCAACATATTCTACTATTTCATTGCTCTCTTCATGTAGGAAGCTTTTTTTTTTGATTGTCTGACATTAAGTTATTTTTTGTTGAAATTTCAATCCTCTACTTACTATTAACAACAGACATGAAGAACTATTTATTTTCATACTCTCTGAATACATCACATATTAGGATAATCCTTTTTCATGCACCTTTTCTACAAGTTTATAGACATATTGCTATCATCACTATCCTGTGCTCTTTCTCCAGTTAGTCCACATCCTTCTTCAAGTGCAAAACTGGACACAGCTGTAACGTCGCTGGTGACCAACTGATAGAACAAAATGACTACTTCACATACCTTACAATTACATATTTTAAAATTTTTATGCATGGTATTTGTTCACTCATTTTTTCCATGATCTTCATTATTACTCTTACAACCTTTTGACAGGGTGCATCAAGGCAGTAATTCCTCATTCCAAGGAACACATGCCTGGTTCTCCCTGTCTAAAATGTCACTAACAATTCACCCCCGTCTCTGTTGAATAGCAGCCTGATTCTTTCAGGTAGTCCCTCTACATTTGGTGTTGTCTAAGCATCCTAAAAGCCATGATCTCTAAACCAACTCATTAATGAAAATATTGAATAGTACCAGATCCAAGGGAGAACCCTGAAAAACCCTACTTGATGTAGCCCTCTGTTTTTAGGCTGTGAACCATTGATAATTACACCCCAGATATGTTTCCTAGCCAGCTTTACACCTACCTATTGTATTTTCAACTAGATAAGCTTATTAACTTTGTTAATAACAGTATCATGTGAAACATTATTGAAGTCAAGATACATGACATATTGTACATTTATATACAAATCTATTACTTTCACATTAAATTGGACACTTTTTATCTGATTTTCTTTCTCGATCAAACTGTGTTGGCTTCTATTCATCTCCATGTTTTTTAATAAGAATTTACAAACAGTTTACTCAATTGTTCCAATACTTCTCTGAGAACTGAAGCTAGTGAGTTTCGCTTCTATGCTTATTTGTATGCAAATCTCTGATTTGTTCCTTGAAAAATTAAATAAAATAATAAATGCCTTCAGCTCATAAACTGTTGTTTACTGCTTGGTGTGTTTGTAATGTAAAGAAGTCTTCTTCAAAGGACAAGGGGTAACAGGTTTTAATTGAAAGGGGGTAGACTTAGATTGGATATCAGGAAGAAGTTCTTCCTCGAGAGGGTGGTGAGGCACTGGAACAGTTGCCCAGAGAAGCTGTGGGTGCCCCATCCCTGGCAGCGTTCAAGGCCAGGCTGGATGAGGCTGTGAGCAACCTGGTCTAGTGGAGGGTGTCCCTGCCCATGGCAGGGGGGTTGGAACTAGATGGTCTGTAAGGTCTCTTCCAACCCAAACCATTCTATGGTTCTATGAAAACCTACCTGCACCAGGATGGCCGAGTGGTTAAGGCGTTGGACTTAAGATCCAATGGACATATGTCCGCGTGGGTTCGAACCCCACTCCTGGTAAGTCCCCCTTTTTTTGTGAAGCAGATCTCCTGGAAACCATGCTAAGGCACATGGAAAACGAGGAGGTGATTCGTGACAACCAATATGGCTTCACCAAGGGCAAATCATGCCTGACATATATGGTGGCCTTCTACAATGGGGTCACAACCTTGGTGGATAAAGGACAGGCAACTGATGTCATCTACCTGGACTTGTGCAAAGCATTTGACACCGTCCCGCATGACATCCCTCTCTCTAAATTGGAGAGGCATGGATTTGACTGATAGACTGCTCGGTGCATAAAGAACTGGCTGGATGGTCACACTCAGAGAGTGGTGCTCAACAGCTCAGTGTCTGAGTGGAGACCAGTGATGATCGGTGTTCCTCATGGGTCAGTATTGAGACCAGACCCATTCAACATCTTTCTCAACAACATGGATGGTGGGACTGAGTACACCATCAGCGAGTTTGCCAATTACACCAAGCTGTGTGGTGCAGTTGACACGCTGCAGGGAAGGGATGCCATCCAAACAGACCTTGTCAGGCTGGAGAGGTGGGCCTATGCCAACCTCATGGAATTCAACAAGGCCAAGTGCAAGGTCCTGCACATGGGTCAGGGCAATCCCAAGCACACCTACAGGCTGGGTAGAGAATGGATCGAGAGCAGCCCTGAGGAGAAGGACGTGGGGGTACTGGTGGACATGAGCCAGCAGTGTGCACTGGCAGCCCAGAAAGCCAACTGTACCCTGGGCTGTATCCAAAGAAGCGTGGCCAGCAGGATAAGGGAGGTGATTCTCCTTCTCTACTCTGCTCTTGTGAGACCCCACCTGCAGTACTGCATCCAGCTGTGGGGACTCCAACATAAGGAGGTTATGGATCGGTTGGAGCGAGTCCAGAGGAGGCCATGAAGATGCTCAGAGGGCTGGAGCACCTCTCCTATGGGGACAAGCTGGGAGAGTTGGGTTTGTTCAGCCTGGAGAAGAGAAGGCTCTGGGGAGAACTTATTGCAGCCTTCCAGTACCTGAAGGGGTCTACAAGAAAGCTGGAGGGGGCCTTTTACAAGGGCCTGTAGTGACAGGACAAGGGGTAATGGGTTTAAATTTAAAGTGGGGAGTTTTAGACTGGATATCAGGGAGAAGTTCTTCCCAGAGAGGGTGGTGAGGCACTGGAACAGGTTGCCCAGAGAAGCTGTGAATGCCCCATCCCTGGAAGTGTTCAAGGCCAGGCTGGAGGAGGCTGTGAGCAACCTGGTCTAGTGGAGGGTGTCCCTGCCCATGGCAGGGGGGTTGGAACTAGATGGTCTTTAAGGTCCCTTCCAGCCCAAACCATTCTATGATTCAAAACCCCTATGTTGCACTGTCATGGCTGCTGCCACTGTAGCATTTATGCTGTGTCCTTAAATATTCGTGAAATATGAGTCAAATGTGGAGAATGGCCATTTTTAACCTTAGCTGCGATTTTCCTAACAATTGGTGATAGCTTATTCTCTTATTTGCCTTTAGGTATTTTCCTATTTAGTAGTGTGTAACTGTGGAAGGTGGCAGCATAAAAACCTGTATAAATATACTAATTATACCAATACGATATTCAATTTTTTCCTGAATTATTGTATCAATTTAAAATTTGCCTGTGTCTTGCACCAGTTTACCATGCCCTCAGGCATTGCATAGGCATAACACACATTTACATTAACAATAAATCCATGTGGAAGAGCTGCACAAAAGTGTCAGGAACATGAAACAACACATTCATGCTCTTCATTGAACTCCCTTGTAAAGCTAGGTCTTACATTATGGAATTCTGATCTGGTTCAGTACTGAGCTGAATTAATAGATAGCAAGCTTTAGGTATCTCTTAAAAAGACAAAAATAAAGGAAATGGCACAGTATAAGTGCCAACACAGACACTTTTCAAGTACCTAAACCTAGGTGCTCAGTGCCATTTGAAACACAACATGATCCCCAATACATCCATCCAGAATGGGCAGATGTTGACAGTACCTGCAGGAACCTTGTCCTCATCTGGAACAGCACCTGAAGGCAGTATCACAAACGGTGCGACAACCTGCACTGCTAATACTCTCAGAAACATGATGCACACACTACCCTTGCTGTCAGCTGGCATTAGAAAAACTGCTTTCATATACCTTGGCAGCATCTTGGAGATTTGGTAACCGCATTTTGATAACTTGCTGTAATTCCTCTGTCCGTCGCCCCAGTTCCAGCACTTGTTGTGACATTCCTTCAGTACAGTATACACTTGCCAGATACTCAATCCTCTCACTCATGGCCTCAAGATCACCATGAATCTCTCCAGACTCATCAAGTATAGTCTAGATGTAGAGATAAACAAATTGAATGCCACAGCTGAGCTTCAGATTAAATGTATCTTTAAGGATATTTCTGTTCTGTAAACTCCTCAATTTGTACACATCTGTAAGCATACGGCTAAATTCCACTGATTTCCTGTAAGGCTTAGGCAATATGCTTCATTCTGAGTGTATGCTGAAGTGCTTTACCTTACGGAAACTGGAAAACAAAAGAGTAAGTCATGAAGCTCCAGCAGCGGTACTTACCAACACATTCATTTTAGTGTTTTGCTATATACACTTGCCTGTAAAAATATAATATACACAATTTAGAGATAGGATTTGTTGTGGAAGCCTGATGTACCTAATGGGAAGCAGCAGAAGGCACTCGGGTGCAGTGTTACAGCAGGGCATCAGTCATTAATACTGCCTAAAAAATGGCTACCAGAGTGTTCTGTGGGATGGCTTTGGTTAAGCCTGTATCCTCATCAACTTCTGAAGCAAGGAAAAAGCCATATCAAAAACAAATCAGAAATGCTATCTCCCAGCTACCCTCAGGATAAATTACGTGAAGGTTCCTGTTCAGAACAAGAAAGTGT
Organism: Rhynochetos jubatus; assembly: GCA_027574665.1. Lineage (NCBI taxonomy): Eukaryota > Metazoa > Chordata > Aves > Eurypygiformes > Rhynochetidae > Rhynochetos > Rhynochetos jubatus. Next base: position 55,647,880 of record CM050650.1, read on the forward strand.
GACATACTACGTTGCCCCAGTCTAGGGGAATGAACTGACTGCAGCTGACAACTAACGTATATAGGAAAAACAATTAATGCAGTCTTATTTTGGCATTAGTGAGACTTAATGGTGCTTTGATTTTTTCAAGTAATGCTGGGCAAGCTGGAACCTCGAACTGCTCCACTGCTCCCACACATACACATTCCACACAGACACACCGAGAACAAACTGCACTGTCACATGGACAGCACATCACTCTGATGTGAGATGTTCAGCAATAAAAATTTTAGAGGAATATTACCTGCAGTGAGGTACTCTGTGTGACAGAATCACAGTGTATAGACACACTATTCGATCCAAAGCTACTCTGAATCCAATGTACTTGAGTAAACATGGACATCAACTTTGAATCACGTAGTTCTATTCAACAATATATCTTAATTTCAGTCTTCAAAACAAATTTCCAAAATAAATTAATCATCTTTAAGGCTTGGGGCAATAGTCAAAGAAACCTCGCATTTTAAGACATTTTTTTCCCTCAAGGAAGAAAAAAAGTATAAGAAATAAAACGTCACTGCTTAGAAAATCACTGGTTTTATACAGCGCCCTTTAAATTCCATAGCTCATATAATCAATCACCTGATAGGCTTTAAACTGATCACGAAGCTGAGAGGAAGAATTCCATGTTATACTACCATGTACTAGGATATTTGCTTTCTCGATCCATTTCAGTATGAACTCCAGCATCTCATTGTATTCTTCCAAGTGTGAAGCAGCCTGGATATAAAAGAAAAATCCACTTAAGTCTAAGATGTAGTTCTGTACAGTTCTTAAATAATTTTATCATTCTCTCATTTACAGTTTTTTAACTTGGGGATTGTTTTAACAACTTTTCCTTGCTGTTGAATATTACTTAATTACTTCTGCATTTATGGAGTTAAAATAGGCCTGCTTCTAGAAACAAGCATATCTGTTTCAGGGGAAAAAAGTCACTATAACAATGTAGGTCACACTGCGAGAGCACATTGATGCTCAAAGATACCCCTAGAAGGTAACCTGCACATATTTCAGCCTTGCACATAAGTTCCAAAATAAGTAAAGTTCTTGCTCAGTTTGTGGCTCACTGTAAACCTCCTTTATGTCATTCCTTATTTTTCTTTGTCTCCTTCTGCGTCATCCCCCAAATCACCTTTTTTAAAAACCTGTTTTGTTCACTCAGTCTGTCATATTTCCAAAAAGAGAAATGTCACACTTGTTTCAAAATACAGGACAAAAGCTCTGCTTTCTGATTCATCCAATTTCTATTTAGCAAAGTACACCTCAGTTTCAATTTTCTTCTCACTTAGCAGGAATAATTTCACTGATTTTTATACATTTGTTCTGTATGAAGGATGAATCAAATCCTAGGTGACTGAACTGTATTTGCATGCAGGTTGCCTTACTGGCATTTTTTTGTGGTAGGAAGTGGATTTATTGGTTCTGAACAAAAATATCCTAATGGTTAAATCCCTTCACCAAGTACCTTTGACTGAACTCTTACTTTGATAGTAATTTTGTATCTCTCTTAAAAAACAACTTATCAGATGAAACTGAAAAGAGTATCATGAAATAGTTACCTTTTTTAAGCTTACAGAAGCTTCTTTATGCATGCAGAAAAGAGAACTCCTAATTTATCAGTGTATTGATGGCAGAACCATAGAAAATCCATTTATTTGCTTTTAGCTAGACTTTTCTGGGATAGCAACAATTAGCAAAAAAATACATAAGAAGGAGTTTCAGGAATTTGAACCACAGGGGAAACACCTTTATGAATTCTGAACTGTTGCACAAAAATTATGCATTATCAGGGAAGTTGTATCTAGGCTTTTTGAGTGAATCTACAAATTATATTCACCCTCCATAGGTTGTGACTAAAGCAAAACTATTTTTTTATTTTTTAATGCTGCAAATACAGATATCAGTGATATGACAGAGGCCCTGAAAAGTACAATAAGATATTGTTTCCTGGCATGCTACTGTTTGCAGGAAAGTCTATAAATCTTTTCAGGGCACCAGAGGAACCAAATAGCAGATGATTCATGGAAGAGGATGTCAAAGCAGCATCACAGAGTTATTCCATCCTCTTGATCTGACCTGCCTGTGCCTCTCTCAGAGGTGTGACACAAGCTCTGACTAATAATAGGCAGATGTGCCACAGAATGCCTCTTCACGCATAGCTACAGTAAAGTGAATAAGAAGTTTGCATGCTCCTTCTGCTTCTGAAAGGAAAAAGCAGAAAAGTTTTGAGATCGTACCTGACTGAGCTTGGCTGCTCTGTACTCAGCCTGCCGTATGGTCTGTTGGTGCAATGCAGTGAGTTTCCCTATCCGGTTAGCCAGCTGCTTCGCCAGCGATGCGTTCTGCTCTGCAAAGTCCTGGACCAACGCGTCTAATTCCAACAGCTTTATATTGCAGCTGTCCAACTCTTCACCGAGGATCTAGACAGACAAACAAGAAAATCAGTGATCCAGGAAGTGTTAGCTTTCTGGCTTATTATTTCTAATCCAACTTGAAACTTTTACACCCTGTCCAAAGTCTCCATAGTATATTCCATTTTTATTCTGCCTGGAAAGCAGCAATGCTTGTCTTAAGCAGGAAGGAAGAACAGCAGTATGTTTGGTCATCTCTTAAATGTGCACCATTACTCTTCTCTGATTTCTTGGCTGAAATGTATGACCATTTTCCCTGTCATAGCAAAAGACTGAGTCACTTCAGAGTGACATTAACCGTTCTTGGACATCTTTCTGTCTTTGTTTTTGAAAGGAATAGTCAGCACACATTGCCATGGCAAGGATTCTATTTATTGGAAAGGAGTTTTGTTTTGTTGCTATCTTAAAATATACCCTTACAAACTCAGAAATATGTAATCACTCATTAATGCATTACAAAAATTTTCATTTGAAACTTGCGTTTTCATACATAGATCTTGACATAGTAGCAGTCTAGATCATGCTACACTGTTTCAATAGAAGAATTTTAAAATAATTTTTTCTTGCCATAGCTACAAACTTTCTGAAAATTTTAAAAAGGAAGCCTTAAAGTTTTCCCATCTTTCTTATAGACTGATAACACACTTAAGGGCTACAGTTTCCGGGAGAGGCGTTATTGGGGCTTTTTTGGTATTTGTTTTTTATACCTAATGTGTTCATGATTCAATGTTTTTGTAATATAAACAAGTCTCATCACACACTCTAGCCCCCTTCCAATCATTTTTAGAAATGTAAATTGCAATCATCAGACAAAAACTGATTCAGAATTAGCTCTAGCTACTTCAGAATTAGCTCCAGCTCTAGCTACAGGTGCTTCAAGAAGTTACTTCAAGCTCTTTGGATTAGGGCTGTCCTGGCAGACACACCTTAGAGTGTAAACTATGATCAATCATTATGATAAACAAATTTTAATCCATGAACAGTAGCATGACTTAGTCACATAACTATCTACACATAGGCGTAAAGATAGATGTTGAATGACTCATTTAAACGCAAAACCACACATATTTCAGGCAGGCATAAATATATGTCTCTACTACAGAAATGATTCAGAGTTTATATGCTGTTTAAAAGCAAGGGAAGGCACCATTTGACCTGGGTCACAGGGACTTAAAACAGAATTTATTTTATGTTTTGTGATCAGTTTCACTGTTAATATAAAAATATAAGCAATGTTAATATAAAAATATTTCTAGCAATAGAGAATTTTTGTCTATGCAACATGGGAAAGCACATCTGACTGGCCTTCTGCTTAATTACTGGAATCAAGAAGATACACCAAATTTAAAGGGATATATTTTAGTGATACCTCCTGCAAAGCAAATGGTACTTTGGAGCATATTGAGAGCAACTCATGAAAATAAACAGGTAATTTTGGACATACCAGACATGCCAAATCTTCTCCTGTTTTGTATGCTTCACTTTGCTTCAGACAGTAACTTGGTCAAGCTTATTTTTTGACTAATTAAAACACCAAACCAAACCAGACCCCCCCTCAATCAACCCCTTCCCCATCTCTCTCCCCAGCCCCCATCCCACCCCTCCACAAAAAGAAAAACAACCTACTCTCATATGATTTTCTTAAGTTGGCCATTACACTTCAGTACAGATGAGGTTTTTTGAGTGTGGTACATAACAAAGATTAAGAAACCTACAAAACCAACCAAGAGTCTTCTGCGTTACCCTTAACCACACCAGTAGTACTTTACCTCATTATTGCACCGATTTACATGAGATGGACTACTGGCTAAGCAAATTCTATTTATTGCAAGTAAAGGTGTGTTGTAAAGAATGGTCTTTTCAGTACAGACTGGGAAAAGGAGCAGTTTCGGAGCCCCATAGGTTTTCCCACATTGCAGTCATACTCATTATTCAGAGGGAACAGCAGAACTTTGTCCATCTGACTTGCTTTTACTCTCAGCTACTTCCTCCAAGTTCTGTTATTCACTCCAGTACCTGCATGTTAGTTTTAAAAAATTTAAATTATTATAAAAAAATAATTTAAAAATCTCATCAGTCAACCCTTATTTCTGTCCATTCTTCTGTTGAACAGAATTAAAAACGTGTCATGCAAGTCTTCACAAATACAACTTCGATATAAATTGAGTGTCCCAATTCAGAAGAATTTATACTGTAACCAAATAAGGGAAGCCTTGTCTTACCTTTTGTTCAAGTTTAGCTTGTGCTATATCATTTGTTTTCTTTTTTAGTTTGGAAAGAATGGCATTCAGTTCATTTGCTATCCCCTGAATTTTCTGACCAAACTCTTGATTCAATGTTTTGATCTGCTGAGTTTCTCTTTCTTTGGTTTGAATCTGTCAACAATAAGAATTAAATTCAGTAACCAGAAATCTCTCCTCCTGAAAAGAAATTAACTTTCATTTAACTTACTTTAATTTAAAGGAAGAAGGTTACAAAACTACTCTACGTTGTCACAGTTTGACCACACTTGGATACTGTATTCCACTAAGTTAAAAAGTCTAAAGGACTGTAGGTCTGTAATGCATTTATCTACTAAGCTTTACCTGATCTTGTAAAGTTACAAGGGCCAGCCCAACTTCTTCTAAATGAAGAGAGAGTTCAGAAGGCAAAATGGTATAAAGTCCCAAGTACTTATTCTGCTGCTGTTTAGCCATTTCTTCAACAGCCTGGCGATGAGTAGTTACTTCGCCAAAGAGAGACTAATGACAGAAAAAGAGAATTGTTAAGAGCGTGTCTGTGTAAACTTAGTAAATGCAGATACTACACGCTGCTTGCAACAAAGGTTATCGCTTTCAAATTTGAAAAAAAATTATCTTGGGATTCCATGGATTCTTATTTATGACTGTCTGTCCAGTTCTCTGTTCCTGCGTGACCACATGTTCATAGAGAATGTTCAGTTTTCAGCAGCTCCACTGAAATAAGTTTGTTTGTTGTTTCACTCCCCACCCCAAACTGCCGAGATAGAAATGTCACAGTCTATAGTTTCCCCATATTATAGGAGAAAAATCACTAAGCAATATGCTAGTATGTAAAATCACATAAACACAAACACTTAAATATATCTTAAATATCTTTAAAGTAAGGTATTGCAGCCCATCAGCTACTTCATGCTTTAAGAATTTGTCTAGTGGCTTACACAAAAACTAGCGAACATTGTCTAATTTGAATTCGTGGTTGTTTTGAACCGATTAACACTCACTAACACATTACAACAAAGATAAATATTGTAATTTAGAAATTCAGAAATTTGATATACCTGCAACTCCTGAAGTTGAGTATCCACTTCTACATCAGGGCTTAATAAATATTCTTTTGTTTCCTGGATCCAGGACTTCACAATATTAATCTCTGCTTCAACCCCCTCACGCTCCTTCAGCTCCTGTTTCACCATCTTCACACCTTTTTTTACTTTCTGTTGCATACTTCAGAAACAAAAAACCAAGAATTAAGCAATGTCTAAAACCACTGATTTGTCAAAAAATATTGAATAATAAAGATAATGAATGATAGCCCCACATTCAGAGTAATAAAGTGGGGCAATGCTGCAACAGACTACTAAAGCTGCACACTTAAATTTCTCATGTTCATTCTTCACTTTATTCCTTTTACTTAGCACTTTCATGTATTTTGACACTGAGCTCTCAAATCTCTTGAAGAAATGCAAGTGTTTACAGCACAGACACCTACATCTGAGCTCATCATCACAGACTACCTTTTTTTGTCAGTGAAGGAAGCAGGCAATTCTAGGGCATGATTTAGCATGATTCATCAACATTCTAAAATAGGTCTGAAAAAATGCATCTTAGACCTGTCTATTTCTCTCCACAAACTACAGAGTAAGAATTAACCAGTTCAGATGCTGATATCTATAATCTAAAATAATGCAAGATAAATTGCACCCCTATTGACGGGATTTGCATTGGCAGAATACCTAGGAAAAGGCATGGATCGAACATCTGAACACCATTTTTGATCCAGGGACCTATTTCCATACTTGCACTAAGACAGAATTTCTGCACTTTCCTCAAGAACTTGAATCTCCTGTAAAAACAGAATCTTTCTCAGACAACAGCTCTGCAAAACATCTACAGGACTACTTGCAGCCCTTATGCACATGACATGGACCTTACTTTGATACTCCCATATTTGATTTATGTTTGTATAACCTTTCATAGCTGAATCGTGCCTTACTTACATGAGCACGAGATCATCACAAACCCTATTTCTTAGAAACCAATTCTAAGGGAAGAATGGAACTAAAAAAGTGCTAATATCTACATACTTTCTAGAGGGATTGACATTCTACTGTAATCAGTTATGCATGCACAAAATGAGCTTTGCACAGGCTAGGTGCAGGGTTTACAGTTTTTTCCTTCTCCATCTCGCTCCCTCTTCCTACAGTGGTGACCCAGTTAATGGCATTTTAGTGCAGTTATGAGGTGCATATGAGTCCTGAAACTTAGCCATAAAACTTCCTGGTTTATACATAACAGGAAAACATTTTAGATTTAGATAAACATTCATATGACCAAAGGGTGAAATGTTAAGATATGTTTTATTTGCACATGCACTAAATTCCCCTGTAAATTTATAGGATACCTACTTTTGCTACCCAAGTGCTCCCAACAGGGAAACAAAGTGATAAACTAATCTAAACTTAGGATACAGAAAGACAAAAGTTCACTGTTAATGGTGAGGTGCAATGGAAGTGTTTCACATAATTGAAAGGTATAACTTTAATGTAGCTTTTACAACTCCTACGTAAGTTACTGTTAATATGCAAGGCCAGAAGCAGATATTCTAAAATGCATACTCCTACTGATGGAAATGAAAAATAAAGGTCAAACCACATTTCAAGATTAATTAAAGATCATTTAAAAATAAACTGAAGCTTATTTTAAATATAACAACTAATATTTATTTTAAGCATGGTAATTGTTAATGACAACAAAAGTGATATATGAACTCTTATTAATGAATTATAAAGTTATCATTTTTCTAGTGAATCTTCTAAAATATTGCCTTACTTGTGGCATCGATCTTGCATTGCTTTGATTTCTTGCATGACTGGTAGTTCCTCCTGAGACGGAGGCTTTATTTCCACATCCTGCAGCATGCTGACAGCATGCTGTTTGAGCAGGCCCAAAGATGACAGCTGGTGCTCCACATCCAGAAGGAAACTGCTGTGGTAATCCAGGAGTGCTAGGAGCTCTGTCTTGGATGCTTTTTCCACTGAGCTTTCTGGTAAGCGACCCTGTAGCTCATCTATTGCTGCAGTGGCTCTCTGAATCTATGGAAAGAAATATAGTCTTGGCAATAATGAAATTAGAAAGAAGCTAGTACAACTGATACCTAAAGGTGTTAAACCCAGTGCTGTACATATAGATACTGTAAAACAGTTGTGGTACAGGGCTTGTGCAGCAGGCTCTATAGCTCTTATGTGCCAGATCTAGCTAGCTAGCCCTAGCTATTCATAGTGGACTAGAACTTGCTAAGGGACTTTTTTGCCGAGTGATGAGTGGCTCCTCATATACTTTAGCATTTATTATCTTTACTGCCATAGAGCTCTACCCCAGGGCAGACCCATATCTGACACAAGTCATACATTTAACAAAAATATTATCCTCATTCCCAAAGAACCTGCAATATGATCATAAAATAAAAGGTGATAGACAATGACAGATAAAGAGTCAGGTAGGCAGGTAGGATATGAGGAGAAAAAATATATTAATGATTGGTGAGCTGTGACAGGCAATAACAACACTGCATAAACTTAGAAATCAGAATTTCATTCTTTTGGGGGTGGGGGTGGGATAAAAAAAGGGGGAAAATAAAAAAAAGGCAGGGAAAAAATAACTTAATCTAGAAGACCTGGGGAAGGGAAGCAGAGAGGAAGGTTCTGAAGAACCACCACAAGCTATACATGTGTTTACTATACATGTATGCACATAGAAAAACAGTGCAAACCTTGGACGCAGTGGTTCTAAACCTATGTCTTCCATACCTGTTTTTTTTCTAGGACCTGAGAAAAAACACTGTTATTCCTGCTATCAGCTTTCTCTACCATAAGAAGATTAATAAGACACTATAATGGGTGAAAACCTATGTACCGTTAACAAAGTAGGATTTACCAAGACGAGAAGTTACCTTATCATTAAAGCCCTTCCATTCCTGCACTGCATCTTCCAAAATTTTTTCTTGTTCTTGGGCTACACTCCGGAGCCGTGTCCAGCGCTGCCAAACTGTTGTCATGGATCTGCTTATAGTTGCCTTACTAGCATCATTGCTAATTTTTTCCAGCTGTGAAGCCTTTTCTTCCAGGGCTGTGATCTTCTCATGGAAAGAATTCACTACAGACACAAGAGTCTGAAAAAGAAAAAACAAGCACTGTTTTCCTGTTTTACAGCACAACTCATAACTATTCAACACATTTGTAGGCAGATGAGCCACTTCCATCCACTGCAGACAAAGAGGAGGTATTCTGCTGAGTGAGGTGGTCAGGTCTCTCTATTCTTCATACGCAATATACCAGCTACAGCTGCTTAAAGGGCCTGGTCCAAAATGTATCTCTCTGGAAGCAGCAGAAATCCGGTGTAACCAGATTTTTTCTTCCTTGCTAGCCCCTCAAAGGGGATGGAAATAACTATTCAGAAAACTTCTCATAGAAAAGACTGACTTCTATTAGAGTCTAAAAATAAAAGCAGTTCATGTATTGAAGCATACATTTACATCATGTTTATCTTTAATGTCATTTAAGATATCCAAGGGTATCGGGATATTCTCATGAAGTTGGCAGGCATGACATTACTCTTAGGGGAGATTCCTGCCTTCACAAAGACACAGCTGGAGACCAGGCGGGATGGCTGAAGTGTCACCAAATGCCTATATTAAGGCAACTGATTAGCACCCTAAATACTAGGGAAGAAAGTAACTCTTTTAAGTTACTTTTTTTTTTTTTTAGACTAAACAAAAGTCAATATTAAACCCCCAACCCTCCTGTTCTAGTAAAACTATTCGTTGTGATCCAAAGTAGATGGATGTTTCTATTGATCTGAATTTCTTGTAGGGCACAAAATTTGGGGGCTTATGCACCTAAGGCTTTTAGAAACCTCCTGGTTCTTTCCAGTTCTTTACAGTCACAGGCATACAGACAGACATTAAGCTGAAAAGCAATTAAAAAATCTGCCTGAGTCACCCCACAAATAAAATGTGTGTTCTGCACAGCACAAAACACCTCTTGGTGTAGTATGGCACAGTTAAGCACTACAGGAAAATATCTAAAACTCAAATTCATGTTGCCACAGGTCCAGATCTATAAAACATACACTTATTTTCACTGAAGGAAAAGGATTTCATACAATTTTCAGTACCTTACCTTATGTGTTAGCAATTTCTCTTCCGATTCATGAGAAGAAGCAGCTTTAGCTACTGAGAATTCAGATAATTTTTTCTCAGCCTCATTCATCACGTCAATAACCTTCTGTCTTGCTGTCTGGTACTCCTGCCACTCAGAAGCACACCTTAAACAAAATACAGTTCCAGAAAGAACAATTTAACTCAATATAAAACCATGTGAAAATCAGAAATATTGCTGAACCTAGTTTTCAATGTAACTGCTTTATTTTGCTGTTACACAGTATTTTTCAAGAAAAAGAAAGATTATTGGGAAAGAGCATACATAGAAGCATATGCTCACGATTTTCAGCTATGCCTTACAAACATGGCTGAGCATTTAAGAGCACTTTTTTGACCTCTCCTCAGTGATTTTGCCGAGGAGAGGAGAGGAAAAAAAAGAAAATAAAATATTAATATACCTTTGCAACTGCTCTTGCTGGCTTTTGGCTTCTTGCTTTGCTCCTTTGGCCTTTTCCTCCAATGCAGCTACATTCTGGATCAGCTGCTCTCTTGCTGTGGCTTGGATAAAGGGTTCTATCTCAGACACAAGGCCCTGTAACTCCTTCAAATGATTACTGAACTGACTTTCTGTGCTGAAAAATTCTATGTGGTTCCTTAGGTTCTCCTCAGAGTTCTCAATATCGAGACCATTTCTTCCTAATTGTAGAAATTCCTGAGCATCTTCCAGCCAGTCATTTGCTATCTGCATCACCTGGTAGTATCTTTGGCAGAGGCTATATAATTTATTCAAGGTAGCCTGAAATGAAAGGGAAAATTACAGTCACAGAAATAAAATTCACAACAGTGACAAAACCATCCTCTGCTGAGAGTTTGGAATTTGCCCATGCTTGCTATCTTTTCCTTTTATTATATCTAAAATACAGGTCCAGAGAGAATACATGGAAGTAGGTTTTGAGTAAGTTTGCACATCTACATTCAGGCATAAATGCATATTAAGGAAACCTTTTCTCCCTCCCCACCAAGTTGTCCATGGCAACAGGTCACAACCTAAGTCATTAAAAAACCCAAACAACTGCATTATTAAACCCAACCTTTTCATGATGATGATTGCAAACATCAAGCCATAGAGCACCTTTTTCAGCTTCATGAGTGAGAAACTAACAACACTTGGGGTGCACTAACCTGTCTCATGTGTATAGCTTCTTGAACTTCACCATCTAGTTCTGCCAGCTCAGCAAGAGTATTTTCCAGGTCAGCAGGTATCAGCTCCTTTGCTTTCATATATTTCTCTTTCTCTTTATTGCTCAATGCATTCATTATTCTCAGGCTTGACTGCACTTCTTCCTGATGTATCTGAACCTTTCGGATTTCTTCTTGGATGCTTTGTAGTTTGAGGTCTAAACTTAATGTACCATTAAGTTCTGTTTTCACCCATCTCAACCAGTCGAGTGAGCGGCAGATTTCTGTCTGGAAGTCTATGCTTTGCACAAGTCTGTTCTCACACTCCATCACAGTGTCACCAATCGCAGCATGCAAAGACTTTAGTTTCTCTTGCCAAGACTGCACTTGGTGATTTGTTGTCTCACATGCAGATGCATCAAGCTGAGGAGAAAGGGCTTCTAGGTGCTCAGTTATTCGCTTCAGAAGACTCCCCGAGTCTTGCAAGCTGCCCACCAGAGAATGGTATATTTTCAACTTTTCTTCTATTGGGAGTGTTTCTTCATTTACCTTCATCTGCTCCTTCTTCACTGCCTCCAGTTGTGCCTCAAACTGCACACACATTTTCTCATGCTCCTGGCATGCTTCTATCGTGTCTTCCAACAGGTTGATTTTCTGTTCCATTTGCCTCTTCAACTTGTTGTACAGTGTGACAAGTTTTAACATCTCATCTGGTTGCCATGGCTGGCCACTGCTTCGAAAGGCCTCCTTTTTCTGGTTTAGTTCATCCACCGCTGCACCAAGACTCACCACTTCACCCAAGAGATCTCTGTAGGCCTGCTGGAGTGACACAACTTCTTTGGCTAAAACAGCAGCTGGAGCTTTGTCCATGTTAATAAACTGATCTTCTAGCTCAGTCAGAGCTTTACTTGTCAACTCAATCAAAGAGGCATACTCTTTCCTGGCATAAATTGCTTCCTGAACCTTATATAATTTTTCTTTCGCCAGAGCAGTGACAATATTGAATTGCTGAGGGAGAACGCGAAGTTTTTCATCCAGGTAAGAATAATCCACTTCATTAAGTGAAAGTAGGATTTCCTGGCCCTCTCTTTGCAGAGCAAGTAACAGATTTTCATATTCTGGAGATTGCTCTAGAATCTGTTGATATTTTGCCAACTGGCTGTATAGTTCAGAGTTAGAATTCATTACATTGACTTCTGGGAATGTGACAATATCAGCATGTTTTAGCCAATGGCAAGCTTTATCCAAGTCTTCTTTGAAATATTTCCTGGAAACTATATTTTTCTCCAGTTCTAACAATCTCTGGTTACACTTTTGTAAAACAGTGTCATACACATTCTGTAGTTCTTGCAGTTTACCTAACACTTCACTCTTCTCCTGTTCTGTTGCGTCTTTCATTAAATCTCTTCCTTGTGCCCACAACCCTGTGACTTCATTTTGATAGGCCTTCAGGTTAGCCTGGGCATTCTTGCAAGTCCTGATCTGTTTGTTCACATCTTCTGGCAACAGACAAATGTGTTCCGGAAGTGTTACCTTCTTCTCATGCTGCTGGATTTGGTTTGTAGCCTGAAAGACTGCCATGAGAAACTGGGTCTTTTCAGACAGTGCTTTATTTAGGTGCTTTTTTCTCTGGCCAACCAGATCACTGAGACAATTTACATGGTGCTGTGCATCAGCAAGCGCTTTCTGCAGCTCCTGCCTTTCATTGAGTCCCAGGTTGGTCATCACCCTGTCAGCATCTTTCACGAGCATCTTCAGAACAAGCTGTTTGGCTTCAAGCTCACTGCAAATGGTAAGATGATCCATGAGAAGACTCTGAGCCAAATCTGGAGGTGGGCTCTGTTTAAGAGCCTCTGAGATACTAGGTTGCTGCTCCTCTGCCCATTCCATTAGTTCCTGAAATCTGCAATGCACCAAACGGAGCTCTTCTAAGGTTGAAACAGAAACTTGAATTTTCCTTTTGACAAGGTCCTCCAGCTGAGTCCAGCGTTGCTCAAAATGACCAAATTGCTCCTTTACCAATTCTTTGTCATCAAGATTCAGATGTTCTATCATCTTCTGTTTCTGATCTTTCAAATCTTCCAGAGCAAATCTCCTTTCCTGTAGTGCCAGTGCCAATTTTTGCAAAGCTTTGAGGTGCACATTTGTACTTTCGGTATCAGATCTGTTATCAAAATGGACAGAACCAAAATGAATTATTAGATTCTATCTCAGGACAGATTTTTATGAGAGGTCAGGATGAGTTATAAGCCCACTATATTCACTGAAATCAATGATATAAATACCTACAGTTTTCAGATTCTTTTGAAGGCACCAGTCCTAATTAATTAAAGAGTCAAACACTTTAATTCCTCTCACTTTCATCTGCAATATGAGCATCAGGATGACCATACAAATTAACATGAATACTACAGAGCATACTGGTTATATTGCACAGGCGAACAAGCACTGAGGTTGCAGTGCGGTTGCAGTGAATCTTGTTCCATGCCAGTGACAGCAGCAAAACCAGACTCTCACAACTGTACAGGCACCTGGTATCTTTATGCTATACAAAGCAGCTGCAATCACTTGACAGCGCCAACTAAGCTTTAATATAATAGTGTAATAGAAAAAACACAGTATCACAATGAAAAACACACATGAAACAGTAAACAAATGAAAGAATGCACACAAAATAGTCAAAATTCCTGAAAAATCAGAAAATTCTATACCCTGTGATGGGATCAATCAGTACTTGCCTTAAAGACAAACACTGAAGATCTGGCTTCTCAAACTGTCTTTATTTCAATACAAGTAATTGTCCTAGAATTAATAAGGGAGACTCGCTTTTAATTATGCATAGAAAAAGGGATTTTAGTGGATGCAACATAGAGACACTCTGTAAACAGCTCTTTCAGCATGTATGCACTGTCAGCTTTGTGCGTGCTACTCCTCTTTTACCTAGCCAGGTTGTCCCACTCTTTTGTGAGCTTTTCCAAGAAAACTTCAACTACATTCATGCGATCGTGGTAATCGCCCGTCCTCTGCAGATCTTCCTCCCTCTGTATGAGCAAACTGTGTGCCTGAAGGCAGAGGTCCAGCCACTGGTTGCTCAGTTCTCCTATTTCCTTGTGTTCAGGTGATTCCTGTCCTTGGGTTAGTTTGTTCACCTTCTCAGTCACAGAGGTAAGAGCTGACTGTTTGGACTGCAACTTCTGACTGAATTCCTGAAAAACAGACAAGTTAAAATCAATATGGTGACACCTACTCAAAATTATACGATGGAATTTAAATAAAAATTCTGAAGTAAATACATGGTGTAAGGACTAATTATCTGCACAGGCAAATGCTGTGCAGAGGTAAGTTGGAATAAATAACTTCTCCTCTCCACTAACCTTCTTCCTCGTCTTCTGAGAAGAGTACAGATTGGTTATAATCAGGAAAGCAAACCAGAGCAGTTTCCATGTGCCAGTGATCAACAGAAACAACGATCAAGTCACACCTTGTCCAGGCTTCTGGACTAGCACAGCTCCCACCATACGCTAAAAAAATGCAAGATAGTCTGCATCTCATGAGAATTAATTTTACCAGTACTGTTTCTAGCTCATTTTTTTCCTTTATCTTTTCATTACTGACTAAAAATAGGAAGCAGAGTCCATGAGTCAGTGAGCCCCCACATCCATACTTTGTTTTGTTCCTCCTTCTATAATAGCAACCATTATCACTGTCATTATTGAAACAAAGCCAATGATTACCAAGGTATGATTGCTATTTTAGTTAATAAATTCCAGTAAATAAAAGATTCCATCTGCACAGACACTTTTTATTGAAGAAGTCACAGAGAACACCACCCCATCCAAAAGTACAATATACTGACAGCTAAAACTAACCAAGTATTTTTCAGCACTTAAACACTGTCTAGGGTAAATACAATCTTTTCCCACACCCTACGTCTGTAACTAAATACGCATGTCCAATTCCCGCACTTTGCTGGGATGATGCGTTTTCACTGAAGGTTGGTAGTAGTTCTGAAGAAGAGATGCTACTGCCTAGCTCTGCCTCTTTGTGACTGCTTCAAATGGAGCCAGGCATCTTTCTTTACCAGGGCAAATTCAAAGATGCAGACTGTGCCACATCTGACAGTACAGCAGATGCCTGCCTTTCATAATAATCCAAAATTCCTGACTGAAATTGTGAAGACTCCTGCTGTACTGAAGTACTGAAATCAAGGAACTTCGCAAGCAGAAGTTGCAGATCTTATCTTCAGGTCCTATTAAAAGCAAGACAAACCAGAACAGTAGACTGAAAATTGTTTACTGTTAGAAAAAAAAAAGGCAAACCAGAAAAATATTGAAGTACAGTGTTTTGCTTTCTATGTCAGCCTGTACCATAAATAAGGAAACATTCTTTCCTCTTCTCTGCTCTTGGTTACAACATGTTAGCAGTTGTATGCAGCATGTGCATATAACATGAATTATAATAATGTCAGCCACAGGATGAACATCTTCCTTACCTTCTGTTCTTAACCCAAAGTCTCCTTACCTTAACCTGGAGTACCATATTCTGGGCAACATTTAGCTCCAACTCAGCCCGTCTCCTTTTCAAATTCTGTAGTTGTTGATCTGCATCCTGGAAATATATCCAGAGCTCAGCCTTCATTTGTTTGATCTCTTCCCAACCTTGAGCCAAATACTGTGAGTGCATTATCTGTTGCTCAATCTAAAAGAAAAGAAATTAAAAGGAGTAGAAATACTTTAATGCATCTATTTTTGGAGAACGGAGGATGAATACCATTCTTCTTCTGAGCATAATACTGTACTAAAGCAAATTTCTGCACTAGATTCTGAAGGGGCTAATATTATCCACAAAAAGAGTCTTAACCTTCAAAAGTCACAAAAATCAGACCTATCAGAGGAAAGATGTGAAAAAAAAAATTATGATTCACCCTTGAAAGAAGCAAGTATGTATATGAGTGTGTGTATTTCTATGTGTTCTCAGTCTTCTGTTAAAGCTTAAATTAACTGCATAATTTAGTCTACTGTCTGCCAAGAATACTGCTGGACTGTACCCTACATGCCTTCACAATGACCAAATAAAAACTTAAATTAAACACTTTCATTTAATTTGCTTAGCCCAGTTATTTACGTTTTGTAAAATGCCAATGAGAAGAATGCTTACCAGATCTGAGCCTATCAGTCACCTTAAACCAATAGTGACACAGCTTCTTTTGCTCCAATTACAGCAGTAGGGCGCCTGTAAGGTTTAGACAATCAACCACCTTAATATATCCCAGCACTGTACCGTCTGTGATTTCTTAAAATGTTTTACTGTTTTATACATAAAAGGAGACTCTTATTCTGATGTTTGGGATGCTTTTTCACTATTCAATATTTGGAATGACATTTTTTTATAGATTACTTGGATTTGCACCATTTACTTCTCTGGTATGGAATACCTTGATTGTATATGTTGGATTTTTACTTTTGGTAGACATAGCTTCGAAACTTTGATGGTGTGTGTATGTGAAACTAAATTTTTCATGTTTACAACAGAAATGCTCATAATGTTTCTTTTCTGAAAACTGACATTTATATTCTAAATCTGAGCATTAAACTACTTTAAAATTAAAACTGAGGTACACTTCTATAAATTCATATGCTGAAATAGATGCACTCTGATTTATTAATTAAATTGTCTGAATTTTTTATTATAATTAATATATTATATACCCTAATAAGAATATCAGTCTACTGTTGAATAAATATCATAACAGTAAAATATGTCTAAACTTTAATAAAATACACAGAAGAATAGACTGAATTATGTTTTATGAAAAAAAAATAATTTGGATGGAGTTTTCTTTCACAGAATGCTATTTGTGTAGTTTTAGACCAACATCTTGTAATATTGTCTAAGTCCCTTTTCAGTGTTTGTTGCATGCCTTGGCATTACTGCCAGGATGGCCATGTGTGGATTTAATTTTTTTAAAAGGCAGAAAGAGAAAACTTTCTAAAAGAAATGCTTTAGATGAAAGAAAGAAGACATTTCTTTAAATCATTACCCAATATGACCTTTTTAAAAGAGGACAGATCAAAGCAGTTAAAGCTCTAAATAGGATTAAAAGTAGGTTACTGTGGTTATTTTGTACCGTTTGTTTTTTTTGTTGAATATCTGTTGCTGTACGCTTCACTGCGGCATCTGACAGATCACACATGGAGCACAGAAGATCCAAGTATGTATTGGCTTGCTCCTGCAGAGCCCGGAAATGTTTTACCTGAGGGAAGACAATCCTCAAATATACTCTGAGACTGTAGAAATAATCTCATTTTATTACAATCATGCATTTTAGGATTTTTACTTTAGCTTATTATTTCCAAAAGATGAAATGGACACAATCTTATTATGTAAGACCACTCCGCTGTAATTATGGAAAAAACTAACTCTTAAAAACTTGATTATCGTTCCATTAAGAAAGCACTTAGTGACATATATACTACCTAGCTTATTTATTTATAAATAAAGTGTTGGATAGATACACAGTTTCAACAAGTTGACTTACTTTCCCAAGGTGAATTGGAAGCAGAGATTTATTTGATTATTGAAGTGTCATGTTCCTATACCTATAAAATTCTCCAGTGTCTGAAAGATCACAGGGAATCCAGCCCAGTGGCAAAACATGCTTTCCCATACCTTCTGAAACCCTCCCACTATCTCCAGTATCTACTACTGCCAAGATCCAACATGACGCTGTTGAGGGTTCTTGCTCCCGACATTACCCATAGGAGCTCACTTCTCCCTGTGAAGAGTTTCCTCATCCCAAAAGAAAATTATGATATTAGTGCTGACAAACAGGGCAATAACGTACCTTCTAGAGTACCAGGGAGGGTGGGTGAATGACCACCTAACGCAGAGGACCAGTGGTGGGTCCTTGCAGGCAAAAAGTTGGACACAAAGCAGAGTGCCCTTGTGGGAATCCCAAATTACTGTATTAGCAAGAATGCAGACAGCAATTTCTGGGAAGCAATTATTCTCCTGTACTTACACTTAGCAGGCTGTCCCTGGAGTATCTGGCCCAGTTTCCCTCTTCCCCCAGTAGAAGAGAGATTGGCAAACTGGTGTAAGTCTAGCAAAGGGCCGGAGGGATACAGGGCTGTAGTACGTGGCGTTTGGGCAGATCTGAAAGAACTGGGTTTTTTCAATCTTGAGAAGAGAAGCTAGTTGTGGTCTGGCATTACTTAAAATGGTAGGGGTCAGGGCAGTACTGAGAAGACAGAGACAAACTCTTTGCTGAGGTGAGCAGAAAAAGAACTAGAGGGAAGAGTGACAAGTTGTAACATGAAAATTTTTCCTACATATGAGGGAAACTACTTTTCACACGGAACAGTTGAGCACTGGAACAGGTCCCTAATCCTCAGGGATGGTCAGGGCCCTCAGTGCACCAAAGGGCTCTACAACCTCTATCCCTCCCTCTCCTTGGGGTTCCTGGAATAACAGAATTCTGGGTTGGGCTGCTTCTGCTCAGGGCCAGCCCTGCATCAGCTCAGCTGGGACCCTGCCAGTGGAAAAGCCTTTGGAAGTTTTCCCCCTTGCTGGAGAGCTGCAGGTAAGCTCAGGCCCTCACCCACCCTCACCTCACCTGAGCTACACTATAAGTGCATCTGTGCCTGGCTGATCATCCAGGCCTTGCCTTGCTGTCCTGAACTCCTGCCTCCACCTGGGACTGGCCGCATCCCTACAGACTCGCCTGGTGATCACCAGACAGTGGCTGACACCAGGGGCCCCTGCTGTCCTCACCCGTGTGCTGCTGTTCTGCACATCATTACACAGCTGTGTTGTGGGCCCCACTCTCACTCCCTGCTCCTTCACCCACACGGAGCTGCCATCTGTAGTATTTCACGGCCTCTATTAACGCACATGGTGGATGAGACAACCCTGAATTCCAGCATTTTTAGCACAATTTGAAAACAAGGTACAAATCCAATGTAAAACACTAAGAATAACCAAACTTACTAAGAATAACCAAGGAGCATAGAAACCATTCTTAATGGCTAATGTGGGCTAGAGGCAGTTCTATGCTCTTAGGCCAAAAAATGGTTTGAATTGCCTGATAACAGGCTGTGTGTCCATGGTACTATGAAAACAGGTCTCATAGAGGAACATTAGTAGACAGATGGGCAACTGGACAGGCAGAAAGACACCACCTCTCTGCTAAACACCTCTGTGCAGTATCTGAGCAGATTTATCTAATTAGGCAACTTTTTTTTTTTTCTCCAGGTAACATATTTCTGACCATTAAGCAAATACATTTTTCTAGCAAAAGCCCTGTGGGGTTTTTTACCTACTGTTATTCTTCACTCATGATATTGCTTTTGGACCTGGGAATAAACAGTGAAGCTACACAGCCCTCTGAAAAGGTCAGAAAGAGCATCTAATTTCTGTTAATATAAAGTTCATACCTGAACTCACCATATTAAGCATAACTGAACATTTTCAAGTGCTGAACTTTTTACCTGTTTAACTGCATCTGCCAGGCTGAAAGGTGGCCAGGTAGCTGGCTTTAGCTCTGACTGCACTGTAGACAGCCAAGTCTGGCACTGTTGTAGGGTATCCTGATGATTAACATGCTTCTGGAGTTCATGTTCCAAACTCTGGTACACCTAAAATAAACATTTTGTAAGGTCACCACATTTTCAAACACCACTATTGTATCTCTTCTTCCACTTTAAAAACTGCAGATAAAACAAAATTGAGATTGTCATTATTTTAGCCTCATACATTAAAGTACAAATGCATGAAAGCTCCTTAAGGTCTCACTGCACTTTGCTAATTTGTGGAGATGGACAATATCTATGGCATGGCTTCTGTAAAGAAAAAATAAAGGTGCAAATGAAGAGCATTGTCTCTTATTTCTCTTTTCTTGTTCAACATTCTGCCATTGATCTAACAAGAGAGGTTTTACCTACCTCTACAAATTTTACTGACTAGAAAGTATACTCTTTGAGATTTTGCTTTGTTTGGGTGTGGTTTTCTGGGGTTTTTTTTAGACTATGCTGTCTTGATCTCCTAACTGGATTAACAGAATGACCCAGCTAGCCCTTCTTAAATGTATATTCTGGTTTTACTGTGACAGTATTTCCTAGAACATAATTAAGACCCATTATGTACGTACGCAAACTACTGATACTAAGAGAATAATTTGCTCCCTAGTTTTTAAAGTAGGAATAGTTCTAACTTCTTTGCTGCACCTGATCAGAAGCCAGTTGTACCATAAAGGTGGTGAAGGCATAGAGAGATCAGGGTAAGAACTGATAGGCAGCTCATTTTGCTGACTGCAAGGCAACATTTGGATCCCAAGGAATTCAACTGTAGCACAACAATGATGAAGTGCTACATTAGTAACCTGTAGGTTCAATTTAAACGGAAATATTAGAGTTTTACACCATTTAAAGAAAAATGTACTTACAGAAATAATAATGTGTGTTATTCTTTAACTGGCATAAAACCATTTTTGAAACAAGACTTACCCTTTGGGCTGTGCTACATATGGCAGAGTAGCTGTCCTTCATCCCCTGAAGATGGCTTTGTATGTTTTGCTTAAATTTTGCTTGAAGATGTTCTGTGCATTGATCGATCAAGTAATCACCTTTACTCTTAAGGTTGTTCAAGCGATCTTCAAATCCTGAAATTTCTTCCATGATAGCCTAAGAAGTCAATAACATAGGTTTGAAAAAATACTTTAGACTTAAAACATGTTCAGCATCACAGTTTTTTAAATGAGCTGAGGTTTTTTTTTTTGTTTCGTTTGGGGTTTTTTCTTCCTTTAAACACTCTTTGTCTTTATACTTGGAAAAGAGTTTTCAGACAATGTGTATTGTTATAGTCAAGCTATTATTGTGTACTTACTGTAAAATCATTGTCAAAAGTCTGTACATAGATATCCCACAGAAACATCAGTCATAATGTGTAAACATCATACGTGCATGCCCCAAGACTACCCTTAATCTTCCTTTGCTCTCCAGGGCTCAACCAACTTCTCTTGTGTACATTAATGAGGACTAAATCTGATGCTGAATCGTACGTTATTTCATAAGCTCTTCCACTATAGACAGTTCCTTTCATTGCCTTTGCAAGAGCCAAATTTTTATCTAAGGAGGTCACAAAGAATAACAGGCTAATCACGACGAGTTAAAAGATTTCAGTATTTGCCCTTGGAATCTCAAGTTTTAGTGAGTGGTGGGAAGGGTTGGATTTTGCTTTCTTTTATCTTCTAGAAAGCATCAGCTATCGATGTAGTGAATTATTATCATTAATGACAACCATAACAATACCTTGAATAAAAGCAATGGAGGAAATGTGGAAATGTTGCAACCTAATGGAGGGTTACATTTTGAAAATGTAATTTATTTTTCTTAATCCATAACTGTGCCAGAGCAGAAAATACCTTAGGAGTAAAATTACCCTAATCTGCTTTTTATAGTCCATTTCCTGGGACATCTCAGTAAAAATCTGACACAGAATTCAGACCAGTGTACAATAAAACGCTTGTGCAGACGCATTCTCATCCAAGAAACAGTGCTAACAACAAGGTAGATTTGTTAACTGCATTAATGACACTGATGCTTATTTACACAGCAGTAAGAGGAATAAAACAGGTGAATGACAACTAGAGCTCTGGAGCAGAGACAGAGAGGCAAAGCAGAAAAATTCTGGTTTACTGGATGAAAGAATTTTACCCAAGAGCAAACCCACCTTGTGGTTAGCTAGTTGTTGAGTGATTATTTCAAGATTGTTACTCTCCATGAGGTCAGGGCTCACCAGCCTGCTGGACATATGCAATAACCATTTCTCCCCTTCTTGCAAATCACTGTTGTAATCCTCATGTTCTTTTACTCTCACCTCTAAGGTTTCAACAAATGCCTGCAGGTCCCCAATAACAAAAATTAAATATTCAGGTAATTACAAGAATAATAATTAAAAAAGCAAAACCAAACAAAACACCAAAAAAAACCCAACCACAAAAACCATGAACAAACAAAAAACCCAAACACACCAAGAGCATAGTAAGAGAGTTATCTTCAAAATCTGTATTCCTGTAAGGGACTCTCACATGATTAGACTGTTAAGGAAGACATCAAAGGGATTACTTGTGTGAATAAACTGCTACTGAGCAGTATCCCTCTACAGCTGAAATACCATACTTTGAAGACTGAGGAAAACACTGAGCATCCCCTTGCTTTAGAAAAGGAACACTTTCAACTTTACATCATGCTCACTTAGAAAGAGTTCTTACCTGCTCTCCGAAAGACTGCACATGACCTACCAAATGCTTTTGCATGTACATATTGCCTGTGATTGTGGTAGGCAAATTAAGAATGTACACACCGAATAAAAATGTACTTATTCTTTTTAAGAAAGATTTTTCATAAGCTTCTCTACATTTAAGTCATCAGCATTACAGCTAATGCAACAGATGATACCAGTTTTGTGGTACAGATCAGAGGAATGTCTGTAAATTAAAAATCAACTGTGAAAAAATAAAACCACCTGCTATTGGTGAATGAATCAGCAATTAAAGGTACTTAGGCCAAACATAAGTACTAACATGGTTTGCAGAGCTTATCCTTGTTAGGAGTCTAACCTATTAAAAGCTTTAGGAATAATGATACTTTAGGATGTATTTAGAACTATTAGATCCCTCAAAGTACTACATACACGTGGACTAACGAATCAATGTTAATTAATAATGCCCTTGCTGAACGAATTTATATCCATCTTGTTGTTCGTTTTCTCCAGTTCAACAACTAAACTAGATTAAACAGAGCTTGTTCAAGTTCTAGCAAAAACAGGAGACAAAATGGTATAATTTAAGGGCATCTGCCCCTTTGGGAAACAATCTATTTAGAAATCTATTCAAAGCAATTACAAATAGCAACAATAGTACAAACCAGTCACTGATATATTTGCCCTTAGTGCTCCAAAGACTTCACCTACCACACTCAAAATTAATTTCAGCTATTCTTGTTAAATTTCTGTAGGTAATTCTTTCCATATTCAAGAATCTCGCTCCACAACCACCCCCCGCCCCCACCTCCCCACCCCCCCACCCCACCCCACCCCCCAAAAAAAAGAAAGAGTAATTAAATCTGTCTGGTTCTGCATACAGGGTGTGACGACAGCATGCAACAAGTAGTAAACTTCCTAAGGAAGGGAAAAATATAGCAAATTGAAGGAACCTAGAGTCCTGACTTTTTACCTTTGTTGTGCTGCAGAGTTCCTGGTAACTGCTCTGAAGGTCTTGAATGTTGTTCTTTAGAGTCACATCATTCACCAGATCAAAAAGTGCTTCTCCCTTTTCAATCACTGATTTTATTGAAGGCTCATGGGACAGAACAGTCTGCTGTATGGACTACAGTGCAAGCAAGAATTAAAACACATCTATTGAACACTGAATTTCACTAACTTTGCTTTGATCTGAAGCACAGCCTTCTATCATGGTATATATCATCCTTTCCAGATGAGAAGAGTTTTGCTACCAGTACAGGACTACGTTTCTCAGCCATGCCCTGAGACAACTTTGCAGGCATCTAAAAGTAATTGCTCCTTTTGTGAGTGGCTAGTAGCACATTTGATAATCTGGAGCTGGTGAAGGAAAGGGAGTTAACATGTGTGAAGGGGCAAGTGCTAGGGATAAAACAGTACAAATGTACTTCACAACGGTAAAGTACAGCGCTACATGGGTGCTGTGAGGAGTTAGCTCCCTCCCAGTCAAACCTAGTACATATCTTATGAAACATCTGCAATCCTGGACTATTTTACAAAAACATCATTAAGAGAAGCAATAGGGTTTGTTGTCAAGTTTTTATACTCATTTTTATGACTGAAAGAAAAAAACAATCATTAAAATCCTAAATAAAATCAGAGAAGGGCATAGCACCTGACTGTCTTAGATGTCAGTTGAGCTGGGACATCCAGCTTTAATCAGAAAGCTGGTTAAGCCAATGTAAAACAGAGGCAATGTCTGCAGTGAAGAAAGACCAACTGATTACTATCCTTGCTTAAACAGCAGCTAACTGTTGATATCAATGGAGTTACACATATATGTACTCATAAAAGAATTTTGCTTCATAACAGGAAATTTTCAGATATGGAAGCCTTATTTGGACATTCACATTTCAAATCCAGGTGCTCACTCTGGTTCATGTTTTCATGCATGTTTCCACTTTCATGCTGATTTGGACATCCAAGCCATAGATATGTCATACATCTATTGAGGAAACTGGGTCACAGGAGTTATTGTGCGCCACTAAGTCAAAATCAATTTGATAGTACAATGATACAACCTCTTTTTACCTTGTATTTGGACAACTGGGCCTTCTTCTCATAGAGTTCACTCTTTGGCTCTGCTGGAGCATGTAATATGGCTTGGTACTCCGTGACCCACTGAGTCTGTGCCTTGTACTTGTCTGAGAACTCTTTTGCCAGCTGAAGGTACTTCTCCGAGGTCATGTGCTCTTTCCTAATGGAGCCAGCCAGCTCTTCAAGCTGTTCCAGATGTTCTGTAATTTCTTTTCTTAACTGTTCAACTTCATTTTCTTCCATGTATTTTATAGCTCGCTCCCCCTTCTCACGAGCAGACTTCAGTAAACTGTGGCCTATGTCCATATCACTCAACAGCAGCTGTGAAGGAAGTGTTGGTTAAGAGAAAATGTATGAAAGCTCTTATCTTTTTTTTTAATTCATTGTATTTCTATTATCAGTGAGAGGCTAACAATTTTTGAAAAAAAAACTTTACTAAGGACATAGAAGGAATTGCTAGGGAAATTGAATGGTTTTTTCATTACAAAATTGCCCGGAGTTAAGGTGTGGTAAACTAAAAGGAAGCAGAAAAAGCAAATGGTTATGCACTGGGCTTGTAAAGATAAACACAAAAACTGAGGGCTATCAGGAGAGGATTCATACTACAAATTCTGCAGTAGATGAAAGTCTTCTTTTAGTGTATTATGTTTAAGCCGCAGTACATATGAAAAACTCATTTACAACGCTGAGATGAAACATGAGTTTTAGTACTGAGTTACTCCAACAAGGAGAATGAGGAAGCACTTCTTGACACAGTGCATTCTGGTATAAACTGCACATGACAGGTTGCCTTTCGAGGGGCATTTATTTCAAGTTTTAATTTAAAACAAAACACAAACAAACATGCCTTATGGAAGGATAGGATTATATTATTTAGGACTGTTCATAACTTCAACAACCAAACAGTGTATAGGACATGAAAACAGAAAGTTTTATGTTTGGTGAGTGGTCTTTATCCTATTTGCTTATCTGGGCAAGGTGAAGTCAGAATTCTGAGCTGCTGTTAAGATGCCTGTTAAAATAAAGCCTCTTTGATGAACGGCAACAAAAACTGCATTCAAGGAAGCTGTACCTCTAGTTTCTGCACTTTTTTCTCCATTGCTGTTTTATCAACCACATCAAACTTGGTGATCACATTTCTGAAGTTCTTGTTAGTAGCGCCATACCAATTTGTGTAAGCACTAAAAGCCAGTTCTGACTCCTCCATAGAGCGTATTTCTTCTTCCAGAAACTTTATTTGCTCCTTCAAATAAATATGGAGGGTAGGGGAAGAAAAGAAGAACCATGTAGATGTTTATCATTGCTATTGGCTAAAGACAGCAATAAATTGCTAGTTATTAATAAAACCTGATACACAGAATCATAGACTGGTTTGGGTTGGAAGGGACCTTACAGACCATCTAGTTCCAACCCCCCTGCCATGGGCAGGGACACCCTCCACTAGACCAGGTTGCTCAAAGCCCCATCCAGCCTGGCCTTGAACACTGCCAGGGATGGGGCATCCACAGCTTCTCTGGGCAACCTGTTCCAGTGCTTCACCACCCTCTCCGTGAAGAAAACACAGATTTTGAGTTCTTTCATACCTAATGGATAATTCTCACTGGGGGTCTTGTCAAGGTGTACATATGGCAATGACTAATGCTAAAGCTGAGTTAATACTAAACACTGAAAAGGTACTTATATTTTGAAATTTTATTTTTGACTTGTGATAATGGTGCTACGAGACACTTACTACTTAAAGCGACCTCATCAATTCAAAATTTCCCCGTACCTATGTGTTTCAGTGATAACCTGAAAACACTTCTACAGAGGTCATTCAGCATTCAAACATACTGAATTTTGAATTTCTTTCCTACAACTGCCAAAAAAAGGCAGTAACAACATCTGATTAATACTGAATATTTTTGAAAGGACATTATCCCGATTATGGTTTTCTAATATATTTAGTCCAATGAAATCTACATGTATGTGTGTATATATATATGAATACATACGTGAAATTATATTATTAGGTCTGCAGTAATTAATAAACTCTGGTGAAGTCTAATTAAGAAAGTCTGTTTATATTTGCTTCATTACTGCCAATTTATGATGTTACACTTAATTAATTTTCATTACTTACCAAGACATGAAGAAGAAGAGTTTGGTAGCGAGATGTAAGCTGTGTAGCCTGGCTTCCCATTCTACTTGCAGTGAGACTTTCCTCTAGTATTTGCTGAGCCAATATGCCAACTTCCTCCACATCATCTTTGTAGACTGTAATTTCTTCATGCCACTTCTATGACAAAGACATTATCCAGCTTATATGACTGACTTAAACATCTTAAACACAACAGGAATTTATTTGTAAGTAAATCAGAAAATAATTGAAAAGGAAAACAAATACACGGCTGCAAACATGGATTTACAACAGGAAAATAAAACAGAATCTGGTGAAGGTTAACGTAATGAACACGCTGGAAGTTCTATCATACCATGTGAACTTCATTTCATTACAACAGATTCAATACTTCCCACCCCTCCAAACAATAATAGAAATGCCACCTTGACTTCCTATACAACTTGCCCGAAGTTTTAAAGGTGACTGTAAAGCATAACCTTGAACCTCTTCAAATCTGCTCCCTGTGTTTATTCAGAACCATGTCTTCTCCTTGCAGTGTCTAACAGAGAATTATTACACCCACATAGCAGAGACTTCACAAGACAGTTGGTCACATTTTACTCATTACCACATTAACACTTTCTCACTCCTGGACCAATCTTTGTCCTCCGTTACGCCTTCACATACCATAAAGCACAGGAATTCCAGATCTCCCTATGAGATTTCAACATTGCTATAGCCATATGTCTACCAGTAAAATGGGAGGAACCTGGACCCAGAAGGCAGGCAGCTCTCTTGGATTCATCATTCTAGGCACCACCCCAGAATAAATTGCAATGCTTCCGGTCATTTTCATGGTGCAACCAGGAACTGATGGGGAAATGTCACATAGTATTTTGTTTAAGGAATGCCTTAACCGCATTTTTTACCTTCATTTGTTGAAGCTGCATCTCCTTTGTCGCTCTACCAGACTGCCTCCCAGTCCTGATAGCGACTTTCTCTTCCAGATCTGTTAGCCAGTCATTAACCTTCTGAAATTTTTTCTCCATTAACCTCAGTCTGCTCACAGTGGCATTTAATTGGCTTCTTGCTTCAGAAAGCCTGTGCTGATAAACTTGCCAATCCTGCCGTAAGGATTCCAGGGCTCGGTCTTCTATCTGGGGCATGCCCCAAGGAATCACCTCCTCTCTGGCATGGACAGCAGCATTCAATAATGCTTGTCCTTCTGCACAGTGGACCTGCAGCTCCTATAAAGGCAAAGTTATGGATACACACCCTACATTAACAGCTTTCATACACACATGACAAACAAAGCCTTGGTTCTACTTAAGACAAAAGCAATTACCTCATGTTATCTAGGTATTCCCTTTAGTTATCATCTATGGTTGAACACATATTACACTGTCTCTAAGAACACCTATGATGGAATGGTCACTTGCAAAGCAAACAAGTATCACTATTTTTGACAAGTGATTTGGAGAAAATTATTGACAAGCATGCATTAAGTTCTTTACCCTCCTGATAAGCTCTGAAACATTAGCTGCCTGAGTTGGCATGGGATGGATGCAACTCATCCAGCACAGCCTTAAATTCAAAACTTTCCAGCTGTGGCAAGCAGACTCTAAGATTGATTATAAAATTGAATCTGTTTAAAAAGAAAGAAGAAGGTGAGGCTTCAATCTTCTAAACAAACCTATTTATTTTTACATATGTTCGAGACATCAGCCCAAATAATTCTTGATACCCTCTTCTGCACACGTGTGGCATTTTCACGCTTATTAGAACTCGGTTAGAAAGTATGAAGGGATTCAATCTGATTAGAAAACATAACCATAATTACCTTAACAAAATACTGTTGTTTGTCATCTTAGTGTGCATTTCAGATACATGTTCAGATTTTCAAAATTTTGTAAACTAAACTATTACAAGATGTTTATGCAGAATCCCTGATCATACAAAGACCTTTCCAGTGTCCTGAATAAAGTAATAATTATTTCATAACTCAAGTACAGACCTGTTGCTAATTCAGCAACAGGTATGAAAGTATTTTAAATCAGCTTAAGATCATAACTGGAAAGTACTCTAGGTTCACCTTTCACTGTCACTTAAGTGATTCAGTAATAGTCTTCCCACCTCACCATGGGAGCTAGCCTACATGACTGGAACTGTCTGAAAGTAGGTGCATCTCCACCCTAAGCGATAAAGATGAAAACCCAAAGAAAAGAATACTTTTGATATTTCAGGAAACACAGGGAAAAGAAAAGGTAGGCCAACATCTAAAACAAATTCAGTACTTGCAAGAAAGCATTAGTACACCTGGAGACTTCATTCAAGGCCTGACACTTCTTTCTGGAAATGAGTGACAATGTTTCCACTGACTTTACTGAAAACATTATTGAGCAGCAAACTACTTTATATATAAATATGATTCCAAGCTGTTCTCAAGACAAAAAAGAGATGCAGTTTTTGTCCGGTAATTAGTATCATTCTGTTATTTTATAAGTAGGATTTTTTTTTTCCCCACTGAGGGTGTCACGCATCATGTACCTGTAAGTCTCGGAGTGTTGCCTCCTGTTTCTGGGCATCACCATCAAGATGTGATAAACAGTCAAGTTTTTCCTGTTCCTTCTCCAGCCATACTTCAAAGGCTTTCAGATTTCTTTGGTAGTCTTGATGTAAGTTAAGCAGTCCTTCAGCTTTTGTTACTGCCTCCTGCTTGTTAAAATATTTGCATATATGTATATACATATATATATATCTTAATGTATCATCAAAAACCAAAACATAAAACCCAGACTTCCATCAAGGGGAAAAGTTTGTTTCTGTTGCTGAGCTTTCCTAAAATTCAAGAGTACTTGTGTTCTGAGAATGGTTTAAACAATTACAGGGAAAGAGAGGGCAAACGTGGGGATATAGATACTTATCCTAAAAGATTCTTCATGTAAGTTTGTGACTCCTGGGATCTGAAGTTTTGATCTGGGATCACCTTTAAATAACACCTTAGTGTCTAATAACAAGACCTTCTTTATTTTTATAACAATCTAAATGAACTATACTGAAGTGATTAATAAAAGTATGAGCTTAGAAACTGCATATTTTTTCTTTGCATGATTTTTTTTTGCTAATAGAATAATAATCTTCTATTAAGAGTATCTTTAGGTTTGAAGACTACCCAAGTCCTTTGCAGGCCATTCCTACAAAGCACAGTGAGAAACAGACTGCCAGTCTTCCCTGTATGTGGGTGAGCAAGTTACAATAATTTCAAAATCCAGCACTAAAATATTACCGTATCTGGGGTACAGCAGGAAAGGCATCATATATTAGCACAAGACTAGTCTTTCTAAGCACAAAGAAAGTATACTACACGTAATTCACATCCTTTAAGAAATTATGAGAACAGGGAATCAAATTGGGATGGAGGCAAGACAGGCTACATCCCAGGGCAGCAGGCTACATAAGAAAAACACTTTCATAAACAGCAACCATGAACCTACTGTCTGCTTTACCTATTCCTAACAGACCTTGGTACTGGGAGGAAGGAAGATAAGAGGAATGTTATCAATCTTTTCCAATGTTTGTCCATGCCCAGTAGTGGGAAGAGGGAAAGAGACTTTTCTTGCCTCTTGACAGTGGCTGGAGGGAATTACAGGTCTTTGTCTACTCAGGCTTGTCTACTTTGTCTACTCAGCCACAAACCCTTGAGGAAGCTTGTCAGTCTTCCCACTTGGCCAAAAGATTATTAAAGGATCTGGCCATTCCTTGCTTTCCAGCTATTTGCTTTGAACTTTGGATCTCAGAGGGTTGAATAAATGTACTCTTGACACTTATCATCATCATCCCAGTGGGAGTGGAGAAAAATAAAGTTATATTGGGTATTGGGTGGAAAGAGAAAGGAGGGATGCTTCTTGCTACATGAGGAAAGAGGTACAGAGCTCTTGCCTCTGTGAACTACCATCTATTTCTCAGTTTCTCATGTTGCTGTTCAAGCTGAGCAAATACAGGCTGTCTGAAGAGCTTTTTGTAAGAGAAAAAGGATGGAGAATCTGCATGTTAACAGGGATACTAGGTATTCACTAGCACTTCCCAGGTCTTATCTCTCTGGCCAACCTGTGTGAGTTTATTCACAGAAGGTCCAAAGAAAGACAGTACATAGAGTTCTTCACAGTTGTGGAAGAGATTATCACAGAACAGTGAATCATTTATGTGTTTGGAAAACTGAATTTTGGCCCTTTACACAGCACAAAGACATCGAGACAATAAAATCCAATTTTACTACAATGCTGTCCGGAAGAAAAGCTGCCTGTCTGAGCATACATTAGGCATTATTTAATTACCACAGAAGAATTTGGGTTAGCTGGAGTTAATCACCTAGCTTTGAATGTATCACCAGGTCTTTCATTATTTCTTCTTTATCTTATATCTTACATTAAAACCCATCTCTATTTCTATCTGTCTATGTCCTAACTTTTTCCAGATCTACAATATTAACACTTATCACTAACTGTAGTACTTATCATGCTGGGTCTGTTGACATTAGAGTCAGTTTACTTGCAAATAAGGTTTGTGTTCAACAGTAAGCTTCTGTAGTTGCCAACCATTTGTGAACTACGTGACTGTTTGCATTTATAGCAAAACATACATTTATGCAAATGACAGATTCAGAGTTGCTTCCAACTTTTCAGTCATAATAGGTAAAATCATATCTGTGCTGAAGTCAATGAGACTTTTGATATGGAATACCTCAGACTATTCACCTGATTGTTTTTTAGATTCAGACTTTTAGAACCTTTCTGGAAAGATCTGAAGCTCAGTGGTACAGGAAGACAGATTGATAAATCACCCTAATAACTTTCTGTTACATTACATTACAGCTGTCACCAAACTTTTACTCCTGATTTAACTGTAGAACAAATGATCAATGAAAAGTCTTTCTCTTTTTCTCTGCTGCCAACAAAACAAGAGGGAGTGTTATCAAGAAATACTGTACCCTCGTTCTGTCTTTGAGGAACTTATACCGCTCCTGAAGGTCCTGGAGTTCGAGCTGAGTGACATAATGCTCAGCCATCCCACTTCCTTTCACTTCAATCGTCTCCAACAGGCTGCTGTGACTCAAAACCTCTTCACTGAGTAGCTGCAAAACAGAAAGAGAAGAACACAGTTCTGAAGGGGAAGCATTAAAACAAGACTACAGATTAATCTTGCAGTCATTCAGCCTTTTTTGCTGCTTATAAGGTGATATGGGCTTGTTGCTGGTTTGTTGTAAAGCAAACACACCTTTGCTTTGCTAAGGGCAGCTGTTTTTTCCCTCAGTTCAGCATACTGCCTTTCAGAAGCGTTCATACTTGCTTCTACTTTATCCATCCAGCTGGAAAACTGACGAACATCATCCTGGTAACTTGTCCATTTGGAGAGAGCTCCTTCCAGTTGACTGTAATTTAAAAATACATATTGGTTGTGAAAGTGGAGGTTCTCTTACTGTTTTAGCAGTGAGGTATAGTCATATACAGTTATTCTAGACTGTATTTACAAGAAAGATATATCACAAGTTAAGCAGTCTGAGACAGAGCTGTTAAAGCCCAACAGGTTTTAACTAGCAGCACTGTGTAGCTGAAAAAGTTTTCCAAACTTAAAATATTAAGGTCTGTAAGTTATGTAGCTAGCTGACATGTCCTAGCTTTAGTAAATAAAATGCACTGAAAGCATAAGATCCAGAATCAGAAATATTCTGTCCCTTTGCATATACTTAAAAGTTGCTGCATTCTAATGTTTAACTACCTTTATTGTTTTAAATTGAAATATTTGCAACTAGTGAAGCTCCAAAGAAGTCTGAATTTCCCTCCCTGCCTGTATTTCTTCATTCTATCACTTGGAGCATCACTATTGGACACTGTAATTACAATACCATCTGTGAAATGCTGGCAAGTGGAAAACCAGACAGAACCTTGACAGAGCAACCATTGTCCATGACAAGACCTTCCCATTTCTGAGAACAATTCAAGGCATCAGATGCAACTCAGAGTAAAACTTACAAGAAGCTTATAAAAGTGGAATCCACTTTTAAAAGTATACTGATGATAAGTGTTAACAAAGCTTAGACTCCTCAGTTTCCTCTCCTTTTTCTACTTCAAATGAATATGTCACCTAAGGCCTCTAGACCTGCAC
This sequence comes from Rhynochetos jubatus, assembly GCA_027574665.1. Lineage (NCBI taxonomy): Eukaryota > Metazoa > Chordata > Aves > Eurypygiformes > Rhynochetidae > Rhynochetos > Rhynochetos jubatus. The sequence continues at coordinate 55,680,505 of CM050650.1, forward strand.
TGTTAGGCATATGCAGTCACTTTATATGAATTTGATTCTTGTAATGACAAAACTCTGAGGAATCAACTTTTCAAAAGATTTTGACAGTGCTTTATTGCTAAACATCATTCTGCACCTCATACCCTTTTTACCTCTTGCACTGGATACAAGAAGACAGAAGAGAAGCCCAGCTGTCCTTCAGAGTTTGCAATTGCCGTTCAATCACTGGAACTCCCTCTTGAGAAGTATTTTGCAGAACAGATTCTCCTCTTGTCAGAACCATTTTCATTTGGATTTCTTTTTCTTGTTTCACTGCTAGCAGTCCCTAAAAAATGAGCGGTTATTATTTTATTTTTATCATTAACTGGGCTTGAATATACTAACTGACTTTACTGGACAATGAGCTAATCAAATCTAGCAGCTTGTACCAACAATCAGTTGGAAGAAGGAACAGTGGGATTCACAGCTGGGCTTCAGAAGGAAAAAAATTACTTTCAAAGGGTACGTTTAGGCCATTAAGAAAAAATAATATTAGTAGACAAGGAACTTTTCATGAAATCTCTGCAGGTACTTATAGTGTATCAGAGAAGGTACTGTTGGATGGAAAAGCTGACATTCCAAAGCGAATGTCATTTAGATGGAAAACAGGAGGATTCATTCACAGAGAAAACAAGATGTGATGACAAAGCTCTTCTAACAGCGCTGAAATACAGTTCCACAACTCTAGAATCTATTTGCAACACATATGGACCAATATACAAACTCAGTAGACTACCAGCAACATCAGCTTAGAGACTTTCACTTCTGGAGCTGCGCAGTTGCAAACAGCTTCTAACACTGCAAAATCATGAGAAGACTGAAAGCGTGAACCTGAAAGGCTCAATAAACAAAAGGCAAAACATAATCTCAGTATTTTGCTACAATCTCCTGCTTTTTGATGTATCCTTATAATTTTGAGGACTTGCCCACATTTTGGCCATGGCTTAAAATCCGAGACATCCATAATACGAAAAGTATTGTTTTCTGAGTAGTGCTCTTCAGTATCTTTTGTGCAAGGATAACAATAGATTCTATTTTCCTAACTGTAGTCACTGTTTTTAAAACAAACAGTTATAGGAAAAGCTGTTCCAAATCATCCATATCACCTGTGAGAGCTAGGAAAATATATATTTAACAACCAAATTAATGTTATTTCTTCCATTTAAACTTCAGCAGCAACACATCTTTTGAGTTTTTAAAGAATTTGCATATATGCAGTTTTTCATGTCATAAAGGTCTCTATATCCTTCCTAGGGAAAACTTCTAATAATTAGCTCTTTCCTCTATAAAAAGTTATTTTTGAGGAAATTGAAAATCAGTGACTGAAGGACAACAGTTGCTATACTCATACACAACTAACATAAAATATCCTATATTTGCATTCTTCTTAGATCTTAAAAGAGCAGGTTTTGTAGTCTGTTGTTTCCATACCTCTAGCTTTAACATCCGGCTGTCCAGAACACTCTTGTCTGCAGTGGGATGACAGTAGGAATCCAGCATGTGAACTGCATCAGCCACCCAGTCCTGGAGGTCCTTGACACTGTGCGAGAACTGCTGGTGCTCTGCTACAACCCTATCCATTCTGGAAACTTTCTCCTGCAATTCATACAGCAATTAGCACCAATAGCTATTCAAAGGATTGCTTATTCCACATTCCTACTTATGGGCTTTAGAATGAGTTTCATAAACTCTACTCAGAAATTCTCTTCATAGGTCAATAATTACAAGTACACTTACTTGAGCATGGAATGAATTTTGTATACACACATGCAAATGAGTTGTCCAAACATAATATACAAATGAGTATTTCAGAAATGCCTTTTTTTTTGTTTTCTATATGTAAATCGTCATGTAATTGTCTCCTCTTATCCAAAGCAGATGAGAGTTTTCCGGTTTCGCTTTTTCTTAAACATCTGGTAAATCACACCTAAACTCCCTTTCAGTGTTGCAACTGAACATAACTTGTAAAATCTGCCAATGCACAAGACAGACTTAAGTCTGTGAAGCTATGCCACTGCAGAAGCATTACTTTGTTGAAACTTGGAAAAGAAAGATCTGTTTTCCTCAATTACTCCCACTGGCATAACCATTCTTCTGAAAAATCACTGACACTCATACGAATCAAAAATGAATCCTCGTTACATTGCTAAAAGGTCTGAGGTGAACAGGAATACAGAGCAGGGTGTATTTCACACAGTGACAGAGAACTACAGTCAAGACAGTGAAACAGGCCTAGGAATTTACAGAGAGGAATCTTTCTTAAGCTTCCATGGCTATCCAAAGGATTTTAGGATTTCTCCCATAGGCTGGATCATCTGTATCCTCCAGCTCAAACTCCTCATCCTGACATGTCCTACAAGTTCTGTCCACAGAAGCTGATGTTAGTAACTCATGCATCTCTTTCCCTTTCTCATTTTGCAGGCACGAAAATTTATTCTGGCCATGTATACAATCATCTTCCATAAGACATACAGCTCTAGATATGCTTTGTAATTTTTATTTCCATGGAAAAAGTAGAAACCAGCAAACTAGTAATTGTCCAAACATAAATATTTTTGGAATGGAATGGTTATCCCATAACACACTTCCTACATCCTTAATTGTTCTTATTACTCTAGTAACTATAAGCCTAATTCAATATCAAGCCTCCTTCATGACTGGAACTTCGTGAAAAATAACAGTCCTAATGCAAAGACCTTCTTATCTGTTTACATAATACAGATAGAGAACTATTAAATGGGGAAGTGTGTCAAAGCACCACTCAACAAAACAGAGTTAGGTACAACCCTCAGTTCCTAGCCTGATACCTTAGAGCTTGGCCTATGCCTCCCCCTGAAACTTTAAATGCAGCCTAAGAGGTAATTTTCTTAGAAGACCAATCTATTAGTTTTAGATGAAGATGCTTACAATGCAAATAATTCATCTCCATCATAAGATGCAATGAATAATAGCTTTTCTGCACTCTGTATTTTCTAAAAAAACCCCCAAAAAACAACAAAACTCCCCAAAATCCAAACAAACACCCCTCTGAGTTTTGAAAAATACTTCTTTCCAGAGCCACTTATTACAAAACTAAAATGTCTTCAATGCTTGAAATAATCAAAATCAAACCTGATTATTGTACAGTCAGGTGGGATTTACTTCTTAATCAAAACGCATTTAAAAAAACAAATTAAAATCACAATTCCATTTTGTTGACAGTCCATGGAATTATCCAGGTCCTTATTTCCCACTCTTCAAAGCCAGTGTGAAAGACAAGATAGCTCAGACACACCGCAGAGCAGACAAGCAAGACAACTGCACTGTTTCACATTTCAGTCTCCCTTTTTCCCCACATACATCAAACGAGCAGCTAGAAAGGACATACACGGGGTGCATTACCTTTGTCAGATTGCTTAGAGTAAGATATTGAGAAGACAACTGAGACACTCTGCGCATAAAGCTTTTGCTGACAGCTTGTTCTTCCCACAGCTGCTGAGCTTTCTCTTTTAGCCTGTTGAGCTGATGCTCGTGGCAGCTTATTTCCTCAAGGACAGACTGTAAAGCACAAGCACGTTAATATTAAGAGTGGGCGCAAGAAAGCAGGAAACAGAGAAGCATGAGGGCCCCATGAAAAACAGAAGTGACATATGGCAAGCTTGCTGAGGAAGGCACACCATACGGCTACAGCAACGAAGCAGCATGTCGTAAGAAACGTGGAGATGCAAAACCTGATGGAACAGGATCATCAACTGCAATCCTTGAAAACAGTTGTCATCTTATTTAGAGGTCAGGATGCTAGAATGATCAAGCTTTTTTAAGGAATCAATGAGGCCAGGAGGATGGGACAGGAAAAGCCTGGCTGTGTCAAAAAGGCTTAAGAAGTCACCTGCAGCTTTTGCTGCTCTCTCCTCTTGGAAGGAAGATCATGGAGCCGACTGCTACTTCCTTGTACTATCTTCTCAGTTGTGGTCAGCCACTCCTGCAGAGGCTCAGCAGTTGCTTCGAAGTCCTTCATCTGGATCTTTAAGTTCTGGGAAGATATGCACAACTCTATCAACAGTCCCACTGCACTGGGCATAACTGTAATGCACAATACACAGCCCAAGCATGCAGAAAGGATATACAATTGCAGCCAAACACTACACAACTCTCCAGGTAAACTACACCACCTCTCCTCCTTCCCACCCCATAAACAGACATCGAAAGAAAAGTCTGAGAGTGCACTTCTTTTAGAGGCAAAATAGAGATAACAATAGTAGGACATCCCTACACGGTCAAGGGGAGTCTGAAACAAATTTCCTCTGAACTGAAAGCTTTACAGATTTTATGAGCTTTGACTCAATGTAAGTCTAACTCACATAGCTAAGGCAGTATGAAGAAAGGCTAATTTAGGATATGACTTACCTAACATCTGACTGTAGTCATTCATGCTGGGCCCTCCTTAAATGGGCTGTCACTATTCCTAGGTGATGTATGACTAAGTTCAATCCAATCCTGGGGATCGTTTCTGATTATATTATTTTATACTGTAGAATTTTGGTTATAAAAAAGTGTGCATCGAGGCATATTTAGGCATTCCTTTAATGTCTCCATATTTTTCTTGTAGCCTTATTCTGCATGCTTAAAAAAAGGAGCATCTGAAATAATTTATATGGAATATAAACCTGAACAGCGTAGTTCTTTTGCCCTAGCTATTTTTACTTTTTCCCCAAGACCCCACCTGGAGTACTGTGCCCAGCTCTGGGACCCCCAATATAAGAAGGACATGGATCTGTTGCAGTGAGTCCAGAGGAGGCCATGAAGATGCTCAGAGGGCTGGAGCACCTCTTGCATGGGGAGAAACTGAGAGAATTGGGCTTGTTTGGCCTGGAGAAGAGAAGGCTCTGGGGAGACCTTACTGCAGCCTTCCAGTACCTGAAGGGGCCTACAAGGAAGCTGGGGTGGGACTTTTACAAGGGCCTGTAGCAACAGGACAAGGGGTAATGGGTTTTAATTGAAACCAGGGGATTTAGATTGGATATCAGGAAGAAGTTCTTCCCAGAGAGGGTGGTGAGGCACTGGAACAGGTTGCCCAGAGAAGCTGGGGATGCCCCATCCCTGGCTGTCTTCAAGGCCAGGCTGGATGAGGCTGTGAGCAACCTGGTCTAGTGGAGGGTGTCTCTGCACATGGCAGGGGGGTTGGAAATAGATGGTCTTTAAGGTCCCTTCCAACCCAAACCAGTCTATGATGATTTCATGACTGATTTAGTTTTATTTTTAGCTACAGCCTTATCACTAAATTTAAACAGCAGAATGAAAAACTAAGCCCAGGAGACTGCAAAATGCTTGGCTCAAAAAGATTAACCTCTAAGGACATTCTCTTTCCATGGCAACCCAGATACAAAGAAAGGTAAGTCCTTGCTACCTGAGAATTTTCTTTGAAAGGCTTTCCTACACATGTATTTAAATTTTTTCTCAGCTGGCTATGTAGCATTTTTTGAAAGAGGAATGCCTAGGAACTTTAATTCCCCTATGCTACACAGGGAATTCCAGCTAAGACCTTTTGACCTTAAAAATCTATAACCCTAAAAAAAAATTTTTTTTTAAGATATTCAACTTCTGTGCTGGTTTAATTGAGTTCTGAACAAAGAAAGGCACAGGGGTTTTAAAAATTTGCTCGAATACACCATTATATTTCACCAGTTTGCAATGAGAGACATTTACCCACTGTACTGGCACTATTCAAGCAGCAACAAGGTCATATATATGTGCTAATAATGTCCTTAAAAAAGAAAACATGTTTTAGTAACCCAGTACATTTGATGAGGCTCATGTTACAGAATTTGAGCACTAGCTGTCTTTGCTACCTTCAGCTACTCTGAAGAACGCCTTTCTGCATGCAACACCCCATTTAAATCAAACTGGAATCAGGTCATAAGGATGTAAGTAAACAAAAGTAAAATGCAAGCTGAAGAATGACACTTCTTGAAAAAATTTATTAGTTCTATCACATCTTAAGAGGAAATTTAGATCCAATCTTTTCCCACTGTGACTAGTTCAATACCTCCAATGAAGCTTCCTTCTGGTGGAGGGTGGTGATAAAATTTTTCCAGTCTTCTTTAGCAGTACCAGATTTGTCCCGGATAACTTTAGCTTTTTCCTTTGGTAAAACAGAGCACAGCAGTTCTCCTTTGGATGCTACCAGGTTCAGTTTTTGTTGCCCGTTCTCACTTTCCGATAAGAATTCCTAAAAGTAGTAATAAAAGAAGCTAATTGGTGAACTTTGGGTCCTAGTAAAGGTCAACGGCAAGCTCTCAGAAAACTTAATAGGGATAAGAGTTTATTGTTTCTGCTCGTGAACATACTAACTCATCTTTCAGTACATTCCATTTTAATATCATTCACATTTATGCGATTTAAGGACAACAGCTGCTTAATCCACAAGTACCATGCATCTAAATAATATATATACAGACTCTAGGATTTTTCTGCATTTCATGAGAAAATTACTGGTCATACAGTTGGGTATTATACTTTAAATCTCCATGGTACAGGAAGTGTTAACTGTTTCATTTCAGAGCAGCAGTATCCTGGTATAGGTAACAGCAGGAGGCGGGGACCGCTCTGAGGCACACACAGGAATGAAACCTCGCCCATGGGTGACAGTGTGTAGGCTGGTGCTTAGACCCTGAGCAACATCTAAGCTGTGCGATTTATCCCTCTGCATCCTTAGTTTACCTTCTCTGTTGGAAATCTTACACAAAGCTGGTGTGCAAGAAGTGTATGGAAAAATGCATGTGCAAGAATTATACAGAAATGTAAGGAAATAGTCAGAGTTTTACACTCCAATGTACTGGGATAATGTTCTTACAACTTATAATTATTAAAATATTTTCTGAGCATTTAGGACTCAAAGGAATTTAGCAGTCTTAAATCCCATATATAATCACAACAGTAACAGTTTAAAATATTGGTGACACCTTATCGCTCTACAGCTACCTGCTAGGAGGCTGTAGAGAGGTGGGAGTTGGTCTCTTCTCCCAAGTGACAAGCGACAGGACAAAAAGAAATGGCCTCAAGTTGCACCAGGGAAAGTTTAGACTGGATATTAGGAAAATATTTTTTCTCCAAAACGGTTGTTAAGCATTGGAACGGGTTGCCCTGGGAAGTGGTGGAGTCACCATCCCTGGACGTATGTAGAGACATGTAGATGTGGTGCTCAGGGACATGGTTTAGTGGTGGATTTGGCAGTGCTGGGTTAGTGGTTGGACTTGATCTTAAAGGTCTTTTCCAACCTAAATTACACAAATAGATTTATATCCATAATGATACCGTTACATTCACATTCAGAAATAACAGCCTTGATACAAAATTATCAGGTAGGGTTCTGATTCTATGTTACACTAGAAGTCTTAGTAGAGAATGCAAAGGGTCTGTTAGCCTTGAGATACTTGTTTCTAGTCCTGGTTATATTAAAATCAAAGACACAATTGCCTTAATGTCAACTGTACTAAAAGACAGAATGTTAACTTTCAACAAAAATTAAATTCTAAGTTTATACAGGTTACCAAGACATCTCTCTAAGTCCTAAAGCAGATGATATGCTATGAAGGGGCTGCAGTGACAAAGAAAAAAAAAAAAAAAATCTTATCACTGTTGAAAAAAAAAACCCACCTTGCTAAACCTCTTGTATTTAATGTCAGAACTACTGGGATTTTCTCCCATGATATTTCATCTAAACATATTCTCATTTTGGGGTAGTTAAAGATTCAATATATTAATACAGTATTGTTTACGCTTTCATATAAACCATTTAAGCAAGAGAAAGTGAATTTACCAGAAGGAGGAGTTAAGCAATTTGGGTTTTGGTATTTTCTGATAAACTGATATGAATTTCTTCTGTTATACTGTCTAACTGAAGTTTAACAGTCTCATTATGTAATTTTCAGTTAAAATTATAGTTATATTCTGTTCATAAAAATATTTATTTCCCTTGCTTTATTAAAATAATTTTTAATTGGCATTTCTTTCCATAGAGTTGTTTAGGGCTTGTTTTAGCTTTATGCAAAAAATATACTTTTTTAATACCTGCTCGCACTACATACATTTAAACTCTGTTCTTGCACTATAAGAGCACTACTTTCCTATAGGAGGAAAAATATTTACATAACTTTGAAATAATTCCAGGTACTAAGTCCTGATCCTGATATCATTCTCATTTTACAGTACTCACCTACATAAAAAAAAAAAAATATATTTTTCCCCATTGTAAAAAAGAAACAAACAAGTAAAAATACTATGAGAGACGACTACATACAAACTGTAGTCCAACAATTAAGAGAAACAAACTGGATTAAAAAAGAAAAAAAAAGTGTTTATTTCCTTGCAATTAGTCTCCTTCAATGTTGACAATAACAAAATGAACAAAAATTAGTAATTAAACCAAGAATTCAATCTGAGCTTTACATGAAACTGATTGGGTCTCCCACAGACTAATATTTTATTGCTATAGAGTTACCTGTATTTTCTGCAGACTTGCTGAAGCTTCACTGATATTCTGAGGCACATCAAAGCACTTGGCTGTGGTGACTTTTGCATTGACCAGCCACTGCTGGAAGTCCCTGAAAGCCGTCCGAAATCTTTGCTGCAAGATCTGCTCTTTGCTCTGACATCCTTTTGAAGCTTGCAGGCAGAGGCTGGGTTTATCACATCACAGAAGCAGAAGAGAGCGTGGGAGGGAGGAAAGGCAGGACACTGTTAGATGACAATGCTATTACTTAGTTCTCTGAAATACAATGGTAAGGTTAGGTTAACCTGGATTCCTCCTATCAAATTTAAGCACTTAAGTGAGGCACCAGGAAATCCATTAGAAGCTTTCAGTTCCTTAAGAGTGAAGCATGTAGACTGGGACATAACTGTCACAGATAAGACAGGTATAAGTGCTTCCAGAGAGTGATTCAGTGCACCTAAGCATAAACAGTTTCTGCAAGTCCCTTTCTCTCTCTAGGGACAGGACATGGAACTGCAGCGATTACAATTCTAACTTCTGTGGCTCAGTGAAGCTAGTAATGTTAGAAGTGATCAATCTGGGTCATCACACCCTTCTTCTGAAACTACAGATGCCAAAAGCCTTAACCACCCCCCACCACCACCACGCAACCCCCAAGAAACAACAGAATCCTGTGTCTGAGATGCAGCTGTCACACTCCCAAATAAATCAGCTAGAGAAAGAAAGCAAGCAAATGCTAGCTCCCCTCTATCAATGAACCACCTAGTCAAAGAAGAGTAAACTGAAGGCCAAAATGAAGAAAACGATCTTAAATGGCTGGTACAGCTTGTTTGCCCTTCAAACAAATAAGCCATAGTGTTACCTCCCAGTTTCTTACAAGGATTCTGCCTGTAATAAGTCAGGTGTGGATATATATTAGTTTCAGCTGAGTTTAGTGGCATAGCCTGACTTCTAGTAAAAAAAACAAAACAAAACCACCAAACTGCTACTTTGCACAACCTCTATTGACACCAAAATCAAAATAATGATTCTACTCTGTTTCTAATTCTAAAATTCTAATTAATGGTTCCCTAAAAAACAGCTCACGCTAGCACACACACACAGGATTGATTAACTATAAACAAGATGAATGTGTACCTGTTATACTCTTTAATCAACCCTGAAACTTTTGAAGAATGAGTACTCAAATCTTTGGAAAATCTACAAAGATCATTTAACTGAGTTTTGATCTCATCTGTCATATGTTCAGACTTTACCAGAGCATCCAATGTTTCCTGTTAAAACAAAACAAATTAATAATGTTGGTGAGTAAATTTTTAAAAATAAATAAATCTTTTGAATCAAAATTTATCAGAATTTGAATTCAACTTCATTTACAATCCATGCACATCCACTTTCAAGAGTATTTTAGTAGGCAAGCCTACAGAAGCTTATTTGAAATTATGAGCTTCTAGAGACCAAATTTCTCAAAGCCTCAATTATTTTAGCTCAAAATGTTCTCAAAGAACAGTTTAAGATACAGATTTCATTTTAATAAATGAGCCATGATATTGTCAGTTAGCTAAATACATGTAAAAGTACATACACACAATTAAGGAAAAGCAATATGTTTATATAAATACAATTATCCTGTTGGCTTGAGTGTAGAATGTTCAATAAAAACTGTTTTGAGCTGTATCCAAAAAATTAATTTATGCACAAAAAGCTTCAACTCTTTCACAGAGGGTTTCATAACATAAAAGTACAGCTGCTCACAATCCTGTGAGAGTAAATGGGTTACTGCCTGTCATTGCTATACTGGAAAGACTCCTGCTTTGGAGACAGCTAAGCCAACAAAAAAACCTGCTTTTGTTGGCTACAATTACGTCATCAGGAGAGGTGTGATAACCTCTCCAACAAAAACAGTCCCTGTTGACGTCCACAGCAATTCCACTGCTGAATCCTGCCAGCTACTCCAGCATAATGAGCAGTGCAGACTTGGCTTCTCGTCTCACTAGGAACTAAATTCTTCAGGCATTCCTCCTAAACTACCAGGGAGAAAACACAATCTTCTAGCTCGTTACAGTCACCACGGCAGAGGTTCCGCAGTGCAGGCAGGCCAGAGTGTTTGGCACATATAGTTGAGTTTGACTAAATCTAAGTGTCAGTCTGGAAGAAATGTACAACATGAACTTAAGAAGCAGATCATATGAAAGTTAAGACAGATTTGAACAGAGACATGGAAGTGGGACAAAGAAGTCCCCAGATCATGTTTCTGAATATGTATTAAAAAAGGATGTTTGAAAACATACATAGTAAACAGTTTGTAGTAATGCATCAGCACAAAATTGAATTTTCAGGAAAGGTACAAATGATGCATATGAAAACATATGCAGAAGGTTTTCAAAACATCACAATCTACATTATAGAGACAAAAATGTTCACTGATTAGATTTTTCACTATAAAATATTAACCACTTCTGGAATAAACACATAACCCTTTATGTAAATCAAAAGTAAAAAGAAATATTAGCATGGGTCTTGCAAGCCGAACAACAGACTGAGTAAGAACAGCAAATGGACAAAAGCCAGGGATTCAGCTCATGCGTCTGCTGCCCACAAGCAACTTTGTGCTTGCTTCATATCCCTTTTCCTGAAAAAAAAAAAGGACGCAGAACTGTGAAATTAATATTTTAAGATCTATATCATGCATTTCTAAGCAAGTAAAAAAACCCAAACATATATAGAGAGTGTGCTGCTTTGTATCTGAACTGCTTGGAAGAAAAAACAATCCTTTTTGAGAAGAATAAAACTACAAGCATGCACTGGCTATGAATAACAGTGGTTTAGACCATAATAACAGCTTGATTATATCAGCATTATTGAAATCTGTTTGCATTTATAGATCACAGGGATGCCCTGGAAAATTAAGTCTAGAGATATGTGTACAAACTTTCATGTGTTCTTGTGAGTATGAAAAAATATTTTGCTGTGGCAGATTTTCAAGACTCTTCCGATTTACATTGTTCATGCTCATCTTAGGGACTTTATCTGCTTTGAGTCACTCATACACCAGAAATCTGTTCAACCATAATGAAAAGATACTTGAAATAGTCACACTGCCAGTTTGTTTCAATGCCATATAAAGTAGCATTTGAAGGAAGTAATTATGTAATAGCAACAACGCTTAGGAAAAAATGTAAACTAACTAAACTAACTACTTTTTGTTTATCTTACTTTATGTTAAACTACACACAGGACTTTCTTTGAAAACATCAGGAACAACACCACAATGGCTGCTACTTTAAACACAGGATGTCACAAACTGTGTAGGGTAGGAATCACCGTAATGAAATACTAACAGCTTCCCCCGCCACCCAAAGAAAATGTGTCCTAAGAGTAGCACAGGGTTAGAATTGCCTGGTTTCAAGTCAATTTTTAATTTTCAAATGAACTGCCTCAATAACTACTAAAAGATTATTCTGATTACATACACCCTTACACATAACCTATTAACAAACAGAAACATTAACTTGCAAAACAGTACATTTAACGATGGCATTTTTCCATACAGAAACACTGATGAAGCACTGTTGCAGCCTTGTATTTAATTTTGAACCTGACAATTAACAAAATAATTTGCTGAATTCCAAGTGCAAGAGCTGTTGCTCTTACCTTGCAGACACCTAAAGGAACAGAGCTTGAGTATAACAGAGTAACAGAATGAACTTGCTAATTCTGAGAAGTGCATTTCTAATTCGTGGCCTTGGCTTTCATGGCAACAGAGTCACTGTGAGACAATGGAAATGGAGAACTGCAGTTATATTTTATGTTCACAATAGGACCTATCCCTGGGGACCAGAAATGGAAGGATTACTGTCACATTTCCTCTAACTATAAATAAATTTACATAGCAGGGCTGTGCATAGCAAGTCTTGAGATTCCTCTGCATTTTCCTCATTAGCCAAAGTTTACAGCTGTCAGATCTAAATATTGTTACATATCACTAGGCTATATACACAGTATATATACTACTAATAAAAGCAACATCTTTTGTATTTAGTACTTCTCCATTTATAAAATAAAAAATGTCTGGCAGTTGGTGCTGTATTGTTGATGACAACTCCATGTCTTCCTTCCCTTTCTAAAAACATAAACATGTAAGACTTCGCATATTTGTATCACTATTTTTCCCAGTGTAATGTCAGCTTTGTTACTCCTACAGATACATACTGGCACTCAGGCAGGTTCCATAAATCTCTGTCAAGGAATTCTGTGAAAGGGGAAGTCACAGAATTAACTTGGCACAGGCATCGGAGGAGATTTATAATTTCAGATCAAAGAGGTGGTGTTCTGCAGTTTTTTGACTATTTCTTCAGTCAAGGAGTTAGAAGGCAGGCATCACAGACCTCTTTTCCTTTAGTGAAATTGCTTTATGGCAACACTACCCTTAAAGGGAAATTCTCTCTTTTCTCAACATCTGTGATTCATGGTAGTTGAGATACAAACATGTATCTTGACTGTTGTGAATATATATATATATTTATATATAATGTGTGTGTGTGATACCTCATGTGTTCTGCTAGAAGACAATCAGGAACAGAAACAACTTATTTCTCTACATTCCACTGCATTCTATAGCAAAGCAATTAGTAAGAATACCAGTTTCCAGCATAACTTCTTCAAATATTGGACAAGATCTCAGCATGCATAATGTGAAGGATATTTCAAGAAATGGAAAACACAAGCTCAATACACTCCTGACATTATAAGCAAGAAATGGCTCCGGCTGCTACTTGGCTTTTAGGAAATGCTTCACATTTTCAAGATCATGTGCTACTCCAGCTTGAAACACTGAGCAACTCGGAAGAGAAGTTCGGAGCCAGTGTGCTAGCTCCTTCGCCTTCCCAGAGGCAAGCCCTGACAATAACATCTAAGATGCAGGCAGCGTTTGCGGAGCAGAGGCCGAGGAGGGAAATGCCTTCTGCAGACCCAGCTTGCTACGATTAGTTACCAACAAGTAACTGAAAGTTCAGCAAGTTGGAATCTCACAGAAATATTTTTCACAAATACCTTTTTACTATTTCCTACTTGACAGTCCCCGCTTGGCAGAAGTTTTCTGCCCACAGTAACCGTACATTTCCCACCGAAAAGCTGCTAGGAAAAGAGACGTGCCCTTACTTTCTCCTTGCGCCAGCTTTCCACGACCTCGGCGTCGGTGTGCCGGCCGTCGAGGGGGACCAGGCTCTGCGACCAGGCGGCCAACAGCACGCCGAACCGCTGCACGGCCTCCTCCAGCTGCGCCACCCGCTCCGCGAACTCCCGCTCCGACAGGGCCATCTGGCTCAGCACATCCCGCAGGTTGCTCTGGCTGCGGAAGGCGCTCTCTTCCCACTGCTCCCAGTCCGAGCGCAGGGCCTGCATCTCGGCGGCCAGCAGCTGGCACCCGCCGACTGTCGTGCTGCGCTCCGCGGCCGGAGCCAGCGTCTCCACTCGGCCCAGTCGGCCCGCGCCGATCTGGCGGGACTCTACCAGCTCCTGCAAGGCGACATTGCCATGGTAACCCGCGGAGCCGCTGCCGGGAAGGGGAGGGGGCGGGCAGGCGGGGGGCAGCGCGCCGTGGGGCGGGGGCAGCGCCGGCCGCGTCCCGCAGCCAGCGGCGGCAGCAGCGCTGTCGCGACACGCCGCCGGGGGACGGATGGAAACACAATGCAGTCAACAGAGTGCGCCGGCTTCACACTGACCAGACGGCGGCTCTGAACCTTTCTTAAGGCGTAGGGGAGAGAGAGCTTCGTTTAGATCCTGAAAAATACTGCGTAGCTTGAGATGCGGAACATCAGGACTCGGTTGTGATCGCCTCCGTAAGGAACACGGGTATGCAGCGCTCTCAGCAGTTTTGAGAACACAAGCCTGCTGCTCAGAAAAGGCATTTTACAGCCTACCCATGAGCTGTGATGTACCATAATTGCTTGCACATGTCTTTTTTTTTTTTTTTTTTCCCCAGAAGTGAATTCTTTCTACAGGGTCCTATTTCAATCTCACACATGCTACAAGGGAATTTTGGGAGTTTTCAGCTTAAGAAGCTGGAGTATATAAACAACCCAATCACTGCATGTCATGTTATTTATTCTCGTTAGTCTCACGAGCTAGAAACCACTGTCCTCCTCCCTCGTTTTATACGTGGGGAGCTTGAACACAAAGGAGGCTGAAAACTACAAGAGTGTACAACAAATCTGCCATTTGATCTCGGGTATCCTGAACCCTCATCTAGTAGCCTGTCCGATGGCCCACTCCCACGTTTAGGAGCAGAGTAAAATGCAACTGGCATGAGTACCTGAACGTAAACATCAGGCACGAGCAAAACGTCCACTCTGCTTTAATGTTGCGTTCAGGAATATGTAGCTTGTTTAGGCACTCCAGCGCCTAGGGACGGATGTCAGGGTAAGGAGAGCGTACACAGGGAGGCAACACGTGCGTTTCTACAGTGCTTGGGGAGAACTACCCTTGCACTGCTTTATGCCTCTCCATTTCATGCAAATCAGAAAAGGTTGTTTCATACTGATTCAGACAATTCTGCTCAAGAAGAAAGCATATTCGGGGAGGAGGACAGAGCTGTATTCATTAATCAGCTAAGCCACATTTTTCTGTGATGCCACTGGGCTTCTGCTCTTGCAAATCATTTCCATGTGTGCTGTGGCTAACTCAGGTCTGACTGTACTTCTGCTTCATTAGTTTAATATGGATGGGGAGGAGGAAACAAAACGTAGCTTAGAAATCTTGCTTTCAGCTCACTGAAATGTAATCACCATTTCAAATGCACAAAGAGCAAGATCCCACGACTTGTTTGCTCTGGCCTGTTTTAGAGCATAGGGTCTGAATTGCAAATGAAATCATAAAAGCTAACTTGTCTTACATTGATTTTGGCCAGCTTTTTCTGAATGGCTGGTGTATCTCCAGATGCATCTGACCAGCGGTGTAGCTCTTCCTTTGCAGAATGGAGCCAGTCTGTGAATTCGTGCACAGCATCAAGGTACAGCAAATGATCCTTTACAATATCTTCCACTTTCCTCATTTTCTCCTACCATTAAGAGAGGGAAAAAAAAAAAAAGACCATTAAAGTGCTTAAATACTGCTGTGGCTTTAAGCATGCAGTGCTATAGAGTGCTGGTCTGACTCTATAGCGTCCATTTGAATGCTGAATAGAGCACAACTTACATCAGTAGAACCCAGTCAAAAGATGAAGAAGCCTTTTGAAAATGTATGCAAAAATGTGCTTTAACACATCCTTTAACACATCATGTATTGTTTAATAGTTGTCAAAGCTGCAGCTGTGCAACTCTGGCATGCTTTTCCCAACACCTCCTGGAGAGGGTCTTAGAGATCACCCATGAGCCATCCCAAGGAGCAGCATGCTGCGAGAAACACAGTTCTCATTTAGAAGCACAGTCTCTATCAATGCTCAGCAGAGTCTCAAAGATGTGCCATAAGAAGACCGCAAAGAAGGGCTTCTGCTGTTCAAAAGTGCAAAAGGTTCTTATGGTGCCGAGTTCCAATTTAGCCATCAGATCAGAAGTGGCGGCTGTCCCCAGCCACCTGCCTTGCAGCCCTGGAAGATGCTTCTCCTGACACAGATGAACAACAGCTTCATGGCTCTATCTTAATTTTTAATGTCAGCTCAAACTGGGGCCAGTTTACCTTACTGTGAAAAGGTGACATAGTGTACTGGTCTAGATTTGCCTTTGGTTTGAAAGAGGAGATTTGTTCTTATATTCTTGTGAGCTAACACTCAGGAATGTTTCTCAAAATTAGCCAAAAGTGAACCGAGACAATCACAAAACTTTTTACTCCTGGGTGGATACTCTAGATCTAACTGTCCTTAAATCTGTTTCAAACTACACCATTTAATTATGAATTAAACTCCAGTTATATTAAATTTTTAATAACTCAACGTTCACCTAATGCTTTAAAAAATTGAATTAGATTAATAAGCCCTACTGCTCCCTCTGAAAATAATGATCATAAATTCTCAGAATGTGTCAGACCATCTAGACAATGGATGGTTACTAGCTAAACAAAGATGAACTAAAGTACATCCTGTAAGTGTTTACATCTTAATGCATTTTATGCAACAACAGAGAAGAAAATGTCCACATGTGCATGACTCTAAACAAAATATTTAGCTCCCTAGGGAAGCAAAAGAGCCACAAGAAAGGCAACCACACACCTCTTAGCTCACACCAAAATATAGCACCAGTAGAGGGGGAGAGTGGAAGCAAAGTGCAACTTGGTCTCTTTTCGTGGCAATGGTTTCCACTAGTTGCAGTCAGTGCTGTTCTCTCCCAAGGGAAAGACTGCAAAGCTGCCTTTCTTGCTTAAGAAATTAGAATTATTGGTGCATATTGATTTTAGAAGAACACTACCATGCTCACTTATGATACTCTTCACACAAGTTCAAAAGTGTTGTATTGAGTGAGTCAGTCATCTTGGTATTGCTCCAGATTTAACGCCGCTGAAAGAAGTGGAGGATGAAACTGCACTGATTCTCTAGAAACCAGATTCATCGTTTACTATTTCCAGTAAAAAAAAAAAAAAAGAAAGAGAGCGCAGAAGTTTATCATAAAACCAAAAGAGTGTGTGACAGATGGTAATTTCAGACTATATAATCTGAGGGGGCTCTAATATCTATGATCTATGTTTAAAGCAATTAAACATGGACAATAACAGTAGAACTTATCACAAAAAAAAAAAATCCAAAAATAAACTGCGTGATTCCACATAATGATTTTTATTTATTAAGTTCAGTAAGAAAAATACAGATTTTTACTAAAGAAGTAAATTCATATGCCCTAGATTTAACATTTTTCCTAAGGGATAATTTGTTAGATCTTCCATTACTTTTTTACTCTGCTATTATTTTTCTGTAGATTAATTTACCTATAGGCCATCAGCACTATTCTCAGTACATGAAAACCTGAATCACACTTCCATCAGATTACTGAATTTATATACAGTGTTTACTTCAGTCTCATATTCGCCTGTTATTATGTGGCCTCTTCCTGATGCAAACTTTCCCATTAACTGAGATGGTGGAGACTGTAACTCAGTGTTCGTGTCACTCTTATAATCTGGTGGTTGGCAGACGGTCTCAGTGAGCTCACTTGCCTTAGAAACCAAACAGAATACTTGTATAACATGTGCAGTGCATAGTGACTTGAAACATCACAAAACATGGGAATGTATCTTTCTGACAATAGGATTTCTCCTTCTGACAGTATGTTTTCCACTCAGGGAGGCATTTTATTTTTCCCTTTCTAGGGAAAAACAAACATTTGCTAGGAATGAATGTAAAATAATTAGATGAAAAGAGACCTAGAAGAATGTCAGAAATATTCTTGTATATATGAAACTAGGAATAAAATATATGCCCTTCATTTTTCAAAAATCATGACCATACCGATTTCAATTCCCAATGCCTATTTTGCATTCAAATGAATTTTAGTGAACTACGTCCAACCTTTTTGTTAGACTCAACCATAACAAAAGGTAAGACTATTCACAGTCAATCTTTTAGTTACTAGAAAACCATGAAATTCAAAACTTTAGCCTCATATACAGATGTTTAAACATTTTTCTTAGTTCAGATGGCAACCTTTGCCTTTATCTTACCTTGGCTACAGTTGAGATGTCATTAAACTGTGTTTTTAGTTCTTCTTGAGCTGCATCTCCAAAAGAATCATCCTCTGTTTTTTCATACAGTTCCACAGCTTTTTCAATGAGTTGCTGTAAATCACCAGAGTGATCCTCTATCTCAGAAACAATAGCCTGGAAGTGGTCCAGCTGAGCAAACTTCTCCTTCAGACCAATCTGTGGTTCTAATGGCTGTTCCACTTTGCAATCCAATTTCTCTAACCACTGTTCCAGCTGGTTTTTCCTTTCCAGATACTCATTCCACTGGCTAATGACAGACTCTAGGCAGCTTACATTAAAAGAAACATACACAGTACAGATGAGAACTTTTGAAAAGCCTGAAAAAAAGAGTCTGTTTATACCTTAATTGTTACACTGTCTGTAGCCATGTATAATATGTTTTTTCCTCCATCTTGCTTTAGTTTTCTTTGTCAACTTACATCCAAGCTATTTTAGAATTTCTAGGTTCTATGGGCTACTGTGTATAACCTGATACAACTGCTTCCCTAATATATGTTACATGAGCAATCTGTCTGTCTCAGGTTAATGAAAATCACATTTCAGGGTCTGTCCAGCAAAGTAAAATACAGAGCATTACTGGAGTTATTTATGATCAGAGTAATAAAATGTACAGCAGCCTACGAAATTATTGACAATTAAGGGATATTGTGGCAAGTTCTGGAAGAAAAAATCAATTATATACAGTCCCATTTAAAATTTATAAGAAATGTTCACTTCTGTTATATTTTGCTCCTCCTAGCAGATCACCAGATTTCTCTGAGATTTGTGTTGAGAAATGTAACCCTCATTCCACTGGACTTAATGATAGATACGAGTGTGTAAGGATTTAATTCAAAATGTAACAGTATAGCCTAATCTAAATAATATTTTATGACAAAATTTGAGTAAAATCAAAGTGAAATCTTAAAGGCAGCCCATTGTAATTTTCTACATATAATTGCATTACAATTATGGAATAAGTACGAAAGTGGCACCAATTCCACTTGCAACCCTACAATTTACCCATGTCATGGCTCCCACCATTGATAGCTGATATTTAAGACCCAGATACCCTAGCACTCAGATTATTTACACTACAGATCTGTGACCTTTCTGGTGCAAATCTGTGAGTTTTTTGACACAGGGAAAACTTTGTTTTCATTAGAGAACTAAGGAAGTAGGATCATGCAGAAATTCAGAAAGGGGCCATTTTTATCCAGTAATGACTGGGATGGTGGAACAGAGAGTGCTTGTAAAACCCACAGATGAAAACAACCAGGGAGTGGGTGGAGCTAGTTGGATGACAGGATTTAAATATCACATGTTCTTCAAAGAAATTTTTAAAAGATGGAGTTTGATGATGAAAATAATGCTCTATTTAGGACGAAGAATTCAGACATATGAATACAGAACTGACGATAACTGCCTAGGCTTAGTACTGTGGAAAAGGATTTGGAGATGGCTGAGGATAAAGTCAACAAAATCCAACAATATGATACTGTTGGAAAAAAGGAAAATCTCATTCTGGAGTGTATTAAGGGGCGTGTTGTACGGGAGAAAGGGGAAGTATTGCTAATCTATTCAGAATTAATAAGGTCTCAAATACAGTAAGAGGTCAGCCCACTTTCAGTTAATATCTTTTAAGAAAAATGTAGACAAAGTAGTGATAGTCTGCAATCTACTGAAAAGGAAGCAAGAATGAAAGTCCAGAAAGTATTAGTACTGAGAAAATGAGAAACATCAGTCTGTCTAGAACAGAGATGATGGAGGGCTTCAAACTCTGAATTTCTACCAAGATCAAGACAAGAAGAAATCAGCTTAATTGGCATGAAAGATTATTTGGAGACGATTTTAGGATTTTTTTTTAATTAAAAAACATAAAGAAGGACAGAATTGAAAAACTTTCCTAGACTTTTTCAAGAAAAAGGTAGATAAATATCTGTTAGATGTTCTTGGTTCCACCCAAGTACAGGTTCAATAACTCAGACAGCCCTTTCTAGCTTTTTCTCAGTGTGAATTTGTATGATTTCTATTTATTTTTAAACTATCATCCATTGCTATCTCATATGAAATTTGATTCATCTGATAGGGTCAACTCATCTTTTTACAAAAGGATGCATTTTTGGAGGCAATTTTGATTCTCTCTGATATACAACTTTCCCCTCACTTAAAAAGTGAAGGAATGAAAGAATAGAACCCTATGTGCTGTAAGGTACCCCTCTTTGTAAGCAAAGATGGCAGGGTCTGACCTGTGTTTTCCACTGAGTTTTACCTCTGCCAGTTTACTGAGGTGCTGATGATGTCATTCCATACGTCCTTCAATGTCTGAAGCTCAGTTTGTATCACCTTTTGTCCTTCCTCATTGCTGCTTCTAAGTGCTTGTTCTCCCTTGCCAATGGCCATGTTCAGCTTAACTTCACCATCCCCTTTGAGCAAAAGGATCTCCTGTGAGGCAAAATAAGTCAAAATATCAAATGCAACCTGCTGAGAGATGAAAGCTGTTACTCATTCAACAGTGGACACCATCTTCCCTGAGCTCATTTATCCCTGACAGCCATACCCAGTATGAAGTCCTAGGCACCTTTTCTTTCAGGTGCCTGTTCCTTGCTAACTGCAAGTGACACAGCAGTTTAACCTGAAGACCTCCTGTGACAGATACATCAAAAGCCTCTCTGTGTCAATTATTCCAAGGCTTCCTGTCCATTAGAAAGGTTTTTTGGACCTGAATACACATTTTCATTGTTTGTTACTCCTTATGGAATGTAATACCTGGCACCCGGCACCATTATTCTTCACCCTGTTTTTCATACCTCATATCACAATTTGTCAAGATCCCTTTAAACTTTAATCCTCTCCTTCACAACCATAGAAAGAATAAAATACTTCTTTTCCACTGATATGCCCCACACCCAGTGTTAATCTTGATGCGCAATATCTAGTTGTATCCTTCTTTACCTGAATTTGTGTCAGTCGTCTCTCTAGCGTGGCTTTGCTACCAACAGTGCTCTCTGACGATGCCAGTTTATCTTGAACCTCTTTCACCCATGACCACATACTCTGTAATGCCTCCTCCAAGGTGAGATGCTCTTGGAGTGCAAGCTGACATGTTCGTAGCTTCTCCTTGACGGTTTTGACCATATTCTGATAATTGGTGAGATGTTGAGAGGCCAGGCGCACTTCTCTTCCTGCACCATGTCCTTCTTCATTTAAAGCCTGTGCCATTTGGGATAGCTTATCAAAAGACTCCCTGAAAGATGATACTGAGAGTGAAAATCAGTTTCGGAAAGCATATGATATTGTTATAGCAGCAATCAGAAGTTATGAAGGTTGCTGACATAATCACCTGTCCCACCAGTGATAGCATTCATAGTTAACAGAAAAATTAGCTGGGAGACACCGTAAGTAAATACAAGCAGTGTGTGTTTACTAATATCTTTACTTGTGTACAGTGCCATTTCTTGTGGATTTTAATGCTTTAAATGACCACACTGAAATCTTTGTGTTGGACATTTGAATTAAAAGCTACCTTAATTTTCTTTTCAGCTGTCAGACTTTCCAGTTCTATATGAACTGCTAATTTTTTGTACCTGTCAAAGCTCCTGAGAAGTTTATCGTCTTTGATGGGTTGGAAGGCATGCTGAAAAGGTCAGGATTAAACACTGTCTCTGGGGTTCAGTACAAGGGTCAGGAAAAGGGATTAAAACTCTGGGTTTATAGAGCCTCAGTTAATCTCAGCCTACTGGATCACGCATCCTGATACCCTTTGGTTACAGGAAATTTACATCAGGCCAAAATGTCTTGCATCACTCTCAAGGGGATAGGTAGAGACTGGGTGTTTCCTTTTAGCATGCTGTGAGGCTTGAACAACTGACTAGTATTGCTGTTCTATCTTCACCAACCTAATAATAAAGAAAGAGAATTTGAAAAACCACTGTGTACTAAAAAAGGCAATTACTTCATCAGCTATTGGCTAAGTCTGAATTCCAGAAAGATTTTACAGCCAATATGGGTGTTATTTGAGCTCTTTTATAGACAGTTATATGGAAAAGGGGATACTGCTAACTCAGATGGATCTGAGTGTTGCAGGGCAGAAAGAAAGAACATTTTAAAATGAGTACCATGATAAGTGTTGTTTTTACTATTGCTTTTACAAGCAACATTTTTAAAGATAATATTTTTCAGTCTCCATTTATTAATGAAGATAAGCTTTTTTTAATGAGAAACGCATCAACATCAAATTTTGGAGCTGGCTTCAAATTCCAGTTTCCTTAAAACTGGAAATATCTGGATTCAGCCTTTTTACAGAGTATGTTGCAACACCCTTGTCTTTCACAAGCACACTTTACCCCAAGAGTTCAGTTTCACTGTTGCTTTAGCAGAACAAAAAGTAAGAGTACTTTAGGAAATGTATTTCATATTACCTTGAAGTCAGTAACTCTTCCAGGAACTTCTCCACCCTCTGTACCTCCTTTTTCTTCTCAGGAATAAGGTGTTTGCTCTCTCCTAATGCTTCTGTGCTTATTCTTTCTTCCATGTCATGTATCCAGAGGCCAAGTTTCTTGTGCTGATCTTCAAAACTACAGGACAGAGAAATACTGCCTTAAAAATATTTCTCAGGTGGAGTGAAGTTAGTAAGAAGTTAACTCAATCCTTGCAATATCCACAAGACCAGGAAAATAAAGTTAGGTATCAATTTCTTGCTTCAAGAATAAGAGTTGTACACAAAACATAATTCCACAGTGACTGCTAATCTAAAAATATTCAGCAACACTCTAAAAATGTTCAGCAAAATCATGGGAACTACAGTGAAAAAAGAAGCCTCAAAAATTTAAAGTGACAGTGCTTTTATTTTTTACTAGATTCAATAAAGGCAGACCAAAAGAAAGCTTTTTCCAAATCCTTATGATTTCTTCTCAGATTAAAAAATGGGTAAAAATGAGCTTTTACTCAGTATTGACACTTGCAACATCTGAAGTTTTGTGCTTTCAGTTTCTCCAGCTGGAAAGTAACTGGAATCTCGAGCACTCAAAATTCAGAAAAACAGGTTCTGGCCCTAAGTTTGAAAAATCATTCCTTACATGAACACACACCATCTTATTTTCCTGTTTTACCCATTACTGCTACACTAAACTTGCTTTCAATTAGCAACACTTTTGAATCTAGTTATACCTAAAAATATTTGAACTGCCAAAATTCCATCTCCACATAACAATTAAAGAGTGTTTTCTTATTAGGTCCTTAGGAAATATGTCCATCTGGAATGGGACAGGACAGATGCATGCTGTGTAAAAAGCATACTGTCTTCAAACCCAGGGCAGAACTTGAAAATTCATCACACCTTTTCCTTGCAGGAAATTGCATTTAAATTACTGAGATCCCAACTGCTGATTTGGGATCGCATGAGCTATGCAGATCTTCTGCATGTACGATCCTGACCTTTCATTCTTTAACCAAATACATATCCTTGGAGCAAGACTTGTTGCTTTGTTTTTAGCAGAGAACTTATTTTTCTTTTAATTATTTCCAAAGAAAAAAGCATAGAGGACTAGAGTAACTGTAAATAATTTCAGGCTGTGCCCTGAATTTTATGCAGTCCGTCTGTGACTACTGGTATTACCTTCCCAAGTGTGAGGCACAAGCTTCCAGGGCCTTCTTATCATTCAGACACTGGTTGAGGAATTCCTGGAAGTTCTGGTTAGACTTGGCTATTTGCTCCTGAATATGGCTCACAAGTGGTTTGGGTAAGCAAGCATATAAACTTTCTCCTTCCTTGCAGGCAGCGTCTAACTTGTTCTGTCCCTCACTAACAGAATCCAGCACACCCTGTGTAAGGAAAGAATACAGTTTAAATATGCAAGATTTTTATTAGAAGTGGTTAGATTTCCCCAAGATGAGAACCATGTCTAGCTATGGAAAAAATTCTAAGCAGATAATTCAAATAAAATTTTATTAAGTGGTGCTACAATTCAGAGAGCTAAATTTTGCTATTTGGCAGCAAGGTAATATTTGCTTTCTCTGGATAGTTTAGTCATGTCCTGAAGAAGTTACACATTTCAGGAATAAGGGCTGTTTGCAGTTCGTGTCTGCTATTTGTCTTTGTCCCATCAAAAATCTACACAGATAAACTTTGACATATCAGTGTTAATCTGGAAGATTGAATAAGTAATAGTGCCAAGAAAAAGTAGGAAAAGGGAAAAAAGAGAAAGAAGGCAAAAAAAGGAAAAAAATATTAAAAATCAGAAACTAGAATAGTTTAGTTACACAGAAACCTTCCAAAAATCAAATTCTGATCTCTTGGAACAGCGAACACAGTTTCCACTTCATTCCACCTACAGTACATACTGCTGTCTTGAACCATTCTTACATTACTTTTGTGGAAACAAAACCAATAAATATGGTAGCATATACAAATTATTTTACAGGTAGAATTGGATAAATACAGTCAAATTCCTAATTACTCTTTTTTGAATTTGTTCACTATACCTGCAAGTCATGTAGCTTTGCCTCTATGGCTTTGCTGTCTCCAGACCTGTCAGACGATTCTTTTACTGCAGCCTTCACACCAGAAAACCATTCCTGGAATTCTTGCAGGGAATCTTATTTATATAAAATATAGAAAGAAAAGAATATTTTTTTAAGAAGCAGCATTATCTGCAATACTATAGAGCTGCCTTCCACAATTCGTCCATCCTTCAGGAACAGTGCATAAAAGCTAACAGGGTGAGTCTCGTTGCGTCCTAAAGTGCAGTTCATTTCACAAAAACTTTTATGTTTCCACTGTAAACATCCAAATGTGAAGAGTTCTACTAGGGTCCCTGTTATAGTCAATGGGAAAAGACAACCATTTTCAAACTATGATATGTCCCAATTTATTATTGGGAATCACAGAATCATTGAATGGTTTGGGTTGGAAGGGACCTTACAGACCATCTAGTTCCAGCCTCCTTGCCATGGGCAGGGACACCCTCCACTAGACCAGGTTGCTCACAGCCTCATCCAGCCTGGCCTTGAACACTCCCAGGGATGGGGCATCCAGAGCTTCTCTGGGCAGCCTGTTCCAGTGCTTCACCACCCTCTCCATGAAGAACTTCCTGATATCCAATCTAAATCTCCCCACTTTCAATTAAAACCCATTACCCCTTGTCCTGTCACTACAGGCCTCTGTAAAAAGCGCCCCCCCGCCCAGCTTCCGTGTAGGCCCCTCAGGTACTGGAAGGCTGCAATAACGTCTCCCTGGAGCCTTCTCTTCTCCAGGCTGAACAAGCCCGACTCTCTCAGCCTGCCCTCATTGCAGAGGTGCTCCAGCCCTCTGAGCATCTTTGTGGCCTCCTCTGGACTCTTTCTAACCAGTCAATATCATTCTAATGCTGAGGGCTCCACAGCTGGACACAGTACTCCAGGTGGGGTCTCACAAGAGCGCAGCCACCTTAATATATAACATTAAAAAATCTTAATATATAAGATTAAAAATTGCCTACTTCTCTCCACTGACTATCCAGGGAGCCCAGGAAATACTTCAAATGGTGACTTTTATGCCAGAAACATCTCCATTTGTTTATATACATCTCTATGGCAAATACACAAGGTGTATAAATACAACAGAGATGTATACTAAGAATGAAGAACAGAGGAGCTGAGATTGACTTTCATACATACTATGTGTTTAAAGTTGAATTCTGTTTTTGTAAAATGCTTTGTTTCATAGCAGTTATCAAATGAACATTTGGAAACAGGACTTTCTGAAAGGCTCCATACAAAAATAAATTTGTAATTGCAAGTGACATCACTGGAAACTCTGGCAGACTCCAGAATGATTCATGGCTGTGGGCTAACGGCTCATATGAACAAGCCTGAAGACTCACGAAGGAAATGTTTTTCCAAGGACTCTTGCATGCTGGCCTGTGTCCTGGAACAGAGCTGATTCACAGCTTCATACTTCTTTATTAATGAAGTGATAGTGCCACCAAGAGTTTCCAGCTCCACAGAATGGTATTTGCGACAAAGGCTGTTGAGGTTCTCACGGGTCGAGTCAATGCTGCTCTGCTGAAGCTGAAGGTCTTTTTGTGTTTCCTGAAAATGAAGTTACAACACAAATATGACATTTGTAAAGAAACAAAAGTGCCCTCATTTTTCCTCGAGCATTCCTGCTCCTCCCATATGCTCCTTCCTCCTACGGTCTATTGCAAGTCTAGAACACAATGAAAGGAAGAAGTACTGGATCATGTTTCCTTAATTTTCCAAGCGAAATGAATCTTTGAAACTAAAGCGCCATCTGAAAAATGCTATTTATCATGGTTTACTACCCTACTAAAAATAGTTTTCAAGGCATATAGAATAGCGATTTTCAGCAACGTCTGAAGATACATGTGAGATGCAATACGACACTGGTATTTGGTGGGACTTTGTATACAATCAAGAGGATGCAGTCTACTAGGATGCAGACAAAAGAATTGCTATATATGAGGACTGAGGAGGACTTCTGAGGTGGAAATTTGTGTTTACATTGAGTTCAGTCCAGTGTCTTTTATTGTGATGAGTTAAGCATTCATAACTTACGTTGCAACGGAGTCAATGGACTTGTAAACATGCTGGAGTAATGACTGAAGAGATCAATATAACAAAACCAATTCTTGTCCCCACAAAAACTATATTATTCATTATAATCTTCTAAAAGGTTTGTACAAAGTTAGTAGATCAGAACTATTGTTTGTTGGTGAAACTTCTTAAAGAGTATCCCTGCATTATTTTCTAATATTCTAGCAGCATTGCAGGAGATACATATATTTTATCAAATGAAAATTAAGTGTAATGCTTAACAAAAACTCTGAAAGATCATTGCATAAGAAAAAAGCATATTCATTTTCTTCAGCACCTACCTTCACTTTATTCAGAGCTTCAGGATCTAGGTTACGTGCACAGCTTAACAGTGTCTCTTCCTCTTTTGTTAACCAGTCTGTCATCTGATCAATAAACTTCTGTAACTGCATCTTCTGAGTACTGAAATCTTTCAGTGTCTCTTTTGCTGTCTCTGACATTTCTTTGGCATGTTCCAACTTCTGCCTCAAATCTGATTCTATAAACTAGAAGCAAAATGTTAAGTATTAAAGCATTTAAATAAAACATTTATTATGGTGAATGTTTATTGACAAAATGCAAAGTAGGAAAGTGACACACAATGATCATGTTACATCCGAACTAAAGATACTTACATAACTAAAGGTGTCAACCATTCAGGATTAAGTCTGAGATATAAAATAATTCAAAGAAGAGATACTAATCTGTAAAAAAGACAGACTGCAAACTGTTGAAATTATCCACTTCTGAAAAATTAAATAGTTGATCTTTTTCCTTTACTAATTTGCCATATTGACGGAGTATGACACAACTATCTCCATGAAAAGAAATATCAGTTGGTGAGACTTAAGAGCGCTGAGGCTTAAAGTATCTCAGTGTAAGGCAGATTAAAACTGAAGACAATAGAAAAATAAGTTAGAATATTGCACATTAACCTTTTTGAAGGCAGCAATATGCAAAATTATAGTAGATGTTAGCTGTGCATATATTACTAATAAAAGGTAAATCAAATCAGTCATAATATTTATAAAGGAGCAAGTACTGAAAATTCTTTTAAGGAATTGTTTATATTCTTAGGATCTGAGCTAACCACACTGTAGTTCACTTATGTAACATTTGAATGTTGGCAAATAATTTGGGTTTATGTTTAGCTTGTGAGGCTTTATTTTCAACGTTGCATTTATATAATGCAATTACTGCAGGTATGAGTTAATCTTTATTGTATTTATCATATTTAGTAGTTGGAAATAGGTGTGTGCTGGTTAACAGTGATATTCTGCAAAATAATTTGCTCTAAATTTTGCTCTACGTGGACAGATATTTATTCTGAAACACGATTAAACCTGAATTTTATGAACCTCTCATGTAAAGGAAACCATTTGGGAGAACATAAGCACTTTGATATAATTTGCACATCTTTATACTATAAGGTTCTTGACCCATATATGATTGGTAATCTAGGCTTATGTGTATGGTCACAGCAAAATATGAACAAAGCTTGTTATACAATTTCTGTTAAAATCTGATAAATGGTTCTGAAATAAATATCTACTGAGATACTTCTCTGCCTGTGGAAACAGCAGAAGTCAGCTTAACTTTCAAAACTTCTGACATTGAAAGTGAATAATCTCACATAGAAATTTCCATTTGAAATCAAACATCCAAAATAGTCATACTTTGGTTGTGTGCCCTAGAACATAAAAAATAAGGACCTAGACAATAATGAAAGTTCAACAGCTCACCTTCAGGGTTCATATTTTACTTCTCTCTTGTAACAACTAGTTCAGGGAAGTAATTTCAGTCCACTTAAAAAACTTGTTTTGATAAAGCAAATAAACGAATTGTACTGCATTATAATTACTTCAAAGAGGCAAACAGTGTATGCACTCACATATGATGTGGCTTAATGTTGTGCAGTGTAGAGAATATCATCTGTCTCATATCTGATCAGCTACCTTACAAACTATTTATTTTGATTTAGTAAAAAATAATTTCACAACTCTAATGTTCAACTACTTTACGGCATAATTTTTTCAGAAAGAAGTCAAAGTTAAGTAAAGAAATATGAGCAAAGAATAGTTACGATACATATAAATAATGCTGTGTCTGTCATCTTGAAAGAAAAAGGCAGTACAGGAGAGACACAAATTTCAGGAGGAGTTTCTTCTTTCTCATTTGAGCACAGTCTGCGATTACCAATATCTTTTCTTTTACCTGGAGATCTGCAGGAGGCTCTTGACTACGGGTCAGTTCTTTGAGATCTGCAATTTTGGAATTAAGCTGCTCCAACTTCAGTTCCTTATCCTTGACTTCAGACTGTAAAAGAGACGTAGGCAAAGTTTCATACCAAAC
This sequence comes from Rhynochetos jubatus, assembly GCA_027574665.1. Classification (NCBI taxonomy): domain Eukaryota; kingdom Metazoa; phylum Chordata; class Aves; order Eurypygiformes; family Rhynochetidae; genus Rhynochetos; species Rhynochetos jubatus. The sequence continues at coordinate 55,709,585 of CM050650.1, forward strand.
TACAAGAAGGTTTTAGTCCTTCAGGATGCTCCAGAAATCACAAAAATTAAAGAAAATATAACCAAAACTTAGGAACCAAAGGGAAACACTGTTGTTCTATTAGCTTTCTCTGAAAATCTCCCATCTCTTTTCCTTTATTCAACTCAGTTCAGAGATTTTTTTCCCCTCTGTTAAAATAACAACACATATTTTTATCATTTAAAATGCACTAACAGCTTCAGTTTCCTAAAAACAGCTGAATAAAATGGGAATGTCATTGTTTATTCGACTGGAAAAATCTACTGTGGTTGTTGGGTCCGATTTAATGGCATGCAGAGTATAATACATGTGCTCTCTGGTTTTTATTACAAGGAAGTGAGCTCTTGGAAAAAAATTAGAGACAGAAATAAATTTTAGCCTCAAAAGGGAACTAAAAAAACGCTGCTATGTATGCACTGACATATCTGGACCTTGTATTTATTGTGGTCATACAGATCCAAGTTATAAAGAAATATTCTACATATTAAAAAAAATGCCAAAGTGAAAGAGAAAACCATAATTTGTATAATTGCAGTTGTGAAGTATTAGGCAAGTAATTGGTGTGTGTATCCTATTCCCAAAACCTACTTTTCTAAAAAAATCACACAGATCACTCCAATTAAAAGATTGGACAGTAAGTTTCAGGATTGCTGCACTTAATGCCTGTCCTGAATGGTAGAACCTCAGGGGGTCTCACTAGATACCTCAGGGGGTATTTTGTGCTAAGGAGGATATAATATTCGGTGACTGATCAAGAAAGGGACCACTGCTATGAATCCTATAGGAGGTACACTGATTATTTCTGTCCACGCTCATCTATTTCTGATTGCTGAAATAGCAGGACCTTTCAGTGGACTGCCTTTCCTCTTGCCTTTACAAAATAAAGTGAAAAAAAAGTATCATGGACTGTGCATTCTGTGATTGCAAATATATCCACAATGCTCATGCCTTCTGCTATTCTGACCCTCTGACACACCTGTGTTTTGGGTACTACCGATCAGTTTTAACAGTGATGAATTTATGTGGTCTGATTGCTTTACTAATCAGAATGACATCAGATAAAGCTTGTCCTGAGCAAAATACTGATTTAGCACCATTTCATATTCTATCACACTACTTGTATATGTTTACTGTGCATCTTCTTAATCCTAGAATTGTAGAATAGTTTGGGTTGGAAGGGACTTCTAAAGGTCATCTAGTCCAATGCCCCCTGCAATGAGCAGTGACATCTTCGACTAGATCAGGTTGCTCAGAGGCAATGAATTTAGAGGGCAACACTTCTGCCCCTCCTTCTTCACCTGTCCCTTCTGGACGGCCTGCAGCCATCAGTTCAGCACTACATTCATGGGATTTGTCCCACCAAGTTTCAGTACTGGCAACTAGGTCATAGCTTTCCAGCAGCTCAGCGGCTTCCAAATCATGCTGCGTGCATTGGTATAGAGGCACTTCAGCTGGGTTGTGTCACGCCCTTAGAAGAACACCACTTAATTCCTCTGAAGTATTTCATTGGTGTTTCCCTGTTGGGTCCTTGTTGTGGGTTAACCCCAGCCAGCAACCAAGTACCACACAACCACTCACCTCCTCCCTCTACCAGTGGGACAGGGGAGGAGAACCAGAGGAAAATATAAGGAAACTCATGGGTTGAGATAAGAACAATGCAATAATTAAAATTAAATTAAATAATGATACTAACAATACTAATAATACCAATATTATTACTAATAATATGCCATGAAAATAATGGAAAAGAAACAAATGATACAACTGGTCACCACCCGCTGACCAACACCCAGCCAGTCCCCAAGCAGCAAGAGCCACAGTCAGAAAGCCTGAGAGCGAGAGAGAAACACCCCCAGCCCACTCCCCAGCTTCTGTACTAAGCATGACACTTTATGGCATGAAATGTCCCTTTGGTCAGTTTGGGTCACTGTCCTGCCTGTGTCCCCTCCCAGCTGCTTGTGAGGAAGAAGCTGGGAACACAGGTGCAGCATCAGAAACTGAAAAAGTCCTTGAGTTGATATAAACATTCATTAGCAACAACTAAAAACATTAGTATTTTATTAATATTCTTCTCAGCACAACCAAAACATAGCCTCATACCAGCTACTGTGAGGAAAAATAACTGTATACCAGCTAAGACCAGCACAGTCTTATTACCTCAGGAGCCCCTGGCTCATCTCCCCAAGGCTTCAAGTGTGCTGCAGTGTAGCCAGCACATCGCAAAGCAACAGGCTGAGGGTCCTCACTAGCACCCTGTCCCTCTAGCCACCGTGTGTCACCCCACAGCTTGTCACCAGCAAGCCTGATATTATCTAGTTTAAAGCTTTGTCCATGAGCCCTGCTAGCTTATGAGCAAAGACCCTCTTCCTCCTTTGAAAAAAGTGAATTCCACCTGATGCCAGCAAGCCTGGTGCTGTGTAGGCCATCCCATTATCGAAAGGACATCATTTATTTCAAATGAAGTACAACATGGCTCATTCTGTGGCTGATCTGCTGTATATTTTAAGCCAAGAGAGGCAGTATGCAACCTGAACGCTGGCTAGATTTCTAAAACACTATCCAGAAAAGAAAGACATCATCTTAATGAAATTGTTAGAAGTTGACATTAAAATTTGCCCTCCAGGCCAGCGTACCTTTTTTCATTGTCTGGAGAATCTAACTTCTTAGGTAAGATTTTCGAAACTACTCATTTTTTGTTAAACTTCAGCTGAAGTTGTCTAAAATTTCCATCCGTTTCTCTACTTGAACAGAGTTCAGTCCAATGCCACGCTTTCAGAAATTTTTGTGCTTGTGAGAACACCTCATCACATATTGCTAGAGCCAAAGTAATGGCAGCTTAGATTTAGTAGGAGATAAGTCACTCTTATTTCTGTCAGAAGCAAACAGCTTCAAAAAAGAACTGGAATACTGTCAGGTAGCCATTGGGTTAGTGGTACCACCGTTTGAACAGGGGACACAGTGGTCGGTCTACAGCAGCACAGCCTTCTCTATGTGCCTGATATCACTTGAGATTTTGGTCTAGAACATTTTTATCACTGATTTACGGGTAAGCACCTGGAAGTCTTTCAGGAGGACCTCCATTCTCTGACTGTTACTCAAGTTGCTGATGCCTTCATTCAGTTCAGAAATGCACTTATTGCACCATCCATCCATTTCATCTCCAGTTTTCAGGATGTCATCCCATAGAGACACGCTTATACTCAGCCGGTTGATGTTGTCTTCAATTCTTTCAGACACCTTTCAAGAGCGAAGAATGTATCAATACCATTCACAAATTAATTTTAGATTTCTTTATTTTGCAGCCAGTTGTAAGACAAGTGTATCAGAACTAATTAGTAAGCCTAGGTGAAATAATTTTCTTAGATTTAGGTCTAAGTAAGTTCTGAATTCTAATTTCAATTTAGTTACGCAGATCATAAAATGAACAAGAATTGTTCTGTTACTAAAAAATTTGTATATTTTTTTACTGGGAAAGAGTGTTATGTTCAAATAAACTCTACCTCTAAAACCACTTAAATTTATCTTTCTTACGTAACATAGGAATTTGCTAATAAAGCACTATAAATACCAAAATGTAAAATATTAGCTTTTATATGATGTTTCTCTTCTATAATGTCTTTCTCAACATAAACACATCTTTTATGCTTAATACAATTTACTGCCTAATTTATTTAGTTCAATTTACTTTAATAAAGCAATACTGACATACATTAAGTGAGAACTTAATCCAAATTTATACTCAGAAGTGTGCACTGAGCAAATTTACACTATTAACAGCCATAAATTGTTGGAAGACATTGTTTTAAATTTATCAAGCGGATGCCACAACTTTGTGCGTACAATGGATGCCAAATCCCTATGATTAACCCTCTGAGATACACTTCAAAGTAAACCTTACCAAACAACTGCACTTTAAGATGCTAAGATTAATACTAATTAATACTATTGAGATGCTAACATTAATACTAATACTGTAACTTTAGCCCAACTGAAAAACTGTATTCCACATACAAACACCAGACGCTTACATCTAGCCATTTGTCCACCGTACTGTTCATATCTGTTTTTACCACAGTGGAGTCGCAGTTATGCACTCTTTTCAATTCTGCTAGCAAATATTTTCCTTGATTGGTGAAAGTATCCAGGTCTTTTTGTTTATCACTCAGATCGTTCTTGGCAGCTTCATGCTGTGGAAATAAATATTTGCTTGTTTAAGGAAGCCTTGAAGAAAAGAAAGAAAAATCCATTTCTCCAGGCACCCATCCCTAGCCCTGCGGTATATGTTATACCTTTGACAATTGTCATTCAGCATACCAACTAATATTTAACTATGCCACAAAATACAGAGGAACGGACATGGCTTTCTCATGAGCATAATCAAATAGTATGATTGTTCTTACAAATAAAGCACGCAAGTGGGAATAATGAATTGTGAATTTCCCCCACTTGGTAACCAGCTACATTTGGGACTTAAGGCAATTAAAGAAAATTATTATTATTATTATTTTTATTGTTATTCAGACTGTACATGTATAGAATTGAATAGTAAGAACCCATCATTGACTAACTAGCATCTAAAATCTGTTCTGGAATTACAGCAGAGTAAACAGAGGGTGTTGCAAACAAAATTTAGAATTGTAAACCTCGTCACTCCTACATACTCTGGAAAACAACAGTACAAATGTGTTCAGAATGGAATTAGACAAAATCTTCAGGGCTACTAAGTTTGCAACTCTAGGCATAGGGGATTTTTTAAAACACTGTCACTGAAGAGGTGACAACATGCTGAGAAAGGATCACAGTAAGCATCTTACAGTTTTTTCTTTACCAAGTATCTGCTTTACAGAGCAGCATTAGAGATAAGCTGCTAATGCGGATGCAGATGGCCACGTGGCCATGCCTGCTCTATTATGGTAGGAGTTGTGTGAAGTATTTATTGCGCTCCTTCAGGCCTAGATGTGGCCACTGTTTCAGCAGTGAACCCTACACAGCCCAAGGCTCACATTAAGGAGAGGAATCATATGGAAGTTACATGCATTTCTTTGCTAGACTGGTAAGCTCTGTTCTGGCTTTCAGTTCTAGTTGAAATGTTGATTAAAACCAGGGCATAAATATGCACAGTTTAGAATGAGGTTTATACAGATCTGACTGAAGAATTTTTAATGAAGAGCTCAACAGGCTTCGAAATGAAATTCCCCTCTGAGTGAATGGAAAGAATGTAATGCAGAACTGTTTTTCCTTACAGGCTGATGGATAGAAAATTTAGAATTTTAGAAATATGACCCAGTGAAATGAATGGAATGCAGGGATCCCAATTCTTTATCTCTGCTCAATGGCCGGTATCAACATTGTAACCCTTGGAATAAGTCACCTTAGGGAAAGAAACAGATATTAAAATTGCAGACATCAGAAATGTGTGCAATTAATTTTCATTTGTTGATTTTTATCCATTCAAAAAAATTATCCAATATGGAAAAACATGAAAGTATGTTGACTGGGAATGTCCTCTCATACTACGATAGGAATATATTCTCAAGGTATTTTATGTAAAGAGCAGATAAGTTATGATTTTCATATAAATTAATGTTTTGCATTTCTAGGTGTTAAAATTATAAATAACAACAATTAAATACACATTCATGGATCTTACCAAAATGATGAAAGGACTATATTCTTTCCTCATTAGAATCTGTACAATTTAAACCATGAATATCAGTGTGACAAGATTTGACAATAAATTCAAGGAACTTTAAACATAGCTCAAGGGCACCTTTCAAGCAGAAAAATGCATCTAAATCAAAGATCCCCCATTTGAAAATATATGTAATTACCTTTGATAAAGTTCGCCTGACATCTTCATGATCCTTCCAAATGGATTTGATGGCACAAGCACTGTCAGCACTGTCTATGACTTTTATTACTGTTGACTTCAAGCTCTGATATTCCTTCATCAGATCAATAAGAATGCAGGACTGCTCCTTTCTATAATGTGAAAAGGCTGTGTTAGAAGATGTTTCTGAAGAAAGGAGAATGTGATGTAGTAATTCACCATGGGTAAATCAGGATGCAGTGCTAAACATGTTTGAACAGCCAAGGAAATATTAACTTTCAGGTTTTACAAATCACTGTGGGTCCATACATCACAAAACATCTCACCGAAGAGACAGGGTGTGAATCGTCATCTCCTAAGTATCAGATGTCAAAGCAAAAGAAAGACTGAAACTGGAATTCAAGCTCCTCACTTCCTAAGTTTAGCATCTTACTGACCAGGAACCACACTATAATGATGCTGGCACTCGCGGCTCCTTTTTTTTATATATATATATATTTTTTTTAGAAGACTTGTTGCTTTAACATGGAGTATTTTGGGGGGTAAAAAGAAGAACTAAAGACTGAAGTAATGCAACATAAGCCTGATGATTTTGTCCTCCAGTTGTCAAGTGCATGTTTTTGGATCTTAAACATTACATTCCACTTACCTGTCATTCTGCTGAGAAAAGAATAACCTGCAGCTAAGAACAGGCATAATTTTTTTTCCACCCCCTCTCCAGAAAAGCCTATTTCTGTTCAGGCAATGGACAGAAGGAAAAAACCCAAAAGTATTCAATCCAATCCTGGTATTTATACTGAAGTGAGAGAAGGAATACTAATACTTTGGTTGTGTTTAGTTGTAGAACAGTGTTTGGCAATGATGAAAGGAATTTAGGAAACATGACATTGACAAGAAAGAGACGTAATTGCTTTAGGAGCTGGCTCTTCTCTGAACGTTGCAGAGAGCTCTCCAAAATAATCAGGTTCAGAAGGGTCTAAAATTGTGTCTATATGAAAGAGAAAACAGTTCAAAATAATTCAAATTAAATTAATAATTTAAACAAAAATTAACATTAATTTTATGTTAGAAAGGAATCACAAGGTATCTCAGTATCTTTCAGTATTAGGTATAAAGATGGCAACAACTACCCCAGTATGAGAAAATTGGACAACTCATTTGTTGTCAATAATGCCAATAATGCATCTATGGGGCAGGGACAGCTATTTCATGTTTTCTTGACTACCAGGTTGGTACTGCCTAGTTTCTGGCACAGATATGCAGAAATTACTTGGTTTACTATTATTAAGGAATTCTAGAAGTAAGAAAAATGTGTTGCAGCAACATGCAACATGAAATACAAATTAGTAGCAGTGCTGAAGAAAAGGGAGCAATGGACGTTTTTAAACAAAGCTATCTTTTTCTCCCACTTACTTCAGCTTTATACATCTCTGAAAAATGCATTAGAAAACCTGAATGAATTCAGCTGGAAAAAAACACCACAAATGCAATTCATGTAGCTCTGCACATTTTCAAGAGGAAAATAATACACCAATCAAGAAAATAGACTAACAGTAGAGTACATAAACCAAAGGAAAAAAACCCCCATTTTTTAACACAATTGGGGGGTTTTTTTGAATCGTCATTCCAGTACAGCAACCCAGCAGTTACATGGGCATCACTAAATTGCATATGCCCATTGAAGTATAAGCCAGGATTAGAACTGTTTTGCTTCTGCACTTAGAAAAAATGTATGTACACTGAAGATGACGTACTGTAGAATCTAGCACTTGATTTAACCATCCAAATTAAAAAACTTCCATCGATACACAGGACTGTTATATCACTGATTATACCCTAATGATTGTTATGAGTTGGGTCCCTTGGGCAGACAGACAGGCTTAAATCTAAAAATGATTTAGGAGCACCGAATATATAGGGTTGTCAGAAACACATATCCAATAGAGAATGAAAACACATGCTAGAAGGAGAGTATGTGCTAGTTGTAGTGATAGTGAAATCTCAATGGAGATTTCTTATCTTTCAGGAGAGTAAACAGTAATATGCAACTAAAAGCCTAGTATATACATAAGCACTGTCTTGAGGACCTGTCCGTGGCTTTATTAATAGTATCATTACAACTGGTACAAATATCCTGGTTTATACTGTGTTTTATTTTCTACTCAATATTTAACATACAAGCCCTTTTTTTAACTGGGATTCATGTAGCAAGAAGATATTAAATGTAAACTGTGTCTCCCTACCCCACTAAAAGAACCCTCAGCTTTCTCACCCTAAGTCTAAGATCTACTTACTTTTCATGTATAACTTTCTTAGTATCCTCCCATAGAGATTCCAAGCGATTTATCTCTTTGTCGATCTCAGGAGCAAGTGTAATATCTTTTTGGGCTATTTGTTTCGCTTTGTCCATAAGCCACTGAAGTTCATGCTGACGAGAATTCAAGTCTTCATCTAACTGGTTAAAGACTCTCAATCTGCAAGTTAAAAGGCAGGTTTCAAGTTTACTTATCTTCACTTCTTTTCAGATTTCTGAGACAAAGATTTACTTGACTGTTCTTTCAATATGAAAGATTAGTGGGACTTGCTAAGTGTCCTGCTCATGTTCTCCCTCCATCCAAACAGCTCATCTACTTTAAAAAAAATTATTAAGTAGATATATGGATTCATATATGCCTGCTAAGAAATGAGGTGCCCAGGCAGAAAACTCACACGTCTTCAATGTATCATAAAAAAATCTAGAGACTGCAAGCAAATGAAAAAGTGGCAATATCTTGAGCATAAATGCTGTTTTTACCTTTGCTGGAGGGCTTGTAGTGTTGCCTCCTTCAGGCCCTCCTTATCAGCCTTTTCCTCAGTATCTTCAATACTTTTCAGTAGCTGCTCTTTGCGTTCCATGAAAGATCTTCGCAAGGCTCCGAGAGCTTCTGCCTCACTCTGTTTGGTTCCCAACAGGTTTTGAACTGCCTCCAGTTCCAAGCACAGGTTATCCACCACAGCTCTGCAGGAAGTCCTCTGCTCAGAAATGCTGTGCTTCAGATGGTACTGGGCCTTAGTAAGGGAACCATCCAAATTGATGGCAACAGATTCCAGCTTGTTAAGATCTTGAATAACATAATTTAGTTCCTTCTCCAGTAACTCAGATTTAGCTTTATCTATATTTCCGGTTTTCTCCACTGTCTGCCTCAGCTGGTGAAGCACTCCTGATGCAGCACTATGGAGCTCCAGGAATACCCGCAGCTGATCGAGAGCCTCTTGTCTTTGGCAAGTTACTTGACTTGCCTCCTGGAAGATCTGAAAGCAATCTTCAATCTTTCCCTGCAATGTTTGCTGGTCCTCTGGGCAGCTGAAAGAACACAATTTATCTACATGTTCCTTCAGACTTTGTAACTGCTGCTTCTTACTTTCGACTTCCATTGAGTGGTTCTATGGGAAAGAAGAAAAATAGGTCTGGGTTTCTTCTTCTCATCAAAAGCTCAGAACACATTTTAGTACTAACTTACAAGCAAAACAAGTACCATTGAGTTTTCAGTAAGAACAGTTCAGTGTTACAATTTTGCTTTAAACTGGTCAAATAACAGAAATCTGTATATGACTGCAACAGTGTATTAATTTTCAAACAAATGACCACATGCTAGTTTTAGATCAATATTTACCTAAATGCACTGTACAATTTATCTGTGTTTAATATTTACATCCAAAAGTTTACCTTATTGTGAGATGCAGCTAGCTGTTGATCAGCTGTGTTTATCTCTGAAGTGGCTTGTAGTTCAGCAAGAAACTGCTTAATCCAGTCCGAAAACCTGAGCAGAAGCTCATCAAACTCCTCATGCTCAGCAACAAGAGATTGAAGGAAGTTAATCCTATAGGATGTCACATGTAAATATGAAAGCAGTTGATGTAAATTAATAATTTACCATAATCAAAACCACAGCTGACTGGACAGGATTAAAATCAATGTCAGGTGGAAGGAAAAAAGGAAACATTCTTTTAAGTTACAAATGTGATGACTGTTGTGTTGATTTCTTAACTGGGGAATAACACTTGAAAGCACCAGTCTGGCTCTTTCCTATTTCCACTGTTTTATTCATATCAACAGTTAGAAGTGCCCCAAATAATCAAGGTATGTTCTTCAACTTCTGTTCATGGAGGTAGTTCCAGCAAAGAGAATATTGATGGAAGTGAAAAATTCAGTTTTCAGGCATAACTATTCTGTTTGCCCTATCATCTGCAACATTGCATGTAATGTAAGAGTCTCATGCTCAACTTCCACTGAAGTGAGTAAGTCTGTTCAGGAATGCAATTCAAATGCCAAATGTGTCCAGACGAGTACCCAGCACCTAGCAGAAATAAGCTTCTAAACCTTGACCTTAAGAAGGGCCTTGTTATTTACCTTCCCATTTCCCTCAGAAATTTCTCTACATAATTTGCAACATGAAATGCTATGTAGAAAATCATGATAATGTAAAGCACCTAAAATATAATGTCATTGAAAAGGGTCTATTATTTAAGCTTCTTTACCAATAGTAAAATATGTATGTTCATCACCAAAACAATTGAAATCTAAATATAACATACAGCTTCAAAAAAGGAGGCAGTGTTTCTGAGCCTAACATAAACCAGCAGCCTGACAACTGAGGATTTATAGTATTCATGGCAAGTGAAAACGTCCAAGTGGGTTTAAAAATATAATAGTGTATCTTTGCACAAGATAAGGCATATAACTGAAAAAATGAAGAGCAGATGCTGATTTTGGAAGTAACAGAGAAAGTTACTTGGGAAATTGTAACTGAGGAAGCACAATGTTATCTTCATTTCCTGCCCCACACTCCTTCAAACAGAACCCCTCTATCAACAAAATAGGAAGAGATTATTGCAAAAAGGACACATGAAAAATCTGTTGGATGCCCCACACCCTATTCCTGGGAGCTCAGGGTTAAATATGAATCTTAAACCTTTGTTTTCCTAATGGTAATATTGTAAAAACTATGTTTCAGGACTGGGATTCCTCATCTGGATACTGGTTACTTTCATTTAACATGGATAAAACATTCTGAAGCACAAACCTTTTATCAACAGTTTGTGGTAAAGCTTTCCACCTCTCATCCAGCTCTTCAAATTTTTCTTTTATTGTTTTCACACACTGTTTGGAAGCTGTTGGGAACAGTAACTCATTTAACTGTAATAAGCTCGCATAGACTGCAGCGCGGGACTCAATATCTGCTCGCAAATCCTGGGGAAACAATGGAATATACAGCCTTTAGATTAAATGTGGCATCATATTATGCAAAATAACAAAAATAATGAAAAAACAGCTAGGGATTTCCAGTAAACCACTTTGAGACAAGTGAATAAGTACAGTCAAATCCTTGGAGGAACCAAGGGCTATTGGGACAAGCAGGTACTCAACACCTCTCGGACAGCTAAATCTGCAACTGTAATTCAGTAAGATTTCATCGAAGATTTTTTTTTTCTCCTTTAGGATAAGGTGCAAAAATTCCACACAGATCTACTGTATGATGAAAGTGGCTAAAATCAAGAGTAAGCTTTGCAATGTATTGTGTGTACAACGATAGAATTGTGAGGAAATGTCGCAAATTGGCCCAAACAAAACCCCAAGGCTTGCCTTCTCTTTAGTAGTATTTAAAACTGAAATTATGGACTCACAGGCTACATGGAGGTTGTAAGAGATGCTACATTGGCCAACTGCTTCATATTAATCTAAAAACAAATGGCAAAAATTCCAAGGGAAGGCATACTTTAGGATGAAAATCTTGTGTTTAAGAAAAAATATTGGAAATCAGACTTTTCATTGTGAATTCAAAATCTTTTATCATTTTGTCATGTGACTGTCTTTACCCACATGCAAAAAAAGGAAAGCAACATTGTCTAACAATGGAATTCCTCCAGAGAAAGAATCCTCTGGCAAACAGACCAATGTCCTCCTTGACAGATAATAGGATACACCGGGGCATTATTTTTCTTGAGCTGGCATATTATATTTGCAAATAACATTTTCCCTGTAATTTCTTTGTCTTTGATAAATGACAACAGTGATAATATAACACTTCCCTAGGACATTTCCAAAACCCAGAATCAAGTGACTTGTCAGACTACAGCTGAGCAAGTCTATCCTTTAAGACACAGAAACAAACCAGGAAAAGTAGAGGGACAATCTTTCAGTTGAAAAGTACCTTCAGTGACTGCAGTTCACCTTCCAGTTTAACCCTGTCAGCAGAAACATATTGCTCTGAAGGCCTGGCTGTGGCTTCACACCCCTCCAACCAGGTCCAGAAGGCAGACAGCTCCTTCTCCTGCCTAACAAAACCACAGCATAGCGTTACCAACTCAAGTCATCCCGTTGGTCTGACACACTGACCACAGGAAGGTCTCTATGTCCATCGTAACAGACATGCGAGTCTACTCACTTTTGCCACTGAGCTAGGAGGGTCTCTAATAACGTCTGTTTCTCTTTAGTATTTCCTAGCACCTTTTCATATTTCTGCTGTAATGCTGTAACCTGCTGAGCAGCTATTTCTTTGCTGGCCACCTTTCGGGCACAGGCTGAGAGAGAGGCCAGAGCGTTGCTTAGTTTTTCCACAGTATGGCAAAAGTCCTAATGAACATGTAAAAGAAACAGCAGTCACATATATAAACAACAGAGGTACGGTAACGATGGCAGGAAAAATCCTGTACTTCGACTCGAAGTTTGAAGCAATGCTACATCCACCAGTTCATGAAGTTACCGCGTAGCTTACATTTCACCCAGATCTATCCCAGACACATGTCCCAACCATATCAATCAACAAGCTTGTAGTGGGGAAAGACTTTCCTAAGAACAGTGTTAAAGAAAAAAAGAGTCAGCAGTAAAAGGGTTAGATATTCTGAATGGGCATGCGACACAATCATCATGTAGGACAAAGCTCCATATTCCCTCATATCTGTCTAAGAGTTGCTCTAATTTATACAGATACAGTAAATACAAAAACTCACTCCAACGTTTGAGGACTGCCATCTCATGACATGGGAGAGGTAGAGAACAGTTACTGTGAACTTGTGTTAGCATTAGCTAATGGTATTTTTCATAGAAATGACATCTGATGCTGGCTAGACTTTCCAGCGTTGCCGTTTCTAGAGAGCTGGGAAAGTTGTTCATATGAAAATGATTAAAATGTAGTACAATGAGTTATAAAAGCACAAAATGAAATACATTTAAGATGACTAAAGTTCCAGCTCACAGGTGTGCAATAATAACAGCAGTAACGGTTAGAAATACAGTCATGAAAGAAATCATATGTAGGATGAAATGTGAATTATACTGCAACAAGCTGCTGATGTTTAAATTAAATAATAAAAAATAATTTCACATTAAGGCATCCAATCATCATGATTCTGTAGGCAGGAAAAGAGTTTACAATAACATACTTGGCATATTCACAATGTTTAAAGGCCAATAACATTAATGATTACATGTGCTATCTGAATAAATTCTCCATATGCAAAACACTTTTCCTCAACAAGTATTAAGCTTTTTCAAGCAGACAAGCCAGGTCTTCCTTGCACACAGCCTTTGCAAGTAGTTACCACTAAGTCCAGAAGAAATTATACATATTTGACTACAAGACCAATGTGACTAAAAGTTTTTTCAGTATTTTCATAAAAAAGAAAATAATGATCATTGTGGGAAGACACATCACAAACTTACAGACACAGACAAAAATGTTACAACAAATTCCCTGGAATCTGTTTTTTTTTTTTTTGTAGTTTGAACACCAGTCCAATCGTTTTCCTTTTGTAATGGACTGAACCAAATCTCCAAACACCCATGGGTTTCTGGTTTCACAGATAAAAGCTTATCAGTTGAAACTCTGCCCATTTTTGCGGTTTTTCAAAATCACAGTTCTCTGTACCAAGACCCAAGTTTCATGAAAAACTCTGATGAAAAATGTCTGACGTGTTTTGTATCTTCTATTTTTCATAATGGTTTAGATGCATAAAATTAAAAACAAGAACCTGAAGGATTAATTCATACTTTTAGGACTTCCTTTCTCTAAAGTGGGGAAAAAACCTCCAAGCTTGCCTGAAATGATGAGAAGAAATAGGAAGCCTGCTGAAGACTTCCCTGGGACTGCCCGCCCCAACAGGGAGCCCTTGACTCCTCCTGCCTCAACCCTGGGCTGTGTGGTCTGGAGGATATTGGCATTTCTGTGAGGAGGTCAGTGTGGCACCATTTCCCTGGACTTTATGGCCAGAATTGCTGGCCACACACTCACCGTATAATCCTGAAGGGCTGCATACGTTGCTGCTGCTGAAGAGCATGATGTGAGAGGCTCAGCTAGCTTAGCTTCAAATTCAGACACTTCCTGCTGCACCTACGAAGAAAAGACAAATCAGAGTCTAAAACCAGCAGGAAATACATAAATGATTCTTTAAATAACATCTTTTAAATATTTAGCGGTAAAAGAAAGTTACATCCTAAGTTTTTGGAGTGCTGAGTGAGTTTTGAAGTTGAAAGATGATAACTCTGCTCAGATCCTTGTGACTGGGGCAATAATATTTAAATTATTTTCCTTATGACCTACTAACAACCCAAGATTGACATTGAAGTGTTTATAAGAAGTATGGATATGGCTTATTAGTGCAATATCCAGGAGAATCACTTAAGTGTTCTAAAAGACAGCATAATTATTTGAGTGTGCATATTTTAGTATCTTCCTGAACCTGCTTTTTAAGTCATTCAAAACACAGATTTACGTATAGAGATATTGCAATTAACTTACAAATCTACTCATATACTGTAGCCGATCCTATTATAATATGCATTTTATATTCAATTTTGGAAAAAATAAGAGTAATTCTATAAATTGCTGCAAACAATCCATTAGATTTTTGTCTACCTGTTTAAGACTTCCTTCATATTTCTGCTGTGCTGATGCATTCTCTGTGATTGTTCCTTCCAGTCTCTGTGCATGATCTCTTAGCTCTTCCCAATATCTTTTGACCTGAGTCAGTTTGGCTTTAATATGTGCACATTCTCCAGAGGTAACAAACTGAGAAAAAGACTTGGCTTCCTCTTCTAGTTTTGAGATTCCAGTTATTTTACCATCTATTTCTTTATTAATAGCCTAAAATGTAAAGTAATAGTAAATAAAGAAGCACAATAGGTTTTTAATTATCAGAACATAATTTTCTATTTCCTTCTTTTACCTGAGCTACTAATATTCTTCATTTAAAAAGCAAATAAGAGGACAGTTCATTGACCACTTGAAATAACTAGTTACAAAAGTCTTTAATATGCCCTGTAAATTCCCCTTCTCTTAGAAATTAGCACTGGAAAAGGTTTAAAAATCTGCCTGCCCTAAAAACATTGTCTATGAAGAGGAATGCCTGAAGTGCATATTTTCGTAATTAGACAAGATGGTTCATATTTACTTCATATCTTACTTCACACCAAATAATACACGATTCTCTTAAAGATTCAAAGGAAATACAGAAAGAAAGTGCATAACTGAAAGCAATATTGTAAAGGAGCTGACCCCTAACACTTGATTACTTGTTTTTAATGTTTTCAAGCACGTACAAAATAAAACATGCTATGATTTGAAAAACAATAGAGATTGTTTTAATTTTCTAATTTAAATTTCTATGTTATAATAAAGAATATATTAAATTAGATGATGAGGTAGGATGAGTATGGCCTTAGGCATTGGATTAAATAAAGAACCACATAACAGTGGAAGTAGGAAATGGTGAAACAAGAGTAATAATGGCCTTTGATATTTTCAGCTGTCTTCTATGTCAATTAGCAAATGTAGAAAGACAAACTAGCCCTGGCTTTACACTTCATCAGCTGCATGGCAGCAACTGTCTCATATTTTTTTACACTTCTTTTTATTGTAAATTAGAGGCAAACCTTGAAAGCTACAACATCCAAGACAGAAACTTAAGGTATTTCACATTCAGTGTCTATTTATTCAGTAAACATGGATGAACTTTGAATTAAGATTGTTTTCACAACGGAATTCTTTTAATTTCTGCTGATGTAGCATGTCCACAGAGCTCTTATCAAAAACAGTGAAAAACATTCATTGGGAGGAAATTGAAAGAGCCAAGAGAGGTCTTTGAAATTGAAATAGACAATAGCATTCTCAGATATACAAATGTTGATATGTGTGTATATGACATTAAGCAAAAACTTCCCTGAAAATGCACTCTCAAAAGCATAGGAAGTGCTCACTTTCTACTGTAATTGTGGTAAAAATATGGCATCTTGCTTGCCATTATGAAGCTCAGGAGTGGCTTACTGCAACATTCAGAGTCTAGAATTAGCAGGGTGACAGTACAGAAAAAAAAAAAAAAGCGCTGTAAGCATTTATAGTGTCTCTTTATGCGATACATTCTGAATTAATTCGGATTATAAAATATCTTTTTTGCATGAGAATACGGTGCTGAGGAAAAATACCGGATTTGTGGCCCTGAAGCTGAAATTATCTAACAATGCAGCAGATACAAATGAGGCAGCGCTTTTTCACTCCCACGCTATTCTGTTAAATTCACTTAGTTACATAAAAGAAGGTGGATAATTGAGGCCTTCAAACTCTCACTGAGTCTGCCACCAATGGTAACTGTGATAACTGTCATTTTGTCCACCAGAAATTTCAGAGAAATGCGTAGGTGAAAATCTGGCTGTGCTGAAGTCTTTGGGATTCTGCAATCAGTGTCATCAAAGGTAGAATATTATCATTACATATGATAATTATATTCAGCTGGCCTCAGGTGTTTTTATCTGGTCAGCTAAAGATATCAGGGAACACACCATTTTTTGGGGGTGTATTTGACTTATAGTACAATATTTCTTCTTACTATTTTGCACTAGAAATTATGAACCAAGTATGCTGATTAGTGTTGTGACACAGACTAATTCATCAAGAAACTCAACACCAAAACGTAACAAATCCTTCAAACTCAGGTACAAAGCAATGCCGCTGAAGAAGACCTCCAGCTGTGTCCACATGTCAGAAGTCAGATGACTCATTTCAGGAATATCACAGTTCATAAAGCTGGTTTGTTCATCTGAGTTACAATGATGTACCCTTGGCTTTACCTGGAAGACTTTCTCTGCTTTATGCCTGTTCACCCAGACATTCATAAAATCTACCTGCTGACCATTTTCTTTCTGTCATGATGTTTGAATGAAGAAGGCTTATGTTGGCAATTTCAAAAACTTGCAATGCAGTGTAAAAATTACTGTTTACTTACATATATAGCAACGGATAATGGCTTGAATGGACTAGTAGGGTTTAACTAGGCTCCACTTAGACAGACAAGAACTGCTGTCACATCATGTGATGCACTTTCTGTCCTGAACATTTGTATTGTACCTAGTAACTACCAAAAATTATGGCTACATGGCAATGAATGCCAATGGAATAAATGCATATATATTATTTCACACGGAAACTGTTTTTGAATTGCTGTGGCGATGAAACAAGAATTCAGGCATTTTTATTCTTTAATGATGAAATCAAGAGGTTTTATTTATTTGGTGTATGCAAAGTTGTGATCAAATTAAGAACAAGAAAATCTGTTGATAACCTGTTTCTGTCAGATGAAACAAATGCCTTACTGGATCCAGGGAAATAGTCAGTGACAATCGGGTCCGTGAGTGCAAGCAGCTGAACCCGTGTGCACTTTCTGAAGAGTGAATAGGTCACAAAAATTAAACGGCAGTGAGCACTGCTTAATGAAAAACCCTGTCCCCTTAGAAACAGGAGGTTTCAGAGAAGGAATGTTTTCATTTGTGGGAGGATACGAAGTCAGCCCTTGAAATGCAATGACAACATGCACCTCAGTTAGCAATAAGAAAGTAAAACTCTGTATCTAGAGGAATGTACACAGAATCTAAGACAGTGTAAATATAATAGCAATAAATGGCATGTAGGTTTGCAAGCTACCAAGAGCAATAGTTTCTTTATTATTTCAGCATGAAAGATACATAAATCAAGTTGTTAACTTTAGCTAGCAAGGTTAAAATCAAGTTCTATATCCACTAGCGGATGCAGGTTTTAAAATAAAAAAGCTTTATACACCTTGTGTTTATGTAGCTATTTTGTTGAAATTACTTAAAAAATAACAAAAGTACAAATTAAATAAAATTTTTAACCACACACACAAACGCTCCATATAGGTAAAATAAACACTAACAGAAGACAGCCTGTAAGAATTTCCCTTTAGTTTATGTAAAACATGACTGCTCGGTTTATTTGTGTACTAAGCATGCTATCGTTGTATCACAGTAGTTCTAAACATGTAAAATGTCTGTTCTCCCATTTGGCCTCTAGGAAAATGACAGATAAGTGGACTTTTAATGCTAAACATAACAAGAACTAATCACCTTGATTTTGCTGATCTGTATGTCCAAAGGAGATGAGGATGCTTCCAAAGTTTCCAGTTCTTTTTCTTGTTCAGCTATCCAGGTGGACAGGGCTTCAAAATTATTGCCAAACTGATCCCACTTGTTTTTCACCATTTCCATGCTTTTAATACTAAAATTAACCAAATTAATTAGAAAGAATAAACATTTTAAAATAATGAAGTTGCCCATGTTCTTGTTAGAATAAAAATGTAACTTCAATCTACAGGAGGGCCATTTTAAAATCTCCTGCTTTTAGAGCACCAAGTTGTACATCTAAATTCAAACTTGGTTCTCAGACTGCACCCAAAGTCAATCAATTAAATGAGCCATAGAGGGAACACGGAGAGGTAAAACAGAGTGCAGCTACATTCATCAGCTGTACATCAAGAATCTTGTCATTACAGGAAGAGAAAGGAAAAGTAACATAACTGTGATTCATATGAAATAAAATGGAATTAGGATTATATCGGATAGCTAAAAATTGAGATAACTGAGTGCACAGTTGTTAGTCATTTAATGCTAGAAAAGAATGATTAGAACCAGTGTACTGTGGAAGTACGTATATTCACCAATGCTTGACTGCTTTATTAAACTTGGTTTTTTAATAACAGCAATCTGCCCATTTTATAAGAAGTTTGTTTCTTCTGAGGCAATGATTTCCTATCAAGCCAAAAGAATCAACAACAGATATGACTCAACTATCTCAAAGTTAATAGATTTATATTCTTTGAAACATACATTATAGATATGCTAAACAGAGACAGTATTACTGATTCTTGTATATATTGGATAGCAAACAAAGCACTCTTTTTGTCACAAGTAAGAAGTCTAAGGCCCTTATAAAGTCTAACAGCATTAATTTCTGGTATACAAGTTTCTGCTTCTTTCAAGTTGTTGTAAAGAAACCACAGCTAATGTAGGCCCTACACACAGCTTGCAAAACACGCACTTTCTATTTCATGGAAAATATTAAAATTTCATCAGAAAAGTTTCATTATTACAAAACTCCAAAATACATTTTCCTTTTAAATATAGCCTTAAAAACCATTCCATGTGAAAAAGGGGTTTTTTTTAATTTTAATTTTTCCTCCTGCATTAAAGGTAGAGGAAGCTTTAAGAAAAGATGTAGTGTAAAAATATAAAAATTGGCCTTTTTTTTTTTCCCCAAATGAAAAATGTCAACAATGTACTGGTAAGAATTTATTCAAATTCAAGTTATTTGCAGGAAAATAAAGTGCAAAAATATTTCACTTGAGTCCAGCCGAAGAAAATACTGCTGGAAATCAGAATCAAGGGACCACATCACAACAGCTGAAAATCCTTTGCCTTTGTATCTGTCTTCCTTAGAACTGTAAGAAAGCCACAGGCTGTAAAGAATATAGTCCCAAATACACAGCACAGCTACACATGACCTCCTTGGAAAACAGATCTGCTAAGTTTGCTCTGTAGCTATGGGAGCTGCTCAAACTTTTCCCTCCCTTTCCTGTCCCTTGGCATAGTATGCACCATATGTATTTGGAACACCTTCACTTTAAATTACTCGGCCAAGACTTTTATTGATGATGTGAGTTACAACATGACTCTTACACACTGATCATATGTTCTGTATATTCACTATAGAGAGTTGTATATATTTTCATGTTTTACAGAAGGGATTTATTTTTTTATTATCTGTCACAGTACCACAGACATTCTGTACAATCCATAAATTCAACTCAAACCTATTTTGTCTCTACACTGAAAGGGCACATCAGTGATAGCTTTTATTTAAAAATAGATCACATATTATTAAAAAAGTGAATATTCATTGTTGAAAGGATAAATTTCTTGAATTGAAAAATCACACTAGTTTTCTCCCTAATACTGGAGAAAATGATACATTAAGAGAAGTATTCAGTAAGATATGGTGGAATTTGGCTGCAAATCACTGTAATACTTCATATTGGAGAAGGTGTTATGTAAAAACTATAGACCACCAATAATCATAAATTTACATCTGCTGCAGAGGCTAGTTATTCTGTTTTACAACTGCTCTTTTACAGCAGAAAGAAAATGGCACCAAATTAAAGTCAGATTAGCATGACAATGGTCAGCATGGGGAAAAAACACCCCAATAATGTGGGTATTGCCCTTCACTCATATTCAGATGGAGGCTGTGGTACCTGCTTAAACTTATACAGCAAATTATCCTACATAGTAATTCCATTCAGACAACATAGAATTGGCACATATGCCCATGACTTGTGTATCAGATCCAATATATGCAAAAATACTAATTTCATATACACATATAGATGTATGTGTATATATATAAAATGAGAATAGCAACAGCTGATGTTGAAGTTGGGTAACTTGAGTTCAGTAACTGAGTTATTCACTTGAGAGAAAGGATGAAATTTTTACAAATACAAAAAAGCTACAAATATTTACAGGATTTAACAACCTTTTCTTGAGTTTGAACTTTCAGTTTTTAAAGAAAGTTTGGCAAATGATGCCTTTGTTATTTGCAGCAGCTGAAGCAGCTTTTGATATTGCCCATGAAATAAAATCTGGACATTCTGCTAAGATGAAGGCACTTCTTGACATTCCTATGGAGAGTGTGGAATACTAGAAACTGAGGCAAATATGGTAAACCTGCTGTTCTCATACTTGCACTGAGATTTTTCTTTCTAAAAGAGTCTAGTACCACATGAATGAGTTTAACTATTCCTTCTTCACAATACTGGGGCTTAAAGATAAGTGATAGGTTAAACATAACCAATGGTGATATTATTAAATGAGCATTTTGTTTATTTGCGCACACTCTTTTGACATATTTGGTACTATAACCTGATTACTATGCCACAGTAAGCTGTAAATGATGGAGCTGGTGAGACAACACAAAATGCTGACAAGGTATTCTAGAAATCTGATACAATTTTAGAGTGGAGAATAAATATTAGGACTTGTTAAGAACATACTCTTCTTCAAGAGTAACTTCCACTTTTTTCACTTGTTCTTGGATTGACTTTGCCTGCTGTTGAAGGGACCGCTTGTTCTTTGAGCCAAGCTGTATCTCAGAAGAATTCTTCACCAAGTTCTCAGCCTGCATGGCTATTGCTTCAGACTGTTTAGAAAGTTCCTGTAAGAATGCAAAACACATTAATACAACTATAAAGATTTTCATATATTACACAAGAAGTATTTTCCTCCATGTTTGTCGTTAGAAAAAGTATCTGTGTCCTAAATGTATATTTTGAATGTATAAAGATTAACTCTGAAGAAAGTTGGTTTTATGTTGCATTTAAAAAATGTTCATTTGAGCAAACTACCTTGAATAAAACTTAGCAAGGGGGACTCTACATCCAAAAAGTCAACCAATCAAAATTTATTCTATAAATCTTCAAGAAATTTATTTGTGAATTGTCGAAGATGTTATGGATCTTTAGATCTTACTCTTTACAGAAAGCATTTTGAAGTATCCTGTAGCTTGTAAACTCAGTTTAAAAACTATTTTCTGTTACAAACGGTACACCAGAACAATGGATGCTGACCATAGCCAAGATATGTATAATTCAGTATTTGATTCATCAAAGGGTAAAAGCATCATGAAAAGCATGGCACTTAGGGAAGCCATCATTACCATTACTTCTGTATTACTAAATAAAAGGGGCTGGGATAATTCTGTGTTACTAAGGGCAAGTGCCACATTCCGTCTTATGTCCATATTGTAGAAGTCTCTCCTTTTTCTCCTCAGGGCTAAAAGTGCTAATTGGCACAGTCCACATAACCCTGCCAAAGAGCACACTATGGATGTTGATGTGCCAGTGCTTGATATTGTTTAGCCTACTAGAATAGATCATTACTGAGCATGGAATGGGAAGTCCTCAAATTCATTTTACCTTCCACACATGCTTTTCAGATGCAGATTTAGAGTAATTCTTTCTGATCTCTCGTAAAATAACTTTTGACCTCTAAACACTTTATGCAGTCTAATCTGTATATGCAGTTTGCACCAGCATTAACAGGAAACATGCAAAGGTTGAAGGCAATACGCCCACTACATGTTAACAAGCACGGCAGAAAGATCTCAGTTCTTGTATTCCAAAGTGAATACCTTTGTCTGCTCCAGTTCTGACGAGAGGCTCTCTAAACTGCTGAAGTTTAAGATACGTTCAAGTGCAGAGCTTGCTTGATTGAGATATTTTACCACTGTTTCTTTGTCCCTTTCAAACTGCTCCCACTTATTTATTGTGACCTACAAAAACAAACTCAAAGAGGAACACAAAGACAAAAAGATCAAAGGGGAGAGAAATAGAATTTCATCATAAGTTATTGAGGAAGGAAATAAAGAGAAAGACCTGACACAAAATTTCAGGTTCTCCTGAAATGCCATCTACTCTACAGATGAAATAGTTCTGAGCCCGATTAAAGTAAAGTTTTCCCTTGAATTTTCGGATTCTGAAGTAATAAATGCAGATGCTTATGTTGACAGGTAGTCAACAATATGTAAAAGGATTTTCAAGTTCTCTATTGAAATAAATTACAGTAAAATGGTGGAAAAATACCCCTGCTCATGAGAATCTGTATGTTCTTTTCTGATAATGTAAAATTTTGATTAACCTACAGCATTTAATTACCAGTCACAAAAACTATGACAGTAAAAAGAATTATTTTCTTGATTCTGAAGCAAAGCAAGGTCTGAGTTAAGACTTTATGTATGGGATTTCTTAGATAATTAGTTTCAATAATAAATTCTTATATTAAGAAGTTATTTGAGCTCTATCAATCATGTTTTTTATCTTGTCTTTTATCACAGGAAATAATTTTGATGACTTTAAACATTTGTGTGAAACAGTGGACAGCTGGATTACCATTCTGCTTAGAGAAATGTAAAGGACATTTCAGCTAAGGGCGCAAGAAACTATAAAGTCTAACCCCAGATCAGTTGGGTGATTAGTTATACAACCTGGAGCAATCCATTTGATTTCTCTGTGACTTTTTTCTTCCTTCTTTACACTTAGGCTGACAGCATGTATTTCACACCGTAATTATGAGGATTATATTTGCTCGTCATCAGATGTTATTAGTCTAATAGCCAGCCTAAAGACTCTCAAAGGGCAGCCATCTTTATTAACCAGAGGAGATAGCACATCTAAAAATTAATTCACAGGTAAGGCTAATTCACAGGTATTTTAAATATCTATTATGACTGAATACTGGGGACTTTTAAACACTTTCAAACAAAATACCCTTTATTAATAAAGAGGTATCCAGCAGCTTCAAGAAGTTTTCATGGAGGGACTGAACATAAAAATCCTAAGGCCCAAGATTCAGAGGTGAGAATGTGAGCTTAGACTATTTGCATAAAAAAAATTGGTTTCTTACTAATTTAAAATAAATTAATTAATTAATTAATTAAACTTCTTGTTTACTTGCAAAGGACCCACCTGCAGTTGCTCTTCACGTTTCTCCATAGTCTGCTGCATGTTCTCCAATGTTCCTTCCAACTTTTGTAAATCCTCTTGCATTGTGCTGGGCAGTCCACCTTCAACCTGCAACTGTTTAGCTTGGGAAATCTGCTGTTGCACATCTTGCCTCTTTGCACGGAGTCTCCTTGTCCTTTGCTAAAAGGATTCACCCAACAGGAATGATTAGACTTTTTAGCTCCTTTGGGAAACTGCCACAATTAAACCACTTTCTGCCTTTGCAAAGGTGTGCTATGAGAATAATAGACAAAGGGATAAACAGTGGCAAGTATTCTTGAGAGTTTCACATACTCATCAAGTATATGCCTGGGGTTCCAAAATGTGTATACAGATTTTGTGCCGTACAAATGGGAGAGAAAGAGTGACAAGATGGCCATTTATTCAAAGCAGTATTTTAGAAAGCCGAAGCCCCAACAGTTGAGCAACTGCAGCAGTAGTCACAGGTGCATGTATTTCTCATGACTGCCTGGAAGCATCCAGGTCTGCTCTGCACTCTTTGAGGCATAGGTTGGAGCCTCAGATTGGTGAAAGCAACACATAAGCCTTCATTAGAGAGCAGCAGGGGAGCAGCCAAGTTGCATAACTCTGTCTTTGATGCTTTTTGCTTTGTAGCACTATCAGAAACTCATAAGACAACTTCCCTCTCCTTTCCTAACATGCCTGATCTATTGCCACACTTCCTAGGTAAGTTCACAGCTCCCTGCTCAATTCTATTCTGGGTACTTTCAGGTTTTTGTCAAAGTCTGTTTTACCTTAAGAGACTCCATATGAAAAGATGAAGGATCTGAGAACTCAAGAAGTTGACTATTCCTACTGCCTATCCTATGATGGATAAGAAATGTAGAGAATTGAAAGAACAAATGTGAACCTTAGCACATACAATAGCTTTTTCAAACACCAAAGAGTTTAGATAAGGGAGGAAAGACATAGTAGTGCCTAGTCAGGCAATAAGACGTCTGACCTTATAGAAATAGATGTTAATATAAAACACTTACGTAATGCTCAAACATTGACAGTAAATTATTTTTATTTGCTTTGAACAGGCCTCAAAGTTAATTTCCCTTATTTGGCATTAAAATCCATGTTTTGTGCTGTATGCAACCCATATAATTTATAACTAACTGCTGATGTTTTGATCTATTACCAGTGCATAAAAAGCCTCCTGTTCTACTCCCACAGACTGGAGGCCAATCTGACCCTGCAGTAGCTACCTAGAGGTGGAGATAACACCTAGAGATACATCACCCTCTAGCATTCAGAAATGTGGCCCCATGAAAGCTGCCAAAGTTAAAAAATTTCCAAAACCAAGATCAGGGTAAATTTACCATGATCAAATCTGACACACAAACTTTAAAAGGTAAAAAGAGAGAGACTACATATTTGCAGAGTACACTTACCCAAAATTTCAAGCAAATAGAACCCATTTTTTAGGTGTTCTGTGCCCACAACACCCATGTGAAATAAAAGAATATTCAATAAAAGTTGAAAAGTAAGCTCATCTTTGGGCATTAACATTTAAAAAATACTGACTACGTTTTTCATTATAAGAAATCCATAGGCCATATGAGATCATTTCCTTTCTAATTCTTTCAAGTTTAAACATAAAGAGTTATGCTAATGGACATAACAAAATTTAGTAACTACATACATTCTACCTTAAAAAAAAAATAAAATATGGACATGAGTAATTGCTCTACCTGATGATGAAGTAGTAGTTGCTGAGCTTGTAATAAACTTTCTGTATCCAGGATCTTTTCAGCCTCTGCTTGGGCTTCTTTAGAGTTGTTGATTAAGTCTTCAATTGCACTTTTAACTTCTTCTTTGTACTGGACACAGTCTCCAACAGTGCCTAATGTCTTTTCAATCTACAATTACGGATAACTAAGTATTTCATGTTGAAAGGCACATTATATTTTAAGGCACATTTATGAATTTCTTCAAAAAATACAGTAAATTATCTAAATTCAAACCATTTTAATCTCCAGAATTCTTAACAGACACATTTAACCTTAGACTGAAAGATTGACTGTAGGCTTAAAATGTGATCTTTGTCTTGTTTAGACATACTCCCTATTACATTGACATATGATAAACACCTGTCTGTGACAGCCACTTATTGGTGAACATACACATTGTTCTCACCCTTACAAGCTGACCCACATTCTGAAACATCTGTGCTGCTCAACTCACAAAAAATCTTGCTGCCTTTTGGACCTTCTGGAGCAATATCCTGTTGAATACCATATATTAAAAAGTCCTCTTACCCTGGTTTAATGGGCCGCAATATACATATGGTGTAATATCCAGACTCAGTATGCAGAATATCATAAAGAAAAGGATATATCTATTCAACATATCAGAAAGTTCTCTCTTTAGCATGATTCAGCTAAGTACTTGTAGCTGATTCTCAGCACAGGCTCCGTCTCTCAACTAGCTCCTGTGTTTTAAGGTTTTAATCATAAAGTATTCTAGAACTAAGAAAAGCCTTTCTTTTCTTCCTCCCTTCCTTCCTTTCTTTCCAGACAATATTAATTTCAGATTTAAGCCTTCTCTTTCCTGTTATATAAATGTTTAGTCTTTATGCTCCAAAAACAATGCTGAATTCTGGAAATATCCAGTATCAGGCCTTGTCTAAACAGTCTCATCCATCTGATCAACAAGCTGTAAATTTAGCTGTAAAAAGTATTCAGACCCAGAGAATCAGCAGTCTCTTAACCATAGTATAAACTGCTGCTAGATTATGCTTTGAGATTCAAAACAAGTTTAGACTATAGTTCTTACTTTCTTTTTTTCACATTCATGAACCTGTGCTCCCCTTAGTTCTGACTTTTGGAGGAAACAAAACTCAAAAGTACTTTAATACTAAATAAATAAATATTTTAATTATCTTAAATTTTTTGCAGTCACTTGGAAATCAGAACA
This sequence comes from Rhynochetos jubatus, assembly GCA_027574665.1. Classification (NCBI taxonomy): domain Eukaryota; kingdom Metazoa; phylum Chordata; class Aves; order Eurypygiformes; family Rhynochetidae; genus Rhynochetos; species Rhynochetos jubatus. The sequence continues at coordinate 55,736,235 of CM050650.1, forward strand.
TTGGTTCTTCCAACTTTCCAAACACAGTTCTCATGCCACAGAAGTTTAGAGGAGTTTCAATAAATACACAGAACTTTTACACATTTGGAACACATTTTTTTTTCAAATGGATCTGTTCTACCCTCTAAGTGTAAGATGTTCTAAGTTTCTCCTTATCTTTCTTTTTACTGTGAAAACTGTGAAGAAGTAAGTTACCTCTGGTCCCACAGAACTAAAGGGTTCAGGGGATTCTAAGAGGTTTTGCTTAACAGTTAGAAACTTCCCATGATGGACATCTCATGAAGAGCAACGAAGCTGGTGAAGGGTCTAGAGCACAAGTCCTGTGAGGAGAAGCTGAGGGAACTGGGGTTGTTTAGCCTGGAGTAGAGGAGGCTCAGGGGAGACCTTATCACTCTCTACAACTACCCACCTTGCTACAACCTCCTTTCAGGTGTCTGTCTCTTCAGCCAAGTAACAAATGATAGGGCAAGAGGAAATGGCCTCAAGTTGCACCAGGGGAGACTTAGACTGGATATTAGAAAAAATTTATTCACTGAAAGGTGAATCAGGCACTGGAACAGGCTGCCCAGGCAGGTGGTTAAGTCACCATCCCTGAAGATATTTAAGAGACATGTGGATGAGGTGCTGAAGGACATGGTTTAGTGGTGGTATAAGCAGTGTTAGGTTGGACTTGATGGTCTTAGAGGTGTTTTCCAACCTAGAAGTGCACGATGGACATACTTAATGATTTGAAACTACCTCACAGTAATCCCTTTATTACTGAGGTATAAAAGATACATAAATGAAGATTAAATTCAGGTTCCATATCCACTAGCTGATGTACACCACAGTTTTGCCAATGTTCACTAAGAGCTGATTTTAGAAAACTGTTTTGCCTCTAAACATACTGACATTTTGATTCCAGAAACACTTACTACGATGCTCTCCAACCCTGCAAAAGGGAAAAGATCCATTATAATAATGTCAGTATTTTTTGCCTCCTACTCTCAACACTTTGCCACCCAATGAGTGCAAATGGGGTTTTTGTTGCTGAATGCTTGCAGTTTAATTAAAAAAACACAGCAGGGAACTTATACTTGTGAAGACATGATTGACGTAATTTCATGTGAGACTGTAAATAGAAAGTTCTTGTGTCCTTCATACTGTACCTCAGCCAGCAAATCTAGGAGTCCCTTGAAGTCACTGGAAAGTTTACAAAGCTCCTCCTCTGTCTTTTTGGCCTCTAAATCAGGACATATAGTGGTCAAAACAGCAAGTCTAGATTTCAGCCAGCTGTGATTTTCTCCTTGCTTGTTAATATGCTTCCTAATTTCCTATGGAGGAATTAAAATATAATAATGAGCGACATTCATGGCATCCGTTCCAAGATTAGTAGTGTAAACATACTACTTTTATTCTTACTTTGAAACACAGGAAAAGTAGCATTTTTCTACTTGCATACCCTATCTAATTGCTGTTCCAGTTAATGCTAGATATTTGCATTTCCTCCGCAGTTTACTCCACTACTATCTATTAGACTGTTCTTTAATACGTAGTAGTGGAGTCTGTTTTCCTTACAAATTAACATTTTTACCTACAGACAGATAAGATAGATGGTAGATACCATGTATGTATTTTTCATATATTGACAAAATTTCTTAGTTACTACTTAAATCTTAAATGCTGACTCTCCCAAACATAAAATTCCATGTGATATAAGGATTTGTGGTTGTGTTTTGTTTTGGTTCCCCGCCCCCCCCCCCCCCCCCCCCCCCCCCCCCCATCTAAATAGCTCTCTTTTTTAACCTCTTTTCACCCAGTAGTTCATTTATATCTTTGTACCAGTGCTGATGAGAAGTTGCCAGCAGTGAAACTGCATGAGTAAATCAGTTGTTCTGGAGCAGATGCACTAAAGGTCTAACTGCTTTATCAAAGTCTTCCTAATTATGTTTCTCTGCACCGTTAGCCTCATAACCTGCTCGTGACCTTCACACAAACTCCTACAGAATGCGACATTCCTATTTTTGTTCCTAGTATGTGAAATAAAAAAAAAAAAACAAGCAAGGTAGGTTGCAAGTGATTATTGCCTAAAACTAATTTAGGAAAACAACTCAGTTCTACCGCTTTTGTTACCAGTCACCAATGCAAAACTGAGCAGTAAAATCTCTTTGCCTCCTCTGTTATACTGTTGTAGAAGAGAAATTTTATTAAAGAAAATTTCCCTATATGTAAGATAGTAACTTGATCCTTCAAAAACCCTCAGTCCACAAATTTTGGCTTTTCTTTGCACCTCACTTTTAACTTTGCATACTGCTGGATGAGGGGCAATTATTTATTCTATCTTCTGTATTTTGGTGGGCTCACCCCCACGGATGCTTTACATTGCTTGTATTTGGCAGTATCATGGACACTTTCTTTTATCTTCTTTAGCTCTCTTTCTGTTGATGAAATCCAATTTGCCAACTCAGAAAATCTAAAATAAAACATAACACAATGCAAAGCAAGGAAAAAGGTTAGACAAAAATGGCCACTCCAAAATGGTAACCTCTTAAGTTCAAGCCCAAAGTTATAAATTCCAGCCCAAACTCCACTAATTCATGGAATTACTATATAAAGTACAGTTTTCTACTTAAAGCTAAACAACACAGTATCATTCTTTACGTGTTAGTGAACTATGATGACATTTAGAGGAGTGATGACACATAAGGCTCTACGAGACCCAGCTATCAATTGAGCTGCTACCTGTTCTTGTAGCCCTTCCAGGTGTCCGAGTGCTCTGTTAGCTTTATGTATGTGCTGTCTATCTGGGATTTGAGCTCCTTTAGGATTCGTTGACTGCTTTCCAACGTAGCCCTCACTGGATCAGAAACTGGCAGTTTTTGGCACAGTTCTTCAATCCGTTGCAACCTTTTCTCGCACAGATGGTAAGAACCCTTGTCACCAAAAAACAACTGATGGGAGACAAAACAAAAAATTCAAATAACAATACAAATTGACAGAAATCACAAAGCATATTTATGTATTTTTTACAAACTGTACTAAGCTCAAATCAAAATTTTTGTTAAGGACCCCAAGGGTTGATCTGATACAGTTGCGCACAGTGTTTGGTGGCTTAGGAGTTGTTCAGACCTGTTTATTATTGACATTGAAATGCATTTCTGTAAATGCCCATGTGGTGGCACATAGTTCGTACCATGTGTTCCTCGATCATCCTTTCATTTCCTTCTCTTGACAACACCTTGTTCTGTCGAGCAAGTTCAGCTTTGCACTCCTCCACTGTGACCAGGAACTTGCTTTTCTGTACGTCAATCTTCAAGTGTATCAAATGATATGGGGCTTCTGTCTGAAGATCCTACACACCCACAGGGGCAATAAACAAGCACAGAGATAAAACACTACTCCCATATATAACTTCAACACTATGAAGTTACTACAAATAAATTATCTAAAAATGCTGATTTAGTAAATAAATCATATACATGCATGAACAGATGGGGGTTTCTCCATATTCATTTTAGTAAATAAAGCAACCCTGTTACCTATATGTCTTAGATATATCATAAGATCTTAAGTTTTCTGGGACCAGAATATGTATGTATAAGGCACATTACAGAGATATCTTGATTCTTGGCAAGATATACCAAATATTTCCTGTGTAAAACAACAAAGCAAACAATAATAGGGAAACTATATTCACAACTACTTCCAGAAGTTCCTGTTCGTGTGCTAGTGAGAAACCACCCATCCATCATGGCAGCTTTGACCTGAAACATGCTGTAGCAGGCAAAAAATTCCATAGCTTATGAGCAATGTTTGTTCAGTTGTTAGAGCATTTGACAGAAGACACAATTTAAACGGACAGTCTGATCTCTTACAAATGTGTTTTATTAAGGTTGGGAAAGTAACTGCAACTATCCACCATTAGCATAACTTAAGAAAAGCTAGCACCCATTCTCAACAAACATTCTTAACACAGGTATCATTATGGCTGTACGTAGGGGTAGAAATTAAGGTTTCATAATTAATTTCTCACCTTTCTGGATTTTTGATCACTTAACAGAGCTTTTTCAAAAGGGTATTTACAGGTACAACTGAATATAATGCTGTAAAGTATTTTTTTTTCCAATTGTACAGGAAGCCAAATAATACACTTTTTTTTTTTTTTAAATGTTTACAACACATAGGTCATGCAGAAACATTCAAAATTTAAGACAATTTCCAGAGACAACATTCAGTTTTTACTAACCTTCCACTGCCTATGGAGTTTTCTTACAGCTTCCTGCAGGTTGTGTTGCTCTTGTTCTGGGAGGATGTCAGTAAGTTCATCACATGCTTTCAGAAAGGCATTTAGGACTCTCTGATCCAGCTGGTTAAAGAATTCCTGAAGTTTAGGTGGAAAGTGAGAAGAAAAAGCTGGTTATTGATATGGTAACCTGCCAACATGAAGTTCCCTCATGCACTGTGTAAGTTTACAAGATTATTTCTGCTGCATTGAAGAACTGAAGTTTGAGCTAAGAAAATAACTATTTCTAGCCATCTAAAGTCCAGAAAATTAATTTATTCTCAGCCAGTACACTGGGGTGGTATTTTAACAAGAATATATTTTAAAACTACATGCATAATACAGACACAAATATTCATCTGAAAAAGCAGTGAATACGTGAGACTGGCAAAATACAGTATCCTCGCTCCCAATTATTTTACTGACAAATCCAACCCTAACTTCTAGGGGGCCTTCTGTCTTCACCTTCTGGTTGCTTACACTCATCAAGAAGAGGGTGATCTTTTTTCCTTTGGGGTTTTCAATCTTAACATTAATTTGACCTGATCTGTACGACTTCTGCATATGAAAGCAATCCACCTCCATTTTAAAATTAAGTAGGCTTTTCACTTGTATGTCATGTACCCAAAGACTTCCATGAAGAAGGTCAGAGAATTTACTCACGCTATGTTTCCTGAGAAGTTCTTCAGGATTTCCTTTTTCTTTTAAGCAACAATTAGCAATCTGTATAACTTTCTCCAGTTCTGCTCTAGACTCCTCAAATTTCTTCATCAGTCGGCTATTTGCTTCTATGTTTTTTCTCCAGTCACCAGCTTTCCTGACCATATTCTGAATTGTAAGCAAAGAAAATGAACTGCAACTTTTTAACTGATTTTTATTTGCTCTCTTTTAACAAACATCCTTACAAAAAATGCATTTGATTGGTGTCACTCTTTCAAATATAAGCCGTTCACCAGTTTCTCCCTTTCATGTTCCCATTTTCCCAATTTTTAGTACTTATACTAAGGACCATACTTCATTCAAAGAAAAATGGCTAGCTAGTTAATACAGAAGCCTCTGATACCTTCAGAATGCCTCTGCCATTTGGATAGTGATTTTTTCCTCAAGCCTACTTACAAATGTAAAGCACCTGGTATGGCTAAAGGCTTGCCATTCCATTTTTCCTAGTAGCAGACTACCTCTTCCTCCATGACTCTACATGAAGGAGGTTTGACTTATGTATCCAGTTCCATGACACGTCTTCTGACCTGGAGAAGGTTCATATGTTTATCATCATACCAGTAGGCCAGATAAGCAACGAGGTAGAAAGCCGCTTAAAAGGCAGCAAATATTGTGGTTTAGTTGCTACTTTGAAATTTTGTATGGTTATGCCATGTTTTAGAGGTTTATTTTCTAACACAAAAAGAGATAAATCACCATCTATCTATCTTTATAGAAACAGAGTAAGTAACGCTCAGCATGGTAAATTTACCAAACTACAACTGTATCTGTTTCTGTTACTTCTAAGATAGGCTTACATGATGATTTCTAAATTGTAAATTGGAACCCACTGACCTTTAAGTACAACCCACAAAATACAATATAAATTTTGAAATTCACCTCTCAGAGACAGCTCTTTACTGACAGGTGATTTTCTGTAGCTTAAAACTCAGTTTAGATATTTCTATACTGAAAAATAATTGCCTGAAAAAAGCTAATAGAAGACATCTGGAGAACTGACTCCAAGATACTGGTTTATTTCATGCTAGAGTAGGGCTAGACTGGGGTTGAATAGCCCCAAAATATCCATATGGCTAATAACAACATAGAGGTAAGGGGGATTGTAGCCTGAAGTACACATCTTTACATTAACAAATGCAAATACGTATCTCCAACACTCTATGTTCACAAGCTACTGAATTTTCTGTGGAAATACAAAGCCCAGCAATAGGTATTTGCAGAAGTTTCCATCTTCCATGCTTTGTGTGAAAGGGGATGTATGGGAATATGGGACCACTTGCTAACCAGCCAAGATAACAAAGTCCAGGGAAAGAAAAAACAGTGCAGCCCTAACAGGTGGATTTCAGGCTACTCGTTCCAAAGGAATCTGAGGCATCTGAAAGCTCTAGCTAAGCCCTGGGTTCCCCTGAGGCCAGCTCAACTCTGAATTAGTGCATGGAGGACATGACCATCAGTCCCCTGACCAATGATTACCTAATACAGACGAATCCTTTGTTAAAAACTTAACACAAGAGAGGAGAGCTCTCTATGTCAGTAGCTACACAGTGATGAAATGCAGATATGGTAGGATGAAATCAGCTGCATATGAATAAGCTTTCAAAAATACGCACCAAGGTATGGCCTAATTACCTGGAAAGTAATCTGAACTTGTGTAACTTTCTTCTGAAACGTTGACTGTTGGAAATGCTGTAACACTTCAGTCGAAGCCACACGCTGCAGGATACTCTGACTATTTCTCTCAATCAGGGACAAATCTTTCTTGCAGTTTTCTTGATAAGCTACCAAATCCTGAAAAAAAAAAACATATATCCACCCTGGCCAGGAACAAAGGAGAGAAAAGTTTGGCAAAGTAACAGGAAGATATTTTTTGACAATAAGAACAAAAGGGACAAGGTCAAAGCACCACCACAAACATACTATACAAAATGCTATATGGAATAACAGAGACCACACAACTTTCTCCTCTCTTGTATGCAGAACCCTGCACCCAAATAGAACTGTAGCTATCTATTAAGAAAGACGCAGACATGTACCCAAGCCTTTTGTGTAGTGTTAGAGAATGCAGGTCAATATGTTATTCTGTGATTTAATTTTATGGGATGCCAATATTTATTATGGAGATGTAATTAGGCAGCAGGGAAAAAAAAAGTCCTGAGTGACAACTCTCAGTAGCAGGCTGAGATGTTAGCCTTCCTTGCTTTTCAACAAGCAAGAAAGATGCCTGTTGGAATTCAGATCTTCTTACAAATGGCATTAAGTAACGAGAATTATACTTAAAAAAAAAAAGAGGGAGACTAGAAAACATGCATCAAGTTAAACAGGCTGAAAAAAAAGGTTTAAAAATAAAACCTGTGGTGAGGAAACTGTTCTGTTATTGAAGGAACACTGCATTCCTCAGGATAAATCTCTGTTTACTCTCTGATAAGCAGAAAACAGCACCCTCCATATAACTGAGGAAATTTTGGTTCCTTCATTGGCAAATAAATGCAGGAGAAACATGTCTTTTTATTGTGACATTCTGGGGCAGGTTAACCTTCAGAAGCAGAGGAAAGGAGCACTGTTATGAACTGCTTCTTCATGACTCAGCTGGTGTTCATAAACAGGAGAGGTTTTACTCAGGAAGATAATTGGACTGGCTTGATTCAAGCTCACCAGATAATTTTTTACCAAAAGAAAATCAAAGCTTGAAGACACTGGAAGAGAAGACTCTACTTGTTGAATTACTGGGCCAATCCCCAGCATCATTATAAGCTTGAATTAATTTGTATATATATGCATACATATATACATATACACCCCCTAAAAAGTCTCTTTGTTTCAATTTTTTGGACTCTAAATAGCTTTGAAACACTTCAGCTTCCCTTTAAAAAAATCAATTTAATTATATTACTTGTCAAATCTAACTCTAATGAAATATGTACATCAATTTTGAGGGACCCTTTCTAGGCTATATGCCACATATACATAACGATAAATGCCAATTTCTATGCAAGAGCCTTGTATTTTCATTTACCTTTGCAAGTGAGTTCTGACCAGCTCTGAATTGCTCCAGAATTACACACTTATTGGTCAGGTTAAGAAGTTAATGTTCTACTACAATGTAATTCAAAGAATACACTTCCAGACTTCTGAGAATCTTCCATAACTGTCCAAGAAACCTTGGGTAGTTTCTGATCTTGTTATTTTATCACCCTAATAAAAAAATCCAATGTATTTGGGGAGGGGGCCTACAAGGAAGCTGGGGGGGGGACTTTTTACAAAGGCCTGTAGTGACAGGACAAGGGGTAATGGGTTTATATTGAAAGCAGGGAGATTTAGATTGGATATCAGGAATAAATTCTTCCCAGAGAGGGTGGTGAGGCACTGGCACAGGTTGCCCAGAGAAGCGCTGGGTGCCCCATCCCTGGCAGTGTTCAAGGCCAGGCTGGATGAGGCTGTGAGCAACCTGGTCTAGTGGAGGGTGTCCCTGCCCATGGCAGGGGGGTTGGAACTGGATGGTCTTTAAGGTCCCTTCCAACCTAAACCATTCTATGGTTCTGTGATATCTGATACTTCAGGCCAATTTCCACTAGATTAACAAAGAAAAATAAAAAAAAAAAAAAAGGTCTATTTACTTCTTGGATTGAAACCACAGGCACCAGGAGAGAACACAAGTTTAAATATTTGCATGTTTATGCCTAGCTGACTTCAGGATATATTTGTTGCCTAAATAGGAAGAAACATTTGCTCAGCTTACCAAGTTGCAATCCAACTTCCTAGAAAAGCTAACTGTAAGCACTCAGAGGCAGCAGATCTTTGTAAGATGTTTTTGAAACTTACTTGGGCTTTTTGTTTAAGAACAGTTGTAGATTGTGCTTCAGGATCCAGGATAGAAATTATTTCATTGACTTTTTCAAGAGATTCATAAAAATGTGTGATTTGTTTCTCCAGTTCTTCCAGTGGAGACAGCAGATGCTGGCATTCATACAGCAGGGCACAGGAATACTCCTTAACCTTTTGGCCATTTTAAAGAAAAATAATTATTTTTAAAATTGTAAAATTCAATAAAAAGCAGCATCCTCTGCATGTGGATTTATATAGTTGCTACCTGCCTCTTTTAAGATAGATCAATCCTGATCCTGTATTGCTTCTTAAAGAAAAAGATATTAAATTTAAGGATAGTAGTCTCAAAATCTAAAAGAAGAAACATTTTCTACTGAATCAATCTATTGGTACTATAATTACATAGTCTCTCAAATGTATCTATCTGAGCACTTAGTAGGGAAGCTTACTATTTATTACTTCAAGAGTCAACAACACGTAGTAGAAAGAGTATTCTGCAACCTTGCTCAGCTGCTCTTTGATCCTTGTCAGCGTTCCAAGCATTTCATTCACTTCCTCTTGAGAAACTTCTTTTGTAACAAGTTGCGCTGTTCTTGTAACCATTTTGTACTGAGCTTCCATCGCAGGCAATTTCTGCTTTATATTCTGAAACAAATGTTTCACAAATATTTCAACAACAGTATTTACAGATTCATGGGACATACAAGTCTATTCTCAAAGACATACATGCCAATTATCAATTCTTTTCAACATTGATTTTAGTGAATACTGGATCGTGTTTCAAATGCCTTAAAACAGCGAAAAAGGGTATCAGTCAGCTCGCCTGAATCTGATTTGGAACTACACAGAAAGAAATATTCAGCGGGACAGTGTTTTGGAAATGTGCTCTAGAAATGTCCCTCATAAAATACAATGATTTATATTAGCTATAGCAGAAATTTTACCAAAAAAAAGCATCACTGGTAAAAAAAATAGTAATGATGGAAAAGTATACTAACATAATTTAGGGTCTCAGATTAAAATATTTACAAGTTTCCATCTTCTAAAGGACAAAGAAAGGAATGGAAGGAAGACACTTACTTCTAAGTCTTGTACAAATGTTTTGACATCGAGAAAGGACATTTCTACAGGGACTGAAAATTTTCTATTGCTTCCATCAATAAAAGCTGTCAAACGGGCAATGCCATCCAAGTATTCCTTCTTCATTTTGTCCAGTTCATCTGCTCGAGCATACTAAGAAAATGTAAAGTAAAAAGAAACACACAAAACAATAATCACCCCAAATGAGATCTCTGGCAATTAAGTAATGATTTATGAGAATTAGCATATTTTCAGTGCAATTGTTTGCTGGAAAAATTCTTCAGCAAAATATTGGAAACTGATCTTCTAAATCAGTTAGACACTAACCGTCTGTATTAATTTCAGTTGTGCTAGTACTAAAAAGAACAATAAGAGGTCAGTCTTTTTGAAGGTTTGGACACTCATTCGTTTCTAACCTAGAATCAACATCTCAATTTCTCATTACGGTATCAATTTTGAAAATTCAGCAAAGAGAATAGAACATGAAAAGCCTAGAAAAGCTGAAGCTTAAGGGAAATTTCAATAAAGGAACGTCTGGTTGGAGGAAGGGGAAACACAGGTCTTAGAAAGTGGAAAAAGCTGTATGACAGAAGTGGTGCAAAGCCAGTGAGAAAAAACATATAGCCAGCACATGAAAGAAACTGCCTAAGTAGGGGAAAATACATTTACATCCTGGGCATTACTGTTTCCACAGGGAATCACTCTAAATACTATCAGCAAATAAAGCTTGAGAACATTCTAGTCAACAGTGTGGAAAAGTTATAATAAAAGAAGGGGCAATCATTATTCACTTAACCATCCAATTTGACCGCAATGTAAATAATTATGCCAGTAAAGAAAATAGATTCAACACCTTCAAACAGGCAACTCTTATTTAAAATCACTGGAAGAGGAAAATATAAATAGATGTATATTGACTATAGCAAGGATATTCTCTAATGTGTTTATGAAGTGTGAGATACTTAGGTGTAAATTAGCTCACATCATCTCTCTGCTTTTTAAAGAGCAAATATGGAAACAATAATTCTTTTCCAATTAGTTTAATTTCTTTCATGAGATAAAGGGTAGTTTTTTCATTTACTACCACTCCCTCCTTGTGCACAAAATAGAATTGATATCTGACTGATTTGGGGAACACATTTACTTAATTAACTTTCATTGTACCTGCTTATCGTTGTAATAAAATAATTGAATGCAACTTTCATTAAAGAGTAATAAAATACACACATTCAACATTTTCACTGTTTAGCTTTATAGAGCTTTTACAGTAACAATAGCTACTTAAAAGCAATCATTTTCTTCAAAGAACAGTAGAGGATATGCAAAAATAATATTCGCTGTATCAAGACAGGAGACCATAAAGAAAAAGTACAGCTTAAAGTAGCTGAAAATGACAAAAATAAAAAGCGATATAACCAAAAAGATAAACAAAGCAAAAGCCCCAATAAAATAAACTGCTGTCAGGGCTTCATTTCTCATTTAGCTGTAGTCCTGCTAGTGGGGCCCATCTGTCTTGCTGAATGGAAATGACGAAGTAAAATATTTAAAAGCAACAACAGCAAAACTACATACCTGCTTAACTTGCATAAACAATTCTCTCCATCTTCCATTTAGTAACAGAAGTTGCTGTTTAAGGTCTCTTGAAATGGTCTCATCACATGTTTCAATCAGGAAATTGCCAGCATCATTCATGGCTGTGTGCTGTTGGATCCAATGAGGTAAATGCCGGAAGAAGTCCTGAAGAAGAAAATAAAAACACCTTACTGAAACCTTTTCAATTAGTCTTTATCTTAAATCATGAAACTAGAACTTAATTAATCAGCTAATGGCTTGTTAAAACTCTTTGAAAAATTATCCTCTGAAGCTTTTAATTTTGGACATGCCATAACAGAATTTTAATGCCTGTGAACATAACCTATAGAATTTAAAATTACCACCAATTTACTTACAGTTCATTTTATTCCCGTGTGTAGCTTCAGTTACACTAATGCGCTCCTCCTCCTCCTTAAGAGAAATCTCCATGTCTGAAAACACTTTTAGGGCTCATCTAATTTCTGACTTGTCTTGAGACAGTAACCTGGGCCATATACAGGCTGCAGAGAGATTCTTCCCTTACTGTGAACCATAGGCAACTTTCCATGGTCTGGCATCCCAGAAGACCTGAGAAGACTGATTCTTTATCACTGCTTCCTCCTCTCTCAGAGTAGGTGAGTGGGAAGGGGAAAGGAATGGCTGTCATTGATTTCCTCCCCAATTCCAGTGAGGTAGCCCAACCATAGTGCCAAATGCTTCTGTGCATCTTGTAGGCAAGTACACACATAAATTGTCTGGGAAGACAAGCCCAGCTCCCTCTCTTTCTTTTTGCTCTTTAAGAGGATGGACCGTTGTTCCTAAGGCAGGTATCTCCAGGCGCTATGACTACAGCTACACCAGTAAACAAAACAGGACTCAATCACTGTCTCCTAGTTGTCCACATTACCTCTGACAAAGTTTTGGCTCGTCCCTGCTACCCTTCTCCCAGACAACACACAATTCAATGGATAGCACACGGCAAGGACTGTTCCCAGTAGACTGAGCCATGAGACCACCTTCTTTCAGGGGAAAAGGAGTAGCCACAAGGGTGAAAGCTGAACCATGCCATTGGGTCCTCAGGACTCAGGAAGGGGCACTGACCCATTTTATTTATTACTATTGATCTACCCTATAATTCCAAGGTTGTCCCTCTGACAGTGACAGTCCCATGCAATCCTTTGCTCAGGGACAGATGTGAAAAACTCCTATGCAACTGAATTATCAGCTATCCCAAGCTTCAGAGCTACAGTTCTGAAACTTTATACTTGTTCAGAACCCATCCACATGTAAAACCAGTTCCAACACAACCAAAAAGAAAATGTCAAATGGATGTTTATTGGTCAGATTTGTTGGAGAGAGAATTGAACAACATGCAGTGTTCACAATAATGTTTCTGAAAACCGAAACCAGTGAGAAAGCCAACAAGCCAATTTCTTTTGCAGAAAGAACAGTGGTATTTGCTGGCTTTGAAATCATGCTACTGTGGTCTTCACCTAGGACAGAATATGGTGGATTCCAGTAATGCAGGTAAGATTTGCAAACGACCATTAATGAAATCTTTGTATCATATTACAGACATACTTGTGGTTTTACAGAACAAATATTTGGAATTGTTTTAAAAAGTTTCATGCCATATTCTGAGAAATAATCATCATTTTTCACTGGGGATTCCAGGTGTTTGTGCTGATAGCTGTATGACTATTCATTGTACAGACCAATATAAGTATTGCTTTTGATTTTAATAACCAGATATTAAATCTGCTAAATCAGAACTATTTTTGGAACTATCTAACTGAATATTATTGCTGCAGAGTGCTAGATTCAACAGTAGTAGTAGAAGTAAGTAAGTTTTAAAATATGTATCTCAATCTACAGGCGGATTATGTTCTCAGTAATCTTTAACAATTTTGAGCTGATGTAATTTGAAGAAGGAATTAGCATTTTGGTTAGAATAATGCTTTCACATCTAAGGTTTTCAACAAGGCTTTATATATCAGAAGGGTAAGACATGTTGGATTTAGGTTAGAAATCAGAAGCAAGTATACACTTTATGGATATGTTCAGTTTTCTGCTTTGAAGATCTTTGAAGGTAAAGTTATAAAACTGATCAGAGAAGTAAATATTTTGATATTATTCATATATATGGATATAAGAATATTTCATTTTCAACACTGCCAAGTTACTTACACAAAATATACACAAGGAGCCAAGATCAACCTGATCAATTGAGGTCATCGTTCCTGCTCAGTAACTGTTGGTATTTCTATTATGCCAGATGATTGAATCCTTTTCACAGGTTTGTTTTAATTTTAAAAGCATATTCCATTCTTTCACACCAATTTAAATTAATAAACTTTTACCAAAAATGATACTGTTTCATCATGTAACATGAAATGCCCATTGCTGACCTGATGCCATTTTGACCTATGAAAACCATACTTTGGGGTTAAGAGCTGCTGTATAACTGCTATGCTGGGACTGGGTGAAGATGTAGCACCTATTAAATGCAGATTTATTCAAGTCAACTTGGGTCATTATTGAAGTTTAACAAGCATAAATCTTAGTGCTTCAGGACTCTACTATTAGAAAAATAAAAGACAGCAAAACTCTCTTTTTCAGACACAGTTCCTTTTAGGAAATCTGCAAAAAGATTTTTAAAATGCCAGCGAAATTGATTCATTACTTACCCATCAAACATGACAACACATATTAAGAATGTTGTCTTGTGAAGGCAACTAATAGTGAAATCTGTCATCTGTATGTTTGAAAAATCCATTGAAAAAACAATTTTTGTCTTTATATGCATTACATGACTATACACTTTGGTGTTGAGCTGTATTTGCCTTTGAGTTTATCATGTAACATTTCTACCCCTGAGCAATATGGCTGCTCTATATTCATGTCAAAGACACCTCCATCCATGTTAGCACAGGTGATGCCTTCCTTCGTTGTGTGTATTTATATGTATATGTTTGTACAGGCTATATGCAAACACTGAGACCTACAATGAATGTAGACAGTATGCCAGAAACCGAAAAAAATGTCCTTGTTCTATGTCGTTTTGTAAAACAACCTAAGCAAATGCAAAAACATATCCCACATTTCATAATTTACAAAATACCTAGATACATATGCTGTCAGTGCATACCTTTTTGGAGTGTTCAGGCTGATTCAGCATTTTTTCAGCATCTTCCAGCCAAGCTTGTAGACCTGCCACAGTGCTGCTGTATCTGTCCCAATTAGCGATTACTTCTTCCAACATGCTTCTTACGCTTCTGACCTCTACCGAGAGGTTCCTCCACTGTGCTGTCGTTTCATTCATGAATTTCATCACACTCTCTACTTCTTCCACTGAGATACAGGAAAGACATTGATCATTTTTGTTCATTTTTACTATTTCTGTAAAGCTTAATTTTATGTTATGATTATCAATACTTATCAGGGAATTATATTTTACTGCAACTTCTAGTTCAGTAGGCTTATACATACATAAGCTCAGTCCACAGACCAATTTTAGTGCAAAATTAACGACTGAGAAATTAAACCTGTAAACTAAAGGCTAAGGAAAATACTTAAGTGCTATATTAAAACAGTCACACTGCATATTCAGTGTGCTGTTCATTTCCAATCTGTAATTAAAGAAATCAAAGAGACAGTTTTCTTAAAAAAGCAGAAAATAATGGAGAGATATAACGTACAAGCACATATTATGTCTGCATTGAAAAGCACAGCATGAAATTCTGATCCTCCTTCCACTGACTTTAAAACCAAACTGCTGCTAACTTCTGCCATTTAATTTTTAGTATTTTCCTCACAGCAAGAAAGGATCAAGTGTGTCCTCATTCCAGAAGGATAAAAATAAAAAAGAGAAGAAAAAGAACCCAAGCATATTCTGAGACTTCATAAAACAAGCAGAATATACAAAATTCAGAAAACATTTTCTAGCTAGTGTCCTTTAAGATGTACTGCTGTTTCTGAATTCATACAAGTGAATAGCTCCCCTTTAGAAAAGGATTTATTGGATTTTTTCAGTAGAATTTAATAGATCTATTCATTTTAGTCTTTGTAAGACTACCTTGTAAAAAATGTTTACTTTTGTAAAATTTGAATGTCACCATCATCAACCTAAATCTCACAACAAAAAAATATATCCATTTTCTCTCCACATCTTCTAATCACCTTGGCAGCTGCTGCAATCCTCCATGGACATTATTGTGTTATCTCCTCAGCAGAGATTAAAGTGATCACATGTCTGTAATTATCTAGGTCAAATATTGCCCTCATGCATTCTCACTGAACTCAGTGTCCAGGAATTACAGGAGACAGTTGTTGAATCAGCTACACATTTTACTCATGTATATCTACACTTCAACTATCATTTGGGTTCCTCTTATAGGTGTTCAGTCTTCAGTAAGTCAGGAGATACTTTTGCTACCACAACAATACTGGGACCAACTCTCTTTGTCTTTTTCTAGTAAAGAAAGCCAAGCCAGAAGGCATTTCCAGGCACCAGAACATGACCTTCCTTACTTCAAATTTGGTCTCTGGCACTTTTTTGGCCCAGATCAACAACACTGAAACAAAGCAGAAGTTAGTCTGGACCATGGACTTCTCCCATTAGGAATTCTAAACATGACCACCCTCTGAAGATTAAGGAATCTTAACAGTGGGAGAGCGGGCTGCACTGTACCAGATGGATAAAGAATATGTGAAATTGCTACCAGAGACTGTAGGCTCGCTGGTGAACCCCAGCTGCTGTGCAGCTCTGCTGCATGAAAGAAACATATATTAGGAGATCTTATTAGAGGATACTTATGCCTAAAGAGGTTAATAAAATGGTGCCCCCATGACAAAAGGCGTGACAAAATAGGTATTTACCTGAGCCATTTGCTTTGGCATACATTTCAGCTGCTCTTTTCAAGATCTGGTAAGTAACTTCATACTGCTCAAAGAACTTACTGTTTTCAATAACAGACTGAAAAGGGAAAAAAATACAATGAACAAAATAGAGATAGATATTAAGAGTAAGGATAATTTCCACAAAATTAGATCAGGACAACTTTTTGTTGACAGCTTTTAACTTCATTATTCTTCAATTCATTTGTTTCATCACTATAAAATAATATTTGAATTGTCATCATTACAAAATAATACATAAATCTCACCTTTTCAAATTAAAGGTACAACAGTCTCCTTTTACAAACACTTTGCATATAGAAAGATTATATATGTTCTTTGTCTACGAGTTGCTGACTCGCTGAAAGTCACCAGCATATGATACTTGAAACGTGCAAAAACTCAGCAATTAAAAGCTATTTAGTGAAACTGGTTTACACTGAAATCTAAGTGGAATCATTTTAATAAAAGAGAAAATTTCATCCATATAGGTCACCACAAAAATAAAATCCAGTTAAACTTTGAAAATTGTTCCTGTATTAAAGCCTTTCCAGAAAGGCAGGTTTCACTTTAAGAGATGAAAAACATTTGACTTACCCTTCAGCTTTCCTTTACCTCCTTTTTAATTGGTAAAAGAAGATTAAGGAAACACTGCACAAAGACATGCTGTTTTTCCAAAGTGTAACACAGCACTCTTCCTTTGTGAGTGATGTTTTAGCTGTGTAAATATCTATCTGTAAATATTTTGGCCACAAAGTTATGGCTTTTTATCACTTATGCCTCTTTATCCCTTATGGCAAGTGACACTAACTTTCTTTTACGTCCTTTCAGAAATGTTACTTTCTTTAAGTACATTATATAATTTTATCTCTATATTGTGCAAGCATATTATATCTTGCATTACCATGTTAAAAAAGGGAGAAAACCCTGGATTTTTTACAGGGCTTTTACATTGCCTTACCTAATGTACTTATCTAGAGTTTTGGAATGGTTTTGTAACTTACACTACTTCCCATGCCTCCGCAGTTACAGATCTACAAAATTAAAGCAAGTATATGTCACATGTATCTACACAAGCTTTGGAGTGTCAAGAATGCGCAAAATTCCATATGCACTAGTGTGATTTTGGTAAAACTAGGTTTCAAATGAGGTCAAAGTTCAATGTACTTTGAAGAGGAGAATTATATTTTGTGTATTCATCAACCCACACTATACAGCATGAAAAACAGTTTTACAACTTAATCTGCCAGACAGTGTATACAAATCTTCTATTTTAAAACCTTTTACAGTTGCTATGTCAAATCACCACAGTTATCTAGTATGTAACTTGGAAATGTGTTTATAACCAAGGAAACTAGAAGTCAAGGACAATCAGAATTTTTCTCTGCTCTTCTGTTAGAAAAGAAATATCTGGCATGTATAAAGAACTACATGCTTTACCATGAATTATGGTGACAATCTCCTCACTTTCACTTTTGCCAAACCCATACACACAGACATTTTACACTGAATCAAAAACTGGAAGACTTCATATGAGAAAATAAAAGACTCTATTAAACAATTTATGTAACACTGAACTTACGAGCAATTGGAAATATTTTCAAAAATTAAAAATACACATTTTACTGATTAACATTGTCTCTCATCTGACCAGATCCCTTAAATATGTAGCTTTTCCCAAATCTGTATAGCATACAGTGCTAAAACAGTGCCAATATAGCAATGCCAAAACACAGTGTTGTGGGTTAAAATCCACGGATAACTGTACCCAGTATCCCCATTACAGCTGCGATTTTGGTACACTATATTCTTCAGGGTGATGGTGTACAATTTGTGCTGGCCTTTTGGTATATGACAGGTGAAAAGAAGACGGGATAAAGTAACAACCATCCCTTTTATTTTTAAGTTACAGTACATAAATCTTTTTGGGGCATATGTTCTATCCAGATCCTAACTACGCATGTTCCTACAACACTGACATTGCTCAGTCTGTTTTGGAAGACAAACAAACTTACATTTTTATCTCCTACTATTATAGTCACTGACTGTAAGTTAGTGACTACAGCTTTCCTACGTAAGACTCCTCATTTACCATAAGAATAACACTTGGCTCTTGGTTCTAGAAAATTGCTTCCTGGTAAACCAGAGCAAATAAAATCTATTTCCATCACTGAACACCTGGAAGGAGCCATAACTCCAGGCTATTAGGAACAAAACTGTTTATATTCTTGTCCCAATTTTCTCATTTTGATGTGATGCAGTTTCATAAATGATGCAAGGAAGAATTTTCTTTCCCCTAATGGCCATCTCAGCATTAGTCGTCTGAAGCATGAGAATAAATGAGGCAATCACAAAATAACATACAAATTCAACAGTTGCAGTTCATTTTAAAGCAAAAAACAAGAAAATGATACAACATACCTATCCAAAAGCCAAGTTATACACTTCCTCATTATTTCCCTTGTCAACTTTTAGTAGTTTTTGCGGCAGTCTTACAGAGTATACAAACGGACTGTAACTCCATAGCTATCACACATCTCTCTAGCAAAGTTACTTTAAATAGCCATCTGGATTTTGCAAAGCTTGTCTAAAACAATGCTTGACTCCTAAAATGTTGTGTGTCCCTAACTGCTAAAGTCTAAACACAGATAGGGAAAAGGGTGAACAGGTCTTCAGCTCTCACTTTGTAGAGGTACTTTACTGAGTTTGAAATTTTCTTCCAAGGCAATAAAAACTATATAGGCTGTAGGGGCATCAATCACTTTCTCTACACAATGTCCTGTTTCTGAACGGTTCTATAACTGTATGAATTTCTTCCAGACTTAATTTTCCTGTGAAATTTTCTTCGTATGGATTAGATAGAAGGGGATAAAAGCATTTAGCTCAGCCCTGCTCTTGAAAGAATCCCTCACACTCTCAGTATAGAAGTGCAGCAGCGGTACTATTCTACCAGCCACTTGGCACTGCAAGCATAGATTTAACAAGATCCAGCACCATAAGACTGAAAGGGAACACATCAATGAACATTTTTAAGTCAATAGCCTGTGTTTCTTAACAAGACCTATGGATGATGCAGAGCTGGAGCAATCTGTTTCCAGAACAGAAAAAACCCAATGGATTTAATATACTAATGCTGAGCAGCAGAAGAAAACCCGTTCTTTAAAAGAATGACTCCCCTATCAGTACAGTATATTGAAGAAGTACACAGATACAGCATAACTTCTTTGGTTTTGATTAATCTGGAAGACTTAAAAAAAATTATTGAGGGGACTTCACACCAAAACCCTCCTCTATCTCTACACTTAATCTGTGTATAGTCACTACAAAGTGAATCTATGCATTTGTAAAAGAAGAAGGAACTAAGTTCTTTGGAATTGCTAGCTAGTAAAAATTTTGGATTTGGAACTTCCAGATATGCTTGGTAAGTTGGTGGTTGTACAGTTAGTAGCTGGCACATTGTTTCTGTTTTTGAAGAGATGGTACAAAGAGAATGATTTTCAATTTTAGGTTTTTGACTAAAGTTCCTCCATGTGGAAGACAGATCCATCTCTGAAAAGCTATTCCATAAGAATGCAGCCCTAAAGTTGATGACTGGCAAGCCTAATTTCTGTTTATTTTATTAATTTCCAGCCATTTTAAATAGGAATATTTAAGAAATAATTATAAAAAGAAAACAATCCCAACTTACAATATAATTTTGAAGAAGCAGTTCCACTGACTCTCGCCTTCCGTATTTGATAATCCAGGATTTTAACTTTGATTCTGCAAGGACTAGGAGTGATAGTAGACGGTACTTCAGTTCCAGAAACTCCATCTTCAACAGATGGAGCTCAGACGAAGAGACAACAAAATTAAACCTATAAAATGAATCACACTGTGGTAAAACATGGCAATATTCATTTTTGCAAGAGAGACTGAAAGCTTTAGTTACAGTTCAGATATTTTTGTAATCTTTCACCTAATTCAGAGTCTACAAACATTTAATTATGCATAGTGATCATTCTAATAACTGCTATTAAATAGCAAATTAATTACATTTCTCTTTAGTCATAGAAATCATCATTTTACATCTGTTACTAAGTTTTGCAAAGTCATTTTTCCTTTCTTTTTTCACATGCATCCTGGCTGTTGTTACATAACATTTCTTCCAGGGACAAGTAATAACAGGATCAATGTTAAAAAGTATTCCCTTCCAAAACCCTAAGCTTATTTTGATTCTCATCAATCTTTAAAGTATCAGGCTTTCTGGTACATTTTAAGGTATATTCTAGGATGTTTTTTTCTTTGAATATTTTCATGCTCGCCACTGAGAAACATAATTAGACAGTGATTTCTACGTGAACAGGTTAAAAAGCATACAGGTTCCCTTTCATTCACAGAGGGGTTTTATTTCAGATTGAAAGCCTTACCTCTCTGCCATATCCTCTAATTGGTCAGGTGGAACAGGCACTCCGTTAACAGACCTGGCCCCGTGGATCTCATGGAATGCCTTTTTGTGAGCATCTATGTTTTTCAGCAGATCCTGATTGATTTTAAGAAAGAGAGATGGGGGGAGGGGGAGAGGGGAAGAGAGAGGGAGAGAGAGAAAAAGAGAGAGAGGAGAGAGAAGGCTCACAGTAGGCTATCTAACTAATAAGCACAATTTTAAGCCTGCACTGATGACTCAATGTAGTTAACTATTTGATCATGCTCTGACATTTGCATGCAAGGTTATGCATACCACAAAATCATTTACATTAGCTTGAACATTTACATAGGGAACCCCATTATAAGATGCTCTGCTAAAGCTATGTCTACAGAAGATTTTAAAACAGAGATTTTAAACACTGCAAAGGTTTAATAAAACAAGAACTCTTCACTGTATTAAATAATCCCTGAAACACAGTCTGTGAATACTCTAACATCACAACAGCCTATCTTACTAAATTTACTCTTTCATCTTTATAACCGATACTAACCTTTATTAAGTATAGATTCAAATTTTCAGCGACTAATCTACTCTGCTATATATAGGCAGAAGATCCATAGCTCCTTACATAAGTACATATTCAATATTTAGTGAACTTTTCACTCTCTCATCACCAAAAAAATTCAGGATCGCTCTCTCTATATTACACGAATGAATGCAGTATATGGTACTCAACCTGTATTCCTGCGAGAAGAATTGTACCAGCAAAAAAACCTTACAGCAGAGCACATTTCAACTGTAACTAAGCAACACCGCTTCAAACGGCTTCCTGGAGATTACATATTAAAATGAATGACTGGCAGTAGTCTTTGAAGAGACACCGTAACAATAACATGGCAAGTCCCCAGCGGCTGAGAGGACACAGAACAGTGGGTATCTTACTGCATACAGACAGCTCCTGGCATGCAGTGCTCAGAAGCCTATTAGCAAAGGAAATCATACAAAGGTCCCCCTTTCTCACCTGAGGGAACAACATGCAGACTGGTGTATTGATCACAGATGTCTATCTATCTCTATGTGCTGAAGAAGCCCAGTGTTTGCACAGCAGAAATTAATGGTAATTCACTGGCTCAGCTCACCAAATGGTCACACGGTTCCCATCAACCCACCAATATTATTTTCATTGTTTGCTACCCCAGCCAACACCTTGTTGTGAACTAGGCTTTCTCAGATGCAAGTGATGCACTGATTTTACCATGGCGAAAACTCCAGTGCGGGGATCCTGTGACTAATGTACTCGCACATAAAGGAAAAGCGTGGAAGAAGTATCTCAGCGTGCTGCATTTGAGACCTTGCCAGACAAAAAGGGATGCCCCCAACATGCATTGCTAAGTCAAAATAAAACCCAGCAGTTTCATCCAACATCAACTGGAAGCCCATGAGAACTTTTAGAGTGTTGCCATGAAGTGAAATCCTCCTCTGCAAAATGACCCACAACAAGCACAGACATTGTCCTTAATTTCTGGATCTTGGTGGCAATATTAACTAAAATAAACTTAAGTGCTTGCCTGTTTCCATTCAGGTTTGTCCAAATAACCTGGTACATTTTGTATTACTTCAAAATTGCCATAAGTTATAAAGTTCACTAAAATAACCCATTTTGAAATGAGACAAAGTGATGATGTTATCTGAACAAAACCATAACAAACAAACCCCAAAAACTTCTTAGCAAACAAGGACTAAAAAAAATATACTAATGCGTTTCTGGTACTATCCAATAGCACATTAGGATTCATCAGTGCAAATCTGAGTGATAAACTCCAGGAACAGATGTAATTTCACATGCTTCTCTTGAAGCTTTCCGCATCTCACTCCCATGGAAAAACTTCCCTGGCACAGACTAACCCAAATCAAAGTTTATTTGTTGGCAGAGAAAATCCTCACCACAGCATTTATGATGCAAATAAAACACAGTTCAGGACACACTCTTCTGTGTTTCTTATGAATGTGTGAAAAGGAGGTCTACCGTATTCACATTATAAGAACAAAAAAGTGTTTGACTTGCTTTTTTAAACATGCCCTATGTTTTGAATCCTGAAACATTTGATGTTAACAAGAAAGCTAATGAAATTTAGCATTACAAGAGACTAGAGCTTTAAAGAAAAAAAAAATCTTCCTCATAGGTTTTCATATTGTTTTGGGCAAAATTTATTAACCACCACTTAAGTTAGAAGGGCTGCCACTGTTCTAATAAGGAGTAATCAAGAAGACCCTAGTGATCTTCCAGATAAACTAGCATTGTCTGTCACAGCTGTCCCAAGGTGACCATGAAACTTCTCAGCATTTCATTATATGCAATTTCTTTTTAATGAAAAACCCACACCATGTTCTAAGCACAAAAAAATAACAAAACTATAATCAAGTTTTAAAATAGTAGTGATAGAGAAAAAAAGCAATATAAACCAATACAGCTTTACTGGGGCAAGTGCAGCCTTTCTCTACACCACCTTTTCCATTTTCTATTATATTTACTGGTTCAGTTTCTTTTATCATCTCACCAAAAATTTCTGTCAATATTTTTCTCATAAATATTACATAAATTCACAGACAAACCTCACAGCCTTTATTTGAAATGAGAACTTGGACTCAGCAAAGAATAAGGGTAAAGGTATTTAAATTTATCTGGCAAAATTCCCTGTTTACCACAGCAGAGGGAACTTCTGATGCTATTCATCTTCACAACACTATGAAAATCCACTTCATTCTGTTTTTTCCCTCAGTACATATCACCTGCACAGACTATCAGCACACTGACTACGTTTGCTCCCTCTTTCCTGTTTCACCCAATAAAAGTTTATACTGGCTGAACAATCTACCCAACTTATGAGCTCCCTATGGAATTTTACTGAGCAGAAATCCTAGAATAGGGGAGCAATTAAAATACTAATACCTGATATCATTCATATAGAAGAAGCAGGAACATTCAAAGTCAATTTTGAATATTGCTTGTAAGATACACAGATATCACAGTCATCACTACAAGCCACCTAGCTTTAGCTACCATCAAGACGGCACCACTCACGGAAACTAGAAATAATAATCTTTGTAGAGTATGGATCATTTACAGCTTTGGAAACAATGAAGCATAAAGCACAGAATGAAAGCATGTAGATCTACCTTGTGTTGCTCAAGCTTCCGGTGTATTGAATTCGCTGTTTCCTCGTGAGCTTGTTGAACAGTTACTTCTTCCCTCAGAGCAGCCTCTGCTCTGTACAGCCAAGCACCTATGGTACCCAAAGGTGCAGGAAGGGATTTATCCAGGTGTATGTGCCAATCAAGTAGCTAGGAATTAAAAGTAAAAGGATTGAATTTCTTCCCTCGATTAATTACACAAAGACTATCTTGAGAAAAATCAGACTTTATACTGTAAGATCGAAATCCCACACAATAGAGTATGCTTGAGACATAAACCTAGGTATATTATTTTACATTAGTTCTGAAAATACAGAATTCTCACAGGCAACAAAATCTCTATAAGGATTCGTTGGTTCATGTATTTGACTTCCAGAATGGTAATTGAGTTACAGAACTGGCCACATATAAACTGGAACAACTGGCAGGCTAAAGAGATGGAATTTCATCAGTTAATAGGCATAGCAAGGGATGTGAGACCTTCTTACACCCAATGATGTAATTTATTTCATGCTCTTGCATAAAACTTTTTTATTTCTATATTGAACACACTTATATGTAAAGTGCAAATGAGACTCAGAGGACTCTGGAATCAAGAATATATCTTACTGGCTATCCCAGTTATTGGAATGAATAAATAATGAAAATTATGTCAAAACTCCAGAACATTTTTAACCAGATCCTGTCTTAAATATATGACATTAAAAAAAATCCATGAATATACACTGATTAATAATGACTTAATAACGTATTTGGGACAATGTAACTCAACAGGGATTTTTCATTCAATTATTCCAAAATTAATATCACAAATACTAATATTAATTTATTACTATTGCAACCAGGTCAAAAGTAGCATTAAAGTCTCATTTATTGATATTCAGTATTGTGCAGAGTTTTTTTAGTTATATTAAAAATATGTTGAATTAGAGTTTCTCAGATAACTAGCAATTTATTTTAAAACATTGCATTTTTAAGGGTCATTATGCAGGCTTTTCTTTTTTATCAACAGTGTTTTGAACACACTTTCTAAGTAATGGGTAACCTCAAAGTATAGTCCTTTTCTTAGAGTTCATATTCTATCTTTGAGCAACATTGCTGTTGACAGTGCAGTAAATGTTCTCAAAACAAATGGAAAATAATTCAATAGTGCTAGTAACTTGGTTCATTTCTAGGTTCCTATTGCCTAATAAAATCACTAGAAAAGAGGTTTCTAAATTATTTTAAATTCTCATTCTTCATTTAATAAAAAATATGTAACATAATAATTTTCAACTTACCCTGGAAGAAACTCTGTCCCATGCTTGCTTCACCATAGCTTGATCAAGTGATAATTTACCATCTTTCCTTAATGACTGGGTTACAAGCTCAATCTGTTTCCTTTTTACCTCATATTGTACTCTGAAATGCTTAAATGTCTGCACAGAGAGAAGATCAAATCAATGTAGCATAAAGCCAAAGAATGAAATCCTTCAACAATTCTGGAGTACTACAACCAGTGACATTTTTGTCCTGACATAAGTCCTAATCCCTCCGAAAGAGGAGTAGCAGTAAACTTGTATATTTACACTGAAATGTATTGTATTAAAGTTTTTAATAGATTCTAGAATCCTCCAGGGAAATATAGGTAGGACTTTTGTATTTCCCTTCAATTATCAGGTGCCTCAACCCTGTGTGAAAGGAAATAAGAACTGGTGAGATAAACTAGCAATGGCTCAAATGCTACTTGGGACAGACAGTGCCTGCTTGTAGAGAACAGCTGAGCTTCAGAAGAAAATATAGGCCAAAATTTGTGTTGCCGATTTGGACATTAACCTTTGAGAGAGGGATCAAAAATGAAGGTCTAAGCCCTGTCCTCTGCACCGGTCACCTCATCCAGCCTTCAGTCATACCTCCCATCTGAGCTGTATCATGCAGGATCTGGAAGGACTGTAAAGACACATGCTCACTCTTAACTAGGACAGTCCTTATTCATGCTGCTAGAAAAAGCTCTGTGTTAGGCAAACCATCTGTGCAGTGTTCTACGCAGCAAAGCTGGAGCCGACATTATAATTCCTCCACCAATAAAAGGCAAGGCAGTTTGTGTCCTTATTTCTATAAAGTACAGCATGTTGACCTGCATATATACAGACTGCATATAATTATGCAGTACATGTTACTCATAATGATGACAACAATTTCTTATAAAAAAAAAATTTCCTTACTGCTTACCTGGTATTTCTCCTGTAAGCTTGTTTCTGTCACCTGTGCTCGGGCTAGGTCTCTTTCAAATTGTTCTGCCCACACTTTTAGGTCTCTCAGCAGCAGTCTGTCTTCCTTCTATGATTATAGTACAACCACACACAAAAAAACCCAGTGTAGCTTATTAGTATAGGTGTCAGATATAGTCCAAGAAATTAACATCTCTAGCAAGTCAAGGTCATTAGTTGTAGTAAAAGCCAATGGAACATCTGGGCCCAAATCTCTCATGACTTATCTTCATAAAGTTTGACTGGAAAGCATTTTGTGAGTATAATAGGAGAGTTCAGCTTACAGTGGTGAAACAATGAAAATGTGGGATATTGCAGTGTCACAAAGATTACTGGCAGTTCTCATCTGATGTTAAATTAACACAAAGTCCCTTAAATATATCTCAACAGCTAATTTTAGTCTTCCACATATTTGCAGTCAATTTTCAGTAAAAGTTAATTGAGCTGAGATAGGGGAGGGTTTTATCATCTTTCACTACCATTTTATTATCTGGTTGGCTATTGCAGAAAAAAAAGCTATTTTCTGGGCAACTTCAGGGCAATCCCTGACATTAAGCTTCAAGTTCAGAAGCTGGCAAAATAATTTGATAGGGAATGTCTTAACAAGGAAAATGAAGGGAAAGAAACCCCAGTTACATTCATTTTCTTTTCCTTCCATGCCATTTTACAGTGTTGAAGAACAGCCTATTTGGATTACAGTTTTGTTTTAACACTTCAATCTCTCCTGGCACTGGTGCTCTGCAAGGCTGCAAAGTTCTCTGCAGAATTCAGTGACCTGGCAGTGAATAGAAAAATACTAGCAGGAAATCTCAGGTCTGTGGTCATGTTATATGAGAAGGTTAGCAGACAACAGAAAGTGGTTTTGTGCACTGTGTAAGCAGGTTAGTCAAGTAGGATACAGGTGTCCATCTCAGATTTCCAAACAATGAACACAACGTGCTGGCTGTTAATCAGAGGCTACTCTTTGACACCAAAGAAGCCACATTACTCTAAAATTTGTCAGAAACCAATCTGTTACAGCAAACAAATGCAACACCACATCATATGAGTTAATCACCTAAAATGAGTGATTAAGTTTCAAGCATTACATGAGAGAAGATGGACAATGTGACAAAAAAGAATAGCCACTGACTGTATTTAAGAAACAAACGACTTTCTTTTCAGCAAATACCCTACCCTGGGAAAGAAGCCAATTATGGTTCCTTTCTTTGAAAGCTGTCTCAAATATGGGCAAGCTTAATAATTTTAAGTGTAGAGCTATTGCTTCATTTCAGCTGAGGAAAGGGACGGGATCCTCAGATAGGAAAGAAACCCCTCTGATGTATTTCCACTAATTATCTTACGGATCCTCTTAAAATAGCAGTAGTCAGTTAGATAGAATTTGGACAAACATATTGTACAAGTATTGTACCGTATCTATTAGCTCACTAGGTAAATTCTTAGCTGGGTAGCTGCAGCAAGGTTAACAAGGTATTAGAGCTGCTGTGCTAGAGAAAAGTTCATTATAGCTCATACTCCTGCTTTCTGACACTGGCCAAAAGCTGGTACCTGAAAAACAGTATGGGACACATGACATCTCCCAGCTGCACCTATTTGTGATGTTGGATTTCCTTGACTACACATAGTATCCCCAGAAGCCAAAGTGTTTCCAACTTCTCAAATAATTTAAATACAGAGTAGGACAATAAAGTTCCTACTCTTCTGGTCTGACAGTTGGCTTTGTGTGTGGAGAAATAACGTCAGGATTTTTTAAGATAAACAGCAAATCCAGGACTACTTCCCTATGAGAAGAATATAAGATGAGAGAATTCTGAACTCATTCAGCCATCAAAAAAGAACTTTGGTATTAAATGCACTCCATTCATTAGAAGTTATAACTTTAGTGAGACTATTGAGATCTCTATTAGTATTTATTATCTGTCAGCTCCTTAAAGGCAATAGTAAACTATGGATGTAATGGATTGAAAGTTCCGTAACACTAAGATATTCTTGAATTCAGGAAGAGAACAAGTGTGTCACAATATTTTATATATCACTTTTAGTTCACACTGTAAATTCAGTTTTGTAGAACACTGGCTTTTATTCCTCTGTGGCTCACGTTCTTATTGCTGGGAAGCACTACCTTAAGGTAAGCCTTTGCAAGAGCATCTGCGTGGCTACAAGCGTTCATACAGTAATGTGAGCAAAACAGGTATTTTGCAAGATTCTTGTCAACATAGATAAAAATTTCATAATGTCTGTAAGTGTGCCTGACAAAATATTTTTGAAATACAGTATCACCAGGCTCAAGAACACCTCTTTCGTACCAAAAGATAAACAACACAGGAACAGCTGCACCTTTCTTAAATCACACACTATTTCTCTGTCATTAAATGAAAAGATAAAGGTAACCAGAGACACTGAATCTTCTGCAATTTTTTGTTTGTTTGTTTTTCATTATTTAGTTAGAGAATTTTTCGTTACTTTGTTTTAATTATAGATGTTGCTGTTTCAGTAACCACGTAACCGAATGTTGTTAAAGACATTGTGCAACAATGCATGACAAGCATATTATTTATTTACTCCTACATTTTCACAGGTTTCTAGCTCAGTGCATGATTTATCACGTGCAAACTTGGTTCTTTGGTCCTTGCCTGGTACAAAAACATTTTAGAGTCTCCGTTTGGGTAACTGACATGAAAGATTCACTCAGACACCTGTCACTAACATCCTCCAAGTTTAATGATCTATTATTCTTAAAACAAGTCATTCATTAGTGCCTAGTGGTTCTTACTCTTAGAAAAAAAAAAATCAGAAGAATATGTAAACTATTTTCTAAAGCCTGCCCATCTGAAGTATCATACTGATCAGAACATAAACCACCAAAAAAAAAAGTTACCTAGGATAATTATAACTATTTGTGCTTTCCCCAGTATGAGGATCATTGATCTCTGATCAAATTTATTTCAGCTTACCTAAGCTACTATGTCTTATTCTGCTTGCTACTTCCAAACAGCATTTTAAAGTACTAATTTATCCTGACACTATTCTATGAATATTCACTGATTTGCGGAGATGAACAGAACTGGAGCACTCAACTGCCAAAGAACATCAAAGGAGGTAATTATAGAAGAGTGTTTATGAGTTCCAATACAATGGGGTACAATTTAAATTTACAAAGAAAGTTTTCAGCCCAGACTCAAAGTCAAAACACTATTTTTGAGTTAATCTGAAAAATCACAAATTACAGAATACTTTGGTGTTTGAAGAGCTAAAAATACACATCTGTGTTTCATGAGAAATTTAATTATGGACTGGAAAAGAAGTACTTTTTTTCTTTCTCTAATATGTAATTATAAATCAAGTGAACAGTTCAAATTCTCAGGCACAGACAGGATAAAATTTTCAAATATGAACTTTTAAATCTAAAAACATTGTCACCTGTTTTTCAGGGATGTTGAACTTTAGTATCACCTATGTGCTGAGAAAATCTAGTGCCTTTAAAACTGGTTATACATGAATTCAATTAATTAAGCTATTTCTTTTGAACATACTGGCTTTTATATATATGGGTTACTGGATGTATGTGTTACTGAAACACATTCACTGACAACAGTATCACAGATGCATGGTGAATGCTGAGCCAAGCATCATTGTCAGGGATGAGCTATTAATGCCTATGTATAAAAGTAGACAGTAAATCTCCGGAAAAGGTCAGAAAGTTATTTTTGCAGCCACTGCTCAAGAAATTTGTCTTCCATTAGGGAACTCTGCTGGCATAAAGATACTGGAGGTGACAGGATTATCTTCTGAATTACTTGCTCATCAGAGAACAAGAAAAGAAAAACTACATCAGAAATACTTTGAATGCATGTGCTTCCCCTTAGCTACATTTATACCAAGATAAAGAAATGGACAGAGCTTTTACCACTTCAAATCTTCACTATTTTAAGCAGCAATGCACTGGGGCTGTGTAAGGCTAAGAATGTACAACAAGGTCCCCCACTAAAGCTGCCCAGTCTTACTTGAATGGGTTGAGAAAATGGGAATAATTCTGCTATCAGTACAAAACTTCACTTAACACGTATCACTAGTGAGACATACATAATATGAGATCAATTCTTGATCATGCTTACCTCAAAATAACCTACTGCTTTTATATATATATATATATATATATATTTTTTTTATATATATATATTTCTTTTAAAAAAACACACACAAAAATGAGTGTGGAGCAAAGGTAATTAATTAGATCAGGTCAAACTATAAATATGTGACACCAGTTATTGTTTTATAATATATTCACTTCTGAAGTCTTCCAGTTTTACCTCTGTATGTTCATTTCAAATACTCAGTGTTAGATTTCTGAACTTCTCCCAGTTAATACCAGAAAATTATAAGTATCTAAATTTCCATGATGATTAAAAAAGTATATATTTTTTAAAAAATCGAAATTTATGTGAGAAAAAGGAGCAGTGTATATCATGCAATTACACATGAATGATTCTCCTTTCAACCCACAGTCCACATACATCACTTACACAAGCATATATACCATCTAGTATCTACTCCATAAACCTAAAGACATACAAAAATATCCATCTAAGTAGAAACATTGATCTATAATCTATTTTTTCATGTTTATATCTTTATTTAAAAAAACAATAGCATAGTCTGAGATTTATTATAGGAAAGTTGATTTGCTTTTCTGTAATACTTCTGTGAGGTTATTTGCAAGATTAAGCATTAGGTTGTTAGGATCAGTTCATGTAAGAAAGTAGACTTGCTATATTCATCTATTTGCATAAGTCTAGCAAACCCACCTCATTTCTAAAGTCAAGTGAGTGCAGGATAAAAACAGATAGCAAGTATGAAAGGTCAGATTCAAGCAATTACTCTGGAGCATATGACTCTTATCTTAAATTTCATAAAAGAAATTACAAAAGTTGGGATTGCTTGAAGTTCCCAGCAATATGAAACAAACGGGAAAACAAGAAGAAAAGGCCGGGGCGGGGGGCAAGCAGCAAACGAAATAAAGCAAAGCAGGCAGAAAGTCCAGAGACAGCAATAAAAGAGACGCATGTAAGAATTCAAGAGGTACTTAAATATTATCGAGTGCATGTGTCTGTACCACATTTAGTGAAGCAGTTTTCATATTAGATCTGATTTCCAGATTACTAGTCACTGTGTGACTTACCTATAAAAATACTTGGATTTTTAGATCACTTAACTGTGACTCTTTGCGATGTGTTGACTACACAAGTTTATGTATTTGCATAGCTGATCCAGGCATGAGACATTAGATGCCTTTTAATTACGGAAATGCACATGCAAATAACTGTTCCCTCTGACCACAAATAAGGGATAAGCTTCAATCATTACTCCACTTCTTCCAATGTAAATTCCTTATAAACTGAGCATTGAATCAGGAGGGAAGATGAATAGGAATTTGTGTGGACAACACATCTTGAGGAAACACAGTAGCAGCTGAGGTGGCTGGAGGGCAGGGGGAGAGGGTTAGAAACCTTTCATCCCCTCAACCGTCAAAAACCACCGAGACACATTTCACTCTGAAGTAGGATTCTTCTAACTAAATGCAGGCATCTGCAACTGAGACAGTCACTCTGTCAGTTCTTTTTCACAGACAGAAAAAGACAGTTGCATCTAGTATCTATTGCCCAACTCATCTCATCTACAGCAGGTGCTTAACACAGGTCAAATGGGCTATACCCTAGAAGTGCTTAATTTTGGAAAACAAGAAATTAAGAGTGCCCCAGGAATTAAAGGGATAAGCCTTGCAAGGTTATTTCTCCCAGGTACCTGGATTCTACCATTGTGACATATATTTCCCTATGCTAGACTTCAGGGGGAAGATAGAAAGGCTAAGAATAGGGGGATTACACTAGTCACAAAAAGATAAAGTGTTCCTGTATTTCTTTTTGATCAATGTCCAACAAAATTTTATCTATCATTACCTAAGGGAAGGATTCACCTGAGGCAGTTTTAACTCTGTTGAAATGCTATGAAACACAAACTTCCAGAAGATGATTTAGGACACCATCTTAAGAAAGATACCATCTGGAAAAGTCTCTCTCTCTCACTGATTACAGGTGGAGTTTAAGTACCTAGCTTTTAGATTCTTAAAGATGGATGAATCCTGCCCTAAATAACTAAACTAACCAAATAATGCAAAATTCCTAAGGAAAACTTTATGACGGATATGGATACTCCAGGTCAGTAAGAGGCAAAGAAGAGGCAATAGATACTGTTCTACCTTGAACTGCTAGCTATGGAGATCACAAAGGCATCCAATTCACTTACATGCTTTCCACAAAGGACAAAACCCTTTTTTAAAATGAACCGATCTTACATGTTTGGTCTGATCTTGCCTATATTTGTATACCTAGAAAAGAATCTGTGGACGACACTTCTTGAAAAAGAATAAATAAATTTTCAATCTAAATGGATTATATACTCACACAAATACCTCATATCTGATTCACCGCCAATTCTGCACACTGAAAAAAGAAGTACTCTCTCCTTTACATTCCTTCCAGTCAATTAATTTAGCAAGGTGAGTGTTAGAATAATCATGGGTGCAGAAAGGGTTTTTAAAAAGGCACTTAAATGGCTCCTGTTGTCAAGAAAGTTAGTTGCCCTACTACGATTCCAAGCAGCTACTTCTATCAAAAAAGATTTCCCTTAGATTTGCAAAGTGGTAAGTTCAGGAATGTTTCTTAAGCACTAAAGATAATAATTCTTTCTCTTATAAACATAATCCACTTTTCTACTTTTTAAAGGAATTTAAATCTCCATTCATGTATGATGTCATTTAGAAAAGAGAATTCCTCTTGCATTGCAAGAAGACCCCTACTATCACCGTTTCATTAAAAAGAAAAAAAAGTTAACTATTATCACAAAATTACAGAATCACAGAATGGCTGAGGTTGAAAGGGACCTCTGGAGGTCATCTGGTCCAAATCACATGCTCAAGCAGTTGCCCAAGACCATATCCATACGGCTTTTGAATACCTCCAATAATGGAGACACCTCTCTAGGCAACTTGTCCCAGTGTTCATTCACCCTCACAGTGAAAAACCATTTCCTGATATTCAGAGTGAACCTCCTGTGTTTCAGTTTGTGCCCATTGTCTCTGGTCCTGGCACTGGGCACCACTGGGAAGAGCCTGGCTCTGTCCTCTTTGCACCCTCCCTTCAGGTATTTATACACATTGATAAGACTCCCCTGAGCCTTCTTTTCTCCAGGCTGAACAGTCCCAAGTTTCTCAGCCTCTCTTCATAGCAGAGTGCTCCACTCCCTTCCTCATCCTTGCGACCCTTTGTTGGACTCTCTCCAGCATGTCCTTGTACTGACAATCTCAGAGTTGGACACAGTGCTCCAAGTGTGTCCTCACCAGCTCGCACCCTCCCTTGACCTTCTAGCAACACTGTCTATTTGGGTCTGCTGTTGGGATAGCCTTACTTAACCTGGTGATTTAAATGATACTTTGCCTAATTTTCACCAACCCATACACAATTCTTTAGAATTTGGCCTAAAAGATGTGAAAGCACTCGGTAAGAAAAAACTCCACATGATATTTGATTATGAAACATTTGGTTGATTTTTTTCTAAGTTTTCCCTTCAAATACTGTATACCTATGGAATGCAATACTTATGTCTATATATTTTTAAGCTGCATTGCTGAATTTTCAGCACTAGAATCTCTCTATAAATATCATGTAACATGAATGACACTTATTTTGCCAAGGATTATCTGCATATATTGTTTCATCTAGGTATCCTGCAGTCAACAGGATCAACTGCATTAACTCTCGGCTTCTTTCCCCCTCCCCTCCAGAACTGTAAACTAAGGTTCTAACATTTGTAGGAATTTGTATATGACAGTCTGCCAAACCTGTCATTATGATTTTGTTGAGAACAGATCAAGTATCTTAAAATGCAAGTTCTGAGTATGAGAAATTTGATTATCTGTTGACAGATTCTCCCTGAAAATCATAAGTAAAGCCGCTGAGAGCAAATGAGCTTCTCTTTGTGATACATGACAGAAATACAAAAGGTTGCAGTATAAAAAGAAAAAGCATGCCAAAATATAGCCATCTGAGAGCTTATATCTCTCCTGTCCCAAATAAATGAAAGCATTGTGCTGTTTTCTTTATGTATTTCACTGCTTCAGGGCCAGTGACTACTTGGAGTCCCGGACTTTTCATGCATTACTTACAGATCTCTTTCTCAACTTATCACATGCCATCTGTCAATTATTTTTTGCCAAGACCAAAAGCAAGGGAATTGAAAGTTCTGGTGGACCGGACTAGGCAGTGAGGTATAGAGTGGACATAGGTGCCTGATAGGGATGTGAAATTCTCCAGAGATGGATTAGCACAATTTGTGTCAGAAAAAAAAAGAAGGCCCCATCACTATTCTTAAGACTCCACTAGAGAAGTGGAGTTTGTCTCAAATGCCAGACACTCCATCACGGGTGTGAGAAGGAATATAGTTCTTCCTCAAGGAAATGAAGAATGATGACATGAGAAAGTGCAACATCAAGCTCTTTTCTCTCGAAGTCTGGGAGTTGCTGATTTCTGCAATGTGACATGCAGGGGACCAGCAGTTCTACCAAAATTCACCTGCACTACTGCTGGAGTTTCTTAGTGATATCTAGGAAGAGGAAGTGGTCATGAAGTAAGCATATCAAACTGATGAATTTGTGTTGTTTCACGTTGTAGTAATTCACTGGGAATTCTGGAGGCAACTCAGTCGTTTCCCTTTCACAGTCACATGCTATAACCTCTGTGGGTATGGAGGCAGGCAGAGCATGGAGTGGCTGAGTCCTGCATTCTCCTGTGTCATCTCCACATAAAGCTCAGGAGAATGTGGTGAGCCTGTTCCTCAAAATCCAACCCCAGCAGAGGCAGCAGATTTGGCTGAAGCTTTTGGCAGCAGAAACTGCATTGTGTGCCTTGGTACAGAGACAACGGGACTGCCTTAGCCTGCCACAGGCCACGAGGCTTCAATGCTCACTCCCTCTGCTTCAGCAGCCCCATTGCTCAGTGGGGTGCTGTGGCACCAGCACACATATGTCCTCAGACCAATGTTGCAGAAAGGAAAATGAAAAATTCCAGTGCTCAGGCTCTGGAATCAGACAGCAAAGCCACAGCTGCCTTAGCCACATACAGCTGTAAGAAAGGAGATTCACTCCTTTCAAAGCTCTTCTATAGCTCTGTAGGGAATGCAAAGAAACACAGATAAAAAGTGTTTCCTATTTCTCTCTTGCTGGAGCTGAGCAGATTGTCTCAGCAGTGTTTCCTGTGTTTGCCATGAAGAAAGCAAATGATCTGGATTAGGAAGTGAGTCATGCTCACTTGGCATCACTGAGTATAGCCATTCTAGTGCAAAGCCAATGCAACAGAGCATACACAAAGCAACAAGAAAACAGGGCTCAAAACAATTCCTTAGAATGAGTAGTCAAACATCAATAGAAAGAGACGTGTCAAAATTGTAACTGCTACCCAAGCCTAAAAACCCAAAGACTATACCTAAGCAATCTCTTGTTCTTATACAGAAATCTGTTGTGATAGAAACAGAAGTGACGCATTTATTCAGGTTCCAAATTACTGCAATCTCATTGGTGTAAGGCTTGAAAACCTCTTAGGGAACTTTAGGATCCACTGTTTTCCTACGATCTACAATAACTGTGTTGGGTTTGGGTCCTACTGCTGAAAATAGGAAAATCTCTGCAGGATCAACATTTTATTTTCTCCATCTACTAGTAAACGTCTGCAACATTAGTTCCTTTATTCTCAGCTAATCTTTCCCAGTTTTCTTATTGTGCTTGCATTTCACTTGAACTGCTGATCAAGAGGAAACATAATAAACTGTAAGAGCTATGACATTTATTTATAAAGCCCCCCTCTTGGTAAACTGATCAGTATAGTTATGCAAGAAAAACTTACATCATTCTCCTGCACATCAGTCACTGTATGATGAGGATCAGGATAGTACTTCAAAAACTGGGCTACATAGGTCATGACAGACTTCTCATCTGGCTTGTCAACATCCACATCTAGACAGGTATACAACATGATAAATTAATTTTTAGATTAATGGTATAAAATGTTGCTTAAATATCTAAACTATAACTTAACACATCTGATGTAACCCATGCAAGTAGTTCAAACTTTTTTCAACTATGGTACCTTCTGGATCAAGGAGCCTTGGAATTCCTAGTTCTGCTTCTGCAAGTGTGAAGGCTTCTTCCAGGTTTTCTCTATTTGACCTTCCTCTCAATTTCTCCATGTCCACTAAATCTGGGCGGA
The DNA here is from genome assembly GCA_027574665.1 of Rhynochetos jubatus. Classification (NCBI taxonomy): domain Eukaryota; kingdom Metazoa; phylum Chordata; class Aves; order Eurypygiformes; family Rhynochetidae; genus Rhynochetos; species Rhynochetos jubatus. The sequence continues at coordinate 55,772,751 of CM050650.1, forward strand.
TAGCATGAATAATGGAATGAAATGCAACACCACTCCTCCAACTTTGTCCAAAATCTTTGATTTCAATTCCAACTTTCCTAAAGAATATGAAAGAAAAAAAAAGTGACTTGCAATGATATCAAGACTAGATGAAATAGGGGAGGAGACAGGATGCTGTACCGAGTGGCTACACATTATTAAACCTAAGCCCCCTTCTGTTTCTCCAGTGCTAATCAGGTCAACTACAGCTCCACCCATCCACTGCATAAATTCATTTCTGCCTATGAGATCCAAAGTTTTTTGTCGTACACATACTGTATTTGTCTCCAGTGGGCTTGCCAGTGGCAATACATATTCTGGCAAAATGGTATTTTGGCAATAACGGTATTTTGAACAAATTAAATGCACCAAAGTTCTCAGCCTTCTTGTACAACACACAGAGTCTGTGGATGTACACAGCTCCATTCACTATTCTATCCCTCACTATAAAGCACTTCGTACTTCCCTCAATTTAACTACTGTTGTTCACTTAGGTACATCAGTATTGTACCAAAAAAACCCCAAAATAACAAATAAAAAAAAAGCCCAATGTATTAATCTGTTATCTTTTAAAATGAATGCATAAACAGTGACATCACTGCTGGTGCAAATGTAACACACATTTCTTTACATTCTTACCAAAAGCATGAGTGATAACTATAATTTACTACACCTAGAACATACATCCACTGAAAAATAAACACAAATGATCAAGAAATAGCAATATACAATGAGAAAGTAATCAGAACTGAATCACATTTCTACTGCTTATTTTAAAAGTTAAGTAATTCTGAAAGGTATGGTTGTCCACAGACTGCAAGACTATTACTTTGTGTGATCAGGCAAACTTTCTATGAGGACACACTTAAGACTAAGACAGTCTTGCCTTTGGGAGGTTCATTGCAACAGGAACTCTGAATGAAGGCTTCATTCAAAGCTCACTGTGATCAGTGAAACACTTTCACTGACTTTAACATGCTAGCCCTTGCAAATTAAAATGTGAAGCAGGGCTATGCAAAGTGTACCATCCTTCCTCCAGGCATCTTTAAACACATTTCACCTACTCTTTCCCATGATGTTGACAGTTTCATTTATGAACCTCTTTGTATTTTGTTTGCTTACTTGTCTGGAAATTGCAGCTGGCCACTTTCAGTTGCCTGTCTCTTACTGACAACAGTGCAATAGGAAGAATGCCAAATTAGACTGTACTGCACTATAAATTACTGTATTCTACCTGTACATAGGAAAACTGGAGACAGTCTATATCTTTACAATAGCATTTCTTTTCTCTGAGGCACCACTCCATAACTGGCCATTTCCCCTCCACATTTTGCACATGATTGATCTCTTCAAATAGCAGTGATTCCTTAATTTGAACAAATAAAAATCCATTGTATTCTTTAACACCTTTGATTTTTATTTTCTTACTGCAGAAGCCATCAAACTACTAATGTATCTGTGAACTAATTTCTGCTTTTTTTCATGGTTTTTTTTAAAGCAGAGCAAGCGTGGGATAATTATACCAAATAAAGGAGGAAACTCTTCTGTTAACAAGAGATAGCAAGAAAAAAACCTCCAAAATAACTTAGATTAAGAAGAATGAAAATTCAGGGCAATTTTTTTAGTAATATGTTCCTTGCATCACAGAACCACAGGAGGATAGTCATAATTTTTCATCACCTGCCTTTCTACATCAAGTGCCAGAATTTAGTGCTCCTACAAGCTTTGTCACTGAGGAATGCTGAGTCTTGCATTGTCACATAGAGTGTTTTGGCAGCAGGACTAATACGTTGTCATTCAGACATCTAATTCCCCTTTCAGTTCCTCATCCTGTCAAAGATAATCCCATTCATTACTCATGACTATAAACTGTGATTGCTTGTAAAATGAATGCAAATTGTTATTTATTACTTGTTTGTTTTATGGTGGTAACATTTAGCAGTCTTAGTTGTCAAAAAAAATATGCTCACAAGAAGGTGCTATGTAATTAGAGAGCAAAAGGACAATCCCTGGCCAAGAGAGTTTAGAATCTGAAGAAAAAGCCTGCATTTAAGATATAAATTCAGCTCATTTGTAGGTTACTTACTTCGCTGCTGTGTACTGTATCCATTTTAACAAAGCCTTCCTGGCACTTCCCTGGACCTTGGTTACCACCTTCCGTTTGCTTGGGGGACTCGCAGTTTCTGAGCTGACAACACTCTCCACAGAAGAAGCGCTGCTAGACAAGGACTGCAGCTGGGGGAGGTTGCTGGTAAGCTCTTCAATCTGTGGGGGAAAAATGTTAATGGACTGTTTGTAGATAATCTTCTTAATTCTCACCAGTTTCTTAAATAATTTCCTAATACAACTGACAAAATAAAGTTGGGCAGAAGCTATGTTTAACATGCTGTGTTTTATTTAACTGTACATTACAGTACCTTCAAAAATGCTAATGTATGTGCCCAGATGATGGTCTTTATTTCAGAAGTACAAGACATCTAGCAATCGTTGACTCTCTTGACACCCTGCAGCTAGAACAATATGTATGTGTGACCTTATCTATTATGACAAATTACCATTGAAATAGAAGACAATGGCTTACATTTAGCTTGAATTCAAATTATACAAAAATCCACTAATTTCAGAGAAGGGTCATTCAATTAAAGAATGGAAGTGACTCAGTTATCTCATCTGGATAGTCCTTTATTTAACATTGTACTGTTTTGGCACAAATTCAATTGTGGCTTTTCTTAGAGGTACCTTGTGAAGCAACAGTGAATGTACTTCGGGCAAAGTGCATTAGCAATGCTTGCTGAGAGTGTATGAGTTATTTGCATCATGCCTTTCAAATGAAAATCGTTAACTTGACTTTCAGAACATTACGTTGACTAACAACCTGGTTAAGATGAAAAAGTCATATCCAGCGGACATTGAAAGATTGTCTATGCTGTCTACTTAAAAAGCTAAGTTCTGTCACATCACAGAATGAGTCTGCCACAATGAGAACTACAGCTCTCATGCCCTTCTGCTTTCATTCATGTTAAAATGATGTATCTGTCTGTGACAACTAAAGAAAAGCTCAAAAAATTACCCACATAAAAACGATGCAGAGGACTAGAGTTTTGATAACCATGAGAAGCATAATTTTCCCCATTCATCTCAATGAGATATAAATTAAAATAAAAATGTTAATATTATCCAGCTGACTTTTCTTCTGAGACGGAGATTTGTACCATTAAGGCATCACACTGGTTGGTGATTAGAAAAACATCATCTCTGAGACATGAAAGCTACATCACAAGACAGCCAAAGCCAAGGAACTCCATAAGGAAGTGCAAAAATATCAGTTGTTTTTTAAATTGTGACTCATTTTGTTAACTCATATGGACAAGATTTAGAAAAACATTTTTCCCTCCCACCTAGCTTCAACAGAATGCAAATGATTTCTCCTCTACAAATTCAAATCCCTCTTAATCTAATCATTCACAGCTAAATTTGGTCCTTGCAAATATCTGCATCTCACAGTAAAGTCAGGTTATTTACATGTATTGTTTAAAAACAATTACTGTCTGATAACAAGTGCACTGGAATTAGACATACAGCACAATCACCACTGAGGGTACAAAAGGTACTTGCACCAAGAATCCATTTTTCTATTCTTTTCTTCTGTTGCTCTGTTGTATGCTCCAGAGAAAGTGGAAGAACATGTTCCATTGATGAAGGAAGCCCATTCAAGGCCCAGAGCAAACTATTCCAAAGACAAGTATCTAATTTTACCGAATGTGAAGCAACACTACCACCAACTGTTTCTTTACTCAGGATCAGATCCTCAGTTAATTATATAGCGATTTAGCTGTGGTGACAGACTAGAAGTACACCAGTTCATAGGAAATGATGATCTGAACCATTATTTGAGCAAGTTAAACTGAAGTTAAAAAAAAAAAAAAAAAAGTAGTACCTGAAAATATAAAATTATGGTCCACATCAAGCCAAGCACAATAGAAGGCCTTCCATCAGCAATATCAGTTGAGTTTATGTTGACAAGCTTAATCTATATTAGAAACAAAACATGTTATTACCATGTAGAAGGAATAATAACAATTATGAAACTCATTTCAAATAGGTTTTATATTTTTAATGCATTTTTGCAAGCAAATAACAAGTTTCTTAACTAAAAAAATCATTGAATGATGCAATTTGACTTTTTAGACAAGTATAGATATAGGCAATGAAAGATTTTTAAGACCATTGCATGCTATTATTTGTATAAAAAACTTTTAATTTCAAGTAGAAAGAACAATAAAAATTACATAGAACCATTGTACAAACCGGAGATCCTCTGTATATGGACTAGCATGAAAAGTAAAGGGAAAAAGATGACACACACACACAAAAAAACCATTAATTACTAGGCAAATGCATCAATTTAATTTTTTAATGCAAAGGAAACTCATTTTTGGCACATCTTACAACATGATTAATAAGGAAAGAAAATTAAATACTCTGTAATTGAGTTTAAATTACGCAGGAGTTTCTTGCTAGTGTTCTATGGAAAGGGAGAAGTAAGTTTAAGAATAAACAAGAAAAGGAAAAGGGGGGAGAAAGCATAAAACAAAGGGAAAAAAAGAATGCCACAGTTCTCCAGTAGAGGGCCTCTTCTTGTGAAGGATATTACCACCACTGACTAATGCTCCCTTGCAAGACAAACCTGAATATAGTTCTTTTAATGTAAGTTGGAAAAAATGAGTTGTCAAAGGTCATATGCAGTTTTTCCAGCAGAAATGGGAACAGATTCCATGACTCTTAACTCCCAAATGTTAATCTATAGTTTGAATAAATTATCACTTTAAAATAAGATCGTAAGGCAGTAAAGGAGGTTAAAAGAGTATACCAAAAAGAAATTAACAGGTAGATAATGCTCAAGGAAATGGAATAAAACAGGTAGTATTGGAAAATTAGCAAATATGTTAATACTTATTTCCTGAGCAAAACTAAGATTCTGCCATCAGTCATGATACAAATATGGAGTGCTGCTAAAGAGTTCATGTACTGTAAGCTTGTTCATGGACAAAGATTATGGAAAAAACTTGGAGAATAGGTTAAATAAAAGCTGGAGAATGAGTTTAGGTGACCTCATCTGCTTCTCCAAACCAGAAAAGACTGCAGTTCTTTGAATTAGAACCATGAAACCCACTAGATAATGTCAAGAGCAAACAAAAAATTGTTGTTGAGGATTGTGAAGCTCTTTTCAGAACTAAAACCCTACATCCTGTTTGGGAAGAGGCAGAGGAGAAATCCCCACAGGTTATATTTCCAATCCTCTTCACCAAGAAATCTGATAAAACTCTGGGAAAATTGACATTACTTGCTCCTCTGCTGGTCAAAATAAGGAAAAGTTTCTATTACCTACCTAAAGAAAAAAAATATTTCTTCTTTTTAGAAAGCGAGGTTCTTCTTACACATATTAGAGATCAAAAGCTTTACAGGTACTCAGCTAAAGCTTCTGATTAGGCTGTTGTTCACAGAAGCACAGCCTGTCTAGCCTAGTTACTGTGTTACCTTTGTCTTATACTCCATTAGAATAGATTCCAAACTACGACAGAAACTTTTCAGAACCATTACAAAACCCAGTTTGGTTATTAATTGCCAGCTGCATTTTGCAGTATAACAGGAGTATTTGCAGATGTCTGGACAGTGCAAACAGGAAGTTGATGAAATGTGTAATAAACTTCACTTATGGGAGAGCCTCTGGAGGAAGGAGACCCTGTCGGCACACCCCAAAGTGTTGCGCACAGCCACCCATCTCCATTCACATTTGAGGACAGACCAGGGGTCGTAGTCAGCTGCTGAAGAGGCATTTGTTGTCTGAACAGCATCCCTACCTCCTTTGGGAGGAAAAGGGTGATAGACTGGATAGGTGCATCCTTCAGGCTAGATTCAACCTGGAGACCACCTGCTAATGCACACCAATCTACCTGGCACACTGCATATTTTCATCTCCCTCTAGAAGAAAATCTGATATTGATATAAATTACATACAAAAGTAGCTAAGAAAAGTCCAGACAAAAATACTCAGATACCACAAGCAAAACCATGGTACTCCATTGGCAGCAAACTATCTTGATCCTCAACAGGGTTGGTTATGTAGCTGCACAGCTGTATTAATCCTGGGATCTAAGCTGGGTCATTCAAAGTTCAGGTCAGCCACTACATTGTGACATGTAGACTAGGGAAAAATGGGTTTTTGCTCTTCACAGCGGCCTTATCTTACTTACACTGGTCTCACCAGAAAGCAGCTCTCTTTGTATCTAAGCCTCTACTCTCATATGACACACTTGTCATATGAGTGATGCATATGACAACACTTGTATTAACAAACTATACTATGTAAACTAGTGAAATTGTGACCTAAAGCTGAATTTTGCTTTGGGAATATATTTGTCTTTGCTTTGGTTATACATTTTTCAGTTTAAAAAAAAAGTTCTCTTAAAGATTTCTTTCTACAATCATCTGCTAAGACTGTTTCACATGTATAGGAATGTTTCACAGAAATATAATCAGGGCAAGATGCCATAGGGTTAAAGAGAGGGAAAGAATGACAAAACCCAACAACTCCTGGTGTACAGCACTGTGGAGCCACAAAATTCATCAGGTGTTAGATCTGCATTGAGGAAAAACTGAAGCAAAATGCAAAAATTAGAAAAACAAAGTACCTGTAATCTAATTAAAAAACAAATAATGAAAATATAGAGAGAAAAGTGAGGAAAAAAGGTAGAAGTCAACTGGTTTTATTTTATATTCATACCTAGATCACATTGAGATTTTATATTTTCTCTCTTTTGTTAAATTTGTAAAATAATTTATTTAATTTCTAAAATGGCAACACCACTGAATTTAACACAATCAAACCAGGAATTAGTCTTAAGTCTTGTCAAGATAATAAGGGTCATACTGTGCTAAATATTAACTTCTGTACTTTCAGGGAGTAGAGTTTTGCATGTACAGCCAAGTGAAGTCCATAAATCTATTCTTTTCATTACAAATGAATGTCTCTACTGAACTGAAGATCATTGTTGTTTGCTTAGAACAGCAACAGGAAGGTAGGGAACATGAGGCACCGAAGACCACATTAAAAAAAAAAAAAAAAGGGAAGGAGATCACCCAAGGTGATTCTGAAAGTTTTCACATTGCTACATTTAGTGTTGGAACTTGACATTTTTACCCTAAAGCAACTTTAAGGCACTACATAGGAACCAAAGACTGCATATATAGCTCCAGTTATGCAGAGTACGAACAGTTAGGTAGATATAAATCATACATTTTAGGAAAGAAAGAAGAAAATAAGGAAAGGAATATCCAGGACTAAGTGCTACCAAACTTACCCGTCTTCCTTCCAGAAACTTAAGAGCCGTGCCAATGTTGGCAACCCAGTGAATTCTCTTCAGCTGACGTCCCTGCTCACAAGGCTTAAAGAGAAAGAAAAGCATAAACTCCAGTTAGATTTATGCCCATTTGCTACAAAAAATGGAGTTCCAGTTTATTATAAATGCCTATGTACATAACTTAGTCTGATATACATACGAAAATGTTTCTTGGGACAGTCAAATTGTATTTTTGCATATACCAAAAGGGAGGACCAACAGATATAGGAGATGCAACCGTGATAGTTTTATTATTATTAAAAGTTGTTGTCTTAATAAGGTCAGGAGGCAAGGTGTCGGCTTCAGTCCATAAACTTCATCAAATCAGAGAACTGTTTTTCTTTCGTAAAATAAATTACTTCTTTTTATATACACACATATTTGAGAGAAGGTAATATTCTCTCACTAAAATACATTTGCTTGCAAAGAAAAAGTCGAGGTGATATTGTTATTTTTAAAAATCAGTCTGCAGTGAAGACATTTTACCTAGAGGATTTTTATCCATTCTCTCTAATACCTCACTGGTGATTAAAAAAAACCTAACTACCACAAACCCTCATTGAATTTTGCTGAACTTCAGACATGTTGGCTAAACCAAAGACAGAATTACTTGAATTAAATCAAGAACACATCCTATGTTTCTAATACTCTGCAGTGTATTAAATTCCCTACTGAATCATATATTGTAATGCAAATATACAACTACTATCATTTAAATTCATGTTCATGAAGTTACAAATGAATACAAGAAAAGCCTGCCATAGATTCTGAAATTCCTCTTGCAGTTACTACAGAATATCATATTCTGCTCTACGTGACCTTTAAATGAACCAGATATGATTCTGGTTCTGTGACATCCCATCCTTCACTAATTAGTGTAGGCAGGATACAACGCGATGTTCATTTTTCTGACTTACTACTGCTGTTTTGCCACAAGAGGGAGACTTTATGTGTTAGACCCACAGGAACAGGGATATTTTACAGAGCAGAAACACACTGCAAAGTAGAGCTTTTTTCCCGTCTTACAGTAAAATCACTCTTGCAGTCTGAATCACTAACTAATTTTGGGTACCACCTGCAATGAAAACAGAGGTGAAATATGGAAAAGGGGCAAAAATGTGGCACTTGCAAACTGCTTGAATGTGAGGGAACCAGTAACATCTGATCCCTAGAGCAAGCTGAATGACAGACTGTTGCTCTACTCTTTCAGATGCTGCCACCTGATCTGCGAGCTGGTTGGAAAAAGTGAGAGCCCTTGGCCTAAAACCCTTTTGTTTTTCCCTCACATCACATGCACAAAACTAGCCTGGCTCCCAAGAGACAGACAGTTTGTCACGTATACACCGTGGTCTCTACACAACTTGGCTGCGAAAAAGCCATTTGGCATCAGTTAAGGTTCTTCACTGCAGCAGAGCAGGTGCCAAGGTAAATGGATATAGGACCCCATGAAATTTGAGGGACTTAGAATATTTTTTTTTCAGAGAGAAAGCTGTAAATTTAACAAAAGACCACCATTATTTCTTCAAGATGCATAGAAGTAGCTTTCAGTTCAGACCTTCTTTGTGTCATAGTACTAACACCTAAATGAACTGCAAAGACTAATACAAGTAAGCAATTTTTCTGAACTAGTAAGACAAAATTAATAGAAAATGCATAAAATTAAGAATGTTGGTCTGGAATCTTTTTTTTTTCAGTTTTGTAACCACATAACCCACCCTGTGAATGAATTTATTTTGCTATGTAGGAGTTAAGGGTTTTAGAGTATTAAAATATGGAAACATACTACAAAATTATATCCTACATCAGTTACCCAACTATCATGTATATTCAGAAGGAAGGAAGTTCTTACCAGCTTCTGTCCTGAAAGAACCTCCAAAAGGGCAATTAACATTACCCCATCTTTGATATCTTCGAACAGATCATTCACCACCATGGGAGGATTGCGCTGAAAAGGGAGAAGACTTCAGATATTATAAAAGCTCATCAGCATTACATCCCACCTCCCTTCCTTTCAAACAGAAGCACAAAGAGTGGCTGGTCCCCTTCTTTATATTTTATAATGTTTAATATCAACGTATCATTTAACCATTGCTTTGCCACCATATTGTTTAAATATTTAACATTTCTGGCACAGGACTGTAACTCTAGATGCTTTGTGCCACTAATGATAGAACGGAAAAACCTCCTGCTCCCTAAAACAACCAAGAAACACAGCAACAAATATGAGTCTATAAAATACGTGCAACTTCCTGATGTATTATTACAGTCATACTTCAATCGACCAGCGTATTTTGCCTAGTGTTAAGCATGTCACAGAAATCTCACTCTCTCAGTCTGAGAAATACAAGGAACTGTATGAAGGAAAGATTCCCAAAGCGGTGTGGCTGGTTGAGCAATGCTGCTGCGTCCTCACAGCTGACAGTTGTGACACTGAGTCGCTGTGTTTTCTCTCCTCTCCTCCAGGCCTTGCAGGCTTCCCATGCTGTTAGCACTGTGTCAGCTTCAACTGAAGACAAATTGCTTGACATATGTCTTTACGTTTGCAAACACAACAATGATAATACTAAAAAATCTGTAAACAGATGATGTTTTAGGAATTTTGCATAACAAGGTCATATCATTAAACTCTATCTTCTGAAATACATCCAGTTTGTGGAATTATACGGCTCTCAGCAGGTCAGTACTTTGATGATCACAAAATGTCTCTTCGAAACAGACGGTTTGAACTTGGGGCAGCTGAAATAAATACCTTCTAGCTTCTATGACCTTTGTCAGCATTCACATAATACTAATATTTATACCTGCTAATTCACTAAAATGACAATCAGACTACCAAATTCTTGAAATTAGTTGATTTCATAATTTACTTTTGGGGTACTTCTGAAAAAGATGTTTGTAGAACTTGATTTATTACTTCTGTTCTACAGAAACATATACTTGAAAAGATTAACCTAACAAATGAAACACTGCTCTTGAAAAGGTAGCAATGCTATACCAAATCAGGAGAAAGGAAAGGTTTCCACTTCTCAAAGTTGAAACACTGTCTTCATTGTTCAGCTTAGAGGAACCAATATTTCAGTAAGACATAATTTTGGCATGAAGTGGAAAAAGAACAACTTTGCTGACAGCAGACTTCATCTGAGATTTGGCTTGCTCTAATAGCCACAATAATAAAGAAGCCTATTTTTTCTTATATATAAAATAAAGCAGTATTACAACTCATTACAAGGGCATATTTAATCATAGTTATTTTTTATTTCCTAGCAATGCAACAGATAATGGATCATGTTCTTCCTTAATATAACACCAAAGAAATCAATGGAGCAAACAGGTCACTGGAGATTAATTTGTCCCAGTCTTGCATCACAGGCAGTTGACATAAATGCAATTAATTTTCCTCACCTTCTATGTTATCATTTTGTATTAGAAGTTCAGACCAGCTTTGATTTTATCAGTATTACTGCATGATACAGTACTGAAGAACTTTGTGCTAAAATAATTCAGCAATAAAAACAAGAGGATTATAGCATCTGACATCCTAATCCAACAGGATCTGAAGGCCTAAAAATTTTCACCACCTATCTAAATGCCCCAGTAGTGAGGTTTGACTCTTGAAGCTCACTCTAGAGACAGGTTCTTACAGAGGGTGATTTGGGATACATTTAGATTGAAGGGTGAGATTTACAGTGCCCTATAACCTGGTGCCCATAACCTGCCTGTCAGATGACCTGCTTGAGCACAACACAGCTTGAGACGTTTGGTATCCTAACTCTCAAATCAGGATACAGGTCAGAATTTGCGTCATCTCAACGTGAAGTCAGAAGTCATCTAGAATTCATACGCAAACCAAGTCTGGGAAGCACCTCTGCTTTCCACAGCATATAGCTCCATGCTGTAGATATAACTGCTGCTTGTCCATATCAAGCTCTTGCTCTGAACCACAACCTTCACTGGTCACTCCACACTGACAGTAGCTACAAAAAATAGATTTGCATCCTAATACGGTACTGAGGTAAGGCAGTGAAAGTATCCCTGAAGACATCATCCAAGCAAATTAACACCTACAGCTCTTTCCACATGAATCAAATACTAGTTTGGGGAAAACTCAGGGAACTTTGAATCACTGAATAAGATGAGAAGCAGCAAAGAAACCATCAATTGACTCACACCAAAGTTAATAAGACCTGCAGCTCTGAAATGTGAGAATTGCAGCAACTAATCAGCTGGCTGAAATGTATTTTTTATTGCTGGAAGGCTGCATAATCACAAACACTGCCTTTAGCAGCACACACCATGTACCTTAACACCAACATAACAGGAACAGAAGGCAGGTACAACAGCTGTGTCACAAGATCCCTTGTTTGAGACTCCTCTAATATGGAAAATTAATTATACAGACTGCAAAAAATGTTCTGCATAATAGACTTTATAATACAATGGTTTTCCCTACCCTGAATACGTTACCACCTAATTACAAGGAGGTAAGAAAGATCCTCACTGCATTTCATAAATCACCTTTTATTTTACTACTTTGCGCACATAGCAGAGCATTTACTCTGTAACTCCAGTCTCTCTCAGAAGTATGGAATGAGTTATATTTTTTGTGGCATATATAGAAGACTAGATTCCTCTTTTACATAAGGATTCCACAGGTACCAATCTTATTTCCCATGCTGATACAATTCGGGAAGCATTGTATGCATTCACTAGCTAATACTGAGAAGTTCATACAACCTTATTTATTGTATATGGACCACCACACCGCACGGCTCAAGCTACTTGACTGTTTTTCCAAGCAGATCCTGAGATTAACATAACATCTTCTGTTGGAATGGAAAAATACCTACTCCTTCGCTGCACATATAATATCAAATAAAATGAAAGGAGAAAGTGAAGCTGTACACTGCTTACTTATTTGTCTCCAGAGAAGAAATATATTTTTAAAGCTTTATTCAGCTAAAATTTATTGAATACTTTTTATTCTACTCAGCAGGACTTAATACCTATTCACTTAGTTGCCTTAATGCACTGTCAAAATACTAATTGTAAGTCAGTAAAAGCAGGGAAAGAAAATTAACTTAAAATTTTGTAATTTTGAAAAAGTTGAATGGACTCCAGATTATGGTTTTCTGCATGTAGATGTATAGGTCTAGCAATGCAATCAATGGCAATGATTCTAATACCCTGTATTTAGAATGCCAGAAAGCCTGTGCAAAGAATTCAATGCAGTCATTTTTAAACTAAGAAAAAAGATCATTCAAAAAGTATATAAAGTAACTTCTCAAAATCCTTAATATTAAAGAAAAGCTGTTTATAAACTACTTGGACTAAATTATTTGAGGGAACTCAGAATATGCTTCGATGAACATTAAATCTACAACTTTTCAGGTTGACACTAAGACTTCAGATACCTTAGTATTTTATTTTGTTTTTTCATAAGGTTCTCGAAGAAGGCAAAATAGCAAAATAATACTAATGATATGCTACATACTGCATTGCATGTATTCTATTAAACACACATTTATTGCAGTACATACAATCACAGTAATGTAGTTTATATTAGCAATGACATTTAGGAACAGTCATGTCACAAAGAGGGAGGCAACTCAATACAAGTAAATTCATGTGCTCTGTAGGAGGAATTTGAGTTAAGTGGGAACTAATCTTAAAGGTTAATGAACCAGATTATTCCCGTATTAAATATTTATTTAAATAACTGTATTTAGAACTGATCACAAATAGAAACCAATGAGGAAATGCTTTACATAAACTTGTTGCTCTTACAAACTTACCTAATTTGCTGTAGTGTTCAGGAAATATTCTGAATTATTCTGAAGAACTGAACATCACTCTGTATAAAAAATATTTGACTGACAGGCCTCAGAAAAAGAGATTCATAATAGACCTGCAATCTCTAGAAATTCCTCTAAAATAAGTAAAATAAGTTTTGTAAAATCCAAACCTCAGATATCATAGAATCATAGAATGGTTTGGGTTGGAAGGGACCTTAAAGACCATCTAGTTCCAACCCCCCTGCCATGGTCAGGGACACCCTCCACTAGACCAGGTTGCTCACAGCCTCATCCAGCCTGGCCTTGAACATTTCCAGGGATGGAGCACCCACAGCTCCTCTGGGCAACTTGTTCCAGTTCTATGAAGAACTTCTTCCTGATATCCAATCTAGATATCCCTTCTTTCAGTTTAAAGCCATTACCCCTTGTCCTGTCATTACAGGCCTTTGTAAAAAGTCCCCCCCCAGCTTCCTTGTAGCCCCTTCAGGTACTGGAAGATGCTGTAAGGTCTGCCTGGAGCTTTCTCTTCTCCAGGCTGAACAAGCTCAATTCTCTCAGCCTGTTCCCATAGGAGAGGGACTCCAGCCCTCTGATCATCCTCGTAGCCCTCCTCTAGACTCGCTCCAACTAGTCAATACCCTTCTTATGTTGAGGGCTTCACAGCTGGATGCAGTGTTGCAGGTGGGGTCTCATGAGAGCAGAGTAGAGGGGGAGAATCACCTCCCTCGACCTCATTGCCACACTTCTCTGGACACAGCCCAGGATACGGTTGGCTTTCTGGGTTGCCAGTACATGGTGCCAGGTCATGCCCACCTTCTCATCCACCAGTACCCCCAAGTCCTTCTCCTCAGGGTTGTTCTCAATCCATTCTCTGCCCAGTCTGTACTTGTAGTTGGGACTGCCCTGAACCAGGTACAGGACCTTGCACTTGGCCTTGTTGAACTTCATGAGGTTGGCAGAGGCCCACCTCTCCAGCCTGTCAAGGTCCCTCTGGATGGCATCCCTTCCCTCCAGGGTGTCGACCACACCACACAGCTTGGTGCCATTGGCAAACTTGCTGAGGGTGCACTCAATCCCACCGTCCATGCAACGGAAAAAGATGTTGAACAGCACCTGTCCCAATACCCACTCGTTACTGGTCTCCACTCAGATATCGAGCCATTGACCACAACGCTTTGAGTGTGACCATTCAGCCAGGTCCTTATCCACCATGTGGTCCATCCGTCAAATCCATGCCTCTCCAATTCAGAAACAAGGATGTCATGCGGAATGGTGTCAAATGCTTTGCACAAGTACAGGTAGATGACATCAGTTGCTCCTCCCTTCATATGGAACCAACATATATTTGCTGACCTTCACTCTTCTATTCCAACAGTTTTTCTTGCATTTCATTTCTCATTTGCATTTTTGTACAGGAATCTTTTCCTCACACCCTGTACTTAACTTCTCTAATGAAAAAATCATACTATACAAACAACAGTATCTGCATCGTAATGAATTCCAGTGTAAACATTGGAAACTACCTTTGCTCCATTAATTTTCAAATGTTTCAAAGACTGTGGAAAAAATGTGTCAAAGCACATGCACAAACAGGAACAAATCTGTGTAACTACTGATTTTTTCTCTGCAGGGAAATACAGGTGAGAACAGGAAGAAGAACATGAAATTTCAGATTTATTCTGTAATTAATTTAACATTCACTTTTTGATGTTAGAGGTTGCATTCAATACTAGTGAAAACATAGTGACTGTTGGAGCAGAAATGTGCCAGTCAGATTTTCCTCATCATACAGTCAAGATGGACATTAGCTAAAATTTTTCTGTGTCAGTGACCAAGACACTGGGAACCTCTGTCTTCCCATTTAAAAAGGACAAAAAGACACAGAATTACTTAGTTCACTGATGGAAACTGATGAGGTTCTTGTATGACGATCAAATTACATTCTAAGAACAAACTACCATTGCTGACAGCATTGTGTGTGACAGCTGTAAATCTTGATATACCTATTTCTCCTTTTTTTCCTTCTTTGCTACAAAACATATCATTTTTCAATTTCAAAAGCCTTAATGTAAGTTTTAATGCCCAGGTTTAATTCAGCATTATGAAATCATTGTGTAAGTATAATTTTAACATGTTCACCCATTCTTAGCTTTGTTTTTATCTGCTATCCATCCTCTGCTTTCGTTTGTTGATGTGTGCATCCTTTTAATGGAAAGACTATATGAATTATAACTTCTTTCAGTATGCATTTGTTGTTCACTCTATTGGATGAGTTTATAACAATACTATGGTGAGTACAAGTTATCCCTACACCTGGGAACAAAGATGTTATTTGATTGGGTTGAAGCAATTTATGGTCTGCGTTCCAAAGCTTTGAAATTACTGTTTTACACTTTCATCAAAGACCACAAAGGCAATAAAAGGTGTATGAAGTATAAGGTAATAAAAGGCCTCTGTGGTTTTACAGAGGCAAGTTTTTCATCTTCTTTACTCATCTATTCCATTGCCTAAAAAATCAGCATAGGCAATGAAATGAAAAACATTTAAATAATTGCTGTTCTGAATGAATGTAATGTCTCCTTTTTGATACATTTGGTGTAACGTTGGTTTGTATTTTAAACTTAAACTTTGAGAAGGTGCCTCAAAAGATACTCAGAAGCATGCTGATATTATTTCTATGTCTTTGAAGGCTGAGACTGAGAGGAGGGAGGTCCAGTTCTACAACCTTAGAGAAATACAAATAAATAACATGCAATTACAAAATTTCTTGTCCTGCTACACATGCATATCTTATTTATTACTAGTAGAACTGTGCAGATGCACAAAAATTAAACTAGATGGTCAGAAGATAGATCAAATTTATTTGATAGATTGTGACCCAATTTCTGCAAGTGGGTGGCAGAGAAAAGAGATGATTTTCAGTTGCGGAGTCTCACTAAATTCCAAAGTCAGAATCACAGAACGGATTCATCTGGGTTTAGGGAGACAGGCACCAGGAGGGATGGAGGCAGCCTAGTGTTAACAGCTAACCCAAAATGAAGCTGCATTATACTACAAGTTATCATACTTGCAGCATTTTCCTCTGTGTCCATCCCCTGTGGGATACTGTCTTGTGGGTGGGGGCACAGCTTGCACTAGGGCTGTTGTATCTCAATGTTTCTTTGAGGTGTCCCATAATTAGCTGATGCCAAGTCTTTTACCTGTCCTATGCTTGTGAAAAAAACATAACGTAGGAAACATAATTTTACAAAGCATTCTATTGTAAGAGCAAGAGAGAATAAAAAATTCATACCTCCTTCTGACACCCTTTCATAAAGTTCAATTTACCAATACTCTCACTTCATTTATCAGTTCATTCTTATTTATTTGTATCCAAATTCTCAAACCCATTCTTCTCTTTACAGTTAAAAAGCCAAAAATTATTTTTAATCTACTTGATGGACTTTACTTAGTTACTGAATTAGTTTCTGTTTCAATTAGAGCATGACATTTTAGAAGAAAAGCATACACAAGCATTTTAAAGTTTAGCAGTGAAGAGTGTTTTCACTCATAGCAAAATGACAAACTATCACATCCTGCTTTATATTCCCAAACTCAGTTCTATGTAACACAATCAAATCAGTTCTGCATTTCCATTTCTTTTAAATCACCACTCTTCACAATGTCAGAAACTGCTCTTTTAATACGCTTTTACTCTCCTCAACCAACACAGTGTAGGGATGAAAACACTATCTTAGTAGAGTTTCCTTTCCTTTGCTACCAGTAAACCCATCTTTCAAATTGCTACAGTGAAACCCCATCAATCTTTGCTTAGAAAACACTAATTTCTCCTGGTTTTGAGGTGTCGTGCAGCTACTCAACCGTACTTTTTCAAAAACAAACTCATACACAATGGAACATTCCTCCAGATAGCCATGTTTTTAAGAGTTACAGATACTTTAATTATAGGTTTGAGGGGGTTTTTTCTTATTTCCTCCTATTACTTTTTCCATGAATAATTTTACTAGAATAGTAAAAACAGCAACTATTAAACTTTCCTCCAAAAACAAAAGGAAAGAAATCCAAAGTTTTCAAGAGTAACCAGGAAATAGAGAGCCAATTTGAAGTTACTGTTAATTTTGAAGCCTGTATGTATGGAGACTCATTCAGCACAGTAATTCTGAACTGATGGTGAGAAACAAACACAAAATTCCAAACACCTTCCCCTAGCTGCCCCTTCTTTCTCCAGGCTCAACTTCCCTCCTTCACTCCCACTCCTCCACCCCACATTGGTGCAGAGGGATGGCGAATGGGACTTGTGGTCAGTCTGTAACAGCTCCTCTCTGCCACTCCTTCCTCCGCATACTTCCCCCCGCTCCAGCATGGGGTCCTTCCCACAGGATACAGTCCTTCAGGATAAACCTGCTCCTGTGTTGGCTGCTCTCCACAGGTCACAGTTTTGACAGAAGCCTGCTCCAGCGTGGGCTCTCCAGAGGTCTCAGGGGATTCTCTGCTCAAGTTTCTGGGGCTACTACTGCACTCCTGGTCTCACCTTGGTGTCCGCAGGGCTGTTTCTGACACATTTTCTCTCACTTCTCACTGACTGTGCAGCATTTTGCTCTTTCTTAAATATGCTTTCCCAGAGGCTCTGGGCTCCAGGGCTCAGCCACGCCCTGCGGTGGGTCCACTAGAGTCACCTGGAACCGGCTAAGCCTGGCACCGGGCAGCCTCGGTCTCTCCTCTGAGAGGCCACCCTGCAACCTCCCATTACCAGCACCTTAACACATTCACCTGGTCCGGTCCTGCATCTCCTGCTATATTATTTAACCCCAATGTAAATTCACCAGCTTTAACAGACACAGGCCCAAACGCAGAAGTGTGTACTGCTGTTTCTCTGCTATCAGCGTGAGCCCAGTGCTTCATGGTGTTCCTCGCTATGTACCATTCTGAAAGGTGCTTCACATTTTATTGGGTTCAAAGACAAAAGCAGAATGCAGACAATGCTGCCTAAAAATGGGTCTCCTTCCAGGAATTTTCCTTATCACATTTAAAAGTCCTGCAGACAATGGAGATGTTACAGCTTTCCAACTTAACAAAAAGTTTCCAACAAACCCCATCTTTTACAAAAATCAAATAACCTAAATGTCAAATCTATGGGTTACAGGAGTGCAAGGGGAGCCCTGTGCATTTCACTGACTCATCATTATTTCCTACAGCTGTGATGAACTCAGAAAACATACTTCCACGCTTTCCAGAAACATGACTAACAAAGATTTAAAAGCTTAAGCTTTAAAAACTCAAAAATTTGAAGGGCATGGGTCAGTTCTCTTCTGTTGAGTCTAATCTCTATAATCTATAAACAGTGCTTCTCCTGTGGCAGCATAACAGCATAAATGGGGAAACAAAGCCAACTAATCTACACATCTGACTTAGTGAGGCAAACTTCTTGCTGACAGCCGCCAATAAAAGTATCATAGGAACAACTTTCCTGTGAAAGGCTGAATTAACACAGACCAGTTACGACAGGGTAGCTCAGGTAGCTAAAAATCGGGACTGTGGAAAGTTAATTGCTTGGTTTGAATATATTTGATTAGCCTTTACAATATCAGATCCATTAAAGAAATATACGCCTAGATCACACAAGTTAAAAGGTTTACGTAAGCCCTCGCAGCCCGAAAAGACTAGTAGAGTAAAGGTAGCATTCATAACTCTCAATCTAGAGCAACATCTCTTAAATGACCTGGCACTGCGTCTTTGTCTCTTTCCAAGGATTAGCCAGTTATTATTAGCAAACTATCATTACATACACGTGTGCACATATATATACACCTAACAATGTGTACGTATATCTACTCCTCAGTAATTATCGGATAATATTGATCAATTATTGGTAACAAAGTACAAGTAGGAAATGGATGGACATAAAATAATTCTTTTTCTCCTCTGACACATATTCACAGCCTGCAAATACCACTTCACTTCATTCACTTCAGCAAATATCTAAAGTCTTTCCATCTCAGTTGCAGTATGTACATAGAGTGCTTAAGTTCTCTGCTGCACAGGGACCTTTTCCAAATAATTTCAAAGAGAATGGTGGGAAGACCTCATTCACAGTGAAGATCCACTGTCAAAAAGTCCTGAAGATAACCCCGTTCTTTCAGTTGAATTTTAAAGTGCCAGTGCAGTTCATTTCACAGTAAATTCCTCAATTACATTCCTCAGTAATGGAAACAAATGCTGTTGCTCTACCATACAGTCTCATTAGACCAAACCACATGATATAGCATTCTATGGGATTCCTGCTTTGCTCTGTTCCTTTTTGAGGGCATTATTAGGCAAATCCTTCACAGAAGCTAAAACAAAGCTCATGCAGCGATTCTTAACCCAATTTTCAAATTCATTAATCTTCATTATTTAAAAATACACATTTCAAAGACCACCTCTGGTGTTTAAATAGATTAATTTTCTGGACTAATTAATAACTATGGTTAGTGCTGTGCTGTGTGAAAACTCTGGGAAAGGCCAAGTTAAATATCCCTGCTTATGTTGTCAGATAAAGTTGGTACCAATTGTAGCTTAATATTTTTTAAATTGTGTGTAAAGCACTATATTCTGCTAAGACCAAAATAGGAGTTTTAGGTTGTGGTAAGATGAGGCAACAATAATTTCATGACAAATCTCAAGATGCATCGCATAATTAATTTGGCACTGGATTCACGTAGCACTATTTATGTTTGTAGCCAGTTCAGACTGCCTCTATCAAACTACACAACTGACTCAAGTTTTATTCAAACACACTGTACTTAATAAGGTTAATATTTCTGTGTCATAGAAAGCAATTTCAAATATTTCCTCTGGCTGAAATAGCAGCTAATGTGCTACCTGTCAGTTTCGGCTAAAGGAGCTAGTGGCTGCCTGTAGATGCCACTCACAAGGCTGCAGCTGACTGCTATAGTGCTGAAAAAGATTCATCCTTTAGGGTACACAGATAATGGGGATCCCTTTTTAAGTTTATGCCATTCTGGTCAGGCAAATCTTACATATTCTATATTCCAGGGCTTGTATGGACATAGATAAAAAGGTTTGATTTTAAAAACGTGTATCAATCAGAGCCACATATTACCTTAGCCAGATGAGTATTGATCCATTTTGTGAAAGTCCTTTTCTGCACTGACTCTTGCTCATCTGAGAAAAAAAAAGGAAATCAGTTTGATTAGACATTGCTGAATACTTTTGGATTTACATGGTGGAAAACCAGTATTTCCTATTTGACAACAAATGCATTCTGCATTTACCAGAAATGCCACTATATTTTCTTGAGACCTGGCCTGTAACTACCCATAACAAATACTTCATAGTCTCATAATAATGTTCTGACGCTTGACTGTTTGAAGAGTTTCACAGCAAAAGTCAAGCCTTAACGAGTCAAAGACCAGTATGACACCATTTCAGATCTGAATGCCAAGATAAATTTGACTTATAAGTCCATATTATATTTACCCAAGGCCTGAGCCACCTAGAACTTCTCTTTACTTTTCAACTAGGATCGATGTCTCTGACAGTCAAGTTGCTTTTATATAGAAAGTCAGCTAGGGACTTACTTAGAAAACATACTCTTAGCATGTATATTTGAAAATGTTTAGAATGTTGAATTAAACAGCTGAAATTACATTATCAAGCTTATTTGTCCTCTGGGAGATCCTGCCAAGGAGAAGCCATTAGCTTGTTCAGGCAGTTCCTATACTGCTACTTACTACCTCCCCTAGTCCCGTCTTGAAGCACTTGTCTGATTTATAGTGAATTTCAATGATTCTCAGATATTCCCTCAGGGACTGTTGCCAGTTGCACAGACAAAAATAGCTCCTGAATGAGCTCCTCCAACTTCAGCTGCCAGGGTCATGGCTGCGGAGGGAAGAGAATTGCTGTGCCATAACCAATCCAGGAAGCCCTGTCTCTTCCTTGTGGGAAATCAGGTTTGACATGTGGAATAATGTCACAACAGGGGCATTCAAGCATTTATGCTGGAGATTTGTCTTTCAAAAAATAAAAGGAAATTATTTCACTGAAAAACAAATGAGGTTATTACCCGTATCATTTCTGAATGACCACCTTCATTCCCCTACAGAAAATGCAAATAAATAAAATTGCCGTTAAATATTCACTTTTTATAAGACCACATGCATATCCCAAAACCTACAGATGGAAAATCTGATTTTAGTTACTACCTTTGCTGCTGACTTGTGCAGCACTGATTAATGATTTGATCTCTGTCACATCTGTAAAATTAAAAGTGAATATTCTTTAATCTCCTTTAAAGTTCTGGAACAGACAGCTACTAAGTTTAATGCACTACTAATAATAAGCTCCCTGATTTACACTTGTGCAATGCTGCTCTATAATGAGGATACATAAATTTACAAATTGCCACACAAAATTCATCAGCCAAAATGCTACCTTAAGTTGGACAACAATGGCCCCCTTACCACACACAAGTTCCCAAAAATGTGCATTATGAATCAGGGATATTTTCTTTACATATACATGATATCTCTTTTATATGTGTATATATATTTAGACATATAAAGAATAAGACTGTTTTACAGTTCTTATGAGAATTACCAGAGGCGAAAAAAGATATAGTCTCCAGCATCTATTGTACTTGTAAAGTGTGCTGACCACACGTCTAAAAAAATTTTTTTTTAATAATAATAATTTTGCATTCTTTATTTCCCTTTTCTTTGATTTCATTGGACAGGCTGTCTTACATAATTTTAAAAACATTCTTTACATTCTCAGAATCTACTTGTTGCACTGACAGACACGTTACAAAAAACGTCACTCAAAATACAGCATTGTGCTTCATTCAGTACTATTTTTGGTAGGGTGTGTCCTTACATATAATAATCATTTCTATATTCTGCCAAACAGACTTCTTAGTGCATAGTTTCTAACCATGAACACGAGGTTTCCCTTGTGACATACGAAGCTCTGCTCTGACGAGCAATTAGACATACAAGTAGCCCAATTAATTTCAATGGAAGTACTTGCATACTGGATTTGGGTTTCGTGTGATTAAGTGTAGGGATGGAGACCGAGCATACACAGAATCAGCCCAGCCCTGGCTTCATTTACACCTCTCTAACTTAAAATTCTCCAGCAACCGTGATACAACAAAGGCATGCCAAAAGAAAAGAACCAG
Source organism: Rhynochetos jubatus (assembly GCA_027574665.1). NCBI lineage: Eukaryota > Metazoa > Chordata > Aves > Eurypygiformes > Rhynochetidae > Rhynochetos > Rhynochetos jubatus. The sequence continues at coordinate 55,795,139 of CM050650.1, forward strand.
GCCTTTAGAAGTCAGACTTCTGATCAAAGACATGCATGAAACTGATTTCTTAATCTGTAGTTTGAGTGCAACCTGCTGATTTAAGAAGCAGCCTTCTGACAATAATTGGAAAACAGAGAACTAGCTCCTGTCTTCAAAATGTTTACCAGCAGAAGGCATACTCAGTTTCAGTCATATCACAAACAGCAGAAATAGTCTTCCAAAATAATCTATTTCAAGGGAATTATGTGTGAGCAATATATTCTTTATGAGCCTAACAGCAACTATTAATAATAAAGTTTCCTTATTTTTAGCACTTATTTTGTATAGGCTTAAAAGGAAGAGATAAAACCATGTCAAAACCTATGCCTGAACATAACCCAAGAAATGAACTGATTTTACAAATTCCACGATAAATATGTTTTTCACAATTTTCCCTGGAAATCCACTGAACTGATGTAAATTCCCTGCAGAGGTACCGTTTACCTATAGCCACAAGACGCGTGTGTCATACAGCTCCGTACGCTCTCCCCACTTGCAAGGACTGTCGGCTCCTTACGTGCACCACTTACCCTGCCGGCACTGAAAGAACCCAGGAGGCACGTTCGACAGCGTAACATTTCTGCCACCAGCACCTTTGTAGCGAGCCATAAGCACTGCTGCTGCTGCTGCTGCTGCTGTCTCTTGTAGTGTGCAGCGTTTCTTTAGAAAACAGCCAGAAGTAATTTTTCAAGAACAGTCTGATTTTTCCCTTCACTGGAAATGCAGGCCTCTTACACGAATCCCTTCACCTGCTGTTATCAGAGAATTCACACGAAGCCAAACCTTAAAAACATCTTTATATATTCTTGCAGAGATGGAACAGCCAGACAAACCCAGCTGTGTTTGAAGTAGCAGTTCTGCTGATCTCACTGCCATCATCCTTCTCCACCGTTTTCCTGTGGAAAGATTTTATTATCCGAGCACCAACCAATCCGCTAGCAGAACCCTCTGATGTCAAGAGCCTGAATAATTCATCCAGGGACTGGGACAACCCAACTACACTGCTGATAACCTAAAGCAGCAAGATGTGTGGCTGCAAAATGCGATGCAGTCTTCTCACTGGTGCTTTTGTGGCAATACACTGCTCAGTAAGCATAAAGATGGCTGATTGACATAGCCCTCCTCTAGGTTGTAATACACATAAAGGAAAGCAGCTTTTAAAAGCAATCACTTGGGTTCATCTCTGCACACTCTGTTTAGACATGGATGTCCTTCAGCTTTGCAACTGAAACAGTGAAGTGGAACAAATAGCAAGCAATGACTCTGAACAGAGATGTAGGCCACTTAGCTTTTAATAATATATTTGAACTGCTGTACAAGAAGGATGAAACATAAGTCAGGATGCACAGAATATTTGCAGTGCACCTAGATCAGCCTGAAACATACTCAAATTTCTGATAATATGCAGTACTTTCTATTTCATTAAATGAGTGCAGCAGAACACTTCAACAGACTTTGTTTTGCTCTGGTAAAGTGAAGGCAGTAATGAAACTGTGAAGATTCATATGTTGTTCACCCACAAGGGTCAACAGAGCAGTACACAATATTGAAATGAGAATAAGAGGCACGCTTTTAGTTAGCTATTACAGTAAATGTATTATTATACAGGTCGAATCCAAGCTTCTGTTTTTGTAAAACACAATGACTCTGACAAGATCATTCTGCATATGAAAGAAATGTTGCAAGAAAGTTTGGGTTTATTTAATCAAACGTCTTCCTTTAATTGTCTGGAAATATCGTCATACTTTTACAAACCTTTTCTGTACTAAAGCACCACCAACAGATTCCATTTTTAGGTTGCTGAGGAAAAAAAATGTAATTGGGTATATTTACTTAAAAACATTTAGAACAAATTATTTTGAAAGATGAACAAAACCAGCCATGTATCTTCAGGCAGTTATGAATATGCTGATGAAACATTCATCATGCATGCATATTATAATGACTAGTATCATGTATATCATAGAGACACAGTAAGAGACAGAGCGGAATGGAATGCTTTCTGAAAGAGGTTTTCTGGAAACAGGCTTCCTGGGCAGCAGCTCGCCCACAGCTGCAGAGCTCCACGTGCCACAGGTGCACGGGATGCAGCAGCAGAGCGCACGTGGCGCACCTCTTGCCTCGGGTGCTTGGGGATCTGGTGGTAGGAAGGCGGCAGCAGAGCAGGGCTGCAAATACAGGGTTCTGCTGCACGGTAACACGAGGAGCAGTCTCGTGCACAGAGTGAGAGACACGACAGAGATGAGTTCACACATGTCTAATAAAAGCATTTGGATTGATTCTTAGTGACCTAATGTTGCGGGGTTTTGTTACGTTTCTTACTTTAGTGAAATTCAATTTAAGATGCTCATTTTCAGCATGCTTTTTTGTTTTCTGTGGTTTTGGTACTTCTGTCCTAAAAACACCATTGAGCTTTTTGTTTTATTTTGTTTTCCAGGTCTTTGTTGCCTTTAGGAATACTGCTAAAACAACCTGGAAGTGCAGAAAAGTGTGCCAAACCACCTGCAATGCTTCAAGATGTCACTTGAGAACAGGACACAGCACCAAGAGCAGCGAACAGCCCCCCGCTGGGAAAGTTTGTTTGGTCAGCGCTATGGCATAAATTCTCTAAAGCTTGCAATAAGATACATTATATAGCAATCTCCACCTTCACTAAGGACAATCTTAACTTAAAACAGCTGTAGAAAAGCTTGAAGAGTCAAAGCAATCATATGGAGAGTCTACTTGGCAATATTTTAAGCGACACAGTTTAATCAACACCTCCATAACAGATGGATTGCACAGAGGCAGTGCAGGCTCATTTCTTTTCCTTTAAATCTCCAGTTAATGTTATTATACGGGATAATGTCAGGACAGTGCTGCTTTTTAAAAATCAACAAACAAACAAAAACCTGGTGGTAGCTCTAAAGCTAATATACTGTTTGTAAGCTGCTAAGTTTAATAGTAACACTATACATATAAGGAATTAAAAAAGGATGAGGGAGCTGTGGGTACTGGAAGCAAAGAAAGAGGGAAAAATTGCAGCAGCCACTGCAATGCAGTTCACAATAAGACTTAACAGCACTGATACAAAGAACGGGAACACATTTTTAAATGCCTCGTGTATTTAGGACTTTTCCATTTTTTATATTTTGAGGAGAAAGACAGGATCTGTCAAAGTGCACCTTTTGGATATATGCCTCTATTAAACGTGTTTCATCAGAGACAGTGCGACAGTCCCACTAACAGATCTGTTACCTAACTTTACAAGTTTCGACACATCAGCTGTAGCCTGCTTCACCACTGAGCACCACTCTGCTCCCCGTCAGGTTCTGCAGAAAGGAAATCCATGCACAAGGGCTAGAAGGCAACCAGTCATCCTGGCCAAACTCCTACTAGGGAAAATGATGGGGATCTGCCCTCTGCGGTTTGCACCAGTTTATACCATTGGTCAATCTAGAGGTAACCACAGTATGGTGGTTTGGAGGGAAAAGGTTTTATGTCATTTGGAAGAGTGAAAGTAGAGGGGAAAAAACCCCAACGTGTACTGGTTGAAAAGTTACAGGAAACTGAAGTGTGGAGAAGCAGGCTCACAGCTGCAGGAGCACTGCTGGCTGCGCAGCATGCCACTGGACAGCAACTGGCACACTGCAGAGAACTTTCTGCTGTTACTGACTGAAATGTATTTACAAAGTATGTATTTTGATTTTACACATTTCTTATTTATTCCCTTGATTTCTAAGGCAGAGAAGGTGTCTATCCAGCCACTAGTAAGAAAAATCTACAGAATTATTCAATTTATCACACAAAGAAGCTTGCATTTTAAAAAATACCTGGATACAATCATATACAAATGGAAAAAAAAAATCAATGTCTCTTCTTTTGTTCTTAGTCAATTTATTCTTATACAAGCACATTCACCAAACAGTCTCTTTGGAAGCACTTACTGTGCACTGTGAAAGCAGTTTAAATTTTTGAAACCTGGAAACCCAAAAGTTTAGCCAGCACCAGAGAGTTTGTGCTTTAACTCAGGCTGTTGGCTCCATCTCACAGCGGCACTTAGACTGTCACAGAATATGTTTATACTGTGGGACTTGGGAGACTTCCAGTCCTTAAATCTAAGGTCATGCCCTGTTGTGCCCATATTCTCATATGCACAAGTCCAGTGTTTCTGCTCCATCCAGACACATTATCCCGCACTTCCCTGTGCTCTGGTTTTCACAAGAAGGAACAGAGCACGAACAGAGCACGGTGCACTGATGTAATCTTGATCCTTAGGAGCCAGGACGTAGTCCGGACATAACTGTACTGCTCGTAACTGCTCTTGACTTTGATCAGAAGGGCTTCCCGCAGCATTTGGAAAAACGAACGAGAACAGCATGATGTCTGCTGTGAATTGGTAGACATGCCCAAAGCGTCATTTTTATGACTTGGTGTATCTCTCCCGTGCCCAGTCTTTGCAGCACGCTTGCTCCTATTTTGTGTTTTGAGTAACTAAAAGAAAGAACTGTAATTAAATGGTACTGCTCCATATTTTTCCTGGATGAAATGCATTTTGTTCTTCTCCACATGCAGAAGCAGAATGTATTCAGAACTAATTAACGGGTGTTTGCATTTTATGTTTACTGCATTTCTGCCTCTGCTGCTGCACGGCTGTTATTCTCATCATCTCCACTGTCACCTTAATCTCCATGTAGCTGTAAAGATATTACTCACTTGCATAGTATCTGCACTTGACTGAATACAGTCAGAAATGAAAAGAACACCTACTAGAAAACCATTATGAGCTCATTTAATTAATTTTTTTAAGCAGCATTCTGAAGAACATATGAACTACAATCAGGATACTCAAAATTTGAGATGATTGTGTGCAATGGCTTCAGAATTTGCTGTTCTGCAGATGCTTGTTTATTCACCAGTCTGGCATGGGTTACAGAGAACTTAGTGTTCACACACACTTATTTTTTTCCTGGATCAATTACACAAGGTGAAAAGTATCTGATACAACTGATCAGAGTCAACTTGGCATTTGTTCTTTTAATTATTTCTTTTCATTAATTGTGTACTTAGAGATATGGTTTGGATGGTGACAAATTAGCTACAAGTCTAGAAAATCCAGTGAAGTTCATTAATAAGAATAACTGTTCTACACTGCACTCAAATTTCAATCCACTTATGCTAATAAACAGGCACACTAGTTTAAGAATGAATTTTTCACAAAGACTTAAGACATTTAAAGACACTGATGAAAAACTCTCTGCTCATAAACTTTAGTTTATACTAGAGTAGCATCTGCAATGACAATAATAAAAAAAATTACCTAAATATAAAGCTTTGTTTTTTCAGTTCACTGAAGTTTTGCTCCTGGCATCATGTTACCATTTATACATTTTGCATCAGTTTTTTCCATCAACATGAAAAGCTTGTGTATAATAACTTTTGTGTGTTGTTGGTTCACTCCCCTAAAGGGTTTTATACAGTCAGATTGAACAAAACTTGTCTTATTGAGAAGAAATTTAATTTTTATGGAAGTCTTAAAGACAAGCAGTACTCACATCAAATCATTCAAAGGATGTCTTTAAAAATGTTGAAATCTATCCAGATCAGTACCAGTATGTCTATATATCTCCTTGTTAGTTAGGGCTTTAAGTAGTCATTCTGCAGTCAAGAAGGATACTTAACATGCAGTTATACAAAAATGTCTAGGAGATTAGGTTGAAGGTGGCATATGTTTGAAAACTGAAAGCACAGGCTCCAATTCCACCATTTACTCACTGTATGGGACTTATGTAAGCTCCTAAAACAACAGAGAGTGTTGTCTTCCTGAAGCCAGCCATGTCAGATAGGCAAATTACTGTAACACTTGTCATTGATTTTCAGTAGTATTGGAGAAAATGTGACATGGACATGCAAGAGCTCAGAATATAGCAAAATAAATCAAATCTAATGGAAACATAATAGGCACACAGTGACCAGAAGATAGAATTATGATGTAGGGGTGCAGCATCTGTAACATATATAAATCTCTGCAGAAAACCAAAATATACATAATTATTCTTGTCTTACAGAAAAGACATTCTACAATCACATCTCAGTTCTGTTTACGCCTAAGCTCAGTGAAATGACAACGCTTCACTAAAGGTTTATAAAAACGTAGAATCTTCTATTTATTTTGTGGAAAGTCCGGGCAGTTGTACTGCTGAGATCTTTTTTATTATAGTTACACATATGGTAGACATGAAACTCTATGAAAGTCTGCCTAAGGGGAAGAATGCAATTACTGTTTTTGAATGCTTGGAGGCATGATAATTTTAAATACACTTAGAATGAAATTATTAATGTTTTACTCACATATTCAGCTATTTTCAACCCAGTAGGTTCACTATAGGAGTAAATGAAAGGGCAAAGTACTTAAAGCATGGCTACAAAGAGGAGAGAGACTGTCTTCACAAGAAGCCACATGGAGTAGACAAGGGGCAATGGCTAAAAGTTCCACCAGGAGAAGTTTCATCTTGATATAAGAAAGAAATTTTTTTACAGTGAGATCATTCCCTGGAACAACTTCCTAAGGGACGTGGTAGAGTCCCCATCACTGGAGGGTTTCAAAATGCCATTGGACAAGACGATAATCTCATCCAGGCTCCCTTTCCAACAAAAGGGTAGACCAGATGATCTTTCGAGGACCCTTCTAGCCTGGCCTGTTCTTCAGCTCTATGATTTTTATGAAAAACTGTTCTGTATTATTATTCTTCCAAGCGTGAATTGTGATAAACCAAAAATACATATGAGTACATGTAAGAACTCATGGGGGAAACGCTAACTCCTATGTTACATGGCTTCTTGAATAACAAGCCCCCCAAAAATCTAATATATCATAATGAAACAAATTAATACTTAAAACATTCCAGAAACAAGATGATGGCTGGTATCTGTGGAGGTGCTGAAGAAATGTTGGGAGTGAAGAACTGTGTGCAAGCTGCATGTGCATACATCTTTGCAAGAGAGGTCTTGTACAAACATAACATAACTGTAGATCATGTGGTTATTCCTCTCAGGGCCACAACCATCTGCTGTTGCTGAATGCCAGTCTTCTCAAAAGACTTGAATATACTTGGGCACATTCACCATGTTTTCAGACTTTCATCTGATTTCCTTTGTTTTCCTAAGTGTCTACAAACAGACATGCCTAAATTAAAAATCTATACCACTGGTATTTCAAATGTGATACTCCTCTACTAAGTAATACGTGACAAATTCTGCCACTTTCACACTGAGCTGTACCTAACACTGAGAGCTGTCCCACTATCTACCACTGAAACAACTCATAAAGGAGGTTACTGGGCAGGTAGAGAAGTCAAAAACAGGGCTACTTTGATGAAGGAGCTTCCTTAAATGCAGATATAAGTAGGAACAAAGGTAGGAGTTCTTCCAAGACTAGTCTGAGTCCTTTAATGTCTTCAGCCATGATTTTGGCAGGAAAATCACAACAGTGCTTATAAAGTTTACCAATGACTCGTATGTGGGAAACACCACTACAATGGAATCAGAATATCTTAGAATTTAAAGAAATTGAGCTGACTGAAGACCAGAAAGGGTTAGATTACTATTCATAGGCAACTCAAAAATGCACAGCTACATACTCAGGGAGTAACATGAAACTTGCTCTATAGGAACCAGAAGAGGACACACTTCCATACTTCTGCCTCAGGAATGATGTAAGCCACTAGTGTGACAAAAGGCAAATGGAATCTGGTGATGCTATCAGGTAAGATATGATCAGCTGAACTGGAGAATAAAAATTATTGTATCAGACACAATAAGCACACACATGGAGTATTATACAGAGTTCTGGCAACTCTTGTTCAAAAAATGTCAGCGTCTGGAATAGATACTGAGATCCATACACAGAAGAGCTGATAAAAAACTAAAACTGTGTAGATTGCTTATTCTCAGAAGACTATTATTGCTCTCTGCATATATATTACAGAAAGGAATGAGCACCACAAAAATAAAAGCCTCTTTAAATTAGAAGTCATGCAAAAGCACCAGAGCAGAAGGCTGCGATAGGATATGAATATATTTAGGCTGGAGTTAAAGGAACATTTTCATCCTTAAGAAGAACAACACTCTGAAGCAATCTCCCAAGACTCCAACAGCATTTTAGTGGTGTGGTAGCCTACAAAACAGGTAATAGATGACTTAGAAGACTTTACCAATCCTATTTTCTAACCTTCCACAAAAATACAAACTTCCAAAGGAGGTGAAGTTTTCTGTGCAAAAGTAGCACTGCAAGTATAGGAGAACTGCACACGATGTCACTCTTCACTGTGTGGCTGAATCTGCTCCCCTGTAATCGATAGCACAAGGCACAGACACACAGATACGCTTTGCTGATGACAAAACAAGACTTGTTTAAAGTAGGATTTTAGGCCATTATCACATGGTGTTGCAGATTACCCCAAAATCAATTGCACAAAGTAAAACGAAACAAAAGAACTAAAAAAAAAAAAAAAAAAGCAGCAGCATAATTATGGAAACAAAAAATGAACATTGTTACTACTGAGTAGTAACAACATTCTGTGCTAAAAATGTACTAGTGTTACAATGTAATGTAAAGCGCACAGATCTTGCTGCTGAAAATACTATTTGAAAAACAGAGGCTGAAAAATGTAGGACCACTGCTGTTTATGACCTTCTGCAGATTTTTATACCATTCATTGTGAATCTATTACTGCTTGGGTCCATCTCTGAGAATCAAATATAAGAGATGAAATTATTTTTTTCCTAAATATTTAAAGACACATTCTGTAGAAGTGATTTGGTAAAATGTAGTTGGTTTAAACTGAGCTACTTTAACTGCTGTCAGCAGAATTTTACCGTACTCACTCAGAGAGGAAATATTATTCTTATGTACTTTAGTGTGCAATATAAATTGTGTACTCTTAAGTATTTGTATAGGATTCTACATGGATAAACAATTAAAGATAAATAAACCACAGCCATAACTGAAGTGCTCAGTCCCTGAGTAGTTTTTCCTTTCAAGTGTAGAAACTTAGAGTATGAATTTCACTACTAAGTACATCTTAGACAAAAGAAATATTCCAGCTAACCTTGCAGAATCACAGAATGGTTGAGGTTTGAAGGGACCTCTGGAGGTCAGCAGGTCCAACTCCTCTGCTTACACAGGGCCACCTATGCCAGTTGCCCAGGACCATGTCCAGACAGCTAATTCCTTCAATGGTGGAGCCTCCACAACCTCTCTGGGTAATCTGTGTCAGTGCTCCATCACACTCACAGTGAAAAAGCATTTCCTGATGGTCAGAGGGACCCTGCTGTGTTTCAGTTTGTGCCCATTGTCTCTGGTCCTGGCACTGGGCACCACTGAAAAGAGCCTGGCTCCATCCTCTTTGCACCCTACCTTCAGGTATTTATACACATTGATAAGACTCCCCTAGGCCTTCTCTTCTCCAGGCTGAACAGTCCCAGGTCTCTCAGCCTCTCCCCAAAGGAGAGGTGCTCCACTCCCTTCATCATCCTTGTGGTCCTTCATTGAACTCTTTCCAGTGTACCCATGTCTCTTGTACTGAGGAGCTCAGAACCGGACAAAATGCTCGTGGGGTGGCCTCACCACCACTGGGTGGTTAGGATCACCTTCCTCAAGCTGCTGGCAAACACTTTGTATAGTGCAGCCCCGGATATTATCAGCCTTCTTTGTAGTAAGGGTACGTTAATGGCTCATGCTGCTATTTAATATTAGAGGGCTTCCATAAACCTGACAAAATAGGGACTACATATCAGTTTCTTGTGAGGATTTGACATGTGATCTCATAATCAATTCCTTTATTTTAGTGGGAATTTTAGTATGCTGTTCATAAATTCAGAGTATTCACCAATAATGATGGTAAACGTTTATATTTGTTTATAGTAATAAATCCAGTAATAATCCTAATACTAATAAGAAGACTAGAACAAAACAACAGAACAGCTCAAATTCAGTAAGAAACAAAGTCCCCTCACCATCAGTGAGTTCTTTTCATGAAAGCTACATAGCCATTTTCAACTTCAACCGCTGTCACTCTCAGATTAAACATCCAAATATCCCACTGAAAACATCTAATTGCATAAACATCCAAGGAACCCTCAAAGTGATAAGGGTCATAGTCTGGCCTGTGTTTTCAGTTCAGCCAGACAAACGTAAAAGAGGCTCCTAAAACTTCAAGACAAACTTGTGAACTACAATGTGCAATCCTATTAGGATTTTTTTCACTGAAAACTTGATTCCTACAGACAATTCTATTATGGCAACTAAGGGTTCTCAAGGCCTAGAAGGCTGTATAATTGCTCAACCATGGAAAGATAAAAGGAGCTAGTACAGAAGCTATCCGATGAAGAGCTACAACGGTGAAGAAACATAAACAAGCTTATGATTTACTGCAAGCAATGCTTTAGTAAGCCAATGGAAATAAAATTATTTTTTGTCTACCCAACTACAAGCTACTTGTGATTTAAAGAGTCTTAATTTTATATTGGCTGCTTCTTCACTTTTTTCTTAATACATAAATGAATAATTAGGAACTTCAGAGTTATACCTTTGGCAAGAAGTGCAGCTTTGGCTATCCCTGAAGAAATCTACCTTAATTTGTCCAAATTACAAGCCTTTTCAAATTCTCACATACTCCTGAATTTTAGCCCTTAGACTCTGACAACCCACCTTGATAACCTTGATGAAGCCCTAAGAAGACTGCATATATACTGTTGCCACAAAGAGTGACAAAGAGTGGGTGAACATGCTTCAACGCAGGGAATATAGGGCAAAACCCATCAATCTTTATAGCCCATAATTGCTTCAGCTCCAAGTAACCCCAGAAAGACATTTTTCTGCATGCTCAACACCTAACCCCGCTTTCCCTCTCATCCCCATGATGGCAGCTAGATTTAGCTCTCTGCTTCAGACACAGAAGGGACAAAAGCTGAGTTAAAGGTAGGAATCTGAGGAAGAAAGAAGAAAGGTGTGAATTATCTAGAGAGCATGTACCCAGAAGGTGGGGAAAATCTCTGACTGGCAGCTGGGAAAGTGCCAGGCAGAATCTGCTTGCACTATGGAACATCCATCCTGGGACGTATGATACTATTATCATTGCCAGGACAACTCACAGAGGTTATATATGCCAGATGTAATTGCATCTGTCCAAACTATTTTCTCCCCTCTTATACAAGTGGTAAGATCAGTCTTTAATTACACAACCACACAGGTTTTATCCAAATGCTCCCTAACATTTTTAGTGCGTAAATGGAAAACAGTCAATTAATAAATTGGGGGGTTTTGTAGTGTTTACAATGTTGCCCTCCCATCAGACCTAATGATTGGTTAAGCAAGTGACTTTGCAATTCTTTGCAACATGGCTACAATACGAACATCCTATGAAAAATAATGATGGGGGGGGGGGGGGGGGGGCAATTAAGTTCATTAAAAAAGCCACACCAAAAAAATCCCTAAAGCCCAATTCTTTTGAAAAGAAAAATGTACAAGAAAACTGGTTAATAATGTTCATGAAAACTATTTTATCAGCTGAAAACAAATCTTACAAATGACAGTCTCATACATCAAAATCAGAGTCTGTTCTCTGATCATTCTACCCCAAAATCCAAGGATGTAAGCTGGTAATCAACAACTTTGTATCTTCACTTTTGAGTTTCATTCATTTATATACTATGCCTGTTTATTCAATGGAACTGCATTGATCTGAACGGAATGACTCTGGCATAAAACTGGACATTGTTCAAATTAAAATGCACCTGGCTGGGCATTGATTAGTATTTTTAAAGGTGATTTGGCATTCTCCTGTAAAACACCACAGTACGCAAGCAAGAAAGTAGATCAAAATGGTGTTGTCACTACTGGTTTTGCCTTTTGTCCTTTCAGTAGCAGTAAATCACATTCACCACCACACAGGTAACAGAACATTTGTAGCAACTACATCACTTAAAAGGACTAGAATCAAAACTCAGCCATCACATTACAATAATGAAGTCCCCAGTCTTGTTGTAGGGCAGCAGTAGTAGTGCCTGTGCCTGGGGAGAGGGACAGTAGCCTCCCACCACCTCTGCCCTTGGCAGCTCAGCAGGAATTGAGCTTAATGAGTTCTCCGGGAGCATTGGCGCAGCAAAGCGTAGGGCTGCTGGGTAATGCTACTGTGAAGGGAAAGGCAGTGGTGGCCTCAAGCAAATAATCCTCCCCATCCCTAATAGCCAGGGAAAAGCAAGGCTTAACTTCAAGCATTAACGATGTATGGGGGCTGCCCTTAGACAGAAGTGAGATGCTAATTTTGCTTTGTGACAGTTTTTAAAAGGTCTACTATCTCTCTTATATCTGTTCCTTTTCTTTAATAGTAATAAATTATTTTCTTAACCATTTACTTAAACATAACCATGATCGTAGTCAGCATTCACGCCCTACACCTGCACCACGCAAACATGAGAATTTTGCCAGTGAACAAAACAAGAATTTATCATTGAGATTATACCTCAGGTTGGCAACAATTTCTCATGTGAAACGCGAAGGTACACTTCTTTCATATTATCGGTTTATAGCATATGCATTTGTAAAGTATTTCCCTGTCACACAAAAAGTTCTGCTGTTACTGGGCCCTGCTGAATAAACCCCTGCACTTAACCACCTCCTAGCATCAATTTTTCCTAGAAATAGTATTTTTGCAAGAAGCCTGAAAATCAGAAGATATACTGGGTTCATTAAGTCCGTAACTGCTCACAGGAAGAATTTCTTTCTATTCTCCTATGGGAACCCTGTTCTAATTAAACTGACTGCATCTTGATGTTGACAGATGGAATCTTCTGTAGAATAACAAACTGAAAAAGGTATTTCCTAATAGGGCATTTCACATGTATCCAGAAAGATATTGAAACAGTATGAAAAAGAAGAGGTAATAAGCACATTCAGAGCAGGCTGTTCAATTAAAACAAACAAACAAACAAACAAAAAAAACCCAAACAAACCAGAATCAAAAAACAACCACCATCACCACAAAAAGAAACATCCCACAAAATGCATAAAGACAGTGACACCTCAAATTTTCCCAGGAACCATCCTGTGACTAAGCACTGTTCACATTTAATATATTCCTTGTCAAACCCAGCAGTTCTTATTTATATTTTTAATTAGAATAATTCTTCAAGGTTTCATCACACCTTTTATATAAGTGAATGACTGCAGACTATGTACAGGGGCATCTAAAGCACAGTGAAGGAAAACCCCACTCCACCAAAGCAACAGCATGTCTCACTAATGATAGTAACAGTGCCAGAACTTAATCCAGAGTTTTTATTAAGAATTTTAAAACTAAGGCACTAGCAGACAGATAGCAACATGCAACCTGAATAGTTTACCCCAACCAGGGAACCTTATGCATATGGAATCAACGTCTTGCATCCCTTGCCCTTAAGCAGCAGCTAAGGGATGTGGTCTGGTTCAGCCTGGATTAAGGGGGACCCAGCTGCAGCCCCCTAGCACCTTTGGGGAGGCCAGTAAAAAGATGGAGCTGGGTTCTTCATAGGCATGGTGGGAGGATGAGAGACAACAGGCAGAAGCTGAAACAAGAGGTGTTGTTTCAGGGAAGGAAACGCTTTCTCACTCAGAGGACTGTCAGGCACAGTGGATCAGGTCACACAGAGAAGCTGTGCTGTCTCTGTCCAAAGAGATATAGCTCTGAGCAAACCGGTCTGAGCTTACAGCTGACCCAACTGTAAACTGGAAGTTGAAGTACAGACTTCCTTCCAGCCTGAATTTTCCTTTCATCCTACGACACACATCCTCCTGACAAAGAGATAATGAAAACCACACTTTGCAAATAACTAAGAGGATCAAAAAACAGTGAAGTTCATTCAGGAGACCAGACAGCTGCACAGTACATGGAAAAACACATATAAAAAAGCTGTTTCAAGGAGGCTTGTTCATCCCATAACGGCATACACGTGCACAACAGAAAGGAATTATGGAATTGTTGTCCAAACAGAAGAGTAGTCACAACTACACATATCTGGAAAGTTTTTGTTGAAAAGTGCTATTTTATTGAATCTCAGAAATTTGAAGTTTCTCAAGCCCATCTAATTTTCACCTAACGTAATGTTCTGAAATAATCCTAATGAAAATTCTCCACTGCCAGGGCATCAAACACCAGTGCTTGGTCTCTAGCCCCGGAACAGATAAATCTGATGTACATTTCAGAGCCCTTGACATTTCATTGCTAGTAGTTAAGGAAGTAACAAGAAACATATTTCTCAAGGAGCACCTATGAGGTGAATGCATTTTTATTTGCCATAATTTCCAGGAAAAAATCTCTGTCTTGGTCCAATTTGTACTCAAACAGAAAAATGCAATAACAATACATTTTCAAGAACAAAAAGAACCCCTTTCCTTTAGCTCATTCACATCTTACACTAGATAATGAGCTTCAGGAGAAGCTCTACAAGCTAAATACACATGTGTATGTGCATTTTATAAGCCACTCTATGGAACTATCTGCAACTAAGTGAGATAAACAATAAAGCCTATAACACCATAAACAAAACAATCTATTGAAATGTTTCCTATTTTGTTGAACAGTTACACTGAACATTATACTGCTCTGGCTGTATTTTTCCCAGTCTTTGGTCTGCCTTGATGCAACTGCTTTGCAGAATGGGAAGGCAGAGTAGCATGGAATTTACTGCACTTTTCTTAACAGAAAGAAAAGAAAGAAACCTAACCTTCCAGACTCTAAATCTATTTTCTTCTGCTGGAGCTGTATGAAAGTAGGTTCCCTTAAACCAAGGATCTGATCAAAATACGAAGTCAAGTCAATGCTGACATAGTTTATGTTTGAGATTTCTTTTAAACATCTCAAAATACTCCTGCTGTGCAAGTATATGCTGATTGCTATCAATGGCAATGACTAGGCAGTTCAGAAGACATTAGCAATTGGTATAGTAACACCCATACATGTTCCAAGGACACAACATATTTTTTGTATCCATAAGAACAGAGACAGTAACCTCATGAACTAAGAGAGAATATGATAGGTAGAATACCCATACGCTTCAGGATTTCCATATATCTGTGGGACCAAAGAAGAGTGAACGTGCATGAATGTTCACTGTGGAGATAAAATTTCTTCCCAAATTTCCTGTGGGCCCTCTAAGTGTAAGCTGTATTACAGACTCAAACTCTTTCACTCCCAAATTGCTGCCTTTCACATAAGTGTTACAGCAACTTATTGGATATGTTTAATCTAGTGGACTTGGTGATCCTCAAATACACCAGACAAAAGCACATATCCCAACTCATAAAGGGATGCAACTTGAAAGCATTAACTCCCTACTATCCCAAGCTTGGCTTCCTTAGGAAAGGGCAAGGATCAGAGAAGACATAGGACACCACCCAGTGACTTCTCTTCTGGGTGACCAAGACCCCAGGAATCTGGGACAGATATGTTCAATTTATTTACAAACATCACTGCAGACTCCAATTTACTTCATGCTCGGCAGAGGCACCAGAAAGTCTTTATTACTGTGTAATAACATAGTTCATTGCATTCAACATATTGGTACTGAATCACAAAAACATGCAATGCTTTGCGAGAAGCATCTATCTTCTAAGAAATAGCGAGAAATATTCAATAAAAATCACAATAAAAATTCTGATAGATCCACTGACATTAATTTCTACATGTACTTTGTAACAAACCTCATCACTTTATCATTTACTTTTAAATGAGAGGATTAAACAGTAGCCTACGGTTAGCAGCATAATATCTTTCATAAATTTGTAGATATTACAGAAACATAGGATAAAAACACCTGAGTAAAACTTAATTAAATTAAATCTTGAGAAAGCAGTATCTTATTTTGTTGGTGGTGGCTTTTTTTTTCACTGTTTCTTCCCTTTTTTTTTTTTAGTTACCACAGTATCAAAAATGATTTTTTTAAGTAAGTTGTACATCTAACTTATACATTCATTTGTTTTGTATAACTATGGTTTTATACATTACATTTAGCATATCTCTCTTCCTTTTCTGTGTCACTGCCTCATGACATACCTGAGGCCATCTTCTAGAAAGCTTAAAAGTTCTTGGCCTGATTGTCATTTCACACTGAGCCATTTCACTGACATCATTAGGGTTGCACGATAGTAAATTAGAGGAAACCACAGCGAGCTGAGTTTATGTACATTGAAGTCTACATTCAGTTGTAAAGTCAGATTAAATGAAAGGCAAAACAAGCTACACAGATTTAAACTTCACCTTTTTAAATCACTTTTTCCTTTTGATACTCCCTAGGATGCTTCTATTGTATTCCCAAAATAGCAAAACAAAATTATCATGAGAACCCAAACAGGCACAAAGTATCTGAATTTCATAATCAGTAAACAAAACCCCTGAGGCCCCTTAGGACTCAGAAGAGCACTTGTCAGTTTTGCCTGAAGATAACAGAATACTGAAAGGCAAAACATGAGGACTGTGCTGTAGATCAGAATATCACGTCCACGAGGATGAACTCATGAAAGGTAACTGTTGTTCACCAAAAATTACCACTCTCAAACATTTGGTGGGTTTTAGTTTTAAATTAATTTTTAAAAACACACTAAGATCTGGATTATTAGGCAAAGTATCTAACAGATAAGATACACTGCATTAAAGCTGCCTTCCTAATCTGAAGTATGGACCCTGTCAGAAGTCAGAGCAGCAACTGTGGCTTCCAAAGAGTGACATCCCTTCTGTTCCCACTGCAGTAGCTACTACCCTGACTCCACAGGGGAAGCAGCAGCTCCAGCATGGGCTTTCAGGGCTCTGGCACAGGCAAAGTAGGCAGCACAGCAGTGACCTTAATCCTGTCCATTCTTTACTTTAGGTATGCCAAGAACACTCCTGATAGGTACATGATTTTCTCAAGAGGTGTTAGAGAAGCACTGTGGACGCTGCTGGTACAGAAGGATGCAATGGCGACAGGAAGGATCGTACAAAAACTGAATTTCCTTTCCTGTTTAGAAATAGAGCTGCATGGCCATATGCTGTAACTGAGTTGCAACTGTTGTACTGGCTCATGAACACAACAAGTGAACCTGATTTACAACATCGATAGGTATTTCCTACCAGGCTGCTGCAACTGATAAAACTCATACTAAACATGACCTTGCAACACAGGAACATTTGCCTCTTACTCTCCTTATGACAAGAATGAGACAAATAGCTGGCATTTCTCTGTTAACATTTACTGAAAGAAAAGAAAATGGAATTTGTTCAGCCCCTCTGCAGTCTGCGGTAAGAAAGTGTACCTGGCCTATCCACCATCTCCATTGAAGACAACTGATTTGTTTCAGAAAAAAAGCAAGGTCTATGCTGCCTTAAGTCAGCTGCTCCTTCTGCTTCATGCATGTCCACTGGAGAGGAACAAGAGTCCTTAAGCCATTTTGAACTAAGAAATAAATATCTAAATACCTACATGATGTCAGAGAAATAAAGTATTTGCTTAAGGTAGCTCACATTATGCAGTATTATAAGCAGTACATGTAATAAGTATTCCTGATTTCAGTGTAAAGTTTTGATTTCTTGCATTATTTTTGCCAAGACAAACAAGCCATTATTATGATATATAAGTATTGCTGACCAGCATGAAACTACACTCCAGGAAAAAAATACCCTTAACAAAATACTGTATTACTGGGTGAATTTATCCCATCTCTACACTTTTGGGAGAACCCAGCCTTTTGCTGTTTGCTTTTTAATTACCAGTGTGGTTTCTAGCTGGTGAAACAGACTCTTCACTCATGAAGGGAAGCTGTACTCCAGATACAGCATCCGGCTCAAATAATTAATTTTGAGTGACCCATGGTAAATCCTCCTAGAAGCAACAGATTTGTAGCAGCGCCCTAAGCAGGGGTGCCAGGGAGCATGGCATGGGGAGACCAGCCAGCAGTGGATGGCAGAGGCAGCTGGGACTTGGTGGCAGAGCTTGGTAAAGGGGCCGGGCGCTGGGGGAGGCAGGAGCTGGCCCCAAGACGGACCAGACACTGTCAGTCTCCTCAAGGGAGGTCTGTAGTGAAATAACTGCAAGACCTGAATTCCTTACTAGAAGTTCAGCACTGTTTTTCACACCATGCTTATTCAAACTCTTCCTGTATCAATTTGGTTATGATTTTCTCATGATGACAGTGTTTGCATTCTAAGACTGCACCTCTGAATTTTGAATTTATCCCTCTAGTCTAGGAAAGAAGTATTTCTTATCTGTGACAAAGTAGAAAATTAAATGCTGTCTGGTCAACAAACAAGTCCAAACATGTCTGCCACAGCATACAGAGTTCAAATACTTCATTCAGCTGCTTAATGGGATGTAACGTTCACAGAATTACAACAAACTGTTCAACGTGTTTTCAGCTCCTTCTGCTTTTATATCCTTGGCATAGATGTTTGACTACTGATATTATTTCATACCAGGAAACTAGAAAAACAGAGACGGAAATGATTACGTGCTACAACCTAGTATCTTGATCTACGTCTCAAAAATTGATAGCTGCATACCACAGTATTTTCTAATTGTTTTGGCAAAGGAGTTATACTTCCTGAAAGACACCAAAGATTTAAAGTCCTTGATCCAAGTCCAAGAAGCATTTAACAACTTGAGTGGGTACAGGCTTGTGTCCTAATCTGGAGAGAATAGTGAAATGCTGGGAAAAATTCAGTTTCCCATTGATACTCTACACTACTCCAAACTCACCAGTGAACTTTTTACAATGACGAGAAGAGTACTAAAGAGTGATTCTGAAGGCAAACATCTACAGATCTCCTGCAGACAACTTTTTGTTAGGGTCAAGAGAAAGGAGTAGGCCCTTTGGGCTCTCAGCAGATGAAGGACAATGCTATCACCTTCACAGTGATAAAACTACAGCACCAGTAATTTTGTAGATAACTGCTATTAAAGTAATAACACAACTAGTACAAAAATAATGAATGAAATTATTCAAGAGGATTTAGTAGAAACATCAGCCACTGAGTGACCCATTGCTGAAAATACATCTTATTCCTAAAGTCCATGGTTATCAGATCAGCACCATTCATCATGAGGTTAGATGAATATAAGCCCAAGCAGCCCCGACTTAAAAGCATGATGGAACTGCTTTATCTGAGAATCGGCTCAAATGACAGCTTCCACAAAAAGGTTCACATTTGAGTTACAAACGGAATGGGAGGAAGTTTCTTAAACTCTCCCCTGCAGTGTCCTCACCAGAGCCAGTTACATTCTCAGGATCAGCTGAGGTATCAAGACATGATATAAGGACCAACTACCCAAAATATCTTTTTTCTTTAAATTATATAGAAATCTTTATCTTCTGGATCATCTGAATGCACCCAAGACATCTAATTTTGAAGCCTTGCTCTCCAGCCATGAACAGAAAATGATTTAGTGTTTTATTTTAGCATTTTACTAATAACTGAATCCAAGAAGCATCAAATCTTATGAGAGCTGTCCACTCTGCAATCAAACACTGAAAATGGTCTTTTAAGTACATGTTGATGGTAGGGAAATTCAGACATTCCAGAGCCAAAAAAACATGACACAAATACGAAGACCTTAAACTGAACATCTCCCAACGTGCGTCTATCCTTGCTTCAACTACAATTCTGTATTTCACTATAATTTGTATTCCAGTACTTTGAAACTGAAAAAAAATCCACATTAAAATAAAACCATTATAGCTCATAACCAAAAACACTGAAATCCAACACAACATAGTTTCTAACACCAACACAGTTCAGGATTCTTCACTGGTTAAATAGAATTTTACAGCACTCACTGCTTCTGCGTATCATAGACACTGCCAACGTCTTCCTGTTGGGAATTTCCCATACATTTTAAGCTGAACAGTCACAAAATAAAGGCAAATTGTGAAAACTATCTGAAACTAACAAAAAAAAAGGCTGCACCTCAGTCCACTCAAGTCACTGTTTTGCTTCTCAGAGCCTATATATACACCATCTTGTTGAATACTTCACATATCCATCTTCCCTCTGCTCCTGAGAATTTAAATTGGGCCAACAAATTAGGGTGCATAAATTACAGTATGGAAGAACCCTAAACTGGTAATATGAGCTAGGAGCTGAGCACTGATTCGTCCAAGCTGTATTTACATTACTTTAATGAAATCAGTGAAAATATATGTTGTGCTACTGTACCCCTTATCCTCAAGTTATTTTTTATATGACTGAACTAGTCAGGAGGTTCTGAAGGCATAAAGTGAATTATTCCTAAAAAAAAAAATCTTCTAAATGCAAGTGGTCTCAAGGCTTTTCTCTTTGTCACCCATAAATCTTCCCAGATAAGGTACAGCAGAGTAAGAATTAGCCTTCTGCACAATATAACGTTATTCAAGATCTGACTCCTCTCAAACCCTATAATTTCTCGTTGTATTCCTGATATGTCCTTACAGATTCCGTTATTCATGCAATGGGAAATGTTTGAAGTCCATAATTTAGTTTCATGTCAATCTAATTCTAGTTTTAAACAAGTGATCTCCCTTTGATTTAGGAAATGTAAGCAATCAAGCTACAGAGAAATAACCGAATTCAGGATTTTTACACATCTCAGAAACAGAAGCATCTACCAAAAATATATACCATAGATTTTGGTTTTCCAAACCTAGGTATGAAGTGTAAATGTGAGTGTGTTTTGAATACTGCACATATTATAAAAATATAAAATACAGGAACATCTGTATGAAGTGTGCATGCCAGTTTTCATCTGGACATGGTTAAAAAAGTTGCCATGGGACTCATGCTTCAGTGAATATAAACCCTTTCAGAATCATTAAGTTATGGTTTCTACACCCGCAGATCTGCAAGGAAGTGCTCTGCCTGGAATGCTAAATCAGAAGTCAATCAGGTAACCACATTATTCTTCCCTCTCCCCAGATGCTGCACCATAGGGATAGGGATATGGATAGGGGACAGGGAGAGCAGCTTGGCTGGGGAGATCAGGGAGGAAGTGTTTAATTCTGTAACTTCTCCTGAGTGCTTGGCTGAGACCCTCCCAGAATGCGGGCCCGGCCAGACATCATTACTGACTGACTGAAGCTGCAAGAGAACCCTGTATGCAAAAGACCCAGTCATTTCTAGGACACCACCTTACTGTATTATGCTCTTTAGTGGCCTTAATACACTATGTTTAGCTTAGCAGAGTGAGTACAGAAAACTCAGATTTCCAGTTCTCATCAAGCATATTTATATTTTTAGGATGCATATTAGCATTATGCCCAGGCAATACAAACATTTGGTAGGTGCCACATGGGCACAGACAAAACGCAAAGTGCCTGCTCAAAGACTCTGCCTCAGTCTTTCACACGAGTAGTCTCTCTGATATCATTAGCTGCATGTGCATAATGGTACAGGCCAGCAATGCAGTGCTCCACTCTAGGAAATGGAGTAATGCTGACTTACCCTGACTGAGGTTATTTCCATCCTTATACAGTATTTTGCATTAGGTAAAACATAATGCAATCAAACATTGGAAAAACAGGCAAAAAATGAGGAGGGTAGAAAGCAAACACAGAAACAGATTTACACTTGTTTGCAGGAGTTGCCCAAATAAAACACAGATTTTCAAAGAATAAACTACTAAGTAACACTAAAGCCTAGATAATAAATGTTTAACATAGTATTTAAAAACAAAACAAAACAAAAACACCACAACAAATATTTTTGTCTGTACTACTAAAAATACTGCCTTTGAAGTAAATTTTAACAAGAGATTTTGCTAACCCTTGAGAACATTCACAGTTCTTCCTAGATGGAACAGACTTGGGCAAGGGAGAAGTTACTATGTTTGGGTTTATGTATTGTTTAAAAATCTAATTCAGAACTTCTGGATACCTGTTATTTCCCTGCGAAAGAAAACAGTAGAGCTTCACATCTTAAAAATGTGATAAAAAAATTTCTGAACAGCTAAACTGGGAAATATGAACAACTGAATGTGAAAAATTATCTATCTTGTGCTAGGTCTCAGCCAAGTTGGACGACATCCACAGATTTGGGTGTGTACTCTTACAAAAAACAGTCAAAGAATAAATAGATAGACAATTGCTGTGGCAATTCAAACTATTTAAGCTTTCACACAGAAATAGAGAATGAAAAATGGTAGATTTTAGTAGTTTCCAGTGTAAAAGCAAGCAGAGTCCTAGTGTTCTGTCACATCCTATTAAGGTCAAAACTGATCTGCCTTCCTGACGAATCAATATAATACTGCATGAAGAAAATCTGAGAGGACGAAAAATATTAAAACCAGTATTTTAATGCTAATGTGGACCGCATGATGGGACATTCTGCAGGTACCTTCATTTTTTATTATTAGAGAAGCACAGAAATCTCAGTGATGCCAGATGGGGCTGAAGGTGCTCTTAGTTTATGAAAATGAAGCCACCCATACTTAGGTACAGAAATATGGATATAGTTCTAGGGATCCAAGTTAAAAATGTAGTCTTTAAAAAATAAACAGTGAGGTATATTACAAGTTGAAAGCACTGCTGCCAGGATAAGTAACCTTGAAATTATCCCACATTTACAAAATATGATTAAGAGAGCTGCATGTGTCCCTACAAAATAAACTGTTTGATTACGGTTCCTCTTCATCCCCCACAGCAAATAACATTTTAGACAAGAATAATGAGATATGACAGTGTCTCTGCCAGTGCTCCTGGGTAATATCCTTCAGCTTACACAAACATGTTCATGCATGTCTACATGAACGCACAACGTAATACATGTGTGTCCATGCACATGTTAATTTGGGGAAGATATAACTATTCTAGTGACCATTTCACTGTTAACAATACTTCATAGACAGAATTCCAGTACTGAAAAAAAATTTCAAAAATAAAACAAAAGCCAACCTAATTCTCCATTTGAAAATGTAGCTTTGTGCACAAAGAATAAATAGGGAAGCAGACAAATGCTAACAGTTCTTCTCCAGCCATTGTCAGGCGCTGCCTCTGCAGGAAGTCCCTACCAACAAATTAGAACTGAAAGCCGGGATAAGCCTTATAAGCCAATGCCTGGGCTGTGAGCCTGAGCAGAGGGTTTCCCCAAACGTCAGCTGAGTCATCCCACCAGCTGTTCCTAGATGTTCAATTTGCCGCTTGGCTGAAATGCTACTCCTTTTCCTTTTCGTCTGCTTCTGCCAGCCTAGATCTGGCCCCTGCACCCCCCTACCCCACCTGTAGTTTCTCCAGCATTTTCTTTAGGGCCCTGCTCTGTTGTACATACCCCCCTTCTGATTCCCAGTGTGCCTGCTGAGTCTCAGAAATTGGCCAGCATCTCCTCAGCAGCAGGGTATCTCCACATGCCCTTAATTCCTGTCCACAATTCTGGGGTCCCACTTGGGCATCCTTCCCACTGGAACCAATTGTGTACATCTTAATTGTATTTTTCAGGTATCTACTCTGTCACTGCTTTTTCATACAATAGCAATTTCTCCACTAATGTTGTTAGAAGGCCTCCCTGGGACAGTTTCAATTATAATTATTATTGTTGTGATACACTTGTATGTGGCTTGCTTGGTGGGGATTGAGCATATACATGTTATAAACTTTTTTCATCTATAACTTCATGTAGACATAGATGCACTAAGCTGAAACTCAGCTGAAACATCCTCTTTTGTCCTGATACAAATAATTATGTAGGATCAGACAATAGATTGTGAGCCTAAATAACTATTCAGTAATAAGCTGTGACTTGGCCTGGGTGGTAGGACTCTTCTGTAGGATGACCCACCTCCAGCTCCTTACAACAGCTTTCACACCACTCACCCATCCTGTCCTTCAGAGACCTCAGAGGTGCTCTAAAAGAGCAGCTCCTAAATTCTCATATGGGCCAGGACTAGTAGTTGAGAAAGTTTTGTAGAGCAGCATCAAAACTTTCTCCTAGGAGAGGCCTCTACCAGAATGAGATCCATACACATGGACATGCAGACTAGACCAACAGTGAAAGCATTGTCAGACCGCAGACATTATTTTCAAATAATGTATACCATAAAAAAAAAAAAAAAAGTGATATTTATATTTTTGCTTTTCTGGATAAACAGTGTGCTGGATTTTGCTGGATAAACAGTGTGCACTGGTCTGCTCACCAGCTGGATGATAAATCCATGCACTCTGCAGATAAAGGTAAGAGAAGCATCTTGAAGACTAAGCCAGTCTTTCTATTTCAGGGTAGATCAATAGCACACCACGGCAGGTTCATTTGGCAGGGCCATGCAGGTCGAACGGTCACCCTTATAAATAATTGCTGATTGAGCAGTGGCTGCTTCAAGCAGCCTAAGGAAGTGATGGCAGTGAAACTACTGCACTAAAATAAGCTACACTGAAGCACCAAAGAGGTATAGAGGTGAAAAAGATATC
Organism: Rhynochetos jubatus; assembly: GCA_027574665.1. Taxonomy (NCBI): domain Eukaryota; kingdom Metazoa; phylum Chordata; class Aves; order Eurypygiformes; family Rhynochetidae; genus Rhynochetos; species Rhynochetos jubatus. The sequence continues at coordinate 55,819,575 of CM050650.1, forward strand.
ACTCAAAATTGTGGAGGAAGAGTACATTCTGCACTTTCAGCATTTCCAAAGCTTTCAAGGTCAAAAAAGCAAAGTTCTTTGAAGCAAGTTCTACAGCATTCCAGTTGCAGTAAAATGAAGACATCATATTTGTCCCTCATGGCTACAGCTAAGCTTCTCAGAAGAGACCTTGAACTCCAGTCAGTTGGCTATAACACAGAAATTTTATTTTTTCTTCATTCTGCAGTATCACCCTTTCCTTCACACCATCTTACAATACCAAAGATATTCTTTCTTACCCTAGAGCCAACACTTGGTTTATCTATTCACCTACCCAATCTCACCTTCCTTTTTGCACTTCGTTTCTATGGTGGCATGCAGCTATTAAAATAATTTTCTTCAGCAACCTCCTCAACAATGTGATTTCCCTGATACCTTCTTCGGTATTCTTCTGCCATTTCAAATAAATCTATTTTTTTTTTCTAAAAAAACAAGGCTCTCCATAAATCTTTTAAATTGTCATTTGTTCCTGTGCTGTCAATTGCTGCAATCTCATCTTCCATATAGTTTATTTCTCTTGCTTTGCTTTCAGACTGCTCTCCCTATCTGAAACAGCTGGTCCACCACACAGTATCATGCAGTTGAGAATGAGCTTTGAAGTCCCTCTTTGGAAGCTACCTTTCCCCAAAGCTCATAAATACAAATATTCTATGTACGTCATGCATTATTTTGACAAAAATCTTGAAAGACACTATCTTTTGCTGTATTTCCTAAGTCATCTGGTGTGTTTAACTACAGTTTGCAAATTCAGACTAGATTCTTTGAGTATTTTCTCATCTGCAGCTCCACCTAACTACATAGTTGATAGCATAAAGACCCATAGAATTTGATTAAGATGTTTCCAGATCATCTCTAATGAAAAAAAGTCACAAAACCATGAGCCTTTATTTGCAGACTTTGCAATCAGTTAACCTAGTTCTGACCATCAATTGAAGGTAAATACTGCTCACAAAAATTCTGCCAGTCACTCCACCCAGAAACTAAATGGCACTGGAGCACGTTGCCACTACACAATTTCTCTGCATTTCAAAATTTGTTCAAACGTCTAAAGAACTTGTGACACCTTAGAAGCTCCTCCAATTCTTGCCAGTTGCCACTGACCTGAAAAAGCTAATGTTACCACCAGAGGTGGCAGCATTTTTGTAATACTCTAATAATGTTGTCTGCTCTTTCTGGGTTTCATTAAAGCAGCATTCATTCTATAAAACACTATAAAATATTTTTTAAATACTATAAAAACTCAGGAGCTTTCTTGTATTGGCTTAAGACTTTTACCAATGCATATAGAAAACAGGGTTCTGCAACAGGACAGGATTTGGTATTTTTACATTTAGGGGGAGAGAGACACAGTCACATTTTCCTTAGGTTACAGAAGACTGTAATTTATGATCTCCTGAAGAAAGACCACCCACCCACACAACAAGCCCCCAGCAATAGGATAGTTTTGCTTTAAAAGAAGCCAGTATTCTGAACTGGTGGTGCTTAGGACAAAGGCAACTAGTTATTCTGTCTGTAAGCTTTCACCAATACTATATTATCTCACAGCTTTCCTGGCTCTATCCAGTGTTCATTGTCTTTTGGTTTCATAAGAACTAAAAATAACCAGCATCTGAAGAAGAGCCTCCTTTCAAGAAAACAAACAAAAATCCAAAACACCAATTCAGCCCAAGCATTATTTCCTTCTGATATTTTTGTCATGATCTCAAGTTCTTCATGAAAACAACGTATGGGTGGAGTACCACACAGTGGAAAGGGCAGCTATGACCTCAGTTACAACTCTCGTTAAAGCAGGAGAGGGGTCAGTGCCTTTTCCACAGTTAAGTGTTTACGATCTGTGAGGCTTTTTATGGGATGTCGCTTCCTGGTATGGTTTTTGTGGTTTGATTTGTTTTGGGTGTTGTTTTTTTTTTTTTTTTTATGAAATGTCTCTGCACATTTCTGTGTGACAGAGATGCAGGAAGAATACAGAAATGTCTTTATCATGTTTATGTATAGGTCATAATTATTACATCATGATTATAGAAAAGCATGGAAGTCTGCAGCTACTCAGCTTCTGCCTGCATCTTATATTTGATCATCCTGTAAGCAGGTCATTACTGCCTTTACTCCACAAACATACAAAAAGGTGGTTTGCCTTCTAAGCAAGGATGTTGTAAAGATAAATACCTTAAAACCTGGAGAAACTTAAATAAACTGGTACTGAGGATGATACAATTACAACAAAATTGATTTTGCTATAAATATGTCACTGTCTCTTGTCAGCAGAGCTCTGCTCATAAAAAGGAGTAAAAGGATGTTTCAATTGATTTTAGTACTTAATTTAAACATAATATCACAGCACTTCTACATTTGCTGTATTCAGGCTTTGCCAATTAGATAATGAACTAGTACTCCATTAATTACTCATTATATGCTTGGGGTGTATTAAATATTTTTTCTTTAGATAATAATTTGTTCAACTGGACTTGAAACATCTGTCTGTTGTTTTAGTATGTATGTACGCACATATACATTTATACGTGAATTTGTTAGATCAAATCTCTAACTTTATACTGCCTGAGATTTTAATTCCAGACCAAAGATCTAAAAGTGGCCACCAGGAACCCGAGACTTGCTGAAAGAAATGTGCAGGAGCACAGTATTCATATTAACAAAAATTAAGATGTGTGTATCATACTGAATATCATATTCAAATGTTAATATTCAAGCTGTCCCAAAACCTGATTAGCCGAGGGTACGCAAGCAAATGGGTCTCTTCCTGATTTCCATCCATACAAACTCCTGCGAACAAGCAGGAGTGCATGCAGTCCCTAAATCACTGAATGCCAGAGCATGAAGTTACTTTCAAACACGTTCCCCTTCAGTATGGTTTCATTATGTCTGGGCTCCGCTAAATCCATGTTGAGAGGTGCTGCCTTTGAACAGAGCAACTTCGGCTATTTCTGTAAATTTACTGTTAGGTAATCTCAACTTGCAAAACGCGAACTGCTTATCAAAAGAGGTAAGGGAAATTTGGTCATGTGGACAACTTCCTCCTTTCTATGTCCTTACATGTTCCCTTTTTCATCTTCCCAGCAGTCACGTGTACTTTTTGTCCAGATGACCTGAGGCAGCATATGCCCAACCTGCAACTACCTTTGAGCGTAAGAAAACAGTGAAATGCTCCCTGCTCAGTTGAGAGTATAAGCTCTGACCCTTTGTAGGCATCCAGTCTTTCACAACTATGAAACACACACACAAACATCTACTTCAGTGTAAAATTAATCAACCTGATAATATTTTCCAAATGGAGAAGAGATTCCATGTGCCCTTTTCCACTCTACTTCTTACTTCTATGTGCTCACAAGACATCACTCAGGACTGAATTCTAAAATTATGTAAGTGATCAGGACAAGGTGAGCACATACTCTCCTGGCTGCACAATTATGAATTCTTTCAGTTTAGGTCACAGTCTTATCTGGTACATCTTGTGCTAGCTTCTCCAAAACATCTGTCTCAGCCTTCACCAAACAACCTAGGTTCTTCCTCTAGGACAACACATCAGCTGCAAGCCCTCATTGTTTTCTCTACAGCAGTAAGAGGCTTATACTAGTACATTGACTATTTTCAATCTGTATTTGAGTCTCAGTTACAGGAAAAAGTTTAGATGTATACATTCTCTCAATTTTAATGCTAAAATGGGCAGAAAAATGGAAACTAGAGAAATTAGATTATTAGATTATACATTATATCACTAGCCAACAATGTAATCTGATTTCATCTTCATCAGGGAACAGCAGAGCACCGTCAGTCTTCACTGTGGTTACAAAAACCTAGTGAAATGAAAAATCTGAAGTTTGGGTTTCACTTGCCATAGTGACTTTTTCTCCTTAGCACTAGGTTTATCCGAGTCTCATTCTGAAGGGTTTTTTCCCCTTTGGTTTTGCTTTTTGTGTGTGTGGGAAAGGAGACGATTTTCACTCCAAATAAAGCACAGCTTTAAAAGGGTAAATCTGCCAAAGCAGCTTATGTCCAGCATTGCTGGCAATCAGCCACCAATTCTGTCCAGTCACAGGAAAAACGATTTCTGGAGAACAGATGATCAGCATCCTGTAGCACTGGTTCAAGACAGAATGAAAGAGGTCATGTGAATGCAGCATATGGCTTTCAGTGACAACCTAGTGAGTTGTATCTTTAGATCTCAGCATCTCAGGTTAAATGTGTCTATGCCATATTACAAATCTGGATGACTTTGCCTAAACATAATCTGAATCAATAACCACTGTACAGTCCTAATTATATGCAAATATCAGCTATTAGAAGCTTTTAATTATTTCTCGTTCTGCAGTGAAAAGGTAAAAATATTGAAATTTAGATAATGCTAAAATAACTTGCTCTCATTCAAGTCATTTATTAGTAAAAGAATGAAATTAGACGTTTTGAAAGTGTAAAGGAATCCAGGCAATAGGTTTTAGTAAAAGAGGCCAGAGAAAACCAGAAGGTAACAATTGACTAGTCTGAAACTAGTCTAATTACATGGACCCAGAGTTTCAAATTATTTGGAAACTGAAGTAATGACCTAGAAAATGAAGCCCTTTTAGGAGGAAGGGAGGAAAAAATGGAATAACTTCTTTATAACAGACTAATGAACAGCTCTTGCTGTATAATTCAGAACTCATTGTCAGAGCAAATGGAAGAGAATGCTGCAGGATCAGGGAAGCACAACTGAGCAAGCAAGAAATGATGGTATTAACATTTTGACTGTACTCAGTACTAAAATTACTATTTCAGATGAAACACTTCTTTCTGAGTGTAAGGATTTTGAAACAGAATACCAAGACCATAGTCCGAAAAGCAGGTTTGATTTCTCAGAGGCACATCCTCAGAGGAGTGCAGATACGCTTTGCTAGCAGGTGTTGTACAGGGCCTCCACAATAAACTAGTAGAATAAAACCAAGCTTTAGGGTAAACATCCTCTTAGATGTTGATTGAGACGGTTCATAACTAACAGCAGGTAAAACTCTTGCCACGGTACTTTTTATGTTTAGAGATCTAACGCAGCTTCTCTTGCCATTTCCATTTTTCAAGGCAATGTTATTGCTGTTATCAATATCCAATCTACCTTCCTCACTAATTTTGTTGTCAACATTTCTACCTATCAGAAGGCTACCTAGGTTCCTTATGCTTCATTTCACTTTTACTTTCACTTCTGTGTGTATTCCTATGTGTTAGTTTGTCCTTTCCTCGAAAAAATCATTCATAGCTTTTTATCTAACTTTTAATTACAAGTTTATCTTGCTAGTAGATGCAAAGAAAACATTAAAAGACTTGTTTGTTTGTTTTGGTTTTTTGGTTAGTGGTTTTGTGTGTGTGTGTGTGTGTGAAATGAACTTTCTTCTTTAAAGCCATTTAAGCTTCCACTCAGCTCTGATTTCTGTGCTTTGCACTTTTACTTTGGAAACAAGAAGTAGCTGTGTCCAGAATTCAGATCAATCACCTACAATAATTTCCTTCCCTACAAAGACAGGTCAATGCACATTTTCATGTAAGTTTATCTCCTTCTTTTGCATTACCTATGATATTACCATAGTTCAGCTTGATACTTTTAAACTTCTTCCGAAGACAGTGAGAATAACCTGAGCTCCTTAACCACTGGCACTAATGTCATATTAGTTAAATATGTCACTTAAGTCTGTAAGAGAAATGACATAGATTCTAGATATGGTCTCATGCAGAATACAAATCTGCTGGCAGCTTGCATTTCAGTCAGAGAACAATCATTGTATTGTTATGCCTGTTGTTTTAAATAGCTGCATATTTGTGACTATGAGGTTTGCCATTTAACTATGCCAACAATTTTTTTTTAAAAAAGCACTGCAGCCCATAGAATTTTCAAAATGTTTGGTTACTAACATATAATGCAGAAAGCTTGAAGAAAATATACTGCTGAAACTTACAGTGTGACTCCTGATACACAGCTGAATGTGCAAGTTGCAATTTTTAAGCCTATTTTCAAGCTACTTCCTATTCCTGATGGCATTTTTTTCCACTATTTTGGGTCTTCAACATGAACAACCAGCTACTAATAATGAAAAGAAATAGCTATTAGTAGCTACCAGTACGTACATGTGTACCTGATCTCTATTGATAGATAAATATGCACCTGATTTGTAGATCCAAGCTGGTACTTAACCAACTCAGCAGAGTTTTAGGATCTGATTTATCCTTCCTGACTGCAGTAAAGGCCACGTTGCATCCTACACTTTCATAGCAGCAGGCAAGAATGAAACCTTCCTCTGTTTCAATTCCCATCTGGAAAGTGGTATTAACTATCTTTACCACCCTCACAGGTCAAAATGTGCGATTTCATTATCTATTTGCATACCTTCTTCAAAATCCAACAGACTCAAAAAAATTAGAAAAGAAACTTTGACTACTTAAGAAGCATTAGCACAGTGCCATACCATTACCTAATCTCATTCATAAATGTATGCAATTTCCTATTCAAAACTGAAGACTTCTTACTAATAAATATAAATATGAAGTGTAATTTTTTTTTTCAGAGACAAGTTTCCCCAGTGAACACAGGATTTGAATGAGCCAGAGACCTCAAATACAAGCACACAGAGATAGTGAGCATGAACTATTAGTCTCTTAGAAACTAGATGTAAACACAACAATTAACTGTTCATGATTCTTTTTATTTATTCAAACCACTTCTGGCAGTTGGTCACACCTTCAGCTTTCTTAGTAACCACACAAATGAAAAGGCAAGCTCAGGATTATGAAAGAAGAATTATGCAATGAGGTTGTGTACAAGCCCACTAAAGTGTCCAAACAAAAGGCGATTTTGGAAAGCAAGAACAAGAAAGCAGATTATATAACTAAAGCCTTCTCCCTTCCACATTACATTGCGATGCAGAAGCAGCAGATTTTCTGCTCCCGAAACAGCCAGCCAGCCAGAAAAAGCCAAAATGGACTTCTGCCTCTTTGGGAAGCAGAAAGCACAGAGCTCACAGTAAGATTCAGAGCTTTGTATTCAAAATAGGTTTAATTTACATGAAAAAGCAGGAATCCAATCTCCGATTACGGCTATGGTTTTTTGGTAAGATGGATTTGTATTTTAGAAATGTAAACAAGGTTGTCACATGACTTCACTTATATATAATGGACATGACACAAAAGAACAAAATTAGTAGTTCCAGGATAACCCACTAACATTATCTCACAACTTGATAAATAAGTATTTAGGTTTAGAAATATTAACTATGTTGAGGGTACTAAATACATTTGAAAATAATATATTTCTGAATGCTAGTACCGTTGAAGACTTTTAATCCACATTATTTATCTGTTTATAGATCAGTTCATACGGTAACTATGACTTTGAAAAAATGCATCTAAGGAGGTGTAAAGCAAATGCACATCATACCTTTTTATGGCAATATCTATCTCTAGGTGCCCAAATGCCTTTTCAAATCTTATTCTTCCTGCATTGCACAACTTTAGTAACACAAAGAAGCCAGAAATCCAGGTTAATTAGCCTTATGTCCTGTCTAATCAGTCTCAAATCAGGGTATGATTATCCATGTTTTATTACTGCAGCTCACATCTGCTAGCGAAGCTTTATGCCCGGAAGACTGTTGCTAACATGGCAGCTTTTTCACTGATTTGTGATTGATTATTGGATGGTCTCACCTCTGTCTCCTGTCCACAAGCCTGGCTTTTGGCTTCTTTAATTATTACCTCACCCCACCACGGCCGGAGTTTCTGTAACAACACACTCCATTGGGGAAAAAATGCTGGCTGGGTTGCAAATCTCCCAAACCTTTGTGTCTTCATTTGGATGGGAGCACAAGCTTTGTGATTTCCATTAAAAGGTATTTCTTGTCCTTCTCTCAAGGCACATCAGCTTCACCCGTGTGTGAACAGAACAGCAGCATCCAGGCAGCAAAACAGCACTCAGGCACATAGGCCATACGACTGGTAACAGAGAGTGAGTGGGCTGGTACAGTCACTAGCTTAGTAGCCCCTAATGGCTGTTAATTGGTGATGCTGATTGTCAATTCCCTTCTGAAAAACCATGGAGTGTTTCTGAACTACCCAGTGAAGCTAAACAGGTAGGGGGGTTCATGGTGGTTGTTGTCAAAAAGAGTCAAGTTAGAGAAAATTTGTCTGTATCTGCCAACTCTCTACTAAACAAGCATCAGTTTGCAGACTCAGTTCTGACTCAATACTGGGAATGGCTGTACCACTTTAACTTGGAAAAGCCTAAGGACATCTCGGCAAATGAGATAATAAAACAGAAACCCTGTCCAAAACAAACAGAACGAAGAGATGGGCCTTTACAGAAGCTCAACTGTAATAATGATTTGCTTTACTTGGAAAAATGAAAGCACAGTTCAAAAACTGTATTACCACAAATAATCATAATTTCTTTTCAAGACTAAAGAGTACAGTCTCCATTCCTAAGTGACCTTTTTCTTTTTTTTCCATCTATTAAGCACTATAAGCAAGTAAATGCTTCGTTTTGCTACACTGGCTTGGTCTCGTATCTTCTTGATTATTGTGATCTTGTATGTAAGGTGTTTTCTTTCCCCTCCAAGACCGGAAAGCTAACAGTAATACTCTTTGCCTGCTATTGCTGTTGTAGTTCAGTCCCTTCACCTTACGGAAAGAAGATTTTTCCTTTGTTTTAATGAGCTTAAGATAAAGCCTTTAGAGAACAGCTGCTGCATTCAAAAGGTCTGGAAATGAGCGTCTGTCTTGCAATAGCACCTTGACTAAAGACATGCAGAAAGTCCACACCAACATACAGTCCTTTGCGCTGTACGGTGAAGAAGCTGTACCTCTCCAGGTACGCCAACGATAATCTCCAAGCAAGGTGCTGGAGGCATGACAGCCTATGTCATGACAAGTGACACCAGCTGTCCTGCATGAGTAAGGTACAGATAGCATAGAAGCTGTATACCACCTGTGTGCAGGCCTTCGGCATCTCTGTAAAAGGACATCATTGAATCTTCCCTGGGAAGCAAAGTGGCATAACTAAAAAGCAACTTGGTGATTTGTGTAAACTAAACTGTAACTCTCACCCCACTGCAACAGCTGTGCAGATACAAGATGTTATTAAATGTTCCAGATATATTTCATATCAGGGTGAATACAATGACAGTTTTTATCTTGGAGATTCACAGGTTTTGCAGGTTTGTGCCACAAGCCTAAGAGTGTTATAAAGAGATTACATACATTCTCCGTAGACACTTAAACCAATGTGCACCAGTGAGGGCATAATCCTCTTAAAAGTACTAAAGACTGTGTAACAAACACTGAAATGTAATTACATAAAATCTAGTGAAATTACAGTAAAAGAAGCTTCACAGATTATGTCTCTATTTAATATGTTAATGTTTACATTCCATGCAATGAAACTCCAAACAACATTTCACATCCCTATATGTTAACAATGACGACTCCTCAGCAAGGAAAGCATGAGAGAGAGGTAAACCGGAGAGAGACGGGAGAGCAGGTTGAGGTGTGGGGTCTTGGCCTCCAGGCAGTCTGTGGCAGGGCTGGGCTGAAGCCCAAAGGAAACCATCCTCACCAAGTAGTAACTCGGCATTACTCCTTCCACCCCCACCTATAGGTTACTTATCCTGAAATACTGCAATGCTTTTCCACTAGTTCCCAACAGTCTGATATTGAATTAAAGTAACCACTGAGAACCCAAAATAAACCAGGATCTGTTTCTATGGGCAGGATAGAGATTAGCTTTTACATTTGACCCTAGTTCCTTCACATACCTTCTGAAAAGAACATTGTATATGGGCCGGCCCCAAATTAAAGTCTACTAACAAAGTAAAAAAAAATAAAAATCAAACATACACTCTCAAAACCAAGCAACCAGAATTTACCTAGGAACATTAACTGTGTAATTATGCAGTTATAACTTTCTATAAAATTTAATATATATATCTCAAACATCTCAGTTTACTGTGGAGATAAAAATTCCAAAGAGCTAGGGAGGTTTTTTTTGGTGGGTTTGATGTTATTATTTTCTTTTTTTTTTTTCCTCTCTTTTTTAAATAGACTATTGGATTCTTAATAGGTTGTTGACACTTCCCTCATAAGGCTCTTTCTCATCTTAGATGAAAGACAGAACAAGTAGCCTGTTTTCTTGCACACAATAATAGACGATTCACTTGGATACATACAACTGCCATCTAAAAAACCTCAGTGTGAGTCTAAAATTAGATTTCTGTGATATGACTCATAAGGAGAAGCTTTGTAACAGAAACTAGGGTATTTTTAAGCAAATGAAGTCTAAAGTACAAAATAAAAACTGCATTCTAGAAATAGTCTATGGAATAAATTGCTAGTATCTGTTAAGTGTTATTTTTTTATCTGTGTGTTTTATCTGCCTTCAGTATATTCGCTGAGGTATATTATCATCATGATAATTAAAGGTGGTGAAGCTTCTGGTTTCCACAAAACAGGATTATAAGAAGACGGTAGAACTTTCTCACTGAAATATTTTGCCTTTACAATATGGAATTCTCTACATCAGTGTACAAGCATGGCCAGCAGCAGTTTCCCTACAAAACTATTTTAATGCTTGTTAATTAGTAACTAAGGACAGGAGACATGTCCTTCTGCAATTTTCTGTAACTCTAGTATTAAAAAAAAACCAAAAAAACAACAGAGGTAGCATTCTAAAAGGAAGGGTTATTTATGATGATGACAATTTGCTGTGTTCAAATCTAATAATACACCAAAATGTACAAGATGTATTGTAGGAAGATATTACAGCACAGCTGTGAGAAGATAAAGCTTAATTTTTCAAGCCTGCAGTATACTCTAATATAAACAGGAAACAAATTAGAGGTCACTAAACAGGCAAATGACAAACAACACAACCTGCACAGAAAAACCTGACACTGTAATAGGTTGAAGATACTCTGCATCCTGGTGCCTCCTAACCCAATGCTAATACTAAATTACTGTCTATGAACCTGTCAGAATAGAGGAGGTGCTCTCAAAAATATGCATCATTGTAATATCTTCCTTCTCGAAATCATCTTCACTAAACCCTCAAAACTGACACATAATTGTTCATATTTAGACTTCTTTAAATATCACCCTTTTCACACCAGTAACAAATATGGCAGATGTTATTTTAAGATAAAGTCTTAACTGAAAGCAGCTTTTGAGCCTCATATAGAGATTTATCACAACCAACATTAAACAGCTGCGGTGTGGATGCCTACACATGAACTTGTCAAACAAGACGGAGCAGAGTGGAGCTGCTGAAGAGAGGTTCATACAAAACACAATTCGACTGACATATTTTGGATATCCACTTTATTTCAGAAGCACCTTTTCTAATCACTGCCTAGAAAATGATTCAAAGAATATTTTCCTCTTGCATTTTGCCTCCTGCATTTTGTGTAATGACTCCTGTCCTCAGTGTTTTAATAGTAGCATAAGAGAAAAATTTCAATTTTCGAACTGCCTTCCTCCAGAACCAAATCAAAACGTTCTCAGTGTAAGACACTAACAGGCCAGGCATTTTCTGCCCTAAATATATACATTATCCCTGATGAAAGTTGAAAAAGTATGTTGATTCTTCTTAAATAGCAACTCAAATGCAAATAGATGTTTGTCATTTATACCACCTATGGTCTTTAGTGCTTTGTATCCTGGCTGACCATCAACCAAGTGGAAAGAAGAGCGCAGATTGGCTTACCAAGTAGGAACATGTTGATTTACGTTACATTATTAATTTTGGGAGAAAAAGCAGTAGAAAAGTGTAAGCAGTGACATGGCAATATTAACCTAAAATTTTTTACAAAATCATAATTTAAATAACTAACTCGGAATTTGTTAACAAAGAAAAACACTCTAGAAATCAAAAAATAGGACCATGTTTCACTAAAACAAATACTGCATTGCACAAACTGCCCCAGGCCTGTGTTCTTGAGAAGAATGAAAGCTAACTGAAATCAAAAGAAAAATTGAATGGTTCTTTTCACCACGATACTTATTGCTCTGTATGATAAAACATTCTAATACAACGTGATATCTAGAATTCAGTGCATACTTAGTGTTTTGATCATATCCTTTCCTCTATGCTTTTGCAATACCAACAGGCAGTTCAGAACTTCTCGTTGCCAGCATTACATCAGATTATTACTATTGGGTACCTGGGTCAGAAGAAACCTGAAGTGGATTCTCAAAGAACTTCTTTCTGTATGCATAAACCAGAATTAAATACTTCTAGCAACAGTGATTTTACAGCTAGCCTTAGAAACTGTCCTTATCCAATGTTAACTAATATTTAACTTGAATACCCCTGACTGCAGTCTAGCTCTTTCAGAAGTTTTTGTTGTAGTAAGTGAAAACACTTGATCTCTTTTCTCTTTCTGTTTTACTTTTTCCATGAGTTTTTCAGCTATGATGTTCTTTTCCAGCTGTCTTAACTTTCACACATAAACCTTATATTTTAGTATTTTATTCTGATAAATCTTCTCACACACAGAAAAAAAAAAGATTGAAATCCTACTTGAATTCCTCCTGTTAAGTAACATGTGGGCAGTCATGTTATTCAGAGTCCCAGTTCATCGTTTAGATTTATTTGGCCTTCAGGTCATATTGTCTAGAGTCAATAGAGTCAAAATAGTCTATTTTCCCTTAACACACTGCCAATAAGTAATGAATTGCCTAAGTTACAACAAGACTTGCTCACTTGAGAGACTAATAATTTACACTGGCATCCTTTATAACTCAATAATCTCCTGAATCAACAAAAGCTTCAGGAATCTAGCTGGGACATTTCAGAGAGTGAAACATGACAAAGGCAGCAGCAAGACTACATGGAACCAGTTTACACCAGCAAACTGGACAGAAGGAAACCTTAACCAGGGCACTATTTGTGATGTAGGGGTAAAACTCAACGGTGCAAATTGTGCAGCACGCCCCTCCTGGCCAAGGGCGCCTTTTCAGTTTTGCTCACATGTACAAATATGATCTTGCAGATGATAAAACAGTAAATGGCACCAAAAAGTGACATCCTGCCACATGCCTTTTTGCCAGTTACACATCTGAACTTTACAAATCAATTTTAAGCTAGTTCAGGTCTAAGGAAAGAGTAGAAAGAGAAGTGGTGGAAAGAAAGTTTGGAACATGCACACAGTGAATCAAAGTAACTTTCAGTAGCAGGTAGCTGTTAAATCAGCTTAGCTTAATGTTAAACTGTGGCTCTTGGCCCTGTTGACTTAGAGAGAAAACAACCAAAGGAAAACGCCCCTGTAGGTACATATTAACAAAGTGCCTATCAGCTAAATAGAAAAAAATATACAGTTTTGGTTAACTTAAGGGGGAGAGGAGGGGGGAAGGAAGGACAATGCAGAAGAAAACCAACCCACAACATCGTGTCAATAGTGCTACTATAAAGAAGGCATTAAGATTGCAGATGATACTCAGTTCTAAGTAACATAAAACAAGGACTGGACTTGCAAATTTGACCTGTGTGTATTGAAGATTTTCACGAGTGTATGAAGATCACTAGAGAACTACAGCTCCTTTACATCACAGTGGGTGTTCATGAATGACCATGTTGCTTGCCTACCCTTCACAGCTTTTCCTACACAATGAAGTGTCTCTACAGGGAGTTTACAGAAGCACAACCTACCCACAAGCCAAAATGAATTTAAGAGCCTAATAAGAACAGTGGTGCAACCCAGACACAAATAGAAGATAGAGAAGAAATTCTTTATGCTTTCATAACATTTGTAGAGCTCTAAGACAAAGTGATTGACTTGTAACATTATATTGTTTAAACTGTTGTACTTTGTACACCCTAAAACTGGTTTTATTGAATGGCATTTAAATGGTTAACAGTCTCAAAATATTAGTGATACCAGAGCAATTTAATTGGGGTGGCATATATGTTAGGACTGTCACGTACACTCCATTTTTGTAATCCATTATAGATAAGGACAAAATGTCCTAACTGAATAAATGGACTACCCTATAATGAACTCAATGCCACTCAGAAAAATCTTTACCCAGCACAGACTACTAAATGAGAAATTGGAGGGAACAAGAAGAGGGAGGGAAAAGTGGGAATGAGAAAAAACTGTGGTACTAATACGACACAGTGACTGTTCAACATCACCTTACAGGCCAGAGATAACTAGTCAGCATAAGGAGTGACAAAGGTCCAGAAGACAGGGACACTGGCTACTTTTTCAGAGCAGCATGAGCATGACTGCAGTTTACTTGTAGCAGTCTACTACTTATGGAAAAGACTGAATTACATGATGACAGAGATTAAAAAGGTGTAAGGGTTTTAACTAGTTTGTTTTCCAGCACCCCTTGCTGAGATTATTATTATATTATATTACTATTAAAAATGCTGTAAGAATTTCTAGTGTATATAGACCATATAATACTAGTGAAACTTGCACTTCCTATAGGCTAAGGAGCAGTGCTTTTGTGCCAACTGCCATTTAATTCCCTAAGAAATCCCAAAGACAAACCCAAGAACATCACTCAAATTGGTGGTGTATACCAGTTCTGCTTGAGTTGTGACTGCCTTTCTTATATGAAGAACTAAACTAAAAAGCATGAGGTACTCTAGAAAACCTTGATCTGTGCTAGCAAGGAATAAATTATGCAGTGACAGTGACACTAAAGGACGTCATCAGTTAGTTCTGTAGTAGTTCTGTAGTACCACAAGGATGCTTGTGCTTAAATTCAGCAATGAAAAAAAATCAGGTGTCATCTCTATACTCTCTCAGCTCTCTGTAGTGAGGAGAGATAGGCTCTTAAAAAAAAAATGAATTATACCTTTCTTAAACACCTGCCTTAGGTTGCATTACCTTCTGTAGCAGTCACGCCACCACTTACACCCCTGAAAGCCCAACTTGCCTGTCCCAGGGGAGGCAGACCCGGCAGTCCCTGAGCACCAAGCAGGTCAGCCAGCGTTAGAGTGAGTGCCAAGAAGAGGATGAGCAGCAAGCAGAAGCCAGTGGAAAGATGCCACACACAGCTAAGGGGATGTGTCTAGCAAGAGTGAGATGGCTTCTGTGTATTTATACCTACCTCTCTGATTATGATTAAGCTTTCCTCAGAGGCACCCTCCCTCCTTCCTTTAAAGAGGTAATGCTGCTCCTTTCTGCAACTCTTGCCTGTTATACAGGTTCTATATTGCCCAAAATTTAGTAGGAAGAATTTTTGCTTCAAAAACATGCCCTTCTTAATTAAAATTCAAGTGACAAGGGGTCATAATCCTCCTGGATAGGCCTGTGTCTCTCCCCTGAGTGCAGACTGAGCTATAATGAATAGCCCTATGTCTCGGTTTTTGTTAGGATGACAGGGATGAAGTTAGTGATGTCAAATCTTACTCTCTCCTGTGGCCTGCCTGGCCCAGACTAAACGAGTGGATCCTCCATTCTTCTGGGCACAGAGTGCAATACTGCAACAAGCCTTTGCCTGGACACTGAAGGACGAGACAGGTTTCATACACACTTGCATACAAATCTGCAGCCCAGCACGCTGCACGCTTTTATGATTGTTTGTCTCAAGTGGATTCCTGAGGCAGTGATATGAGGCAGTCTTAATTCAAAAACTCTGTAATGTTTGCAGAGTGTATTGCAAGTGCCATAATCACCAACAAAGTGAAGAGGCTGGAAAAACAAAACACCACCATAACCAACTTTATTGCTCTCTGACAGTTTTTAGGAGAGCTGTTGTAACTGCACTGACTTGCAGTATATACAGCAGAGATTTCAAAGCTGGTGTCGAGAATCCCACTGAAGAGTGGTATCTTTCTGGTTTATCCTATGCTCCCTCACCTCAAACACTTACTGGAAACCCGTGAGGTGAATACGAGACGGCGATACGGAAGAGGGAGCACAGCTTGCTTTACCTCTCTCCCTCAGTCCCAATGAATTCCCAGCACTGACTTCCTGCAGCACTCTCTGACAGTGTCACACAAGAACAACTCTCCTGACTCACCTTACGGCCAGGTACAAGACAGGTGTTGTAGAGCAGGACTGCTGCTCAGCTCTGACTGAGGATCACCCAAATCATCTCTGTTCCTAATCACTGTGAATACACTCTCACCTTGAGTTAGGCACCCAGCTCGAACAGCACTGATTCTGGGCTGCCATGCAAACACGCCAAGAAATATCTCTGTGTTCCTATGTCCATACCTCCTCCTATTTCAGCTGACTATAATTTCTGAAAGGTAGAGCAACCTTAAGTCACAGGGGCTAAGGTAGTCGCAGTGCAGACTGCCTGCTCATCCATAATGCAGAACTACAGACTAAAAAAAGACTTAGGCTCCAAGCACTCCAGTCTTGGCACAGGTGAAGTATTTATTGAAATAGTGCAACTGCAGCAAAACCCAGATCCTAGCAATACCAAGCTGAGCTGATTTCATCTGAGAAGCAAAGAATCCAGTTATAGGTATGACTTCAAACTGACACACTATGCCAAATTTGCATTTAGTTCATACATTTTCTTCTAAAACGTCTTAAGATGTCACAATTATTTTTTCTTAATTTCCAAAAAGGAAAAAACCCACAAGCACACAGCCAACTGAACTATGTATCAGATTTCACCACAGCAAAATATATAAAAGTTAAAAACAATTATGTAAAATAACCAAAGTGCAAATAAACAGAACAGACATTTTGTCAGCAACAGCTTTATAGATGTTTAGAAAGTTAGTACATAACAAATTGATAATTAATAGTCCACATGCTCTGTAAATAGCTCCTGTAGCATCCTCCTTACTCACTGCTTCAGAGTACCAGTCTGGATAATCGCCCCTGATCCTTTCCTTTGCAATGTGCCTTCATAACCTTCAAGCACCTCTGCTATTTCTCGCATGCTTTTTTTTCCATATTCCTCAGTAGGGCACTCAGTTTCATAATTATGTCATTTCTTGCTCCAAATGTCTTTTTTCCTCTGGAATCCTTGTTAGTAACCTGAATTCCTTTAAATATATAGTAGGCTGAGATACATAGATAATGTACAAAGAGCCCTGCCTGTTCTGCAAGCAATGTTGCCTCACTGTCCCCTTGCACTCTGTCATTTATTTGTGTCTGCCTGGAGTGTCTTATCCTAATGTTTAAAGCACAAGTTCTCTGGGCAGAAACTATTTCCTCGCTCTATGCTTGTGGGCACTTAGAAAAAAAATTGTGCAAGATTGTGGCCTAAGAATTAGCAGGCACAAAAATAGCAAGGAAAAAGACAGTAACTGTACAAAAGTCTGCAGAACATCAAGCAGCAGCAATTCAGAGTTGGAAAAGTGCGGTAGCAGGCCTCAATTTTACAGACTCTGAATCTTTATTTATTCTCATATTGATCTACCGAGGCTACATGGAAATTATGCATGCTAGTTGTACCTAGTGGCTGGGAAGCTGAGTTCAGATACCCTAAACTGAAAAACAAAAAATGAAAGAAAAATCCATGGGAGGATAAAGTTTCTAGATTTAGAAGATGCAGAAGGGGTAGCAAAGGTTTTGTGCTTCTGTTGAGGTCAGTAGGAGCTGGTGTGTAAAGAAAGGAAGAGGTCAGAGATTTATGATTTCACTCCTGTTAATGTATCATAGGGTGTCTTTGGAGTATTCATTGAGTATTCATTATTTTTTAGGTTCTTATAATGAAGCATTATTAAATAAAAGTATTGCTTTTTTTTTTTTTTTGTAGAAGCTCTGCATCTAAATGCTGCAGCTAAAAGCTTGCATTGAGAATGTATGTTTTTATTCAAACAATGCTATTGACTAGAAACAAATTGTCAGTGTGGCTGTATAAGTTATCTAAAAGGTCACCAACTACAGCAGTAATAATTAGCTCATTTTCCTATGTATTCTTCAGTGCTTAACAACATAATGAGGTAGAAGCCTCATCTGGACGCAAGTCTTGCTAAACTACTAAATATTGGTTTATCAGTAAAGCAGATCAACCTGTAGACATCATGGCTGGGAGGAGGATAGATACGATTTCTATTCTCTTTTCTATGAGAAAACTGATGCACGATCAGGTCACATGGGAGAAACAGAACCAAATTCTCATAATCTTCAATTTAGTGTCCTGTCCCATGGATCCACATTCATAATGTCAGCTGCTTTTAAACACCAACATTAATGCTATCCCAAAGGATCCATGTAATCAGAGCCCTTCATACTACAAATATTTTCCAGTAGGTAAGTTTAAAACAGCTATTAAACTTCAGAAATATTGTCCTGACTGTGTACAACAGTAAAAAACCAGGAACGCCCATTTATGAATGGATGGCAGAGCACACCAGCCCCAGTCTCTTACCTTGAAGTCGTTGCATGACATTGGCAATATCTCTAGATCTTGCCACTAGTCGGGAGGAGGCCATGATCTCTCCTGCAGCGAGTCCACTTCCTCTGACAGAAGCCTCCCTCCAAGCCGCTGACCTCGGCGAGATGAGGATCTCGGATGGCTTCTTTGCAGCCCACAGCCCTCAGCCCTGGCAGAGCATGCCTGGGGCAGTCGGATGCCTCCCGTCCAACTCCAGCCCTCGCAGGGCTGGGGAAGAGCGCTGGCAAGCAACCGCAGTGCCTGAGAAAGAAAGTACCAAGGCTTAGAGGAAACTTTTACCAGCTCTGAAGGACTAACTCTGAGTCTAAATAGGTATTTTAACACATAAAGAATGGTATGTTTTGTGCATACTATACACCCCAGCCAGAGACACAATTAACGCTAAAAGCTTGCTTGGCAATCATCAGCAGAATGAAGCTGCAAAAACAAATCGTTAAAAACAATTGGCAGAGCATCAGACATCAATGCTCTGCTGAGGATGCTTGTGGATGTTGTTTTAGAAATAACAATAATGTTATACATATTAAAAGTAATACTTCTTAATGTCAATAATATTAGGCATAAAGGCAGAAAAATGAAACTACTTGTAAAATCCAAAAGCTGTACAAGTCTCATTCTATTTCATCATGCTAGAAAGGAGCACGTAATAGTAACCCATTGATCTGGATAATCCCTAGTTCCACTAGACTATGTGCTCTAATCTATAATATTGAGATTCACATACTTTATTATTAAATAGAATTGTATTTACATTTACTTTTTCTAGTGTATGTTGATGTGTTTTGGGTCATTTAACATCAAAACCCATGAACTAGAACTGCTAAATAAACACTGTTGTAACTATAGTAAGATCTATGTGACTAGAATTCTGGTCTTAAAAAATATCAAATTAGATTCTTCAGCTAATGTTATCAACAACACCTTAATTTTTGAGGAACAAGTATGTGTATGTATAGACATGCTTCCCCATTACGAAAGAACTGAGCGTACAGACACAAAGAATAATTGCATTCATACTACACACACTGAGCCCGTCCCAAATTCAAGATGATACGTAGTTGATCAACACCATGAGTATGAGTGGGTGTGTTGGCATTGTGTACACTCCTTTTCCTGGCCGCAAGGTCTGTCAGAGAACAGAGTCCTCCAGCATCAGGCAGACAAGCCTTTAGGTTGCACAGCTCTAGGCATGCTGGGCTCTCCCAAAGGAGTTTTGTCAACATGTAAGGGCTGCCAGAGGAAATCATGTTTCAACATTTCCCTTTCTGACCCTTCAAACCCTGCCTGACCTAAGGAACTCCCTGCTTCCCCTCTAAGTGATGTTTTTATTGCATGTTGGCTTTGTATTTTGGATACATAAGCACTGCTCAGGTCAGCAGACCCAAGCTGTCTTTAAACCAGTGGAGCTGAGGGAAGCACACTTCTGATGGATCAAGGTGCAGAATGAACTGTAAAGTCCACCCACCTGCACAGGCTGTGCTCTTGCATACTGTGGCCAGAGTGGTGCCAATACCCTCTCCAGCCACATTACATCTATTTTTGCATAAGATATCTGGGTGCCCATATCCCCACTCTCTTCCCACATGATTGCTCCCTCCTTCAGGGGCCTCCTCCCTTCTCTCCCCCTTCCTTTCTCCCAGGCTTCGCCCTGCACCCTTCTCAGGGTGCACAGAGACTGTGCACATCAGTCACCATTTCCAAAATGTGGAAAGGCACCCTGGCAGCTAGAAAGCCTCACCCAGGCAACAGTTAAGCACAAGAAGGTGCCCACTATCACGCCTCTCGGCTGCAGCACCCACTGGGGCTGACGGTCCCCTGGCACTGCTGAATCACTGCACAAAGCATCAGCAACCAGAGCTCTCTTCCACAGTCGACTCCAACGAGCGCGCAACTTGGTGGACTAGAAGGAGGAGGAGGTTTTCTGTTGCTCATGCCCACGTACATCAGCTTGGTGAACTTCTCTTCCTTTGCAATGTTTAAATGAAACACCAGGCTGTCTAACCCCATCCAAACCAGAAACACTTCTAGCAAAGTGGCTTAAACGAAGCCTTGTTTCTGCACCAGTGGCACTGCTAACAATTTAAGTAGTAAGATACAGCAACTTTTAATAGCAAGCTGCTAGACTAATTGTTGGGCAGAGATAAGGGGTATTAAAAATGCCTCGTCTGACTGGTTTTTGGCTAACAGCAGTAACAATATCAGGATACCAGCCCACTCACACTGTGACAGAGCTAGTGTAAGTCAGCTGTACGTGAGCAGATTTAGAAGATGCTGATCCAACTCCAAGTTAAAAGTGTCTGGGAAACTGTAATGAAGATCTGTGTTCAATCTGCTCGTAGAGCAGGCTGAGTCACTGTGCAGCAATAAATGGCAGACTTGCAATTAATAATTTATCTAGATGATATTAAATTATATGCTGCATAAGAAGAATCTGCGGTTCTAAATATGGCTCGTCATTCAAAGGCGCCTTTGCAAGCAGTGGGAATTAACTCATTTAAAGAAGACATGAAGTTACTACAGGTGGGAAGGCAAGATTCTCGTGTACACAGTCACCTCCACCGGCAGAAAACCACAGCTCAGAGCACAACAAAGACATCAGTGAAAGAGATGAAATGAAGCTTCACACACCCTTCTCACCTGTCTTCAGCCAACATCGAAAGCTCCACAGAACAAGAAAACCTACATGCACATCCAGTTATTCAGTGTAACACAGAGGGGAAACTTTTTCTGACTTCTACAAATAGTTAAAGCCTGCAACGAAAGAGCTTTTTCCTATGAAAAGATTATCTTTTTCAGATGTTTAAACATTAAAATCTTAATTAAATATGGTAGTATCTGTTACACAAAATCATTTGTAATAAATGGAATGACTTTTTCATTTCAGTGCTGGACACAAAGAAGTATCTTCAGATGGATGTGTTTTCAAAATGCCCAGATTCTAGATAAAGTATATGGCTTAAATCTCATCAATCTTAGCCTGTGATAAACCTGAACGACTATATGAGCTATTCCCTGTTTCAGCATTCAACAAGTGATCATTCATTATCATTAATTATTAATTTTTTGGTCTGAACATACAGGGAATGAATATCCAACAGTGAAACTGAATGGTTTTACATATAAATGAGACATATCTTTTATTACATTTGCCACTTATCTGGATTTAAAGGATAAAGCTATGCTGACACCATTTTCCTGTATTAAATATCCTGGTATTCTGTTTTTAGATGAAAAGAGGAAACTGAACTTTGCTCATATGAAAACTGTTAGGCCGAGCAATCTGCTACAGTAATATGCAGTTTACAATTCTCTGAATTGTATTGTTTCTCTCTTCATATGCCAAAGAAGTAGGATGTCTCTTCTTATGGGAGAGGTAAGAAAAAAAAAATAGATGTATTATGGGTTAACTTTTCCAGGTTCTCAGTGTCTAATTCTAATTTTTTCATTGTGCTCAGGAGTGCTTTGAATTATTTGCAATTTAAAAAAAAAAAAAAAAAGAGAGAATATATTTCCCTTTTATTGATAAACCTAGAATACCATTGGCAAGACCAGGTTGTATTCTACCTTTTAGTTCTTGAAGTTTATAAAATGTATTAAAGGAAAACAGCCTTGCCTGTCAGCAGAGTTGTTCCAGAAAATCAGAGACATCTGCTAGGTGCAGGCAACACGTAAGATGTGCAAAAACAGCTGAAGAGAAACCTGACCAAAAAAAAAAAAAAAGGTAAAAAAAATTCTCTGACTGTCCTTCGTGTTGTTACAAATTGCAGATTTCCACTACACCGTGTTGATGCCACTTATAGCAGCCTGGGGGAGATTGCTACTGATGTGAAAGCATGGTTGCACCTGAAAAGAGAGTTTTAGATTTCTATAATCTCCAATTATAGCAACAGTGGATAAATAAACTCCAGACAAAGAAGTATAAACACAGATAAATAAGTAAAGATATTGATAAGAGCAAGAAATAGACAGGTAGCAGGCAGTGAAAGGACTGTTTCTAATCTGGGATGTAGCAAAAAATGTATTTGAGAGGACAAAAACCACAGTAATAAATTCAAGGAACTTCTGCAGCTAGAAATCATTTCAAATGTTACATAAATATAAGATGTACAGTGGAATAACTAAAATAACTACAGCATGTGAACTGAACAGAATCTCAGAACCGACAGAAATAAGGTCAAGTGCTGGAGCAGCATCATACATTAACAAAGAGGCAAACTTCATGGGTAAGAAAAATCAGTACAGAACTGATCAAGTAAAAAAAAAAAAAATTCCAGGAAAGGATTTCCAAGCATGGTGTACTGCTGTAGTGCTAGAGGTCCACTTTGATCCTCAGGTTCTGTTTCTGAACACGAACAGGCCTTGCAAACGCTGCCAGTGCTAGACGCTGCTGAAACAGATGTGATTCTATGAGACAACAGTGACCCTCACGTCAATCAGGAATAAATGATTCCCACAAAGGTAGGAGCCAGAATTTTCTGGATGTCATAACTGCATTTTTAAACATCAAATAATCACAGAACCAGCTGGTTTGGGTTGGGTTTTAGCTAGTGGTGGAGAATGAAGTGCTAATGGTAGAAAATAGCTCTGACTAAGGAAGTGGTTATAGTCCAAACTGCTAGAATAACCCAAACCATATAAGCAAGTCAGGAGTTGATCTAAAGAGACAGTGCTTAAAAAAAAAAAAAATAAAAGGGAAATCAGTTACAGAAAACAACTACACTGAAGAGCAGGCTGGGGATTTCTTTAAGTCAAGGTCCAGTAACTGCAGACCTATGCAGGACAGAATAAAACTGCTCCACACATAACTGGAAAAGCAACTACTTGGAAATAAGTGGGCAAAAACAAAGGATGAGAAATGAAGAGCTCTGCTATAGTATGGGCTCTCTATAGAGATGAAGACAGACTTGTAGAAAGACCAGCTGACTAAGGAAGTAAAGACAGCAAGCAAATGGTTCTTAGCCAGAACAGTAAAAAGAAAGTAGAAAACAAGATCAAGTGGAGATTAATTTCTCTCAGTATTATATTCATTTTTCCACTGAAGACAATTCTGATAGACAAAGTCACAACAGAAATGAAAACAACATCATCTGAAATAAAATCAAAGTTTAAAGTGGAAAAACTTGATAAAATTAATCCCAGAATACTGAAAAGTTGTAGCTGATGAATTGCAAATCCATTTGTAAACTCACTCAAACAAATCTGTCAAGCTGCAGGTAATGCCTACTGGATATATTAAAATTAGAAGCTAGGATGAAGAAGTGGGGTAGAGTGATCCGAAATGATTGTTATACTATCTTCAAAGAAAATGCAGTATGTCCTCGCTGGTCTTGAAAATCCAGGCCAGCAGTAGAGTCCCTTTGGTAATTGTTACATATGTTTGCATTTCAAACCATTGGTTGTTCACCTAAGGACAATACTGCGCAAGTCAGTGCACGCTGGAACTTTCCCAAGTCCAGTGGGACAGAACTGTGCACTGCATAAGATCATGGAAAAACGTGATTTTGGCTCTGAAAGGTGTTTTTGATCACTGAATCCTGACACTGTCACTCTGTGCTTCCTTTCTGTATGGCAGGGATTGCTTCTGCAGAGAAAAGGGGGAAGAAGAGACAGATTATGGCCTTTGACAAAGAACTAAAGAATGCATTGAAACAGGAACACTGAAAGAAGATGTTCTCACTGACCATCCAACCGCAAACCGACTTCATGTGCAGTAGTTACCTGGAGGTACTGAAATTTGGTTTTCTTGGGGAGCAGGGGCAGGGGAGAGAGAGAGAAGTCTGGATCCCTTCTGGAGCTCCAGATTGTTTTGGTTTCTCTGGTTATGCTTCAGCACCGTTTGGAGCTGAACAAAAGTTTTTCATTTTGCAGAGAGGGTGAAGGTCTGAGGGTCTCCAACTGCAGTTAATTTGGAAGACTCCAGGTAATTTGCACATCTGACATTTAAATCTGTGGCATGGACAGCACACAATTTTTCTATGCTTTACCTGTAACTATACTCCAGCATTTAAAAATTGCGGGGGGGTGGGGGAGCAAAATCCACTGGAATGAAACTCTGATTGTTGTTATGAAACCTGTAATTCCATTTGAACAGAAAACACAAAGTGTTTGTAGGGGAAAATTGAAGGCAGAGACCTGCTATTATTTAGAAAAAAT
This sequence comes from Rhynochetos jubatus, assembly GCA_027574665.1. Taxonomy (NCBI): domain Eukaryota; kingdom Metazoa; phylum Chordata; class Aves; order Eurypygiformes; family Rhynochetidae; genus Rhynochetos; species Rhynochetos jubatus. The sequence goes on from CM050650.1 coordinate 55,844,106, forward strand.
GCCAGAATATATATTGTTAGTGAATGACCTTTGTTTGAACATATCTGTCTTTCTGATACAAAAAGTTAAATATAGTATATACTACAGTTTACTAATGCTGGTTTTGAAATTCTGCAGGAATATATTATAGTTTATATAGATGCTGGTAATAGCAGGAGACTGGGATCAGTAGCTCATTACCTTCTACAAACACAGGATATAATCCTTGCCTCAAAGAGCTTACTATTTGCGCAGACAAAGACAGGCCAAGATTAAGATCAGAGGTCACAATACACAAGCAAATAGGACAGAGGGAAATTCGGATATAGTTTGTAAGCTGGTCAATGGCAGGAGAGCCGTTCTGATTTTTCTGGTTTAATACTGATATGGCACCTAGGATTTCTGAGGTATAATCTGACCTACAGCAGAAGGCTCAAGGTTCTTGCAAAGGTACCTCTCTAGGAGAAAAAAAAATAAAGACCACTAAAATAGAAAACACTGAAGCATCTCAGGAAAGGGTGAGTCAAACCAAGTCTGAGATAAGCAAGTAAGCATTAATTCTTTGGTATTTCTGCACAGCTTCCAAGCAAGAAAGCTTAGCTGAAGTGTAACTTGTGAGCAAGGGGCAGACAGATACAGCTGCCATATGGATGGAAAAGCAGAAACATCTCTTTTTCCCATTAAACCTGTGTCTTTGAGTGAAACAAAGGCAAAAGTTCAGTTGCTTCAGAGGTACCCCACTGCTGTCATTTTTGTGACTTCTGAGACACAAGAGCTCTACAGTTTTGTCACTAGCCATGGTAACAAGGAAGTATGGAAATTATGTTTGATGTATGTACTTCCCCAATAACTACAACCACTACCGTGGCTCAAAAAATTAAGCCACAACTGACTTCCTCTAACAAAGCGTTATTGAGATGGGTTAATGTGGTGCCTGTCTGAATAGTGAATGCATGTGTATGTCTCACGGGGCCTGATCCCAAGAAGCCCTGTAGACCCAGAGTGATCACTCTCACCACACCGACTTTGGAAGTTCTCCAGGTATTCATGCTATGTTCAGTGTCTCACCCAGCAAGATCTTCCTCGAGGCCAGGCACTCTTACCTTCTCCCCAAAGGCATTTAAGTACTAACAGGGTGCTGCTCCTCCTTCCCTGTGGTCCCCTGCTCTCCCTGACCCAGTATCAAAGTGTTACTTCCTTCGAGCAGCATACTCGCTGGCAGGCTATGTAACTCAGCATAGGTCTAGTGAAGTTCACAGGAAGATGCCTCTGAGGTCCCAAAGTACAAAAAAAAAAAAATCCTTTGAGGATTCTCATATTTAAAAAAAAGAAAGTAATGCTGAATGAAACTGTACAGTCATGATGAGATTCTTATGTGTGTATTAAATGCAGCAGCCCAAATCACTACTGGCATTTACTACAATTAAAGTAAAAATAAAATAACATTTTTTAAGAAGTCACAAATGGAGTTGGGTTCATCAGTGATTAACACCTATCCATAGGTATTTTATGCTCAGCAACACAGAATTGCCACTGACATCTCTAAAGATAATATTAAACAAACAAGCTGAAATGCTAGGAACAGGAAATAAGAGGAGGGAAGTGGAGAGATGATTACTTCTACTTTCACATCTAGAAGAGTTTGCAAAGATGAGAATTCAATCACTCCACCATGCAGCACTGAGCTGGAGAGCTCCTTTTTCCAGAGAAAAATCCAGTGCTTTAAGGAATGCATTAAACATTTCATAGGACAATGGATATGGACTCCTAGCAGAAAAAAAAGTGAGTAACTGCAAATTCTAACACTGTACTTCATAAACCAGTCTTGTTATGTAATTTAGCACACGAAACTTACTACAACAAACAAAAAAGCATTTCTGTTTACCACCTGAAATCATAGCACCCTGATACTCTCTGCCCAGCAGCAGTATTTTAAAGTAGCTTATCAGCATTTATAGCTTGGAGGCTGTTTAAGTGTTGAAGTGCACGCAAGAGTCACAAAAACATTTATCAGAGACCATAGAAAGCAGGCAGCCCAACACTAGTCCTACTACAGGAAAGTGTGTGCCTGTTAAGAGTCTTTCAACAGGCTTGCCACTTGAAAAGCGCTGGCAAGCGGCCAGAAACACCACATAATATTTCCCTACAAGACACGCAGGTATAAATCGCTCACAGCGATGAGCACCGGAGTTTCCCCCAGCGTCACGTATATGATTTACATAATTAATTGCTCATCAATCTGCAAAATCCGGTCTGTTATAGTAAGTAACTAATAGTCCTTACAATCACTTTTCCTCAGCATGAATATGGTTGAAATGGCAGCTGTCAAAATCCTAGTAACAGCCTTGTCTGTTAGCATTTCAGCAGGTCTTACCTCCGGGGAGTTACCACACGTAGCGGGGCGCACACGGACCCTACGCATCTTGGCTGCGGTGCGCTTGTCCTCTTTGCACGAGCACTGCACGCAACCCAGCCTAAAACCGGCTTCTTGGGGCGCACACGAATAGCCTCATCTTCCTCGATTAACTACAATTCGGCCTGCGGCGTGTGACTGAGCACAACAACCGGGTATCCCTGCAACGCACACACGTGCGCTTCGGGGGGGGAGGGGGGGGGGGGGGGGGCGAACCCCAGCCCTCCTCCGGCATTGCCTACCCCCGGACTCAGAAAGGGCAACACCTCAAACCCCCCCGAGGAAAGTGGACAAACCCTGCCACCGGTGCAGCGAGTTTCGGACCAACCTCAAGACAGGCTGCCCCTGGGGGAGGGGGGGAGGCTGCCCCATGGGGATCCCTCCTGCCCGCCCGCGGGCTCACCCGAACGCACCGAAACGACAGCCGCCGCAGAAGGTCCGCAGCCACCGGAGAACCCCGGCCCCGCGCCGCCGCACCCTACCTCCGCCCGCCGCGCTGCTCCGCGCTGCTCCGCGCTGCTCCGCGCCTCGGTGCCCCCGGCGCGGCTCCCTGGTTACCGAGCACAACACGCCGGCCCGGCCCGGCCCGCCCCGCCCCGCTCCGCCCCGCTGGCGAGGAAGCAGGTGCGGGGGTGGGGAGAGGGCGGCGAGCGGGTCTGCGTGTGCGGGTTGTGCGGGGGCCTTACGCTGCCCTTGCGGCGTTTCCCAGGCCGCGGCCGCGCTGCCACTTCTCGCCGCCGCCCCCCTCCGGGATGCAGCTGTAGCGAGCAGCCAAAATACTTCTGAGAACGACTGTCACTGCCGATTACTATTACCGGTCACGGTACCGTCGTTGCGTTACCGAGCGCTCTGCAGCGGCGGCTCCAGAGCATCGCCGCGCTTGGGGCCGGGAGCCGCACAAGCAAACGGGGACACCGGCGCTTACGTAACCGCAGCGGGACAGAAACACGCCAAGGAGCCGGCGAGAGTCTGCCACTTCTGAGCTCAAACCGCACCGGCCGTGCAACACCGTTCATGCCACCAGTCCAAAATGTGATCCTGCTTCTTCAAAAGGCATTGCACAAACCCCGAGACTCGGTTACGCTTTATCCCTCCGTCATCACTGCCGTTACGGTTAAGGCTGGCTAGGTTCATGCAGGAGACGGGAGGATATTTTTCTGCTTAAGAGACGGATCATCTCTGCTCGGTATCATTGGGAAAGCAAAACGCTCCTATAGAGCTGAAATGGAGAAGTTGGGGGAAGCAGTGCCGACGTGCCTCTGAGTTTTCATCTTTTCTGTCAGTGCTGCAGTGATTCTACATTAGCATGCAGGGTGTTTACTGGGCGGATGGATGAAATCTGAGTTAGGCGGCAGAGATTACTCAGCATCATCCCTTCCTTTAGCGCTCGTCATGTTGCCGTGGGTGCTACCCTGGTGATGTGAACATCTACACTTGTGGCACCTGTCCCAACACAATACACAGTTACGGATCACACGCTTGGAGTGAGGATGCTGTGTGGAAGAAGCAGACGTACCAGGAGCTACTGCAAGGATTCTTGTGGAACTGGGGGGTGTGTATCTAGGTCACCTCCAGCCGTCCACAAAAATTCACTCTTCCTGACAGTGAGTGTAGCCAGGCATATTGGACCTGAAATTTTTCACCTCTTGAAGGTTGTGGGTTTGTTTAATTTGGGTTGTTTGGTTTTTTTTTTTTGTGCAGGAGGGGAACTGTAAAGCCTTTTTCATCCAATGCTTTCTTACCTCTACTGTTTGTCTTGCTGCTTTGTCTCAACCCATGCCAGTTGCAATATCAAAGGAGGCAAAGGAAGGGGATGCTTCTGAGTTTCCCCTTTTCACATCTTTTTGCTGAATAAATTCCTCACTTTGTTGTCTCTTTCAGAAAAAGCAATCTTATTTTATCTTCCTAGGTTAAGAGTATGAGTATTAACATGAGAGAGAACATCTTCACTACAAAAGCTTAGACTTGATGTAGTAATACTACTATCATTTGAAGCAATTCAGCAAAGAAAAGTACTTGCTAGTGTAGGCTTCCCTCATTCTCTAAATTGCAGCACTATATGCTGCACTGTATGTTTTAAATGTTCAGGTAAAATGATTGAGGTATATCTGCCTATCAGTTATAGCAGGAAACCCACAGAAACCTTACTGATTTTTGTATAGCTCTTTTGAGATCACTCTGCAGGAAAGAAGATGCATCTTACTTAAATCTCCTCCTCTTTGTCTATTACATGGTAATACAATGCTGCTCCAGTTCATCCTATTTGTTCCTCTACCAAATAATCAACTCCAGCTGTGGACAGAGCTGAAATCCACTTTCTACAGAAAGATATATTCCAAACTAAGGTGGTAGCCATTGTAAGCTTCACTGCACTTACCCAGATTTTCCCGTTAAAAAAAAAATTGTCTTCAGTATCTTAGGTATAATGCACTACAATTTATCCTCACTACTTATTTTGCTTCTTTTATTATAATCTTATTATTTGATTTAATTGTTAAAAAATCACAAACTGAAACTGTTGCCACTAGAGTGTTTGTAGATAGCTCTCTTGGAAGGAAAGGGGATTATATCTGCTAATGTATAGCAGTTCTGGTGAGAGGTCACCTCACTTTCCATGCACACTGTCAGCATGACTGGGAATTTTTGGAAAGGGAAAGCTAGAAACATATTCTCATAATTTTATTCATTTAAAATGAATGACATCCTTACTCTCAGCATATACTTGATTCCACTATGATTTTAAACATGCTTAATGTTACATGGTCATACTAAATGAGGATTCTTTACTAGATGCTGGCATTGATTAAGGCGAGAAGTAAATACTACTTCAACTGTAGAGGCAAGAAGGAAAAGTGGTATCATGACCTAGGTAACTAGAGGCTTCTTACTGTGTCCAAAGCAGATTATTTAGCAAGCAGCACACTTCCAAGAGCACTTGGGTAGGGGGGTCTCGGCTACAGACAGGCAGCAGCACTGCTGTGGTGGGCAAGTCTAGCCAGACAGGAAGAGTGGTGTCCCCCCTCTAACAAACCCATCCCCTGAGTCCTCCGGTAAGGCGTTATGAACCACAAGGAAATACAGCCTGTATCACCAGTGCTGTCTCTGTGTAACAGACGATGCAGCGCCACTGAGAGCTGCTTTTAGCTGAGACGTGAGTGATGTCTTTAGCACTGAAGAACTCAGGGTACTCTTCCTCAGAAGAGAAATACTGCCTTTAAAGGAGGTAAAGTAATGTTTTGGTTTGCCTAACTGTTGTATCACTCCGTGCTTCATCCAGTTCTGGTCGCCAGACCTCAAGAAAGATCTAAAACAAATAGAGACAATCCAGAGGACAGCCACAAGAATGGTGGAAGGTCTAGAAGGCATGATCCAAAAGCAAAGACTGAAATAGCTGTTTAATCTAGAGAGTGGAAAGTGATGTGATGTATGAAAACATTCAAACCCATAAAGGAACGCTACAAAAGAAAGGGAATAATCCATTCTCAGTGTCCACAGTGCATAGGACAAGAAGTAATATGCCTGTCTTGCAACAGGTGAGATTGTCATATCAGAACCAAAAATTTTAGGAGAAAATAAAGCTTTACCCCTCATAACATTAGGAGGAAGTGAAATTTGCATCACAGGAGATTTTGAAGTACAGACTAGGCAAGCCTCTTCCTGGAAAGCATGGGATTTGTTTGGATACTTTGTCAGGGTGCAGAACAGGGTTCTTCTTTAGGTGTCTTGATCTCTTCTGAGTCCATTTGCTGCAACTCTGTGAATGTTAAGACTGGTTTGAGCAACACAGCATACCCTTCTTTCTGCAGGTTTTGCAGCAAGCAAAAGTTGCCACTTCCTTCCTGTCCTAAACTGCCAAACAGCATTGATGTGCAATGTTAAAACATTGCCACACACCTCTCGAGAGATGTGTGCAGTCCTACATCTCTTTTTCATGTACTATATCAAGTATAAATGTATAAGCTGTGTAACTGTGATTTTTTACTGCATAAAGGTCTTGTATACTTTATGTAAATTATTTGTATGTGTTTATGTTTTATATTTCAATGTAACAAAGCTTAGCTGAACAAACTTTCATAATATATTAAAGATATAATTGGAAGCCAGAGTTTATATCCCCTCTAACATGAGTTATACTTAATTACATGAAGTGTAGCAACAGACCATTTAACTTCCCTTGCATTGTGCTGAAATGGATGAAAGTAACAGGATGAGAGTACACAACAGTGAAGTGGGAGTAGAAAAAAAATTCAGCTAAAAGAAACCTGCTGAATTAGTATGTAATACCATAGTACATGGTATGTTCTTGTAAGTGAAGTTATCAAACTTCTATGAGCTTAGAGATGTCTTATTAGGATTTAAAGCTCTGTAACTGTGCAGAATGAGCTCAGTCTAGCATATGGCTAGAGTCGAGCTAAAACAAACAGCATTTATTCATAATGTTAGTCATCTCATTATTGTAAAGAAACTCATACCTATTTGAAATTTATTGTTGTGCCAGTTTTTCCTCATTTATGCTTCATAAGTTACACTAAATAGAAAAACATTTATAAAAGCTCAAACTTCTGAACAGGAATGAGGAGTGGACACCCCAATATTGTTTAAAATAGGGCTAAAGGTTTATTATTTAAGAGAAAGCAGAAGTACTACCAATCAAAAACGTATATACATCCTGTTAAGAGCTGCCAAATCCAGTAGTTGAATAGCAGCAAGACTGCCACAGCTCCACAAGCTCACATCTAGCCAGAAGGAAGGCTGAGTGTGTACTCCCAATAGGTGTACATGCTCATCATATACACACATGTACACACATACACATGGCTGCATGAACAGTTCAACATGGACCATGCAGTCATGCAGACACTAATGACAGGACTGGCCTGATCCTGTTTATGTCCTGGATGATCAGAGGGAAAACCTGTTAGCACAAAATATATACAAATACATATACATCCATAAGGTGTCGATCCCTCTGGTTATAAACCCTCTGTTGGGCCGGTGCCCACTCCCTGGTTCCCAGCCTTCCCAACTGCTGGCTCCTGGGCATGGCAGCTCCCCAGGCCTGATCCAGCTTGACCTGCTGGGACAGACCCACTTACGCATACCAGCACACACCCACCATGCATGGATAAACACACAACACGGGCATGGACACACACCCCATGCTCCTGCTCAAAGGGCTGGCCTTAGACAATTGGTAGGTGACCCTGGGCTCCTCTCCTCTCCCACTTGCCCCTCACACAGACACACACTTCAGTCTAAAGGTCTCTCCTGCATCTGGTCCAGATCCATGGCTTCACCAGATCTCATGATGTGGCCCACAGTAGCTGGCCCAGACACTCTGGTCCATCCGGTAGCCAACTCTCAGACGCCAGTCTTTCCAGTACTACAGACACTCCAATATTTTGCTCCTTGGCTTCATATGCTACTTGCCGGATGATAGATTGTGATGTTTGTTAGTGACCAAACATGTAGACCTTCACACACACTCTGTATGTTCTCCAGTCCCTCCAGATGCTGACACACAGATATGCGTGACCCCTGGTCTTGCTCCAGTTGGTGTACACACCTGCGCACACAAAATAGGGAGCCTCTCACCCAGGAAAATAGCTAGAAATGAGGTTTAATGAGAAGCCAGGGCAGACTGCGCTGGTCAGATGGAGGCAATGGGCAGACAAGTGTTCTCACCAGCAGCCTGTTTAGATGACACGTTTTATTCCCTTATCCCTTTATTTTCCCACACTTCTCCACCCACCCTTGTGCCTCCAGGCTCCTGTGTGTTGTGGAGATAAGTCTTTAAAAACATAACCTATTATTTTAAAATAATGCTTCAAGATGGGAAAAAAAAAAAATAGACTGTTTAAAAATTTAGATCGAACATAATAAAGGTAACTTGGTTGGCATGAGCCAGTAGTACAAAGCAAATATGATGGGATGGTGCCACCATGTGGACTGTATCAAAAAGTTCTGTTCTTTAGTGCTGGGCTAAAAAGGTGCGGCAGGAACAATCCAAGAAACTCTCAGCGACAAAAACTGAAGTTATTTTGAATTTCCTTACATTGACAGGCTGGAGAGGTGGGCCACTGCTAACCTCATGGAGTTCAACAAGGCCAAGTGCAAGGTCCTGCACCTGGGTCAGGGCAATTCCTACTACAAGTACAGACTGGGTGGAGAATGGATTGAGCGCAGCCCTGAGGAGAAGGACCTGGGGGTACAGGTGGATGAGAAGCTGAACATGAGCCGGCAGCATGCGCTGGCAGCCCAGAAAGCCAACTGTATCCTGGGCTGTATCAGGAGAAGTGTGGCCAGCAGGTCGAGGGAGGGGATTCTCCCCCTCTATTCTGCTCTCTTGAGACCCCGCCAGGAATACTGTGTCCAGCTCTGGGGCCCCCAGCATAAGAAGGATATCGACTGGTTGGAGTGAATCCAGAGAAGATGATCAGAGGGCTGGAGCACCTCTCCTACAAAGAAAGGCTGAGAGAGTTGGGCTTGTTCAGCCTGGAGAAGAGGAGGCTCTGGGGACACCTTATAGCAGCCTTCCAGTACCTGAAGGGGGCCTACAGGGAAGCTGGGGGAGGACTTTTTACAAAGTCATGGAGTGATAGGACAAGGGGTAATGGCTTTAAACTTAAAGAAGGGAGATTTAGATTAGATATAAGGAAGAAATTCTTCATGGAGAGGGTGGTGAAGCACTGGAACAGGTTGCCCAGAAAAGCTGTGGGTGCCCCATCCCTGGAAATGTTCAAGGCCAGGCTGGATGAGGCTTTGAGCAACCTGGTCTAGTGGAGGGTGTCCCTGCCCATGGCAGGGGGGTTGGAACTAGATGGGCTTTAACTTCCTTTCCAACCCAAACCATCCTCTGGTTCTAATAGAGACAACAGCACTGGACAGTATTTCAGCTGACACTAATCTCAAGCAAGCATGGACAAATACATTGTCAGGAAAAGTCATAAAATCTTGGTGAATTATCTTCTTGTTGCATAACACTGGGCAGAATAATTGCATTTCTTTACTTGTTCAGAATTACATGTATGAACAGAAAAGTAATTTAGCTTAACCTGTAAAGAAATGAAAAAACTTCTCTGAGGTACACTACTGCAGTCAAAGAGCAATTCCTTGTGGTAAAAATAATAAGACTGAAACCACAGAGTATGTCAGTGGTCAGAGTAAAATGATGATTTGGAGACTAAAATAAAAGGCTAACCTGGTAGTAAGAGCGGGGTCCCTGAAATGTTGGGAACATTAGAAGATGTGGAGGTGTCTCATAAGGTCTAATTTGAAAGAACATCTAAACAGAAATGGAAAACAGGATGAGGATGTTTAATGAGGGGTAAGAAGCTTGGTGTGCCTCCTGAGGCAGCTACAGCACCTGACAGGGAAAAACCTGGTGTTGCCAAGACACTAGAAGGAAGGCTAAACCAGTCAGTACTCCTTGGGAAAGAATACATTTTTTAAGAATTGGTTTTTGAACCTCTTTATTTCAGTTGTTCCAAGCTCTATATGGGTCTAGTATGAAGCTTATTTCCCTGATCATACAGTATCTACCTGGAGGAAACACTGGTCACAATCTTTCATGACCTGTAATGAACAGTTCAATTTAGGATTCTTATCCATCACTGTTACTTGACTACTGACTGACTGATGGTCAGTGACTATTCTTTGTCACTATCATTATGCTTGCAGTTCCAAATCTATTTTTTTCTGACTTCTGTTCTTGATACAAAATGTATTAAAAAAAAATTAAAAAATTTAAATATTTAAAGTATGTTAAATATTTTAAATGACAAGGCATGTATCATCTGAGCCACTGTACATGTGTGAGTGAAAGAATTTATCCAAAGTCTTTTCTGACCTCGTTTGGAATATATCTTAAATTCATTAGGTAAGAGAATCAACTTGGTATTCATGAGAACTTCCACAGGCAGAAATCTGTCATCTCTGTGCAATTACTCTTATCAGATATTATTTTCTACCTTTTGATGTTGACAGGTAGCAGCAGAAGTTCTTTGGAACAGCATCAGGATTCTTCTACGAGACATCCATAACACTTAATAAATAGGAAGCTTGGTGTTTTCTATGAAAAGCTGAAGCATAGAGGCACTTTTTTTTTAGATGGTGTTGTTTAAAACAATATTACAAATTTAGTAAAAAAATGCTTATTTGAAAGAAGAGTTTTAAGAAGGAGGAGTATAACAGAGTACAGAGACAGTGAAAAACAATGGTACACAAATCTCACATATGCAGATATAGACAAGAATTTGACAGAGAACAAACACTTTTTGAATTGATAGATCAAATCGAAGAATGAAATTATAAGATTTCTAATTGGCCTGTAGGAAGACCAAGCAGTATTGAAAGAATAAGTTAGTGTGCCTACAAAATGTCTGTCTTTGCTTTCCAAAATAACGTGTCACCCATCTCTTGGGTTTAACTGTCTCTGCCTGCTGTTTCACAGTGTTGTGCTTTATCCTGAAGGTGGCTGCATTTCGTGAGTCATTCATCCCTACAATGCCTGAATATTTTTTCACTGGATGTCTCCCATGTTCAGCTGTGACTAGGAGTAAACTGGGCAGTTTAAAGACTACAGCTCTTCCGCACTGCAACATCTGCTTCAGGAAAATACCATCCTACAAAACACCAGTACAGAAAGTGCTTAAAATTCATTGAAATAATTATTCAGTAAGTATGCTCTTGAACTCTTTCTTGCTACCTCACTGCTTTGGGTGAACAACTTTACCTGTCTAGAGAAAATCATTGCTAAATGTCATGCTTGCAAGAAAAAACAAACTTTTGGAGAAGTGTTTCTCTTGACAAAAATCTCTCCTAACTGTGTCTCTTTGACCTCCAAAAATTAGGATTTATAGTTGAAAAAGAATCTCGGCCCACTGCTCATTTATATCTTTACAGTGTTTTCCTTTAAATTGCAAATAGAACCTTATCTAGAACTAGTCCTCTGTATTATGGGGAGCACTATGCACTTTGATTTTGGTAGTGCTGTCTGCAGATGCCTGTCAGATTCAGAGTAAAATTTATGCGATTAAAGCCCAGATGCTTCAAGCTCCTCAGTGCTTGTCTCTGGAGGTTTCATAAACTGCAAGTTCTCCAGAGATAGGGTGGGGTTTTTTGCTATTTACACAGTTTTTATAAAAGGAATCCAGAGCAGGTCTAAAATACTACCAGAACAGAATGGCCTGATTTTGTGATCAGAGTGTGTTGATGGGGATGACTACACCAGCCACCACTTTGACTGGCATCTCTGACTCTGAAGTGCAGCACCCCAAAAACTAAAGGGCAACCTGCTACAGATTTACCTGGACCACCAACACTCTGCAGTGCAGACTTGCTGCAGACTCATATCCTGTGGACACAGAAAAGTTAGCAATACCATCAGTACTGGCTTACACAAATGGGAGCATGAGTTATGTAGAGATGACCACATTCGCCTTTTTCACTGATTTCTTTCTGGTCATTTTGTTCCTGCCTGGGTTTTGATAACTCCAGGCCACTCTGTGATTTTTCTATCATCTTCAGTGTTTCAGTATTACAAGCTTCAGGGTTTCAGATACAATGGTGAATGATACTCAAGCACTTCTATTTAATTTTTTGGTCTATATTTTGATTCAGGAGCTCCTCCTGCCTAATTCCAAAGCATTTTTGTTTTGCCAGTTTGTGGCAGAACACAGGGTTAAGTACAAGGCTCTGAAACTATCCTATACTTTTAACCACAAACTATGTCATGTGTCTAGTAGTTTAAAAATCTTAAACCCTCTGCAGTCCCACAAATACCTCTGTTGATCCAGTTGAACCTGAACTCTAAGTCCTGAATATAAGGCAGCACCTACCAAGTTCTTCTGTCCTCCAATCTGTGCCTTAACTTGCAGCTTTAGAAATGAGCCACCTAGTAATTTTCAGAGTGCACTGTGGGGGGACCCAAGCTTGATCCTTTCTGAATCCTTGGGATTTTTCTGTTTTCTGTTGTTTTCTGATGAAAACCATATTAGATGCTTCCCATCCCTCTCCTCTCATCTCAAAATTCCCAGCCCAACTCCTGTCGGCTCCAACTGTTCCAAGAAAAATCCAAACAGATTTCTTTCTGTCGCTAAGGAGTAGGAATGTAAAGTCTGCCTAATTAGTTTATTGCCTGTTCTTCAAAAAAGAAGGCAGCAATAAGTGATTAAACAGCCAGTTAGAGGGTATCTTCTTTGATATTATCTGAATCAGATGTAGGTTGTCATCACCAAACAAGAATCTTTCATAATGTATTCCTGAGGTCCAGCAACACTCATCATTTCAAAAGACATGTGACTATCTTTGTCTCTACTGTCCTTGTCCTCAAAACTGGAAAGTGGAAGCATTTTTGCTGACATTAATTCCCCTATTACTACTTCCTCTTACAGTTTTTGTCAGTTGTCTAGTTGATGAAATCAGCACAGTATTGCCTATTTTTTTATCTCAATCCATGCCCTGTCACGACAGCCTTATTTATGCTGTAGGATTGTTCCTTGATCTGTCCAGAGTTCTTTGGTTTGGATCAGGTGATCTTAATTGAAAGGGTCAGCAGTCATTTCTGGCGCACGCCCTTCTATTCCACATTTCAGTCTTATCAAATGCTTGCTTTCTCAAGTTGGACTGGCCCACGTCAAGTAGTCATATTGCTTTATTTTTGTAAGCTATATGCTTCACTTTTGTAAGGTATCTGTTCCCTTACGTTTTCTTTATCTCTCATAATTTTATTTCCTATCTTTTTAATTGTTCCAGTCATCATTGTAAGTTAATGTAATTCAATTTACTGATGTGGATTCCTGTATGCTAAAAATCTGCTTCAGGAGTCTTACATCTCAGAAGTTTTGTACTCTGAGTCTTTTCCATAATTAATCAGGAGTTATTCTACTTAAGGTTTCTTTGGTATAAAACTGAAAGCATGTATGAAAGTGTACATGAAACCAGTATCAAGCTCCTTGTCTGTACCAGTAAATGATTTTCTACGTCTCAAGTTTCTGCAGTCACTCTGTGCTTGGATGCCTGTGTCCACAACTGCTGGCCCTTACAGCTCAAGATTTATCAAGCTTACTCTCCATAATAGCAAGCCATCTGAGAGCAGTAAAAATTAATGACCTGCAATAGAAAATGGTTAAATTAATTATTCACCAGTTTCCAAAGGACCGTAATTGCATTTCCATTCTCTATGGAGCTCTCCGATTAGCTTGCTGAGAGACTAGGGTGCTCAGTGGCATGCCAGTTACAATTAGAGATATTTGCGTGGGTGCTCAGGAGAGAAGGAGCAGTGGGGATTGTCAGGGTGGCTAAGATGACATATGGGTGAGGGTGAGGGCAAAGGTTTGGATGTTTTCTAGCTGTGAAGAGTGCTGGGATGTCTAGTTTTGCTGCAATAAGAAGGAAGGGATATGTCGAAGGAAGGACTACCATGGCATTTCATCAGAGCAAAATCTTTGTAGTTAGTTTGGGAGATAAATTCTTCAGGACTTGTGGGTATGCTGAGGGAAATACAACTTTCTTGACAAGACACTTTTATCTTTTTCCCACTAAAAGCTGATCAAGTACCTGCTTTCTGCTTTCGGCTACTTTTCTGCTTAAGCTGACGTGAGACAAACAGCTTGCTGCCAGCATCTTGTCTTCACAGTAGTCAGTAATGGGCCTGCCCTAATGAACTGCTTCTTGATATGTAAGACGAGGATGACAGACCTGCCAAATACGCACCCTGTGAAATGCCTTTAAACCTTGAATACTGGTCTCAGGGGGAGAGCAAAGAAAATCATCAAAGGAAAATATATTGATGACTGGAGGCTTGGACTTTTGCTTTTCAATATGATGTTTCCCTGCAGAGTACAGGAAACAATCATTTGCACAACAAAGAAGAAATGCAAATCACCTAGTCTCACTGTAATTTGTTTGTACAGTACTTAAATGCAACAGCGTTGTGATTGCCATATGGGATGCCTTGGGAAACCTATAATAAGAATAAAAAATTATAGCAAAACCAAGCAAGTTAAGTTGTCATACAGGGAATGCCTATGGACTTTATAATCCTCAAAACCTTTATTTACATTGTTATGAGGTATTGTGGCACTCTTTGTACATGTACATTCTCATTTTCCTTGGGCAAATCCAAAGTACCATAACAGAGAAATACATGTCCAGTTTATTTCCTCAGGAGTTGTATTCCAAGCTTGTTGGATTTATAGGAATAAATGGATACTCTGTGACTATGGTGTGATCCTGTCAATCAGAGGAAGAGAAGATTAAACATTCATAACTACTGAAAGGCAATTTCCTTCAATTGTTCATCATGCCTCCATTCTTAACCTTCCCCATAGGATTTCCTCTTGCTCTAAATTTCAGAAAAGGTTTTGTTTTTCTATATATTTTTTAATGGCATTAGTAAGCTGATGAAGGAGGCCATAAGAATCAAATGTTTGTTGCTGTTTTGCTTCACATCATTACTCATTTACCTGTTGTGCAACTCAGAAAGCAGGGGTTTACTGTCATAAGCCATTTGCCTAGAAGAATGAAAGAAGAATTTTCAATCTGTTTATCTATCACACAAATGCAGTCATGAAAATTCAGCAGTATACGTACAGTAAACCTAATTAAATCAAGCCAGAACCGTATCTGTGGCTGTGTGTGATTCCACAAAGTCTGCTTTTTAGTGACTAGCCTGGTAGGCCAAATACAAGTCTGGATAATAAAGTAATCCAGGCCTAATGAATTAGACTAGGAAAAATCCTGTTATAAAGTGGCTCTGAATTTTTATTTTGCATTATTGAAATCTATGGAAGAATTAGCTTTGTAAACAGCCTTACTATAAACAGACAGACAATAAAATTTTTCTTCTTACTACCCTTCTATTCTCATTTTTGGAAGATATTTAAGATATACAGGAGATAGATATAAATATCCTCTAAGTGCTTATCTGCCCACGCTGCACCTATTATGATATCTCAGTATGTGTAGGGATATTTGCGTTACCAACAATGTGTTTGGATCAGGCTCTTTTGTAACACATGTAATGAATTGACAGCAGGGAACCATTCTACTAAAATGAATATAAAAAATAGGTCCCAGAAACACACCTTGAATTCAGCATGCTATGTTTCTCGGTATGCCTAGCTGTGTGATCAAATGAAGACCATGTCAATGGTAAGTCCTAGTTTACATCTCAGCAAAAGGATTACAGATGACAGTCTCTGCCTACCTAGGGACAACAACACTGCGGAGGTACCGAACATCCACACAGATCCACTGATGCATGAGTCCACATGCAAAAGGTGGCATGCAGGAGTACTTTTTTCTGTTCTATTGCAATGCCACATGATGAATCAAATCCATTGAATTCTATGTGACAACCTGGGACAAATACATTTCTGCTCCTAACCAGTTCATGCACTGTAAAGGTAAATGAGCCACCTGCTACTCACACCAGCAAACTGATGTCTGTGAAAGAGAAGTGTTTCTCAGTGTGAACAAATATAGATATATCTGTGAGCATTATTTGTTAATGAAATTAAAAATTTCAGACCACCCGAGGGAGTGGGAAAAAATTTATTCCGTTTCATTTCATCTTTTTAACAGCAGGTAGGATAGAATACAACAGTAAGAGTTGATGTTTTTATCCAGTGCTGGTAGCTGAATGCAAAATTTACAGGTCAACTATAGAGATCTGTCAGTTACTATGAAAGTGTTCAAATACTACTTTGTTCTCACACTGAAATGTGTCTGGATATTGTTTCTTTCTCTCCCCTTATTTGGTCCCTTTCTTAAGGGGCAATAGAAAGAACAGGATGATAATCCAAATTAATGAGTCTAATAAATGTCATGCTTCAGCACTGCAGGTCCATCAGGTATAGGGGAGCAGAACTGCATAGAAAGACTTTGAGATCTATTGCCCTGTCCTTTTACCTCTAGCATCATAGCTGAAGACAAGGAAATGCTGCACTCTGAGGATTCAATGGAAAATCTCTTTCCTAGATCATAAATTTTTAGCTTGCTGACCTCATAATGCCAACTCTCAGTACCATACTCCCTAACTATTACTTGGTTGTGGCAATACAGTGCAGAGACTCTAAAACCGGCTTTTGCCCACGCAACTTACCCCTATTTCTTCCTGCAGGACCCACTGCCCCTTTTAACATTAACTATTTGAGATAGATAAACCTTGCTCAAACAAATATTTTTTCTCTTTGGCCTTAAGCTTAACCAGTGCTGAAATATACTGGTTAAACAAAATATACCTTGCTGTGTACTCTTTTTTAATTCACACACATATATAAATATGTAAACACAGTCTTCCATATCACAAATAACATCAAAAAGATCTGTAATCTGAAAGTGTCTGGCTGGCAGTTTCACTAGACTATATAAGACTTCCATGTTAGGGGTAAAAATATGGTTTCCGAGTTTTGAGTTGAATATTGGATCTACAAATTTTGTACATGCTCCAGTAAATACAAAATTTATTCACATTATGCGCAGTGACATTATCTTCCCAATCATGTAATGGTACATACTTAGCAATGAGGGGCCTTTTTTTATGTTATGTCCTTAGAACTTCACACCTTCCAAAAATAGTGAATGTCTGAAATTCTCAGGCATTTCCTACCCACGATTCTTTCTCTGAGAAATCTGGAGAAAAATCAGCAACATCTAATACACTCCTGGAAACCAAGGTCTTTTCTGAAATGACAGTGCTTCTGCAGCCATATTTCTTTCCATTCTTAGCAGCCATATCATATCGAAAGGTATATTCTGATAGAGCCAGTACATGGAAGTATGGTCTTTAACCTGTAGCAGGTAAACTGAAGAAATATGTTTCATCTTGAAGAGGATTGGAGTGATTAAAGGCAGTAAATTCAAGCTGTAGTTTCTCTGTCTTCTGTCACATTATGAGCAACCTTTAAAATGGATAGCTTGATGAGGGACAGGAACATTTTTCATTACTGGTCAAAGAACAAAAATTCCTGAGTTTTTCTTCATGCATCCGGAGAGCTGCAACACTAACCAAGGACAAATATGAGGCTGCTGAAATATGAAACAATTAAAGGAAATCCCAGTCTAAATCATAATCTCCAGATGGAAAGTGTAAAAAAAAAAAAAATAAAAAGTTGGATGCTCACTCCACTCTCTTTGATTCTTTTCTTTAGTGAATTCTGCTTACATTTGAAATAAAACGATTTCATGCAGGAGAATTCAGCATATGAATTCAGCTATGTTTCCTCAAGAAGTTCTGGTAACAGTAAGCAACTGAATAAAATGAAAATCAGTTTTCAGCCATTTGCTTTAATATTCTGACATGGTGTTCTGTTTTTGCTTCTAGTGACAGTGGTATGACCCTTCTGTCTGGCAATGATTGACAGTAGCTAAGATCTGGGTTCAATTTGTAGGGCTTACTGATCATACCAGTGAGAAAAATGGTTTCTGAAATAGCCAGATAAATAATGGTTTCAATTAAATTAATCTCTATGCACCCAGTAAAGTATCTTTCCACTGTGTTTCGTTAAACAGAAAACATCTAGCCAATCAAGGGGTTACTAGAGGGAAAAGCCTTCTGGTAAGAAAGGAAAGCCAAAGCCCTGACAGGATTAAACCTGGCCAGGGACATCAAGGCCAACAAGAAGGGCTTCTATAGGTACATTGGGGATAAAAAGAAAATCAGGGAAAATGTGGGCCCTCTGCGGAAGGAAATGGGAGAGCTGATTTCCCAGGACATGGACAAGGCCGAGGTGCTCAATGCTTTCTTTGCCTCGGTCTTCACTGTCAAGGGCGCACGCCGTACCCCCAGAGTCATGGAAGACAAGGGCAGGAACTGGGAGAATGGAGAGCCACCCATGGTCAGTGAGGATCAGGTTCGGGAACACCCCAGGAAGCTGAAGGTGCACAAGTCCATGGGACCTGATGGAATACATCCACTGGTCCTGAAAGAACTGGCGGATGAGGCTGCAAAACCTTTATCCATCATATTTGAGAAGTCATGGCAGACTGGTGAAGTTCCTGCTGACTGGAAAAGGGGAGACATAACCCCCATCTTTAAAAAGGAAAAAAAGGAGGACCCCGGAAACTACAGGTCAGCCAATGTCATCTCTGTGCCTGGCAAGATCATGGAGCAGATCCTCCTGGAAATCATGCTAAGGCACATGGAGAATGAGGAGGTGATTGGTGACAGCCAACATGGCTTCACCAAGGGTAGATCATGCCTGACAAATTTGGTGGCCTTCTATGATGGGGTCATGACTTTGGTGGATAGAGGACAGCCAACTGACATCATCTACCTGGACCTGTGCAAAGCTTTCAATACCGTCCCACATGACATCCTTGTCGCTAAACTGGAGAGACATGGATTTGACAGATGGACAGCTCAATGGATGAAGAACTGGCTGGCTGGTTGCACTCAGATAGTTATGGTCAATGGGTCAATGTCTGAGTGGAGACCAGTGACGAGCGGCGTTCCACAGGGGTCAGTGTTGGGACTGGTCATGTTTAACATCTTCATCATGACATGGACGGTGGCATCGAGTGCACCCTCAGCAAGTTTGCTGATGACAGCAAGCTGTGTGGTGTGGTCAACATACTGGAGGGATGGGATGCCATCCAGAGGGACCTTGACAGGCTGGAGAGGTGGGCCACTGCTAACCTCATGGAGTTCAACAAGGCCAAGTGCAAGGTCCTGCACCTGGGTCAGGGCAATTCCTACTACAAGTACAGACTGGGTGGAGAATGGATTGAGCGCAGCCCTGAGGAGAAGGACCTGGGGGTACGGGTGGATGACAAGCTGAACATGAGCCAGCAGTGTGCACTGGCAGCCCAGAAAACCAACCGTATCCTGGGCTGTATCAGGAGAAGTGTGGCCAGCAGGTCGAGGGAGGGGATTCTCCCCCTCTATTCTGCTCTCTTGAGACCCCACCAGGAGTACTATGTCCAGCTGTGGGGCCCTCAGCTTAAGAAGGATATTGACCCTTTGGAACGAGTCCAGAGGAGGCCATGAAGATGATCAGAAGGCTGGAACACCTCTGGTATGAAGAAAGGCTGAGAGAATTGAGCTTATTCAGCCTGGAGAATAGAAGTCTTCGGGGAGACCTTATAGCAGCCTTCCAGTACCTGAAGGGGCCTACAGGGAAGCTGGAGGGGGAGTATTTTACAAGGGCCTGTAGTGACAGGACAAGGGGTAATGGGTTTAAACTGAAAGTGGGGAGATTTAGATTAGATATAAGGAAGAAATTCTTCATGGAGAGGGTGGTGAGGCACAGGAACAGGTTGCCCAGAGAAGCTGTGGATGCCACATCCCTGGCAGTGTTCAAGGCCAGGCTGGATGAGGCTTTGAGCAACCTGGTCTAGTGGAGGGTGTCCCTGCCCATGGCAGGGGGTTGGAACTAGATGGTCTTGAAGGTCCCTTCCAACCCAAACCATTCTATGATTCTATGATCTCAGGATTTGATATACTGTACTTATCTAAAATAAGTTCTGTTGCACAAACTTGCAATTCTTTCTTTTTCTGAGAGAGCCTTCTACTAAACAAGTCATTGTAAACCTACATCACCTTGAGTAATTTAAAACTTTATTTGCTGTAACTTGCTGATAAACATTATGGGTGTGTGGCCCAGGTAACACTTTTGATGGTCCAGCTTCTCTGACCTGCTGCTGCTGACAGTTGCCCATATCAGCTGTTTGTTCGTTTCTGAGGAAAATGAGACAACTCCCATTTTGGAATACCCTGTCCAGAGGGAAAGTGCCATGCTTCTTCTCATTGCTGTTGACTTTCTCACAAAGCATTAAAGTTCATATTTTATACACTCGATGATATGGAAGGTTTAATTAACTGTACAAGTGTCCATGTCTGAACTCAGATGCTTTTTAAATAGATTAAGGTCAGTGTTTAATTCCGTTTTACAATAATCATGTCAATATATCAATTCATTAAGCTAAAATCACTAAATTCCTCATTTTATACTTTATATTAATTCAGTTTTGTTGTATTTCCATCTACTCTTAGAGCACAAAACTAACCCTAGTCATAGAATTGTTTAATTTTTATATTTTCATCATCTGCTCTGGTATCTGTGTCCTGACTAAACTAAATAATCCCAGCATTTCTTTTCACATTGCATTTTGTTCACAGACATGTGAAAATCAGACCTTTTTCATTCACATGCTTAACTCAGTATTTGGATATGTCATTTTAAGTACCAGCTTTGAAAACCATCAGTCTTCCAATTAACCATGAGAGTATCTTTACTCGGTATTTTTTAAAATTTGTCATGCAAAAAAATCCCAAACAAAACAAAATAAGATTCAACATTAAAAATATGCAACATACAAATTTTAAGACTGGAATATTCCTATATTTTTAGTATTCCTGATTTTCATTGTGAAAAACAGATGTAGCTGATCCTTTTTTTTTTTTTTAACAATCATAGAATCTTCTAGGTTGGAAAAGATCTTTAAGATCATCAAGTCCAACCATTGCCCAGCAATGGGTAAAACGAAACTGCATACAACTCTTCAGAGTTGTGAGGTTTGATATTCACAGCAGAATGTTTATGGACATCCATTATGTGCTATATATTTAA
The DNA here is from genome assembly GCA_027574665.1 of Rhynochetos jubatus. Classification (NCBI taxonomy): domain Eukaryota; kingdom Metazoa; phylum Chordata; class Aves; order Eurypygiformes; family Rhynochetidae; genus Rhynochetos; species Rhynochetos jubatus. Next base: position 55,865,073 of record CM050650.1, read on the forward strand.
GAGGAAAATAATTAAAATCAAGTCCTACAGAATTTACCACATAAATACAAAATCATATATTTTATTGATCCCCATGCCTTCTCCATTGATTCTGGGTCCGTGTAATTAAATCTTGGCTGTTTTCTTTTGTAGACGTGTTATTATTGCTATGTATGTGTTATGTTTAGCAGTATTACCTACATATTCCACAGGGAATTCACACTGCATTGTATTAAAACTGTACAAACAATCAGCTCAAAATCTGTTTGTGTTCTAGGGAACTCATATTTTAGAATGGGGTGTGGAAAGGAAAAGAATTGGCAAAGGAAATTTGAAGTATGCTCATTAAAATATTGATGCCTGCAGTTACACTGCCAGACCCATCTAATTCCTCAAACTAGCCAAGGAACAATGGCGAGTACTTAACAATTCTCATACCCTAAATTATTATACTAATAAAATGGTGTTTATTAAAAGTCTCTTGACACGTTTCTTCCTTATTTACAATTCCCACTGAATGCAAGTGCTTTTGAATGTTTAAGGAAGGTCTTCAACATAGAAAATCACTAAAGGGAAGAGAGGAATTTTCATCTCTCTATCTCTGGACATTTAGGGGTTCAAAAAGCTTTAGAGAAGGAGGAGATTTGGTATTGTTCTGAGTCAATTTGCTCTGGCTGCGGAAATGACGAGAAGGAAACTATGCCCCTGTCTCGGGAACCATGTGGTGTTCCAAGATAAGGCGAGCACTTGCTAATTCGAGCCCATAAGCAGGAAATGTGATACATCTATTTCCTTTCAGGCAAACAACACAGCTCCCTGGCAGCACAAAAGCATTGCTTCTCCTGCTAAATCTCAAACGGTCAGAAACTCATTGCTGCTCTGTGGACATACCATTCTATATTTGCTTTTTGGATGTTATGGATAGAAACAGTACTTACTCTCCAGTCACATGGCCACCAAAGTTTTGGGGTAAGGTTTCAGTTTTTATTTTTCCTTTTTCTAGAATATTTTGTTAAAGTAGGTGCTGAGATGCGCCGGTGATTGCCATAAAAAATACACCTAGATACTTTCAAGCCTCATGCTGGAAGCAAAAAGTAATGAATACAGCTTGTATTTCTTGCAGTGCAAAAGATTGTTTTTCAAATGTTTCTTTGACAAAGTTCTAACATGTTTTTAAACTAATCAAGAAAGCAGGAACTGCCAGGGCAGAATTGATTGTTTCACAAAGTTCATTACTGAAGTCAGTTGAAAAGGTGTCTATTGACTTCAGTATGTTTCAGATCAGGTAGACATTGTCAACCATTTAATGGATGTACCTACCCGGCAGACATGATCTGTTTAATCTTCTGAGGAAAAAGAGATAGCAAAATCTAAATGTGTTGCAACCTTTAGAATAAACTCTATTCCTCCAGAATGAAAAATTATTTGTAATTTGTTGTGGTGTCTCATGATGAGATTTTCTCTACTTTTTCCTCAATGTATATTTTGGTTATTATCCATTAAGACTGTTTTCTTTCACCAAAACCTGGGAATGATTCCTTAACTGAAACATCTAAAGTGTGAGGTGGAAGTATAAGTTATACAGAAATTCATTCAGGGCAATTAGATTCAGTGACTTGATTCTAAAGGATTCTGTGCAACAGCTGTGGAGAACCTTTCTCCACAAAAAGCTCTATTTCTTGCTTTGTTTGACATTAACATATATAAGCATTTAGCATCAGAGGGAATTATATGATCTGGTTTTGTCTATTATATTACTGCTATTAAGCAATGACCCCTCCAAGAATCTGTGCACTATCAGAAACTAAAAAGCAACATGCATCAGCAAAATAGGACTTTAGTTGCATAGGAGTGCCCTGGGAAAAGAGTGGAAAATAACTATAGAAGAGTTAATGGAGTTCCTTCATTTCTTTACCATAAGAAACAAGAATCTGTCGAATGTCATCCACATGTTTCCTACAGTGACACATATATTTTCCTACTGGGACACCATGAACAACGAACTTCATTTTTGTGTCTTCGGCTAAAGAGTAGGATAATGATACTGGATGTCTTTGAGAAATACTAACAGATTAACTGAGGAAAAAATACTGTTATGACTGTTTCAGAGTCTTTTGTTGTCTGGAGGATGTCTGCTGGACTCTGAAGAATAACTATCATTTTTGTAGGGTGGAACTACATGTAATTCTAAAACGGCACTTTCAGAAAAAAAAAAGTGTTTCATCAACACGTACTGTAAGCATCCTTGCCCCTTGTTACTGCAGATTTGCTTTTATTCAAAAATTATTATTTCAATGTCATGGAAACATACACAAGAAACAGCAAAGTTATGGACAACTCTAAGGATTCATTAACCATACTGCTCAGACTGTGGCCAAGGTGTTCTCCATCTTCATGAATAGCCGGAAAAAGTACCTGAGGAGTGAACGTTTAAATTGCACAACATATTACATGCATCTGGCCCTGCTGGTACTGCTGTTGCTCTGTTGTTCCATTTAAGGTACTTCTCCAGGTGCACTAAGCCCTGCTCCTTCAATACCATGAGCTGGATTTGACAACACAGAGCAGGACACCGTGAGCTGTCTTATTGCTGAGAGGGCCAACATCTCCATTCCCCTGCATGGCCCACCTGGCTTGCCAGGGACTGATACTGCACCCACCCCGATCACTTCTCGCTTGCTTATGCTCTGACAGCAGATGCACCTCATAGCTTGGGGTGTTGTGTGGAGCTTGCAGGGTCCTGGGAAGGGAAGATGCTTCTTAGTTTTTTCTTATTTTTTTCTGATAGATTTTAGAGGAGTTAATAGTATATCCTCTTCCTTTCCCATAGGTATATCATAGGTGGTAGACTAGGGGGGAGCACTGTATGGTCTGTGTCAGAAGACTGACACAAACTCGCTGTGAGGAAACTTCTCTTTGAAAAGTTAAAAGTGTATTTTCTGACATCCTTGGAGAAACATAACTTGAGGTAAAAATAAAACTGCACATAATTCACAGATTCACAGAGTGTTAGGGGTTGGAAGGGACCTCTAGAGATCATCTAGTCCAAACCCCCTGCCAGAGCAGGATCACCTAGAGCAGATTGCACAGGAAATAATACTAGATATAAATAAAATGGAGTCCTCTGTTAAATGAGAATGCAGTGCTTGAAACTGTGATTTTTCAGGATATGGTTTACAGGCTGTTTCACTGTTTTCCTAAGCCACCCACCACGTAGTGTTGTGAGTGTGAATACATTACCGAGATGCACATCCTTTTCCATGCACGTGTGACTTCTCAGCAGCTCCCATGAACTTAGCCAAAGTGTAGACTTCAACATGTGTGCAAAGGTTTGCTGAAAGGGACTATGTGAGAGAAGAATAAGTGCTTCAAAAATTGTTAAAGCAGCTATGTGTAATGATAGTTAATCTTTTACAATTTTATAAACCATCTATTGTCTAACAGCTGGTTCCCAACACTGGAAAATATACAGGCATCCTGTTTTCTAAAGCTGTCCAGTTTCCAATGGCAACTTCACACAATAGCGGCTTAAAACTGACTCAAAGAATTTTAAAACAATCAACAAACTGAAGTGCCCTCCACTTATTTGTGTGTGAGCACTTATAAATCTTTTTACAACTGCTCCAGGCTAATGGAAGTGTGCATGAATAAAGCTATGTAGATAAAAACAAGATATACACCTTGATATGTCATGCTGTCTGCATTACCTAAGTAGTCTAAATCCTCTCTCCGTATTCATGCAAAGACCTTAACAAATAATGATACGTATATAAAAAAACAGCACACTTCTTTGCAAGCTCAGTATAAAGGCAGTAACAGCCTGGAGAATCGATAACACGCTAGCTGCATATCTTGCAGGAATTCTTCTGAATTCAGTCTTCACCATCATCATTCTGCAATTTTTTTTGAAATGTAAAATTATGCAGCAGAGTAAAAAAGAAGCAAACCAGTACTTTTGCCGACCTAAAACCAATTCTGCTGGGAGTGGGAAGGCGGGTGGGGGGGGAAGGAATATTAACCTCTTCTGGTTTAAATTAATGACTTCAATGATAGAGCTCCTGGCCCCATCAGCAAATATTGTCTGTGTGATGTATCACAAGCACAGAATCTGAATTCTGATTCTTTCTTTGCTACAGCCATTTCAGGTGTTGCACAGCGTCTTTGTAGACCTATATGCCAGTTTCAGACAAGTTTCTAAGCTACCGCAAGCTCCTCTCATTCAGGTGCCAGCTTCTATGAAGCTATGTAACCTCCAATCACCCTACTTTTCAGTGGGAATCCATACTATGGTACTTTGGCAGAGATAGGAGCCAGCTTCTGCTGAACTTGAGCACTGTTGGTATCACATGGGACTACAGACAGAGAATCTGGATTACTTTTTTGTAATTGGTAGCTTCAAAAGGAGGTTTGGAGATAGCTGATTGAGAAATTCAGGGTTTGGTACCCATCCATCAATTACTAATCTAATTTTTTACTGTTTTAATATAGTCTTTATTGAGTTCATTTTGATTTGTAAGTTAACAGTGGGAGCAAAGATGTTTCCATTTTAACCAGGAGTGCATTTCTTGTAATTCCTAAAAGCATTTTCAATTGCACACAATTAAATACAATAAATGACTTTGAGACAATCCTATTTCTCCAGTGCAGATAGTGATATACTTTTGGATCAGGAAATTTAATTTAAATAGTACATTTGATCAGTATGACAGCAGCAGAGAGAAAAAGTGTAAGCAGATATTAATCAACATAAACTTAGATCCCTAGACTATCCTTCAGTCAAGTTTTACTCAAGTATCCATTTAAAAATGCAACATTACAATTTAATACCTTAGAAACATTAAGGACAATTTTTCTTTTTTTGAATCATAATCCAGGGTGTTATTTGTCCAGTGTGTAGAAACAATGCCATGCAACAGCTCACTTTCAGCTTGTTAAGTTTGCAAACTGTCTGGCACTAATACTTTAAACATTATCACTTGACTTTATAAGCTAGAAATGAACTCACGGTTTTAAATATAATGTCAAATCTTGCCTTGTCTCCCTCTCAACCCACTGGCCTTCTCATTAATCTATGCCTGTTTGCTTGGAAGAAGTCAGACTATATACTATTCTGGAAAAGATGGTCATTAAGGATGAACATATTCTAACGTCTGACATTGTTGTGGTATCATGTCACTGGTGCAGCAATAATGGTGGTCAAGGACTTTGTGTCGTTCTCTTTATGAACTGAAATACTGCTTGTGAAGTGCAGCATTGGCATGAACAGTAACACAACTGTCAAACACAGGGAAGTCCAACCTAGACAGCCGTGGGACCTGATTTCTCTTCTGTGATCCTTCACGGGTGGCAGACATGGCAGAGTAGAAGGAACAGCAGCGAATCCAGTCTGGTTCATTGCAAGTGAGAAAAGAAGCATTTGGCTCCCTGTGTGGTGACCAGGTTAAGCCTATTGGCTTCCCCAAGATGACTGTGTCAGCGCCTTCCCAGCACCCCTACTGGGTATTATTTCCTCATTTCCTTTGCTCCTCTTTGGGCACTTTGTGCCATTCCAGACTGGCTTCAGCAGCGGCACATAAAGACTCCGGAAGCTGCTTCAGCTCTCCGCGTGGAGATGTGGACACGTAAGGCTACAGTCTGGAGCCAGCTGTGGAGCACTTGACAGCAGATGTGGCAGTGGTAGCTTCTACTAAGCTACCTCTCTTCCTAGTTTGTTGGCTGGAAAAGACCAGAGAATAAACCATAGTAGCCCAGAGGGACTTTATTCTGGTAGACTGGGCATAGCTAATAGGGGAGAGGATTTAATTAAACTGAAAATGCAATTCCTTTCCTGGCAGATAGGAGGAAGTGAAGGCATGACATAGAACCCCTTACCTATGCCTTACATCACTGCAGAATTTTTTTCTTAGTAGACAGAACCTTCAGTGTTTAAGTGGAACAAAGTAGGAGGAAAACATGACAACATTAGAGTCTCGGATTCAGGTGTGATATCAACCTCAAGGATGTATTTCCTGAATTTCTATTTTTCTTCTTCTCTTTCATTCCCTTTTCTCTTTTTCAAAATTTCACCCTAGTATGCATACTATTCCTGGTATTTTAATTCATGACACCACCAAAATAGAGCAAGGTGATCAAAGACACTGCATTGACTGAAATTCTTTCTTGCAGCTGGTCTCCTTTTGTCATTTCTCTATGTTTTGGAAAAACGCAGTGATTTTAAAAGTGTAGTACTCAGCAGCATATCCCACATCATAGCGAGCTCATGGCACAAGGCATACATGTCGTCACAGAAGATATAATCTCTTGCTGCAGAGTCTTTGGCTTAGAGCACTGATCTAAGTTTGGAAATGGGATGTGAACAAGTGAGCTTCTTTCTTTTGAAATCAGTCTGCTGGAATCAGACAGCTTCAGACTTTGCAGTCTCCTGTTGCTGGAAGCAGACCCAGTGGAAGAACAGAGGGAGGGACAAAATGCTTCCTTCCAACATCATGATGCTGTCCTGTCCTAGTGTTTTAGGGAATGATTCCTTCCAGTGCTTACGCAAAGTAGTCGAACTTTGTCCTCTTTAGAAAATGGAGGCTGAAAATGAGGATAGAGCCATTTAGTTCACAGATTTGAGTATTGACATGACCCAAAACATCACACTGTATTTTTGATGACTAAGTAAGCAGTTTTCCATTCACAGCAATACTGGGGACAATAAATGAAAATCATGTTCCAGTGAAAACTGTCAGTTTTGAATTTCCTTAACCTCATTGCCTGTTTGCACTTAGTTACAATGATATATTGACAGTAGATAAAATTATCCAATACAAATAACAATTAAAAGCAAGCCAAATGCATCAATACATGGTGAGTGAGAGGGAAAGGAGCAGAGTGTTCCCAGCAAATGTTATCAAAGATATATCTGACGCCTTTGTCCAGGAGCCTGTACTAGCACCTGTCTCATGTCACAGATTTATATATATGTATTTAAAAAATGCAGTCTTCACACTGAACCTTCATCTCCCCGTCTGGCATACACTGACTATGTCTACAGCAACAATTTTCCTGGTCAGACTTCCCGGAGATCTTTATCATGCACTGTCTCCTTAACAAGACTGTTCAACACTTGATTTTCAGAACCTGGCTTCTGGGTCATCTGGGGTAATGATCCATCACTCAGAACTTGCAACTCAGGGCTTTACTGCATGGTGTGTGATATTAGAGGACTCAAATTATTGAGCAGACTTCTGTCCCTCTCCTGATGAAGTTAATATGAGAACCAATTGTACATGAACAAACACTCCTTGCAGCTCCCCACCTATCTTTTCCATTTAAATAAGTGGCTTATACTTTCAGGTTTGTTATTATAGATTTTCTGAAGCCCTGCTAGTTCTTTATTGCTTGCCTAACCTTCCATCTTCTGACTAATATTTTCTCTTTTACTTAGTCAAGCTGGAGCCTTTAAAAAGAGACAAAAGTTGTACATCTCCAAACTACCTTTCCATACCTTTAAGACCTTTAATAACAAAGAGCAATTGTCTCTCATTCCCACTTCACAGCCAAGTATATCTACTGATGGTACTTTGTCAAAACAAGCTCTTTTTTTGTTTATAACTAAATGTCCTCATTCATTGGTTCTAGTATATGGCATGTCAATTTGGATAACCCAATATAAAAGTAGTCTAACACATAAAATAATAAATAGGAAGGAGGTATGGATTTCCTGGTCTAGTCAGAAACTTCTTAAAATTCACTGCATGAAATGGCTAGGAAAACTGGTGGAAAAATATAGCCTTGGAGACTTTCCCCCTGTCTCTTAGCCCAGAATATATTGATCAGATGGGCTAATTAGACCATGATTCCTCTAAAATATGTGCTTAAAGACATTGTCTGCACTACAAATTTCTAGTTGTATGAATGGGGTGACTGCATAATATAGTGCAGAACGAAGTAGACTATGCTTAACCTTTTGTGTCAGTCTGGTATGGACAGACCTTGTCACTGGGGCTGCAGATTTCTCCAATTCTATCAAATAACACACCTGCAAGTATACCTGTCTTAGTGGCTGTGTAGCTGTGTTGAGTAAAGGCAATGGTGACATAAAGCCTCCTCCCACTCCTCCCACAAGAAACCTGCCAACACCACACAAAATTTTATCACCTTCAAAATGTGTTCAGCCTCCTGAAGTAGGGATCCTAACATGGAGTAAAATATATTGATTCTTCCCAAATTCACTGGGAAACTAGAATAATTTTATTTTCCTATGGTCAACTTGAATTTAGAGCAGGCTGGATCCCCCAAAAGATTTTTGTGGAAAAAAGCATACTGGGACGCAGATTTTTAGTTGGGTTTCTGGAAGATAAGACAGGTGGTTTCTCTGCGTTTCAGGTTGCTGTTTGAAAAACAGAGAAAACTTCCTGGTGCTGCCTTGTAGGAATGTTGTCAAGAGAAAGACATTGAGGTAAAATGTGACACAGAATCAGAAAGAAAGCCAGTTCTGCTTTTGCAAATGCTTCCTGTAAACACACTGAGTTTTTTCAAGTGCATTTTTCTGAGGAGCAGATGCACAACAGAGATATAAAATATGATACATTTAAACAACACTGTGAAAGACAATGAGACCTTTATGGTAAAGCTACATCCTTGAAATGTTTGCCTTCTTATTAGCAGTCTTAAAATCTAGTGCACCTACAAGTTCTCCCTCCTGCTCTTCAGTTGAATGTTACATGATGCCACGAATTTAATAGTGAAGCCATATTTCCAGATTACTTAACCAAAGGTTTCACTTGAATGAGTAACTATTTTATGTTGATGAAGAATAATCGCAATATATGTTCATGTCGAATTTGCAGAAATCAGGACTGTGAAAATCCTATACAGCTCGGCAGAGTTTTTAGAACAGGGACCAGTTTTGCTTTTGTGTGTCACAAATGCCACACACTGGGACCTCAGGCAGACCATGAAAACATAGTACACAGACAAAACCAAATAAAGCCAACACCAACAAAACTCAGCCTCACGTGTATAGGAACCAAGACAGAGTTTTTTTCACCTCTTGGAGAGGGCTATAGTGTTGTGCATCCTCTTAGGACCAGTAGCATTAGAGTAACTTCTGCTTTTTTGCTTTATGGCTTTTGGAGCAACAGAGATTTTCCTCAACTAATGCCAATCTCTTTTTTAACCCCTACTGACCCACATGAAAATCCTGTGATAGAGATGCAGAAAATGTCACATAACTAAATCACTTCTCAAGTGCTCAAGTGCTCAGAAGCTGATTTAAATGTTCTGTATAATTTAGTTAACAATCTTGGTAGCTAGGGGACTGCTGGAGCAAGGGAAACCCACACATACCACCTTTCCTCTGCCTGCTTTTTTTAAAGATCTCTACAAGGAAGAGGGTTATTGTCCTATCTACAAGGTCAAGGTCACCAGAAGATCTTCCTGTTTCCAGCTCCCCTGACCACAGTATGAGCTGACTTGGATGTGTCACAAGGCAGCGGCTTGGGCCAGTGACTCAGGACACAGCTTTCACATAAACAGTGCTAATACTGAGAGAAATGGCAACAAGGGTGTGGATTCAACTGACAGATAAGACATCATGGGGTGGTGAGACATTAGCAATGTGTTTGAACATCAGCCCTTTGGTGGCAGCATGACAGCAGTGAATCTCATTCCTCTGCATCACTCAGGGCCCTTGACTTCTCAAGTCCTCCAGTAATATTCTTATTCCAAATGAGAAATAAATCTATAACTTGTGATGTAATTAAAAAGGCAGGCATCACGCTCTCAGTACTCAGGATATACTATGTCTCTGTTCCCCCTCAGCTGTGTTTGAGAAGGGCTGATGTGATAGAGCTTTCTAGTTGGATTTCTTATGCAGGTGGCGGTACTTTTTGCTGGAGTGGCTGTGTCTGTGTGCTTCAGTGTCTTCCAGTATTGCTACAGAGGGTCTGAAGCAGCCAGGCAAGAGATGCTGCACTGTGCCTTCTAATGCTACTTATCCTGTTGTCAAACCATTGTAGGAAGCCAGCACTTTCCCTGTGCTCCATCCGGGATAAGAGTCAAGGTCATGTGTCAAATCTAGACATACTTTGCCTGTGCTGATTTCTCCAGGGAACAGAAAGGTGTCTTAGCCTTATGCTGTGTTTTATTTTCCAGCTAGATTTAGAGGTACCATTTTGTATCAACTACTAGACTACTATTGTTTTGTATAAACCCTATGTAAAAATTTATCAGATAAATCATATACTGTCTTCTCTAGGGACAAAATGATCAAACTATTCCAAATTGAATATGATTATGCTGATTTTGCTATCAATCAAGTAAAAGATTTGACAACATGTGAAAGTTATCACTTCTACTACTGAAGCAAAGGGGATTATATCAATAGCAGGACCTTACATTTAGGAAGATAATATGTAAATCCATTCCAAGATCTTAAGTGCAGGCCTGTCAGAGAGATAAAAGTAGATATTAATGAGGGACATATTTTTTCCTTACCCTTTTTCTGGCAAGTCCAAAGAAAAGAGTATTACTGTAGTTGGATGAAAGCAAGAAACTATGTCATGAAGAGACCAGTCGTATTCTTGCATGCTGTCTATTCAGAGCACGATTTCTTCCTTGTATATAAATTATTCTTTTAAAGTGATTCTGTCATCCTCAGGCTGTGTTTTGTTGCATCCTAATTACTGCTTCTTTTGTGCTTCCCCCCCGCTCCATACAGCCATTGATTTATCAAATGCTTAACCATCTTTAGCAGGAAGGACACAGATCTGAGCTAGTAGAATGAAGAGGCAAAGATTCTTCAGAGTGTTATTTAAATATTAATCAAACACACAGCGCATACACGTTTTTTGCAATTACACCTACTGTATTGACTGAGTATGTGGTGCTGCTTGTTGTCACATGAGCTGCCAGAAGCATCATTATTTACCCACCAAGTACAGAAATCTCGTCTTCAGAAAATGAAGTGTATTTCTGCTCCCAAGCAGCACACCAGTGAATGTGTTGGCATGTGAACATGTCATACAAAAGGAGCTTAGTGCTATACTTTCTCCCCATGACAAAAGCCCTGTAGCAGGATTCATATTCAGACGAGTTAGTCTCAGCACATTGTGGGTTCAATGGTTCTGCCTCAGAACCATTGTACATTCTTCTTGTAGAACCTGTTAAAAGAAAATGGTCTGTATTTTATACACAACTTCCCACTTTAACATTTAACCAGGAACCAAAATTATTTGTGAGCCAAATGAGTGGCTGAGAATGGTGCCATTTTCCTTATAAGTAAGATTAATCTGAAGCATGGAGATGAAATGAGATGTCCACAAACACAAAAGATCACAAAGTAAAACTGAGACTCAAGAATGACACTTTTGTCTTTGTAAGAGTATCTTCATTTCACAAGCCTATTCGTCTGAAAAAAAAAAAAAAGAAAATCAGAAAATACTATCAATAACAGTCAGTACAGAAAACTGTTTTTTCCTGTTTTTCAAGGCAGAAGTTTCACTTCCTACATAAACTTAATAAAAGGTACTTATTCAGATTTGGAAACCTACTGTATAGTAGTTAAGTTTGCACCAAGCAATCCTAAATTATTCTCCTACCATAATTTATTCCTCTTCTATTTGAGGAGATGGAAAAGAGACTTATGTGAGTTTGATTTTCATGTATTGAAAATGGGACAATAGTAACTTCAGATTTATCTGTTAAATAACCTCAACCAAAATTCCATCAACAATACAAATACATACAGCATTGTTATGAAATAATGTCCAGGAAATTTTTGGCAAAATAATTGGGGGTGACAAAAATAGTCAGTTCCATGTAATGCAAAAACTTTTTTTTTGGCTCTGACACATGCTTGCTGAAGCAAACAGCCAGGGCAGTTCCTGCTTCTCAGCAGAAAGCAGCCTTGCTTCTCTGGCATCTTATTTGCAGAGGAAAATGAATTCCCTGTTTCAGACATTTGAATTCACAGTCCAATATCTTAGCACACACATGGCATATTTGACCATTTAACTGACATCTGTTAATTTTAAATAATTTGCTTTAAAAAAATCATGTTATATTGATGCCATCTCTTAGTTATCCAAGGAAACAAGGATGACCCAACCAAGCAGACATATGGCTTCTGTGGAAGATGCACAAGTTACCTGGGCAGACTATAAATGAAGAAGGAGACCATCGATGGCTCTGCTGATTGAGAAGTGCAGGAGGCTCTAGGCAAGTAGGACCTGGACCAGCCTGGTGCAAACACAGCCTCCCAGACACCCACACCATTGGTGGGACGAGCACCAATGTCGCACTTCACACTGAGTCTCCAGCCTGGATCATCTGTCGTGGGTCATCAAGAGTTGACTAATAGCCCAGATCAGTAATCACCTCACTTAGAAATTATACCAGCATTTATCAACTTGTGGTTTGCACAGATACTTGTGAGTACCTCTTAGTTAGGTCTCCTAGCGCACACTGAACTATATATTCATAGATACATGTAATACAAAGGAGATCTCTGAAACTGACTGGTGGTCACACAGAAAGTATTGGGAGAAAGAAAGCTCAAATTTCTGAACTGCAGACAACTAACTGAGGAGTACAGTACTACCACATATGAGCATACTTCATTATTCTCAAAACATTCACTATTATATCTGTTCCTTGAAGAAGATAAATGTAGCAGGAGATTTTCTACATTACTGCATGTAGCTCAGGTGTTACTGCAGTGAAAAAAGTAGGAAAATCTAATTTAAATATGGATCCCTCTTCCTGTTCCTTGAATACTTGTTTATTGGATACTTTAGATCAGTAATCAGCAAAGTTCACAAACAGCTCCTCTTCCTCCCATTCTTCAACTTTGTACAACTTTCTTAATTTTCACCTGAAGAAGGCCTTAGTTTTTACAAACTAAAAAATAATGAGACTATAAATAGAACACTAAACACCACTTTCATTGATGGCTATTTTTGAGCAAGCAATACACCAGTTAGACCTGTCAGCAGAATACTCTGTGGCAGTATTTCAAAGGCAATATATTTCTGAGAAGAGACTGTTTCTAAGAAACTGTACAGTTTTGGGACCCAGCAGATTTCCTTCAGCTTCTGCCAAGACAGTATGATGTATGTATCTGTTTCATTCATTTTGTATATGTTAATACATGATGTACATTTAAAAGGGAGTGTAAGAGGGATAGAACTCGGAAGGGGAGCTGCTTCTCCTAGGAAGCAGGAGAGCAGGTTGAGGGGGAAAGAGAGATTGCACAGCTAAGAGCAAGGAGCAGAAACAAGGTTCTACCTCTCGGGTGATGGAAAGAGATGCTTAAAACCCAGAGGCAAATGTGCAGAGGTTGCAGGCCTTCCAAAAAGCACTGCATTGAGAACCACTGTTTACATGGTGTACTGGGCAGGCTGAACTGCGCTTTTTATTTCTACTATACATAGCGTCTAGAGGTCCTCAGAGTGCCTTGTCACTCTGAGTTTTCTCTCTTTCTACTTTATATTCTGATAAAATTTGGACTTTCAGTATAAATACTTCTTGGCCTCTTTTAGGTTCTCACAGTACGGACAAGCTCCACATGAAGCTGTGTCTGAGTCAGGCAGGCTCTTCTCAGACCACAGGCAGCAGAATTGCTGTGGTGGATTGAGGATGATTTCAATGTATTCCTTACCCTACGGTCTTCCCTGTAATCTGAAAACCTTGTGCTTTGTTCTAAACCTGGATGTCTTCTGTTTTTTTAAATGCAGCATACGTACTTTCATATTTCCTCCTTAAACTTAAGAATTTTAAGAAATCTTACTTAATTTTAAGATTTCACTCCAGTCATCCACACTGTGTTCATATAAGAAATTATTTTATTCTCAGGCTCTGTAAAATAATCTTATCAATTAAGTAATAACTATCATGCCGTATTGCACTGTGGCAAATTGTGATTTACTGTTTGATTTAGGTTCACGCAGAGGCCATATAGCTTGGGCGTATGCTCTGGTTTTGTGAGGTTGGTAAGAATGCCTTGCCAGAGGATTGTTTGCTGCACATGCGGAAAGATCAAAATTATATTACTGTCTTTGTAATGCATTAGGAATCGTAATGAAACCATGAGGTAACAAAGTTTCTACCTCTGTCTACATAAAGGAATCTTTGCTTTGTTTTATATAGTTATGCCAAAGGCATTAAATTAAACATGCTGACATCTCTATCTCAGATGTTTCCTTCTGATTATTACAGATACTCTTTATTTATCATTCCAGTAAAAATCAACTGCCAGTAATATCAAGGGAACAACATTAACTCTGAGCTGGTTCATGGGATATTGAGATGCCATATTCCACTCTTCCTGCTTTTTATCACAAGGAATGATGGTATTAGTAAACAAAGCAAATGTACTCTGGTGCATGGAGATCATTCTGGACATCTCTGTGGATGGTGAGAAATATGTCTTTGAGAACAGACGTAGTAGCCTCATGCTTCTCCATCAACACAAAATCAGAAAACTGTACAAGTGTTACACCACTAAGCTTCTGAGCACTTTTGCGGTAGTCCTAAGTGTTTATGGCAATGTAATTCAGAATTTTTCTGAGTTTTGAGGTACTATTAATGACTCTGTAATCTTTCGTTGGAACCATTCTTGTTAGCTTTTTTTTTAACACGCTTATTTTATTAGAATTAAGGTGTTTTTATGTATTGTGAGATCTTCAGCATAGATTTCCAGCAGAGGGCAATCTTGTTCCTAGGTAGATTGCTCGCTTGGGAAGTTAACCCTCTAATAAACAGCCGTCCCCTCTGCATTTCAAATGGAGAATTAATCCAAGGGCACAGACTGCATTTTTTTTTCTCCTTGTAATTTGTCGGATGCTTCTGTAGCTTATTTGTTTACCTGATCGAAGAAAGTCTTAGAAGCTGCACAAAATAATGTCAGCTGTCACCTGTTCTACCTGCTTTTTTCAAGACAGGATTAATTATATTACAACAACTCTTGACTGATACTGCTTTTTAAAATCCTTAATGAGGGGGTAGATGAACCACCTATCTGGACTATCTATTCTAGTTCTTACCTGTCATGGATAGAAACACATTTTTAAATTTCCTTTGCTCTATTTTAAACCCAGTGCTTTTTATTTTATCTGTAGTGGACAACTGTTTAGCAACTAGGTGAAAAATTACTCTCTGTTGCTGCAGAAAAGAATCTTGCACTAGCACAGGCTGAATAAAACATCCCTCTAGCAAGCTGTGTCTGAATGCAGAGCACTGACATTTCTGACAGTCTAACTATCATCTTACTTACTTGGTTTATTAGTTCTCATGTCCTGCACAGTCTGCTTTGCTTTTGCCTTTTTTTCCCCCCGATTCTGTTTTCCAGATGCCACCATCTTCGTCTGTTTGTGTTCTGGACATCACAACTACCTGAACCACCTTGTGCTGTAGCCTGTCACTCACTCTTTCCGCAAGAGTCTTGTGTGACCTTTCTTAAACTTTTGCCATGACTAAGATCACAGCTGGCTGATATTACACAGCAACTGATTCGCCCACCCAACTGAATCATGAACTGCCTACAAATGATTAATGAGAGGCTGTTTTGCTAATACAATTAGTGACAAAAAATTGGGAAGATAGTAATGTCAACACTTGTCAGATACAGAGAATTTGTTTTTTTGAACTCAGCATGACAACAGCAGCACAGGATTTGGCTACTGATACCAGCCTCAGCTTTAAACTAAGTTTGCTTGGAGTTGGCAGAACCGGCACAAAACTTTGAATAGTTCAAATCACTTCAAACCTTCTGTGGTGGGAAAAACTGGTGGTTCTCTGGGCCCAGGATATTCTTCCTTTCCAAACTGGCTGCCTGGAATGCATGAGGAGGAGGAAGTGCAACCTGTTTAGCTTAGGGATGTATATGTGCTACAGCTGTCAGGAGATGCTATGAGTTTATTCAAACTTTGATGGACCCTGGCTTCTTCTGTCTGGTTTTGCACAAAGCTGTGTTATGAATACCTGCTGATTGCCTCACTTGAAACCTGAGACACTAAGAATCCTGTAAAACAGTATCTTAACCATTCCTACTAGTCAGGTTACTAGATTTCTCATGTGTAAATGCAATTCATGCTTTAATACACTAGTTGATGCTCTACGCTAAGTTGTGCAATGATCAGGTATGAATTCCCATACTGATTTGTACGTTTTCTTATACCAGGTTTTGTCACTGAGCCATCATTTTGGGAAAAAGTATAGGTGAGACAGAGCCTGAGCTGGATTTCTCCATGTCTGAGATCAAACCCTCTACCAGTTGTCAAGGCTTTTCAGATCTGGGACAAGGCAATGTGTGTGTACACAAGTGTGTGTGCATGTAGGGGAGAGGGATGTTTACTTACTTGGACAAGTTTTGAGTCACTGACATAAAGGAAAAAGCGCTCACAAAAGTGTGAGAAGGAAAGATTTAAAATTGAAATAAAATTACAATTCTACAGTTTTGATGGGAATTACGAAAATAGCTCTTTTCCTTTATACAGCATGGTGGTATGTTCTGATACATCTCATTGCTAAAACAGATGAAATCAATGAGCTTGTACGAACTGCATGCAAGCTTGCTGGAGCCCACCTGGAATAAAGTTTGCATGCCAGGTGTGCAACGCTTCATGCTAGTTTTGGGCAGGTGGAAGAAAAGAAAAATGGGAAAATTACTCAGTTGCTGAAGTAAATGAACAGAATCTTGGTCTAATGTAATATAAGTAAAACATCTCTATAGCAGTCTGAGTTGAACAATGCTATTCTTGACTGACAAGCTACACTCTTCTAATAACTTTAAGATAAAACAACTTGATTATTTCTCTTAAAAAAAGCAATAACAAAAAATTAACAGCTCTGAAACATAAAGAAGATTGTAATATTTGGAAATGACCCACTAGAAACCAAATTGAATGTGTAGGTATCATCTCACCCTATGGGAATTTTCTGCTTCTTTGTGCTTCGCAATAGCATGAGCAGGACAGATGCTTGGAAAGGTAACCAGGACCTTATTAGCTTTATTAGCTATTACTGGCAAAGATGCAGATCAAATTCAAGTCATGTGTGCACGGCCTGACTAAAAGATGCTTCTCTGTTTCTCTTTCCTTTGTATTCAGTACTTTGTCTCCTCTTCCCCCACCCCACCCTGGTTCTTGCTCTGAGATGCTCTCATTGAAGCTGCTACTTACATGATTTTGAAAGGTTCTACTATGCCTTCATATACTTGGGCAGCTGAAAAGTTTACAAATGTATGCATTTGTAAGCATGAGGCAAGGAATATCTTGTACCCACTTTAACTTTACACCTTGAGGAATTTATCATAAGGCTACAGGAAAGATGCACTTCCAAAGGATTTCCTGAGTTTGGGGAGCAAAATGCTATTCTAGCCCCTCCCAGCCAGATCTGAGGGCAAGAGGGAAATTCCTTGGGAAAACTTACATACTTGTGGAACAAAATCCAGAGTGAAATTCAAATGAATCCTCAGTGCAAACATGTTTTTGATTCAAAGGTATGTCTTGCTATCTGATGTGGTCCATGCACATGAAAAGAAAATGAAAGCCTTGCAGAAATGAGATTGACCTTAGTATGTCTGCAAGGACCCAGCTAAGCTCCATGATAGAGGCAGGATCCTCCATCACAAAAGGCCAAACTGTGTTATGAAGAGTTTGGTTGATGCGGGGACTGACAAGTCCAGGTAGGGACCATGATGCTAATTTTTTGTGAACTATACCCCAAGGTAATAAAGGAGAGAAATTAGTCCACTTCTCAGAAGACTCACAGATTGGTATAAGTCTGCTTTGGTTGTCCTTGCTTCCAGTGCCCAAACTGGATAGGAAGAACTTCTTTCAGGGCCATAACCTACATAAAGTACCTTATCAGCCAGTCTAATCTTTACTAATAACATGTTCAAATTTCTCCTGTGTGGATTCTATAGAGTGTTAAGGGCTTGCAAAAGGCTATCAGCTTGATGGGATACATATTAATACTTCATATATACAGTTCATGGAAAGTTATAAAAACCTTAAAGAAAGCTGCGACAACCAAGAAAATTTTGTATATCAGAGGCAGTAATCCCCTGTACAAACCTGCAGAAACCAGGGAGGAGGGAATTAGGAGAGACTTCAGAAGGAATTGCCTGTCCTGGATAGATGTTAGGCTGACAGACACGTGCTGGCCTGGTGTTCAGACCTGGGAGTAACATGCAGAAGCCATGGGTGTTACTGTGGGTTCTGAACTTCCAACCTTTTTGGCACAGACACATTGGAAGTACCATAGATAAGAAAGATAATGTAGCTAAGATATTCTGTTGCTTTATTTCTTTTGTTTCTGACTTTCTACCTCAAAGTTTGTCCTGCATTGTTGAAAAAAAACCCTTTGTCCTTCACTGGAGCTGGTGTTAGAGGTGAGAGTGGAGAAAATTGACTGAGACAGGGTACCAAATTTTTTCAGTTGGGGGATAATCAAATAAAACGGGCAGTGTGAGCAGCCTGAGAAGCATACAGATCAAAACATATTTAGGGGACCAGCATCTGGGGAGTTATCGTTATTGTCAGCATCCCTACTTCATCCCTAATTTTTTTTTCCTTTTTTTCATTAAAAACAGAGGACAGGCTGTCATGCGCAGTTTTCAGGAAACCATAAACTATTCTAATGGATCCTTGGGACACACTTTGTGTCCATATTGCTCTGACTCCCCTGAAAGGCTAGTTCTGCCTTGGCACTGCCCAGATTAAGGAAGAGAAAAACAACTCTGTGAAAGTCAGCTGTTCCCCTCAAAATTCCAGGTGCAGCAAGTCCCACTCTGCCTTTGATCTTTTTTCTCTGGTAGTGTTTTCTCCAATGTACTGCAGGGCAGTGCTCACTGGCCTGAGCACTCTAAAGAGGAAATCAATGGGCATAGATTTACAATTCTTCAGTGTAAGTTTTTAGAACTGAATTACATTTCAGTGAAAATCATCCTCTGTAGAGAGTCAACAAAAAGCAAGTTTGGCCTATTTGTGTGACCCACAGTTCCCACTGAAGTCAGGGAGAGTCTGGGAATAGAAAGAATAAAGTGTCTGTAACCAATGGGTCTACTGATATTTCTATAATAAGAACTGGAAGGATTAAATGTAGGTCCAAATTGAAATGAGAATTTTTGTGGTACTAGGTGCAACTGCAATAGTCAATGTAAACCCAGCTGAGTTTCCCCGGGGAATGATTTGATTCATATACAAAGGTAGAAAAATAAAAGAATCAAATAAGTTAAAGAAAATGAAGGCATTATCCAAAAGGATAATTGTTTGTGCTGTACCTCCAGCACAGGGGAACAGCACGTGGGAAGGACTAAAGAGCTGCATTCGATACTTTTGTCAATTCCCTCATCTGCTTTTAACAGTGTGAAATGCTGATTTGATTGTGCAGGTGGTGAAAATTATGGCTAGAGAGAAACAGGGAGTAATCCCCACCACGGTGCATGGCAAGCCCAGAGCCAGGTATACTTGTGTAGCTTGCTGTGCGTCTGCTTACACTTGAGCCCCATGGAGATCCCCTTCCCCTCCTCCCTGCTGAAGTTGGGAGCCCAAACAGGAGAAGGGATATCAAGTGGCAGCACAGAGCCCTGTGCCAAAATCCAAGAGATTTCAGTCTCAAAATACAATAACATAACTAGCATTCCAGATGAGGTGCAAGAGGAATCAGCCTAAGAAAGGATTAGTTCTTGCTCCACTTTCCCATAGTTAGGCAGGGACAGCAGTAGGGGTACCCAGACTGCAGCTCCAGTGTGCTTGAGAAGTGCTGTCTTTAGGACACTCCCTGGGATTTTCTCAGTGGGAAGAAACCAAGTCCTAGACCTCCCCTCCTTCAGGAGTATGAGTAGGAACTTGCAGTAACAGAATGTATTAAATCCATTAAAATGGCATAAAAGGCTATTCCTGGCCAAAAGGGGCACAATACAGCCTCCTGTGTTTCCGAAGATGTTTTATAAAGGGCAGAGTCATTATGAGTTTGTCAGAAGGCTGCTTATGACGATGGAGCTCTGACCTGCAGCGCAGGATGCTGCCTGTAGGTTCTTGTGAAAAGCAGACCAGACAATCACCATTTGACTTTAGTGTGCCCAGTCAAGAGTTTCTTAGTAGTAAAAGTGGGGGCTGAAAGTAAAATTATATTTTAGGGTTGAGTCTAGTCCATCTCTGAACAAAAGGACAAGAAAGCATTCCCAAAAAAGAGTGGTGCTCTGCAACGATATCCCATGCTTTGTCCTCTGCAGTCTTTGCTTTATTGACCCATTTGGAAA
This sequence comes from Rhynochetos jubatus, assembly GCA_027574665.1. NCBI lineage: Eukaryota > Metazoa > Chordata > Aves > Eurypygiformes > Rhynochetidae > Rhynochetos > Rhynochetos jubatus. The sequence goes on from CM050650.1 coordinate 55,885,303, forward strand.
GGATAATTGATTAGAAGCCTATCTGAAAGCCAAGGTTGCAAGCAAGGAACAGTAGGATAGTACAGCCATCCAAAATATCAGTGTTTTAATTAGAGCTTAAATTTTCTGGGCCTCATAGAACTGCAAGCCTATCCTGAAAAATGTTAAGGTGAATAAAATTGAGTAGAAGATTCATGGTGATGTCAGTACTTCATGACAATGTTGATCTAGTCTAGAAGCACACCTGCAAAGGCATGTAGGGTAAATACACTGCCCCTCCAACAGGGTTTGATGGGCAGCAGCAAGGGCTGGGTTCAAATTTAATGTTGCTTGGAGTCCCCACCCAGAAACCAGCAAAAATTTTATACTCAGCTTTGTGGTGCTCAAGGAGCTCTTTCTCCCCAAGTGCAAGTATGAATCCCATAGCTAACAATTTTCCACAGAAGGGAGAAAAATAAGAAGTTAGATGAGGAAGGTAATAATAACAAATTCTTAAAGTGCAATTATACCAATAATCATTTACATCTCCCCTGCTGGAAAGAAAGCAGAGGTTTGCCTTCCCCCTCCTGCAGTGACCTGCCCAAAGTTTAAGCCTGCTAGACACTGAGGCCTGACTGAGGCAAAGGTGTCTGTTGGTGAATAAGGGGTGCCTCTGCTCGCAAGCAGGTCCCACTGGCCATGCCTGGCACCTCTCCTCTCCCTCTGCTGTGTGCTGCCTGCTCTCCATATCCTTGGGCCATTCACTCTCTTTGCCTCTCCAGCACCTGCACTGGCTAATTCCCACAGCTTGGACTCAGTGTCATTATTTTGGGTTCTGGAAACAGCTGTGCAGCGCCATAACTTTAGGGGAAACTCTTTAACAGCTGTTACCTTGCAAGAAACTGTTGAACCTAGTCTTATCTTGCCCTTTTAGTGCTCTAATGGCTGTATCACAGTCCTGGAGCTGCTACTTTCTGTTCCAGTGGTCAGCTAGGCACAGCATGAGCTGTTCTGCTCTTCTGTACGCTATAGAAGTTACTCATCTTTCTCTGTCTAATGAATATAATTTCCTCTTGTGGTGAGTCGAACCTTCTGGAGGCCAGGTGCCCACCAAAGCTGCCTTATCACTCCCCTCCACAGCTGGGCAGGGGAGAGAAAATATAACCAAAGGCTCGTGGGTCAAGATAAGGACAGGGAGGGTTCATTACTGTAACGGACAAAACAGACTCGACTGGGGAAAAATTAATTTAATTTATTACAGGTCAAATCAGAGTAGGATGATGAGAAATAAAAACTAAATCTTAAAACATCTTTCCCCCACCCCTCCCTTCTTCCTAGAATCAGCTTTGCTCCCGATTTCTCTCTCTCTTACCCCCCAGCAACACAGGGGGTTGAGGAATGGGAGTTGTGGTCAGTCCATCACACATTGTCTCTGCTGCTCCTTCCTCCTTATGGGGGAGGAATCCTCAGCAGGAGGACTCCTCACACTCTGTCCCTGCTCCAGCATGGGGTCCCTCCCACGGGAGACAGTCCTCCATGAACTTTTCTGACATGAGTCCTTCCCACGGGGTGCTGTCCTTCAGGAGCAGCCTGCTCTGGCGTGGTTCCCCCGTGGGGTCACAAGTCCTGCCAGCAAACCTGCTCCAACCTGGGCTCCGCCCACCATGGGGCCACAGGTCCTGCGAGGAGCCTGCTTCATCGTGGGCTGCCCACAGAGTCACTGCCTTCTTTGGGTACTGCCCTGCAGGTGGGTCTCTGCTCCCCCGTGGCCATCCATGGCTGCAGAGGCACAGCTGGCCTCAGTATGGTCTGTACCATGGGCTGCTGGGGAATCTGTGCTCCGGCATCTGGAGCACCTCCTCCCCCTCGTTCTCCACTGCCCTTGGCGTCTGTAGGGTTGTTCCTCTCACATCTCAGTCTCTCTCTCTGCTACAATTTCCTTTTCCCACTTTTTTCCCCGTCTTAAATATGTTATCCCAGAGGAGCTACCACTGTTGCTGATGGTCTCAGCCTTGGCCAGCGGCAGGTCCATCTTGGAGCCAGCTGGCATTGGCTCTGTTGGACACAGGGGAGGCTTCCAGCAGCTTCTCACAGAAGCCACCCCTGTAGCCATGCCCCCCACCCCCCCCCCCCCCCCCCCAGAAAAGACTTTGCCATGCAAACCCGATTGATCTTTTTAACAGAATGCTTCACAAACATGATAACACTGCACAGACAGAATAAACATGCTGTCCCATGGCTCTTTTTCAGTTAATCCCACTTTGCTCCACCAGTAGTCAACATAGTGTTCCTTCTTGATTGAGATCTAATCCCATCTTGAATTTTGAGGGGATCTATAAAAGTTTGGCATTCAATTCAGGTCTTATCCAGGATTATGAATGTATCTCTAAACTTTTTAGAACAGCAATAAAGTTTGTGTCAGTTGCAAAAGTAAGTGAAGTTTTCCAAAGTAACCGTCCTATTCTTAGAAATATGCAAGGAAAAAAATCTTATTCCTCCACACTGCGAAACCATGTGGGGGAGAAAACAATCCTAGCTATGTTCTTTTTTGTTTTCAGACTTCTTCATTCTTGAAAGCATTTGTGAAAGAGCTAGAAACGTACTTTTCTTAATGGCAGATTAATGCATCTTTAAAGTGGGCATTGGGAATGGGAAATATTCAAGACTTAGTAATACTAATGGTTATCTCTGACCATAATCATTTAGGATATAGTAATTCACATTAATTATTATGAGGATTTACAGTATCTGTAACTCACTGGTAAAAGGCTGGGGCATGCAAGGCTTACTCCATTAAGAACATGGCAGAAGCTACACCCTTGTTGTAATAGGTGAGTTTGCAAACATGTATGCATGGAACATTAGCTTCTATAAACAGAACAAGTCTGCATAAATCCACAAATCATACTGCCCACAGAAGCAAATATTTGGCAGTTTTATAACATACCTTGGGGCTGGTGGGTGGGTGATTCTGGGAGGGAATAAAGACATTTCCCTTGCATCGGTACAGAAACAGGTATCAAATGCAGGCTACTTTCTGGATGTTGTTGAATTATGTAGATTAAAGAAAAAATGCCATATAGTGAGAGCAATCTGAACTGCTGCTTGTGTTGTAAAGTTCATGTGTTATATACAAAGATCTTAGGGTTTGTTCATCTTTTATCGAGGGTGCCATCTTAAACACATTTTCTGGCAGGAAAGTCCTTCAGAGTTAATGAAATAACTTTGCTGTGTGTTTTTGCTGTATTTCAGAGCAGATAACAATAGCCTTCACAGTGTCCATGGTGGTTGGACTGGTGATTGGAGGGATCATCTGGGCATTGTTCACTTGCTTGTCCCGTCGCAGAGCTAGCGCCCACATTTCCCAGGGGAGCTCCTCAGCCTTCAGCCGTCGATCCAGACCCTCCTCCCATGGCCACACTAGTGGCAGGACTGGATTTTACCGCAACAGCAGCTGTGAACGTCGGAGCAACCTCAGCCTGGCCAGCCTCACCTTCCAGCGGCAAGCCTCCTTGGAGCAAGCCAACTCTTTCCCCAGGAAGTCAAGCTTCCGTGCATCCACCTTCCACCCCTTCCTGCAGAGTCCTCCTCTCCCGGTGGAGACGAACAGTCAGCTGATCACCCTCACTCCCACAAATACCACGACAACCCTTGTGGGAAGCACCACCAACAGCTTAAGTCGACCCGAATTCCACTGGTCTAACAACAGCCTCCGTATCTGCCACTCCACACAGACCCCACCTCCTGCCTACGAAACCATCATAAAAGCTTTCCCAGACTCCTGAACTGTTTGTCCTTGCTGCAAACATGCACGTGGATTTTAGGAGGAACTTCAATCATCTCAAGAATTTTCTGTGCATGATGAAGATCTCTGAGAAGTCTCTGGCTGCTGTTGTGGAGGAGACATACATTGCCAAGAGGCGGGTAGCAGCGAGTTCTTAGGGCACAATATTCCACTGTCCAAGGGATCATTTGTCTTCGCACTGCTGGCTTTAATTTACCGCTCTGCCATATGCTTGCATATTTATAGTGTTGTATCTTTAATTGTAACCACGGTATCTTTACTTTAGAGGAAAGAAAATGCTGCCACATAAAATCCAGATACTTTCTTGAAGAAACAGACCATGTTAGCGATTGCCAATATACATATTTCTGCAAATTTCACTATTCTGTTTCTTTCAAAAAAAACCCCAAAAGTTCTGGTTTTACAGATTTTCCCAAGGATGTTAAATTTTCAGAGAACACCTCCCATTACCCACCTTCTTCCTATAACCACAGCACATGTTCTGTCTGATGCACATCTTCTTAGATGCAGACCTTACAGAGGATTTAACATCACAATCCTGGCTGTGGTCATAGGCATTCTGTTCTGATGATTGTAGTGGATCTTAAAAGACTCTGTGTTAGGGCTGCTTGTATAAAATTTCCCACATCATGTTGAAGTTTTTCCAACTTCACATATTAAATGCATGGTAACAATTATAAAGAATTTTCTGTTTGCAGCCAGCAGAACAGGTAGTCAGCTTTTAATACCCAGTAAAGCTCTATGGGAGCAGAACTCTTCATGCTTCATTTTTTTAGTTCTGGTTATCAAGATAAGCAGTATGAATGACAACTATTTTTTAATTAAGTTTCCTGTTTTGCTATGGGATTACTCATTTCCTTATTTCAAATTGTTTTTCTCAAATTGTACCAACGTTTAATTCTTCCTGGGAAATTACTCACTGAAATTTTGTCTTTCTCTAAAGCAAGACTTTAGACGTCTATGGCTAAATACTGGGATTGTACAATTAGTTGAACTACAAAGATGAAGATGGAATACTTAGTTGAGGTTAACATATATTCTTGACTCTTCTATGTGTATCATGCCAAGCTACCCCCTGGCTTAGCAGAGACTAATTGCACTGACGTGAGAGAATTCCAGGATTTGGAAATAGCACAGACAAATGGGGCATGATTTAAGACTCATTGTATCGGTTTCCAGTTAAATATTTCATGTTCAAACAAAGGGCAAAGAATTTCCACAAGCAGAGGGGCTGTCCTACTCCTCACTTACAAATAAGCCCGTTGTTCTTAAAAGGGCTGGGCAGCTGCCAGCTGTAGGACTCCTGACCCTGAGGGTGCTGGTCCTGTGCTTCTGTAGAGAGAAAAAGTCCTCATCTGTCTTCTGGGAGGGACAAAGATTCAGCAGCCTTTGATAAGGGGCAAAAGGCTTAACACCTTACCTCCTGGGCTCTTGGAGACTGGCAGCATGCATCCCTTTGCTGAGCTCAGCATCCCTCGGGAATTACTGGTATTGAACTCTGAACGGCAATCTTCCAGCCCAATATCACCCCATTTGCAGATATTACTACAAATACTGAGCTTACAAGTGTTACTTACTGTAAACCACAAGTATTCCTTATGGTAAAGGCAAATTAATTTGCATGTATTTACTGACTGGCTTTCATTGTTTTATTTTTAGTGTGCAACATTTTTCTTTCTGGAGAGATATATGCCATTGCTGAAAGAACAACAATTTACAGAGTTTACAGAGTATTTCACTGCAGACACTATGGGTTCTAGTACACCGAGGACTTGCTGGGAAGACTGCAAAATTGCATTTGGTTGGTTGCATACTACAGACTTAATACAGTAGTCCTCTGGAGAAAGAAAGTTGTGCTATTTCATTCATTAATAATATTTTTTTTCATTTAGAGTCTCACAGAGTCTGGTGTACTTCATTGCATCCACAAGTGTGTTCACAGTGTCCGAGCTCTAAAACAGGTGATGCCACCTATTCTAAGGTGCCTATGAAAAGCAGAATTCAATCCTGCTCCCTTTGCTTATTGAGTTTCACCAACTTTTTGAAGAGGCAACTTAGTGTTGACCAGTGTGAACCAGCAGGCCAAAACTGGTTGTTGCTTGAGAGTGAAATCATTTTAGATGAGTAAATCTTTACTCCTGGACAGTAAATGAACATTACATTACAGTAGAACTTTTCACAGCATATTATTGTTTGTATTACACTATTTTTAGTAAACAATGTAGAAAGGGAAGATTAAATGTACTGTATTTTTTTTTCCTTCCTAAATCTTTACGGGATATCAAAACATTTTGTTATATCCCCTGGATTAGGGAGATTAAAACGATAGGTTGTTTGGTGCATAACCAGTATGGTTGTCAGATATCTAAATACTAGTTTAAAAAATGACTGAAATGAAGGTTTTGCAAGAACTCTGGAAGCTTCAGAATGTGAAATAAAGTTAGATGTTATAATCTCAAGTTCATGTTTTTCCTTAAAGGTGAATGTGTTGATTTTCATAAAAGATCCGTTAAAGGGAAGAGTATCGTCTTTAATTATGCAAGCTGATACAGTTGGAAATGTGAGTGAGGACCTGGTCCTTCCTCTGTGCCTCTGGGGGGACACCCCAGAACTGAAGTTTTCATATAACATCAGAATTGGAACTTGCCACATGAGAACACCTTCCAGGGATTACAAGTGAGAGTGTTTCTCACAAATAACAGTGCTTGCAGATTTTAAATCCACTGGCTTCCAAGTACTTAGACTTCAATCCACAAAGCACTGGAGCAACTGCTTGCTGTAAGCAGGTGGATAATCACTGTAAGGTTCAGGCTCAAAGGGACTCACGCGCATTTTATTACACTAGGACCAAAGCAAATTGCACAGGATCAACTCCCAAATCAAACTGTGGGATTCAGGAATCATTGGGAGTTTGATATGCAAAAGATTATACTTGCTCATTGTAATGGTCTTTTCTAGCCTTTTATTTCAAATACTGGAAGAAGAACTAATTAAAAAAAAAAAAAAAAGAGTATTACTGCAGATTTCAAGATTTCAAAGCATTCACAAGCAATGTGTTAAGCTTCAGATTTTTTTTTGCACGCAATGCATTTTCACAGTGGGAGGCAATGATTAAAAGGGTGTTCCCAGAATCACACAGGTAATGATAGGCAGAGCTTTGATCAACCTCCAGATACCCTGATGCATTGTCCTGAAGTGAGCAGAGCTCTTCATAAAGAGAAACAGCATTCTATTATTTTCCCTGTGCAGAAAAACAATTGCTCCAGTTCTGGTTTTGTATAGACGACAAAGCTTGACAGCTCTCTGTCTGAGAACGGTTAAGTTGCAGAGTATTTACAAAAGTAGCTCGTGCTATATTCCTTGACCATTCCCTACCGAAGAACTGCTGACTTCTTCAGACAGCTACTGATTACCTACTGTAACATACCAAACATGCAGTATCTTTGCCAAATAAAATTGTTAAAGTTCAATTGTAATTTACCATGAAGTTTTTGAGTCATCTCCACATCCATTCTTAAGTGTAAACTGAAAACTACGTTTACTGGAAATATCCTCTCAGAGGTGAAATGACACACGCCAGATCCCTGACCTATAGGCACTTGATAAAATTAGGTGATGTCTATGATGCAGTACAGCTTCTGGAGAAAAAAAAAAAAAAGAAAACACTAATTGGAAATTTACCTCTGCCAAGTCTAGAGCAGATTAAGGAAAACAGCGTGATATAACTTCACAAAGCAGAGAACAGAATTCTATAAACCAGCCTTATGAAGTGTTTTAAAACTCAGGTAAAATACCTATATTTTCATTTGGGTCTCCTAATAAAAGTGAGTTTTCAAAGGGGTTGTGAGTTTGGAGTTTCTGTATGACTTTGTGAGGCATTATTTATCTTTTTGAATGCTGAAAAGGATGACCAGACCCTCATCTTTTTCTCAGTGGAATATTAATAGTGACTATAATTGACTCAGTATTTTTTATCTAGCTGTGCTAGAGAGTTTAAAGAAAACTACTGCAGCAGTCAACAGGTGAGCTACTGCTGTCAGCATCTCTTTTTGAAGCACACGGCAGCAATGAGGAGACTTTTCCAGCTTCATTTTCTGCTTCATACTGTAGCAGCAGCACCAGTGACTCCAGTGAGGATCTCTGGCCTGGCTGTGCTAGGTGGGGGCGGTAAGTTATTCCGTGCTGTTGCCCTCAAACAGTTTGCAGCCTGAGGAAGCAATTGGAGAGAGAAGTCTGGTTTGTGTGTCTCGTTTCTGCTTTTAACGTCTATGGAAGCTTTTGGCTCCTGTCAGATTTCTGACGCCGTTACCGGACGAGGGTGGAAGTGTCTGATGGGCATGGACTGGATCGCAGAGCTATTTCAGTAAACATGTTTCCTCTCTGCTTTCCCGGTGACATTCTGCATCAGAGATATGTTTTCATCTATTTAGCAGCAGAATCAAGTGATTGTGTGCTAAGAGCTGTGAAGGAGCAGTTGCACTATTTTAGAGCAAGGAGTTCTTTCAAACAAGAGTAGTTTAATCATGAAAGGGATTACGCACAGTGATGGGACTGAGATAGCAGGAAATTGGATTTGCTGATTTAGGACGTAACTGTCTGATGTGCCTGTGACTAGGGACAGTATGGAAAGGCACTGGAATGCAAAATTATTCCTATGTAGTTCAGGGCGGACCTTCATTCATATTGATCTGCTTTATTTTATGGCAGCACATTGATGACTACACAGGAAAGGTGATGCTGCTCTCTTGTTCCAGCTTGACAAGAGCACAAAGCACAGCTGTCAGTAACTTGCATTTCTTGGGATATGTATGGAGAAGTTGCTAATGATTAGCTGTGCACTGAAATGGGATGAATTTTCAGCCTCTAGACTGACCAGTCTAGGGCTTGAGCTGGAGCACACTGGAGAGGCAAGGAGGAGACCCATTCTCTGCCCATGCTCTGTTCCTGTGCTGTATATCCTGGTGATCTTTTAGTTATTTTTGTAGGAGGGAAGAATTCCCTTAAACCTTTTCTAGAAGGACTGTAGAATTTTTTTTCTCATTTAGTGCTCCTCTATTTAGTTCCCTAGTAAGTTCCATCTCTCCCTCTGGATAAGTATCATGATAAAAATACACAGGTCTTCACTCTATCCCATTCTTTTGTTGTTTTGCCAAGTAAGAGAGAAGATTACTTTGTTATCCATAGAATCACTTTGAGGAATTGATTGGGTTGCGTGTGATAAGCTCTCCAGCACTAGTTTGCCAGCATCAAAGCACTGATTTTTTTTTTCTTTTTTTTTTAATCCCTTGGGCAGATGTCATGGAAAGATACAGACACCTTTTTGTCAGTACTAAATGACAGATGCCCTTTAGTAAAACTTTGAATTTCTTTGCAGAATTCTTATAAATCTACAATTCATGATGCAGGTATTTTTGAACATTTTGAGTAACATAAAACTGACTTTTGAAAAAATTCCCGCACATTCAAAACCATATTTTTGGGTGCTTGTATATACACTAAATAAAATCTTTCAAAGCGTCTAAATGCTTCTAGGCATTGAATCACTTCTGAAAAGGAAATTGAACATTAAATATGTTCCCACATCATGTGACCATGTTTGAAATATATTAGCTTAAAGAAAATTAAACACTCTCTGAGAGACCAAAGATAAGCATTTGCAGATTTCGTCTCTTTCACCAACCCAGCGAACCTGCTCTAGGCCAGAGATGTCCCCAGTAAAACCAGAAATATAGAGGACGGAAGCAGGAACAGAGAAAGCTCAGTGTAGGTTAAGACAGGCTTTAACTAATCCAAGTAAGGTGGAGAATGGCAGATTTACCATGACTTTGCAAAGTAAGTGAAGTGTGACTGTGTTTAATGTCCTGATAGTGTTCCTGAAAGATGTCTGAAAGGCTCTCTCCTGATTCCGTCACCCCTAATCCATAACAAAGTATATGCATCTGCATGCCTTCTCTCAGACATTTTGTGGGTACTGAAGGCTAGATATCATTGTGTACATTTAAATGCAATTACTTGGTTCACAGAGATATAAATAGGTGTTCCTGCTTCTTTCAAGGCACTTGTAAGACATGGCTATGTGATTTAAAAGCTGCTTCCAGTGTTGGGCATTACAAAGATTTCAAAACAGAGCAAGTATGTTTCAGACAATCTTGTTGAGCTTGACATTGTACTTAAAATCTGAGTCATTAGTGATCAAAAACTTTCAAGGGTAACTGTGCATTATTCAATACAACATAACAGTGAATCAAAAGAAAGTAAGAAATATGCTGTATTATATATATATATATATATATACCTGTCCTTTAGGGGTAGATTTGCAAATGGGGTGTGCTAGACACACAACGGAGGGCCTTGCTACAAAAGCCCAATCCAGTAAAACAGATTGTTCACACTTAAGTCTTAAGCCTCCAAATGCTCTGGCTGACCACTGATGATTTAATCTATATTGCTCTATTATTGCCTGCAATGAGATTACTCATATATTTAATAACTTTGCTGAATCAGAATATAATTCCATAAACCACATCATTACAGTTTAAGAACTAGTTTAAGCCTAATTTGAGAACAAACTTCCTATCTGCCAAGTGATTTCTGTTTGTTGAAAGTTTAGTCTCTGTGAAAACATGATTACTCTGTTCATCTCACCTAACAGTCACTCTTTGAGCATGTAAAATGTTCTGTGAGGACATAAGGGTGATGCTTACATCATTATGCAGACACATGAGAGGCTGACAATGGAGGTCACAGTGAATCAGTGCTTGGCCACCCCTTTCTATTATTTGATGTGAGAGCAGGGTTAGAAACTCCTGAATCACAGTTTTGGTCTAGTCTTGGCACTTCTGTTGTTCAACAGAGGTTTGTTTTTGTTTGGGTTTGGTTTTTTTTTTCATCATCTCATCTCTCTGGATGAGGTGCCTATGAAATAGAATGACAGCAAGAAAGACTAAAGAGAAGTTTTTCTAGAGTCTCACACTGCTAAAGATAATTTATGAGCACCATTTGGGGGGACATTTTAGACATGGGTTTTGAAAGCAAAGCTGAGCAACAGTTCTAACTTCTCTTCCCTGGCTGTGGAGGCCAACTTTACAGCCATCCTGCTTGTAATTCAGACTGTCTGCATACAAACTGTCCCCAGCAGGACAATCTCTTACAGACTTATAAAAAGATTGTCTCTAATCTCTACTGCCTCTAGACAGCATTGAGAAAACACATTATATTCTGATAGATCCTGAGAGATCTCGCTTTGGGTTCAGCTTCATCTGGAGCTGTCAGGAGCACAAAGCAGAAAGGAGTCTGGAATTGTTTTAGTAACTCCTGCTTATAGCTTATTTTTGTATTCTTAAATTTCTATCTGACATGCATTGCTGAGTGACTTTGTAACTTTTTCACTATTAGGACAATTATATTGGGCTATCTCTTACTATGTGCACAAAGTCTGCAAGCAAAATTGTATGCAACCTTATGAGTACGCAGAGCTATTTACTGGGTAGTGTACGTGGGAGGTAGCTAGGAGTAAAACATGACTACACTGAACATTGACAAGCTCTTCAGCTTCCAATCTGACAATCAGTAAGTTTTTCCTAGCTGGACAACTGTCATTCAAGTTGGGAGATGCAGCCCTTGTTGCTGCCTGGAAGAGACTAATCCTTGACCTGGGTCACAGGTTGTGCTGAGAATGAGCTTTCTGAGCCATGAAACTCTGGATGGAGCATTGTTCATAAGGAAATAGAGACGAAGACAGGGCTATGGATTCAGCTTCACTTTATGCTACCCATTCTCTCAAAAAGTGTAGCTATATTATTCAACGTATTTGTTCCAATATCTGAGAGAAGGCTAAACCTCCTTGAGCCAACTGTTCTGTTACCCCTTCGAGGCCTCAGGACACAGTGGTCAAAATTACCACACTCATTGAGTGATGTCAATAGACAAAGAAATTCCCTTTGGATATGAACTTCTAAACATTCTGGAAAAGTCCATGCGGAAATTCCCCCACCTGAGCTGATGCCACTAGATGCAACCAGACAGCATCTCTCAAAACAAGAGCAAGGAAGGATTCCTGCAGCAGATGAACTTTGCTGCCCTTTCCACACCCAATGTTGTGTAACGTAATTTACTATTGTGACATTGTGTGATACTATGTCCCTTGAATATTTTCCTATTAAACCAGAAAATGTCTTGGGTAAGATAAAAAATTATCCGTGACTCGGAGAGAGAGAATTGTACTTAAAACTTGTACAAAATAATTGTCTACTACCATGAAATGATCATAAAAAAATCCTCTAGTTACTTGCTGGAAAATAGTTATACAGTTATTTTTACTGTGAAACTATCTATGCAATTACATGATTAACCAGAAGCAAGATTCAAATCTAGATCAATAATTCATAAATTCATGCTTTGTTACAACTTGGGCACAAGGTTTAGCAAATTTCAAGGTGCTAAGGTCCATGGCTTATGTTCAACAGCTAGCAACATTTTAATATTAACACTCAACACAAATGAAAACACTTCATTAGTTGTTTCAGCACTGGTGTGGAATGTTTTCTTTTTACTGCAGAAAGCACTTTCATTCACCTGTCAAATTCAAAACTCAACCAAATAGCAGAACATAATTATACACATACATGATAACAGCTCATGTGATGGCTATCAAAGGTGTTGCTGTGACTATTAATCCCTTTTATTTTTGTGACGATCTTTGACTCCCAAAATCCCTTAGCATCCTACTAGTATTGGATCTATTTATGTGTACTTAACAAAGTGGAATATATTGACTGCAGTGCTACATTCACTGGAACATTCTTAATGCTTCATGTAGGATAAAAAGAATAACGAGTCATTGATGTATTGGCCAAGAAGCCAATTAAACAAGATGTAGGAGTTCATTGTTTGTTCCGGTGACCTGTAGAGTTGAACTAAATGATAAACTAGGTTGGAACTGTATCTTGTCCATGAACACTACAGAAATCCTTCCATAACTAATATCAATACCAGTTATGTCCAAATTATATAGTTTATTAAGGATGGTGAACTAACAGGTTGATACTTCCTTCTATATGGCTTCTTCACAGAAACTTAATGTGAATATAGCTTTTCACAGCCATAACATGCATTAGGCTTAGAGTAGTGCTAAGAGACAGCACGTTACACTGTGCCCTTTATACACATGGACAGTTTTAGAAAACCTCCCTCAGCTCTTTTTTGATGAAGACAATAGTGGTAATTGCTTGAGACTGAAGCATTTTTAGCTTGCTTCTGCCATAGCTTTTAGATGATTGCTTTTTTCAGCTTGGTAAATAAAGAACTTGTGATGATTAGGTCAGTTTGAGGGATAAAGTTATCCTGGCATAATTAGCATCTTACGATGTGCCTTCCAGCCCAACTGACGTGGGTTTTTCTATATCCTGAGATGATACGTCTGCTCTCACAAGCTTCCAGACAGTGCAATAGTAGCAATGCTCAGTGGGGAACACAAAAAGAATTTGGTTATGTTGTCTAGAATGAGGATCTTGTAGTATACACAGGGAGAAGGATCTATGCAAAATTGGAGAAATATCCCAGTCAATTCATCATAGATGTTATGGTATATACCCCAAGAAAGATTCCAGTCGTACAGTTACCAGTATATAAATGGACTAAATCCTCTGATAATGCATGAGGTTTCTGAAGTCAGTGTAGGAAGTAGGTAAGAAGGCAAGGGACTTTGAGCAGCTCAGCTGCATCTGGAGGTGTGCTCCTAGCCATTAGCATCATTAGTTTCTTGGATTCCCCAAGCTTATGAAAAACTTGCAGCCAAGCTCCTTAAGAAGATGAGTGTCAACAGTTAGTCAAAGATAAGGTGCCCCAGACATGGGGCTTTCCTTCTAACTTTTGAGCTCCACTGTGGCGATGTTGTATGGGTTTTTTACTTTTAACAGGCAATCTGAAGGGATTCTGGAAGTTATTTCCATTTTGTATTCCTTTTATACAGGTAGAGGCAAAAGAACATCCATAGGGTATCATATAGTACAGTTGAGAGGCCCAAAAACATGGGCCAAACATAGGGATACAGATTTGAAAGACTGTTCTTAGTATCTGTTTAAATAATTAGATAATAGCTTAGAGAAACTTACATATGTTGGAATACCATGAAAAAGACAATGATTTTTCAAAGGTTCATAATAGAAATTCCACTTTTGTATAGAAAAGTCAATTTATGTAGAAAACCTCAAAACCCTGTGAAGCAAAAAGTTGACTGAAAATGGTGGGGAAGTTGAGTCTGAATGCTGTGGCATCTAAAGACATATATTCTTGACATATACAGAGGTTATTTTAGATTTTCAGAGAAGAGGAATGGACTGGGGCAACTTCAGGAGGAGAAACACATTTCTGGTGATGAAAATACCATCTCATCCTCTGCTGAAGGTTGAAGATTATAACTGCTGGTAGGAATAAGACATATTTCTGATAGCTTGTTAAAAACAAAGAATACCCAACATGACCAAATAGGAAAATACCCTGCCTCCTGACAAGCTTTGTGTCACTGTGTGATTTTCTGGGGTTTAAGGTGAATGAAATTATTTAAACAATTTTGGTTAAGCATTAAAAGGAGATTTATTTTTGAAGAAAATCAGAAATATTAAAGCCTCTGTTAAAGCTTGCATAGTCACAGATCTTCCAGATGAATGACTGCAGAATACACTTCTCTGATATTGAGAAGGGGGTGGCAAAACCACTAAAGAATGAGAAGGACTTTGGACTGACGCTTCTAGGACAGCTGTATACCATGAACCAGATGGACAAAGAGCAGTAGGTCAAACACTTACCAAACAGCATAAACACCTGGAGGACAAAATGTCTATCCCAAACTGCTTCGGAGTCCTTGAGAGAAGCTGAGATAGCATTTTGGGGTCAAGGAGTAGGGGGTATGAAAACACAGAACTAAATGACAAGCAATAGTTTTCCTAGATGGCATGATAGACAGTGGGAAAAGACCCTTGGGGGTACCACTGGAGTCAGTAGCTCTCCTGCATGTCTTTTGCTCATCATGGTATCCACTGGGAAGTTTTAATCAGCATGTCTGTCTGTGTTAATGACATGGTGGAACATATTAGTGCAAGAAGTGGAAGAGTGGTTGGGAGATATGGGCATAATCCAAATGTTCCGGTGATTTTGAAAACTGATTTTGAAAATGGTTAACCCACAGAGTCATAATACAAAGGTTCCACCTGGAACCAGAGGGACGTGTACAAGTGTTGTACATAATAGGCATGTTTGTTATTATAATTCACTTGTTACAGGAGTTTACTCCGGTTAATGACTCTACTCTGAGGATCCACACTTGTGACCTGAAAGCAGGGCTAAAGAAAGGAGAGAGGAAATGAAGGATCCCCTGTTCCACCTGCATGTCATCTCCCTCCTGCCACCCCCAGCCTGGGAACTGAAGAGACAATCACTCCTCTGCTGAATGTTTCTGCTGCAGCAGGCAAGTAATGAGTTTTCAATTACAAAATACTTGTTTGTGGTTTATTCTGTTTACCATCAAATTTCTGAGTCTGCAGGACTGACTCAGGTTAAAGGTATGACGTGCTTTTGAAATAAAACTTGCCTAAAAGAATGAATGGATGGTTTTCTTCTTATTTCTCCTGAGAAGCGTTCAGAGAGAGCTGCAAGGAGAGTGAAGCTGGGAAAAGTTTCAGCAAGTGACCACATACATTTTTTCCAACCAGGTGATATTAAGGAATATGAATGTTTATAGGAGAGTGGGAGCTAGCAATGCAACAAAGTGCTGAGAGCAGAAACTGGGGATTATGCCAATCATGTCATTAAAGGATTAGAGAAGGGTAGGTTAGTTTATCACTTTGTATTTTTTATTCTTCATATACAGTTTCTTGATATTTCTTGTGTTATCTCTTTTGTAGAAGTTGGGAAAGCTGTTCTGCTAGCTGCTGAATGGTAGCATTTCATCAATCTCCTCTATAAGCTCTGAAAACTCATGGATCAATGTGATACGGCTATGGGATCAAAGGCCGAGTTTCTGAACTCATCTACAGGAACATGAGCTGTAATGCACAAGGGAGATTCTGCAGACCCAATGATTCGTGAGGCAGAGCTCATGAGTCAGTAGAAGTTTTCTTTTTGATATAACACGCAAGTCCTAAAACAACTCTCTTTTTTTTTTTTTCTAAAGTTAAACTATATTTCTATTGCTGATGTAATTTCTCTTTTTAAAATACAATTACATGATAAATCTGGCAAATGCTAAGCAGATCCTCCATGGAACTAAACAGATTTCTCTCATCTAAAGATTTGGCTTTAAGAGATTTTTTAGCCAATCAATTTCAGCACAGATTTACATGCTAAAAATAGTAATCAAATCTAACTAACAAACCTAAAAACTCCCCATTCTCTTTCCTCCAGATGATGTAGCTATTTTAGGTAATACTTGATTTATATAATCACTCAAGTTTGTATACAAATGGTGAGATAAACTTTCAGTCAAGCGTCTGCTCTTTGCTCAATCTTGTCTAATTGGTTTTCCATTATTCCCAAATATTGGCATTTTATGATTATAACCATTTTTTTAAAGTAGAACATTAAAGAAAATAAAGCAAGACTGAAGAGAAACCAAAAGATATTTTATAACATATAGACCAAAGATAAAAGGTTTAGTAAATGTGAAGCTTCAGGATTCCTGCAACAGCCACTGCAAAATACTTGACTTCTCATGAGTTGCCAGTGTCTAATTATTATCCTGGACAAGCTCCGAAGCACTACTTTTTCTTTCAAGTGACACTTTTCCTAAAGGGCAGAGTTTCTGCCATTAGAAGACAGTAGGAGTTACCATCCAGAAAAGATCCATCTGCCTAGATCTTCGAGAACTCAGGACTTTACAGAAAAGGGGCTTTTTTCCATCTGTCTGTTTATAAAGAATTATTTTCTTTTTAATGACTTGCTCTTATCAAAACATCTCCAAATGATGTGGATATAAAACTGTATGTAAGCTTCAGGAAAAAAGAAAAAGTTGGAAAAGAGATAACTTGGACTGTAACCCCAAACCCTTCTCAAGTCATCCCCAAACAACCTCTCAATGAAATTCCTCTTTAGACATAAGAGGAAGGACCAAGGCGAAAGGGAGAGGTAGCATCTCTTCTTCACTTTATCTTGATTCAAGAGGAGGAGGTGGTGAGTGCAGCAGGGTGTTGAAGGGAAATGCAGACAATTAGTGCAATTGAAAAAGTGCTTGGGACATCTGAGGTCAATTCAAAGCTCCACTGGAGATTTCCTGGGTAAACAAGGGGAACTCACTTGATCTCCCTATGACTCAGTTTCTTGTCTATAGAAGAGGGAAAATAGATGGCATTGTAAAACTAGATGCACCGAAGATTGCTCAGACCATTAAAAGGGCTGTGGAGAGGTGGGGTTTTTTTCAGTAATGCTACCACCCCTAGAGAGGTTCTGAGGCCATTTTAGCCACCGCTACAGCATGTTCCTCCCTTGTCCAACCTAGTGTACTACCTGTGAAATGGAGACCAAAGTTACAGCAAACCAGATTGACCTGGTACGATAGGGTGTGCTATGGTGTGGCACGGTGTGGTGTGGCGTGGCGTGGTTGCTGTCGCGTGACATGCTATGGTGTGGTATGGTAAAAACCCACTGGTTTAACAGTGAGTCTCCAATTTTATGGCAGCGCCGTCTATATACGTTTCCTCACAGCATGCAGCCACGCATACATCACACACATAGCAACTGACTACAGACTTGTTTTGCACATACCCCTTAGCTGCAGCCGGCGGCTCCCCTCCTCCCTCCCAGGGACCGCAGCCCGTAGGACCCCTGAGAGCCCCCCCATCTCCAGGCTGCGCTAGCCCAGGCATGCTGAAAGGAAACTTTTCCTGCTCTCCGGCTCCTGCCGTCGGCAGCGTTTGGGTTTTTCCCGCAGCGGCAGCCGGGGAGGGAGCGGAGCCGAGGAGGAGCGGGGACGCGGGTAGCCGGGGCGCTCCGTTCCCCGCGGGCCCGGCGCGGCGCTGGCTGCGGGATGCCCGCGCCCTCTTGCCCGAGAGCCGCCTTTCTCGCCGCCGCTCGCCGCTCCGGGCCAGGAGGCTGCCCGGCGACCCGTCTTCATGCCAACCGGGGGACGGGTTTCTCCTCCTCTCTCTTTTTCCAAGCACTTGGGTGAAGCCCATTGAACTTCCCCAGGTCGTGCGTCCAGCACAACGCCCGTGCGCGCCCTAGCTGGGCTGTTTCTGAGGGGTGAGGGGAACACGATGCTATTGATGCTCAACTCGCCATTCCAGAGCAGAATTGCTTCTTCGACCTCTAGTTATGTAGTAACAAGGAGAAAATTTCCTGAAATTAGACTACTGCAGGAACTCTGGTTTTAGTCACAGCTGTCATCCTAGAAACAAATTTCCAGGCATTTTTAATCTAATTCACTTAATTTTTATGTAACCGAATTAGAAAATGTGATTAAGCATCACAGAATCTTCGGCACTGAGCCTGCCTAACCTTTAGTGGAACATGAAACAGAGAAACTTATTAGAAGTTAGGAGAAAGGGTAAAATCGCCTGTATGGATCTGGTACAATCATTACTTACTGAGTAGAGGCTTAGAGATACAAAAGCTCAAGGGGAAAAAAATTAGAAAAAAAGAAAAGAGCATAATGATCTTTTCAGCTGAAATTCTTGCCGCGATTTTTTGGCAGTGATTTCAGGGCTTGGTACTGAAAAGACGCCGTGCGACACTCGAGAGGGTGCTGCGAGAGCAGCCCTGCGCTGCCGGCCCGCCCGCCGGCCCCACGCCCACTTTCCCCGTGTTTCTTTCCCTGCTGCCCACGGATCCCTCCGAGGCAGGGAAAGTTCGAAGGAGAACATCCAAGCCTTGAAACCGATTCTCCCTTGCTGTGGCAGTGACTCCAGCCCCGAGGTTTGGGCTTGAGACACGTTAAAAGGAAGAGTTGATCCCCTTACCGCTCACGGCGGTTTAACATGCGCTCCAACAGCGCTCCCTGCGCGCCCGCGCAGCGCTGGGCTCAGCGGATCGGTTACGCAGCACCTACGGTGCTTGGATGTGAGGGCTGATCCGCTTCCCACGAACACACACCGTTTAAAGACAATACTGGTAAACACTGCTTCACCTGCTAAAATCAAGCTAAAGCCCGTAAAAAGATTTGGGATTTGAGGCCAACTTCCTGCAGCGCACCCACTGCGCGCCGGGGGGCTGCGGCATGGGTCTGCGGCGGCCCATCCGACGGCGCGGCCCGGGCGGGGACCCACAGCGGGGACGGGCGTGTGCTTTGGGGCGCGGAGGGACCGGCTCAGCCTGAAAACACGGGCCAAGAGCTAGGGAAAGCAGCGACCCCGGGGCCGAGGAGGGGGATGCGCAGGGAAGCACTCGGGGCGAGAGCAAGGGACCCCGGGGGGTGCAGCCACTTCACCTCCCGGTTACCCGGGTTGCGGGCAGGGGGCACGGTGCGGCGGAATCCCGCTTCCGACGGGGCCCCGCTCCCCGCGAAACGAACTCATTAATAGAAATCAAATAATGGCGGGGGGATGGGGTGTGTGTGCGGGGCGAAGAGGTAGAGTGCGTGGCGGCTCATGAGTTAAATATAAGTCTCTGACTGTCCTGAACAAAGCGGCCGTCCCCTTGGGAAGGGTGACGTCTCCCCAGTAACGTGATCGCTTCTTCGGAAGCAGAAACGTGTAAACGCTATAAAACGCGGCGGCGCGGCGGGCAGCTCAGAGCGTGCGGCGACAGGGAGCTCTCCTCTTCTTCCTCCTCCTCCTCCTCCTCCGCCGCCGCCGCCGCCGCCGCCGCCCCGGCATCGCGCATCCCGGCAGCCGAGCAGCGGGGCAGGGCGCAGGCCCCCAGCAGCGCAGCCCTCCGCTCCGCTCCGCGCCCGCCCAGCCAAGCCCCACCGACGGACTCCCGGCTCCGTGAGTAACTTTCCCTCCGCCGCAGCGGCAACTTTCCAGAGGACGAGGACGGTGTCCCCCGTCCCCCTCTCCCTTTCTCCCGGCCCGGACCGGCAGGGAAGGCGCCCCGGCCATCGGGTTGTGGATAGCCGGTCTGACCGCCTAGGACACCCGGGGAGGGAGCCTTCCTTTCCGCCGCTTTAAAAATAGATGGGTTTTTTTTTATATTTTAAATGGATGTACTTTTTAAGGTCGCTAAGCCCAGGGCGCTGCTGCCCCCCGCACCGGGCCGGGTATCGCCTGCGGGGGTGCCAGCTCCCCCTGCCCGCCGGCAGCTCCCCCGCCAAGGCAACCCTCTGCCGGCGGGTCTCTCGGGGCCGGGGCCGGGACCGGACCGGTCGCTCCGTGGCCCCCCATCGAAGCCCCGCTGTCCCAGCGCAGGGCCGGTCGGTGCGGGCGGGTCGGTGGGGCGGTCGGTGACGGCTCCGCTCTTCCTTCCGCAGGTGGCGGCCATGGAGCACCGCGGCGCTTCCCCGCTCCTCCTCGCCCTCGCCCTCCTCAGCGCCCTCTGCTGGCGGGCGCGGGCGCTGCCCCCGCGGGGAGCCGCCTTCCCACCCGTCCCGCGGTAAGGGCCTCGCTCCGCGCCTCGCTCCGCGCCTCGCTCCGCGCCTCGCTCCGCGCCCCCGCTCCGCGCCCCGCAGGCCCGCCTGCGCTTGCCCTCCGCGGGGAAGGCGAGAGGGGCTGCGAGAAACACCGGTGTTCCCCCTTGCTCCTCCGACAAGCAGAGGGTGCGGCGCTCCCCGTCGGGGTGCTCGCTCGTGAGCTGGCGGGTGCGGGTCTCCCAAGCACGGGTGGGCGAACCCAGCCGGTGCCCGCCGCAGCTGCCCTGCAGAAGCCCCCCGAGACACGCACGCACCTCCCGAGGCACCAGCATCGGTGCAGCCCCACGGGCCGGATGGCGACCACCACGGCCGATGTCAGTGGAGCGAAGGGTGTGCGTTAAAATGTGCCCCGCGACAACCATGCGTGTCCGTCAAAACGGTCTCGGCTGTCCGTGGGGGGAGAGCTTTACCTCCGGAGTTCGGCTAGGTGGATGCATCTTTTTAAAAGATGTACATTGCCAAAATCGAACATACTAAAAGTTCCTGAATCGTGAGTGAGGGGATGTGGTCCGTATGGACTGACGCGTGTGGTTTGCACTGCTGTGCGCTTGGAATCATTTGGGAATTAAATGGTTTAATTTAAAGTAAATTAAATCAGATGGCAGAAAGGTACATTTTTAGGTAAGAGGAACATAAAGTGTAAAAAGACCGATGAAAAACGGTGTGGCAGAACAGTGTAGTGACCGATATTCAGAAAGTGTGACTTGAGTTGGTTTATTGTACACAATAACATTACTTTTTGTTCCAGACAGAAATCTTACATGCCTCAGATCTAGAAGTCCTGCTAATAGTTATAATGACTGTAAAATTGCAAGGACAATAGCCTATCGTTCTTTCAGTAAGTGGTTTTTGCACATCATCACACGCAGGGGTTTACTATTGCGGTGGGAGCCTGTTGTCTGCCACCGGACATAGGAGCGGCTAGGAGAAACGTCTGATGCCTGACTGCTGCTGTGCAGTCAGATTGCCTGTGGTAAAATACGAGACATCATAAGAAACAGCAGTTTACAAAGATGTGAAACAACTATAAATCTGTTTATACAGGTCAATTGCCATGATTTTTAAAGATTAAATGTGAACCTTTTCTTAACTTGCACCTAGCCAGTTAATGTAAACACGAGACGATAAAAACACGTGGAGATACGTGACTGCACTTCGTATTTAGTTTGAAGTCCTTGAGGGTGTATTTGCTTTCTTTAAAGAAGGCCAAAGAACTGTTTCATACCGCATTTCAATGCACATTTTAAGTCTTAGTTGGAAGGTTAAGTACTTCACAGGAACTGTTTTCACTTTGCATGGGTAGAGGCTGGTAATTCCAGCCATCGTTCATATAAAATATACTTGTTATGAATAGCTTCGCAGTTGTCACTTGAGCTTGTAATTGCCATACATTATGCACTGCTAACTAGAATAAATTGTGTGCATTGACAACATCTATCTAGAAAACATGCGTTAGAGAGAAGGATCGGTTATGTTGATTACTTTATCGCTGAGCATGGATTATACCTGAAAGTGATTTTTGTTTTATCCAGACTACTTTAAAATGCCTTACAGATGGAAGTAGGTAGATGTGCATGTGGACACAAACCACGAAGTAAGCTGCAGCAAAGTGTAGCATGTCCTCAGCTAACTATTTCACATGGTTTCCTTCTCCAACAGATTGGGAAACAGAATGCCATTTGATGGAGCCAGTGAACCTGACCATGCCCACGGGTCATTAAAGTCTGAATCAGACATTTTGCAGAACACACTACCTGACAATGAGAAATTCTATTTTGATCTGTCCAGAATTATCGATAGGTGGGTTTCTTTATTATCATAAATACAAATGATGGTGCACTACTTGAATTATGCCAAAAGATCTGTCACATTTTCAAACTGAGAAATAGGAAAGGAAGAATCAATTATAGAAAAACTCCCCACATGGCCTCTGGTTGAATACTGGTAGCAGTAGGAACGTCTGCAGAAATGTTGATTGCATTGCTATTCTGGCGTGATGAATTTGCTCACTTCCCAGGAAGGGCTAAAAGGTATATTGAGAAATCTGGAAGTTGTTTTATGAAATTAGCTTAATTTAATAATGTACAATAGATAAGGAAAGCAGTATGTTTACAAAATGAACGTTATCAAAATGATATGAACCCAGGTTGTATTGTAGAGTTTATTTATTGTCCATTTCAGAAATGCAAGGCATGCTGATGGAATTTTCACCAGTGTCTACAGCCATCTTTTGGCTAAACTTGCTGTGAAGAGATATCTGCATTCGCTTATTAGAAAACGAGTTAGGTGAGGTGACACTTACATTAGGTAGAGTTTTTTCCTAGCTGGCTACATTGGCAATTTTTCACCCTACTGTACCTAAGTTTTCATTTTTGTGATTTAGAGGTAATGAAAAAGAAGCTGATACAATGATGGGGGAACTGGAAATCCTTTATAACAACTTAGTGGTATTTGTTACTAAATGAATACATTACTATTTATTCCTGATACAGCTGTGAGGGGTAGAACAACAGACTGCACATAGCATTGATAATAAATACTGGCAATATTATAATGATTATCACATCAATTGGCTAATTTTTTTCTCTGGTAGTGTTTTTGCTAGCTTGGTGGATGAATGGCAAAAGTAAATACAAAATGATTGATTACTCAGTGCTTGCATAACAACAGGGGATTGCTCAATGAAATGAAGAAATGATCGGTTTACAGTGAAAACAAAAAGGAATGATTTTTTTTCCCTAATGTAGAACATACTGCCAGATGTTTGGGAGACTGATATTATTCCAAAAGGATTTGAAAAAGAATGAGGCAAATCCATAGACAAGGGATCTGGATGCAACTTCAAGACCAATACGTTCATAAACTCATGGTCGCAGGATGCTGGGAAGGATCACTGTATATTTCCCTTTGTTTCGTATCCCTAAGCAGCAGCTACTGGGCTCTCTTGGCAATGGAATAGTAAACTACTTTTGTCTGACCTGATATGGCGGTTCCTTTGAGTGCCTACTTTGTATGCTCCAAAGCTGAGTCAAAATTAGCTCCTGCATTTATGTCAATGCTGCCTTTGTTCCAGAACATACAGTGCCAGTTTCTCATACATTATAAACTAACATAGATCATTGAAAGCAGAACACACTGAGGCTTCCCAAGGTTGTGCATGAAAAATAGGTCTCCAAGTCTGGATTTCACAAGGTGTGTTTTGTCTCCTGATAACTCCTTAAAACAAGCATTTTTAGCTATGTATGAGATGCTATACTCTTACTTTCCTCAGAGGCAAGCTCCATCCTCACCGAGTTTCGTATGAACAGTGACCAGGTCCTTTAAGAGCTTACTATGGCTTAAATCAGTCTGTACCTTGGCATTGTTCTAAAATACATTTGTGCAAATTACAGAAATCAGAATAAAGTCAATTTATTAAAAGGAGTAAGCTGGGCGGTGAGAACAGACTGGAGGGAGTCATGAAATCCACACTGAGACATTTCATCCTGCAGGATTCATGGGACAGGGAATCTAGAAATCATTGAGTATGGATCCTAATTGCATGGGCCATGGCAAAGTTGAGCAAGAGAAAGAAATCAGTGGCAGGTGTGCCCAAAAGAGTGAATACCCATTCTTAGAATTTGGTCCCTGTTACTAAAATATATAGCACGTGATAGAAGCAGTGGCTTCTTTTCAACAAAAGAAAGATCCAAAGTCATAGCTGGAAATGAAAGCTGAAATGAGAATTTGATTTTATTTGGCTAATCAACCTTGTAAAGTTTGTTTCACTCGTTTAATGGTATCTTCCTTTGAACTGATACCTTCTATTAATTTTTTTCCTTGTAACTGTTGTTTTGCCAGCTCCCAGGACAGCCCTGTCAAACGTCACTCTGACGCTGTCTTCACTGACAACTACAGCCGCTTTCGAAAGCAAATGGCTGTGAAGAAATACTTAAACTCAGTTTTAACTGGAAAAAGAAGGTACTACAAGAAAGCAAATATATATTGTTTCCATACTTGTATGGTATTAAGACAAAAAAGATTTATACCCATGGATGTATACAGAGAGAACAAACAAAACAAAATTGCTTCATAATGTAGTTTATAACATAGTTTTAAAATACAGCCACTATTTTCTTCCAGACTGGAATGGACACTACAATCAGATTAGAATAAAATAATAAAGAGGAGACAGCATCTGGCCGTTGTAAAAAAACTTCTGACAGATTCTTAAAGTGGTTTTATTTATTAAAAGGTCTCTTAAGGAAAAAATCCACAGAGATATGGAACACGAACAACAATTTTGTAAGGAAAATGCACTATTTGTTTAAAATTTCCTTTTAAGTAAACACGTAAAATGAAAATCTACAAGTCCCAGAAAGACCATATGTCCTAATCAGTACAGGTGAGGAGTGTGAGCAAATGTTTTTGTAGAGCTTATATTCTGTATATGCACTCACTTAGACAACTGCTATTAAATAGCATGCCTCTTCACCCATTCAACATGCTGTTTCATGTGATTTATAGCACTTTGGTATACGTGTAACAGAACGTGCAATAGGTACAGGTAGAAGGCGGCTTTGCTCACTTGTTTTCTGTTTCTTCTGATTGCAATAAAATTTGTTTCTGATCCGTAACAGCCAGGAAGAGCTAAACCCTGCTAAACTTCGAGATGAAGCAGAACCTTCCTTTTCAGAAAACTATGATTCTGTAGATGAGCTGCTGAGCCGCCTCCCACTGGTATGCCCAGATTTTCTTCCCTCTTGCTATCTGTTACTTGACTTGACCCATAAAATGAGATAATCATGCATGAGGCATGGCCTATCGGAAAAGCAAAATCATCTAGGAAGAGCCACATTCCACGAAATGCTGCATGTTTCTGTAGGGTTTGTGTCTGAATATAATAATCATTTTAATAACAATAATTAATTTATCCCATGATTACTGTTATTGAAAATTTCTAATTAAATGTCACTGTTAATAATACACCTAATTCATTTGGGTGTTTCAGCTTATGTGCACTGCATCATAAAACCAGAATTGACTCATTTCTAATTACAAAGCTTATTATTTCTTCAGAGAACAAACTCAAAGGTGTTTCTTTTAATAATAATAGTAATAAAAAAAAAGAAGTTGCACATTTTAACATCTGTTTCATTAGAAGAGGGTTGCCCTTAAAAATAAGCGGATCAGCAATATGGACCCTAAGCGTTAAAAAGCCCTTGAGTCCCATCAAAGGTGTGCTGCAGAGGGATCGTCTGACATGCAAATATTGCAGTTACTCTTTTCTGTTTAGCTACTGCTGTTTTTCTAAACTCATTCACAAATATGTTTCTTTGGTTTACTGAAATGTAAACCCTTCTACATCACGGCACTTGCAGGGATATAAAATTGAAATGCTAACGTAGAATTGAATTGGTCTTGGTATTCTCAAAACTATATTATGACACTGATGACAGGATGCTCTTTGGCATTCACCTGTGTCTCAACTGCAAGTAAGACAAAAGGTTATTCCTAAAGATAACATTTTGGAGAGGGGTGGGTGGCATGAAAGAAAAGACATTTGACCAAACTGTTGTTTGCTTCCAAGGCTGGAAGAAAACATTCTTTTCCTTTCCACAAATGTGGCAGTATCACTAAAGTTCCCAAAGATTAGGAAGGACATAAATTGCTTCCCTCTTATGGAACAAAGCAATTTGTAAGTGATGGCATTCAGGAATGTCCTTTCTAGGCAAGATTATTGCAAAAATGTATGGTCCTGGATTCTTTACCTTCTAAAACTTTGGGCATTGATTAAATGAGACGGTGAGTGGTGCAGTGGGTCATGGTTGTCTTCCTGGAGATATTTTCAGTCCTTTCCTTTTTTTGCGGGCTGTACTGATGCTCAAGATCTCTCTATTACTCAGTATTGACTGTTAGTGGTCATTTTATCGCAGAGCCTGGTTGCTGATGTAATGTGTATCAAGCAACCTGAATTTGTGTCAAGGATATGGTTGTTTTCAAAGTGAGATGTTCTGCGCCGTAGGCCAGTGTGCAGTCACGTTTGCCTAATGCTTCAACCTCTCTTCCTCATCCTCCAGCCTTGTCTGCTGGCTGTAATGCCCACCAAGCTCCTGTGAAGAGCTCCATCTCATGCTTGTCAGTCCCAAGCTCAGCAGTTGTTTCATAGCAAGTGCCACTTCTTTTCCGTTGCCTGCTTTAATACACCTCTTGATGCAACTGCTTACAAAAATGACTTCTAAAACATATTTCTTCTTTGCTTTTCAGGACCTCTGAAGGACACCCGGTAAAGTCTATGACAAGAACAAGCTATTTTTGAGTTCCACATAGTATTTCAAAGAGATGACTTTAGTCATCAAACCAGAACAAATACGTTGTGAAGTGAAAGTTGTGATATATTTGTTTCTTATGTAATAAAAGTTGATATTTACATTGTAAATATTACTCTAGAGTTCTCTACTGAAAGCTGTACATATGGATGCCAGTTTAACACATGAGAAGTCTGTGAGTCCATATGCTGTAAATCCTTTACTTCAATAAATTCATTTGAA
This sequence comes from Rhynochetos jubatus, assembly GCA_027574665.1. Classification (NCBI taxonomy): domain Eukaryota; kingdom Metazoa; phylum Chordata; class Aves; order Eurypygiformes; family Rhynochetidae; genus Rhynochetos; species Rhynochetos jubatus. The sequence continues at coordinate 55,912,151 of CM050650.1, forward strand.
AATGAGTGTGCAGCTGAAAAGAGCCCATTATTACTAAGTAATTTCCTTAATTAATTAATTTTGGGTGTGCTACATCTTAAGATAAGCATGTGTGATAATAGGGATACACTTTCAGATAGCTTCATAAACAAGTGTAAAAACATGAGGAAAAGTATGTGCAAAGTGTGTAAAAATGCGTTACAAAGCTCTCGGAAGGTTACTGAGAGGCTAAAGGGAATGCTTTGATGGCAACTTACCAAGCAACTAGATAAAATGAAAAAGCATCAAAAATTATTTGACCTTTGACAGCATCTTTCCTCCCTGTTCACAGTTTTAGTATTTCACAATATGCAAATTATATTAAGACAGAAATGCATCCTTTATTTTCGGTTGTGTTTTGGATGCTGTGGAGCTGACAACTCAAAGAATGCTATCCCTTGATTCGGTTGGTGCCTAAAGTCACCAGGTATTCTACATTTAATTATCTATAGCTTTGATGATGAAACTATTCCTTACACAGAAAATAGATCTGATGACACTTCACTCTTTTTTCAGAATGAATGTAATTTACAGAATATGCAGACAATAAATGATTTTATTATCCTGGCAAACTATTACTAGTTTGAATCAGTGCTTCAAGTAGCTGGAACAGTAGAGGGCCCAGTAAGTGCTGTCTCTACTATAGTAATAGAGGAAGATACTATTTTTAAACTGAGGTATACTATGTTGTCTTAGAAAGACAAGCAACTAAACCTCCAGTCCCCATTTCATTAGTTTTATATCATTGCATCTTAGTATGGAACTGGAAATTTACAGCTGATTACTGTTGCTGCAAATCAGAATCTGGTTGTATTGTATTAAAATTGTAGATTTAAGAAACTGGATCATTTTCTAAAGAATTATTTACTGTTGTAAGGACCAATAATTCCATTGCAGTGAGGAAAGTCTGCGGTACTGCATGCACAACATATGAAATGCATATTCATGCATGATACCAGCCATAACACTCCCATGACTCCCCTCCCACCTCCTAGAAAGAGATGAAATTTGAAGTTGAAAAACTTATCAGACCTACTTACAAGTTCAATTTGGAATTTCAAGTATATTTATATATCATACATATGCACACGTAGACAGTGATAAAACTGATTTACAAGTTTCACTTAGAAGTTTACTGTTCTCATTTAGAAGGAAGCCTCAAACATGATAAAATTTGAGATTTATGAGGACTAGTTCTCATAAATATGTAGCCTTCTGATTTGCAATTGGAATTTTGGCAACTGCATTTCAAGCGAAAACCAACTTGCACAGATCAGATGCTATTATTGCTATTTCTTTCTAGCCTTGACAGAATTTATTTTAGCCTAAGTCAATGCATGGTTCACGAAAGTATGAACAAACAAAAGTTAGACGTAATTTTGAAGTCTTTTCTTGAAAGGTGGTCTTCAGATGGTGGTGCGCTCTCAATTCCTATCTTATTATGAAAACCTGAGTACAAAAGTGTCTTTGTAAATATTTGAAGGATACTAACAGACATGATACAGTACTTAACTGGAAGTTTTCTTCACTGTAGCTGGAACTTTGTTAGGATTCCTGTGATAACTACTCTTTAAAAAATAATGGAAAAAAATTACCAGAAGCAAAGCTCCTTATGGTCTTCATACACAGAACTTTTTGCTTAAATGTACATAATGCTCATTCACTCAATTTAAACTAGCAAACATTGGAGTGATTAAACTTTTGACTCCACAATTCCAGCAATCTTTTCTTTTTTCTAAGTTTGGTGTTTTTTGGTTGTTTTTTTTTTTTTTTTTTTTTTTTTAATTCATTTCCAGCTTACCAATAAGGCATCTTATGGAAGAGCTTGTCACTCATGGCTAATGTTTAATCTCCCCAGTAATTTGTTCTCCATAGAAAACTGCAGAACCGTAGAACATATATTTTCTTTGTTACAATGGACAGGCTTACAGAAAAAAGGGATGCTTATCAGGAAATCATGTCTATCAATATAATAAAATACAAAGTTAAAACCCTCATTGTAATAAATAGTACTGTGATATCTTCCTCACAGGGTTAGCAGATAGGGACAGTCTAAATGCCATGCTAAATTTTATGTACATTTTAGCAAAACCCAGTACTGAAAGGAGAGATACTAACCTTCATAATAATATAACTGACTTCATATTTATGTTAGAGGATGGCTTTTAACTCATCATAGCAGCTTTTGACATTCTATAATGCTCAATTAATACATTCAGACTAGTTAATTGTGGAAGATGTAACATTGTTCACCTCAACTACGTGGGCAAGCGGTTATGGTAAGGTTAAATGATAAAATTGAAGAGAAAATTGCAATATTTAACTGAATGAGACAGATTTTCATTCTGTCACTGAGTCCTGACACGTCACCAATCTTTAAATCCATCTGCAAAATGTCATAAGAGTGGAATCAGAGTGTTGCATTAATGAGGGAGAATGAAAGGGGCAACCCTAAAGAGAGTGTCGAGAGGACGGCTAGAAGGAAAACAAATGCTTGAGATATTTAGAACAACATCACTGGCAGAGAGAATGCAACCACTCAGGAGGAAGGAATAAAACTATGAAGGATTACTGGTGTGTGTCTTAAACCTCTCACAGTGTTTCTCTAGAATTTCACTTCCAACACAGGGTAGGAATACCTGTGATCCTAGAGGACAGAACTTTTTTTTTTTTTTTTGAGTGGGGTTTGCTTTTTGGACCTTCCCCATGGAGCACTTAAAGAAAGGGACAGAATCACCTTTCAGTACTGGAAGGGGATATTTTCTGGTCCCAAAACCACAGGGAGGATTTGCATGCTTGTGTGCATCTGTACAATCATCACCTACTCAAGAGCAACCTTCAGGATTGTGTATAAGACCATGAGAATTAGAAAAGTTGACAAAACATTTTAAAATTACAGCTGGTAATAGCACATTAAAAATGAATAGAACCTTAGCAGCTCCTCTTATATTTCAAATGGGTTTGAGGAGCTATGAGTATTTGTACCACCTGAAAGTCTGAGACAAAATTTCTGTTTAAAAATATGAAAATAGGTAACTTGTATCCAAAGTATAACTTCACATATGGGAATATTGAATTCTCCCTGAAGACAGACCTTTTGAGAAAAGCTGTATGCATATAGGAACCATTTATTTGTTTGCAAGGCATTAGGGAAAGTTAGGTGGAAAAGGCTGTCTATTGCCTCATGTGACACTACCCATGATTTCTACTACCTCTTTTATTTTTCCTTATTTTCTCTCTCCCTCCTCAACTTACCACAGGCTTCCCCACTCTTTGTTAATACTCTCACCTTTGGCTTGCAAAGCTAGTGTATGAATGTATACTTGTGTTTTTGGGAGGAACAATTGCATCAGACCTTAAATTTATGGTACAACAATCTAATAACTGCCAGCCTTGGTTATGGAGAAGAACATTGCAGAGAACCTGGGACAACCAGGTTCACAGGAGCAACCTGTCCTGCTCACAAGCAGCCCCTGACTTCCCACTGGAGATTTCCCATTTGGTTTGTACTGGCGCAGAAGTCTGACCTTTCCTTGGATACATCAAACAGAATGTGTGGCCTCCCGGCGCTTGTACTCTCTTGGGAAACGACAATATTTTCAGCTTTTCTCCTTTCTGCTTTGGAACAGTCACAGACAAATCACTTGCGAGGTTGACAAGCTGGTTTAGGATTAAAGGTAGGAAACCAGACACTGGTCTTCTACATAATTATTTTAAAAAGTCCAAAGAATAATTTGGTGCATCATCTGCTTCTCAAGTAAACAAACAGGAATACTTTTACTTCGGTTTTACACACAGATACATGCAGGCTACTTAGTATGGATGGGAAAAATCAGCTTTGCCTTGTGAGGATAAATGTTTTCAATAACTGCATTGATCAACGTGTAAATAAAAATATAACTGATTATTCCAAGATTGAGGTGAAAGTGACAGAAATCATAATGGTACAGTGAAAAAGATAATTCTCTTCATATCAACTCTGTCATGGTGAGAACAGTAGTTTCAATACAACATGTTTTTGGGAAAAACTGTTGTTTCAGTAATGAGGGGAAAAAAAGGAGAAAAAATGTCTTGTCCTTCCCCACTGGGTGAATTGTTTAATACTAGATAAGAGTTTTTCATAGGAAAATACACTTAAAGCATGTAGATGAGGTTGGTGCATGAGATCCATTTTCTGGATCCTTTCTGGAACTGGCCCGGACATTTAGAAGCCCTATTTCACATTTCAGTGTGAATTTCACAGCATCTGAAATCTAAGTTATTTCCAAACATGGGATATAAATGCTTTTAAGATGTTGATCTTATTTCTTAATAGCTGTCAAATCAGAATTTGCTCTTATCCAACACATATTCTCTTTTTTGGCATGGGGTGGGGGGGGAGGGTGGTGGAAAGTAGAAGAGAAGCTATAACGGTCACTGTCTCCTATAGTTAGATGAGATGTATTAATGAAGTACTTTCTACTTAGGAAATGTACACACAGCAGGAATTTTTGCCAGTAGCATATGAAGTAGCCAGGCTATTGACTGGGTAGGGCAAAGACGGAACGATCTTTAGTTTTGCTTGTAAAATTACCTGATAGTGTTGCCACTTGGCCGAATGGCAGGAGGTGTCAAGTTCTTGCACATCAGCCTTTTAATAGAGAAGAAATTTTTTATTGTGGGTGGGTGGCTGGCCTGGGTTACTCCTAGTTGTTTGCTTATTTATATACTATCAAACTGCTTTTTACTGGAAGTGGTCACAAATATGTTTGACAGATGCCTTATCACCATTTGTTGCTATTTGAACACAGCTCTTCATCTTTGTCTTTCAGCCAATCCCTCTTCCCATAATCACAGCCAAGAACATCTGCACACTGTTTTAAGCAGGCAGTTTTGCCTCTTATTAGGGAGTATAGGAAACAAACTGCTGCATTCTAGGAAGACTCTTCATGACAAGGCTAGGGATATATATAATTTATGCAGAAAGACTGAAACTTGGTTAGAAAGTAAGAAGAGTTTGAAAATTCCTAGATTTGGTGCCAATGTTTTCAGTCCTGTCTGGTGATTCCTTTCAGAGCAGTGCATAGCACTTGGCACTGCAAAGCTGGTGTCAGAGCTCCAGTCTTGAGATGTGAAGCACATAGTAAGAAAGAAGAAAGTAGCAAATGTTGAGACAGAGCAGTTGAAGGCTGTGTCTTCAAAAAGTACCCAGTGTTAAACCTAGTTTATATACAGCTTTTTGTTCCCTGTAGATTTAAGACTCTGGCTTTGAGAGGAAAGGAGGAGTCATCTCTTGCTGTCAGAGGACTTCACATCATGCAAGTCCGTTCATTAACTTAAGAAACTCCATCAGGAGCACAGCTGGGTTGATTGTCCCCTAATTCTGCTGCTGCACGGCAGCTTCTGGATCTCATTGGGAACCTTCTTCTAAATGGCAGACTAAATGCTTGACAGACACCTTTGTTAGCACACATTTGTCACCATCCTAATGTCCTCATTCTAAGAGTACCATTACACTTCTCAGGGAGATGTATTCCTGGATGTATTTATAGACTGTGTTTCCATCCCAGCCTTTGCTTCATTAGGCTAAAGAAACAAAGTCTGTCTTGTCTCATCTTGTAAATGACTCTCCATTTCTGAGACTCTGCTGGAGCCCCATGCTTGCTGGGGTCTTGTTCCAGAGACAGTTTAACACTCTTAAATTACAGTTTACCAGATGCAGCTTTACCTTCGAAATTACTAAATTACTCTGAACGTCTCTTTGTTATTGCAGTCGTTTTGGAAAAGTGACTAGTGATTTTGAGGGCTTCTGTTCTGAGGGCCTTGGAAGAGCTGATTTTTCAGTCTGGATAAATTTTTTTTGTTGTTTCTCAAACATTTCTGAATTTCCAAAACCTGAGGAAGCAGAATCACAAAGGACTTGAAACACAATACCTTTTTGGTTGTGGGTGGAGGGGGAGCCACTCAATCTAAATACTAATACTAAAATGCATGAAAAGGAAAACTGGATTCTTAAACAAGCAGATGCTTGGGTTATCCGTTAGTTTCACCTAGATGTCTGAATGCATCCTTTTACGTGGCTATAGCCTAAACTTTTAATTTGACTTCCTTAATCTTTGCCAACTTAAGGAAGGGGAAATGGAGGTTAGTTCACAGCAAAAGCCTAGCAGGTTATCGAGGAGATAAAAAAGATAGAGCTGTGTGTCCTGTGATTTGCTCTGTGAGTAATGTGTGGTATAGGTTACATGCTGGCCTGTCACCAGCGTTAATTCTTCAAGAGGAAGAAGGGAGGCACGCAAGCACTCATTTGTGTATTTATGTCACATATATGAAAATGTTATGCTAAAGTGTAGTGCCGATGATGACGAGGGGCTGAGGGTCTCCTTTCATCCATAGCTAAAGGATTACAGCAGGGATTACCTTCTGGATCATTAGTCTACTGCTGTGCAGAAATAAAGAAATCCAGCGGAGTGGACTGCTTGGGTCATCGCTCTTTGATTTATGATTCATTCTTTGTTCAGCACAGGTGAGAATACAAGTGCTCAATGTACCCTACTTTCATAGAGAAGGGGCTTGATTTTGTAAAGATCAAATATAATTGGGCATTGCACGTTCTATAACTTTTAGACTCCATTTAAATGTTTGGGTTTTTTTTTCTTTTTTTTTCCAAAGAATGGCTAATTCAAAATTTCATTTCCCTGGCCTTAGCCCAGTTGAATAGCTTTTGCACATTTACAATATTCTGAAGGGTTCTGGAATCATATATGTGATAATTAGGTTTCTTTTCGGCGATGGAACAAATAGAACTTCACCTGGTAAAGTCAGAATGACATTTCAATGGGACTTTTTCATGGCTATTCTTTATGTTTGCAGGACCTGATTAATAAATAAGTGCTTGACCAATACACAATTCAACTCTGTAATAAGGAATAATCCACTTATATGTTGTATTTTATATTTCTAATCACATTACCACTCAACAATTCCCTAAGAGAAATCTATCAGAAATTCTGCTTCAAAGACATAGAATGTTTAATACTAATTTTATGTTTGCTGAATGATAAACTTCAGTGTAAAACCAGCATGATACACAATTATAATGAATACAGATTATTAAAATATTTTCTATTAAAAAGTGAAGAAATCAATGAAGGAGAACTTCTGCCCCAACTTTACTCTGTAGCTGTGATGATAAACCACAGTGGAAAAGATTGTGGTTGCAAGGACTTCCACACTGTCTCTGTAGAATTTAAAGCACATTTTAGGCTGCTGTAATTTAGGCTGTTTGATTACACTTTGTAAGAGCTGTGCATCGATAGAGGAGCTCTGGCAGGCTCAGGAAGTGCCGTCTTCCAAATTAAGCCCACAGCATACATACAGCTTAGAAAGCTTTCTTTTTAGGTAGCTCTGCAGCAGTTGAGGACTTCTTTATACTGTGTATTTTCCTGAGTACCCATTATTTTAGGCTTCTTTGTATTACCGGACACAAACAAAGAACATTTCATTGTAACTTATCGGCATAAAGTGACAGTACAAGTGTGACACTACAAGAGACAACTTTGTGGAGTATTATTCATTGTGGGAGAATCAATAAAATTTGATATTGAATTTAAGAATTGTTAAATATTTAGATATATTTTCTAGCTACTAAATTATCATCTTCAGAAACAGAGGCTTGGCAAGGACTTATTTCCTGAGATTTCTGGCTCAAATATTGCAAAAAACATTTAGTTTTTAATGCTTAGATGTACTAGACACACACTACAAACCCCTAGGAGTAAATACCCAGATATGACATAACTAAAACAAAAAATGAATTAATAATTTTGTTGCTTTTTTGATCTGTTTCTTCTATTACAGCCTTTCAGAAATGAAAAATTTCATTCAGACAACGATTTCAAGTGGGTTATACAAATATTAAGTTATCAAGCACAGCTTGTCTGCCATTCTTCCTTTGTGTTCTGCAGCTTAGATACGAGCTTAAACTGGAACATATTGATAATGTTTTGCACTAGAAAACAAAACAAACCCAAATAAAAGTAAATGGAAAAAGAGCTTATGCTTTATCTGTGTTTGGCTATGGTACAAAGTTTTAAGCTGAACCCCTGAAACATATACAAAAAATTATTTAGACTCTTAAAGCTGGTTGAGGTGTAACCCAGGCAAATGAATGCTTTCAGTCTTGTTTTCCTTTTGCTAGTATTGACTGCCAGCAAGCAAGGGTTCCGAGAGGCTGGATTTAGAAGAGTGTCTCAACTTGATTTGGTTAGGAGACAACTTGTTTAATTAATGAACCGCTCATGTCCAGTCTAGAAAATATTTGGAGAATGTCTTGCAAACAAAGTGTTTTCCAGATACACCATTATCTTTTTATTTTGATGGAGGATTCAGCACCTCTATGACTCCTCTGAATTATTGTGGCCTAGAAGAGTAAACACTGCATTCACACCCTGTCAAAAGCATGTGGTACCTTCATGTTGGACAAACGTGGCCCCTTCTCCAGTCATACAATCTATGTACTTACATCTTGGATGGAGGGCACTCTTATTACTTATGTCAAAAATAATTATGTGGAGGTACATATAATTATTATGAAGATTATGATTTCATGCATTTACTGACACTTCATATTCATGGTTAAACTTCCTTTAGGTATGGAGTTCTTCAAAAGATTTCCTTAATCCTATAGGCATAAGTAACTCTGCCTATAACTGTATGATGTAATCAAGCCCACCACTTTTGTATTTGTTCATAGAGTCTTATTCTAAGTGCACAATGTATACATATTAAAAAAAAGAAAGTAACTTGGTGAATCAGATTTTTCTTTTTATTTATTTTTCTTTTAAATATAACTTCAAAATAAAAGGACAGCTTAAAGTTGATATAATTTCCTTCCATAATTTCCTTCCACAGTTTCCTTCCTTTCCTTTTTATCCCATCAGGGATAAACACATAGAAGAAGGCAAGTTATTTAAACAAAAAGCATAATGCTTGTGGGGAGACAAGTTTGTGTAAACTAGCGAAGAATAAAGTTAAGTGAAAAACAAGATGAAGTTTCTAGCTAACATAGAGCTGAAATTCTGCAAGCATGTTTCAAACTGAATTTTAAGCTGGTATTTCATAAATTTACTACATTTACAAATTTAGTATTTTGATATGGTTTTTGCATGATATCAAGGATTAGGTCTTGGACATTCAAGGGATCTGAGTGCTATATTCCAATTCAATATGTGGCAGAGTCACATATGAGCAAATAGTAAAGCTTTTCATTATGGATGTGTGTTATTTGGCAATCTCTGAGTTTCATTTTGGCTGTTTTGTTGTGTAGATTTACACATACAGAGAAACTTAGATGGTTGACGATATTGCAACTGTACTGATTTTAGTTCTCCACAATCATCAGTAAATACAGAGATGTAGAGAATAATCAATGTTTTGGGTGACAAAATACTTCCAGAGAAAGTGAAATCTCACACGTCTAAAAATATCACTCACTGCTAAGGAAGTCTACATTTTCAGATAGAAAAATGGAACTCATATTACCTTTTTCAGTGTTGCATGATAAATCAAATGCCATTGGGAAAACATGCTTTGCTGCATGATTGCTAACACACTCAATGTGCATAACAATGCACACGTATACTCCCACACTCACTTGCATACATAGCTTGTTTTCTAATTCTTGGCAGGTCTTGGACTTTCCAGTGGAAATGACAATCACATTAAGACACTGCAACATAAAACAATAACATGGTCAATTTAAACTTTGTTTCCTGCTACCTTCTGGTTCACTATAGCATTGAAGTGGGTCACTATATCATGGGAGTTCACCTTTCATTACTCTTTAGAAAACTCCTTGTAAAGAAATGTACATTTTTTCTGCTTTTTTGCCTTTTGGTTCCCCAGGGAAGAATGCAATAATAGAGGTCTTGATTCTCTGTAGTATTCATAAGTCCTTGCAAGGTGTCATGGCTTGGCAGGGTCACAGTTGTTCATAAACAAAGAATATTTGACTGATTCTATAGATCTATAAAAACTGAAGATATATCCTGATCACATATGATATTGTTCTTGTGAAACCCAAAAATCTGGGTCATTTAGGAAATGGGGATAGATATGAAGATGGAAAAGACCACTGATTTTACGGCTAAGCCAAAGAAATACCCATATAAAGAGAAAAACGAAACTGAATCCTTTCAGGGCAATGAAAAATACTGTGGATCAGGATCCAAATATGCCTTTTGGATATGCTGAGAGTTTTCTGCAAAGTGATATTCATGAATCATTTGCTAAACATTTGTATTGAATTAGTATATTAAAGTAGACAGATACCAGATTTAGCCACACATTCTGCTTCTAATTGTATTTCCATTTGCATATCATAACTACATTGCAATCATATTGTATATAAATAATACATTGCACCAAGTAACACCTTTAAACTTGAAACTTATGTCATAATAAGATATGGTACAAGAAAAATAATATCCAAATAGTATTTAATCATAGCAGTCAGAGTATTAGGTTAATTGAAGTCCATTTGATAGAGCTCTCAGAGAGCTTCAATACATTTAACAGGAAAGAAAAGAATTATCAGGTGAGTCAGTCATCTTAAATTATTTCTCATTTATAGTAGTTTAAGGATTTAGGACACATTAATTAGTTTAGAATGAAAATTCCTGCCTAAGGGCTAGTTGTACACATAGCCTCTGGCTGTACTGAAGTTCACAATAAGTCCCTACCACAAGATGAGAAATTATTCTGTATCTAAAATGGCCTCTTGACCTGGAGAAAGATCCCAACCATGTGTTTCTGAGATGATTCACATGCATAATTCAGGGGTGATTAGTTTTACTTGTTTCCATACTCTTCAAGGAATAGGAAAGAAATAGAGAAATTAAGAGAGGAAATGTAATTAATGAGCAATGAAGACAGTTAAAAAGGTAGGTCTGACTGCAGCAAGCACCTGGGAAATCTATTAAGATCACAATTAACTTGTTATTTCATCCAGTCTGGAAGAGTTCAACTTGTTATGATGGCACTCCTGGACAAGGCACAATTTTACAGATGGTTTTATTACTTTAAATGTCAAGTTAAGCCCCCAAACTAAAGAAAAAAAAAATCCAAATGATCTTTCCTCAGGTGTTTTTCTCAAATTCAATTCCTACTGAATCTGAATCTTTTCAGAGCCCTCCAATATCTGCTGGCATAAAAATGCCGCTCAACCACGCATACAGATGCCTCCTCTCCTGCTTGGCAGGGATTTTCTAAGCCGGCGGGTGGAGGATAAATATCACCATGGCATTCCCTTAAGAACGTTGCATTAGCGTACATTACAAGAGTTCAGTGGAGACTGACTCAGATCACTGGGGCTGCTTGCCTCCTTTGACATCATAAAACGCAAGAGTTGTATTCATTCAAGGTACAGAAGAAATTGCTACAACTCAGTTTGCACATGTAACGTTATCTACTTCGTGATAATTCTTTACAGAAACAGCTTTTATTGGATAAATGAATATACTATATTTCCGTTGCAAGGTTTTTGCTAAAGTTTATCTGGAATGTGGACCTTGGAAAAAAAAATTAAAAAATATGAAGAAGCATGTGATAGACTCAGGTTTTGCATTTACAGCCTGCTCTATATTTCTTACATTTAAGATTGTGTTCAGAAAAAAGTGGAAAGAAAGACTTTCATGTGCTGAAACCTCTATTTAAGCCTTTTGCACCACCTGAGACCTACCCACTAGTCTTCAAGTTCAGGTCCATAGTTTTACATAGTGCAAAGATAGATCAAGGAACTCTTTTCAGTTATATAGAGAATATATCTACTTTTGCTTCAGTCAGCCTAGAAAGAAGGGGAATTGACAAAGCACAGAAGATGATACATTCATTTTTTCTTACAATATAGAGTGTATAGTTTGAAGGAAATTCATAATATTCTCAATGAAAATCTTCGTTTAAAAGGTTAAAATATATGATGATACTAAAATGCATCTATGATACTTTTTTTTTGATAATTGAGTGCATCAACCATTCTTGCTAATTATAGTAATTTATTCAGATTTCACTGGTTGTTTGTATGCAATACAAGTGTGTTCTTACCTGCACCAAAATACTGGAAGACGAAAGACTGAAAAAGTTTCAACCAAGCATGCAATAGAAAAAAAAAATCCCTCCAAGCCTTCCACTTGGCATCTGGCTTAGCGTTGGAAAGGAAATAAACATGATTTATAGACATTTGGCTAAATAAAACCACAACTACAGCTGTTATAAAAACTTTGTGGGAACGATGTCTTTGAAAATTGTCAGATCTCTGTGGCCAGAATCCAGGAATTCTGTACTCTCATGAAATGTGCCTACATGATCCCAAAACTTTCTTAGCTATTGCTGGTTCATGCTTTAAGAAAAGCTTGAGTCTGAATGATTTTCCAGGTAAAGTATAACAGTTGATCTGCTAAAAAGTGTTGTTTCTCCTTACAAACCTGGCTTTTCTTACTTCCTCAGTCTGTTTTGGTTGCAACAGCTCTGCTACTAAGATTCTGCAGATGAGTTAACCAACGTGGGATGAGAAGTCAAGATTTAAAATTAGATATTTTGTGAGATGCCTTTGGGCCAAACCTGATATTTATTGAACTTCTGTAAAGTAGAACCAGGAACTTACAGAATAAAATGTAGAGTTTAATGATTGTTAAGCTGGACAGCCATGGAAAGTCTACAGATAAATATTTCCCTTTCAGGTGTAATATAGGTGTAGTTCAAAATGTATTTTGTAATAGTAACTTCACTTGGTCATGTTCCTAGAAGGAGCATGATGGTTCTGAATACTGTTCTACTAACTGAATACATTTTTAGCTCAGCAGCTGCTACAAATGCAGGTTGTTGATGCACAGTGTTAATTGGTAAGTACTGGTGAAGAATACAGAGAAAAAAATAAACTTGCATGAGCTGCTTAAAGCTACATTTGCTTCTTGATGTGAGGGGGATTAAATAAGCAATTACAGTAATGAAGGTGTCAGATGATTTAGAGAGAAATCATGACTTTTACTGTTTACAGTCTATCAAAAACAACTCTTTCCGACTGTGTCTGTTTAATTTTCTTTCCAACTGTTGCCTTGCCACAGGAGGCTTCTTAGCGCTCATTCTGCCTTTCCCCTCCCCCCCCCCCCATCTCAATACATTATTGCAAACAAAACCTTGGTGCTCCGGTTTTATGCTAGTTTAGCACCAATGATTTAACAGGAATTATACCTGTGTGAAACTGCCATTGTGCTCTGGTGAGCTAAGCAGACCATAGGCAAATTTTGAATTTATACTATCTGCACTTCATGTCCAGGAGTAATGGGTTAGATCCTTGGCATAACTTCCACAGCTTCAGGATTTTGGATCTAATCTAGTTTATAAAGCTTGAAATAAGTTTTTATTAGTCTTACTTAAAAAATTAAAAAGCTAATGGAAAATTTCAGCTCCTTTTCCTAGCCGTCTTATATTTTTGGGGGTTTGGTTTTTTTTCCAGGGCAAGGCAACAAATTACAGTGAAAAGAGGCGGATTTTAAAGGACACAGAACAAATATGCAAACTTCAAACAATGATTGTGATGTAGGTCTTATGATGTAGGTATCACAAATATAAAATGGACTTGTAGACATATAATGGGAATCAGCTTTTTACTACATAGACAGATGGGGAAGGTACCATGACACTTTCTATCTCTCCAATATCTGTCCCATAGTTTAGAATAAGTAAACTTAAAATGCTATAAAAACCATGATTGCATTATTCATAACTAAATGTTTCTAGACATACAGCATGCTGCTGTAAGTGGACAGTATATTAAAAACTCAAAGAACAAATAGGAGTAGCACTATTGATAGCTGAATGCTGATATTTTATTTGATATGGAAAACCTGTGTCAGTTTCCGTTGAGAAAGATGAATATACTTTAACACATTGAAATACACATCTTCTCTCGGTTTTATATGAACTGTTATAAAGATAGGTGTATAAATCCCTCCTGGCATTTATATCTGATACAAGTTTTTTGTGTATGTGTTTTAGGTGTGTGGAGATTTTGTGTTTTATTGTAAAGATGTATATTACCTTATAAAAATAGCCTTCTATTCATAAAATCATAGAGTCATAGAATTATAGAATCTCTTGGGCTGGAAGGGACCTTTAAAGATAATCTAGTTCGACCCCACTGCCTATTTATTTCTAGAATAAAACATTTCATAAGGTCATTCTTTTACTTTTTTATAAAACGGAGAATGGTTTGAGTATGGTTGTTGTCTATGCCACAGCTGAACCCTGAAGAGGTGTTACTGTACCATCTTACATAAATTGTAAGATATACAAAAAATATTTTGCTCTGAGTCATGGTCAGTTGTAACAAAAACCAAAAAAAATCCTATTTCACATCATTAGACCTCCATTTTGTAACTTTACATTCTCCAGTATCTTCTCTGTCATGAGCTGTGCTTGCACAGAAAAGCTAGAACCGTTTGCATGGAAATAAGGTTTCCCTCTAAGCAAGTGTTACCTGTTAGTCATTAACAATATGGAAGTGAATCTTATTAAACTTTACACAAGAAGTATTGTTAATTCCAGTTGCCAGAAAACAACGTAAGAAGCTATCACCTCTAAGCATGAGAGATTTTTCTTGAAAGAAATCTGTTTGTCAGAATGTTGGCTGAGCACATCATATATATAGGCATACAAACAAGGAAATGATGTATAATGTATCTTAATCACAAACTGGTGCGCCTTATTTCATGGAAGACAAAACTGCAATTTGATTCCTTCAAAAGAGAAGAAATCTCAATCAAACACTATTGTTTGTGGTGACTGGTGACACTTACTACAAAAGATTAGTGAGCTTGATGTAAACTGGTTCTTAGACTGATAACACGTTGCAGAGAGACGTGCTCGTTGCCGAGACAGAGGCAGTGGTGGGGATAAGGCATCTTTTATGGACCATGCCAGGGCTGAGTGTCATTACTAACGTCCTATCCTCACCACTACAGGATCTCAACAACCTGTAATCCTGGTGAGTGTGTTTGGCAGGGTGTGCTTTTATTATTTTCTACAGATATTTACATATGCTTTTGGAAAACAGAAGTGTGGTACAGCAACAAAAGCAAGACACAAAGGCAGTCTGGGTTAGCCATACAATCAATCCATGTTTCCAGCATCCTTCTCTTACACCTTCATGATAGATACTCCTCACTGTTAACTGTTAAACATGAAAAAATGATAGATCATAATAGTAATAATAAACATTGAGGTGATTTTATAATGCTTAGTTACATTTAGGTGATAGCAATGATAGATAATAATACTGATGGATTCTCAATAAAAATATTAAGCTCTTGTTTATCATAGTGAAGAAGCTGTGGTGAGGGAGCTGCAGGAAAACTGGATCCTTCGCTGGAGGAGGATAGAGAAGGGCAGCAGCTGCAGGGGTTCACCGGGAGCCAGGGAGCCATGGGTGATGGTGCTGTCCCCACAAGCGTGTTGGAGGTATGTTCTCTTCAGCTCTCTGATGTCACTGTTATAAGCTCGGTGACTCTCAAGTGGCTTGCAGTGTCAAGGTAGTTGATCATCATGCTCCATTTGCCCAACAAAGCACTCCTTTTCCTGAACAACACCAACTGTTGCCTGCCATTTTATTGTGGAACATATAGTGCCAATCAGATTTTTTCTGCCAGAGTTTTAACATTTACTCTGAGCGTCATATGCTGAATGAATGATAATATTAATTAAAAACAAACAAGGTAATTATCAATAGACACTGAAAGCATGATGCGAGATGATGCCCTTGCTGAAAACAAGCTAAAATAAACAGCGTCTTTACTTTATCCATCGTAACAGGAAAAAACAAGTAAGGGACCAGATATAGTGAGGGCAAAATAAGTTTAAAATGGTCAACATCAAGAATAATTATATATATATATATATACAATGTATAGCAATTATGTATTACATATGCTTATTTGTGTAATACAGGAAGTAAAAGTAAAATTAATAAATATTACATAAATTCTTAAATAAGTATCCAAAAGACTAATCATAAGGCAGTTAACACTGCATAAAAATGAAACAACACTGACAAATACTGAGTTCACTGTATTAATTCATTAGTTTTTAAATTTAGGCCTAAGTCCCAAAAATCGTATCTGGGCCAGAAAACATTTGTACGATGGTAGTCATTAAAATGATTTAAAAAAGAAAAAAAAAAAAAAAGGGCTGAAAAAAAGCCTTTTACACCTTTTCCTGACCCTGAAGAAATCTAAAGACACCTAAAGTAAATACAATTTTTACATTTCCTCAGATGTCTTAATTTCTACTGCTGGAAGAGTCCAGAAGCCCCCTGAGTCACAACAGCTTTGATGCTTATGTCTCATTAACATCCACAGAGCAGATGTGCTGCTGTCTGTTGCATCTGGGTGTGTTGGGCTGGGGCTGTTCTCTGAACTCACCTACACATCAGCATCCCAGTTTTCTTCCTACATCCCCAAGAAGTGGTGGAATTCCCCCTTGGCCAACAGCCTTTGCGTGTGAGCATTTAGAGATCCTCAGCTACTGCCAGGACAGATTCAATCTCAGCTTTCTACCAAATTGTTCTAACCAGAGGAATGTATGTGTTCAGGCAATGTCCAGGGAATGGAAAGTTCTTGAGCTCTCCTGTTGAAAATGTTTTGTTATAAACAGGCTAATAAAATTTTCATGATGCCAGAGAAACAGCAAGAATGAATGAGCAAGGAACATGGATTCTGGGTACTGCTACAAAAACTTCATATTTATTTTGTGTTTTGAATTAAAATAGAGACTCAGTCAGTTGTGTAAGAAGGAAAATTGTACAGGCACCTATATTCTGGAATATAAGAAAAATGAAGAAAACAAATCCTGGTACTATTCGGAAGAGTATTCTAGCCCTTGCAACATCACCCTGAATCGGAATGGCCTAGATTAGGAAATGCCATGGTCAACACAGGCAGTTTTTGCAGATGCTCCTCATGTTCTGCAGATGGTCTCAGCAAAGAGTCCTGCTGTATGTAGGCAGCACCAGCACTCACTGCCAGCAATTTTTGGATGGCCATGTCCATGTAAAGGTGCTGGAAGCCTTGTTTTTTCAACCAAAGAGCATCAGTGGGGGCAGAAGTCTTTCAGCAGCCATCCAGCAGTGTGCCTCCCACAGGAAGGCTTTATTTAAATCATGACAACATCACTTTTCTTTCTGTGGCTGCTCCTAACTCTAGCACTTCTGCTGAAAGACTATTACGAGTGAGAATTCAACACAAGTGTGACAGGTATTTCTCTGAAGTCTGAAACCCAAGACTGAGGCAATCACAACATCTTCAGCACTCCATTGGGTGGCCATTAGATGAGAATGACTGTTGGCTAATCTGAATGTGAGTCAGATTCAAACTGCGATTCTGAAGGAAACCGCACAATTAGTTATATTTTAATTCTGGAAGCAGTAGAAACTACACTGAACATCCTTGCCTGAGAAAGTAGTAAGAAGGCCTTAATTGACATGAGGTTTTGTGAGAAGCATAAAATTCACTTTTCATAAAATTTGCCTGTGTGGGAGTTGGACTTTTTTTTTGGTCACCACCTCAGTGATGAATAATATGTTACCTATTGAAAAGAAAATATCTGACAACTATTGAGATCTCTGAAAGAACAGGCACTTTTTATCAGAACTGGTTTAGACATGGTACATAAAAATAGAGTGCAAAAAATCTTCAGTCAAAAACTCTTGTACTCCAGGCAGGTACAGGTATAAAACCATATTATCTGATATGTAAGCTGCTAACAGAAGACAAAATTCCATGGACTATTAATCTTGTTATTATTAACCTTTTGGATAGTCATTGTTTCTCAAATCTAATTGTATTTCATATTTCGTATTCAAACAATGCATAGGTAAGGACCTCAGAACACTTTAAAGATATTAATTACAGCTAATCCACAATGCTCCTGCGAAGTAGGGCTCGAATCATTAAAATCATCTGACAGAGGAGGAGGAACTAAACAGTTGAGTATATAAGTGACATATCTAACATCCCACAAAGCCAGAAATTACATCCAATATCCTCAGTTGTCAGTTCATTGTTGTACTTGCTGGGACCCAGCCTTTTACATTTAAAACATGTTAAAAGATCAAAAATGTCCACTGAAAAATCCAGCCCACCTACTGCTGAAACTAGGGTGGACAGGTCCAGCAGAGCAGCGCACGGTGTGCCAGAGAGGCATTCCATGACCTGACCCCACTCCTCTAGCTGGAACAAAAGGTAAAAATAAGCTGCAGAATTCCAGTTCCTCAGAGTTGATGGCTGCAACGTAACTTGAAATGCAGAAATAAGGCAATAGTGATCCACTTATTAAAATACTGAATTCAGCAGCAAATCTGTAAGGATAGGTCACTTAGTGCTCCTATACTCAGTGTATGTTAAGTGAACACGGACTCCTTCATGTGTCTAAAGATGACTTGCAACTGTTACAAAAAACCCTGACCCTGATAAACTCTGAGCAGAAAGGATTGTACAGTCATCTAATCAAAGCTCAGTGGATTAAAATGTGAAGTGTACCTGATATTCACAATGAAAAACGAAATCCATCAACACCAAGTTTTGGATAATACAATTTCCTTCAAAAACCTGTACATTCTTGTTTATGTTTTCTGTTCAAAACTACACTTTATAAACTAGGTTCAAATGCCTGTGATCAGAAATTAGAGATATGAGAAAAAGTCTACCAGAAATGTCTTTTTAAAACCCAAACCAGATTTACACCATTTCAGAATGGTATTCCGAATAAACTCTTAGACTTGTTTGATTGTTGTGTTTTCAATTAGCATGTTTTTCCAATAAACCACACACTAAGAGCTACACAGCTGTTGTGGTTTAAGGCCCAGCCGGCAGCTCAGCCCCACACAGCCACTCACTCGCTCGTTCTTCCCTGTAGTGGGATGGGGAGGAGGAAATACCAGGAAAGGCTCGTGGGTGGAGACAAGGACAGGGAGGGATCACCCACCAGTTATGGTTATGGGAAAAACAGATGTGACTTGGGGAAGAAACGTCAATTTAATTAGTTACCAATCACATCAGTGTAGGGCAATGAGAGATAAAACCAAATATTAAAAACACTTTCCACCCACCCCTCCCTTCTTCCTGGGCTCAGCTTTACTACTGATTTCCTCTCCCTCCTCCCCACCAGCAGTGCAGGGGGATGGGGAATGGGGGTTGTGGTCATTCTATCACAGCCTGTCTCTGCTGCTCCTTCCTCCTCAGGGGGGACTACTGACACCCTGTCCCTGCTCCAGTGTAGGGCTCCTCCCACAGGAGACAGTCTTCCATGAACTTCTCTGACGTGAGTCCTTCTCACGGGCTGGGTTCTTCATGAACTGCTCCAGTGCTGGTGCCCTCCACAGGGTGCAGTCCTTCAGGAGCAGCCTGCTCCAGCACGGGCTTCAACTCCTTCCTCTCCTTTCTTCACTGACCTGGGTGTCTGTCCTGTTGTCTCTTTCACATCCCACCCCTCTCTCCCACGCTGCTTCTGCTGAAGTTCTCTTTGGTTTTCCTTCTTAAATATGTCAATCACAGAGGTGCTGCCTGGCTCAGCCATGACCAGAGGTGGGTCCCACTTGGAGCCAGGGAAGCTTCTAGCAGCTTCTCACAGGAGATCCTGTGCCTCCTGCCCTGCTGCTAAAACCCTGCCATACAAACCCAACACAACAGCATTTCAGTCTTTTAAAACGAATTCTTAACATGTTTGACATAATCACATAAATTGTATTTTTGTGATGCTTTTAAGAAATACTTTTTTCAATTTGAAATGTTTGATATATTTTCTCTAAAAAGGCAAAGTTTCAAAAGTAATTTCTCAATTAGAAATTTTTACTAGCATTTCCAAAAACTAAAGACAATAGCAGACTGATCTCTGTCAGTTCTAACTGCAACCATCCTTACAAGTATATGGAAGTGAAGTTATTCACAGATATTGAAGTTTTCCTTGGCTTTTATATTTGCCATTTTCACTTGAAAATTCTTTCTGATCTAACAGTTTTATGGAAAAGGGACCTCCTATGCAGACATTTCCACCTTGTTGTCTGTTATTAAATATAAACAGAGCAAAGTGGTTATGCATTACAGGCCAGATTTGTCAATTGGTTTTGTTATTTTTATTTCTGTTGACAAAAATGCCAATATGTAACTTGTTTTACATATTCAGAACAGCAGTTACTAATAAAAATCATATAATGATTATTTCTGTCCTAATATCTTGTGGTCAAACATATAACTGGATTCTAAACATCTGATGAACCTTGACTTTTTACTAACAAAAGAAAACTACTTTGCAGCTTTCTTTGCCAAAGTTGTTTCCAGCAAATTGTAGGGTGCCATAGATGAGGGAGCAGAAACACTAAAAGATCATGAATAATATTGAAAATGGAATACATGTGTGTGAGCTGTACAGAAAGCACACCTGCATCACTAAAAGACTAGGGCACAACACAGTATCTATGCATGCTAACAAACATAAAGATGTGATGCTAGGTTTCCCACAGTTTCTTTCTGTGTCAGTGTAGTCCCTCCTTCTGAATATATTGGGTAGAACACTAACTCATGTTATCTGGGAAACCAAATCGTTCTTTTAACTGTCTCCCTTTAGCTGTTCTCCCTGGATTTGGTTTATAAAGAAAAAAGTGCTATTCTCCATAGGATGGCCCAACTGAGCAAAGAATAGGCTGAATAAGTCAGCAAGTGTTATTTAACTCATTGACTCAAGAGAACTAGAAAGATATAAACAAATTACCTTTGAAATAATCATAATAGAATATCAGTGAATTATCTTTTGTCATAATTCTGCAGCAAATAACTCAGATACATTTCACTGAAGTATAAGATACTAGCAAACCAACTTTAACACTAGCAAATACCTGGGTCTGTGCACAGTGCAAATTACCTTGGAAAACCCCACAGTGATGATTTTAGATCAATGCTTACCATTACCTCAGTTCTCCATCAACGTATAACTCACTTCACTGAGCCTCATAACAGAGGGTTTCCCTTATGTCCCACTGAGACAATAAATAAACAAAAAAATAAATCATCAAATAAATAAACTGCAATATCATGGCTGACCCAATTTGGTTCTCGAATCTATGTGCTCTTGAATCCTAAATATATTATGTTTCCTTAGTTCTTACGAGTTGGAAATCTCTACATCTTTCTACATCTTGCTAGGTTGAAAAAAATATATCTGGAATGCAATTTGTCTGTATCTGGTTCTATGTGAACTTTTATCAGCTCTAATTGCCTTTCTGCTTTGATGTACTCACAAAGTCTTTCAACACTTCCATTCCCTTCCCTCCCACTTGGGAAAATATCCCAATCCTCAGAATCTGACCTTTGGCTTATTTCATGAAGACGAAAGCAGAGAATTTATTCAGGCTCAGAGCAATACTAACGTCATTAACTTCCCACTTTCTGTATATCCCTCAGTGGCTTCACGGAATACTTGATTGGCTTTTTGCTTGTGTATTTAAATGACATAAGACCAGATTTTTGCTACTGAAATGTCTATTTCCTTTGATTATTTTATTGCATTTTAACTTTACCTTTTGCTGACAATTTTAAAATTACAAATCTTTTAATGCTCTTTTGTTTATCTAGCACTCTGCTTTCTAGACCAGTGTTGGCCATTACCAGCCCTCCTTCCACTCCCCCTTCCAGTCCAGTTCTCCTTTCTCTTCAGCAGCTGTGGCAAAATTGTGTCTCTCTGAAGTTCGTGCGAACTTTGACTACAAGGAAACTTCCTGCTGCCTTATATGGCCTTGGGAAGGTGCCTTACCTGAATGAGTTACGTCTGAGAAGCTGCATTTCATTCTACCATCTCTTACGTCATTTGGCTTCCCAACAGTACTTCTGCTGGGGTTCACAGTGATATTGTGACCCTAAGCTCTGTAGAGTCTTATGAAGAGCTTTTCTGTGCCAATGTAACTAGCAATTTTGGGCAATGTGAACTCTGAGTGTTGAACTGAAATCCTCTAAATCACTTCACAAAGGCTGGCAAACAGCAGTGGTAGTCTTTAAGATGATCTCTCTGCAATGGGAACTGGCCTCAGTTTCACACCATATGCTATAAACTGTCTCCCTATTGCAGTCAATTTTAGTCTTTCTCCATCTTTGTTGACCATTCTAGAAACTCACCTACTATGGCTGGCTTACATATTTTACTTTTTTAGTGAACCTGTCACTATGACAATGATGTACCCTTCCACAAAATACTATAAATTATCTGTTCTAGGCAAGGTAAAGCAGAAAACCCTTTCATCCTCTTCCAAGTCTGCAGATATGTTTAGTTCTTTCTACACTGTCCATGAGAATTGACCTATGGGATAAAGATGTACAGTTTTTCTGTCTTAAAATGCTCCAACAGTTTTCTCTCCTTTATGTTTGATTTTTTTGGCTGTGTTAGTATTGGTTGGACAAATGGCTTTCCTCCAAAAGTTTAGGCAGTTACTTCACAGTAGGATGGTAGGGGAAGGGTCCTGAGACATTTGCCATGATTCTGACTGAAGGAGGAGTCAATTACATCAATAGCTTCTGTGACTGATATTTGACTAAGCAATGCTTTAAAAGATCTGGTGATGGGGATTCCATGGCTTCCCGGGAGAACATCTGCTGGCAGTCAACTATCCTAATGGGTTGTTTCAACCTAGGCATTCTTTGCTGCAACTGAAGTATACTTTCTCTTACCCTCCTCAATAGATGTGAAGAACAACTTATTGCAGTATTATTTGACTGCAGCATAAAATCAGCATTTATGTCTTATAGATAGCATTTCATAAATAGCTAGTGTGTGACCCTTCAGTTTTCTCCATACCAGGTCTCCGTTTTTCTGTGTCAATTATATTTTCAATATCTTTGGGTTTTGTTTTGTGGAGATGTATCTTTCTTGAAGTACAGAAAAAATAATCCACATGAATTTTGGTAGATTGAAAAGACTACTTCATGCATTTTTCATATTGTATATTCTTACACGTATAATTTACTCCCTCTTACACATCTCAATATCATGTGTTTTATAAATTAAAACATTATAATATCCAGAGCTTTTTCTGTATAATTGCTGCTTAATCTGTTGACGTCCATGAAGTTACTGGAGCTGACTATTCCCATTTAATGAAGTGTTCGTACTTGTTCTTCTTAAATTAAATGCTTTTAATTTCAAGCCTTTCCTTCAATCTACCAAGCTCATTTTCATTCTATTTTTATTTTTTTTTTTTCCAAAGTGCTTCCAGGCTCTTTGCTTCTAATCGTATTTGCAATTAATAAGAATCATAGAAACATAGAATCATAGAATGGTTTGGGTTGGAAGGAACCTTACAGACCATCTAGTTCCAACCCCCCTGCCATGGGCAGGGACACCCTCCACTAGACCAGGTTGCTCACAGCCTCATCCAGCCTGGCCTTGAACACTTCCAGGGATGGGGCATCCACAGCTTCCCTGGGCAACCTGTGCCAGTGCCTCACCACCCTCTCCGGGAAGAACTTCTCCCTGATATCCAGTCTAAGAAGCTTTTCCATTGTGTCCTTTTAGTCATTAAGAAAAATGCCTCACCAAATGTAGCTCTCCAGTTGATGGTGGCAAACTGACAGTGCTACATCAAATACAGTTTTCCCCATGTGCATGGAACTTTCCTGCTCCCAGTGCTTTTGTCCAAACTTCTATTTCCATAATTTGTTTTCAAGACTGTCATGGGAAATTATGTCAAAATCTTAACAAAGTCAACAGCTAATGTTTTCCATATACCCCGTCCAGCTTGTCTGTGATCCAGAACTTTCTATACCTAAGAGCAGATGAACACATCTGTAAGCAACATTTCTTCTTTTCCTCTCTCATATTTTCTTCACATAAATTTTATCTACAAAATAAAAGTTTATAACCAAATATTACAGTACTGAATTGCACTGTCCTCTGTTATGTCATTTACTAGGTAATTCTTATATTGATCTAAAACATTTGGTTCCTCATTTGCCCTGCATCATTTTTTTCCCTCTATTCTTGATCCTATTGTGAATAATTATGTCCCCTTCCCAATTTTAGTACAACTTTATCTCCATATTGCTTATACCCATCCTGATGTTGTTTCTACTTTGAATAAAAGGATTTCAGACCCTGACATTCAGAGGCCTACACCACTTTCAGAATTCAAGAATTTTAGTCTTAACAGGTATCCCAGATCCTGCTAGCCTGTACATTTTTTTGACCATATTTACATGTCCAACATGGAAATTCTCAGTATGGTTTGAAAATGCTGAAGTAGTCTAACTTATGATGTAAGAAATATGTGAGACAATATGTTCTGGAGACAAGGCATAACCATCTGACACAAGTTTTCAGACTGTTCTCTGCTCACATCTTTAGAATATATAGTAAACACGGAAAAAATATTACATTTCCCACAGTGGTTTTTTTCCTACATTAACTTTTCTTAACGACTCTGTAATGATTGTATGAAATTACTGTCCTGCAGGTGGTTTAAAGGCAATTTCTTTATATCATTTTAATGGTTCGAAACAGATGTGCTTGCTAATCATATCACCATCTAGGTGCTGCTGTGATGTCTGTACATGACAGTGCTTTTGACCATGGTCTAATCTCCATTTCCAATTAACTCTGTAGGAACTTTTTTACTTAAGTATGAGAAGAATTGGGCCCTCTGCTGTTTAAATGGTTTGAGAGAAGCATGAATACCTTTTTACTGACAAAAATCAAGGGGAATGTGTCCACCCCATCACTGGTATCATTAGAAGATTGCCTTAATTTGTCAAGAAATAGTTTCTACATTTCCAATGAGTGATAGTATTATTATTGCAAGACAGAGATGATATTCACACATTCACAGAGTGTTAGGGGTTGGAAGGGACCTCTAGAGATCATCTAGTCCAACCCCCCTGCCAGAGCAGGATCACCCAGAGTAGATGGTTACTTTAATAGTTTTAACTTGTAGAAGGAAAAAACAACAGTGGCGGAAATTTGGCATAATCAGAACAGTTACATTTAAATTGTTTACATGGCTGGCATGTTAAAAGAAGGAAAGGGATTTTCAATGAACTTTCTGCTCTCATGTGTTGGGGTTCAGCAGCTCCTTAATAATACCTAAGGATAGTCATGACTTTCCAGTCACTACATCTTGTCAAGGGGTATGGAAAAGGAGATGGAGATTTCACAGTGAGAAAAATAAGAGGCTGAACATCATACATTATTTTTTGAGAAAAAAGAAACAGAAAAATCAGTTTAAAAGGTTAGACTTCCAAAACTTGCCGATTACAATGTTAATTATTTGCTATAAATGTTAAAAGTCTTTTTCCTGAAAAGTTGAAGTTCTAAGATCAGAGTTTTTGTGGAAGATTTATGCTGCACTGGCCAGTGCATCAGTTCAGTCTTGTCCAGTCCAGGTCACCCTTTCCTACGGTGCTCTGATTGCACATCGGAGTCCTGGTTTGAGGAAGAACAGTTCTGGAGGTGTTTGTTCTCCTTCTGTATTCTGCTACTGGCAAAATTTTGG
The DNA here is from genome assembly GCA_027574665.1 of Rhynochetos jubatus. Taxonomy (NCBI): domain Eukaryota; kingdom Metazoa; phylum Chordata; class Aves; order Eurypygiformes; family Rhynochetidae; genus Rhynochetos; species Rhynochetos jubatus. The sequence continues at coordinate 55,937,727 of CM050650.1, forward strand.
GGGTTCAAATATATGGCTTTTGTTTAAAAAAACGAAGCAAAACCCACAACAATGCTTTACAGGATTTGTATAATATTTTAAGTGAGAAGGCCAATGGAAATTTTAAAATATTTTCAGACCTTAAAAAGTAGGTTTGAATTAATGGTAGGCTCAAATTTGTGCTAGGCTCAAAGATATATGATATACCAGTCATTCATGTCTAAATGCATGAGTGTTTCAGATTGCAATGTTGATTCATGTACTGAGTCAATACTGGAAATACACCAGCCTTCTTCCAGTACTTTTTAATCAACAGTAATTTCCAAACAATTAAATAAATGACAAACACTATTTTATTTAATTTCTCTGATTCTATTCAAAAGGAAGTGAGTAGACAGCTACAGTCAAGTCTCCATCACTTCCTAATACCATAATAACAATGTTTTTAACTCAAACCAGCCACAGATATTCCAGGAGACTCAAAACAGAAGATGAATTGGACTTGAAACATCAAAAAATTCATGTGAATGTGATGTTAAGCTCAAGTGTCTGGTCTGTAGGCAGGTTACACTTTATTACTGCTACTGTCACCACTGCTACTGGGAAGGTGCACAGTCCACAATAACACAACTACTAAAACAGTGGTCTCCAAAGTGTGGGGAGTGCATACACCCCAAGGGCTGTACAAGACAATCTATTGGGGTGCAAGTAGAAAATATTTTTTGTGCCATTAGGAAGTAATATAGAAGATTTTAAAAATTAAAATTAGTGTTTATTTCATCTTTATGTCATATTTTTTAAAATTTCTATTCTTGTGTATGATTTATAATGTGCAGTACTATATACGTATAACTTATAAATAAATAAATGTAGATACACTGTGAATGTGTACTTAAAAGTTTTTTCCTTGATCAATAAAGTTTGGAAAACACTGGACTAAGGGACTATTATGAATCCCAACCACAGGTATCTAAAGAACATTCAGAGCGCTATTCATTCAACAAAAGAGTTACAGTAAATCCATGCCAGGCCTGTCCCCTGCAGCAGGAAATGTGCTTCTGTTATCTTACTAATTCAGTGCTTGTCTCTATGGAAGGAATGAGAAAAGTGAATTACATGCACATGCTAGGGAGTCATTAGGCTTTGCTCAGAGTGGCTTACTGGCCCAATCATTATATTTTAAACATTTATACTACCTCAAACCCAATACTCACACATGTATAGCTTGACCCAGTCCTTCACCCTCAGTGTGTGAGACTTCAAAACTGGAAATATTGCCAATGAATATTAAGTCCTGAGGAGCTGTTTCAGCCTAACATAACAGCTCATGAGTTCTTCTCCTTCCCTTTGCTGCTGTGGGACCTCCTGGGGCTAGCTCAGGCACAGACAGCCTTTGCTTGGAGTGAGGGGCAGAGCTCTCTAGAAGAGTTTTATATGCACCTGGGCTATGAGAAAATAACTGTGCATCACAGTCATTGGTAATAAAGATTATTTAATTGTAACTGCTCTTTATTGTGCTGTGTCTTTTATGATAAACACGATATAGTGAAAGAGAATAAGATCCTTGGCTAACACAAGTGGGTATAATCCAGTGCAGAGCAGAGGAAGTATGACGAAAAGTTGATGGAAGCAAAAAGGCTGAACTGAGTTGAAAATTGAAAACTGAAAACTCTGTTTTCCATATGCAAAGTCACAGAATATTTGAAGATTTGTGTTTCCTGGTCTGAAAGGCTCTGATTTTTCTCTCTGCCCCACTGAGACTTACCATCCATTTGAAACTTCCTTCAGTACTGTCTCAGTAGTTAGGAACAAGTGCTGTAGCTGCAGGTTCTGACCTTGACGGCTACACCAAGATATGCAGGAAAAGAATTGTTAAGATTAGGAGCCTTGTTTGATCTCAGGCTTCAATGATTTAAAGATGACAGCTAATCTCACTCCTGTCAGATGAGGACTCTGTGGGTTTCCAAAAGGACACAGACACCCAGATTTGTCATTCACATGAGCTTAGGCTGTATTATGCAGCTTTTTTGACCACCATCTATTTGCTAAGTCCTTCAGAGATCCTACTAAAACTACAGAAATGCAATGTCCTCTTTAAATCATTGACATCAGAAAACTGAAGGACAAGCATTATACTTTGACATCTACTTGATTGTGGTTAGTGTTTTGTTTTCTTTCAAGAGACAGGAAAATATATTCGTTGGAAAATAATTATTCTAGCTATTGCTTTCGGTAAAGGAGCTACAAAAGTGGAAAACATTTCAATGAACTTCATAAACTCTTTAAATTTCTGGTTTATTTCAGGGATTCTGAATGAGAGTTTGTACATTTACCATATGATACCAGATGATATCCTTCTTCAATTAACCTGAAAAAAAAGATATTGCTCAAAAGCTAAACAACTCCTCAGGAGTAGAAAAAAGAATCTAAAAAGCAGTAATTCTAGACTCAGAACTGTGAAGTTAAGAGACAAAACTATTATGATGACCTTAAGCAAAGGAAAGGTGTTTAATGAAGTAGGGTGTATCTGTGGGAGGGGATTAATTGTAAATTCAGTGTTTGGCTTTAGCTAAAGAAGTTGGATTGGAAGATGATTGTTTTTTGTCACAACTTCATACAAAAGGATTCCTATCAGAGATTTATATTCATAGTGGATGAATTATTTTTATTTAAATTCTCAGCCTGGAAATGTCACTGAAAATTAGATTAATCCAACACCAGGATGTACTGTTATCAATCTTATCAGGAAGGAGAACACAAGAAATTGTTAATCACAGAATGATAGAATCATTTCATTTGGAAAAGACCTTTGAGATCATCAAATACAACTGTTAACCTGGCACTGCCAAGTCCAACACTAAACCATGTCCCTAAGTGCCACATCTACATGCCTTTTTAATACCTCCGGGATGGCGACTCAAGCCCTTCCCTGGACAGCCTGTTACAATTCTTGACAATCTTTTCAAGGATGGAATTTTTTGTAATACTCAATCTAAGGTACAATGGGAGATGTCCCTGAAGTGCATCTTGCTGAAAGGTAGAGTTAGCTAGCTTGGCGCTGTTAAGGTGAACCTCCTGAGATGCCTGCTTGGTCCCCAGGGCTTGCAGGCAGCCAGATGCTGCAAGTCATTAAGATTAGCAGTTTTGTTTTCTTTCATTTCAGAACAGAGATTGTGACCCTCTGTGGTTGAGAATGAGTCTTGCGCCTACACCACCTGCAGGCACCCAGTTTCCTATGAGACACTCCCTAGCCATCTCCTGCTGCTGCAGAGCGCAGATGCCCACAACTGAGCTATGTTTTCAGACTGGCAAAAAACATCTGTGTGAGGATACATGTTAGGCTACTGTGCTGGGTTCAGTTAAACCACGACAGCTACACCTGGTCCTTTGCCTCCCCTGACAGTCTAAGACACCCAAGGATACTGAGAACATGGCAACTTTATATTGCAAACACAGTTTTGAAAGGCAAAGCTTTCTGAGGATAAAATAGATATTTTTTGCAACAAATACACTCTTCATCTCTTCTCATGCTGTCTGGGTGGCTTACATGTATCCCCTGCCATAAACTAGAGAACAAAATGGGTCATGTTTTGGGCTAGAACAACTGAGTTTACTGCACCCCACCTGAGGCTGCTGATTGGCTTTGTGCTCCCCTCAGCTAACTCCCTGCATGGGACTAATAAAGGACAGCACAGGTGGGATTTTTGGTGGTCCTATGCTGGAAAAGACAACCTAAAATCTTTGTATTAGACTTACCAGGCTATTGTACTGACCTGTAATGGCCAAAGCAGGAAGAGAGCTGGTGCTAGAACCTCTGCATCTGTATTCAGAGAAGAATATAACATATAATGTACAAATTAGATAACAGTCATGTCTTTCCAGCAGAGAATTAAGCTGACCTATGGTGTTCATTTATTTCCTTGGGAGCTCTCCTAGAACTCAACCTCAATCTCAGCACTCAATTACTTGGGCATTTTATATAGTCTGCACTGAGGGCCACCTTTTCCAATATTGTATTAAAGCTACTCTACACTACTTAAGGTCTACTATCTGCTTTATGATGATACTATTCCAACCATTCTGGGAAAGGCTGGTTGTATAATTATAAGCGATTGAAGGGTAAACAAAACATTGGTCCAGAAAATATTTTTGAGGTAAATTTTGTCCCCCAAAGCTGATTCTATTTGTACCTTATAGCTTTCTTCATGAATCACAAGATAAAGTGGTTAGAAAATGCAACGTATTTTCCAAAGATGTAGAAGAAAACAGATGCAATATTAGTAAAAAGTCAACCGAAAACAGCAAGATCTTTAAAATCACAACAACACTTGACTGAACAGTTACTAGCGTCATTTTAGTCACCCTAAAGCTTCTTATTTCAAAGCTGCAAAACAGACGTATTGACAGTTGCACAGGAATGAACTTTAAAGATACATAAAGGCAACAGAGGTCAACCAAACTCTGAATAAATGTTAATGTGCCAGAGGCTCATGAGGAAGTGCAAGAAATTCAGGCTGTTTTGCTGCCCCTGAGACCAAGAGAAAGAATTCACAATGCTCCAGATGCGATGCTCTGAAGTCAGAGCAAAGGGATTCCAAGCATTGTCTTGTCCCAGGAAAGGAAGAAAAGAGGTCAGTGCTGCCCAGCTTGGAAACCTCTGCAAAATCTTAGTTAGAAACGGGAAGTTTACAAAGTGTCTTCTGATCCTGCCAGCCGCAGTCTTTTTCCAAAGAAAGGGGGAAGGACTCTATTTTTACCCTTGTTTATCCTTTTACCCTTGTTTCCTCATCTGCCTCTGCAATTGTACCTTTATACAAATTTAATAAGTGAATGTCTATGTATATGAAAATATATGTATGAATCTGGAACACTGCTTTGGCCTTTAAAGCTTCCTGAGAGCTGAGAATGAAGCTGAGAGTTTCCACCTTCATTTCTGCTGACACCCTCTACGGAGATTTTCAGAAACAGAGCTCAGGACTGTGCCGAATAGTTATCTATCTACCTCAATTTCCGTCAAGTCGATGTTCTACCAGTGCCAAAAAACTTACTTGGCAAGTTCAACAGCAGACAGGCTTCAGGGCATAAACCTAGGTAACATTTTTGCATCAGTTCAGAGGAATTTGCCTGGAAAATGAGTTTTGCTAATAGAACTTGTTTTGCCCCTGTCCCTTACAGTCTCCAGCAGCAGAGAGCCCTGCATTTCACAGTGCCCTCCCAGGAAAGACAAGCTGCCCTGGCAACTGGCGCTGGAGCAGGTACACAGCACCCCTGCATGCTGCATTTCCCACCTTCCACAGGCACGCTTCAGTGTATGGCACTTGGGACTGCACGGGCCACCCTTTGACTTGACAGCTACACTCCTGGGTGACATTCACCTGTGGAAGGGATCTGGCTAGTAAGAGCTTGAAGTGGCAGACTTTTCCATCAGCCTGTTGCACATAATGTTTTATTTTCACTTGTGCTGAAGTTGCCCATCTGTTTCTTCCTCGAATAAAGCTACAAAGCCATATGGTACAAATAAAATACATGATGCAACTGTCTGCCCTTGTGAGAAGAGATCATATCCTAACGTTAAGAATTGCTAGCTGTAAGTAGATGCCTGGAGCTGCAGAAAAAGGGATGGATGCCTGGAAGTCTAGTGCAACACCCGGGTCGGAGAGTTTCTACCTGTTAAACAAGTCCCACTGAGCATGCCGAATGGCAGCATTAAGGTACATCTGATGGGCAACTGCGAGGTGTGACCGCAATATGCGTAGGAAGGCTTATCGTAGGAGTGTGTCTGCACTACAGCTGAAGGCTTGACTGTAGCATAAGAGCACTGCCCACTAACTACAGAGATAACAGCGGTGCAAGCACCGGGCTACCACTTTCAGGATGGGTTCGGAGAACTTGCCTCTGTATGGTTTTTGCTAGCTTCTGCTGACGTCTGCGTGCCATGGCGCTGTTGTATACCATACATGTACTAACTAGACTGAAAATGGTGGATATGCCTTCTTATGCTGCACTTACACATCCCAGTTGCACAGTACATGTATCTTAATATAGCCATTAATTATGCTTAGTTGGATGTCCTTTCTGCAGTTTTGGCTATTCACTACACTTGTTTCTAATTAAGTATTAACACTGCACTTTCCACTTTTCATTTGTTATGATTTGAAGCCAGTAACTCTTCTGTTGTTTATAGTCACCCTTGCTTACAAAAGTCAGCTTAGCAAAAAATAGTTTGATATGTGATGCTTCAATTCCTAAAAAAGGTTGCTTCTACTAATGATTATTATAAAAATTTATTTGTTCTTTTTCTCCTATGTTACTCATCAGACTTACGATAAAGTCCCCTGAGAAGGCAATATTGCCATGATGCTTAGCAAAAGTTTGAGCTTAAGGACAGATTTGTGGTTTACAACTACGTATATGAAGTAAAAAAAAGACAGAATTTCTTTGGCAACCCCTACACTTTAGGATGTGCAGACTAGTGCAATTTAGGTTATAGCACAGGGATTTCTTATAGGGAAAATGCTGTTATAAAAAGCTAACTTCTACATTTTATTTCACTGTGTGTTCCCAGCTGTGCTAATGAGAGCCTTCAGCCTATGTGCCTGTGTTTAACTTGATTGCCTTTATGTCATTGCCGTTCATCTTATGGTCCTACAGCACTCCAGAAATCTGTGAAAGTGTACATTTATATTTGAAAATGCCATAATTTCTCAGCCAGACCCTTTTTTAGAGGAAACTGTCATTTTATTTCTCTAAACATTTAGTTAGCTGTCCATGATTTGACTTCAGATGTCTTGCAATTACCAACAGCTGAACAAGAATAAATAAGTACTTCTTCAGGTGCCAGTAAGAGCACAGCAGTTGAAGGATGACTGGAATGCTAACTGGAAACCATTCTCTTCTTTTGAGTCTTTTTTTGTTGTCTAGTTATACTGTTCTTCATTCTCCAGTACCAATGTTCTACCACTGAAATTATTCCTCAGCTGACTGACCTGTGGGGAACAGCTGTTCTGTGGGCACTTGACAGGATGATAACTGTTTGATGCAGAAACAAATTTGGGAAATTTCTTAATTTAAGCATATCCCCAAATAGTTGTTACATCATGGTTATATAAAAAGCCTGCTTTGTGCCATGAGTACCCTCACCTTCAGAACAAAACATGCTACATGTGAATTTCATACTGTGCAGCTCAGAAAGAGACTCCTACAACCGCTATGGGAAGGGCATATCTCAGTCATGTGTAGAAATGATACCTTGGGTCATTGCTTTCCTGATGATACAGGCAGGGTCACATGAGGATTTGAACGCTTTAGTAAGCAGGAAGGGCCACTTCCATAATGTAAAATTAAACAGTTTTGTTTAAACCATTTTTGTAAATAATATTTGAGCAAGATTGTTTTTCAGATCAAGAAGTTAGGGAAAGTTGCACATATGTCAGCGATTGCAAGAGGGCTGAAGTCAAACCATGTCAGCTAACTAGCTGTTAGGAGAGATGGAAAGACCCTTTCTTGTTAAAAAGGCTCTGTCTGGGAAATTGTGGTATTTGCGAATAAAAATGAAGAGTGCATTTGAAACTATAAGTTTAATAAAATGTGTTCCTACTTCAGTACGTAAACATATCTGAGGCTTGTAGAGTTTCTTCATCCCTCAGTGTCCTCCAGAGATACTCCTTCCCCAGAGTATCTTTATGGGAAGATAGAATTTAAACCTCTTGTTGTTTGCATTTCTTGCTTTTTCCATTCTTATGAAACATCTTTCGCTCAAATCGTCATATCCAGCTGTGTGTACTTGAACCACAAGATGTTATAGGTGAGTTTTAGGAGCTGCCAGTTTTACATGATGAATGTCTAACAATCTGGGATGAGTTACTCACTCAGAGAAGGGCCACTCCTTGTTTTAAGAGGGTTGTTACTGCCCCTTTAGTAGGGCAGATACCAATTTTAGTAGAATTTCTGCTTTTGCCCCACACTTGAGGAATTTTGCCCTGGTGTTCACTTCTTGTTTACACAGACTGACAGAAGTGGAAGTAGAATTCAATACGTGAAGGATTCACACTGAGAAAGGATGGGTCATTGACTTGTGAAAATGCTTAACCAAAATATATTTATTAAAATACAAGGATCTCATTTACAATTTCTTTCTAGTGAAGAAAGACATGAAAGATCAGTTTATTTATACAATAAATTAAAGCAGTAATAAAAATACTTGCCAGCCATCTAGGTCCTAGGACAACACTCCTTTAAGTATTTCAGTGCATCATAAGAGATATATTCTCACACAACTAATGCTCTGATGACATGTTAGTGGGAATGTTATAAACATCTACAGAGAGCTCACAGATAAAAGAGGTAGCTTTAAAGATATATAGAGATACAAGAGCTGAAAACATAAGCTTTGCTTGGAATATTAAGACAGTTTTTCATAGTTAATATAAGGTTGTAAATATTTCCTGATGTCTCTAGCAAGTGAAATAAATTTGATAAATTTATAAATAAATAAAACTTGAGACCACTGTGCTGTTCCATTAACATGAGGGCAAAGGTCACCAGCGTGCACCAGGTAAAGTGTAAGAGAGATCACAAGAAATGGCAGTGCAATATGACCATTTGTAGAAAAACATAAGTATATTTAATGCAACCTCAGAATGTAATGGGCTATACAATGGTGCTATAGCTGGGTTATATCTATCCAGTGCTGTTGGAGGCTAAACTCTGTTGGAGCTTTTGAGTGTTTTTATGGATAAATGTAAACTTTTACCATTTGCAATGCCTGGTATTAGAGGAATAAATTGTAGTGTTATGTATTTAATGTTAAACTATTTAATATAAAATAGCATTGGACATAATTTCCCCTTCAGACAACATTGAAAAGTTACAAAGATCCTATAAAATTGGAAAAGCATCAGATATGAAGCCAGGTATTATCATAGAATAGTTCTCCTGAAATCTGGTTTTCCAACGTATATTTTAGGTGTACCAAGTAACAAGGGAATCAGCCTTATTCAAAGTAGACCAGACAATCTCAGCAGCCAAATGAAAACAGAATTCACATGCAAGAGCAACACAAAAAAATGTGGTTGTGCCATCAAAGAACAGAATGCAATAAAATGTCGATTATTTTCTTTTCATACTATGTTTGGAAAGTTTTTCATTCTCTGAAATGTTAATAATAATAATAATATATTATAATTATCATGTTAACTAAATTTAACATCTTATTTATTTCTAAATTGTAGTTTGAAATGCTTCAATTTCTTTTCCCATGTCCTGGTCACGTGGAAAGCACTCTTTTTACAGGATTTCCTCCCTACTAACAATGGGATTCTCTTCATTGGGTTCAGAATCGTCTACTTCTTCAAAACCCTCTCTAAAAATTAATTCTTCTAGAAATACAAACCAGATCATTGTCTTTCAAATTTTCTTACAAAATTATCATGTAAACTAATTCCATGAGTTTTCCTGTGAGTAAATTCAGAGTTCTGTGGTGAAGGACAGAGAGTAAACCCAGAACAATTTCAAGTATTCTACAGGAGCATAGATAGATCATATTTACTTCATGAACATGTTGTCTAGCAGTAAAATTTCAGAACGTTTTATCTTGGGAATTAGATCTGGGCATAATTTTCAAATGAAAAACACTAAATTAGTCCATTCAAGCCTTCTGGCACATATATTTCCCTCTATCATTTTAGTACTATTCTATCTAATATAAAATTGAAATCAAAGCAGCAGTATAAGAAAGCAAAATGTTTTAAAACAAGTACATAAGTTCAAGGTCAGTCTGGTTAGGGAAAGGAATGCTTTCCAGAAGAAAGGAAGTGTCCTATCTCATTAAACCCCATACAACCCCATCTGATCCAGACACTAATACTCTTCTTGGTTACAGATGCCTTTGTTTGATGCATTAGGCCAGTTGGGCTACATCTAAGGAGAAAGGATCTACCCACACAGATCCAATCAGGAGACTGATATCTTTGTTGTAATAGAGACACAACTATCACAGCACTAGCATTAGTTGCCTGCTCAGCCAAAGTGTGTAGATACAGGCACCGTATTTCAAGGGAGATATGAATAAATCCAAATAAAATAATAAAAAAAAAATCATGAGGAATGACTGAACAAATTAGATGTCAGACATGAAGGGCCATTCTGCTGCTCTTCAGCTGAAAGGGTGCTAACTTTTCAGGCAGAGATAATCTTTTTCTTACCAGTCCACTATGGATAAAACCAATTTGGTTTTGGTATTGGAGGGATCCATACAATTCTATTATATCATTGTGCTGGTTCTAGTCAGGAAAGAGTTAATTTTCTTCACAGTGGCTGGCAGGGGGAGAGGTGTGTGAGTGGCTGTGTGGTACTTTATTGCTAGCTGAGGTTAAACCATGACAATCATGTTGTCAAAAGTTTGTCTAGGTCCACATCTTGCCACGGTCATTCTGTAGCCATAGGCCTCATTACCCATGCAATTACTCTTCACTGCTTTTTTCCAAAGCTATCCTGGGGTCTTTCATCTGCAACCAATTGGTATAAAGACATCATAACTGTGATCCACAGAGTGAAAAACTGTAGGAATTCAGCTAATATATTTATTATAAATGGCAAGTAAATTCATTTTTTAGAGATAAATTAAATAAAAGATTCAGTATCAATCACCTTAACCTCTGAGAAAAGAGTATGAGAGGTAAGAGTTAAGGAAAAAGAGCAAACACAAGTGATGAGATTTTCCCTTCCACCCTTTCAACATCAATGAATATTTTATTGAATTCTGGAAGGCATAAGGGAAGATTCCTTTTTTATCTAAGGAAGAGAATTTTCAATGGGATTTTATATATTTATTCTAGGAGTAGCATTTATTACAACTGCTTTATTTTCTAGTAAAATTTGTGAAAGGATACAAGACCGAGTCATCTTTACATTATAAAGTGAAGGTGACGAGTCAGGGTCTGTTCTGCTCAGGTGCCTTACTGTTGAGGTACCTGGTCTGAAAGGGTCATATCTTTGCCAATGTAACTATCCTTTGCTAGTGTTTGTTCCAGTGAAATCAAAGAAGGTGTTAGACAGCTCTAGCTGAGGGCTAGATGAAGAATTGCATAGATTCTTTGAGACACAGCAGACTCCAGGATTTAAAATTGCCATTCTCTTAAGTATTGTTTTATGATTTTAAAGATTAGAAAAGAAAGATAATTATGCTGAGAGCATACTTTTTTTTTTTCCTAACTATCTGTATGCAAACCCTCTCCAGGAAACAATTTAAAGCTTCTAGTTTCGATCGTGCTGTTTATTTCCTTGAAACAACTGTTTGTTCTTGCACTACATTCAAGAAAGGCTCATGAGTCACTAACTTTGAAATTGATTGGGCTTTCTGGAGCAAACCCCCTATGCATTTTTTCAGTTGCTGAAAGGACACAGGTTCAGAAAATTTTCAGTGCTTCTGGTAGCCCAGGGGAGAGCTCTTTAATTGGTGAGGGTACCAAAAAAAAAGAAAAAAAAAATTAAAAAGGGAAAGATTCCCTTGTAAGAAACTTCTCCTGTACGGACGCCCTTGTTGAATCGGTCAGCTATGCCCCAGAGCATAAAGTCCTCACCTGGAGGAAACCGTCACTACTCTAGTGCTGCAGGTCACCTGGTCAGGATAAGGAAGTGGGAAAAGCTTTTTTTCAACCTACTCAAGAAAGGTTCTCCATCACAGATCCTGGTTCTCACAGGGAATTTTAACTCCCTGACGTCTGCTAAAAGAGAAACATCACAGTATGAGCGCAGTCAGCAAGACTTCCAGAGAGTAACTAGGAATATATTCTTGATACAGGTACTGAATGGGGCAAACAGGTGACACACAGCTGGCTCTGGTGGTCATTGATAAGGAAGAATCAACTGGAGATGTGGTAATCTATGAAAGCCCAGTCTGTAGTGGCCATGAAACAGTGAAGTTTAATACCATGAAGAGAGTGAGGAAGGAGAGTAGCGGACCACAGACCCCGGAGTTCAGGAGGGCAGATTTCAGCTGATTCAGAAAACTGGTAGTGGGGAGCACGTGGGAGAGTGCTCTGAAGAGCAAAGGGTCTCAGAAAATCTGGAAGATCTTAAGGACAGCATCCTCCCAGTGCAGGAATTGTCCCTCAGAAAGACAAGCAGATAGACCATGAGACTGTTTTGGCTCAGCAAGGAACTTATGATATAAGCCTCAGTGCAAAAAGGAGGTGAAAGCAGAACAGGCTAGGGAGGATGAATTTAGAAGCATTGGCTGGCCATGTAGGAAAAAGTGTCAGAAAAGCCAAAGCCAAACTGGAGGTCAGAGTCTCAGGGGACATCAAAGGCAAAAATAAGAACTTCTATCACTGTGTTAGTGGTAAAGGCTGAACAAGGAAAATGTGAGCCTGCAGGATGGTTGATTTAGTGACAGCAGACAGCAAGGAGGTTGATACTCAATGCTGCCTTTGCCTCAGCCTTCACTGACAGCTTCTGTGCTTAGTGAAGGAGGGGAACTACCAGCAGTGGATGTGAATTGATTCAGGTTTTACTTGCAAGAAATTGACCCATAGAAGTCCATGGGAGCCAATGGGCTTTATCCAAGGGTGCTGAGTGATCTAGCCACTATCTCTGCAATGTCTATCATCTCTGAAAGGTCATGGAGACAATGGGAAGAGAGGAATCTTTGATGAGTGGAAGAAGGAAAATGTTGCACCCATATTAAAAAAAAAAAAAAAAAAAAGCCAAAAAGATAATCCAGGGAACTAAAGGTTGATCAGTCTGGGGAGATCCTGGAACGAGTCCTGTTGGCAGCCATTTCTGAGTACACAAGACACAACTGAGTAACTGGGTACAGTCAGCATGGATTTACCAAAAGTAAATCTTGCCTAACCAACCTGTCTTCCATGATAGAATCATTGCTTTGTGGACAAGGGGAAGACAAGGAATATAATTATTTTTACCTTAGCTTTGACATTGTGTCCTACAATACTCTTGTATCCCAGATGAAATATTCTAGTCTGGAAGAATGGGAAATTAGGTGGGTAAAAAACTGGTTGGGTGATTGTTCTGAAAATCTACTGGCTGAGCCAGTAACAAGGGTTTTACTTGGGACTGTTTAACAACTTTATCAATGAGTTGAAGGAGGCAACGGGGTGTACATTATCAAGACTGCAGACAACACCAAACTGGGTGGACTAGTTGATACATTCAAGGGCAGAGCTGCCTTCCATGGAGACCTAGACATGCTGTAGGAAAGGGCTAGTAAGAATGTTAGGAAATTTGACAAGTGCAGAGTTCTGCACCTGGGAAGGATGAATCCTCTGCAGCAATGCAGGCTAGTGCTTGACTGAGGGGAGAAGCTTTGCTGAAAAGGCCCTGGGGTGTTAGTAGACCAGCAGCTGAACATAAGCCAGCAATGTACCCTGGCAGCAAAGAGGGCAAACATCCTGGGCTGTATGACCAGGAGAATAACTAGGAGGTGGAGCAAAATTATCATCTCCCTTAACTCAGCACTCCTTAGACTGCATCTACAGTATCACATTCCATTTTGGGCTCCCGAATACAGGAAAGACATGAATAAACTGGGGTGAGTTTAGTGGAGGGCCACCAAGATGGGCAAGGACTGGAACACTCACCGTGTGAGGAGAAGCTGAGGAACCAGAGTTGGTTGAGCCTCGGGCAGAGATGACTTCAAAATGACATAAGAGCAGCTCCCCAGCACCTCTGGGAAGGTCAGCAAGAAGATGGAGCTGGACTCTTCAAAGCAGATCATGGTGGGAGGATGAGACGATAGACAGAAGCTGAAATGAAAGGTTCAAACTATATGAAAAAAATCCTATTCCCCATAAGGACAGTCAGGCACTGGACCAGATGGCCCAAAATGTTTTGCTGACTCTGTCCTTGGAAGTTTTCACAATCTCACTGGATAAAGCCCTGGACAACTTAGTTTGACCTCACAGCTGACCTTACTCTGAGCAGGATATTGGACTGCAGACTTCCTGATGTCCCTTCTGGATTGAATTTTCCTGTGGTCCTAAAACTCCTCTTGGTTTTAGAGAACAACAGAGTTCACCAGCTGCTGGGTAGAATCTGCTCCATATCTAAAATTCTGGAATACATGGGATAAAAAGAGTTTAATAGCCTTAGCTAAATATTAGAACCCTAAGTCATGTTATTTTTTTGGTTTTTGTTTCAAATTTCTCCTCAGAATAATTTTTATCTTGGGAAGCAAAAGAAGAAAGAGCACTCTAATGACCTTTATGTTTTGAAAGGGGTGAGTAAAAAGTTATTAAACTGCAGTTAGGTAAAGCTCTTTGCACAGCCAGACAGGGAAATATTTGCAGAGACTACAAGGTGGGCTTTGGGCAGGAAATGGTTTGGATTCATAAAAGTGGAAAAGCGTTTAGCTAAATATTTGTCTTGTATGCAGCTTGGAGTGGTCAAGCGAAAACAGAAGGTCTGTATATGACATTTGCAGATATCTCCAGATAATACTAAATATAGGCAGGAGTTTGCCTTGGGGGAAAGGGGCCTTTACACTGACATAACATTACTTTTAGAATTTACTTCTGACTCTCACAACATGCCTAACACAAGTGCTTTACATTAGCAGAATATAGGTATGAGACCCAGCTATGCTAACATAGCAATTTATACAGCCATACAGTGTATTTTAAAATAGCACCATGGCAGTTAATGAGAATTTCAGAAATGACCAGGAAATATATTAATTCTTGAACTGGTGGATGCCACTAAAATGAGCAAGAGACAATAAATAAATGTTTCAGGACTTAGGAGAGATACATACTCGTTGGATCAGCAGATGGAGACCAGAACTTACACCTCCTGTCATGACAGACAAGGAGCTGGCATTTTGGCAGCTAAGCCAAGCTCACTTGCTGGAAAGGAAGGAAGTGCATCTGGCACTCACCTAGACTCCTGCCTCCAGGTGCCAAACTTTGGTCTCACCTTAACCTCAAACTGGATTCCAGCCCATGTTCTTAGATGGCTGAAGTGACATGACAGGTTGGATTCAGTTGCCTGAAGAAAGGATTTGGTAGCATTTTAGGCACTATGAGTTGTCTTACATAGCCTCTAGCTGTCACTGATGATCCAATTCAAATGACATCTCAAATGATGCCAAGATCCCTATGTTTATTGAATCCCACCCAAGATCTAGATCTAGTAAGCATTCAATGTTTTAAAAGAAGTAGGGAGAGAACCATGGTATTTGATGGATTTCTTGATAAAAGTTGTGAGGAATGAGGGTGAAGAAGGGAAAGGGATAAACGGAAGGAATTATGATCTTAAACATTTTTTGTAGTCTTAGAGTAAGCATTCAGGATTTTCAGTGTTTATTTGTAACAAACATCAAAAGCTACTTAGATATACCTTGAAATTCCTGTTCTTGGCAATCAATATTTTCCTCTTTGACCTTCACAATGACTGTTAACTACTAGATAGATCTAATAGTGTCGATAGAGTACAGTTATTACACCTGAAGTTATCAGTAGTGAAGGCCTGCCACTCAGCAAGACAGCCTATACTCCATGTTTTAGAAAAGGCAATAATTTTCTCACATACTTATATACTGAGTTTATATTGATAACAATATAGCAATGTTGATAGCAATCAAAAGAAAGACGAATGAAAACAATCCTTTTCAGCAGAATAACATTTAATAATTTATACTTTGAGATAGGTCTTTTTTATTCCTCTTCTTGATATTACTTTGTGGATCTACTGTATCTGCAGTAGTTGATTAAATGACAGTAAATCTAATTATGCAATACTTACAATATCTGATTTACCTTTACTTTCAGCTAATTGGTCAATTAGCTTGATTTGGGGAATAATCAGTTTACAGTGCTGAGCACACAAATGGGATTTGGCAAAGGAAGGACAAAAGACTGAGCAAATGGTGGTATACAGATTTGTTCGTAACACTTCTGAAGAAACACTCTAATGGCACCTACTAGATTTGAATGCTTAATTATTAAATATCAAACCAAGTGCTCAATATGTTAAAAAATTACTAAATTCCTCCCACCTCTCCCACTCCCCGCACTCCCCTATCCCCCCCACTTCCATATATTACTTAAGTGATGGAAAAACTGCTGTAGGTCAAGTTTAATCAGGTAAGTATGCCAAGCCTATGTCAGTTTTTTCATTCATGGAACAGTCTGAAGCTATGCGGAATTTACCTGCTATTTTTACACTACAAAACAAACATGTAGAATATCTGAAAGTAGCTGAATCTTCAATGAGGACAAGACCCTTGACAGAATTCGTTATCCAATTTGCTTCATTGCACACTAAGCATACTTGGAGTTCCTACAAAAAGGTGTGATTAAACAGGTTCCTATTATCAGCAAGAGCTCAATTTTCCACATTTTGCAAATTTTACCTCTGAATAAATCCAGGGCAATTGAATATTTTTCTTCTGTGATGCAGTTTTCCTCTCCTGTATTCCTTGTAGAATGAAGAACACTAATTGCAACCTTTTAGGCTTAGGCAAATAATATTGCATGTCGCTAAAAGCCTCCCACTGTCTGAAAAAGCTTAATCAATTAATATTTTTATGGTTGATTGTACTTCTATTTACACCCCACTTTAGGGACTTGGTATTAATTGTATACATCATCATCATTATTATTATATTCAAAAGTTTAAAAATCAGTAATTTCACCACTGACTTTGCATGGAGTTTTTTGCAGAGACACCTATTTTTCATGATCTACCTGCTGGGTAATAACCTTGTAGAACTGCAAGTGGGTATAATAAAGGAACTGTATCGATATAAATATTTGAAGAGTTCCTGACATTAATGCCCTGGACACTTCAAATAAATTTCTGGTGCTGTTTTAAACTGATAACTGATTTCAGGAAATAGATTAAAAAAAAATCTTGTTGTCATCTGAAAAGTATTCATGCAATCCAGACCAGAAGCACCACCGAGCAGTGGAGGCAGCCTTTCTTCCCCTAATGGCATATATTACATGTCATCATTAGGGGACGGATAGATAGATAAACTGCTCTGTTTTGGCAGTTCCAGGGTTCCTACAGCCTGGCTGGAAAAACGAAAGTCGTCAGTCCTGTGTTATGTTAGAAGTGCATAGTAGTTTAGAAACAGTGTTTGGACAGACAAACAGCAGAAGTATGGTCCTTCTGCTCTGTTTCAATCATATCAGTAATTTGAGACAATTATACCATGAGCTGTGTACCATCAATTGTGTTATCTGCTGCAGTGAAATCTGATTAAAATCTGCACTCAGATTACCAGTCTTTGCTGCAGATTTTCTGCTGTTTACTTAAATCCTGCTTTTTAAAAAATGTTTTATTTTTTAATTTAGGAATGGTTTGCAAATTTCATTCTAATAACAAACCACTTGAACTTCAAAAGCCTGCCTCCCTAATGGCTTGACTGAATCCTTTTTAAGTAAGTGTGAGTCTTTCTAATCCTTTCTTTTGGGATTGGATTGAATCATATGTTAGGGTATAAGTTTTATTGTCTTCTTGTTAATATGTTTGTTTTCTTTTAAGAAATGTATATGGTCAACATTAACTCTTATGAATTCAGCAGTAAAAAATAATTTTCATACATGTCATTCCATGTAGGATAAAGGGCAATGTTATCCTCTCAACTTATTCCTGAAGATCAACCACTGTTCTCCTATGAAGACCTCGTCACTTGATGGAAGTGATTGCATTTTTTTCATTCCCTAACATTCAAAGATGAAAAAGACTGTGTCCTTAATCAGCCTTTCCAATGCAAACATAATTGCTACCACCACTTTTATTTGTACAGGTAATCAAGCCCTAAGTGTGGCTATTCATTGTATCTAAGAAGAATTCCTATCTTTTTCTTACAGGTGACCACAACATTGCTGTCCTCTACAGAATGATATATTGTTATCTTTTACATTTTATAGGACTATTCTGCTAGGTGCTGACAGCCAGTGTACTAAGTGTCATCCAGATGTATATAGAATAAAAAGACACTCCTCAATCCCAGACAACACAAATTGATATGCTAGTCATCAAGGCTGGTAGTAAATTCAGTGCACCTAAAGAGGTGCCTACTGAGGATCTGGGGATACATTAAGATAGGCTATGCTTTAAGGTATACTTTCTTATTGTTTTCTACAAAAATAAACTAAAGTGAACTGAAAATGCAGAAAAACATTATAATAACTGATTATAAAAAGTCAATACAAATTAGAATACTCATGCTGCCATGTAATTAAATCAAATACTGAGCCTACTAGCTTATTCCATCATATGAGCAGTGCCCACTATCTGCATTTATGTTAACATTTTGCTTTAGAACAGCAGTGCAATTCTGAAGCAAATCTTCTAGTCATCCTGACTTGATGGGCATCAGTAAAGTTCAAAGACTAGCTTTGGTGCACTCAAACAAAAAAATCTACATATGAAGATTCAAACCATCTACTCACCAAAGAGAAACTACATTCGAAGATTTATTCCAGCCCCATACCCATCCCTGATGAAAACACAAAAGCACTTGTGTCTTGTTAATAATGAACATTTGTTCTAAGAGATGAGGCCAAGTCTACTATGAAAGAACATCCCTTCTCAAACTCTCCATATGGGAGACATAAATTACAACTGGTCTGTTTCTGCTGTGCCAAATTCCTTGCTAAGGTAAGCCTAAGAAATATCTTTATTCTACAGTGACCTAGTTTCTGAATAGTGAAAGGTCTCCTAGAATTTGATATTTCTTCCACAAGAAATACAGAACTGAACTGTAGAAAAATAAGTTTAATGAACTCAAAACAAACTTCCATTTATGCTTCCTCAAAATAAAGGCTGAGAATTCACAGCTCTAACTGGTTTATATTGTACCCAAACTGCTTTTCTGCATCTCCCTTTTCAGTAAAATGTCATTAAGACCTACATTTTTAAATAATACGTGGAATCCTCCAAGATGAGATGAATGAAATGTAAAACCTGACTGAATTGCTCTTATTCAAGCTACAGAGAATCATTTCAGGTTCCTTGTCTCCAGCACGACTGCACATTCATGCAAAGTCTTTTTGACTACACTGAGAGTTAGAAAACCCTGCTGCAAAGCTACTGTCAGAAAAGGCATCCTGCATTCTCCACTCGTTTGTCAGCAGTGTAATGCATCTGAAGTATAGCCACCATCTAAGAAGACAACAAAAATAGATTAAAGAGTCCGAGTTTTATAAAATTTTACTGTGTCATCAGTACATCATCACTGCAATAAATACTGGACAGAATGATCTTGCAATTATTACAGCCATATTTTTCGTGAACGTATACAGATGCGCCAGTTTGAAACCTGCTACCACAGCTTTGACTCATGGCTATTATTATTGCTTTCCTTTCCTACTCTCTGGGAGACAATAACACAACAGAGTTTCTGCTGATCAATGTCTTATTTTTAAATACAATGTAAGTTTTCTCCTGTATTAAAAGATGTACCAGTTTATGTTACTTGAAAAAATAACAGATATGTACACACAAAGCATGTATGGATACATGTATTTAAATTTCAGACTAGCTTACATCAATTAATTTTAAATAAAGAACTGAGCTAATGGACCTTCATATCCATCATGTTGTTACTAGATTAAGAATACCCCTAAGAGCACTGTCTTGTTTGAAGTTGTGGCATAAAGTCAAACCTTTATTTCAATTGATTCAACTCTGAATAGAGATGAGGAGTTATGTTTTAATAACTTTTCTGTGTCTGGCACATTCTCCTGCTTCTTGCAGACCTAACACTAACTACATATACTGAAGAACTGCCAGATTTTGTATAGCAGTGTCAAATGGAAACTGCAAACATGATTTCTAGCTCCTACCAGAAACCACCCAGCACCCAGCGTACACAGAGGGTAAAGAAGTAGATGTGCCAAGCTTTGAAGACCACAAAGCAATTTGCCTTGTCCTTGCACATGGTCACATTTTTGTTACTTGGTCCCGGGCTTATGTTCATTGAACTGGGGACTCAGACCAGACTTTCTCAAGGCACTTGCCCTTAGGTTGTCATGCTCTGTTGTTTTCCCCTTCCCTACACCAAATGCTAAAACTGGTTTTCTGACCAGAAGCGCAATTCTTTTCTATGAGTTCCTCTGTGAGTGCTGGGAATTGCTATGAAAGAAGCATTCAGAGTCTGCCTATTTGAAGAAGGAGAGAGATGCCTGTTCTCTATTTCTCCAGAAGTATTTGGAAAAATTCAATGACAGCTGTTGGTTTTTTTCTGCCTTTCGGAGATATTGCTTGTAAGAAAAGAATGATTTAGCTTATTTTAGGTATTTATCCAGAAGTTCAGAGTTTGAGAAAACCACCTTTGAGTTCAAAACTCAAGTCACTTGTTATCTAATTTACTGTGAGCCAATTGGTTGCAGTTAAAATATGTTTTCCATTACTTCTACATCCAATACCATTTCCAGAGTTACTTGCTAATTTAATTGACAACAGTGTGATGACTACAATAATCACCACATTTCACTCACCACGTTTCAACCGTTCGATTTTTATCTCATGGTTTCCTTTCCTTTTGCCCCTTGGGCTTATCTATTTTTTGACATAGGGACATCTGTAGACTTAAAATTTTCTTGAAGAGTCAATCTTCAATATTCATCAAGGTTCAACAATATGTCATATCTTTCCATCCACCAGCATCGTTCCTTGTTCTGGCTGCTGAAAATAAAATCTTTAATGATCCAGTTCTTACTGGCTCACAATATGTAGTCAGTCAAGTCAGTCACTTCGGTGAAGCAATGGCCTTTTCACCAAGCTTAAAGTACCTTGGCACAGACACCTTTTAGTGTATATACTGTAAGACACCATGAAAAAATAATCAGGTATACACTCGACAGGTAGAGTTGTTAGCTGTCTAAAACATAATAGGTAAGTTCAAAATGCATGGGGTATAATTTTTAAGGGAGATCAGAACCTTAAAGAGTTAAGCTATATGTTGGCTTATCTTTGGTTTTTAATGTTGTCATTAAGTAAGATCAAGAAAAAAATGAGGGTAGCATTGAAAGAAGCAGTCACAGGATCTAAGTTGTGCCCATTATTTGTTAGTTAACTCTTCTGTTTTCAATTCCAGTCAAGAAGACTGACAAAGAAAATGTTACCTGGGCTTTTTGTGACTGAAATCAATGGGATCAATTAACAAGTCAGGCTGCAAGTGGAAAGAAGAAATTACTGTTTAAACTCCAATAGATAATTCTTTTCCTATTTTGTACAGGCTTGGGATACAATTTGGTTATTATTCCCCTCCATGTTTCTATGAGGTTTTGGAGCAAACTCTCCTATGTCTGGTATAGTAATATATATTTGGCTTAGCTTTCTTTTTCCATGTAAAACATCAGATTACCAGGAAAGTATAAGATCACTGCAATATTTCAGACAAGGATGTCAGTTATGTGCATTGCTTCCATCTTCCTCACTATCTGGTATTGAAAATGAGTCTGTATCATAGCAGGTTTCATTTCAGATAATAAGGGAAGTTAATAATTAGCTGGTGCTCCTGGATTCACTGAATCCAACCTTTGTTAAGCAGCAGTTTCCTGTATATTAATAGATTTGAAATTATTCAGGAAATTGCTTGAAAATGACAGTCACTGAACATTATTTTAATGTCAAACGACTTGAACAATTCTGTTGGAGTCATCCAGAATGCAGGGGTCAATGCTGCACTGCAGCATGGCAGCCAACGTGCCTCGGGAGCTGAGGACAGTCAATTCCAGACTGAAATAACTTAGAACTGGCAAAGACAAAATGGACCACAGCCAGAAAATCTTCTTTAGAAAAGGTATAATAATGTCTTGTTGGCATGTCTTAGATGTTCTTTCAAGTTCCATCCAGGTTCAACTGTGGTAGAGGAGTGATCTGACTGCTGTGTTTAAGGTCATACTTAAATCAGCTGCTGGAAAGGATTCATCTCCTTCATACACAGCCAGGATTTTCTGTTTGCGTATTCATGATTCATCTTCATATCCTACCATAAGGGGACAAAAAAAAAAAAAAAGATGGTTAGATGTTTAGCCATCAAAATAAACTATTGAGATACTAATAATATCAACAGTTTTCAGCACAATGCCTATTCCCACAGACCTATACAAAATACAGCTTACATTTGAAATTTACTGATGTGTAGTAGCTGAGGAACAAGTTAGTCAACTTCAATATTAGTTTTAATTCTGCTATATGAATTAACCACTAATTAACACTGAAGAAGTAGGAAATGTAACAGCCTAATTTACCAACATGTGGATTTCATCTTCTGAAAAACCTAATCCACTGTGACTGTTTTGCAATGAAAAATAACATTAATAGGAACTCAAATGATGAATTCATAGGTGTACCCAACAGTCCAAGTTGGGTATTTGAAATCACTTTTCCTAAACTGGAAGAGGAATTGCAGGTTTGTATGGAATAAGAAGCATATGCTTGCTGAGTCATATCTGACATGGTAAAAACTATTGTTGTCTGATTCGTATGTACTTATTAAAAGGTGTCTTTCAAATCTTTTTATTTTACATAGATGATATCAGGGAAAGCTTCTTTTATACAACATATTTTTCTGAGATACCTGGCCATAGAATTCGGGATGTGTCCGTAGTTCAACCTACATAATTTAAATGTAATAGCCACATTGCTGTTATCTTGAAAATTTTTCTCACTTCAGCAGATCACTTGCAACACTACAGTTGCAGCTGGGTGATCATTTCAAAGATGTTAACATCAGCCTGAAACATAAGCATACAGAATCCCTTAGGCTTGTGTGACACATAGTAATTTACTTGTGGAACTGAGCAATCTTCCTAAACCTGAGACATAGGTCCTAAATCCTGGAAATGCAGAGGAAATTATGTAATTTTTGTCCAGACTCATTGCTTTGTTCACAAGTAGAAGAGTTTCGTTCCTCTAATGTCTTTTATCATCCTTAAGCTTTCCTTCAGAACAGGAAGTGAGAATGCAGTTGCCCCTTCTAAAAAACATTAAAACACTATTTAGCTTTGTCTAAAATTCTGCCTAGCTTTGGAGACTCATTTTCAATGGTCTGTAATTAAATAAAATGGTTTTTGCTGCACTGTATTATAACTATGTGATACCATGGCACATTTGCATACCATTGTTTAACATATTATTTATAACGTACCCTGGTAATCAATTTGAATTCTGCATTTTCCTTTGCTCTCCTCCCAGTTGTTTTGCGTGTTTAAAAATAAGCTGCGTGTATGCATCTCAAAACAGCTGCTGAACTTATGAAGACCAGGGCAACTACAATTGTAGCATCTTTTAATTCCAAGCAGATACTGTACTCAGAGTAGAAGGAAAACAGATTTAGTTACTCAAACATGTGCAAAAGTTCTATTATACACAGCATCTGTACCAGTATAAAAGAATACACTTGCTTAGATTTGCAGTTGGTGAAAACTAGCATAACAACTGATGAGAATTCATGTCTTGAACAATTTCTTTGTAGCATGACTTTGGCCATTCAGTTTGCTTGATTTCTTAAGCAACAGGTTTAAACAGTACTTTTTTTGTATCAACTGCTTCCCACAGGCGTGGGTGATCCCAACAGGACTGAAACAACATGTCTAAAAGCCAAAAGGATCCTGGACAGGAAGACCTGTAACAGTGACTCATCATAGGATCCCTAGGGCAAGCTACTTGTGTTTGAACTTCCCAGGTGGAAGACTCAGGAGAACAACAAATGGGAGGACCTCATTTAAATTCTGATTCTGAACTGAATATTCAGCCTGTGTATCACAAACACAGATCTCTGCAATTTTATTTTTCCCTTCAAATACAATAACAAGCAATCTGTTTAAGTTGTTTGATTTGTGAATAGACTTTATTGTAAATTTGCCATGACCAACAGCATCCTGGCCTCCATCAGGAATAGTGTGGACAGCAGGACAAGGGACGTGATCATCCCCCTGTACTCGGCACTGGTGAGGCTGCACCTCGAATCCTGTGTTCAGCTTTGGGCCCCTCACTGCAAGAAAGACACTGAGGTGCTGGAGCGTGTCCAGAGAAGGGCAACCGAGCTGGTGAAGGGTCTGGAGAACAAGTTCTGTGAGGAGAGGCTGAGGGTACTGGGGTGTTTAGCCTGGAGGAGGCTCAGGGAAGACCTTATCACTCTCTACAACTACCTGAAAGGAGGTTGTAGCAAGGTGGGTGTTGGTCTCTTCTCCCAAGTGACAACTGACAGGGCAAGAGGAAATGGCCTCAAATTGCACAAAGACTTTCTTCACCAAAAGGGATGTCAAGCATTGCAAAGGGCTGCCCAGACAAGTGGTTGCGTCACCATCCCTGGAGGCGTGGAAGAGGTGCTCAGGGACATGATGATGTGGTGGTATTAGTGGTATTAGATTAAAGGTTGGACTTGATGGTCTCGAAGGTCTTTTCCAACCTAAAGATTCTATGGTCCTATGATTCTTTCTTCTACCCCCACCACCTATTTGAGTCAGAGGGATTTGGAAGAAAACTGTCTATACATGGCAGTCACAGAAAAAATACCACTGCTTCAGTTTCTTAGGAGCTGTAATGTTCCTTTAAGTCACTGAAGCATTCACAAGGCAGAATTTACATGACAAACAGGATTTGATCTTTCAAAGTCAAGATAAAAATATACATTATATAAAAATAGTACCATAAAGTAGGTCTTGTATAAAAGACTGTAATTACTGGCCTAGGACAATATACTTGAAGAGGCAACGTAGGCTAGGCTAAGATTATTACAAGTTGATGTTGGCAGTTCATGGTCAGAACTCACGTCCGTGCCACATTTCAGATATGTAAACCTTTTACCTTTTGTATCAATGGGAAATATCGACCAAAGCAGAAAGCAATAAAAAAAATTATGTGATAGTCCTCTAAATATACTATATTCTATATCTTATATATACTATATTCTTATATCTTAAATAGTATTTGAGGTAGATATGATTTCTGTATGATTTTATTTAACATTTATGCTCTAACACTGCCTAGGAGGCCTAATCCAGATTGGAGACTGATGTAAAGCACTGACACTAAAACATCTGCTGCCAAAAGAAAAAAAAAAAAGGTGAAAAAACTCAGTGCTAAATATGTCTATTTTTTAAGGTAAAGGAAATGCAACAAAATACACAATTAAGTAAGCAGTCTTCTCCAAAATGTTGAATGTTCACTACATTTTACTGAAGTGGCATCAGATCAGGATTTTCCTCTGGTTATTCTCAGAAAATACATCATCCCTCCTGTTCACTGCTCGTGCTCTCACAAAATGGCAGGTCCCTCTCCCAAAACTGCATGTCCAGTAAAGCACACTGACACTGTAAAGAAATGAATCCCAGTACCTTCATATTACAGGGATTCCAGAGGAGCTTTGGACAGAGCTCCTTCACTAGGAGATTGCACTGAGGACCTGAGAGCTCCTGACTCTCTTTCCCTAACAGAACTTCATCCCTGTGTCAGTTATTATCTTTACTCATATATTTCTTATATTTTTCTCCTTATCATGGTCTTTAGTTTTCAGGTCTTTCTATTGACGTCTTGCACTAACATCCAGAAGACCAATGAAGTACAATTAATGTATAAAAGTCCCGCAACACAAATCTGTACCAGAACTTGCTTTCACTCCAGGTTTTCTTCCATTTAAAATTCCCTTGACACCTAACAGGAAACTCCAAGAGGTGCCCTGATACTGTGGCAACAAAATTTTATAGAAACATGAAAATCACCACAGTTATGGTTCAAAGTACCTGATTTCTGCTTGCTTTGTTACTGGTCAAATCAATCACAATGTATAAGAAACACCATCTATACTCTTAGTTTTCACCATGTAACTGTGTAACTTCACATAGTTGAATGCTATATAGTAATGTGTCTATGCTCAGCTTGCTGTTCAAACATTCTTTTAAACATCTGTTTCTCCATGCAGAAGGAAAAATGATTTTAGGCTTCTAGCAAATAGGTATAGCATGTTAGGTATAATTAGCCAAGATACACAGTCTGAGCTTGATAGACCTTAACAATAGCCATATGAAAGACAAAGCTATCTTTCTTTGTTGGACTCAACGGACTACATTATTTATATATTCAAGTGCTTACAGATGTTCTTACTGAGCAGTGCTACTGGCACCAGTTGATAGAGGCAAAGGCCTTGAAAAGCAAGTTGACAACTTACATTATGTAGTTCACTGCATTATCTTTTTTCCCATCAAAAATTATGTTTTCTACAATAAAAGAATCAATTGGCAACATTTGGATAACCAAACGCATATGACTGTAGCATCTTAGTATTAGGGGGCCTACAAGGAAGCTGGGGGGGGCTTTTTACAAGGGCCTGTAGGGACAGGACAAGGGGTAACGGGTTTAAACTGAAAGTGGGGAGATTTAGATTGGATATCAGGAAAAAGTTCTTCCCGGAGAGGGTGGTGAGGCACTGGAGCAGGTTGCCCAGAGAAGCTGTGGATGCCCCATCCCTGGAAGTGTTCAAGGCCAGGCTGGATGGGGCTGTGAGCAACCTGATCTAGTGGAGGGTGTCCCTGCCCATGGCAGGGGGGTTGGAACTAGATGGTCTTTAAGGGCCCTTCCAACCCAAACCAGTCTGTGATTCTATGATCTGTACAAACAATACTCATTTTGGTCCTTTTATATGAATGAAAGATGAAAAAATCCCCATAATTCTAAACTCTAGAAAATGTACTCTGTGTGTCTTGCTGAAAGTGAGCTGAGAGGAAAGAGTTTGTTAAGCCACAAGACAGTCACCTGTCAGATCCTCCAGTAGGTACAGGTTGTGTCAATTTTGCTAAATAAAATAGAGCAGATGAAAGCATTTAAGCTTTACATCTCTGATTGTTCATGTGGTTTACATCTTAAATTATTCTGTAGAAAGTTTCTCTTCAGGATGGGCTTATGTGACAAAGAGTTGAAACACTGTCAGTCTGTCTGCATGGTAAGGAAGGGCTAGACATGCTCTGAAGTCTGTACTCTTGATCTGAAAACCTTGTGTAAACTTCTCAAATTTGCCAGGGCAGCCTCCTAAATGTTAGACCCAAGAAAAACCTCATGAGCTTGCTGGTGTTCTCTGTGGAGTGTCTAAACAAAATGTTACAACCTCATGGGCCTTTGTGAGCATGCAACCTCATAAAGGTACATACAGTACTGTATGCCAGCCATTTAAAAATAGTGGTTAACCTGGTTAGCATTTTGGGATTGCCAGGAAAAATCGATAAAACTATTTATAAGTAAAGATAATGTATTTCAGAACATTTATTTCTGTATATATATTTACTTTTTCATTGTTTTACCAACTTGACCTCAGTATAAATATGAATGAATATATAGATTCTGATTAGTAATCTCAGCTACTGTTAAGAACCCTGAAAACCAAGTTATATATTCCCCAGTGCCTGCATTCACGTATTAATCTAAAAAAACGTTATCATTGCCAGGCATTCAAAGAACATTAAGTATTTAAACATTGCTATATGTGAATTAATTGTAATGACATGCTGTGTTACAAAAAGAGCATCTGGACTGAAGAAAAATTATGTTTAAATTACTTTGGGTTTTGATATTTCAAACATTTGATATCAGTATTGCTTTCCTATGGCATTTATCTGCAATGTGACTTTCATGCATGAGAATGAGATTGTAGGAGAATTTTGTCATTCCATTTCTAGTTCACTTTCTATTCCAGTCCCAAACATTGTCTGAATACTTTACAGATTGGAGAAAAAGCAGAACTCATCACAGCATCTCCTAAACTGTTATCTTGTCTTTCCTTCACTGTAACAGTAAAAGATTTTGAACTTTGAGGATTTGAATGAGCATCAGATTGAGACACAGTTCAGAGGCAGCCTTGCAGTTGTCTTTGTGGAAGTAAATTTCATCACGGAGCACGTACTTGACTGTGCCGGCTGCTGCAGACGTGGGTCTCGGGATATCCTCAAACTGCGATCCAGGCAGTCATTAGCATGTTTCAGATGGGATAATCAGTGTTTATGCTTCAGTCTAGGAATAACCAAAGTGTGCTTGCCAGCCCCATCTTTTAAAGTGCTTTGCTGTAGTCAAGACTGAGAAGGCTTCATGAGCTGGAAGACGGAGCAGCTTCCTTGAGAGGTTAAAGATCAGAAAAAGAATACGTGTCACACTCCTGTTCCTCCCAGAAACTTAGAGAGCAAACTCCAAGACTTTTACCTTAGCCTAAGAAAGGGAAGACAGACCACTTTTCCACATGGCTACCCAAGCTGAGATCTCTTTTCCAGTATGTAAAGTCACAGAGGGAACGAGTGGGCTCTTTATTTGTTCTTTTGTACTGAGCTTTTCATGATAGAATCCTATCTTCAAAGAGCTGATAAGAAAATGTACAGATATAATAAAACCAATTAAAAAGAAAAATGCATGTATAGATTTAGAATACATTATTGTTCTCAAGTCAGCAAATTTTCATGCAGAAAATATTATCAGTTTTGAAGAAAAAGATTAAATGGAGAGGATCACAAATTGATTTTAAATGGTTCCAAGAACAAAAGGTACTTGGTGGCGGGATGGATTTTTTATTTTAAAGCTTACTGTGAATCAGGCAAGATCTAAAAATAAGAAATATCTCGCTGAATGCAAAACACATACTGTGTTCATGAAATGAATCTCAAAATGAAATACAATAAAATTATCAGCTAGTAATGAAATAAAGAAAAGAAATATAGACCTGTGCCTGCTGTTCAGAATGCGAGAAATTGAATCATGACTGGGTTAAGTGAAACAAATACATCAAATTCCTCCAGAGGACCCTGTGTATAAACAGTTAAAGGAATGGCAAGTGGAGTGTTCTACAGTGCATTTTCCTAGATGAAAGTAACATAGCATATATTTACTGTGATGATATAATACTAAGTGCAATTTGTGAACTAGTTCGGTTTTTCTGATTTTGGATACAGATAGCATACATTTTTGGTTTGCAAGTGAAAGATTAATAAAAAGAAGCAGCATTTAACAATTAAAGGTCTTCAAGGGGTTAAAAATTCCTTTGAACAGTCCCATTAACAACACTGAGAATTTACCTTTGTTATGAAAGGATTTGGTCTAGACCATAAGAATGATAATAATGCATTACTATCAATGCATTGGCAAATTTAAAAAAGCCCCCTTTAGGAACCAAGGTACACCTGGGGAAGGAGAGTATTGGTACCTGAGAAAATCCACGACTGGAATTCAGCCACTCCTTTTGTGAAGGATCATGTAAGAAGTGCCACAGTTGCAGTTATGTGGGTTTTTTACACCTTTTGTTTATCTCAAGAGCACTCATTGAGAGGTGCAGCTTCAGCATCTGTTGTAGGTGACATAACCTGATCACCGCAGGAGAGGAGCTGCATGTATCCTCCTCTGCTTCCTACCTCTTATTCCAGCACCGTAATGCACCAAAGAAATGTGGCAATGACAGATACAGCTAATAAACCCAAGAACATTTGATTTCAGAGGCCCAAAGCAGTTTCTGTAAAGCAAAAATGTTATTATGTCACTCTATGTCTGCAGTGCATAAAGCAAAAGGATTAGAACAGCAATGAGCTTCCATCCCGAGCCTGCATTCCAGTCTCTCCTGGCCAATTTCTCTAAGCTTTGTCCACCCAGTTACTTGCTTCCTTGCCTTTGTGAATCTGGCTGCAAATTGCTGCAGCCTTTCACTTGCTCCCAGTGTCTGTCACCATGTTTAAAACCCACTCGTTCTCCCTTTTGCCTGCCTCAGCATCTGTAAGGCAGATTTAAAGTTTGTTTTTATCCTAAATTCAGCGATGATGCTGCTGCAGGCCTAGCTTGTTTGGAGGTAGGTTATTCTGCGTCTGGTCCCCACTGTTCTCCAGGGCCACTCGAGGATAAATAGCAGCTCATCTTCGTTCTTTGAAGAACCTGGTGTTTGTGATGGGTTTGTTTCCTATTGTTTTTTTCACTAACAGCTTCCTCTGATTTAGCTTTGTCCATTCAGGTAGGATAAAAGCAAGACAGTCTGAAGTCTGCATATTTATAGGAAATAAAGCAGATATCTTCCTCATTCTGTACAACATATAATAAAGCAAATAATTAATAAATGCCCAATGGATTCTTGAGTTTCCAACCTTTGGCATGGCTTACTCAGATTTGTGTCTGAGTAGGAGGAAAACACTGAATGGAGATTCATTTTGAAAAGAAAGTTCATTCTGCTTGTATGGATCTCTGTTTTTCTGAAGTGTTCGTGTTCTTCAGAAAGCACATTTTCTATATCACTCACTAAGCAAATAAAATAAAGACTCTTGACCCCACACTGTTCTTCAGATGTGAAAAGGAAATGAAATCACACCTCCTCATTTTTTTGTAATTCAAATTCTTCCCCTGAGGGCAGAGCTTAGGGAGAAAAGGACCTACATACTCCACTCTCTCCTACTGATGTTACACGTAAATGAAAGAAACTCTTTCATTAAAAGCCCACCCAGCATCCATGGAATTGTGTACCTTGTTTTCTTTTAAGAAGGCTTGTTGTTTTTTTCAGTGATTAAATCTTACATTTTCTCAACAAACCTACTAAGGAGGAACTAGGATATAAAAGAAAATAGCTTAAATAAGGAAGTATTATTTACAGTAACTATTCTTCTGGGTAAAAAAATAATAGAGTTGTCAATAAAAAGATCAGATGAAAATGTGCTAACAACCTAACTGAGAAACAACATCCAAGTGAGAAGAAGCCTCGGCATTCATTGTAACAGAAACAAGTCCAAGGTTGGCAAATTGCTATTATCCTTTCTTACAAGCTGCATCTGCAACTTCCCTCATGCCTGATCTAACATGACACCCTGATAAAATTATATGGACTTTAAAGCAAAGACCAAGCCTTAGAGTTCTCTCCTAGTTGTCAAATCTTGGATGCTGAGAGAACTTGTAGAAGTTATATGTCTGCATAAAGATTTACATCTTGCTTTTATCTGTTAGAATGTGAAATAAGATATTGAGGGATCAATTTTCTAGGGTTCTAGGGTTTCTAATTAGATTACATAGAAATATATGTGACAAATCGTAACAATTAAAAAATCAGCAAGTATACAGCTGAACAGGGCATGCATTCTGGACGTGGTAAATATTATAAATAATCAACCACAAGCCAGGATTTTTGAAGTTGTCTAAGCTGCAGTAACAGGGCGCCTTGTGATGTTCAATAGTACAAAGATGGACTGGACATCTAACCCAGGAAAGTGCTGATCAGGACGTATCCATGGATGTATTACTTGCCTAGAACTCAGGCCTATTATTTTACATCAGGCTTTGCATTGGCAGATGGTCTCTAGCCTGTTCTTTCTTTAGGTTAATGGTATTATACCTAAACTTCTGGCACATAATAAAGATATCAGTTTCCACAGGAACAGACACAAAACTCTAAAGACCAGTTTTGATAACCCTAACTATATGTTGGTGTAACTTTGAGGCATTTCAGGAGAGTTCCTTCTAATGTCTATGGGAGTAAATATGGATTCAAACTAAACAAATTCCTTCAGCAACATAATTCAGTGGATCTGAAGTCAGTAAAGGTATATGAATTTATGCCAGGTGAATATCTGACTTACTTTTTGTCTACAGAAAACGGATAGTGTTTGTGAATTTATGCCAGGTGAATATCTGACTTACTTTTTGTCTACAGAAAATGGACAGTGTTTGTAACTTCCTAGTTCAAAATGTTTCCTGAAAGTTTTCTGATAAACTAACCGTTTTTGAGGTTTAAACTTATTTGGTTATCGATAGAGAGGTGGAAACTGAGTATTGTATTGATACAGACAAGCAAAGTTAAGCTCTATGCATAGTAAAGCTTCGCAGAAACAACTTCATTTTGGGGAACAGCTGAAGCTGTGCTCTCTGCTTACAAATACGCAAACTTTCTGTGAATACAAAGGAATAAAAATAGAGAGACTGAAGACGTGGTTACATTAAAATGTGGAGAAATGTAGCTTGATGAAATAGTCTGGGAGTTATGCTTCATGCGGTGTTAACATACCCTTATTCAGGCAAATTCCAAACAGCAGCCTTGACACAGGTTTCTTCACCAGACTTAGATGATGAGACATATAATCTGTGCACTGCATGGTATGGCAAGCTACGATTTCCCATATACTTCTGCACACCCATAGAGTCCCCTTCCCCTCTTTCCCACCATGGCAAGCCCTAGCTGGTAAGATGGAGAGGAAGGTAAGAAAGAAAAGACCAGGCATAACATTTTCCAGGAAGAGCTTATGAAATTCAGAACTAGTTGTGGGAGGCAATACTAAATTTTGGGTAGATAGACTAATGCTTGCTCTCATGATGCTTTGGCGATTCAGCAAGTGGCATCTTCTATCCCAGGGTGCACATTTCCATCTCTTAAAAATAAATACAAGCAAAAAGAAAAGGCAGCTTACTTGGGAAGGGCTTCTTAAAAAGAAAGAAATAATTTTTAAATCTTTGTTCTTTGTTTCTTTGGGAAAACAGAAAGTCCCCAAAACTGACCTCTAGATTTGAAGGTACTTGGTCTCTTATTAGTTTATACTACCCATTATATTAATTAATTTGTCATCTCTGATGGGCACAGAGGATATGAATTCAGAAAAGATGCTGAAAAGTAATTGCTTGCAAATACATTGTCTGTATTAAAGAGCACAGATATCACAGCTGCTTCCCTCACTCTCCTTTTGTGCCGTTTCACAATGAGCTGACTAAAGGACATGAGGTAAATGTAGAATATAAACTGCAACTCATTTTGGTGAAACACAGGGACTACAATTTAATATGAAATATCAGCTGGTAGGGGAGACCAGCTGCTGGTGAAGAATGATCACCCAGGCTCTAACTCTACCTTCTACCTCACAAAGTGACTCAACCGCTATGAATACTGAGTACAGTTTGACCTCTTATAGTAAATCATTTTAACAGTAGGATTTATATCTAAAAATAAAGCATCCGTCTCTTAGCTTTTCTAAAGTATGTTTTACTATCCATCCAACTTTATGCTGGAGGAATTATGTTGTTTGAATTAAGACCAGTACACCAGTATATGTTTGCTGAAACTCTGTTAACACCCAGTTGGCAACAGCCACTGATAGGCACCGACCCCGTTTTCTACTGTATACAGTTAGATGAAAAGGATCTGCTAGGAGACAGGAATGCTAGAGGACTCATGCCCAATGCTAACAAGATCCATAGGTTCATAGAAGTTGAAATTAAATTTTTCATGAAGCTCTAGATCGGCACTTCCCGAACACACTTTTCTGAGGTGACTCACTTAAAGAGAACGGGGACAGTGGCAGCCCCTCTGAGCTCTGTGCTTAGCTGCCTGCATGAGCAGGAAGAGATGTGTCTCCTGGCTGCTCTCCTCACAGCTTTTACTATGCATAGCTCTCTAGGGTAGCTTTTGTTGCACTGGGCTCAGAGCTGCTGCACAATGAAGTGGTTTGCAGGACCAAGATTATTCTTTCTTCCCAACATCTTGATCCATCTGGGATCCTTTAGACATGTTACTGTCTCCACTTACCAGCATTTGCAGTTCGATGTATTGGAATTTCCCAGGACATTTGAAAGTCACTATTTGCCTTTTTCCTTTTTTTTCCTCCAAACCACTAATGGTGCTTTATCAACACAATAAATTGATATAAGTGACTGTAGCTGAATGCATTGGATGTCTTTACACTCCAACTTTGAACCTGGAACTCAGCTCAAGTGTGTGAGACCATAGGCATGCAGATCAGAATGCACCCAATGGGACAATGCTTGTTTATATATACAGAGAGAGAGAAAGGGGGGGGTGGGGTGTGTGCTGTTTATAGATGACTTTGCAAATGAAAGAATGAACCAGATTTGCTAGTCTCCAGATCCTTGTTGTTATCTCAAATACTACAAAAGTAAACTATTTCATGATTTTCCTTTCCTTCCTCTATCACATGCTTTTTTTCAGACAAATTGAAACTGTTCCTTGGCACAGTTTCTCCAGCTGAGGAGAGCTAAATGTGCAAGGAGGAGAGGGGAGGTGGGACACCTTTGTATTCACTCCATTCTATACTCAGACCTGTGAATCCCAGAGCAGCAAAAATCAGCTTAACCAGCCAAAGCCTTAGTGGGTCTATGGGTGGGACTGACTCTGCCCAGCCTAGACTGGGGCATATTTCCTCTGTTCCTTGACCAGGATAGCCCTTCTTCCCTATAGAGGAGGAAAGAGATAAAATAGAAAAATTTAAATCCTCCATTTAAAACTGAAGAAGAAATTGCTGGGAAAGCAGAGACATGGCCTGGGCAAATGATGAGTAGGACAGGAGGGTGGGCTTGGCTCCACTGGACTGCAACACTTATTTTTTGTCATAGAAAATGCTCTCCCATTTGTTACAGAATTTTAGGTAAACCCCTTCAGCTAATTATTTTTTTTATTCATACAGCTTCTCAATTATTATTGTACAAAGTCCTGTGGTAAAAATGTCTAGGTCATAATTTCATAACCTAAGCATTTCAGGACCTCATCAGGTGTTTTTCTGAAACAGTGAATCTTAAGTTTATACATAGGAAATTTCCACAGGTGAAGATGGATGATCATGACTTTGAACACTTTCTGGAATCAGAGATAACCTGCCAATCAATGTTTATTTTTTAAATTAAATAAACAAATTTATATCACTAATTCAATTCCTGGGAACTGTGACTACAGCAGTGCTTAATATTTTGTTTCCATTTTTAGGTTATCTAAATAGAAAATTAACAGATTGTCCCCAAAATCTTAGTCAATTTCTCAGCGTTTATTTTTCATTTGATAATTATTTATGCTTTTTTGAGGAAAATTTTTCCTGAAAGTTATAAAAATGTATCTCAGCTGTAAAAGCATGCTTGCTAGTTCAACTTATCTCTAGAGAAAATTTAAGATCTTCATGATGAATTCCTCATGAATGCACCAGAGCAAGTGTTTTTGCATTAATTGCCCCTTACCCATTCTCCCTGCTGTCTTACTAGCTCAACACTATTTAGTCTTAGCAAAAATATGTTTCCACAGCTAAAAGTGACAAAGATATCAAGCTCTACCATACAACTTAAATTTATTTCATATTTTTTTACCTTACATTAACATTTGCCATATGCAGGAACTATACAGCATTATTACTGATGCAGTTTTCAAATTCATTATCTTATAGAGGGTGCCTTACTCACATGCCTGTGTGTCACACTGGCTTGACATATGGAAAGAGTTACAAGAACCAGCCTGGATTAAAGATCAAGTTTGGAAAGGGATGATCTTTGAAAGGGTTTTATTTTCTGTTGACGCCGGTAGGTTGACATTGGTAGGTTGAGCACGTTTTAGTCAAAAAATCCTTGCCAACCAATCTTTCTGCTGATCTTAATGCCTACACATAATCTTTTTGCCACACGTTGTCATCGTCAGCAAAGGCCATAGTTAATTAGTGAGAGCTGGCTCCTAAAGACTGAGAAATGTTGCCAGCTTCCTTGCATGTTTTCAATAAAAATGCCTTCTCACCTGCCAATACTGAGATGCTGTACTACACATTTTTAGGAGTTGTAGAAACAAACACCACAACATTATGCTGGAGTAACAGAAATTTAGACCTCAGGAGAACAATTTAATTTTTTTTGGTCAAGGGTTTAAGCTTTCTTTATCAAATCGCAAATTTGTGTAATAAAAAACGGGAGTTATTGTGAAAGGTCACAGCTTTTTAACTTCAAATACTTGTAGGCTTCAAATTATCAGTGTTTCAACAAACCTGCCTCCCCAAATATTTCAAAGAATACTTTAACGAAGAAGATGATAAAAAGTGGAATAATTTACATATTTTAAAATGTGGAAAAAAATGCCTGGTGTTCCAATAGGTTCAAGAGCGTGTCCTAAGGAAGGAGCACACTATACCAGAGTGTGCCTGTGCAGCGTGTGTCCGCAGTGCCTCCCTGCAGAGCACAGGGAAATTATAGGCATTGATGCTAATAGACAGGGGGCCTGGGTTTGCGTGAGGCTGCACTGGCTACAGCTGTTATACAGGTGCTTCGACTGCCCACCACCTCCCATCCTGCACAGCACAGTGCCTCCAGGAACCAGTTCCCTTCCCTCTGTGCAGCTCTGCCATAATTAGGGCCAGTACGCTACTGGAGAAGTGTATGACTTAATGTCTGTGACAGATTAGGGTGGGTATGGAACCTCAACTGAAAACCACATACAGAAAGAAAGGCAAAACAGGAGAAAAAATAAAATAGGTTCTTACTCTTAAGAAAACTCCAACTCTGCCCAGCTTTGACAAACATACGTGTTTCTATTGC
This sequence comes from Rhynochetos jubatus, assembly GCA_027574665.1. NCBI lineage: Eukaryota > Metazoa > Chordata > Aves > Eurypygiformes > Rhynochetidae > Rhynochetos > Rhynochetos jubatus. Next base: position 55,973,964 of record CM050650.1, read on the forward strand.
AGCACCTCTTTTAATTTGGTGCTCTAAATAAATACCTTAACACTATATATATAAAACTGGCGTACAACCGAGCCACAAAAAGTTCTCTTTTCCAAGTTCACTGCAGTATTTTTCCTCACACATCCCTTTCACCAAAGATTTTCCCTTTTCTAAATATCTGAGTTCACTGCCTGTAATTTAAATATCTCCAATCCTCATTAATTTGCAGTTAGGAAATTAGGCCAGATCTGTGTTCCTACTAATGTAAAAAAATTGCCTTCAGGAAAATCAAAAGAATTTTAATGACATTTTTTTACGTAAATAAAACAGTCATGCAGTTCTTTTTTCCTGTTCTATTTTCATTGTGCTGGTTAAGGAGTGGGAATATACCCCTATAATCGAGCATGATTTATATAATATGCTAATTCATAAGTGGTGGCTCATCACCAGCAATGTGAACTTTGGGAACTCTGCGAAGAGTGCAATGAGGACAGTTTTTTTCTGTGGGATTGCAGCACACACCACCAACGCCTGCGTTTCACAGCGTTTACAGAGACAATGTGCTGCCTCAGCCATGCAAGGCTGGCTTTCTTGTCTGTGCAGACAGGAATAGGTCTAATAATCTGATGTGGCTCCTTTAAGTTCACAGCATTTAGGCAACTGAATTCTGCCCTTGGTCATGCAATTCAAAGGAGCACGTGGAGCAATGCATTCTGTACTAAGATGGACAGCTGGTGGACAGCTGGATCGCTCTCTACGCTCCACCAACCATAGACTGCATCTCCATTGGCTGTAGCAGGAATTTGGGCACAGACATCATCTTGCAGACACTTTGACTTGTGTGCCTCAATTCTGAGGTTTTCCAGCCCTTTTTGATGTGCTAAAGTCAGGCAACCTGGGCTCCCTCTGCCCAATTTTCCTTACCTATGAATAAAGACAGCAAGGACTATTACAAAGAAGTGTTGAAGTTTAGTTCAATTAATATTTAAACTTTTTTCTGTGGTAAGTAATTTGGGTAAAACTCATGTTCTCTTCTGCAAAAACATTCTTCGTTGGAGGAATTCCCCTCAGTTTCCTACCCCATAAATTAGTGTCTCAGTTGATGAGGAAAAGATGAGTTCTCCTTTCTGAGAACTGGGCATACTGCCTTCCCCATGCTGTAAACAGCTCTTTGCATAAAGATTTTAAACTTACCCAAAAATTATTTTCAATGCAGCTCTTAAGTATCTTTACTACTGTAATGGGATAATTACAGTATGAAGTACAAATATGAAGTACAACAGTACTTCATATTTCAACTTCCCCTTCTCAGTTTTGTTTTATAATTCCTTTCACATCTTTTCTGTTTAACCGCAATCAAAATAATGAGAATCTTTTCTTCTTCACAAACATTAGCCTTCCCGAGATGCTTATCAATAGAAAGAATACGAGGGAAAATTTATGGTTGTATGTGTTACCCTGGAAAGAAATATGCCCAAGGAGTTACGATCAAGGCAGAAGAACATCATAATGCCATGTTGCCTGCATTGGTATCTTGCTAGAAAATTAATATACCACAGTTGTGGTAATTACAGCATCTGTGCATGGTCTATCAAGACAGAGTAATTATAAAAAGATGCTGTCTGGAAAATTCCCATCTTCATATTCCTCTTCCAACTTGATTCCTAGTAGAAAGCTAAATAATTTACAGAGTTGAAAATTACTTTTTTTTTTTTAGCTTTATTTTCAGTAAAGTACCATATCAGGTGGGATGATTGGTACCCATTCCTCCAGATTAATCAAATTGCAGTGATCTCCAGGATAGTAAGATTTCATTTCCTTTGACTGGTAGATTTCAACTATCAAGAGATTCATCACTGCAAATTATGCACTTGCAACCAAAACAAAGCAGGATGAAAACCAATAACAATTTAAGATACCTGTTCCTAAACAGATGTTTGAAAAACTGAACGGCTTCGTTCCCCACTCCTTCATGATGGTGTCCATGGTTTTTATAGTCCATAGAAAGGCTCTGACATGTTTGTCTTGCTGTAACATGCTTGTGTAGCATGTACTTGTTCTGGTCAAAGCACAGGAGTTCGACACTGCTTGGGTAAAATACAAACTAAGATTCTCCTGTGTCAGTGAGGACCAGCATTCTCATTCCCAAGCGTAATGAGAAAAATCCTGCTGTACATGCATATAAACAGTTTTTATATTCACACTGTCAGCTTAACTTTTGTTTCTCATGCTCAGCTTTAGATTCGAAGCTGGTACTATGAATATACCAGTTTATCAAAATGTAGTTCAGAAGTCATTGAATTACAGTTTCTGACTGAAGATAAATGGACAAATGCTCTCCATCCATGTGGCTCATGCACATGGACATATACAGACAAATAAGTGAGATTAAACTTTAAAAAGCAGTTCCCACCTAAATGACCATAAAATGTGGAAACATTCTGCCCCTAAGGAATTTGATAGTTATAAGCAAACGGGAGGGAAAGGGTTGCATTGCAACAGCAGAAAAAGGTGTCTCAACTTTAACCTGTAACGCTCACCATGCTTGTCACTGCAGAGATCACAAATGGAGTAAGGCAACAGGCAAGTACATCTTAATATAGGAAGTGCAAATGTGTAAGGATTATAAAGTTCTGCTTACCATATTATGAAAAGCATCCTCCCCCTCTAGATCTGTACTGCATTCAATGCTCTTGGGGAGCGTCAGGCAATTTGTAAATCCCAAATGGTGTTAGGCATGAGGTGGGTGATGCAGTGCTCAGCTTCAGCAAGATAGCAACGCTTCTAGGCAGAAAGAACAGCAGAATTTTCAGCATTTACGCATACTTATAAGTTAAAACTTGGGCACTACAGAATACCCAAGTGTGCTTGGCAGAAGCTGGAAGTTCTATTAATTTGGTTAACGTGGACTGTTGTTCTTAACAGACCTATGTATCTTAATATTTGCTTAAACGATTACTATTTATCTCTTTAAAAGTGTCGTTATGTAATACAAGCAACATGTTTCAGTAAGTTTTTTAATACAAAATTGCATTTGGACCCTTTAAACCAAAAATCTGACAGCTACAGAAGGGTAGGCACTTCCCCCATACCCTCCACACCTTTAAATAGAACTAATACATTGAAGTCCCTTATCCTCAAAGACACAGCAGATTCCATGAGAAGGTGACTGTGCATTCTAAATAATACAAGGCGGTCTGTGCTGCACATACATCCATGTACGTTGAGAGTCATTATCAGGCAGACTTCAAGAACAGCTGAAGTGCTTGTCTACTTCAATTGCCGAAGCTCTAATACTTCCAGTTTAGCCTGGGCAGATGAGAAGACAGTTCACTAGAAAGGGGATTCCAAATTGAACCAAAAAATACTAATGTAGTTTTGTCAAAAACAGGAAGACTGATGATATTACAAGTTACATGATCTACCCTAGAGGCCAGGAAGAGTTTTCTACCTTTAGCACTCCTTCTTCACTTTCATAAAAGAAGTTCAAGATTAAAACCAGAGGAAAAAGGCTCAGAGAGAGAAAAAAAATCTTTCCTGTCTCCAAATATGTAATTCAGAGATTCTTCAATGGTTGGACGTCAAAGACAAACTGAAAAAAAATAGAATTTGCCTAAGGCAACTCAAGATGCCAAGACATGGAGCAAACATTATGAGCAGTTCTCTCTGTGTCAGCTCTCTGGAAAGTATGGTGTGAGTGAAGTTGCTTACTGAAGTGTAAAATGATATATGCACTCACTGTTACTATTCCTGTGCAAAATTATGTGTATTTTGGCCCAATAACTTTTGAATCCAACAGAAAAATTCTAAGTTATTTGTTACACAAGTGTGGCCAAGAACTCTTATTTATCAATAAATATGAAAAATATTAAAAACTAAGGAATATATTTCTGAAAGCAAAGTTTCATAGATATTTGAGGACAGATTGTGGTACCTACAGTTTACACAAGGTGCAAAAACTATAAGTATTTTGTTGTAAATCTCGATGTGAATGAAAAGAAATAGCCACATGATGGCAGCAGAATACATAACATGAGGAAGGGTCTGGTGTCCCTTTCCATGACCAAACAGGAGAATTTGAGGGAAAGACAGGGTGTTACCTTCAACCGTTGTTTACAGAGAGTGTTCTCTACTTGCCTGCTTTGAAACAGGAGCAGCACCAAGAGGAAACTGTAACCATGAAGATAAGAAACTATGATGTAGCAGTTCATCGAGGACGTAGTTGTAGTTCATCAAGGATCAATAGATGTGAAAAGTGGAGTGTTTATGAGCAAGAATAGCATGTCCTAAACACCTTGGTACACATCTGGTTGTAAAGGAGTAGGCTAATGCACCAAATACTGTTCATCTGTGGAAGACATCAGAACTACATCTCAGTATTCTCAAATCCCTATTGGTCCTTCAAATAACAAATTCACATTATATGCTGTTGTGTAACTAGGGTTACATGTGTTACTAGTGCATATATGATGACAGCTAAAAAATTTACATTGAAAAAGATGGAATTTTCAATTAAGAAACAGAAGAGACCCTCAGATTTCTGGTTTCTTCTGGATGGACATGTGGGAAGAAATGTCCCAAATGTATCATAAATGGATACATCTTATTCTATAATTTTTTTTTGTTATGTCTTTTCTTTTTCTTCTTCTTTCTGTCTGTGCTCAGTAGCCTTAACTTTATTCCTTGTTCAGCTCCCACTATCATGTTTCTTCTTGACCATTAGTCAATTTGTTTAATTGCTCCAGTATTTCTCTTCTGCAGTCCTATCCTTCTAGTGATAAGGAACCTCAGTATCATTCATAGATGTTATCCTCATAACTAGAAGTATCAATCTGCCAACAGACATTTGGACATTACCAAATTGTTTTCCTAGACTGGGATAGGTTCAGTGAGATATGGGGTATCTGAAGTGTTTTCCTCCTCTCTCCTTCCCATTCTTCTCACCCTGTGCCCTCTGCACCCCCTTCACCTCAATCTTATCTGGTCTGGCGGGAGGCCAGGAGAATTTTGCCAGTAACGTCAGCCATCGTTGGAAGTCGCCACACAAGGTGGCACTGGGGCTCCCTTTCCTTCCCCCTTCATATCTCCAAGATCTGAGCAACCCTGTCATCTAATAATCTTACTTGGTATCACCGCCCACTGTAAATCACAACACCACGTCATTCACCAGTCTTGCTTGCAGGTGCCCTCAGGTGCTGCACCAGTGCTACATTGCCAATCATCATGAATTTGCAAGACAGCCTTGGGATGAGGCAATTCCCAACAATCAGAAAGAGTGTACTTGTTACTATGCAAGCAAAGTGTCAAACTCTTTCCCATGGTATGTGTTGGAGGCTAAAATCTTACGTATGTTAAATGCACAACTGGCCAAATTCATGGAATAAAAAACTATCAAGACTATGAAATAAAAAGACATCACCAGAGCTGCAAGTTGCTGAAGAGAAGGAGAGAGTCTGGAGAATAATCACTGTATGGTACCTTGGTCTTATAATTTATGAAGTCCTTATTATCCACTGTCAGAGAAAGGATATTGGACTAGGTAAACCTTTAGTCTAACTCTCTACCAGCATTCTTGTTTCCTTATAATTGTATAAAATACTTGGGATTTTTTTCCTTGGAAAGACAACTTTTGAAATTTCTATGTTTGTTTTTTCTTATTGTAAGTTGTGGTCATTGAAAAAAAAATCTTTAAAAGGACTCATAAACCTAGAAGCCATGAAAAAAATGTGAAATTAGTGCGCTTTGTCTCCAAATATTTTGGTAAAGCTCATAACTGTCAGTGATGTTTTGTAATGAGTATCACTGGTATAGGATAATGGCTTAAGTGAGGAAGCAGGAAGAAAGAATCAAGAACAGTCTATAATTTGTTAACTGAAAATACTTTTTTATATTTATAAACATATGAATGGACCTAAACCAACCTAAATCTCTTATTTGAAAACATAACAGTAAAGGGCATAAATAGGCAGCCCCAGTTCTTTCTCATACACAGCTTGCTTTCCTGTGCAGGTTCACGGGAATTAAAGGTCCCACCTATCTCCACCAGCTTTCAGCCTTTCTCCCTATCAAAATGTATTTTAAGGATTATCTTTTGAAAAAGGAAACAGACAAAGAAAGTAGTATGTGTTTGGGGAGCAGGGGCCAGGTGTTAAAAAATCAGAAATGACAATCTAAAAAGCAATTGTTGACAGAATTCTTTCTTTCAGAATGTATCTGACAACATTTCCTAAGGTAGTAAAGTGAGGGTGCTGTGGGTTGAGGCAGCTCAGTCCCACACAGCCACTCACTCCCCCACAGTGGGATGGGGGAGAGAATTGCAAGGATGAAAGTAAGAAAACTCATGGGTTGAGATAAAGACAGTTTAATAGGTAAAGCAAAAGCCACCCACACAAGCAAAGGAAAACAAGGAATTCATTCATCACTTCCCATCATCAGGCAGGTGCTCAGCCATCCCCAGGAAAGCAGGGCTCTATCACATATAATGGTTACTTCGCACAACAGATAGCATCACTCCAAACTTCAACCTTCCCTTCCTTCTTCTTCCCCCCAGCTTCTGTTGCTGAGCACAACGTCATATGGTATGGAATCTCCCTTTGGTCAGCTGCGGTCAGCTGTCCCGCTTGTGTCCCCTCCCAACCCCTTGTGCACCCACAGCCTGCTCGGTGGTGGGGTGGTGTAAGAAACAGAAAAAACCTTGGCACTGTGGAAGCGCTACTCAGCAGTAACATCCCTATGTTGTCAACACTGTTTTGGTCAAAAAATACAAAACATAGCACCATATGGGCTACTGTGAGGAAATTTAACTCTATCTAGCCCAGCTCAATACAGAGGGACACCAGTGTCATTCCTGAGTGGTGGTCTTCTATTTAGTTAGTTAGTTAGTCAGTCTATGGAGACAGGTTTTCAGCTGTGTGATTTCCTTTTTCATAGGCTGGAGACAAAGTAGAGATTTTCAATCTTTTTCTTTCACAGTAAATACATGGACATTTCAAATGTTTTATTAACTGGCTTCACTAGTTCCAGTGCAGTAAAAAGACCATGGATTCAAATGCTTATCGGGCCTGCTAAATTGCTCTGTACATCTGCCAAAATGTTGTATCAAATCTGGATGATACAAGTATGACTTACTGATATAGCGTATCTAACCCAATGCCTAAGAACCCATCTAATGTGAAAAATTCAGGTTAAATCTACTTTGCTATACATATAAAATGTTATCTATATGATATAAATTCTGCTGCTAATTAGAGCAGTCAATTAATTTCTCCATGAAAGACAAATAAATTTGAAACATCAATATATGCAAACAACACACACATAGATTTCCATTAGAAAATTAAATTAGTTATTAAGTTCAACTCTAGGCTGTGTATGAATACAGCGGATATTGTCTCAATACCTGAATATTTTCTTTTAATGAGAGACATTTTTGTTAAGAGGAAGATTATGAGTATATCCAATACAGAAGAGTTCAGCTTGCTAATGCTTATAGTTTTCAAATGGTCTGTTCATATGTCTAAGTAGATAATTAATAAAAGATGAATAGCACAATATCAAAAGACATCTGTGTTAGCTGCAGAAATATAATGAAGGCAATTTAGTAAGTTTCAGAACAAAACCCACAAATATTTTCTCAGTTCAAAAGACCCAACTGAATCTTCAATAAGAATCTTCTTAACTCACTGCAGTGGGTTGCACATATGGTACTTTCTACCCACAAACTTCTTAAAATGCTCCTTAGAGACATGGATTGTACTACAGGTATATTTTTAAATGTCGTCATAAAAAAGTAGGATAAACAGCTCATCAATCATCCAGAACAGTGAACAAAAGGGTCTTTAGTTCATGGAATGATCTAATCTTTAAGTGTCCTATTTGGCAAGGGCACGTAGGACTCTGTCTTTGGTTGTGAAAACATGTGAGTCCTTTATAAAGTCAAGGAAAGTGATCGGTAACAGGGGTTGCCTGTGGTCATGGCGCTGCAAACTAATAATGGGCAACTTTTGGCAAGGGGTCCATTCCAGTTTCTGTAAAACTCCGTGAAAGAAAAATCCTTTGCTTACTCTTATAATGATCTGAAACAAGCCTAATGTTTGATTAGACATCCATTGATTTGGGATTTTTATTAAGAGTCTCTGATTCTTATCTGGCTTTTCAGCACTTGAAAATCTTGTGGCAACAACATGTCTGTACAGAATAACCTATCTTTTTTTTTTTTTTTTGTAACTTTTTTCTGTAAAATGGTTCATAAAATTGAAAAGGAGAGGGAAAGGTTCTAAAAAATCTAATTTAGGTAGTAATCAACACTCTAGGACTCTATTAATTAGCATAAAATATTTGTGTAAGAGTATAAGATACTGTATGTTATAAAGAATGACTCTAGGGGATTACTCTTCATCCTGAATCATAACACAAAACCAGAGAATTACACTATGAAATTAGGAGGTAGCATATTCAAAACCAATAAAGGTGAATACTTTCTCATGATACCAATAATTGGACTGTATGACTTGTAGCCCAAGGAAACACTGAAGGAAAAAAATAAGTGAGAGGTAAAAAGAAATCATACGTTTACACAGAGAGCAAAAATTCCAGACTTATAAATGTTATTGCTAAAAATATATTCTGGAAGAGATATTAAAACATGCTTCAGGGCTCAAACCAATATCTCACTAATAAATAACAAGATGAAACTTAATGTATGGGGGCTCATTATTCTTCCAAAATGTCTAGAGTAACCCTCTGTTAAAAACTATAGATTAGAAGGACTTGAAGTTTTACTAAGCATGACAGTTGTCAAATAACCAAATGTAAGAACTGTTTGGAAACTGGCTCATTGTTTCATAGTAAGAGTTTTTCACGGGTGCTATTTTGATATAGATTTTTGATAGCTACGGAGCGGAGAGGAGAGGGAAATGTAACAATCCGTGGGAGATAGTTCAAGGTTAATCCAACTCTAGTTTTACTTATTTATACATTTGGGGGTGTGGGTCTTGGGACTGGGTGGATGCCCTTTATAGAAATAGCTGAGAGGCTCTGACTCACGTTATGAGTCATGGTAACACTGACAAAGACTACTAATTAGTTAACTATATTAATTTTATACAAAAGCAATAGAAACATGATAAAATACGTTCATGAAACTAGCATAAGCATACAAATAATACTTTAATGCAAATGTGTTGCTCTATACAACCAAATAACACAAATTGATGTCAAAATGTTGGTTTTAGGCTGTTGTTTGCAATGAATGCAATCTGCTTGGTAGGTCCTGATTTGCAGCTGTTTATGTTGTTGGATTTCATTCTGGGTGTGAGGGGTCCAGTGATTTTGTAAACATACTTCAGAAATAAAATGTTTTGGTTTGGACATTTTACAGTAATTTTTATTGTTGTTTTGCTTTTTCATTTAAAAAATAACCTGAAAGGTAACCATCTTCTTTTATTCTGTGAATAACTCAGAGAACTAGATACAGCAGGGAGTCCAGTGTAAGTTTTAATAAGATGTAATGTGGTGAATGCGTTTTCATTAGCTGGGAGTGAATTTAGAAACTCCTTAAAGAACATACAGTTACTCAAGAGAAAGAAAAAGTATCTGCAGTGCCAGCAAATCGTTCCTGCATAATCAGAGAAAGTTGGAATCATACACTACCCACCTGCTCTCAGTCTTCAGGACTGATAAAATGGCACCAAAATCCCCAGGTCCCCAAGCTTATAATTTACTTTCTCAAAAGTTTGTAGTTCAGTAGTCTTTAAGACTGTGGCTAGAACCTGATATTTAAACAAGGTTTTTATATGAATACAAATATATATTATAGAAAGAAAGTTGAAAAAATCTTGGATTCAGATTCACATTCTACTGATGAATCTAATATTAATTTAATCTTATTTCATGTTAACTATTTTTCAGCTTCATGGAAGTGCTATTAAAATCAGATTTGGATTGCTGTAGTCAGTGGAATACCTAACATCACCAAAATATCAACATTAATTGCGCAGCTGGTGCTTGAAAAGCGGTTGTAAAGAACCTTAGAATAGTGATTGAGGCACTTCTAAAGTAAATGAGAAATTAGCAAAGGTAATAAATATAATTTATTTTCTGATCTAACTATAAAAGGAAGAATTACCAAACAGAATTTCTTAATTAGACTCATACTGGCGCTCCAGGCCAAAATACTCGATACTGGAGCTGGGCTGAGAAGGCATCTGACTAGATGGTCTCTGTGGCCTCAGGTCAACATGTTTGACTTTAATTAATCCATTTATTTAAAATAAAAAGTTAATCTTTCCCAACCTGAGAAGAAAAAATAATATAACACAATAAATATATACAAGCATTTCTTTCTTTTAAAATGCAAAATCTACCATCATCTGTGCTGTTAATCTATCAGAATTACTTTCTTCACTCCATTTCTGCAATTTTGAGCCTTTTGAGGTTTCCTGTGTTTCAGATGACTGCAGAGATGTCAAAATAGAATCAACGAAAAAGGTGCTTTCTGGATCAAAACTTTAAGCTAGGTGTTTGTGAGTTTATGATAGCTAGATACCGTGGCTGGTGAGTTGGCTGGTCCAGCGTCTAGAGCCTACATCAGAACATGCCATGAAACTGCGCATTATGCGGTTTCACAAGGAGCTATTAGCAGATGGATAAAATCAACCATCTGAAGAAAAGAAGAGATGGTAAGGCAAAGGAAATCAATCAGCTGGAAATTATTAATTTGAGACTCAGGCATCAAAATTTTTAAAAGTTTGCAGGATAAGGATGGAGTGTCAAATTATTTGAACCAAATTAATAAAATTGCAGTATTGTCATTCTAATTGCAATGTGATAATTGCAATTAGAAATGTGCAAACCTAGAACTCTGTCATGAGTACATAATTGCTGTTATGACTGTATCAGGAACATCAGTGTTATCTTTTGGCTTGCAGAAGCTCAGACAGAAGGCTTCCTGCTCAATACTGTGCTCTGACAACATCTTGTGAGAATGTAGACAGTGCTCCATCTTCACCTTTTTTTCCATGATGTTATTGTCAGTTTTCAAAAGAGTAAGTACAGATCATATCATATGCCTAGGTTAATCAACCAGGGAAGAAGAAACAACAAATAAATTAAAATTAATATTTGTAGAGATCATGAACTATGTATGAAAATATGGTCATAAAAGTGTTTTTCTGAATTTCAGATGACAAAGAGAAGTCAGTGAATGCCATAACCTCTTGATGAAAAAAAATTTTCAAGATAATACCATCAGCAAATTACTGACAATAACTGAAAACTGATGACATGAAAAACCTGGGGAAGGGGACTTTGACATAATTCAGAAGAGGCATTTCAATGAATAAATATAGCCATCTGTGAAGGCTCTTAAGGTACCCTTTGAATGTTTAACTCGTCACAGTCCTCAGTCAAGTTTATGACACTAGCACAAAATTAAGACCACTTTCTGTCCCAAAGAAAACTGTAGAAGCTAGGAAATAAAAGGAGCATAACAACTAGTAAGATGAAAATAATAGTTTGGTACTGGGATTTATTATGCCACTTGTGTTTCCAAATGACCAGAGAATATTTTAATTGGAAAATTTGAATGAGCGGTTCCCTGGCAAGAACTCCATGAGTGATTTAATGCCAGTGTGAAACTGAAATGTGCAAACAGAACTGAAGAAGAGGAAAACACGAGTACAGATTAATTTAGGATTGATATGCTCAGATAACTGCAGGAGTTAAATTTGTTACTTTTTCTGACAGAAGACAGAAAATAGTCCAACTTTCACTTCCAGGCTGATGTAAGAGCAAAAGAAAATACATGTGATTCTTCCAGCTTAGGAAACATTCTGATCTATAGAAAGTGACACAAATTTCCATAACTGAAGATATAAATCACTTTAACTGGATTGTGCAAAGTGCCTTCTTGGAGATGTTTCAAGACTTTTACATTGCAGTAAACAAAAATGGGTATTATTTTTTTGTAAACTTCAGGACCAATAAAGCCATTAACCTAGCAATGTAGGTTCCTCCCCTATTCCTTGTTTTCTTCCTCCACTCCCATATCCTGATGTATCCCATGTCCTCCACTGGAGTAGGGGTATTACCCTTAAGTCTCTACAGTGTTCTTGGACTTTCTCTACTTGTTCAAGCTCTATCCTTCGCTTTTTACAAGCACACTCAAATTTCTCCATGTCCTAACATTTTTCAGCTGCAGCCCTACCTGAAACTTTTCCCCTTTCAGCTATAGCCTTCCTGGACCACCTGCTTCCTCCTGAATTTTCTGCCCATGCTTGGTCTGCCAGAAGGGCAGCAGCAAAGCTTGCTGTGTTGGGGGTTGGCTGGTTGTCTCATGTGAGTTACTGTCTGGCTTCAGATCCTATTTTTCTCTTCAGCTAGGCAGTCAGACAGGAGGGATAAAGTTGAGTTACAACCATCTACTTTCACAAAAGTCAGAGGAATTGAATGGCTTTGAGATACCTAGACATTGTCACATATGACTGAAAATGACCAAAAACTTATTTAAAAGTTACCAGGAAAGAGAGAGGGGCTGAATTCCAGTGAAATAATATGTTCAAATAAACCTGTTTTCCTTAGGAAGCCAGGTTAAAAACTGAAAATTAGAGTATCTGGCCATCTGAATTTGGTATGTTCAACCACTGAGTAATTCAAAGCTGTGGAAAGAGAGTTGAAGGGTTACTGATCCCAGAGCTATAGATTTTCTGCATTCAGCAAGGCAATTAGAACAGCTACCAGGAAGAGTAAAACTTTTATGCTCAGACATGAAACAGATTTTCTAAAAATTGATTAATGTCATATCCTTGTAGTATTAGAGATAGATGACAAGGTTCTGGCTGCACTGTTTAAAATCTTGCCAGAGAACATGCTTGCTGTCTACAGAGCCACTATGTTTCGTGCAAAATAAAACAAACAAACAAAAACCTTTCACATCTGACCCACAGGCTAATACGACAAATCCCTGCAAAATCATTCATATAATTTATTCATGGTTATTGGACACTGTACGGTGTTTTGTCGCTGTTTTGGGGTACAGCAGTGTTGTGATGAAGATCTCCTTTTGCTCTTAGTTGGAGACGGGAGCAGCATTCACTCACAGATCTCAGCTCAGCATCTTATTGAGCAACCAGCTTGGTATCTTACGTCATTCATAGTGGAAAGAGACAAGGATACAAGGGTTACTAAGTGAATGAGATAGATAAAAAACACAACAAAGACAAAAGCAAAAAATGACAGGTTGAGAGAAAACTCACTTTTTTATTTCCTGTAACAACATTCAGTCCAACGCAAAGTGTTGACAGCTCTCAGACCTCTTAGTTTAGTAATCTTCTGTGAGCAAAGAAAGCATGACATGGAAATATGGCTTTTCAAAGTGAATAAGCTGGATTTTTCAGTGAAATACCTAGGCCATACCCTATATTACTACATTTTTTTATTTAGAAGGTGTGTACACATTACAACTAACAGACCTATTTCTTAAGAAGTACCTCAGAAAGGGAGCAGCCCAAGGATGTGGAGTGGATTAGCCAGGTCATTGTCACAGCTCCTTAGTCCCAGTTCACAAAGGTGGAGTTTTCCAGTGCACATCAGTGTACACTGTGTGTTGTTATGTAAAAGTAATACACTGAGAAATCAGAACAAAAAGTCTGATAAGTATCTCATACATTGAACTATCACTTACGGTGCAGCTGATTTTATGTAAATTCAGTGTATAATTATTGCCAATCAGTTTTCAATAGCCACAAGTCTCAAGGGAGGGGACCCATTTCAGGAAGAACCATAAAGCATTTCCACAAATGAAACTATGGTAGGATTTAGTTAGCTATAATTAAAAATTGTGCTTTTGTTATGTCCCTTACAAAAGATGCAAATATATCTCAATATTTCTTTTTTCCATGTGAGAACAATATGTGTTTCCATATTTAGACCAAAAATGTCAAAAACCTGTCAGCTGCCCTGCTGGCAACATGAACACTGTACATGCAGTATGGTCATGCAGTCTAACAGTGGTTATATATTTACAGTCATTCTGAAAGCTCTGATGATAAAAAATAAGGCTATTTCTGAGCTGAGTAGTGATTAACAAAAAAAAAAAAATCCCTATTTTATACAAAACTTCTGGCTTTGGAAGTAGTCTGTGAAGGTTCTGTCATATTTTATGATGGTCTATGTCGTAGAAAAACCCACCCTACCCAATGTATAGGCGCAGTTTCATCAATTAAACACCATCCATTAGAGGCTCCTAATTTTGGAATAAACTTCTGTTCCTTTGTCAAACAGCAATATTTTATTTATTTGTTTTTGATGCTGAGGATGATCTTCCAAAGTCTGGGGCACCTTAAAATTGTCAAACCTTATGACTTATCCAAATTCAAACAAAAGTGAGGCCCTAACCAGCAAGATACTTGCTCCCATAGAGAAACAGACCTAAATTTAACTTAGCCCTTGTTTTGCCCAAGTTAATATTCTTATTTAAATAAGATTCTTCCCACAGAAAAGCTTGTTTCATGTATCTGCCACTGTTTAATGATAGGAGATATGCTGTGTATTCAGCTAACAAAATGAAGTATTGTGCAAATTAACATCAAGGAAGTCCTCAAGTGAATTAGAGGGTGGACTGCATAATGAAGATCTGAGATCAAGGGCCTGAGCCGTAATGGTTCTCTTCTGAGGGCATATTTATGCTGCATCTGTGCAAAGCAGTAGAGAATGTTATGCTAGAATAAATGGCTGTGATTCAGGAGAGGATCCTCACTGAGAAAACAGAAGACATTTCACCTATAATAGAGACCTACAGTTGTATGAAATAATGTTCCACGGAGAGATGGAAGAAAAAGGATGGAGATACATGAGCAAATAGGAGCTACACATACGAACTGGGCAGTTAGACTTCTCAGGATGGATGATATTAGATAAAAAACCTTGTAGATCTGATTGTTAAGTATTTTTCAGTACAAAGAACAGCTGCAAAAAACCTCTGCAGTCACTGTCCTTCAGACACAAATGCAAATAATTCCAAAGAGGAATGTATATAGCAAAGCAGACTGGTGCTGAGTTTATTTCCTTTTAGTGTGTCAGGATATAACATGGACAGATTAAGAGCTTGCTCATGTCCCATTCTGAGATTCTGCCACAAGCATAGTGATGTCCATGGTTTAGACACCTCCCCTCAGCTAACAATGCAGTAAAATACCATTTTGAGGCAGAGCCAGTGCAGATTTATTCATCTCAATAGGTAGTTCAAGTGTTTCACACTCTCTTCTGTTACTAGTGATGTTTGCTTTTGTTTTTCTGACCTCAGATTGGGGTACTAAGGTAGCTGCCTAGATGTTCCTGCCATCCCCCAGTTTTCTGCAGTGAACTCAGTGTGTAAAATACGTTCCTTTTTCCTTCTGGAAAACAATTCTGGTTTTCATTTGGACTCATGTGCATAAAAAGACAAACAGAATAAAACAGCTTGATGTAATCAAAATGAAATATATTTCTCTGAGCCAAAAAGACATCTCTCAAGAAGTATTCCATTGTCAGGGTTGTTTTTTGGGTTTGTTGGGGGTTTTTTGTTTGTTTGTTTGTGTGTGTGTGTGGTGTTTGGGTTTTTTGTGTGTGGTTTTGTGGGGGTTTTTTTGGGTTTTTTTTTTTTTTTTATAAAGGGCTTTTTACCATTTGCAAAGAATATCATTTGCCAAGACTGTGGCACCTCTCCTTACTAATATCAGCAAAATCCATGCTTGCACCATTTTACCATGATGTGAACATTTAATAAGCCATTTCCAATAAACTATGAGAGAGAAAGGGTTAGCAGGTGAAAACTCTCTCCAGGAAGGAAATAAGTCCATCAAGTCCATGCCTGAGCAGAAGGGCAATAGCAGCACTTGGCCATTTGTTGAGTGGGCACAACAGGCACCAGAACTGTGACTAGGGGATGCAGAAAAGACACCTGAGGTGGCAGGGACCAGGACCAAGGAGGCGTTAGTGCATGAGGCAGACGGAGGATAACAGGGAGGAACCAGTACCACAGGAGCTGGCTGAGACCTGCTTTGGCTGTGACAGGACACAAGGAAGCTAGCTTCTCTTCTTACTGCTCGTCTCATTACACCCCTGGGAGGCACATTTGCCTATATCCATATCTATCGGTTTATAGACATCCTTGTGCTTTCTACTTCGTAATAAAAGTGTCACAGAACACTTATGAAATAGGGACTCTCATTGTTTACAGACCTTGAGCGCATTGCTCCTTGCATGCATAAATGTATTCGCTCCTATCTCCTTCCTCAACAAGAAACAGGCGCTGAATCATCCTCATCCAAATGCCACTGAACTTCTCCTGGTTTAGGCTGCTGGCAGTTCAGCTCTCAGAGCCAGTGTCCAGGGACACACAGCTCTAATAAATTTGATGGAAATAACACTGCCACTTGATTGGCGCAGACAGTGGCAGCAGGTATCAGACTTACAGTCCATATGACTGCCTGTTGCAAGCTCAAATCCTTCAAAGCTAAATATTATCAGATTAAAGAAAGAAATCCCATGCTTTTGACTGTTTAAACTGTTCATTTTGGTTAAGTCTGTATTTTCTTTTTTAAAACAATTTATTGCTGGGACTAAATAATATATGCAATCCCTTGCTGACAGATTCTACCTGTCTAGTTACTCTGATACTGTGGAAAAAAACCCATGGAAGATGTGGGCACTTCAGTTGTAGCTGTAATGCATTACCAATTTTATTTTGGATATAGCAATGGAGACAAACTTTTGTGAGCAACAAACTGTCACTAGGGTTTCTGGGTACCTCACAATACAATGAGTCCTAGGACTCTGTATAAAGCTTTGACACTGTGTAAAATTCGTTTGACATGGTATGAAAAAAAACCCTTGTGTGTTGGGAACCAGCAGTGGCTGTCACATTCTTCCTACAAAGCCCCTCAGCAGAAAAAGGTTGAAACATTTTCAGTCAACCCAAATCAGCCTGGTTACGTGTAATGTGCAGCTGAAGACTTTCAGTGCTTTATCAGTTATTTCTGGGTTTTATACTTTTGGGTTTGTCAGTGTACTCATCCACGGTCCTCTATAAGCCAATGTAAGTTACCCCAAAATCCCAACGCTAGCCAGGAAGCTCATCCATATCTTTCACTAGCCTGTAGTCCCAAAAGACTAAACTTGTCCCACTAGGCTATTGTCAAACTCCTGATTAGTATTTATGGATGAACATACAAAAAGTCTGGCCTTTCAAGGGATTTTGCCAAAGCCAGTAGCTAGGATGACACTCACATGACTCTAAACGTCTGAACAATCACACTGATTTCTAGACAGCCAAGCATAAGCTCTAGATCAGAGAGCTCTGAAGTGCTTTGGTAAATTGGCCCAGACTGCAGAGATGTAGCAGGACTGTAATGTTTGACTTGTGTTAACCCATAATATTTTCAACATCTGCTGTTCAAATATTTTTTCCTGGATTGTAAGATTTTGGGGTTATGAATATTTTGTTAATTCCGCATTCAAACAGTGCTGGGCAGTAGAAAGAAGAAGCTAGGTAATGAATGGGAGTAACTGGTAATGCTCCCTTTTCCCTGGTAAATCTACATCTAGGACTTCCTATTCTGTAACTGGCTTTGAACCCTTTATATTGATAACACATTTCAAATAAAAAGGAATTTCTTTTTTTGGTTTAAGAGAAATCTATCCAGCTTTGACACTTAATATATCTTTGCCTGTCTATATTACGGACATCTACACCTGAGCCTCTGTCCTGGGCTTCTTTGATAGTCAATATATGTATTTCTCAGGTGTCTTAAGTAGATTTTTCAAAACAAGTTAGGTTCCCCGAAAATGTATTTCTTCCCAATTGCTATAAAAGGGTAATAGAGTGAATACATCAGACACAGATGTCTGCATTTTGGATACCTAATGCTAAGGAAAAAGTCCACTCTGTTTGCCTCAGATTCTTATCTGCAAAATTGCTGCTTCACATATTAAGACTTATCTTGAAATGTTTGATCTTTTAAGTTTAGTGTTCTGCATTTGTCTTTCCTGAATTGCATCCAATTTATTTAAAGAATTTCCCTAATTTGTCAAGATCTTAAGTCTGTCTTCAAATATGTTTGCAGACCCTCACAGCTTGATGTCATTGGAAATTTAATAAGCACACTACACTATTTAATCATTGACTACCTACTCAATGATTCAAGTCACTAATGAGAACATTGAGGAGAACTGGGCACAAGACTGATCTCTGCAGAACACTACTC
The DNA here is from genome assembly GCA_027574665.1 of Rhynochetos jubatus. Classification (NCBI taxonomy): domain Eukaryota; kingdom Metazoa; phylum Chordata; class Aves; order Eurypygiformes; family Rhynochetidae; genus Rhynochetos; species Rhynochetos jubatus. Next base: position 55,992,185 of record CM050650.1, read on the forward strand.
AATACGTAATGCTAAACAACAAAGAACCATTAATAACTACTAAGCATGTTTTCCTAACCATTTGTGTATCTGTCTGATAATAATTTCAAGACCTCACTTCCCCATGTTTATGAAAATGTCACACAAAACTGTTTAAAAAATGTAGTGAGGTCAAGATATACAATGTATACTATTCTGCATACTCGGGACATCTTATCAACAGAGAAGGAAATTCAGAGGATATGATCTTGACAAATTTATATTAGTTATTACTCACCTTTTTGCTATTTTTGGGGAGTTTACAAAAACATATCTTCTCATATATTTATTATTGCAGAAACTGACTTTAACTAGTCCATAATTTCCAGTCTCTCCCCTACCATTCTTAAACATAAACTTTATATTTGCCTTCTTTTCCTCAGAGGCTTGCTCTAGATAAAACATCACTATCTGTCTGAATAGTCTTTCTAGGCCTCTTTCTTATGGAAACAGACACTGGGGAAAAAAATAGAAAAGAACCTTTTTTGTCTATTTCCAGACCTTGACCTGACGTGGAGGTATACATCATGAAAATAAAAAGCATTAATGTTACTCTTCTCTAAAGACTACTAAGTGAGCCCCATCACTAATGTGTGGAAGATAATTTCTATTAGCTTAAGAAAATATAAAAAATTATTTATTTAGTTCAATAGTCTCTACCCTGTTCTCTTTTGCTCTCTGAGTTCTTGCCCCTTTACCAAAGGTCTCAGTTTTAGTACACAAAACCACGTATGGGTTAAGCAAAGGAAGGTTTTCCATTTTATAATGCCTAATACGGTCTTGTTCATTGGTCATTTTAATGAAATATGTTTATATATACAGTGGGAGTTGTGGCAGTCTGGTTAAGATCCCACTGGCTGGAAAGGGGAAACATAACCCCTGTTTTTAAAAAGGAAAAAAAGGAAGACTACAGGCCAGTCAGTCTCATCTCTGTGCCTGGCAAGACCATGGAGCAGATCCTCCTGGAAGATATGCTAAGGCACATGGAAACTAAGGAGGTCATTGGTGACAGCCAACATGGCTTCACAAGGTCAAATCATGCCTCACATATTTGGTGGCCTTCTACAACAGGCCTACAGCATTGGCGAATAAGGGAAAAGCAACTGATGTCATCTACCTTCTACCTGGACTTGTGCAAAGCATTTGACACTGTCCCTCATGACATCCTTGTCTCTAAATTGGAATGACGTAGATTTGACAGGTAGACCACTTGGGGGATAAGGAATTGGCTGGATGGTTGCACTCAAAGTGTTGGGGTAAAAGGCTTGACGTCTAAGTGGAGACTAGTGATGAACAGTGTTCCTCAGTGGTCGGTATTAGGTCTGGTGCTGTTCAACATCTTTGTTGGCAACATTGGCAGTGGGATTGAGTGCACCCTCAGAAATTTTGCTGATGGCAGCAAGCTGTGTGGTGCAGGTGACATGCTGGAAGGAAGGGATGGCATCCAGAGGGACTTTGAATGACTTTAGAAGTAGGCCCATGCAAACCTAATGAAATGCAACAAGGCCAAGTGCAAGGTACGGCACATGGGTTCAGTCAATCCTAAGCACAAATACAGGCTGGAGGAAAATAATTTGAAAGCATCCCTGAGAAGAAGGACTTGGGGATGCTGGTTAATGAGGAAGTCAATGTGACCTGACAATGTGTGCTTGCAGCCCAGAAAGCCAACTGTATCCTGGGCTGTATCAGGAGAAGCGTGGCCAGCAAGTCAAGGGAGGGGATTCTCCCCCTCTACTTAGCTCTTGTGAGACCTCGCCTGCAGTGCTGTGTCCAGCTCTGGGGCCCTAAACATAAGAAGGGTATTGACCAGTTGGAACAAGTCCAGAGGAGGCCATGAAAAGGCTCAGAGGGCTGGAGCACCTCTGCTATGGGGACAGGCTGAGAGTTAGGCTTGTTCAGCCTGGAGAAGAGAAGGCTCTGAGGACGCCCTATAGCACCTTCCAGTACCTAAAGGGGCCTATAAGGAAGCTGTTTTGGGGACTTTTTACAAGGGCCTGTAGTGACAGGACAAGGGGTTAAGGACAGGACAAGATTAAATTGAAAGCGGGGAGATTTACATGAGATATAATGAAAAAGTTCTTCCTGGAGAGGGTGGTGAGGCACTGGCACAGGTTGCCCAGAGAAGCTGTGGATGCCCCATCCCTGGCAGTGTTCAAGGCCAGGCTGGATGAGGCTTTGAGCAACCTGGTCTAGTGGAGGGTGTCCCTGCCCATGGCAGGGGAGTTGGAACTAGATGATCTTTAAGGTGCCTTCCAATCCAAACCAGCCTATGAATCTATGTTTCCATGATTTCTGAAAATATTCAGTTACTTCGATTTACAAGAAATATTGCAAAAATGTTGAATTGTATTTCCTGAACATAATGAAAAAACAAGCTGTCATTTAAGTAATACTACATTTGAAGAAGAGAGGAAATAATACAGGAACTATAGGAAATTCTGCACTGCCATTTTTAAACTTCCAAATAATATCCCATGTCACTTAGCATCCACCTTATAATAAATGAAGTCACTTTTTATTATTCATCACTAAAAATTCTAGAGGGTTACTTTTGCTTCTTTTTTTTTTTTTTTTTTTCCTTTTGGTATCACTGTTTGTACTTCTGGGAAAAATACTTTGACATTCATGTCAAAAAATGAATATGGAACAATTTGACAGATCTCTCTGGGAAGATCAGAGAAGCTCCATTATATGAAGAAAACAGAGATAAGACAAAGAACAGAGTTACTGAGTGGAGGGGAAAAAAAAGACAGGTGCTAATTACTCTGCATTTTCTTAGACTACACTTCATTTTGTATCTGAAAAGTGAAACTATGTACTGATCCACATAATTTGTTAAGTCAAGTGGATTTTTTGAGAATCTGGTTAATTTAATGAGTATGTAATTCCATTCACGGCTCCATCTACCTAATAAAGGGCAAGAGGATGATTAATTATCTACTGTTTAGAGGTGAAATCATGTTAAGTGACAAAATTCTATGATTTTTAACTTTCATGTTGGAAGCACATGTAAGGGATGAGTTGCCTGTTCAGGTCAGCTCATAGGATTCTCCTTAACTAATTGTTATTTCCGTCTTGTTGGCTGATTAATTTCCTTCTTTATTATGTGCCTGCACCCATTAAATTTTGAAAGCAGGTATCGTCTTGCCTTGCACAAGCAGTATGTAGATCACAGAAAGTTGTTCCAAAAAGTTAGGGGAAAACATTTGGTACCTGCAGTGATTCACAAAGCTGCATAAGAAGTGGGCTCTTCTTTTGTTTACACTGTGGAGTTTATAGTGGTTTAAGACATCCCACTCAGCCTACAGCATATAGTGAAGATACTAACCTGAACGCGAAGTACCTGGAAACTATGAAAATAAGTGTCAGAATAGGTGCTGCAGACATTCAGTGGCTGGAAAACCTGACTGAAATGAACTGTTCAAAAGGCCATTTTTCTGCCTGGGCTCTGAGAGGCAAACAGACTCCATATGGGAGAGTTTCCAAGAGAACAGTATAGAGGTACATGCGTAACAGATGTGACTCAACGTGTCTGTTGCCAGAGAGGTGCCATTTAGCTCTGACTATGAAATCAATTCCTTCTAATAGCAGCCTTACCAGAAAGCTGGCTGCCCTCTCCTGAAGATAAATGCTTTCACCAGTTCAGCAGTCCCTGTAGGTAGCGTGAAAAGATCATGTACACAGGAGTTTCAAAGAAAACATAAGCAGGATTGTACTGGTCAGTTTCAATGTGACCAGTGTTGCCTTGGTTATGGCCAAATAAACACAAGGAAAGAGGTAGGCGGGCATAACAGAGTGCAATTTATCTTTCTGTCTTGCCAGAGATAGTTCCCAAATGCACATTTGTAAGCAAAGATTTACTTAACTTTTACCAGCTCTTTCGAAAGCACTTCTAACCAAGATGGGTCTCTGTATTGGGGAAAACATCTAATGCTTTTCAGTTTTTCTTCTTTCTCCTTCTATAACTTTTCTTTACATCTTTACTTTTGTAGAAGTTAGAAAAGAAAAAGGACCTTTACCACTATTCCAATTTTTCATCAAATCTCACCCTTAAGATACTCTGCATGTTTACAAACAGAAATTCCTCAAAATAGTTACGTGTTGGTTTTGTTTTATAAAAAAAAAAAAAACAACAGAAAAAAAAGTGTAATGTGTATGTCTTAACCACATAGAGTTAAGAGAATAACTACTTAACCAAAGTAGATAAGTTATTAATCAAAGCATAATAAACTCTTCATTTTCATTTTCAAATGAAGCATTACTCATATGATACGATGTATGATAGATTTTAATATAGAGAATTCTTTTATCTCTTTATATCTAAATGTTCAGTTTTAGCAATTAAAGAAATTAATAGATACATACTTCACAACTATCAGTGTGAGCAAAACTTAACCTCTGAGACAAGTTTATGTAAAATAGACCTCTGTAACCAGCCCAAAGGTTGGTTCTTCAGCTCCTGCAGAGCTAGGTTATGCTACCAAACTTTTTCTGGAGAAACATTTTAGATCTTACAATTTCAAAAAGAAGACCAATTTAGATTTTGAGAAATAAACCATTATTTAAGTTAGCTATTGGACGTTTTAAAAAGCTGATACTAAAAATCTGTAGTCTTCTCCTTCAGTTGTATGAAAAATGGCAGAGACATTAAGAAGGTGGGGCCCCAGAAAGCAGGGAACAGGAAGGATATCACAAAAATGAAAGAAGGGGAAGAACTTAAATTCTAAAATAGTCAGGGATATCATCTGGACACCCCAGATGCTGGGCAGAACCTTGGAGTCATCTTCTTCCCACTAATTTTAGCCACATAAAAGTTAAATACTAAGGCAAGTCATTCAGACTACCTCTATTGTCAATGAAGAGACATAGGTGTATTGAAAAAAAAGATTTAACCTACTTGACTTTGAATCCACTGTGGGATGAATTTGCTCTCTAATCAATCTGAATGTTTTGTTAAATGTTGCTGGCTAGATGAATAGCTTAAACTTTAACTAAATGTACAGCTCAGATAAGACATCTAACTTTTAGATAAAGTCAGAAGAAAGATGTCCCACTCACAGTTGAAACAACAGAACAAACTGAAGTGAGATCGTTTTCCTAAAGATGTAATAAAAATGAGCAAATGATCAAGAATCAAACACTGAGTTGTTACAACCACTTTGTCCTAATCAGCACCATCTCTGTTAACAAGTAAATATTCCTTTTAAAAACACAATAAAAAAGAATGCAAATACCTGGAATTTGAAAATTTAATACTAGCTTTCAAAATTGGTCATTAAGGGAAGTATTAACTGAATAATCAAGCTCACAAACATATTTAGGGTTTTTTTTTCATATAGATCCATATGTAGTAAAAAGATTAAAAACATAATTAAATTAATACAACTAAATTAAATTTGCAGATTGGGCTCATGGAATGAGTTCTGTAAAAATATAATAGACATTTGGGATTTAGTTATTTCAGATAGACTGTGGATATACACAGAGAAATTATTTCTATCATAGTACATTAGATATCACTGCTTGCTGAATATTCAGTCTCTGTTTAAAACTGAACCAGAAGAGACAACTTATATAGCTCATGGATTTCTCCATTTAAATTACTTGTTGCAGATTCATAACAGGGCCACTTGGGATCTGTACATGGAAATAAAAATCAATTCAACAAATTTGCACAGGGGTACAACTCTGGTTTATTACCTTTTACAATAGAAGCCATCTTTGACTCCTGTGATGCTGAGCAATGGACATTTTATGTAGATTTACAGTATGGACTTATCCAGGTTCTGTTCTAAATAGGTCCTTATATCACACTGAACACTACCTGAATGTCTCACACACTTCTTAATTCATTTTTGCAACATTTGATTCTTAATATTTGAATCTTTTTCATGTGGAATTTCATCAAATCATTAATAATCTACCTTAATGTCTCTCCATATGGCAAAACTTGGTAATGCTAAGAAAAGAACTGGAAAACCAAGTGGAAATGACTGCTGAGAGGTTTCCTCCTCTGTTTCTAGTTTCACGACAGGATAAACAACAACTAAAGCAGGTGTTTATTTCCCATGGTGCACCAAAATAAGGGTAAAAGGAAACAACTACAATGCAGAGCCAAACAAACATTGCCCTAACCAAATTATTGTAATTCATAATAAATTAGTTAACTCAGCCTGATTTTAAATGCATAATTACCCACTGATTAATTTAAAGTGTGGGCCAGTTGGTGGCCTGCAGGTTGGATCCAGTCTGCTAAATTTTCTCTAGCAGACTCAAGAAACCAAGTTTTGGCAGCATATACCTTAGCTGTGCTTTCAAACAACATAAGATGCTGTTGCCACAAGTTCCCTTTAGAAGGCAGAAAATGAACCTGCAAGTGCCGCTACGTCAGCACAGCAATGGCCAGCATGGAGTAGAAGCTGTCAGCAAAACAAAATCAGGCTCTAGTGGTTACAGAAGTTGAACTAACATTGGAAGAAATGTCTGAGAATGTGAAGTTCTCCGTATGCATTATTGGAAAGTGAGGACTATGGATTCAGTTGACAACCTGTTACTTTCCCACATGAAAAAAAAGACCAGGACAAATGCAGTAATATTTCACCCCTGTCAAGCTTTAAATGCAATTGTACCTTAAAGTCTTAAGTAGTCGTTAATCTGCTAGTCTGTCTCTACAAAACTCAGTTTCAGAGCCTGGTGCTGAACATGAATCTTAAATTCTTTAACATTTTATGTTTACTGTCTGTCTTCATATTTGATTCCTGTAACACTGAAAAATCTGAAAGACTGTTAGTAAATTGGAGAAACTGCAAAAACATGCATTCCCTACATGAGATGGAAATAGATCAGGTTAACAGGGCATCACAATTAACCTTACGCTCAAGAGAATTACAGTGAAAATTCAGGACATGTCAGTTCTAAATACAATTCCATGAGAACTTCTGAGACTTGCAATCTGAATTTTCTCTCAATGTTAATACTGAATCTGTCAGAGGGGATGATGTTGCAAGCATCAAATCTAGTCAATTAACTTAAGAAAATAATATAATAAGGCATACAGAAACATTTCTGAGAAGTACCTAGCTGAAGAAATCAAAATTAATAATGAGACTTTGTCAAGGAGCATAAGAAGCAGTGGATTAATTAGGGTCAGTAATCAAAGCACAAAAGAAATCAAGAGGGATAACAGCAGAAAAGCTACACAGATCTTTACAAAGATGTTCCTTACAAGGGAGGGCAGATATGCTTTCTATATTATACGCATTCCATATGGAATTGTCCCAATTTGCGTGGAAATATAAGGGGTTTCAAACAAAGTAATTTTTAAAACGTTCCTATTAACTAGAAAATATTTTTTTCAGAGTTTGAAACATTTTTATAAACCGTTCCCCTCCTGTAAGTATTTTGAGGGAGATCAGAAAGAAGTGTTTGTGAAGATGAGGAAACCCTTCTTCCCTGTGAGGGTGACAGAGCACTGGGACAGGCTGCCCAGAGAGGTGGGGGAGTCTCCTTCCCTGGAGACTTTCCAAAGCCACCTGGACTTGTTCCTGTGTGCTCTGCTCTAGGGGATCCTGCTGTGGCAGGGGGGTTGGACTAGGTGATCCCTAGGGGTCCCTTCCAACCGTGAATCTGTGTGAATCTGTTCATTTGCTATTTTCCCCAGAATTCAATAGGACAATATATGAGGGGGTTTTATTATTATTACTACACATATGCTCACTGAAATAAAAATAATTGTATTTATGCAAAGGAAAACAAGCACAACAAGTCACAGTTCATTTATTATAACCACTGCCCTAACAGGAGGAAGTGTCTTTACTTTAGCCTTTGAGTATACACTTTATGGAAAAACTAGAAAACGAAGAAGTGAAGTAAGTTGCTCAAAGCAAAGCAGAAATTAGAAAGCAAGTAATCTTAGAGCCCAGGTCTTTTAATCTCCTAATCTAATTTCCAGTCAGTCTTCCTTCAAGAGTCACTGTTCTCATTTAAGAAAGATTTGGGTAAATCTGTCTGTCCCCAGGATTAAAAAAAAAAAGTAGTTTCAGAAACCAAATATACACAATGGAAGTAAATCTGAAAAGGAAAAAGAAGAATGTATAATGCAAGAGTTAACTCCCAAACAAACAAACAAAAATACAATAGCAATGATCTATCTCAGACAATGTCAGCCACCATTGAAAACATTATGCATGGAAGTTGAGGGAATTCAAAGAAAGTGATTGATTGGTCATGTTTACATACTGGAGTATTCCTTTCATACGCAAGCTATAACCATGTTTTACCACAATTCTTTTTATTTCCTCAGGTTGCTATTGGTTTATATGAAAATCTACCTACCCAGTCCCATAGCTATGGCTACAGAAAACATTCACATCACATTTAGCTCCTAATCAGCAAAGTATTGTTACTCCAAATCACCCCCAAACCCTGCAGAATGCATCCTCTGTTACTTCAATGGACATTGTGAACTGAAGCTACTCTGTCCCAAGGCTGCCAGTTGCTTTGTTACATACTAGAAGAGAAAATTCCTTGCAAGCAATCTGTGAAGCCTGGGCTACAACTGCATTTTTAACTCCCTTGCAGGTGTGATCACAGAAGTATGCTTTTATTATTTTAGGATATCATGGTTTGAATAGGTGTACTGAGAAAAGTATATGATAATGCTGGCAGCCCAGAAAGTCAACCATATCCTGAGCTGTCTCAGAAGTGTGGCCAGCAGGTCAAGGGAGAGGATTCTCCCCTTCTACTCTACTCTCATGAGATCCCAACCTGGAGTATTGTGTCCAGCTGTGGAGCCCTCAGCTTAAGAAGGATATTGACCAGTTGGAACGAGTCCAGAGGAGGACCACAAAAATGACCAGAAGACTGGAGCACCTCTCCTATGAAGAAAGGCTGAGAGAGTTGGGCTTGTTCAGCCTGGAGAAGAGGAGGCTCTGGGGAGATCTTGTCACAGCCTCCCAGTACCTGAAGGGGCCTACAAGAAAGTTGGGGGTGGGGGTGGGGCTTTTTACAAGGGCCTGTAGCGACAGGACAAGGGCTAACAGGTTTAAATTGAAAGTGGGGAGATCTAGATTGGATATCAGGAAGAAATTCTTCATGGAGAGGGTGGTGAAGCACTGGCACAGGTTGCCCAGAGAAGCTGTGGGTGCCCCATCCCTGGGAGTGTCCAAGGTCAGGCTGGATGAGGCTTTGAGCAACCTGGTCTAATGGAGGGTGTCCCTGCCCATGGCAGGGGGGTTGGAACTAGATGGTCTTTAAGATCCCTTCCAACCCAAACCATCCTATGATTCTATAATACACACACGTATCAGATCTCATTATTATTCAGAAGTAACCAAAATTCAGTCTCCGATTTAATCCACTATTAAGCACACTCATTAAATTTCTTTTTACTCAATAATTAAGCTTCCTAAAAGCCTGAAGAAAAGTGGTAGTATGGCAAGAAAAAATGAAATCAGAATATTTGTAACTTCTGATCCTATTTTCATTAGAGGACTCACCTTTAACCTGCATAAGTTTTAAGCTGTATTTCATCACCAACTGACCAGTTACAACAGTTGGAAAAAATGTGTGTTTGGCAAGTCAATGGAATACAGGCATGTTTTTTGTCTAACTGCATCTCTGACAGACCACAGTCGTATTGCCATATTTGTTTAAATTTTTCTAGGAAAACCTGTCCTAGTGTCAGAGATAAGTGTTACAACTTCAGTCTTTCTCCATGAAGATAATAAAAGCATCTATTACATAGTTTTGAACAAGGACTTAGCAGAGGCTGCTGCTGGGTTTTTCTCTTTTTCTCTCTTTACAAATCTCTGCTCTCTAACCACACCAACATCACTAGAGAGCAGGCATGTATCCCAGGAGCTCTTCATCCCATGCTGGAGGGATAGATGGAGGGCTGCTCCTCCCTGCTGAGTCCCATCCCAGCACAACCACTGTTTTTCTAGGATTCCCCTGAATTTAAACACCATATCTCTGGTCTGCTCCAGCACTTCCCAAAGCAGAAGAGATAGACTTCAATTTTTAAAAGAGTGGGAGCAAAATGAGTCCACTTTCATCCCTCTCTGTGATGAGGGAAAAACCATGAAAGTAGTGTTAGTGTGGAGACCACAGGACTTCAACATAGCAGTGCTAATAATTTGGTGTGTACATTTAGACACAGAATTCTGTTGTGGTACCATCTGTCACTGGTCTCTACAAGATCCATTTACATTCTTATTCATCCAAATACAAGTGATGTTTATTCCACCTTTTAAAATAGTCTTACTTGTTTGTTGCAAGGATATAGGAAAACACAACGTTACATTTCTTCCTGTTTCTCCAGTCTGCAGCCTACTTTCTTGTGATTTGGTAGTTTCTTGTGACTGTATTGCTGGACCTCTTAAAATGTAGAATAGACATGAAATATGCCTGAAAATGTATTGTGAGCCTATGATAAGAACTTACATCTCCTAGCACAGAAAATTCACCCACTCATCTGCTTTTCACATATCTACAAATTTTCACATGAATCAGCCTGGTGGGTGATCAGGTGACCATATCATTGAGAAGCTGATGAACGGTGTTGCTCTGCTGGATCTGATAATTAATAGACCACAAAGAACCGATCAGAGATGTGAAGGTCAGGGCAACCTTAGCTAAAGTGAACTTGAAAAGGAGAACATAAGGATCCTGAGAGAAGGAATCTCTACTACATCCCATGCTGTTTAACGTCTCCGTTAATGACCTAGATGATGTGACAGAGTGCAACTTCAGCAAGTTTACAGACGATGCAAAAAGTGGGCAGTGGTTGAGGGAGGTGATTATCCCCCTCTACTCGGCTCTTGTGAGACTCCACCTGGAGTACTGTGTCCAGCTCTGGAGCCCTCAGCATAAGAAGGATATCGACCAGTTGGAATGAGTCCAGAGGAGGCCACAAGGATGATCAGAGGGCTGGAACACCTCTGCTATGGGGACGAGCTGAGAGAGTTGGGCTTGTTCAGCCTGGAGAAGAGAAGGCTCCAGGGAGACCTTGTAGCACCTTCCAATACCTGAAGCACCCTACAAGGAAGCTGTTTTGGAGACTTTTTACAAGGGCCTGTAGTGACAGGACAAGGGATAACAGCCTTAAATTGAAAGTGGGGAGGTTTCTACCTCAGCCATTCTGTGATTCTTTGCAAAAGGAGACACTTAATAAGCATAGCCCATTTGCAAAAAAATAATTATGGAAACTATGATGATCTCTGGCGATTTAAGCATTTACTTTAATGAGACAACAACATTTGACAATTTCTGTCAAATTGTCAGAGGAAAGATGAAAGGTTAGTGCATAGAAGACACAAGGCTCAATTAATAGCTAAAATCCCTGGTTGCAGCCAGGCTGTAATACGCTAGAGGGCAAATTCAGACATATATAAAACGCAAACTGCAAACGATACCCAGTGTATAACACTTTGGTGGGGCAGAATCCAAGCCTGCCAGGCTGTTCAGAGACTGGGAGAAAGACGAAAAGGAGAATTAACAGATATTTGCTACAAAGTAGCTTAAAAAGCCATTTATATATGAGCTTTTTTTCATTAGCTATTAAAATCTGGTTTATAGAAGATGTCAACCATTATGTCTGACATCTCATGTGCTCAAAAATCAGGTTCAGACTGTGGACTACTTCTTCATATGTGTGTGTTAGTAAGATTCTATGTTACGCTTTTGCCTCTGGCATGTGATGGTGACTTTTTGGCATTTTTCTTCCGGCAAAGGCAACACCACCAAGCAGGACCCAGAGTTCAGAAAAAAAAAACAATTATGATGCATTCTCTGCAGCAACACCTGGCACCATTATCCCTCCTTCCTCATGGATGATGATTTTGCAAAGACCCTGTCTTTCTAATGCGGAGGCTTCTAATGCATAGGGGTGTTGAACACCAGGGATTATGTGACAGCAATTAACACCCAGTAGAAATTCAGCTTCACAGTCACCAAACCCACCATATTCTACATTTTAGAAACCCAGACCTTCTAACCCCTTCCTTGCCTGAAGAACTACAATTTGCTGATGGGAGTAACTGATGTGCCTGTGTGGGCTGAGGGAACTTCTTCCTGCCAAGAAGTTCATAGTGGGTGGAAGACAAAAGTAAAAACAAGCTACAGTTATTCATAATTCTCAACACAGGAATTTCAAAAATAGGATTCTATATTTACCAGCTTGTTCTTTTACATATGAAAAGTATTTTTTTAGGAAAGAAATATACTTACTTTAATACTTTAATCTTTGCCTGAGACCTTGAAATCTTCCATCCCCCTCTCTCCTACTTACTGTCACTTCTAAAACAGTCATGACAGTTGGCCATGCTCTAACAGATCTGAAGCCCAGGAGCAGCATTTCCATTGGTTGTGTTGTATCACAAACAGACCTGTTACTTCATTCTCTTCACTTGGTTTGATAAATCATCATTTAATTATATTTGAATTCAAACAAAACACAGGCGTTTCATGTATCCTCAGTTTGGTGTGCTGCCTCTGAAGAACAAACGGGTGTGAAGAACAGTTAAAGTGATTTCGTTTGCTGAGAATGGTAGGTATGACATAATTGTGCTACCAAGATGGTGACTGAAAAAACCTGGTACAACAGCATTTTGTTCTCATGCAGCTGTTCTTCCCAGCAGATCTCAAGCAGTTTGAAATGTCTGGTTTCCCTTTACAGAGACCAAACTGAAGCATGTAGAAAGACAATGACTTACTTAAGGATCCTTCAAGACTGGTACAGGGGAGTGATAAGAATCCAGGTATTAAGCATCCCAGTCTGCTGGTATCTTCAAAATAAACTTTTTTTAAAGTTCAGAGTTACTAAAATAACTAAACAACTCAGCCAGAATAACTAACGGAGCTATTCCTTACTAGTCTCACCTTCAGCTTGATAAAAAGTATGTTTTAGTCCCTCCACAATGAATACGTACCTTTCCTGATTAACAAGTCATATGTATTCTTAACATGTTCTGTCTTTCTGTGTCTGGAACAGAACTTACTTGTCTACAGAAGAGAGCTGATTAAAGCCTATGCGTGTATAAGACAAGGAACGCACAGTAGACCATTGTAAAGCTGAATGCTGTTATAATAGATTGAGTTCATGCAGAATGACTGAATGTGGAAAAATGATGAAATTTAGAGAATAGGATTTGATTGTTATAATACAGAGAAGATTGGGGTCAAAGGCCAAACAGAAGAGAGCAATCTTGTCTGGATAATAAGATGGGATTTGAGAAAAGTCAGGGAGTGTTTTGCAAACCACCAGTTACACAAAATAGAGGCCAACCCAGAAAAAGGAAAAAAAAAAAATTAAGAAAGTCAGAATTTTCTGGAATTTCATCAATGTAGACATCAGAAACAAATGCTGGGAGCTGATGGTGTTGGGGGAAGATTCCTAGGACAGAAATGAGCATAAAGCCAGTGAAAGGGTTTGTGTACAGTGAGGACACATGAGTGTCCAGCAACACATCTGAGAACAAATACAGAAAGCTTGACTTGGAGGGGGTTTGTACTACTTCCACTGCCTTTCCACCAGCATCTGACTCAGACCAGAGGGCTCCACACTGTCAATGGGTGTGTTTTACAGAACCTCAGAGGCTGACAAGGAGGCCAGGCTTGATGAGTTCTGGTACTATATAAGAAAGAAAAGTACAGAGGATGGATAGTAGGCAAAGCTGTAAGTGAAATATACAGTGAGTGATGACTGAAAGTTTGTGTAGACGGTTGCAGCTAGTCAGCTCTTTGGAGCTGGAGCCTCAGAGCCAAGAAGAAACAGAGGGAATGGGACAAAGACTAAGTGTGTATGAATTACTTTAACATAATTGGAAGATTAAAAGAGAAGAAAAATTAAACAAATGACAAAAAACCATCATTTTAATTTAACTAATTCTTTATATGAAACCAGATATAAAACAAATATAAATTATTCATAGGGAGCCACATCCATTGGCTTAGTTGTTTTTTTTTTTTAAAGTATTAATGAATATGGCTTTTACACATTTAAAATGTTTATTTAATGAAAATGAACTATGTGATGCATTAAGGGATGATTATTTAAAAATAGCAGCAATTTATGATGCAGGAAAAAGGCGGAATCTTAATAGCTGCTTTCATTTATAATTTATGTGCAAAAACCCCAGAATAAAAAAAAAAAAAAAAAAGAACCTGACTTTAAATAAACCAAAGTTATTCAAAGAAATGCTGTTTTCTCATTTTTTAAAAAAACTTATTCTCTTATGTCAAGAAAGTTTTATCTGCAGGTGAGAGCACAAGACTGCAAATTAAAACACATGGCTGCTCTGTCACTTTATCATGGATTCACTCTTTGGCATAGGAAGAGATTTTATGGCAACCTCACTTCAGCTTCTGTTGACTACTAGCAAAACCAGGTGAGCTGACTTCCCGTGAAAATCCAAACTTCCAAACGGGTAATGTATAAACACAGAGCTTCTGTTCCCACTGTGACCCACAGACAAACACATCCCCAGTGCTTTACACCTCAACCTTTCAAGGCATCCTACAGGGAGCTACGCAGAGAACAGCCAGCGAGTCAAAGCACAGCCACGTCTGCACCTTGCCTTAGCAAGGGCCTTTTATAAAGGGGAAAAAAAAAAAATAAAAGGTATGAAGAAAGTTAGGCCTGAAACTTCTGCAAACAGATCTGACAGCATTACTGAAACTCTTTTCACTCGTAAAGCCACATCCCAGAGAAAGCTGCTCTACCTCATGAAAAATTTCCTATTCTGATCACAAATTAAATAATAATTATAACGGAAGGTCAGCAAATGAGCCCCCTGCCCTAGTTTTGCCCATCTCTAATGCAATTATTTATTCTATATATTTTTAATGTAATATTCGTCGGCAATTAAGTATCAATGAAACAGATGTACAGGGAAAGCTCACTGTACCGCACCTGCTCGTACATTTAGACTGGAATGTCCTGGTGATGCAGAGATTACGTTCTTTGTATGCCACATTGTACGTTACTATGGACACTTACAGGGTTTAAACCAGAATAATTAACTGCATTACTTTCACTAATTTATTATTAGGTGACAACATTTTTCAAAACTAACTAATACTCAGGCAAAATATTTTCTCCCTATTTTGTATGAAGCACGTTTAAATGAAGAGATAAGCTTAAAATATAGCATGCAATTGTGGTCAGACAAATACCCTGCAAAGAGAAAAGTGACAGGTGTGTGTCCCACACGCACTGTATGTAATACAATGACAGACACAAGGTTTTTTATTTGTTGGTGCTCATGACAAAGGAGCAGAACTGAACCTATTTCCTGTGCACTCACTGGGCTGCATTATCCATGGGTCACATTTAAAGTGGAACTAATAATTTTAAAGTAACTGTCATAACTGTGTGCATGTCGAATCCAGTGACATGCACCCAGGGATGTGATTTGCAAGAAGCAAAGACACCAATAGTTCATGGTTCAAAAATAGCTGGTCTTAGACCTTCAATGGCTAAAAAACCTGACGTCACCACATGAAAAGAAAGAAGGTAAGCAAGCAGCTACATATAGAACTAACATTTATGCTTGACTAGAGGCAGTGGGGACGTAATAAAACTGGTTAGCTGATGAGAGACCCTACAGGAATTTTTCACAAAAACAGGAAAACAGCATTAAACTGACATTTACTCAGCAAGCCACCGACCAGAAGTGCTTGGGGGACCCCCTACACTGAAGCAAAATGCCAGAGCTGTATAATGATTAGACTTTGATGGATCCCACTGACGTCCCAAAGGCTGTTCTGTTTCTATTTTTTACTTCTTTCATCTGATCTTCATCCATAATTTGACAAACTATTTTTAAGTGTCTATTTTCCTTGTGATTTATATATTCCAGGCTCACCAAATTAATTCAATACTTCACCCAATCGCTGACTACACTTATCTCTTCTTTAACTGTTAAAGTGACCCCATAATTGGAAACCTGGCCTGTAGAAGTAGTGACAAAATCTGATCACTTTAAAAGTAGTGACAAACATGCCCCTACAGCCAAGATCCCCCCAGTTTATGTGGTCCTAAAGTCACATTCTACTGCTGTTTTCTCCTACTCTCTGCATTAAGCTCCAGTGACTGACATAGGAACAGACATTTAAAAAAGTAACTGTGAAAGGTTTGTGCAGAATTCTTCAAAACAGTTTTCTGGGCACTGAGAAACAGGCAGGTATAAATCAGTATATGTATCCCTCAGTCAGGGAAGCTCATCCCATTACCGAGAGCACGACCCAGTCTCTGCCCAGATGAAGCTACAGTACATTACTGAGACTCACCTATGCCAAAGCTTTTAGGGCTCTCATCTTCAGGGAAGCACAAGCAAAAGAATTTTCTGCAGGATTTGATAAAATGAGTCAGTATTTGATTTCCAAGCTCCCCTGCTGCCTCACATTTCTGTAGATGGTGCATTGATATTTATCTAATTGGAAGAGTATTTTTATTTAATTGCTAACTCATTTATTGACTAACAGCAGTAGAGGCAAGTTCACAACAGCATAGGCAAGTTGAGTTACCTTTTACGTACACTGAAGAGAGCCAGGTTAACCCTTTGAAAATACTTGGGGACCTACTTAGCATTTACAAGTCTTGTGTTTCAGTCTGCTACCCCCTCACTGCGCTACAAGTTAAAGCAACTCCAGAACTAACAGTTTCAAACAAAATATCATCCAGTCCTAGTTAACTCATAGTCAAAGCATAAACTTGAAAACTCTGACTGCACCATTACTACCTGAAGATAAAGATGTCCTCTCAGACAATCTAGGCCCAGCACACTAGAAATTATTGCTATGAGAAGTTTGAAGGGGTCTCAGAAATGAATCTCAGTTAATATTCCTCACAGGCAAAGGCAAACAAAGAGCACATCTCTCAAATGCAGATGATGTCTGATTCAATGCTCATCATCGCTATCATAAAGGTCTTCCTTTAGTGGGAGAAGGGACCTGGAGAGAAATACTTTTGTGCAGTGAATGTTTTTGCTGTACTGGAAGATGTGACCAGCTGAAGAGAATATAACATCTGGAAGGTGCCATTTATGAGGAAAGATTTTCAAGTATCTAAACTGTTGGTTCAAAGAAAAAAAGGAATATATTGTTGGGGCGGGGTGGGGTGGGGCAAGGGGGATATTTCCTCTAAATAGCAAGAGTAATGGGTTTAAATTATAGCTTTCTAATAGAATAGATAGTCTTTGGGAACTGCAGCATGTCCATCATTTAAAGGATTACAAGAACAAATATCTATCAGGAGCAGTTTAACTACAGGTGACTCTGCTTTGGGGGCATGGAAATAACCCAGGTGAATTTCTGTCACCATTACTTTTTAATTCCACTGCAAAAAGCCATTTCCAAAAAACTGAATTCTCAGAAGCAGGATTATCTTATGGAACTCCTAATTTAACAGAGAGGTATAATCAGTAAGATAGATTTTTTTTCTAAATTAAAGAACTCTCTTTACATGCACTTGGGGCAGGATCCAGTTGTTCAGATAGAGTAATTTAGTGCCTTTTCAGCTACACCACAATACCCAACTTGCTCCCTAGTTGCTGCTACAGAACAGCCCATCTCTCCCATGGATCTGCGAGCCCCATACACATCTGGGACACTGACAGTGTTTCAGAAGGAACCTAGTGCAGATGTAAGCTGAGAGCCAGCAGAGACCCATGCAGTTACCCCTAGAGAGGCAGCTAGCACCCTTTGGCATGGTCTGGCACATCCTCCCACCCCTCCAACCACTGCATGAGAAGGGCATGCGTTTGCTAAATGCCCTGGGTAAGATAACCTGGAGCCTCACAGGTGGTACTAACACTCATATCCAAACAAATGAATTGAGGTCCTGTTGTTTAATGCAAGACCGGAACTATAAAATGCTGCCTGATACTTCTTGCTACACGTATAGCATATTCTGAAATCATGCTACTGCAACCTCCTCTGAAACCGTGCAATATATTATACTTTAAACAATCACAGAATCACAGACTGGTTTGGGTTGGAAGGAACCTTAAAGATCATCTGGTTCCAACCCCCCTGCCATGGGCAGGGACACCCTCCACTAGACCAGGTTGCTCACCGCCTCATCCAGCCTGGCCTTGAAGACAATGACCTGCCCTGTTTTACAATAATTTGGATATGATTTTCCCAGCTCCTGTACCACTACCATCATAGCTTTTAAGTGGCTTTCCTTTCCTTTCTCTATTAGGCTTTTGTTTGCACAATAGATCATTAGGAAATACTTTGTTGAAAAAGAGGTTTTAAAATTATAAAACCAGTGGTGAATTATTAAAGCCTAATAGGGATATACTGAAGGAAACTTAAAATGTGTGAAGAATATAAGGAAAAAAAAAATCAGCTCTGATTGCTGTAGGAAACAATACACTTTATAAGCTGCTATACCTATCAGTATTTGGAACCCTGTTCTGTCTGCTAGTCAGGTGAGAGATGAGGACAGATGAGAGGGACATACTCTGAGACAAATATATTAAAACTTCCTTTAAATTTTGTTATAATAGCACTTGAACTTACAGGTCGCTACGTACTAAGGTTAACACAGATTTAACCCACAGACATTAAATATTAATGTTTTGTCTTTCTCTTGCATTTTAAATAAAAATTTAAAAATCTATTTGTTCCCAGAAGCTAGCCACAAAGACTGGAAACCCCCCCCTCCCCCTTTTTTTTTTTAAGAAAGGCATTTTTTTAATTAACAGGAAAATTTTCAACATAATAGTTTTTGGATTCCTGTAATTTCCAGAATAAGAGCAGAGATAATCCTCACTGAGCTCCCACTGACTTCTTTTGAACTGTTTATTATGATACTACTGATTAACTAGAGGACAAACAAAACAATGTCAGTGTTTTGGTTTTTTTTATAATTACCTGATCCTGGCTGAAAAAAAAAAAAGTGAAATAATTAGTGAAATTGTCCATAAGAGAACAAACTTGAAGGTCTGTATTTTTACAACTTTTTACTTTTTTATGAGTCAGAAGAAACAACTTCTACATCTTAAGTGGTAGTTTGAAACTATTAAGTCAAAAAAGAAATTGCAGCTCTTAGATTTAATCTTCTATCTTCTTTTTCAAATGTTTTCCAGTATTTTCTGAAATGCTCCTGAAGACTTCAGGAATTTAAAATATAGCAAGGAGCTGATCCTGAGATTACATAGTTATTATTCCTCTACTATTCCAGAGATGTATTAGATTGCTGAAAGTTAAAAATACAATTAAATCTACTATAAAGGTAGGAGAAAGTTGAGATTACTGGAAACAATGACACATGGATTAGCCACAGAGTATGTAGGTTAGAAGGAGCTCATCTACTCCAATTACTTAAAGCAGGTCCAGTGAAAGCAGGTTTAATCCAACATGTCTGCATAAAGGGCAGCTATTTGAAAATGTTCAAGCCTCGCAGTCATCCCATAAAAATATACCTCTTTAAAATAAAGTGTTTATGAACAGCAAAGCAAGAACGTATTTTAACTAGCAAGTAAAAAGTGATTTATCTTCTTCAAGAGATTAATTTTGTGCTGGAATGATCCAATGTACCCTGTAGAAGGAACATGAAGGCAACAAGCACAGGAGGTAATAATTGAAGATTAAAGCTTTTGTTACCTTGGGCGGGTTAGAATGCACTTGTTCAGGTTCCAGTAATATAATTATATTCACACTGCATAAAGGTGGGAGAGCTGAAGTACCATTGTCTAATACTCATCGTTTGAGATGATGGGTAATAGGCAGTTAGCCTGTTTTAGCTTCCTGTTTGAAGATTAAAGCTTGGGTAATAGGAAATAACTCGTTTGCTTCCTGTCATACACTGGTGAAACACAATAAAGCTTTAACAAAGAAATATTCAGAAACCATGGTGATAAGCACTGTACAAAGAGATAATTTGGTAAATTTCAGCTTCCAAACTTCAGCAAAACTGTAGGCATGAAGGGGCAAAGAAGAATTTTCTAAGGGAAGTTCATATTATCACAACGTATCTGCTAGTTTGTGAAGAACTTCAAGCTGCTGTTAAGGAAGCCATGCATCCATTGGAGAACTGAATCTACACCTCAGCAGAGCACTACAGACTTGCATTACATTTTGGAGTCAGGGATGACTTCTACAATAGAAAGATGGTCATGTATGTTTATCCTGCCTTTTTTGCAAGATCCCATTTCTTAACTGCGATCATAAGCAATGCTCAGATTTGGGCTATGTTTATTCCTATGAAGGAGTCTGTTACCCAGGAAGTATTAGCATGGTGTTTTTAAAACCATCACAAGAAAAAAATATTTTCCCAATTGGGAACTGTACATATGTTTTCCTTTGAATATTTTGACTGTCCCATAGATTTCATTCTGAGGGAGATAACAGCAAGAGAGAAATTTGCTCTACTAACTGAAGGACCAGCTCCCTGAAGCTGCACTTCTGTTTCTACAAACACAACAATAGGCTTTTGCTCCACAGAGAGAATAAAAAAAAAAAAAAAACCCAAACAAAAAAACCAGGCAAAAAACCCCATGGCTCTCACTTGGAAAGTCCTTTGAACAAATCAGTTCTACAAAGGCTCTGCAGTCTGGAGGAGGTTGTGCTTCCTGAGTCATGCACTTGTGGGTTATAAACACTCTGGAAATTATCACAAGCTGAAGCCCTATTGATGCAACAGGGCAAGTGCAAGGTCCTGCACCTGGGAAGGAAGAGCTCCCTGAAGGGGTGCTGGCTGGGCCTGCCTGGGGGGAGCAGCATTGCTGAAAAGCCCCTGCGGGTGTTGGCACGAAGGAGTGAGCATGAGCCAGCAGTGTGCCCTGGCACCAAAGAGGGCCAAAGACATCCTGGGCTGTGTGACTAGAATAGCCAAAGAGGGAGCAAAGTAATCATTTCCCTTTACTCAGCACTCCTCAGACTGCTTCTATAGTATTGTGTTCCAGTTTGGATTCCCCAGTACAGGAAAGACATCAATAAACTAGAGCAACCAAGTGCTCTTAGTGGAGGGCAATGAAGATGGTCAGGGACTGGAGCACTCACTCTGTGAGGAGAAACTGAGAAAACAGGACTGGTTCAGCCTGCAGCAGAGATGGCTTTTGGGGTACCTATCAGCAGCTCCCCAGCACCTCTGGGAAGAGCAGTAAGAAGGTGGCACCCGGCTCTTCAGAGCAGGGCAAACCAGAAGCATGAGGTGTAGTGGACAGAGATAAGCCTGAGAAATTTGGTTTGAGTACACAGATGACTGCCATGTGTTCTTCCTTTCAAATTATATTGCTTAGCCATTCCTGATTCTGGAGTACATATAAAGCCTCGTTTATGGCTTTCTGCCTCTTTATTTGTGTTATCTTTCTGGCATTTTCCATTCTGTTTGTTCTCCAGACATTTGAGCTTATAATAATACAAGATTCTACACTAACACATCAGAGCTGTGATAAAGGGTGGATGAAGAGGAAAGGGAGTCTCAAACAGAGAATTTAAGCTTTGATTTTTCTTGGTAAGGAAAATTGTGGTGCTGTTGTACCTTGGTACTGACACAATATAATTTAAATAATTTCAAAAATGCCTATAGAATTAGTTACATCAAGATAGACACTTCTGTTATATTTAACCTATCAAAAAATGAGAAGAAGAAAATTTACCATGGATCATCAGAACCGTTCTTTCTTGCAAAAATCAAGTGTAAGTGTTGCAGCTCCTAGGCTCAGGATTACAGTCACTGAATATTCATGAACTTGAACAGGTTTAATCTCAGAAATGCTGATTTTATCACGTATGTCTGATATGAAGTAATTCTTTCTGGATTCTACAAGAGCAGGGGCATTTAATGGGTGCTCTTAATAATCTAATTAACTTTCAACATCATTCTCAGGCCAGATTGTATTTCTAGATAACAGAAGGTCCAGCCAGAATGCCTGCAGAGAAAATCCTACTCTTGCTAAATGGGCACTCTATGGAAATTAGGAAGATTTGTACTTGGAGACCTTATAGCACTTTCCAGTACCTGAAGGAGCCTACAAGAAAGCTGGGGGGGGGTTGGGGGGGGTGGGGGGCAGATTTTTACAAGGGACTGTAATGACAGGACAAGGGGTAATGGGTTTAAATTGAAAGTGGGGAGATTTAGATTGGGTATCAGGAAGAAGTTCTTCATGGAGAGGGTGGTGAGGAACAGGAACAGGCTGCCCAGAGATGCTGTGGATGTCCCCTCCCTGGAAGTGTTCAAGGCCAGGCTGGATGAGGCTTTGAGCAACCTGGTGGTCTGTAAGGTCCCTTCCAACCCCATGGTTCAATGATTCAATGATTCTATGATCCTATGATCTTACTTATCCCTAACTTCATATAAAAACTTGGTGGACACTACTGTTATGCATAATTTTGTGTTCTTGATAAAATTCTTAAAGAGTTTATCAGCTGCCTTGCAACCTTTAGTTAAAACTAGCGGGTGGGTGAAGGTCAAAAGCATCATTCACCAATGTCTTTTTTCAGTCATCTGAAAGAAAAAAGGCAAAGAGTTAAGTGCTTTTTCAGTAACTTAATTTTCTGGAAGACATACCGGGAAGTATCTCTACAGAGACCTCTACAAAATCAAGAAACAATATTTCTTATCACCTTGATCAGT
Organism: Rhynochetos jubatus; assembly: GCA_027574665.1. Taxonomy (NCBI): domain Eukaryota; kingdom Metazoa; phylum Chordata; class Aves; order Eurypygiformes; family Rhynochetidae; genus Rhynochetos; species Rhynochetos jubatus. Next base: position 56,014,791 of record CM050650.1, read on the forward strand.
AACAGTGAGGAACAGTGTAGACAGTCCTATGAACTTATGATTTTTCTAAGGTTAGACTTCAGAAAGGTTTCGGTCTGAATTCAGCAAAAATACGCATCAAACCTTGGATATGTAACACAATGTGCAGAGCTATTGCAATCTAAGTTGCATACAGCCTTACTGAAAAATAACCCTCAAAATTCTGGAAATATGTATATAGTTGCATACTAAACTGGGACCAAGAATGACAAATTATGTGTGCATTTCATAAAGTGTAAAGGATAGAAAAGGAAAAATAATTTTCAACAATTACTCCTTCTAACCTATCACTGTAATATCTTTTAAAATCCAGTTTCTGCATGGCATCTCTATTCTGCAAAGATTAATATTTTTATCCATGTGGTATATAGATAAACGATATAATTCCAATAGCATTCTTCAGTAAAGAATCCTAATTTTTCATTGAAGGGCATACTGTATCAAGAGAGGAAAACTGACATTTTCAAGGTTCCCATATGTTAGTCCTTAGAGAGAAAATACCCACAAAAGACAAATTCTCTGTCCTTCATGATGAATAAAAAAATTAAAAAATTATAAATGCCATTCTCTGCCACATGTGGAAGAATGGAATTCTTTCAAGGCAATCCTCAAGTTAAATCTTCATCTGCTCATCAGGTTTCATTCAGTCTTTATTTACACAAGGCTGACACACCTGCATGTCTAAAACAAGTACAAACTTCCAGTTTTTTGTACACCCAAAGTAAGCCTATTCCTTCTGTATCAGGTCTGCCCAGAATGGAAATCGAGATTAGGTGGAACCAGATCCATGTCTTTCAGACAGCCCCTACCTGAGCGCTACCGAAAGGGAAATTATACATCTGTGCCCTTTGAGGCTTTATTCTCCCTCTATTCAGGTCTGCCAGTTCTCACCACACTGTCCACATCAGGAAGGGAATGTGACTCTGCCCAGGACTAAGGAAAACTGCTCTCAGTCCCTTTCTGATTCCTTTAAATTTCCCAAGCTTTACCAGTCCATACTGCAGCCCAAAACAAATGTCCTGGAAGCCAGACTGCCTGCTCTCCTAAAGAAAATCTGACGGCAGAGCTGGAGGGCAAAGCAAAGGTGGCTCTCACTTCCCAGCTAGGTGTACAACTGATAAGCAGAGCCTTGAGAAAGAGACCTCTGTGCCACTGCTGAGATCATGGAGGAAAGGGGCTTTCTCCCGCGAGGAGGCAGATGCTGTGCTGCAGAGGAAGCTCCCACTGCAGGGAGAGTCTCTTCATCATTCGCCTGTATTTTCTTCTAGATAGTTAAGGAGCAGTAAATCACCATCTGAAAGACTTTCACACAGCCAGATTTAACAGTTAATTTCTGTTCGTTTCTGACTCCAGAACTTGCTTTGCAATCACTGGTGCATGTTAAATGCCATTGTTTGTATACTTGCTGCTGTCAGCATGAAGAAAACAAAGATCTTTACCAGGTTTATGTACCTACGATACTGTAGGTAAATCTGACACTCTAAAAAGTGTTGGGTTTTGCTTCTTAACACTAGGCTTTTGTTGAGTCTAATCTTCTGACAGGCAGATCAGAATGTGTATATTTTAAAAGAGCCAAGGAAGAATGTTACCATATATACCATGAACCATTTGAAAAATACCAGTTCTGATGAAGAAAAGAAAAAGCATACTGGTGCCTTACAATGTAAGTCTTAAATTCCCATTCACGTCATAAGGAAGAAATTTCTGTATTTTTTCTAATTGATCTAAGTTTTGGTGCATAAGAATTGCACAACTGCATATGAATGTTTTCTTTAATTCTAATTTGTAATTAAACCCCTTATGCTTCCTACATTGTCATCTGTCTCAACAACATTAAATTCCAATTTGTTGACATCTGGTCCAGTCCAAATCAAATCAAAGACGTTTGACATTGCAGAGCTGTATCAACAAGCTTTCAGACAAACAGCAGAGGTTGGACAAAATTTTTCAAACCCTGCAACAGAACTCCCTCATCCTCAGTATACACTGAAAAATAGTGTGATAATCAAGTATTAGAAAGAAAGAATCAACAATTAGAAAGGGACGTGTGGTTCTTTCCACTTTTAGGTAACTGTAAACTAGAATAATTCTGCTGAAGTCAGCAGAATTGTTCTGGGGGAAAAAAAGAGAAATTACTTTTTCTCACTTTGAACGAAAGTTGGTTGATTTTAAATATTTGGCTAAGTATTCTTCATTATTCACAAATCCATCATTCTTGTTCCCTTGCAACACAGATATAAATACGTTTTCGCTAAACTTCATCTCCCTCCATACAAAACCTATCTACCTGAAATTCCGTCTTATGTAATAAACAAAGCTTTCCGCAGGAAATCTGAAGCATTTAGTAGAGCAACTTGGAACCAGGATGTTTCAAAATAGGAAATAATCTCATTTCTTGCAGGTTGTCTTAGTTTGTACTTTTGTACTAAAAATCTAAAATAATATGGCTGAGTAATTTTTAAACCTGTAAGTCATTAAAATGACCAAAACATTTGCTTGAGTTAGTGGTCTTGCAGGACCCTTTTCCACAACCAGAAATTATTTTGTTCATTGTGTCTTGATTCAAGCTTTGTATGTAAAACTTCAGAGCCTTTATGAAATAGTGCTTTAGTCGCTAGTATGGAGAGATGAATATAAAGGGAATGAAGCTGTATAATGACCAAGATGAGGGTAGGAGTCAAGCGTTCCTGCATTATAATCCTAGCTCTGAAAACAGTTTGAACTGAGCTGTTGACTAGTTCTAACTTCTTGCTTCTGAGTCTTTATTTGTGAAATGTAAATACATTAAGTTTGTGAGAGTTAGTATGTTCTTACAGTGCTTTAAAACTCCTAAAGTTCATATAAAATCAGGATGTATCCATCAAAGAATGTAACAAGAGACATAATTGCACAGGCAAGATCTAGGAAGTGCAGGTTTTAGGTGGCATGAATGATTTAATTCCTTTCAGTGCAGAGCTCCTGTGGAAAAACATCTATCATGATTTCAGTAATGCAACCCACCCCTCCTGACTCTGCAGCCCCTTTTGGGCTATCCATGTCCACATCAACCATATCACCACCCACAACGACTTTTGATCCCTTGCTATATCTCCTGGGTTAGGCCTTGCAAGGGAATCAAGCACTGTAAACTTTCCCCAGACAATCACAGACATTTAATAAGCAGCATCCAAGGGCTGCAGTGAAAGCTGTTTTCTTGGACTGTATACAATACAATTACACAATACAATTACACACGTAGTTTGAGCTCAATTTTCATCATCCCCAAACCAGTAACCGCAGCACTGCACTCTGAAATCTCCTTTTCAGTATATGAGTTTACATTAGTCCACAATACACAAAGCATTTTGTTTGGGATGGTTTTGGTGGTTTTTTCATTGAAGATTTCTATGCCAAATAATGAACTCAGTAAAAACAAAGACATTCCTGAGATGAAACAATGATAACGAAACTGAACGATAACTATCAGCTTATTGCCAAATACCATCGACAGAAAGACTCACAAAGTCCCCACAAAGGCCAGCACCATTTATCAGCACATTGTAAGAAGTATGAACACTGTCCTCAGTCAGTCCTGGCACGGACATTGAAACTGAACCATCGCTCCTTTCAGCAATACATCTGTTTCACCATCAAAAACAACTCCCAGGAAAATGTTAATTATTTTACGCCAGTGCCCCAGAATGTGCCGTGTACTTCATAAACAGAAAATAAACAGCACCCACGGCAGCAGCAAAGCTCGGGCCCAAGCTGGGAAGGAAGGATGAGGGCAGAAACGAGATGATGGGTACCTGCAACAGCGAGTTAGCAATGCTAGGTATAGCCTTAAGACAACATATAACTATTTTTACAGAGAAGGAATATAAAGGATAGAAAATGTGACCCAATCAAAAAACTTTGGGAAGAGGAGTGAGGAAGAGCGCTGCTCTAGACCCGCCGCCATTCAGAATTGCCACACACCGAAGCTGTGAAGCAGCTGTCTGTGTACCCTGGGTCTATTAAAGTGCAGCTGCTATTCACTGGCCTCAGATCCTAAAACTGAAATAAACAAATTAAAAAACCCCATAATACAGACATACCTAGCATGAAGCACTTCAGATAAGGGCGCTAATAGCAGCAATCGGAATGAGGTGGTTTGGTGGGCTCCAAGCAGCCGCAGGCACCCACTGGCAGAAGGCCTGTGTCTGGACCAAAGCCTCTCCTCAGTCTATTTTTCACTATAGAAAAGTGCAGATATGATTCAATGTCACACACCTCCCCACTCCCTCTCTCCACCTGTTGAAGAATGAAGTTCATCCTGTACTCTCCCACCTTCCTCTCCACCTCCAGGTGTTTTGAAAGAGCTGCCTGTCATAATTTAAAGCAGACCCCACCTTATGGTGAATAACAGCATCTAATAAAATCCTAGGGCACCAAATCTTACTACTGGCCATGAATCCTTGAGGCTACTGAGACCTCTGCTGTTTGCTGGTCATGAAAGGGTGAGCGACTCAGCCAAGCCACCAGCTCCTGGGTGAGGGAGGGGCGGTCATTTCCTACAGGTGCTTCAGGTGAGACCCTGATACTAGCAGTGGCCTCCTACAGAAATGTCCCCGTTGCCTTTGCTCCTTCAGTCACTGGAGGGAGTTGTTGCCTTGAAGGGAAAAGGGGAATGAAAGAAGGCAGCCCTGACAGGCTGTTTTCCTTCCCCAGCCTCCAGGCTTCTATTTTGGGCAGAATGGGCAAATCCGCTGCTTCTCCAGCTGCACAACTCCCTGGAGCCGCGGGGAAGAGGATGGCTGGAAGCACAGCAGCCAGCTGCAGCCTTCTGAGAAGAATCAGCTCTGAGTCACCGCACCACATCATTATTACCACTTAGCACGCACGATGACCAACGCCTTCAACAAATGGCTAATAAACTGCTATTACTTCTATTTTAGCCTTTCCCTCTTCTTTTTATTGGGTCCAATTTCCATGCCAGCAGTTCACAAGCATCTTGAAAAGCAACATTCAAAGTGTCTTCTCCCAGGCTCTCAGTTATACACATTAAAAGGAATCAAATTATAGACGGTAGCCTGAAATTCATCAGCACCAGGGCCATATCCCAGCTGGGGGATGTCTCTCTGGCCTGGCTTGCTCCAGAAGCAAGTCTACATGGTCGAGTGCATGGAGGTGCAGGACAACACCTGCCCCCCTTCCTACCTGTCCTCCCACAGTAACACAGTGACAGAGGCTTGACCTCTTGCCTTGCAGTGCTGGGACACTGTTGGCTGGATTGCTAGGACTGCCTGCATCACTTGAATAACCACTGCTTTGAGGAGAGGCTGAAGAACCCAAGCAGGATTATCCTAGAGTCTAAATCCATTTTATGTGCCACCAACTGGACTGTGCTGCTCTAGAAAATATTTTCTCCTGGTACAGGCAGGAATGCTAGCTTTTAGCAGTACAATAGTTGCAAAAAAATACTCTGCAGGGGAATACCCCTTCTAAACTCACTGTTATTAAGGAACCATCTCATAAAAATCTTCCACAGATCTGATGACAATTCCTTGCTGAATTATTCAAAGCAGTAACATTTCAGCATACTTTAAAGAATATTACATGTGTTTACTCTTCTGCTTGAAAAAGGCCTGCTTCTTTCAATAATATTCTCATATTTCAGCATCATCAATTAATTTGAATGACCAATGTTTTTCTCTGAAAGAGCACTAAAAAGACATAATCAACATAATTTATCGTGATTTAGCCACAAATTTATCGTAATATTAGCACTATGATGGGCTCAATTTAACATTACTGTCATGGACCTCTAAATATATGCCTGCTGGATTTTGAACTTGACAATGATAGCAAGAAACACAACATGGCCTGGCATTTACATCTTTGCAATGCACGTGTTGGGGCTAATTCACCTCTCAGTTGATGATGAAATACTTTTACATTTGCTGCAATTATTCCAAAATTACACTGGTAGAAATCACAAGGAAAACAGCACCCAGAATCCTTCTCATATAACAGAAATTATCTATACACAATGTGGGCTGGATCCTCATATGCTGTGAATCATGCTGATGTTTTGATTTACAACAGCTGAAAAATCTGTCCCACCAAATATAAATTATAGGCTTTACCTGAGAGGTAAATCCCTGGGAAGCTTCAGCTGATACGGAATGTGCTGTTTTCACATGCAGAGCCTGTGTATTATCAGTCAAAATGATTAGTTACTTAATATTGCAGGTTACATATCCAGGCATATCTAATGCAAGAAGTTTAGCAAACAGAGCCACACTTTCAGCTCTCATCCATCTCCTTTTCTTCCTAACCTGCAACAAGGATTTCAGAAAAGAGGCTATCTTTCCACTTCCTTGGCATTGCTCAGTACTGGAAGCCTTTTCCCCGTGCCTCACCACCATGGTACACAGCCCTTTTTACCTCTCTGTTTCCTCCTTCCAAGATCAGGCACCACCCTTTCTTTCCATCTGCCTGAGGCAAAGCAGAACAGAGTCCCTTCCACTCAGCTCAGTTATCTGAGGACGTGTATCATTCCAGTACTTTTCTTCCACAGCATTGTTAGGGATCTGCATCTTTCCTGAGAGGTGTGTCAGATGTCTCTCTATATGGTAGTTTATTCACTATAATTGCTTTTAAGTTCCTATACCCCATCTATCTAGCAAGTAGTATACTATCCCCTGGGAAACTACAGAAATTGCATATATTGCTTAAAACATTCAGAACATGTGTAATGCATTTTTACTTCTTTCTTAAACAGCATTCAGTCACTGGAAACAGGAATTACATGACACAGTTTGGCACAGACTACCAGAAGACATCTTGACACCGTGATCTGGCATTGTCTCTATCGTCTTGATTGGGTTCCAAATATTTCCCTAAATGTTACCCCTTTGGTTAAAGATCTGATTGTTATCCAACAAATTCTTTCTCTGCCATAAATGTAATTAAGAGTGTTGGCCAAACTCCAACAACTATTAAAATGTCATAGTTTCAATAAAGATCGCTCTCTACTCTAAAAGCTCAAATGATGGTGTTACAGAAACTTAGCTGGTCCACTGTGGCTGCCTCTATACAAGTGTGCTGGTGTTAGCTGGGACAGAGTTAATTTTCTACACAGTAGCTAGTAGGAGGCTGTGTTTTGGATTTGTGCGAGGCTATGGTTTGGAATTGTGCTGAGAAGAGTCTTGATAATGCTGGTGTTTTCAGTTGTTGCTAACGAGTGTTTGTACCAAGTCAAGCACTTTTTTGGTTTCTGGTGCTGCACCTGCATTCCCAACTTCTTCTCTACAAGAAGCTGGAAAGGGACATAGGCAGGACAGATAATCCAAACTGACCAAAGGGACATTTCAAATATCATGCTCAGCATATAAGCTGGGGATTGGGCCAGGGGTACGTGTACTTTCTCTCTCCAGCTCTGGCTCCCAGTTGGTCAGTGGGTGGTGAGTGGTTTTATAATTTGTTTTCTTTTCCATTATTTTCATTACGTATTGTTAGTATTATTGGTATCATTGTTTTATTTCATTTACTTTCAATTAAACTGTTCTTATCTCAATCCACAGGTTTCCTTGTCTTTTCCTTCAATTCTCCTCCTCCACTGGAGCAAGGGGATAGGTGAGCGAGTGACTGTGTGGTATTTAAGTTGCTGGCTGGGATTAAACCATGACAACAAGCAAATTACAAGTTACCTGTGAAGTTACCTGGGCTCTGGGTGATTCTGTCTTGTAGTGTTACAGCTATGTCATTAGCCTGTACAAACTAACTTTTTCCCAAAAAATTTCTGAGTACTATTCAAAGGTAACATTGGATGGAGATTACCCAAAGAGGTCATGTGTACATAGCCAAACTCTTCTGGAGGCTCAGGGGATTTATCAGCATAGATATGGGCTGTTCTGTATTAGTCAACATCAATGCCTATACACATTTTTGGACACTTCTATTTGCCAGCTTAAACGTGGTTTGTAACCATATGTATACTCTTAGCCTGCTCATATTGCAAAGCAGAAAAATTTACTCTAAACACCATTGGAAGGCCTTTAAGCTAAGGTGCATCATAAAGACCAGGACTAAGGCTGAGTCTCAGGACTGTTACCACGTTCAGCAGATACCCAATACTTTCTTCAACCTCTGTAACATACTCAAACATTCAATGCCTAAAATGGAGTCTATGTTATGAAAGCCTTGTGGTGTAATATATATTGCTGTTATGGTTACTATCATTCCATGACAACTTAAGCATATGCTCTAGCTGGAGAGCCTCAGCTGGGACAGTTAGAAGTTAAGTGCATGGCTCTGTTACGTAAAGTTTGAAAAGTGTCTCTTTTTTAAGTAAAGGGATGAGTAGGCACATGTAGTCTGTGTCTGCAATTAATAACATACTAATGCCATCATGGACAACTACATCAATAGATTAAACCACCCTCAACCTCATTATAATTCAACACTGTAGGAGAAGAAGGTCATGGCTATATTCAGGGGTTAAAATTAAGAGGAAGATTCATTAACTCTGAATCCAAATCATCATGCCTGCAAGACTATATATTGGGCAATGGCTTTACTTTCTGAATAAGATATGAAGCGCTAGAAACTGAAGGACTGTCGAAAATAACTTCAGTGAAGTAATATTTAAAACTAAACAGTATTTCCTGTAGTTCAAGAAATATATGTGTTTTGAAAAAGCACCCATGTACACATCAATAAACAGATAAACTCAATAATATTTTCTCATGCTGAACGCTGATATCTTTCTCAAATTACTTTTGGAAATTAATGATAATCAATATAGGAACGCTGTCCTGGAATTTTGTGCAAATTAGAAGTTGAAATCTTTATGCATGACAAACATCTAATGAAGATCTTTTGTATTTATTTTATGTCAAGACCTTTTCTTTGCCTTCCTTCCCTTTAGCAGAGGACCCTTACTTTAGATGCATGTGTGGGTACTGGTATTGTTGTTGGCATCATGGCAACTGTCAGAGTTACTGAGATTAGATCTGAATTTATATGCACTTATAGCAATGCAAAGAAAAGAGCATAGATAGAAAGATAGCCAAAAGTCAAATGGCTAAATTAATACGACAACAAACTTGAAATCAGGGCCAAGTTTAGTGCCAAAGATGTGGGATGGCACTGATGACATGAATTTTAATGATTTTTACAGCAAACCTTGCAGTAAGGAAGAAAAAGCTCCAGTATCACTGAGTTAGTGTAACAGTTTCTGTAAGTTTGTATCAGGAAGAGTTTCTACAAGGAAGGTCTGCACAGGCATCAGCTGAAATCACCCAGTTCAAACTCTGCACTGGCCAAAGTTCAAGAACTGTACATGTGTGTGCTTTCACCTGCTTGTTTTAAACCTCTTCAGACAGCAACATGAGAAGATGGCTCTTCTCTGCTCTGATGTTAAAGTGTTGACTGGGCTTTTTTTAAAAAGTGGGAAAGATTGTATGCACACTGAGTATTTAAAAATAGAAAGTCTTTCAAAAGAGTAGTCTCCAGCTGCTTCAAAGGTGGGGTGGACACCATGGTTCTACTGGTGTGAACGTGGGTGGTTGCACTTCCCTTGCTGCTGGGGAGAGAGGGGCTGGAGTGGGGAAGGGCTGCTGCAGGTCTGTTTCTGTGATGGCAGTGGCAAGTGGCCCCATTCCCTGCCATCCTGTTCCCATCTGCCTCAGGCTGGCCTGAAACTGGGGAGGACGGTGGTACTTAAAATTTTCTTCTCAAGCTCGGCTGCCCAGACACTGGAACAGGGTGCCCAGAGAGGGGGTGGAGTCTCCTTCTCTGGACACTTTCCAAAGCCGCCTGGACTTGTTCCCGTGTGCTCTGCTCTAGGTGACCCTGCTCTGGCAGAGGGGTTGGACTAGATGATCTCTAGAGGTCCCTTCCAACCCCTAACACTCTGTGAATCTGTGAATCTTGCTCCAAACGTGATTCAGTCGAAAAGGGAAACCATGTTGTTCATGAAACTAACAGTAAGGGATGTTGGGTGTTCCTACTGTGAACTTTGTGTGGTAGAGTGCTGTAAGGTGAGAGCTGGAGACGTGCGTATTCAGTGCCTGTGTGTGCGAATGATGGGACAGGAGCAAAACCGGAGGTCCATGATACATGTGTGTTCATGGCCATCACTGCAATCTTACTAGTGTGAAGAGTAAAGCCAAGGGCCAATCCTGACCTCACCAGCATGCATTCAGGATGGTGCAAACTTGGTCACATGACAGGTTTAGGATAGGACCTGTCATGCTTCCTGCTAGTTCAGAGCATGGGCAGAGAAATCACAAATCTGTCCAGAAAAATAAAAAGGAAAAGCCCTACAGATGTGCCCTCATCACATACTTAGGCTGAAGGCAAAAAACCTACTTGAGGACTAGTTTTAGAAGCAAAAAGAATCTCTTGAACAGTTACTTACTAGTTAAGGAGGCATCAGATCTTGACTCAGGCCCCTTTCGAGTCATACCATGTTTAACTGGGCTGTATCAGGAGAAGTGTGGCCAGCAGGTCACGGGAGGGGATTCTCTACTCTGCTCTTGTGAAACCCCACCTGGACTACTGTGTCCAGCTCTGGAGCCCTCAGCATAAGAAGGATATCAACCAGTTGGAACTAGTCCAGCGGAGGCCACGAAGATGCTCAGAGGGCTGGAGCAGCTCTGCTATGAAGAAAGGCTGAAAGAATTCAGCTTGTTCAGCCTGGAGAAGAGAAGGCTCTGGGGAGACCTTATTGCCGCCTTCCAGTACCTGAAGGGGCCTACAAGGAAGTGGGGGGGGGGGGGGGGGGGGGGGCGCTTTTTACAAGGGCCTGTAGTGACAGGACAAGGGGTAATTGGTTTAAATTGAAAGAGGGGAGATTTAGATTGTATATCAGGAAAAAATTCTTCCCGGAGAGGGTGGTGAAGCACAGGAACAGGTTGCCCAGAGAAGTTGTGGGTGCCCCGACCCTGGATGCCTTCAAGGCAAGGCTGGATGAGGCTTTGAACAACCTGGTCTAGTGGAGGGTGTCCCTGCCCATGGCAGGGGGTTTGGAACTAGATGAACTTTAATGTCCGTTGCAACCCTAATCATTCTATGATTCTATGATTCTATAACATCACAAGTATCCATGATGTGGGGATTACACTGACAGACACACAGTAGCAAATAGCAAACTTCCTGGTTGAAAGTTTTGCTCTGTTTCATCATCATTTTTGCACTCTCTGAGGTGCAGAAAGGTTTACTAAAACTTTTATGTGCTGTTGCAAATTAGGGTTTTTTTTCCTTCATAACTGCTCCCCAGTGATCATTGAGTAAGAAGACCTTGTGAGAGGTCAAGTCTGCTGACTCAGAAAGTCTTAGCATGAAAGACAGCAAAATATTCTTGAAAATATTTAAATTTTTCAGCAGCATTGCAGGAAGAAGGTGATAGAAATCAAGAATTATTAAGCAGAAGATTATATTAAAATTGCACGGTATTTTGAATCAACAAATTTAAAATAACACAGAGCACACAAAGAAGACAAGGCAGGCTCATTAAAAGTGTGTTCCCCACTCCCTGAACAAAATCATATGATTTCTCAGATCTACCAAATGATATATTCTGTGGTCCTTACCTGTTGCTTCAATTTTAGCATAAATAAAAAAGGTGCATACTACTACTACTCTGAATTCAAAATGAACTGATGCTGAGATTTAATACAAAAATGATGATGGCGCTTTTTCATCCTCCTCAACGTTAACATTTATTACCTGCAAAACACATCCAGACTAGAAGGACATTGAAAACATAACCAGTGTATTTCTTTATAGCAATTTTGCAGCAGCTACTATGGCAATACAGCAGCATCTCTAAACCAAATTCATGTAGAGGATATATAGTGCCACTGAGCATTCTGAGTTCACCAGCAGATGAAATCCATTTTTCAGTAACACAAATACAGGCTTAATTTACAAAGATTTATGGATCAATTTCTTGCCCGCAGACTGTGTATCAGAGTCCTGTATTGAGCTTCTTTCATGCCCCTAAGGGCAAGCTTAAGAAGAAGCCTTTTTGGATCCTGTTTCCTGCCATGTTAATTTTTAACATGACGGGCTCACTTGCTGGCTTCGAACAAGCCTTAAAAATGGTAACCAAAACAGATGTTGACTTTTAAAAATTTCGAATCCTTCAAACTTTTAACACCAGGTATACAGTTTGCAACCAGAAAACTGTGATATTTGTGGTGGCCTAGAAGGGAACACTGCTTTCACTTAAACAAAGCTTTAAAATATGAATATTTTAAGCAGATACTTTTTACCTTACTGGATTAAGTAAGATAAAACTTGCAACCATTGCAAGACAACTATTGCAAGCTGCATAATAAATAACAACTACGTAATTTCTCTTGTAACACTAGAAGCTCAGGTAACAACCTGAAAACCAAATCACATTATTTCTAGTTTGTATGTTCTTTACTAGAAACAAAGACATGGCATACATATTTTATTTTTCATTCTTTTGCCATTTTATGGCCACAAGTTTATACAGCCGATATGCTTTCAGCATAGCTCCCACAGAAATTTCTGGTAAATCCTAATCAAAATGGTGAATGGATTGAACACAGAGGTGGCATAATGTTGCTTTTCTCCCTTTCTCTGAAGGGGTCTGAGGTAAGGGAAAGGGGGAAAAAAAAAAAAAAAGAGGATAAAATATTCTCAAAAGTTAAACTAATCAAATAAAAATGTATACCTGAAGTTTTAATTCATGTTTTTCATATATCTTAAAAGTCAGCAACAGACAAATTTTTGGAAATCATATTTTATTGAGGTTACAGATAAAAATGTGTTTTAGTAAATTATACTTTAAATTATGGAAAAGAGAGCAAAATCAGCTTAAAACTCTTCAAATTAAAAATATCTCACAACTTCAAAAAATTATATAATCTCCCTACTTTCAAATAAGTCCTATCACAATAGTTTACAGAGAATGAAAAATAATATTTTCTGTCTAACATATTTTGGTTTAAATTTGACTACATTATGTGTGCATAAGCACTGTAGTTACATATATACAGAAAAGTCTGGAATAGGAGAATTTTATAACCTTATTCCCTGAAATGTAGCTGGTTCATAATAGAGAATTTCTGTGCATATGGCAATGAAAACATTCAGAAATATTTTTGAACTACCATTTCATTTAATAATTTCTCTGGAAAAAAAAATCTGCTAATTTATAGTTAAATTAACAGAAACAAATAGTGATATAGTTCATGGGTTTTTCTTTTCATCTTATAATAACTGTAAACTTATATTAACTTATATACTTAAATTATTCAGGACAGATAGCAGATGAAAAGCTACAGTTACCCTCTACCATCCTCTCCATAATTAACATTTTTTATCCTTCGGAAGCCCAGTCCACAGGTCAAGTCACAGGTATTTCTTCCACTGATTTCACTTTTTTCATTTTGAGTGACAACCATTTTAGCCTAGTTAACAGTGCTAAAAGTTTATCCTGGCTTTATGCAATAGCATAAACTTCTGTTTGCATCAGCTGCATAAGCAATGAATATGTGATGTAGGCTTAGGAGGGCTGTACACATACACTCCACTGACCTGCAGTGAGAAGTTACCTCACAGGGTGAATGCTTTTGCAGAAAGAAAAATAAGGATATTTGTTAACTTTGATCTTAACTTGGTCTTAAAAGTGTTTGAGGCATGAGCTAAGCCTTGTTTTATCATTTCAGACAACATCTTTTGTGTGTGTATATAAAAATATATTTATCAATACAAATAACAGGGTTTCAAATACTACCAAATCAAACCAGTGATCTTTCTTAAGTAGACAAGATCTCACATCATTGCTAAAAGTTTCATTGCTTGTTTAAGCACCAGTTATTGTAAAAAACAAAGTGCTTTTTGATATACCACTTTAATTACTATGAAAAGCAGCATGGATAGAAGACATAGTCCCAGAATTCAGAGGCAGAAAGTCCAGGCTGTATTTGAAACTGAACCACTACATGACCATGGACCAAACATTTAATATCCATTGCTTTACATTTAAAATCGTGTAACAACATTCATCTCACTTGTGCAACTTGCAGATAAGAAAATGACATGTGATTTAGGTACTGCTGTGTCCTATTCTATGCCTGGTTTATATTCCAATAAGCCAAGATGATTCTTACAACTACTTCCAAAAAATTCTGTGCTGGTCATGGATTTGTTTTGCTTGATGTGAATGCTGGGGAGGAAAATGCTTCATGAAGATCCAGCAGTCGCCTTCAAGAAAAGATCCTAGAGTCCCTGAATACTATTTTTCTCACATTATGCATTGGAAAAAAAAAAAAAAAAAAAAAAAAAAAAAAGAGCCTGCAGGTGAAAGAACTACATGTCCCAGAAATCAAGGTGTACTTAGTTCAAGAGTTACCATTAGCTGCCCCTTAAGTCAGTGTTTTTCAATAATATTGTTGTTACTTAGTACACTGTAACAGTTTCTTTTGCTCTGAGTATTTCTAGAGGTAGGAGTACATATGTTCTAATTTCTTAAAAGGTACACAACCTGTGCCTTTGATGTTGGTCACCAGAATTTAAGAAATTGGTATGGAAAACAATAATTAGAGGCATTTAATTTGCTTCAGTGTCAATATGTACGGACAAGAAATCTGAAAGCATTTTAATCACACTCAAGACTGGCATGTAAACCTGAAACCGCATACCAAATTACTGTCTGCTCCAGAAACCTTGTGAAAACTTTGCTACAGCGAGGATAATGTTGTTCTGTATGAACAATGAAAACCTTGCTCTTGATTGAAACTCCAAGGGAAGGGAATCTTTCTTTTGTTGTGATACGCAAAACACAGCAAAAGAGTTGCCTACATCTTGTTAAGAAAGCCACCCTTCAGGGTATAATCTGTTTATATGAGTGCTAAGAATAGTGAATAATATTATGGGTACTGACAAGAGGGTAAGTACTGCAACAACACACCGGGAGTATAAATAGAAATAATGGAAAGTGTACTCTTCATCTGCTTCATGGTTAATCCATAGCAGAGTGGTGGGACCATGGTAGTGGTGTAGGACACTAAGACTTCTCGTTTTATATATTCTACATTTGTGTTTCATGTAAAGATGCTGAAAATATAACTGCTATCTAACAGACGTGAGGAGACCAGAACAAATATTAACTGCTTAATTTTCCAAAACTCTTCCTAAAATGTACACAGTGAGACTGGATGTCCCATGGAATTCTAACTGAATTACCTTTAACATAAGACACCTGATATGTTTTTTTACCGTGCGACGGTGGACTTTTCCTACCACAGCTTACTACCCCGGCTTATTACACAACCGTGATGCGCCATAAGAAATGACGGAGACACGGAGCAACTCACAGGCTTTCTGGACCTCATACCAGCATCCGGATTTTTTTTTATCTAGGGGTATACGTAAGTAAACGCACTGCTGAGAGCGAACGTATTGTTGCGCTGCCTGTTGCAAATGGTTTTAAGGCAGCACAGAGCTTTTTAATTTAAAACCATGATGTGTGTTTTTACAGGCAGCTGGTGCCTAAAGTACGTTTGTAAGCAAATTGCAACTGATGCCTTCTCCACTAATTTGGTATCCAGGGACGATCTTGAAAATGAGATCCACGTATGACTAAGGAAAGGCAGCTGTGCGATGTCATTATCTGAGCCGAAATAGCCCCACGCCAGCAGGCGCCGAACACGAGGTAAGTCTCAGCGGCCTGGCGTCACGGCGCTTGCGTGGTGACTCACGCCCGAGCCCGGCGCGCGGGAGAAGCCCGCGTCACGGCTGCGAAGGGGCGCCGCGCCCTCTGGTGGGCGCGCGGGGGCAGGGGGCAGAAAACGGGGCCGTCGGGCGGCGGCACCCAGCCCCGCTCTCTCCCGCGGAGCTGTGTCGCCTTGCATTAGCCCTGGGAAAGCTGTACCTCCTCCTGGAACACGCAGGAGTGTCTTCCGAGCCCGGGCCTTCTGCTCAGCCGCGGGGGAGCGCCTGAACTTGAAGCGCCCGCAGCAAACGCCTTGGGTGAGAGTCAGCTCCCACCTTCCCGATGCCCTCAGCGCGGGCCCAACACGGGCTGAGGAAGCCGGAGGACACAGGCCATTTAATGCAATGCCAGCATTCGCCGCTACTGCCCTGGCTTGCCTGCAAAGTAGCAGCAAGTGTCCAGAGGCCTTTGCTTTTCAGCAAACACACAGACCCGCAGCATGCTGTGTTAGCTACGGAAAGGCCGTATACAAAGACTGCCCCCACCCCAGGCCTTACAGCCACCCCAGCCGACTTCCCCAACCCTTCCTTCTGTTCCCCACCGTGCCCCAGCACAGCCACTGCTCCAGCATCAGCCTCTCCCCTTGCCAGCTGCAGGTGCACCAGCCAAGGGCGGTTCTGCTTGTAGCATCAGCCAAGGGCAGCAGCACGCCTGGTGCTTCCCAAAAGTCAGCCTGGCCCTTAGGAGGTGGAAAAGAGGGCAAGGGAGGGACAGGGTTCATTTCTTCTCTCCAGCCATGGCCCTGCTCAGCCGCAGGACATCCTCAGGGCCACCCCTGGAGTCACTGGATGGCCCTGACACTGGTAGCAGAAGGATCATTCTGTCTCCCCAGCACCAAATCGAAACCTATGAGAGCAGTCAGCAAACATAGGGAACTGCTTTTTTTTTTTTTTTTTTACATCTATTTTCCCAAAATACCTCCCAAGGCTTTGGCTTGTTGAAGCGCTCTACTGAGGTACCATGAGGACAGTTTGAATGCAGAGAGCAGAGCAATACTAAACCTAAGGGGACAAACCCTCAGCTTCTGAACCATCTCAGTGGCCGTTAGAAGAAGGTCTGTTCCTTCCTTTGAACTTTGTGTGTGCCAGCAGGCTCAAGTAGACCCTTGCTGCTTTTATTTTCCGCTAGGAATATCAGCAGTACATTTTTCCCTCTCTCCTTATGTTCTCCTTGACTCCAAAGAAACTACTCCAACAAGGTAACATTAAAATTGAGCGGATGACAATTTGTTCATCCTCAGTTAAAGACTCACATTCCAGCAGTTGTCCCTCTCTGTAACTCCTCATCCTCTACTCCAGAGTTTAAATGTATTAGAGGAGGAATCTTTTCTATCATGGCAACTGTATTCCAAGGTCAAGCATGTATCACAGTAACTGCCCTGTCCATCCTTGCATTCAGATGATGGCATTTCATCTCAAGACACCAGCTCCTCCTAACCACAGCAGAGGCACTGCATGAGAAGTTGCCATACATATTCATGCTATGCGGTTTCGATATTTTGCAAGTCAGCACCATTAGCTCCTGGTGGAAGACACGTCCAGGTCACACCACAGCAGTCGCGCAGCTGAGGGGTTTGCTAAACCTCAGTCAATCAGGAACGTGACCTCTGATCTGAGGTAAAGTTCCGTTTGCTGCTTGCTCTATATCTGTGCTGAGGGTTTGATGGGACATCCTGCACGCACTGCTTTGGAGTGGTGGCTTTGCCCTCCACTGGTCACTACAGAGACACAAGGTGGACAAAATAGATGTTATGTTTTTAGGGCAGCCAATCACTCCTTGATGAAGATCTTCATTTAGCAGTAGGACAAAGCTTTTAATGGAAGGCACCTATATGTTTTTAGGTTTAGCAAATATGGACATATACTACACAAATATGTTTGAAACAAATGTTAAAGTCAGTAACTGAATTAACGGTTTGGGGTTTGTTCTTTTAACCACAGATTTAATGCGATTACCCGTGACTGTAGTAACTAGATGGATAGCTACAGTCAGCCGTGGTGGAGGAAACACACTCGCTGAGAACGAAGCAAGAAGGAACTCAATGAATCCGGGTTCATGCGGTGTTTCAAGAGCACCATCTTGTGGTTTCCCCTTTCCAGGACATATTTTATCTTTTTAACTCATCCTACAACATAATTTCCTCCAAAGAGTTGTCAGCCCTTGGCTTTAGAAATGGATATTTTGAGATGTAGGGTGGAATTCTTATCACAGTCTTAATCTAGACTCCTTTTTTTAAACTCTACATGAGGGCGGAGTTTATATTTTTAATACTAAATATTCTGAGGTTTTTTGAGTGGTCACTGCCAGAACTTTGAGTTTTAAACTCCTTTGCCAAATAAAAAAATCAACATGCTAAAATGTCGCTTCTTTCTGGTGGAGCCTTTGGCTAGAGACAGCATATCTGACGTGCTGCAGTTTTGCCACGTGTCAGAAGTCAGCCTCTGAGGTGAACAGCTAGGCTGTGTGCTGTGCTAAGGCGCCAGCAGTTGCAGAGTTGAAGCAAGAGGGGTTGTGTTTCGGATCCTCCATGTCCCACAGTCCTCGAAGCACAAAGGCAGCTGTTGAAGGATGGATTACAGTAATAAGTTCATACAAACTCATCCTTGTATTTACAAAGGATTATATCATTGGATTAATCACCATTATCTGACACTTCTCTCCAGCTTTGCTGGTTGCTGTGGTGGGACAACTGAGGTGATTGCCTTTAATGTTTTGCAGAAAGATGTCAGCATCTCGATCAGCTCCTTGCATTTTCCAGGACAGCATCATAAGTGCAAGAGAAGAGCTGCAAAGTGTGGATATTCAATATTGATTTCAGAAAGTCCTAAACCCCTGCCTCCCAGCTAGTGTCAGGGTTACGTTAAGGAATATTCTGGCTCTATAGTTCTTCAGGCCAGGGAGCTGCTAGCCACGGCAATTTACAGAGCAAAGAGACATCCCACCCTTCCTCACCATGCAGAGCCATGCCTAGAGATAAGCAAGTAGCTGGGAGAAATCTGCCGTCTTGGCACAGCCAGACGCGGACTCTGTCAGCCTGTTGGTATTTATCACTCTCTGTAGATCTGAAAGGCATATGTAACGTGGGTAAAAGCTTATCACGTTTCTGCAATGTCACTGGGGCTGCCAAATGTTGAGTCTGAAAGTGGTTTTGACAACACAGCTGTAGTATTTGGGGACAACTCCTCTCCATATGGTAAGTGCATATCAAAGGCGGGTTCATGATAGCCTCATCACAGACATTAAAAACAATCTTCATCTACTACTTCTATTCCCACTTTTGGCACATAGATCACTCTCCTTGCCACTGGTTGGGGCATCTGCTAGTACTAACAGTCAACACCTTTAGTCTTTAGAAGGAGCTGCTTTCTCTCTCAGCCATAGATGCCAGCCTGCCTGGGTGGGGACTGATTGTCCACTCTGTTTTTTTCTGCTGTACACCATTCACTGAAGCTGTTTATGAGAAGCCCAACAATTGTGTGGCTTTCAGTAAGACGCATAGTTTTTATAAAGGTCCAGTGTTCTCCGCATTGTTGGGCAAGGTTCCAACAGTTGGGCAAGATTACCAGAAAGGATGAAATAGCTGTGGCCACCACAGATCCCCACGCTTCTCTTCAGAAATTTTGCATGAGAAAATTGCAAGCATTGGTAACAGGTCAAGGTCCTATAAGAAGCTGTCACCCATCCGTTGAAGGCTGCAATCATGAATGCCTACCCTATTATTAACATTAAAGCTGGTAGGCAAAGGGTGGAGGATCAGGATAAGACAAAAATGGTTGGGCAAGAAGACATAAACAGCCACAATGGTTTACAGTAGACACATTACAGCTTGACCAAAACTTCATTAGAAGTTGTGGTTTAGGCCCAGCTGGCAACTGAGCCTCACTCAACTGGTTGCTCATTCCTCTCCACAGTGGAATGTGGAGGAGAAATTATTAGGAAAGGCTCATGGGACGAGACAAGGACAGGGAGGGATAACTCAAGCATTATGGTCACAGGCAAAACAGGATCAACTTGGGGAAAAAAAATCAATTTGTTACCAATCAATCAGAGTAGGATAATGGGATAAACCCAAATCTTAAAACCACACCACCCCTCCCTTCTTCCTGGGCTCAGCTTTACTCACAATTTCTCTCCCTCCTCCCCACCATCAGTGCAGGGAGATGGGGAATGGGGGTTGTGATCAGGCCATCACACGCTGTCTCTGCTGCTCCCTCCTCAGGGGAAGGCCTCCTCACTCTGCTCCTGCTCCAGTGTGGGTCCCTTCCACAGGATGCAATCCTTCAGGAGCAGCCTGCTCCAGCACAGTCTTCCCACAGTTATGGGCTCTTTGGGCACAGCCACCTGCTCCGGTGTGGGGTCCTCCCCAGGCTGCAGGTGGGTCTTTGCTCCCGTGACCCTCCGTGGCTGCAGAGGAACCGTCTCCTCTCTCCCCACATGCTGCAGAGGAACCCGTGCTCTGGCCCACCTCCTTCCCACCTTTCCTCACTGAGCTTGGGTGTCTGCCTTGGTGTCTCACTCACAACCCACTCCTCTGTCCACTGTAAGTTCCACAGCAGGTTTTTTCCCCTCTTAAATACATTATCCCAGAGCCACTCCCACCATTGCTGATGGGCTCACCTTGGCCAGCGGCAGGCCCAACCTGGAGCCACAGAGGCTTCTAGCAGCTTCTCAGGAGCCACTCCTGTAGCCCTTCCCACACTACCAAAACCCCACCACACAAACCCTAAGAAGGGGTTTGACAAAAGTCACCTAATCTGACTTTTCCAAGGCTTCACATAGAACATGGTTGCCTCTTATCATGCAGAAGTTAGTTAAAAATGGCTTTTTCTTCATGTTCATCTCCAGTTGTGACAACTAAGCCAGTTCTTCCCCCTTATCTGGAACAAAAAAACTTTCCTCAAAATTCTGCATGAGCATATAAATTTCTACAGGAAACACACAAAAAAGCAGTTCTTCACTCTCTCCTTGTACGAATTGTTAGGCATACAAGAGTGGAGAGTTCCCCTTAGCTCAAAACTTGAAAGGGTAGAACCGTTAATCCTGTAACATTCACATTCAGCTCCAAAAGAAACACAAAAGTTTTAATTCAAGATGTTTCATACTCCATCACCAGTATGAGTGTGGATATCTGTGCCACGTTTCTTAATATCAACATAGGAAAGGGCAGATCTCACCAGATCATATTAAGATAACTGTGTTCTTCAGGACACAGGAATTCTAGTAGAAACAGATGAAAAATTTTTAACAAACCTTTGTTTACTTTTCTTATCTGTACTCTGCCTACTAACAAGACTCACCGTGGTTGCATGCATATCAAGCCCCTGACCATTGCCTTTTCCATGTCTCACAAACAATACCAGAGGCACAAACATCCAGTAGTTGAGGGCTGTTGTTTCCCCTACAAATTTCTTCTGGCCTGCAGGACTCTTTGGTAAAGTTGGTATGGCTTAATTACCAGAATAAGGTATAATAGCATGGAAGACTTCTATCTTTCGTTCTCAGATCTTGAGCTTATCTGTAAGTGGACTGAGAAGATTTATGCATTTAAATTTTTTTTATAGAACTCAGCCAGCTTATTTTAAGTCTCCTGTTCAGGTCTGGGAGATTAAGTTTGCCACACAAAAGCAGGATGCTAGAGGTCTTGGCACAACTGTTCTACCACTGCTGTCACACACCAAAAATTAAAGTGCAGAAAAAGTTGCCATGCAGTATGTAACTACTA
This sequence comes from Rhynochetos jubatus, assembly GCA_027574665.1. Lineage (NCBI taxonomy): Eukaryota > Metazoa > Chordata > Aves > Eurypygiformes > Rhynochetidae > Rhynochetos > Rhynochetos jubatus. The sequence goes on from CM050650.1 coordinate 56,036,252, forward strand.
TCCCAGTTCAAGGAGCAGGACCTACAGTGCTGCCTTCCCAGTCTTTTATCTACTTACTTAGGTGAAAAAAACCCACCCAAACCCTAGACATTTCCAGGAAATGATCAGTCCTTTCAAGGAAAGTGTGCCTTTCTTTGCTGTGGAAGTCTGGAAGGCTTTACTGACAGCAAGCTAGTTCTGCAAGTGCAGCATAAATTCAGCCAATACAAAGTTTTCCATTGAATGCATTGGTCCAGAAACCATCAGCAATTACTGCCTTTAGGTAACTTGCAGGAATGAAGCATGATGATGGATTCATCATGTTTTACACAAAACCAGATTTGCTCTTCGTTAAATCAACTTTTTTAAGAAGCACATACTAGAAAACTTGAAAAATTAGCATGAAAATAATATTTTATGATAAATAGGAAGTACAGATTTGACAAGCAAGTTGAGAACAGTAATTTATTTTCACATTTATAAGACAAACATGAATAATATTTATAATATTTACAAATATATACAAATATTTAAAAATTCATCTTATGTTTTGGAAAAAAATGGGCAAAGTAAGTATTTTTTAGCAGTATAGCCCAAATACAGTGTTTTCTTTAATTTGTAAAGGCTATCATCTCAGTTGAAGGGAAACCTGCAGTTTCTGAATGAAGAGCAACAATTTGGGATTCACATAATGTAAAACGGAGAAAATGGTACTATGAACTTTGAACTTTCACATTTTAAAATTAAGGCAGAGCCTTGAAAAAAAATTTGTAAAATCTAGACTTCCTTGTAATTTCACGTTAAAAGGGAATTCACTCACCTCACTTGACATTGTCACAGTACGTGCTTTTAAAATACTTCCGAACAAGAGTAAGCATTTAAATAAAACAAGAGTGTACACTTCCCCACTTCTGGCATTCAAGAATTGCAAGGGTTACACATAGAAGGCCGCTTGCCAAAACTTTTTTGTTTCGTTCAGTATTATTTTGGGGTATTCTGAAGACTGGGGCACAACAGACAAATTGTCAGGACAGTATTTAAATTGTTATTAGAATCTATATCCAGAATCTTCTGAATTTATAGATTATGAAGACTTCTTACAATGGATATCTGTCATGATTGCTAGGAATTTCAACATTACCAAATAATACAGAGGAATAATTAAATTAACCTTTTAAAATATAAAATAGCAGAAAGCAATTTGTTTCATTTGCTTTGTAGATAACTTCATAACCTGAAAACACTTTTATGGGACACCTGAGAACTTGTATTGGTATGGATGGATCACAATCGCCGTAGATTCTGTTTGCTCTTCTTGCTCCCAGGAAGTGGCCCTAACTTAGAGCTGGGTTTCACTGGTTTGCCACTTATACAGTCACTGGAGGTATGGTAGCTGCACATGCACTTTGTGCAAAAGTCAAAGCCACAACTTTCACGACTGCATGTCGCTCGTCGTAGATAGGAGTCATACTTGGCAGGTGAGCCACAGCGATGGCAAATTTTAAGGCTTTCAGTGTTTTTCAAGGTCTTGGCAGCCTGTTGGAAAAAGTATATGAAGAAAATACTGGCAACTCAAACATTCATCTAAGTGTCACCAAACATTATAAACTTCTACTCTAGAGAGACAAACTACAAATTACAGATTTAGCCGAATTCTGGTTATATCAAATTCTAATGGAGATCAAACAGGAATAATCAGTCTATAACTGCAGGTACTTTGGACTAGAACAGAGGTAGCCAATTTAAAATTCTTTATATTTTAAATTTAAAGGACAAAGTGCAAAGCAGTAAGAAATCAGCCCTCCTGAATGCTCCAAACCTTATCAAAAAATGGTAATTTAGTTAACTAATAAAAAAACTGGATTCCATTAAATCATTAACATTTTGCAAAAGTGAGCAACGTGTCCAGAAATCTCACCTGTTGGGCACTCTGCTTGAGACACCAAATGGAAGCAATTACTACTTCTCTCCAGTGAATTGATTTTTGACATAAAAAGATCCACCATTCAAAAATCATTCAGCATTAGAAAATTAGACCCGTGTAACACCTTATATCACTCAATTGTTAAAAGTAGAATGGTTATTATAATCTCAATGTGTGTGTAGACATCGATATAGCTATCAAGGAAAAATTTAGACTGCTACTTCAGTATACAGCTGAACTTTCAGATTTCTAATGCTACAAAGAGCTATATAGTAGCATTAGAGCAGCTTGATCATACTATTCAGTGCGATTATATCTTCTTTTCTTATTGCACCAATTTGCAGTCAGACTTTTGCACTTAAGAACTTTTTCTAGTTAGGAAAACTTGTTGCTTATTAACAAGCAACAACTTTCAATAAATATTTTTAAAAGTCTTACAAAACACTTGCAATGTGGACCTTCACCTATATACATAAAAAAAAAAAGCTTAAGAAAAATAACAAGGTGAAGGGAACCAAATGTGTGACACAATACAAATACGTAGTTAAAAAAAGCCCTTTTAATGTCAGAAAAGTGGTTGAAAAAAAACCATAGAATGAACAGGAGAAATATTAATTCATTTAGTTTTTAAAAAACCAAGAATTAAAGTATTTGATTTTTTTTTTACTCTCTCATCAGTGTTGAAGCAAAATTAACAGTTTTTGTGGGATCGCTTATCTGGAAAACACGTGATTCATTGTAAACCCATGGAAACCTAAGAGGAAGTGATGAAACTTTTTCATATATGATCCAAGCCAAAAAAAACCCCAACCCCACTAAGCCATTTTGAGGGTACCTAGACACCCAGGGGAAAAAACCCAAAACACCAAACCCAAAAAAGATGTAAAGCATCCCAGTGTATCAATACTCTCCACTTTGTTTCTGACATCATCTTACAATAAGCTCAATAAACAAATCCTGGCAGCCATACTAATAAATAAGAGTTACAAGCACTTCAAACTGGAGGTACCATTTTCAGATCTGTGCTTTACAAACTGATCGTGTGCCAGACAACACGTGAGAAATTAAAGATGAATGGAAATCACCAGTTACCTCAGAAAACTCCACGACCCGACTGTGGTTCTTAGATGTTTTGGATCTGGTGCCTTTTTTATTTGAGTTGTTTGGTGGGATTGCTTTCTGAACAGAAGCTAAAGCTGCTCGGTAGAGAACATACTCCCTCGTTGCGGCGTGCTCTGATGCCTTAGTGCCATTCTAATGAAAAGAAAACCAAGAAAAAATTTTAAGAGACTTATCTGGTACTGCCTTCTTTTTTAATAGAAGTCAACAGCTTATTTTCGATCTGTCCTCCTGGCTAGCAGGACTTTCCAATAAAAGTGTCATAGCAAGTAGCACGCTACTAATTTTACCTTAGCTTTCTCAGCCGCTACTGTTCTAAATGCATCAAACAGACCCCTAGTTCAGACCATCAAAACCAACCATCTTCTATCACATAATGCAATCTACTTTCACATCAATATACCATATTTATTTGGGCAGAGCACATAACTTAGTCACAGCAATGTTTTAAAGCACAAACCAAGATTTCTTTACAGTGAACAGGAATGCTTGAAGTTTTCTTTCTGAGAAGTAAACACCTCCAACGCATTCTTAAAGTTTGCAGTTCAGGTTGAATAAAAGCATACAATGGCAGGGAGGAAAACAAACTATGGGATGAATGTCCGGTGGTGTCCAGCTGTTTCATCCCAATAGGACAGCACTGTAAAATACAACAAACTTCAAACTAGTTGACTACCTTATTCTGTGGCAGACCCTAAGCCTTGTTTCACCATCTCTCCATCCCACAGGGAAGAAAAACAAGTTTTTTAAGAGAGTTCTGCCTTGGTAAAATGCAATGCTAGTGTGGTTGGATCTTGTATTGTTCAATTTCATAGGACAAATAGGCATTAGGAATAGCATACAGAGCAAAAGGCTTTTCAATTTTCTGTAGCCAACACGTTGCACTGCAGAGACTGTTGGTAAAAAGTATAAGCATAGAACCTGAGTCTCACAGACAGCCCAGTGGTTTCTGTTTCTCTCCCTTCTGGATCAGCAACAATGCTGAGGCAAGTGAGCCCCTGCTGAGAGCCTCTAGGGCTTTCCCAGCAAGCAGTGCAGGAGCTAACCCTCTCCTTCCTGCCTTCCTCTGCAATGCAGGATATGTGGAAGCTCTTAAGAACATCTGCATCATTCCTTGGATAACCTTCTCAGTCAACCTGCTTTGGGCTCTAAAGACAGTGACTAGCAGCCCTTGAGACAGGCATCCTAACAGGACAAACTCAGACACTCCAGTGACAAGGTTTCCAATTTAAGAAACTTTTCTGCAAACTCTTAAGGCTAGGAGGAATCCTGAAACAGCAAAGGCCACTGCTGGTTTAGGTTTGAAATAGCTAACAAGTGTGAAAACTTACAGAAAGGTTTTTCACAGCTTTACTATACATTTGGAAAATCCGTTTATCTTCTTGCAGAATCTTCTGCCAGGTTTTGCTGACTTTGGCAAAACTGCAACGACAATACAAACATACCAGTTACCTCCTAGGAAAGGGAACACTTTATTTCACAGTAGGAACTACTATGTAATCTTTTTCTTTCATGTAGGAGACAGGATATTTTCACAGTTGTAGTCTTTAATTTGCCTTCTAGGGTAAAGACATGTTCTCCGTATCTATCCTGGCTTACACTGACAGTTCAGATTTTAATATATTAATACATAATGCTAACCATCGAGTAAGTGTCCCAAGCCCCATATCTATAACATTCTTAGGACATCTGATTAGGTTGCTCACTTCCCCAATGAAATACAATGTGACCAATGTACTTACTTTATTAAGTCCATCTCATCAAGATGCCTTAAAATGTTTGCTAATATATGCTTCAGGTTCTTTTGCAAGAGTTCAGCAAAAATATCTATTCTATCCAATCCCATTTTCTTTCCAATTAGGTTACAAAGTTCAACCTTTCCCCTAAAAACAATTCTGTCTACTGCAGCCCAAGACTTGAGATTTCTTTTACCGCTTTTTTTCAAAGTTGAGCAAATCATTTCTTCATAATGGATTACTGGCAATAAAGTCTTCTTTGAAAACTGTGCTTGGTTTTGGTTCTTCATGAGACAGTACTTTGGTGTGCCACAGAGATTCCCAGCCAAAGGTATGCTATCCTCATTTTCTATTACATCAGCATATTGATTACTTAACATAGAGGAATAACCACTGTCCTCACTAAATTTACTGTTTTCCAGTGCCTCCATCTCACAGATACCTTCATCAAGTCTCTGGGTTACTTGTTTGTTTTCTTTGTTATTTATAGGTCTCCCTTCATCTTCAAGATCTAGATTTCGGGTGGCCGCATGGTATGAATCTCTAAGGAGTATTTCCTGATGCTCTTCAGCACAGCTTTTCCAAAAGCCTTCCTCATAATTCAAGGGGCAGGATTCTTCCAGTCTTGTTTTCTCCACATCAGATTTCAGTGGTGCAAACCCGGCGTGAAGAGACATACAATCAAAATCACTTTTCGTTGTGAAAGAGTGGTTAAGGTTTGATTTCATTGTTTTGGTCGTATCCTGCAAGAAACAACAAGGGCAGTATTACAAACCAGCATAGACTGCATCACAAGTTATTTTTCTTATAAAGAACCATTCATGCCTTCCTTCTGCATTATGAATTTTAAGCTTTTATCCGACTCGCCCTCTAGCGCCTAAAACACAGACAACCAGTGGAACTATGCAAGATCTTCTGAAAATCAGAGCTGTATGCTGCATATAACTGGGGCAAGAAAAGTGACTGGGTGACTGACTTTGTCACCATTCCACCAGGACAGATTGATTCTAGACACACCAATGCCTCCACTCCCTACCCTAAATGCAGCGATATCCTCAGGATGCTCGCAATCCCTGCAAGGGACACTAGTGGCAGAGGATCCCCGAGTGACAGCAAGCCTGTGCCAGGGCGCAGCCAGGCCAGGGCAGCCTGCGGTTTGCATCCAAGGCCTGGGGCAACGCTGATGATGCAGACAGGTATACGGCATTTTTAAAAGGGGAGGAGGGCTGGGAGGCACTGGAAAAAGTCCAGTGCTCACATGCGTGCGTAAACGACAATGGAAAGCAGTCACCCTTAAACAATGGTCAAAGGGAAATGCGGGTTACCTACAAGCGTCATTTTTAGGAGGGTGGGAGGTCAACAGACATTATGGGGCACTGGAGCTTTTCTTGCCCCGTTTCTTTCCCCTCCCCCCGAAGTGCGGTGCTATCTATATTAACAATTGCGGGGGGATGGGCGAGAGCTGAAGGAAGCCATCTCTGCTGGGTTAAACCTAAGGGGAAAGTCATTTTCAACATGCTCTGCAATCCACGGGAAAAAAATAAGGTCCCCCCATTTGAGCGGGTATTTTAAGGGATTTAAGTATTTCCAGCAGTTTGGGGAAAAAAAAAAAGAGTATTAGAAAAATGTGTTTCATGAGTATTTCAGAGAAACAATCTTTACTTTTTACCTTCGTTTGGTGGAAGAAAGGAGCAAATACGCTCATGGTTTTGTACAGTGCGAGCTGGGGGAGAGATGGGAGCCCTCGCTAAGCCGCCCCCCTACCCTCCCCCCACCGCCTGCGCGCCACGAGCGAGCAAAGGAGCTTTTGAGCTGAAAACCCGCGGAACTAGGCAATGTGTCTCCCCACCCCTTCCCGTGTTTCGGGGCGTCAGGGCCGGCCCCGACCCCCCATGGCGGAGCGGGCTCAGCCGCGGGCCCCCGCGGTGCTGTCAGGCTGCTCCCGCCCGGCGCCCAAGATGGCTCGGGTCGGCGGCAGGTAGAGGATGGGGGGTTCCCGGCCTTGCCGTGCCCCGCGGCCCCGGCAACCGCATCCTCCGCCTTCGGGGGGTGGTCTCCGCTTTCCCCCACGTTGGAGGATTCCCCCCAACATGGTGGCGGCGGGGCGGGCAGGAGCGCGCCAGCGGGATGCCCCCCGCTCCCCACCCTCCGGCGGCGTGGCCCGGCGGGCGGGAGACAGCGCGGCGCGGCACCACCCCCGCCGCTACCCGCCGGCGGGAGCTGAGTTCCCCACCCCAGTTCGGACCCGGCCCCAGCCCCTCCGGTGCGTGGCGGGCAGCGGAGTGCGGCCCGGTGGCGGGACCAGGGCGATCCGCGCCCGTCCATGCTCCGCCGTCCCGTCTCATCTCGTCCCATCCCGCCGGCGGGATACTTCTGGGGCAGGGTGGGGAGGGTGGCGGGACCGAGCGGCCGCCGCGGATGCCCAACCCGCCTGCCGCCCTTCCAGCATCCCCCAGTCGCTACCACGAACACCGGCAGCCCTCGCCACCCCAGCCAGAGCCCGGCACCGCGAACCCCCCGATTCCCCGAACCGGCGCCACCGCAGAGCCCCCGCCGCGGAATCCCGCTACCCCGAACCAGCCCTACCACAGTGCCCAGCCCGCGGAGCGGCGGTGCCCCAAGCCATCCCCGGTGCCCCGAGCCGGCCGCGCCGCCCCGCGCTCACCTGCAGGGCTGCGCCGCCGCGGACAGTGAGTGCGCGGTCTCCCTCGCCGGGTACTTTTAAAAACTTTGAATTTGGTATCCAAACCGGCGCTGGCCAATCGGACCCAGGCGGCGGGGAAGGCGCAGCCAATGGGTGACGGGTAGAAGGCGGCGCCCAATCCGCGGCGCCGGGGGCGGAGCCCGCCCTGTTCGCATTTTCCCTCCACGGCCGGCAAGGAGAGAGGCGAGTGGTGCGGAGGTGGCGGGGCGGCGCGGGGCGGGGCCGGGCCGGGCCGGGCCGGGTCGCCAGCATCTCCCGCCCGGCGGCCCGTCCGCCCCTTCCTCCGGCACCCCCACGGCCTGGCGGCGTTACCCCTAAACCAACAGCCGACTCGTTGCGCCACGAGGGTGCCACGCGTCTAAGCGCTGCCCGGCTACATCTGCGCTTGCATCCATGAACGTGTCTGGGACCTTCCCGCCAGCCATGCACACTCCGAGTGCACGCGCAAGGTGTGCAAAGCTCCCCCGCCACGGAAGGCTTTAAGTCTGGCGGTGGATCTGGGTTTCCCCCCGTGGGAGAACTGTATTTATTTTAAAGCGTGATCAGCGCTATCAGCAGTTGGCAGAGGGAGGAGGAGCGCTACTCGGAGCGAAGCAGACTGGACACCAGTGTCCAGGGATGCTGCCGCTGCCGAAAATACAATCCTCCCACAGCTCGGGGAGGTTGTGTTTGCACTGGGACAACAGTCCTTGCATTAAAATAAGCGTGGAGCGAGAAAGGGACTTCAAGTCTTTACACAGTAAAGGTTGCCGTGACAGGCCAAGGACGTACCACTCAAGGCAGTGAAGCCCACCTTGAATGACACTGTCAGATGCCAGATTTGGGATACCTCTGCCAGTACCGTGTGGTATCTGGCTCTTCTCACACTGATCAGATGCTAGCCACTAGCAAGGCGACAGCATCTGAGTCTGTTCAGGGAGCCAGAGGGGAGGCTGCGAGCCAGGCAGGATCTGGTGAGCCAGGCCACCAGCTGGAACATCAGGGAAGGGCTAGGGTGACAAAGACCTGAACTCTTACACAAGTTTCATGCAGCAATCCAGTGATGGCCCTGATTTGTTTGGAGGAATACGAAGCTGAAGTTAAGGAATCGCAAACTCCCTCCATCACTTCCTGGCTTTCAGTCAAGAAGACTGTCACAAGTGTTTTCCGATTACAGTACTGATCTGGCAGTAATAAAAACTTCAGCCCTGATTTCTGCTCCAATCAGAATCTAATTGCATTGATGTTTATTTTTATTTTCTTATGTGCCAGTTGGGAGTTGCAAATCTGCTAGTCTAGGTCTCACACTACCAACGGGAAATACGTATGCCTCACCTCAGGCATACAGGCATTCCTGCATCTGAAGTTAATGTATGCATCTTTAATTATATGATTTGGAACTTAATGATAATTACCATGCAGTATTTCCTAGAAAACAAAGCTGATAAAGGTATGAAGTGATTCTATGCGGGTTTTTTTGACAGGCATTGGTTCAAAGTGCAGTCTCAAATGTAACAAAATAAGGTAAACACTTGTAATAATAAGTTGATTTTTATGCAGGATGTTTAAATAATGCATTTCTAGAAGCTATGTGTAGCAAACTTACTGTTCCTATTCTAATTTCTTACACTAATTTTAATTAGAAAGTAAACACACCTATATTCATGGTAACATTTTTCCTTGGGTTCAAATGAGTTATATACTAGTATTTATATTTCAAATACATTCTGTTTGTATACACACATGCATAGGTACAGTGCATGATGGGATAACGTGGCATGGAAGCTGCAGGTTTTGTGTTGTTGTATGTCTTGTGAAACTTAGCCTAAAATAAAGGTTAAAAGTCATCTTTACCCACAGTTTTAAACATGTGCACATATATCAGTAGATTAGAAAGGCAAAAGTTTTACTTTGCTTTCACACATCAAACATTTTAAGATGCTGTTAAATAAATAGACCAAACCAGTAAGATGCCATTCATACCATTTAACGTTTAGAAAATCAATAAACTGGAGAGTCAATTAAAAACGTAAAGGAGAAACTGATCTGAAGCCAAATGGAGACCAAAATATCAGCCAAACAATATTGTAACAATTCTTTTCACCTTGCACTCAAGAATCAGAACATCCTTTTCAAAATCAATTCATGTAACTTGTCACTTTGCTTCCACAGCTTTTTCTTTACTTTTTTTTTTTGGAACAAAGGATATTCCTAAACATTTTTTGTGTTTATTAATAAGAGCCAGAAGGCCACGGAAACAGGAGATACACTTTGACTCCCTCTGCCATCCCATGTATAAGTGACCAACAGATAGGCAGATTAGTAGTCGGGTCATTTATCCCTTTCTTCCAATCACTCAAACAAATATGATTTTTTTGTTCTCTCACTTAAGCCATTTGACACTGTACTGACATTTAAACTATTGTTTAAATGAAAATGAACGAGAAATAGCTATTTTTTTAATGCGTACCTTTTGAGAGTGGTGTATCAGTATCTTCTCAGTGGAGAAAGTTAAACACTGCAGTTACTTGTGGCCCAGTCAAATTGACTTTTTAAGTGGACTGCTGCAGCAAACAATGTCTCATATGAAGGCAATGAAGTCTTTCACGCAGCAAGTAAGAAAACTGTTTATCAGTCATGAGGAAACAAGTTGTGGTGTCTTTCATGATCTGAAAAGCAGTTGCATTTTCTGGGTGGTGCTCCAAGAAGCTCCTTTGCAGACAAATGCCTACACTTGTTGTAATAGGCTGACAAAGAGCAACGTTCAGGACAGATTCTTTTTTTCGTTTTCTGAAATTATTTCCATTAAAGATTCATAATCAGCATATTCTTTCAGAGTCTGTATCATTTCATCTAGCATTTCTTCCCCTATCATGAAACACTCAATATGATGCACTGATCTGCTTATCCTGTGGTCAGTAACCCGGTCCTGTGGAAAGTTGTATGTTCTGATCTTCTCTGATCTTCCTTTAGTCCCAACCTATCAAACAAGAAGAATCAGTTTAGCATCGTTGTCTTTTTATAAAAGGATGAAATATTGATTAAGCATCTAAAGCTAAAGCTTTCTCTTCCTCCCATAATTATCCAAAATTTGCTCAGATCGGTCCAGTAGTTGCAGTAATTGTTCTCAAACACATAAAAGAACAATTTTACTATATCTTTTTCTAGTACTATTCTGGTTCTTCATGCTGTAATCCTTTTTTTTTTTCCCCCACTAGATCTCTAGAATTTACATACTACTGAAATTTTAAGTCTGGCTAATATACAGCCATTATTGCTAAAGCATAGCATAATTTTTTTTGCCTCATCTAAGTCCTCCCTGAGCTCCTGATCCTCTGTATTCTCATTTACTGTTTGCAGTTCAACACAGGAGTTATCCCCAAAACATGTGCTCGTACAGAATTACATCTTTACTAAGTGAAACTTACTTGAATCTTTCGAACACTGTTTCTCTTTCTGGTTTCTTCTTCCAGTTTGGCATTGTATAGTTTAGCACATAGCATTTGCATAGCCTTCTCTTTGTTTCTAATCTGAGATCTTTCTTGCTGACACTCAGACACAATCCCTGCCAAAAATATCATGACATTTAACACTTAACAGTAACATGTACTAAAAAGGGTTTGCCATTTCTACAAGATTTTTATGAAGTTATGATAAACTGTTTCTTTCTTCAATACATATTTTGGTCTGGGTATGTAGAAGTCCAGGCTTATTAATGTCTAATGATACATTTTGGGAGACAAGTGCAGGCTGAGTTGTACAGCTGCTTTAAGCCATAAGACAAGAAATCTAATTTGATATTTTGGACAACAGGTAGATAATGAAATAAAAGATGTGTGATGTGATCTGCCTTACAGAAGACACACATCTGTCTTCTGTGTGTCTTCTTTAATACTTGTAGTTTTTGGCCACAGTTCCAGGAAATTCATGATTTATGGAGTGATAAAATACACAAGATAGTGAGTGTATAGAACATGATCAAATTATACAAAAGTAGGCGCTATTTTCTTAAAAAAAGGTGTGGTTTCTCCCCCCAAAACACACAATTCAAGTGAGGACGAGAAGTGAACAACCTAAGAAAGGAGTTGGGAGAAGAAATACAGGAAGAAGACAGCACAAGCTAAGTTCTTATTTGGATTTAAACAACTCCGGTAAGATTACAGTACGCTTTTGTAAGATTTCACACTATTACTTTATGAAAGATTGGTTTACAAACAGCATTTTGGATAGCAATGAATGTTTATAGAAAGATTGAGAGGAATGAATCAGAATCATAGAATGGTTTGGGTTGGAAGGAACCTTAAAGACCATCTAGTTCCAACCCCCTGCCATGGGCAGGGACACCCTCCACTAGACCAGGTTGCTCACAGCCTCATCCAGCCTGGCCTTGAACACTGCCAGGGATGGGGCATCCACAGCTTCTCTGGGCAACCTGTTCCAGTGCCTCACCACCCTCTCCGGGAAGAACTTCTTCCTGATATCCAATCTAAATCTCCCCACTTTCAATTTAAACCCATTACCCCTTGTCCTGTCACTACAGGCCATTGTAAAAAGCCCCCCCCCCCCAGCTTTCTTGTAGCCCCTTCAGGTACTGGAAGGCTGCAATAAGGTCTCCCCGGAGCCTTCTCTTCTCCAGGCTGAACAAGCCCAACTCTCTCAGCCTTACGGAGAAGGGAAAGGTGGAATGGGAAGAAGTCAGGGGATAAGATGAGATACGAAACCCCATGTGAACTGTCTCCAGTACATAGCCACAAAAAAAATTCCAATACATTTTAAGATTTCTATAACAAACACTAAAAACTGCCTTCAGCAAAAACTAAGATCATTTGCTGTTTTATTCAGTGGGTTTTTTTTTCCAAATATTCAGGCAACCCAAAACTTTTTTAATCCGGAGTACCTTTTTGTCACTATATCTTGAACAGAATTCTATCTTCTCCACTGTTTAACTTCTTCTTTACTGAGGTGATGCAACAAGTGCAAAATGGATCAGTGTCTTCAATAAATATGAAGAAACGGGTGGCAAAAATCTGGATACGTGAAGATAAAGAGCACTCGGGATTACCCTGAGGCTGTAAAGACTGACTAATGCTTGTGATAGAGAAGAGGAAAAGTTAACAAGCAATGAAAGTCAAGGCAGCTGTTGTGGATTGCTCAAAGGAAAGTAAAAAGCTTAGGAATGGCAATAAAAAAAAGATACGATAGCTAAAATCAGGTAGCATTTGAGGGTGTATCTTATCCCTCCTACGTTTCCTAACCTGAGCCCTGGGGATGGGCCTCCTAACTATGTGTGTAATCTACGGGAAAGGAGCCAGCAGACATATGGAAGCTGGCATCATGAGTAGACTCTGCAATTAAAAGCAACATTTTAATAAGGAAGTAGAGCAATCTCTCTTTTGGAGACTGGTCAAGAAAAGGCAAAGCATCAGATTTTAACCTACTCTGTTTTTCAGTTTCTTTTCCATTATTTGAAAACTTAAATAGAATTTTTTTTCATAGAAATTGACACTTTTAGAGTGTCATGCTAATCACCAAATGGATAGCTTACATACTGAAGCCAGTAGTCTTCACTTATACAAACTGGAGTGGGCATAAGACGGTGCATTTAGAGCACTATAAACACACGTGAAAACTATTTGAAAACTCTGATCTACTGTTGCGTAGATTTGAAAATAAAACCATTGTTTCGAAAGACATTCTGACAGCAGTTTTGCAACACGGATCTTGTACTAAAGGAAAAAAATGAAGCACCTGTTGGAATATGAACTATCCGTACAGCGCTGTCTGTGGTATTGACATGCTGGCCTCCAGCTCCACTAGCTCGCTTCGTTTCTATTCGTAGGTCTTTTGGATTAATTTGCAGCCTCATCTGTCATGGGAGACAGAATGCCACCCCCCCAAAAAAGAACACATTTATGTTGTTTCTTTCTAGACAGATATCAAATATGCACAGTTGGTTGATTTTGTAAGGCACACTCAGGCAAGATCAAACTTATTAAAGTTTATCAGTGATAGCTCACATCTACTTATAAATATATTAATGAATCCTTGTAGCCCAATTGGAATGAAACATGATAGAAGCCAGGAAATAACCATCCCTTAGCACTAATCTTCCCCCTCTTCTGAAAGCTCTGCACCCTCTTCCAGCAGGGTTAACCAATGTTTGAACTTGACTGGATGGAATGGGGTGATTGTTTCTGGGAGGAAGGAGCGAGACAGCTTCGGGAGAGAATAGGAAGGAGTAACATCTTTGACAATTTGCTGGGTCAATATGAAACAAAGATCAAACAAAGCTTTAATTCCTAGCCAGTTGTTTTTAACAAAGCAAATATGGAGAGAATTAATTATCACCCATACGCTTTGCAAGGGGAAAATGAGGACACCACAAAAATGGGGAAGAGGAGGTGCTAAAAGAAGTCTCTGTGAGCTCTGTAAACTAATCCAGTCTTGTATTACTTTGTAAAAAACGTAAAGTTTTCCACAGAACATGCAAGAGACAGTCACAGTGAATTTTCAAGTTATAGTGAAGTAAACTGCTATGGACTTTCTCAGGATTAGGATTATGAGGAAATACAGAAATTCTTTCTTTCACCTCCCTAGACAAAATCAATATAACCCAAACAAATGTGACTTAGTTTAAAACTAAGATTTAAACAAAAAATCATTAAGAGAGGCAGAAAACACTTGGGCATCAACAACATGGAATGCTCATGGTAAAGTCTGTTATACTAAAAGATAAAATATTACCTCAGTGGGTTGGGGTAATATTGCAACAGTCATTGTGCTGGTGTGAATGCGTCCTTGTTTTTCTGTCTTTGGCACTCGCTGAACTCGATGCACTCCTCCTTCAAATTTCATGTACTTGTAAGCCTCAAGACCTGCTATACTGGCAACTGCATGCCTTAGGCCACCTTAAACACAAGAAAAACAGTTGCAAACCTGTAAGAAAAACTGTTGGTACTAAGCTGCTGTATTTCAAACAGCGAATTTAGACACTGTCATTTGTTTCTCAAAATTATGAAATTACTATTTAAATAGTTAGGCAGAATTATACTGTAAATGCAAGAAGACTCTTAAAAACAAAGCCAGACATTCATACTCACACATTACCTCAAGCAAAGGACTGTCAAATTCTTTTTCCAAGAATTCAAGAATTCAAGTCCAATTCAATTTTTTTATATACATAAGAAGACTTTCTACAAACCATGTACATACATGTATATATACAATCATAAACCATAGTAGAACAGTAGTAGCTTACATAAAGATCAAGTTTAGCAAGCCACCCTCAGAAACTATATCAATTTTTTTTATTGTGTGTTCAGAACCTTATCATTCAGAGGGAAAAAACCTGACTCTAACTAAAGGATGAGTATTATTCATGCTGTTACTATCCAGTCTCCTCTATGCATCCTATCCGTGTCTCAGCTCTTTCATTTCATTTTAATCTTCTGCTTCCTTGGAGCGAGCCCAACTCCGACTCCTGGCCCTCTTACCAACCCCTCCAGTAAATCACTTTACATCAGTGTACTAAAAACTGGCATTGAACTGCTTGGAATTCGGCAGTAAAGCCCAATACAATGATAGTTTCATGACAGAAAGAGTTTGTTGCAATACTAGTTTATAGCATCCTTGCTCTTCCGTGTTTGCTAGTGTGCAAACCCTTCAGCTGTGCCAGTATAACTGGCTGAAGGATCAGAGAATTGATGGCACTATAAATGAATGTAAGTTTTCACCCATTTTGGTTTTTAAGAGCTCAGTTCCCAGATCCCATTCTCAGCACAGTGGATGGTGTACCAAGGGAGTGATTAAAGAGGAGGTATGCAGCCTTGAAAGAGTATTGCTGTCGAAGTCTTGCACCACGAAACCACACCAAGGAAAAGAAGAGGCACATACATCTCAGGAATACTGTTTTAGGCTATCTCTAGACTAAGGAAATCAACCATAGAGACAAGATAGTAGCTTTTTAAAAATGAAGACAATGAAGAATCTGAAAATGCCCCTGTAGAGCAGGAAAACATCATCAGCCAGCATGTAGGTCAGGTTTTTCACCTTCACAGAAAAAGACTCCAAAGTTTTTATTCTACAGAAATTTAACATTCCCTCATAACTTTACTAAAACATATTTCCTTTTATAGTCATGTTTGTGAAAAATAGCTTAAACTGCCTGTTCCTTTCTCTTTCATCACACTTTTGTCCTTCTGACTTTTAAAATTTTTCTCCTACTTGTACAAATCTGCACCACTTTGATTCAAATGCACTGTTCAACATACCTAGTGCTTCACTGATTTAACTTATAGCCACTATCTGCTATCAGTTCTGTAAGATAAATCCACCATGTATAGAATAAATCTGACCATAAAGCATGTAGTTTAACAAATAAGAATATCTGTCAAAATCTTCAGTTTAGTTCAGTAAGTTTCATTCTAACAGGTAGTGTGAAATCTTTCTACTGCTATGCAAATGCTATTCAAATGGACATGAGATTTCTTCTTTAAAAGAATTTTATATAATAAAATAATAAATGTAGTTGAGCAATAAAACTTACTCACTTCTTTACATATAAAAGCAAGTACTAAAAAAATTTAGAAGAGGAAGAAGCCAGGATACGTCAGGAGTAAAAATTATGTGAATGTCCACAAGGCTATGGCACTACTGTCAAATATTAATGACATGATAAGAAGTTCATTGCAAAAGCTAATGTTCTATCTTATTTCCCTCACCTCTCTGGGCCTTAATATATACATATATATATATACACACATCACTGGTACAGTCTGTCTATTTGAGCTGCAGCCACATCTGTGATGCCTTCAGAAGAGTTTAAGTTTGTAGTGATAGCAGTGTGCCTGTGGCACCGTAGTACTTAGCATTTGCTGACCAAGGAACTGGTTCAAAAGACAGGTATTTAGGCCATACCGCTTCAAATCAACTAATACTAACAGGTTTAATACGAAATGCAGCCAAATCCAATGAAATTTCAACAAACCCTTTACCCTGACAGACATATCATAGGCCTGTCAAATAGAGTTGGCTCTTAGTAATGACATGCTTGCCCCTTTCAATTAAAATATCCCCCTCTGTCCTGAAGGCTGATGTGCACAGAACAAGTGTGTGAGTTTGCACTTGTTTTTATGTGGCATATTATACCCAGAATGAGCCAAACTCCCATATCTGTGTCTCTGCCTGCCACTCCTGGGTGAGAGGCAGTGGATAAATAACAACATGTGGGTTTGTGCTCTAATGTGCATGTGAAATCTTGAACGTGCTACTTTTGCACAGTGGCATCCTTTCGGGTAGGTCAATGAAGTCAGTTAAGAGTGGACTGAAACCAATTCTTAATTGCAACTTCGTTTAAGATTCACCTTGTTCACAGGTGCTCACATTCAGATTTTCAGCCAAATTCTGGAGCTCTTTAAACAAAGGAGTTTGACATTTTAATACAGGACCTATATTTTGCTCATGCAGTCCATAAAAATAGAGTGTGGATGGAAGGCAACAGACTAGTGGCACCAGCAAGCACCCTTAAGTCCATTCTTACTCAGCACAGCACAGTCACTTTGAACCTGAGGGTTCAAACATCTTTCAGTGGCAGTGCCAACCATAGGGCCCCTAACTCCTAATCCATTTCTAGCTCCTCAGTTTTGATAATATGTGGTTGTGTAAGTATGAGCAGAAAGTACATTGCAAGAAGCTGACAAAGACTACGGCTGCCTTTATTTTTCTTTAAATTTACATCCTGCCTACCTAAACATTCGTTTTGGTGCACAGGCAAGTCCTCAGCAAGACAAGAGAGCTTAAAATAAATATACAGCCATAAAACCCCTAGCAGTTTCCAAGAGAAAATATGACTAGATATATACTAGGTTAATGTATTACTTCAATTTCCCATTTAAGGCATTAACTAGAATGCCTCCAAGGGTGTGGAGTCCTTATCCAAGGACTCAGCTTTCCGCAAAAGGGTAGTCAAGCACAAATCCCTTTCTATTCCAATCACAGGACTGCAAGTTGAGTCAGACCTGACTTAAAACTATCCAATAACAGTGAGTTTTTAAGCTGAATCAGTGGACTGATCCAATTAGCACTATGGCCTCAAAATTGCTAGAGCTGAGAGAGAAAAGTAACATACCGCTGGCAGCTGTCTGGAAGGCGGGACATCCCTTGTTTAAGGTGACAGTGAAACTGTGCTCTGAAGGTGAAGCTGTATGTGACTGCTGGGGTTTACCCCATCTAAGTCCTTCCTCAATCGAGAGGGCAACTCTCCTCTTCCCCACTATATGAAATAAAGGAGACCCAGACCCTTCCCCCATTCTGTTTAAAGCCATCTAACCTGCACCATGTTTTGTGGTGGGGTTTTTTTGGTTTGTTTTTTTGGGGGGGCAGGGAGGGGAGGGTTCTTTGGTTTTTTTTTTGTGTGTGTATGTTTGTTAATAGATTTCAGTCAGCTTTGAAGGCTAAACTGGCCCAGCTCCTGGCAAAGCGTTTGCCTGGTCATGAGTAGGAATACACGTAATTTTCCTCTTTCAGCAACAAGCTGCGCTGTAACATGAAGCTTCTTCTCTTAACCATAAAAAAAGTTTATTAATAGCAACAAATCTAGATAATAGAAAACACTGAATACAAATGTCATTACATTAAAAAAAGTATCTTAACTGAATCGACAAAAGGCACTTTAGAAGGAGATTCTGATACTGTAAAAACCTAAGTTCATGGTCATCAATGAAACAAGTTGCCTGCTAAGAACTCTAAAAAAAACTTATTAACACATTTTACAGGTATAAGATCTTTAGCAGAATTTGATTTCTAAGTGTTAAGAACCCAGAAGTGTAAGTGAAATCCATAGTAAGGTAAATTGTATCTGCATATCTGAATGATGAAGACATGAGCCTCCCTTTTTTGAAGTGTGAATACAAACAACAAATCAAGACTGTAGATTTTCGAGCTCCCAGTTTGTTACGTCTAACTGTATTTCTTCTACTGAATCCAATTTTTGAACCTTCTTTTAATCCCTCAATTTGTAACAGTGAACCAAAAACTGTACTCATGCAAGGAGGACCTTAGGGTACAGAAAGACCCTCATCAGAAGGGGAAAGTTGCTCAATTGACATGAGAAGCTCAATTAGGAGAGTTGTGGTTATTTATTTTTTGTGAATTTCTACACAGTTGAAACAGAAAGGGCTCAAGTTCAAAATATCATTGAGTCCAAAATATGGTAAGTAAACAGAAGTGTTAGAAGATGCTTCACATTTCTCAATGCTTGCTAAAAATATCTTTGCAATTACGTTGTGTTGACTGAAAAAAAGATTAGCATATTTCTGACAGATTGCACATCCTAACATCGTAGCTTTTCTCATTCCTTCTACGAAGTTTCACTAAAAAAGAAAAAAAAATGCTGAAGAAAGTATGAATACAGGTAGTTTCACAACCAATCTGAGCTAGAAGCAGTAAGCAGTGCAAGTGCCCACTGACTGATCCACGCTCACTATGATACATATCATATGATACATACTTTATCTTCACAGCAATACGTGAGTAAGCCAGAAGTGCTAGCTTTACTCACAACAGCACGGATAACAGTAAGTCTGCAGATCTGTTAACACAGCCAGACTTAGCAAATCTAGCCCACTCAGTAACATGACTAGCAACCTATTAATCAAAATCCAAAAATCCTGCCTGCCACTGGTTGGGCATGGTTTGGGTTGCAGTTTCACAGTTGGCTTAAGCTGCCTCAACCTCCTGCTGCTGGAAAGAGATCCTGGTTTTCTGACCACTCCCATGCACATTTCTCCTCTTTTCTGGTGCTGGATTACATGAAAACTCATCGGTGGTGGGTATGGGGAGGTGTGAGGGTGTGCTATTTTTCAGTTGCATTGATTTGGTGATAAGACCTAGGAAGACACATAATCACAACTGCCAAAGCAAAGTAGTGAACAGCAATGAAAAGACAGCAGTCGGACCTTCCTGAAATGACTTTACACACTACACTGGATTAAACTAAAATCAACTAATGGGCCATTGCCTCAGTTTGTTGTGTAAACCTACTAATCCCCATCTTTGCAAAGACACTGTTCCATGAGAGATGGGGTGAACCACCTTCACAGCTCATCATCACCAGAAGATCCAGTTTTTCCACCTCCTTGCATTCAGCCCCATGATGCTGCTTATCTTACGCTGAGAACTGATTTAACACATTAACCAGTCAAAAAACTATCCCAGTTGTAAACTGGCAAAGACTTTGCTTTTTAACTGGAAAAGAGGTAAGACTGCTCAGGCAGGCAGACACATAGTAAGGAAGAGATAAGAAAGGAAAAACATCTCCTTTTACTGGTATCAAGCTTTTAAACTGATTCCCTGTGAATTTTTAGTTGAAGACCTTCACAAATAATTAGATCTCTTTTATTCCAAGCCTCAACAATTCCCTCACTTTGCTCATCCATTAGCTATTACAGATGACCTATAGCCAAACATTACAATTTCTTATATAAATCCTCAGATGACATTATTTTGGATAAAGATGTTTCAGATTAAACCTCAAGAATAGTTTTAACTATACTGATGTCTCTCTGCTAAGTAATCCATCATAACAAACAGACTTTGAGCCTGTCACCAAACTGATCTATAAACACTACAAACATTAAGTAACCAAGTAGAACTGCATGTCCAAAGAAAAGGTATATGTAACCTGTATTTGTAAAAAAAATAAAGCTGTAACAACATATCTGCATCACTTCCTGAATGTTCTTCCACCAAACACTTAGTTTCATTTCTACTTTTTAAACTACTGAAACACAAACTTTATTTTTTAGCATTTTAGTGTTTTAATGCTACTTCTGAAATGGAATTTCATTCTGAAATACGGAAACAGAGGAAAATTGTGCTCAGACATTCAAAAAATCTGCTTCTAAAATTAAGTGAGTGCAAATTAGCTTCCTGTACTCAGGAAATTAAAGTGTCATATGAACGAGTGTTTCAACTTAAACTAAAAAGTTACAAAGATTAAGTATTTTCATTACTGACCTATTTCACTGGGAAAGTATTCTAGTATTTCAAATTTCCATTTTTTATACGCAGCATATCGTTGGTACATATCAAATATCTCCGAGGTGAACAGCATGGCTTCTTGCCCTCCAACTCCAGCAGTTACTTCCATGACAAGATCACTCTTGTCTGTTTCTTCAGAAGGAATCAAAAGCAACACTATCTGCAAATACAAAAACACCCAGCTAGGACTTCCCTCCGACACCACCACCGAGAGAGGATAAAAGGCCAGACAAGCCTGTGATCGATGTAGGGTGTGTTCTTTCAGCACGACTCCTCGGCTCCCTGGAGGACAGGCTTCTCATGCCTCTGGCAGGGAAACAGCAGCAGGCAGGAAGAGGTTGGGGGGGGATGCTGCACTGCAGGAAGGGTCTCTGTGTCTGTTCACAGTCACAGGAGCTACGCAGGTCTCTCTCAAGACCTAGGAAACTTCACACTAGTTTTCTTCTGTCAGGAGCACTGCGATGTGTGGACACCAGAGTGTACATGCCAGCTCTTGCAAGACAACTGATCATCTCCCTTCCCATCAGATTCCTTTTTAACCCAGTCTCAACTGCAGAGCTAAGGAGGTATGGATGTTTGGGAGGTCAGTCCTTCAACAACTCAGATGTATTATTAATTTATTTATTTTAGATGGCAGAGCCAGCCTGATATTGATCTGTAGAAGAACGATACACCAGAACCAAAAAACTGTATCACAATTTTGCAGGCTGGATCAAAACTCCGGACAATTTGCAGATGCTTCTCAATCATCTTCCTCTACAAGCATTAGGTGACGTTTCTTTCTACAGACGAGGACGACTTCTTGCAAAATCATAAGTATTTACAAAAATATTTACAAAGAGACTGTTGGATTGTTGTTGAAGGAATAAAGAATGTTACAATAACAGCTTCTACTTCACCAGTAACATTATGTAACTGGTGAATTTTATGGTATCAATTTTATGTAAAACAACATAGATACTCCGTAAAACCAGTATAAGGTAGCAGTCTGAAGTAGTTACATAGTATTAAACTATTTTTTTCCAAACTACTTGTGTGTGATACTACACAAGCCAAATATTTTCAATAAATAACAAGCTGGACATCCATAAAGGTACACCCAGACAAGACAGACTGTAGCACCTACTTATAAAGATGCATTGATTCAAACAATTTCAGATGCAAGTATGCACTTACTTACAGGCTGTCTCTATACCATCTGCATTTTTCATCTTCCCTTAGATAACTGATACTAGCTGAGGAGTGTAACTGGCTGGGGCAGGTGGGTGAGCAGGAGAAGGGTTTATCATATACATCCTATGTTGATGAGAAAACAATTTAGCTTGGTTAATTCAGGAATGGCAAGAAAAGAGAGGCTTTTAAATGGGATCTAACCTGGTGTTTCAGTTCAGCTATCTCTTCTTCACAGGAGGTGATTTCCCTTTCTGCAAGCTTCTGGAAATCTTCGCTCTCATCTGGAATATTTGAGTATGGTTAATCCTCAGACTTATATCTGTGCCACTCTCAGAAAACCGTTTGGAAAATAACCACATGAAGAACTTGAAAAAACCCAAACCTATCACATAAAAACTCCCCAACACACTAAACCTACCAGAAAATGAGATTACTAATACAATCTGTAATGAAGATGTACGACACACATTGTGTTTTCTGATATTGTTTAGGTATGAGACATGGGAAAATCTGAAATACAAGAAGTTCCACTTAAACACAAACAAAAAAAAAAAAAGCTGACCCAAAAAACAACCCCCAACCCAACCAAAAAAAATTAACAATTGCTGTGCTGGTGGTCAAACAGTGTCCTAGGTTGCCCAGAGAGGTTGTGGAGACTACATCCTTAGAGATATTCAAGCCCCAACTGGACACAACTGTGAGCAACCTGCTGTAGGTGACCCTGCTTGAGCAGGGGTTTGGACTGGACAATCTCCAGAGGTCCCTTCCCAACTCAGCCATTCCGTGATTCTAAGAAACTACTTGCTGTATTTCACTGAGACAGGAACTTCAAGGATTTAAAAAGTACAGCAGCCCCACACTTGACATGCTTCACTAAAAGAACTATTACCCTTATCATTGTATGCAAAAATGTGAAAACAGTAGTAGTAATTTCAAGTATTTTATCTCTGTAAATTTATTCCAGAGCAGCTGCAAAGCTTCTAACACATCACTAAAAACAAAGATATAGAAGAATGCTTGCATAATAAGAGGAACTAGTAATTTTAAAGTGTTACTTGACTGATCAACACTAATGCTTTACAATTAAGGCCTGTTTTTCTGTGCTACAGTTTCGATATGTTAAAATGTTCCTTTTTTTCTGGTCAAAAATCAAACTTTACCCACCCCCCACCCCCCAAAAAATTAGGAAATCAACACCTTAAGCAACCTATGATCTGCACTGAATCAGCTCACTTGCCCAGAAGAAAATATATTACCCCAAAAAGGAGAAAATGGTACACACAATGAATAAAGGGGGGATGAGGTGGGCACAGGGACACAAAACTGCACAATCAGCAGCAAGAGGAGAAAAAGAAAAATGCTAGACTTGTTTATTTTCTGAGTACAGCAAGCTTTTAAATGCATTTTAAATGCATTCAGCTGAGATGCACCTTTACAACACAGCCACAGCTTTTCAGCGCTTTAACTGCATTTAGTCACTAGCACAATTTTAAACTAAACTTTTTGACTTTACAAGTCAGTTTAACACTGGTGATTTAACACCTCCCTCACCAATCACTTCTGTAAGAAGGAAATTAAAAGGATAATCATGCGTAAATTGGTTTAAACAACACGCATGCTTTACCTACAGCTGGCTAAGAGCATGCACGGTTGACTAGCTGACTAACGGCAACTCTTTAAACACGTGAACTTGATCATCTCTAACAATCCACTTCTTTACAATAACTACTGACTGATCAGGGGCTAGCCATTAAGGCCAACAGACGGGCAAATTAAGGAATTGCAAATCGATTATAATCAAGCCAGGTATTCATAACGCAATTATTATACAACTAAGAAATAATCTAATAGCAGTTGAATACTTTAAGGTGCAAAGGTAATATAAGCTCTAACATCGGTTAAAAATAATATATATAAATATTTTGAAGTATGAACTACAGGGGTGCTCTAAGTTACTGTTTAAGACCTTGTAATCACTTTGCTGAAGTTCTAAACCTGTTTTTGATGACACTGTCTTCTGCGGCAGGTTCTGAAAGGAGGAGAAAAAAATTCCTCCATTCCATTTCATTCAGTTAGCTTGGGCCATTGATTAATTTGTTCAAAGGAACCAGTCCTCCTTTTTCAATCTGAGGTGGGAGAGAATGAATAGAAAACAAACCCCATGTGTTTTCAGAGAGCGTTTGCCGTCTCCATCAGCTGAAACAACAGTTAACACGCTTATTTAAGCGGTCTTTAGAGGAGCAGTAAGTATCACATAATCTAGGGGAACATCTCATGATCCAGTGAATGCTTATGGACCTTGAAAGTACTGTTTGACTCAGCAAATATATTTTTTACCGTATTTGGCGACAAGAAGAGCGTGCAGCTACTGACGCCATGCAAAGTTAAAGCACAGGGCGGAGGCAGCACAAACGCTCTGTGCCTGCTGACACGGATGCGTGCGGGCACACCGGCCGGCCTGTCGCTACAGCAAGAATTCACGAAAAAACCTCAAATTAGAAGTTTTCTACCCCTGATCAATTATCCGTCTTTCCTACGGAGCAGATGCTATGACGCTGCTCTTCCTCCGGGGACCCGTGGACCCGCTCTCCCCAGCTGACCCCCGCTCGGGAGGTATGCCCACTCCCGCCCCCCGCCGCCGACAGCCCGCCCCCTTGGGGCGCTCGCCCAATCGCGTCGGCACATGCAAATCACCGCCCCCCGCCGACCCGCGCCGCCCGCACCTTGCCGCGCCAGCTCCCGCGTGTCGCCCAGCTCCTGCTCCTTGTCGCGCAGCCGCTGGATCCGCGCCGCCAGCTCCGGCGCCGTCCCGCCCCGCGCCCGAGCCTCCAGCAGGCGCCGTAAGGAAGGGGCGGCGAACACCTCGTCTAAGCAGGGCCGGGCGCTCAACCCACGGCGCGGGTGCGGCGGGCATGTCTTCGCCGCGCTGTCCGCGACCGGCGCTGTCCGAGGGCCCCAGGGGGGCAGCGCGGCGGCCCGATAGCCTTGCGCCGCACGGAGAGCTCGCGAGAGCAGCCGCATGCCCGACTGGGGCGGGACGTCAGGCACCCTTCCTTGCCAGCCTGGGCCGGTGCCGGAAACACCCGAACGCGCTCGGCCGCCTCCCTTCCGGGATTCCGGAAACCGCCGAAGAGGCTCGGCGCCGGTTTCGGGAGCGGTCGGAAGCCATCGGGGCTCCGCCGGCGGAAACGGAGGAAGGAGCTGGGCTCCGTGCGTTCCGCGGAGCTGCCTCTGATTGGCCAGCGCTGTGAGGGCGGGACAAGGGGCGGGGCTCTCGGGCGCGGGCAGGTGGGCTCCGCCCCGTGCCCTGGTACCGAGGGCTTCCCTGCACGCCTCAGCGGGGTCCTGGCGGCACCGGAGGTGGCATTGGAGTGGGGTTTTATTCATTCCGACCGAAAAAAGAACCCAAAGCCTCGCCAAATACCAGAAGCTCGAAGGCAGAGCTCCTGGAGGTGGTCGTTGGGGTGGCTTAGTGCCGTCCCGCGCTGTGGCCGCCCTCCAAGGCTGCTGGTGTGGGAGGGAGTGCTGGAGGATTCCGTCGGGGTTGGGATATCCAGGTGACTCTTACAGGTCTCCTCCTCTCACTCCAGAAGAAACTTTCAGAATTAAAATAGCCGGAGGAGGAGAAGAGAGAGGAAGCTCCAGAGGGTGGTGAGGCACTGGAACAGGCTGCCCAGAGAAGCTGTGGATGCCCCATCCCTGGGAGTGTCCAAGGCCAGGCTGGATGAGGCTGTGAGCAACCTGGTCTAGTGGAGGGTGTCCCTGCCCATGGCAGGGGGGTTGGAACTGGATGGTCTGTAAGGTCCCTTCCAACACAAAGCAGTCTGTGATTCTATCGTTCGTTCAATGAAGCTGCAAATACTGGTGGAAGGGTACCTCCGCAGTGAAAGCAGGGGCAGAAGTAAGCATTTAGAGGGAAAAGAATGCATCGTCAGGAGAAGATAAAAGGGACAATTGAATTGGCCTTTACAACAGAGACTTAAAGACTACCCGTTACAAAATACAGATCCGAATACAGTGTCTTATATTTGAACTGGAACGCAGTGAAGGTGCAGTCAGTTAGTAAATGTGATATGATAGATGTTGTGGGATGATCTAGACAGATCCCCTCTGGTATTCAGGCAGGGTGGCAGAGTAACCTGGTTTTAGATAGTATCATCAATGAAATTCTTGTCTAAACTTAAAACAGTTTGAAGAATATTCTTTATTATAAAAATGTGCCACTATCCATAAAACTATTAGGTAGTATTTTATATTGCAATCATTGGAGGAGTCAAAGTCAGGTCTTTGCTGTTCTTCTGTCCTTGATTGTGTCTAAACAGAACTAGGTTATCGTACTTTACAACTAAGTTACGCTGATGGAATAACAGTAACTTCCAAATGATGCATTATTAATTTGTTATTTTTGTGCGTGCAGTATCAAAACTAAGAGTAATGCTTGCACACCTAAGTAGTTTTGGTAGTCACAAATGGAAACTTGGAAGCTTTGTTCCGTTGTGGAAATCCAAAGGCAATATGGTCAACAGAAGAGTTTGTAATTCACAATATTAAACATAAAAATGAATGGCTGAATAAAAACATTTTCCTATGATTGCAAGTGCACCACTTGGAATAAGGTTTGTTGGCAAAATACACCGTAGCAATAATCTGCAAGTAGAATCACACTCAAGGAGCTCTGTGGAGAATGTACTGTCTGTGTGGCTGGTCTGGCGCCGAGGAACAGCCCAGGCCGTAGCTTATGGTATCTCACCCACCGAAAACATCCCTTGCACTCACTCCTGCCTGCCCATGAAGCCTTCTTTCAGAAGGGTAAAGGAGTAATGATCAAATTTATGCATTTAATAGGCCAGATATTTTGGTGTGCTGCAACAATGGAAGAGTCTTAACAGCTGTGTGAATGCTGCTTGTGAGAGAAGTACACAGAACTCAGGAAATTTAGAGTAAGGGGGATTTAATGTAAAGCTTTTGAGAAGGAAAAAAGGCGGTGTGAGTCAATGAATGATGGTCAGCCTTTGAATCACCTAAATCGTATCCCTGTTTTAAATTGGAAAGATGGTTTTCCACAGACTGAATTTATGGATAAAGGAAAGGGCAAAATCTGTGTTTTGGTATAATGCTAAAGTGATATGCAGACAATGTTTACGTCAGGTTTTTTTCCAGATGGTTTTGGCACCGTTATTGCCTTGTTCTTTCATCCCACAAACATCACTTCTACGTCTGTCTGAAGTATTCAGGACCTATATGGGTGGGGCTGACGTTTTGTCACTGCAAACGTACTCAGGCTATAGGTGAACAGGATTGGACCTTTGTCACTGCAGCCATGTCCCAGGATGTGCTGTAGTGCTACTCTTGGGCCTCTCCAAAAATAACAGCATTGTGGGCTGAGATAAACCCTATTGTGAAGCTGGTAGTTAGACACGGTTCAAATCGACTCGGAGCACACATTGCAGCTGTCTGTCTACGTGCAACCTAAATTTTTTGCTTTGTTGGATTTGATAAGGACTCGGACTATTGTCGGCTGGGTGAACACTGCCGGGAGCAGGTTTACAGACATCGCAGAGCTGTGAGCTTTAATCCTTGTGGAGTAGAGTGTTGCTGAAGTTAAGAGACTTTCTTGTATCAGCTTTGGTTGCTTTTGAATTGGCACTGTGAAATCCTTATGCTAAATGGCTTTCGCAAGCACTTACTGCATACAGAAGCTGCCCATCCCTAAGTGGGCTCACGCATGGTCAGTCCAGCATGCTGCTCTCACCGAAAGAGCCTCCCACCTCTTTCAGATACTGCTTCCACGGGCAGATGCTCCTTGTGATGGAATTTGCTGCCTAGGGGAGCAAGTTTGGCATCAGGTGATAGCTTAAACCCTGGCTGCTTAAGACAGAATGCAGGTCTCCCCTACTTGCTCGGTTTAGACCCCAGCCTAGCAGACACTTTACCATGCCTTTAATTTAAAACCGAACTATTACTAGCTTAAGTCTGGTCTGTGACCACTCTGTGTTGTCCTGCTAATGGTTTATGTGGACTCCACAGGAGCTCATATGAGCAATGGATGAGCTGTGGAGCTGGAAGTGCTACAGCCACGCTTCCATGGCACCCTGCTGCCTGGACTCGGCTGGCTAACATGCAGCCCAGCCACCTGTGCCACTGACCTGCCTTTTCTCCATCATACCTTCAGTCTCCATCACACTCTATATGCCTTCAGTCTAAATACTCTCGATGTTGTCTGTGGTTTTGTTTTATCCTGGGTACCCCAAACTACTTTCAGCTCAGTTATTCAAAAGTTGACTGTAAACAGCTAAGTTGAAGACACACATAATATAATATATATTCAATTTCTTTGAAACCTAAAGGTGTTAGGAGTGTAGCCAAGTGCTCTGCTTATTTCTGGCTATTCAGCATTAGGCTGTATTTGACAGAAAAGGTTAAACACTGGGCAAAAATTACAAAAACATAACTCACTTTCTGTAGTGCACTTGCTATATACATTCTCATGAAAAACTGAAATACAAGTTAAATACATACTTATTTTATTCCAGGCTATAGAATAAGTGTATTTAGGCAGTTTTTCAAAGTGTATTGTACACTGCATGCACAATAAATCAGTTTAATAGCTCAACTGTTTTACAATTTGTGTTCAAAGAACTGTATGATAGGCAATGAGATCATGTTATGGCATGATTTGTTGTCCATTTGGACCACATCCACTTTTAAATAAAAAAATTTGGGAAACCCAAACTGATAGATGAAATGTATATTAATCATTTTAATATGAGCATTTGCTCCAAGAAAGAAACACCATGTGTTATGTTCAATTTTTAAATCCCTCCAAACACAGCATTTAAGACAAGAAATTGTGAACGTGATTTCATTGCAGTATTACAATGAAGATTGGTGTAACGTTTTTCAAAATGATGTAACAGTTTCCAAATACAGGTTTTGGAGTCTTGTGCTAGAAATCAAGATAATATTTTAGGGTCCGCACATTTAGCTTCAAAACTGTCCTTGAACGGATGACTTGTCTGTGTTGACAAGAACTTCTACCTGTGTGAAATATCTTATAAAGATAGCTTATGACTAGCAGGTCACCATCAAATAGTAACATTAAGAATATTCAAGTCTACATTTGTAAAGACTTACACATGCAGTTTTGTCTCTTACACATTGTTTAGATGTGTGGACTAAATGTATTGTGCCTCAAAACACCAACAAACTTGAAATTACACTGTGTAAATATATACATATATGATGCTTTATATGTTTAGTACCACAGTAATTATAACTGTAATCAAATGATACTAGACATATGTAGGACCATAAATTCCAATTAAGAAAAAAAGCCAGAAAAAATTAATTTTTTCTAACAGTATTTCACAGTAGAAGGAGGGAGTCCTTTCTCACTGAACTTCCCCCCCTCTCAGGATTTGTAAACATCATAGGTATTATTCTATCAGTATAATAATTGAATATTTTATTCATAATGGTAAGTAGCTAACCAACATGAATAAAGTTGTCGTAACACAATAACACTTTCAGACAAAACAGGTATTTATTAAAAGAAACATTTATAAATATTTTGTCTTGCATTTTAAACTACATTTTCATAAATAACAATATTTAAAAGTGCTGAATATGGTAGGATAGTCAGCAACGCCACTGTAAACAGATTTGTTTTCCACTTTGCAGATTTTTTTTAGATCCCATTTTGTCAAACACTACAACAGTTAAAATATTTGCATAGGGAATAGAGAATAGCCCTTTTAATAATCTCCTGAATTCTATATAAATTACAAAACCAAATGAGTTTAAGAAAGAGTTCGTTAAATTGTTCGTATATATATCCAAAAAAAGCACACAGGTTTCAAGTAAAAAGAATGATTAAAAAATTCCCCAGACTTGCTATTTGAAGCATGTTCAATAAATTAAAAAAATGAGAGGTAGTAAAACAAAGGAAAAAAAATAAGCCCCCAAAGATAAACTAAGACCTGCATCCTACCAGTTCCTGTATAGCAGCAGAACCCGCCTCGGCAGCAGTGGCTCCAGGGAGAGCCGGCACCGGAGGCTGCCTGCAAGGAGTAACTGGGTGGCTGGAGCCAAGTGTACTGGGGCTAGATTCCACTCAAGGACACAACTGCCAGACCTTCCAGTCCCATTGAAAGCAACGGGTATCCCATGTTTAGTCCTCTGTAAGTGAGAAGAACCTTGCCTCTTAAGTCTTAGTATAAGACCAGAGTTGTCAGTATCATATATATATATATACACATACATACATATATATATATATATTTAGCAAGTATTCAAAGCCATTTCTTGGTATACCTTTAGCAGTTCATGAGGGATGCTAACGCTCATTTTGCTTGTATATGGGAGATATGAAGATAGGGATTTTTAAGTTCTGAGTCACTGTATCTTTAAACATCAAAATGCATTCTAAAATTGGACTTTTTTTGATACAAATGCTAAGCAAACACCTATTAAAAACACCATGGCAGCCAAGTGATGGGAGTACCTTGCTGCCTTAGCTCTGATTAAGGGCTCAGTACAGGATTCTTTACCCAGGAAAGACACCCAATGCATTTCCGTAGGTATTTTCCTTGGGTAAGGAACATAGGTTTAGGAGCCCTTAAAGTTTGGTTTAGTATTACTCTCCAAACCCCTCCTTTCAAGGAGTTACTCAAAATCAATGAGGCTAAAAGCTAAGTCTTCTTTAACCCACCACCTCCTAAAAGATTACTTTGTTTAAAAACATTTTTTACTGGTTTTAGCTTTCAAAAAAAAAATCTTGCAGGACTGATGCAATTCATCAAAATGTTCTAAAATGCTCTAAAATGCTACATGTAGGCAATATTTTATTAAATTTCTTTATTCAAAAAACTAAATTATCAAGCTTTTTTGTTTTTTTTGTTTTTGTTTTTTGCTGAAGTACATAACATTATACAACAGTGTTAGAACTGGATAGCCAGTCTTTAATAAATCAATTACAGTATCTGACATCTGAAATGTACATTGAAAATCTTTGTTCTTTTAACAATTAAACAATAACAGCGCATCGACTGTATCACCCAGATATGGATCCCTTTCAGAGGTTTGTGCTTTTTTTTCTTCCTTTTTTTTTTTTTTTAAACCTTTTTTTTTGACACTGCAAACTCTTGTAATGAAAATGCCACAGTTTTGGCAGTGAGCAACCAGAGGAATCCTCCGCTTGATTTATTTTAAATAAACAGTGATAAATAGCTCTTTTTTTCTGTACAGAAATATTGGCTTCAAAAAGTCAGTGTATTGTACTCAGTAGAGCATGTTGAGTAATGCTACACCTTAAAAATTGGCTTTTTTCAGTTAGTGATGTTAAAAAATGCAAGCCTCTTTCTGGTTTGCTGCAATTGTTTCTATGTACCATAAGACTGTATTGCACAAAAAAAGTTCTTAAATACAGATATAATTTATGTTATTGGATTAAATATTGCAACAACTAAGTGGTAAGTGAAAGCAGTTTTACCTTGCACATGCAGTGTGAGGATACACAAGGAGACTGTTCATAAAACTACAAATACATCATTGCAATCTTGACTGCAGTAGCGTGAAAGGAGTGTGAAACAAATGTATTTTGGCAAATCCATTGTTCCCCTCCCACGCCATCTTGAGCAAGGAGGACCTTGGTAAAAATGTAGACAGAGACCATAATATGTATTTGTTTTCTTCACAGTAGCCTGAGTAGTGCTAAACTGTAGTTCTCCAGGAACCCAGCTCCAGATGTTATTAAACTACTTTTCTTCCACCCCACCCACCCAAAAAAAAGTCAAGTTATTTTGTTTGAAAATTAAAACTAAGTTTCAGAAGTAGAGCCTGTAATACTTTCAACGAGAGACTTATAAATCTGAGAGTTCAAAAACCTTGGAAAAGAGTCTCTGTGCATTAGGGTGTATATCTGGAGTTGGGCATCTTCATACATGTGAGGGCTGGGATCCAACAAGTTTCTGTTGATCACTTCTCTCACCCGGGAATCAAGACTAACCTGAACAAAGTGAGAACAGAGTAATATTAAACAGTAATATTGAAAAGGCAGTTATACCTATCTTTATTTCTCAGGGCTCCATTGAACATGCTGCGTTCAACATGCAGTTTACTCAAGTAATGCTCTGTGCTTATTTCAGAGCCACCACACAATTACAGACTGAGACCATCGACTCTGTTTCAGTTTTGACTTGGTCTTTGCGTCCATCTTAAGTCTGTAAGATGAAATGCAGCTGTGTAATAGAATGAATACAGTGCAACTAACTCAAGCTCTGCACTAACCTGGATTTCACAAAATACGTTGTTTTATCTTTAAAAAAAATCATATGTATTTCTTTACATATTTAAAATCATTTCTCTGAAATGAATGTTGAATGACACTCATTCAGAGAACTGAAATGTTTTGGTGTTTTTTTCCTGGTCATTTGTGGTTAAAACTTTAGAAGCTTTCTATTCAGTATTCTTATCTGGCCACCCTACAGATTTTTTCCCATTTTTACTCACAAATTGCCCAGTGTTTTTTATAATTTTTATTCTGTTCATGTCCCCATTAATATTAACTATTTCAGATTTGTTCTTCTTTTCAAGAATCTAACATCTGGTAATTTATACTTTCAGGATATCATATATTCATATTGAAGTTTTTATCAATTTTCAATTTAGGTCCTTGTTTTCCTTCCATTTGTAAAGAACTCCTGTGCCTAGGCAGAAAAGGGCATATTATGCTCGGGATGAATGAGCAGCTGATTTTAGAATATCATTTAGAAATTTGAATGAACATACAGCTTATCCACAAAATGCTCTTAAAACCAGTAAAATTAATGTTTTCTGGATTAAATGAAATGGCAGTAGCAGGAAAGTCCACTTGGGACAGCCAGTATTTACTCAGCTAAGAAGAAAAAGGCTAAAACACGCATTAGAGAATTACCAGGCACAGATCGGTTAAGCTACTGTGATTTACACCAGGTTGCAATCTGACCCTACTACTCTGCAACCATATAAATAGATATTCATGTTGCCTGAAGGATTGAGTTCAACCCTGGAAAGCTCCACCTACCAAGATACCTTGATATGTGAAGGATGTGAACGGAGATGAAAACTCCGAATGTGTGGGTGTGCGAGCTTGTGTATTTTCATATGTGCTGAAGCAAAGTCTTTGAAATACAGTGGTATGGTACTGAGGAGTAGATACACATTTTCATTGTATCTTCAGTACCAACTGTAGAATCTGGCATTATTGGTTTGTTGAGATACTGGAGTGTGACTGCCACAGCAAGCTCTTTCTTCTCCAATATCATTATTCACCAGTTGGAACGAGTCCAGTGGAGGCCACGAAGATGCCCAGAGGGCTGGAGCACCTCTGCTGTGGGGACAGGCTGAGAGAGTTGGGCTTGTTCAGCCTGGAGAACAGAAGGCTCCAGGGAGACCTTACACCACCTTCCAGTACCTGAAGGGGCTACAAGGAAGCTGGGAGGGGGGCTTTTTACAGGGGCCGGTAGTGACAGGACAAGGGGTAATGGGTTTAAATTGAAAGTGGGGAGATTTAGATTGGATATCAGGAAGCAGTTCTTCCCGGAGAGGGTGGTGAGGCACTGGCACAGGTTGCCCAGAGAAGCTGTGGGTGCCCCATCCCTGGACGTGTTCAAGGCCAGGCTGGATGAGGCTGTGAGCAACCTGGTCTAGTGGAGGGTGTCCCTGCCCATGGCAGGGGGGTTGGAACTAGATGATCTTTAAGGTCCCTTCCCACCCAAACCAGTCTGTGATTCTATGAATATTTGTTGTGACTTGGTTATCGGTCACAAGGTACAACTATGTTGCAGCCTAACTGCGAGTCAACCATGGCCTATTCATGCAAGCAAACCGTACCCATGACTCAAGTGCGCTACCTCCACAGAACATCCATGATACCTGCTTAATGTACACTCTCTATCTAAGTGCTCATTTCTACGCCTACACGCAGCATCCTGGGGTGTGCAGTGCTGCCTCAGCAGCCATGGACAGCCTCCCCACTTTCCCATCCTCGTGCTTCCCCTCCTGTGGACGGGCACGGCTCTCTGGGCAGCCCCACAGGTAGCTGAGTTACAGAATCCATCCATCCGAAAGTAGAATTTCTTTTCTGGGCTGTTTTTCAACCCAGGCATTTTTCTGATTGAATTCATTGTCCAATGACTGTCTCTGTGCAAGCAGACCGGCGTGCACAGCAGGCACGAACAGACTGGTGGGGCTGTTCGGCCAGTGACTACCTGCTTTTAGACACACCAGCGTGCAGAGGTGCAGTGTTACGGCAGTTTTGAGAAGCAGTGTTGCAGCCATGAGTCTTCGGAATTTATCTGAATTGATTTCAATCCCGGACCATGGCATTTCTGTAGCACAGAAAGGACGCACTGAGATTTAAGCAATTCTCCTCCTGACACACATGCACACGCATGTATCTTAGCAAAAACAGTTTGTGCAGCTAGCTAATTGGTTCTTTGTTATCAACTGTAACAGCTGGGGTAAAAAGCTCAAATTTGGGTAGGATGGTGGGGTTTTGTGCCACTGAATATAGTAAAATTTAATTGTACTTAGAGAATGATAAACATTTAATTATGGAACTATTAATTTACATTGGAGTTTTTCAGTGACTCAGTACAGCCAGATGGCAAAACAAAACCAGTTGGAATTACTAAAGGTATTTCCTTGCTAAACAGAAGAATACAAGGTATCAGTTTAAAACACTATGACCTTCTGCCTCAGTAACTTCATCACTGAAAAGTGATGCTAAATATTTCAGCTCTTATGGCTAAAGATAACATCTGGAATGGGATGCCTGGATGAACAAAAACTTTTCAATTCCCATGCTGATCTGAAGAGTTGCAAACAGGTCTTGTTTGCCTCATAAGATTTCCAGTAGGGGCTGGAGCAACTGGATTGATGACACCCACACATGTCCAGAACATCAAGTTTGTGAGTAGGTTTGTTAAACCCTAAGTCAAACAACACTTAGTTAGTGTTTGAATTTTAACTGCTGGTTGACCTTAGCTTAAAAACACAACGGAGCATTCAGCATATATATGTATGTGCTAGAGATATTATATGAAAAACTAATTATTAGCTTGCTGTACTGGCAATAATCTCACTCCCAAACAAAAGTATATACTATGGCACAAAAGAAGATAATGGAGTTAAAAATTGCTTGTTGGCTTCATTCATATGAATGAAGTTGCAAATTATTACTGAATGCAGTGCAGAAGTAAAATGTAGGAAGCAAGTTCACAGTGAGCATAAATGAGCATAACGCCATTGAGCAGAAAGTCAGATGCAATGCACAGAGACAAGGCAAAGGAGGTACGTGACATGGCCTAAGAAAGACTCTTCTATAGTGCTTATATATTTATATCTCTTTATCCCAAAAAATGGCTTGATAGGGGATACTTTTTTTTTATTCCAGGTGAAGATCACTTCAGAATTTGTCTATTTCAGTTTAAGGGCTGAAAAAATACTGTATAATTTCCCAGATATTATCACAGCTTTATTAGAGAAAATACATGGTCTCTTTTCCTGGATTCTGACATAGGAATAACCGGTGGAAAATTAGATTTTCTCCCAGACAGGTGTTGCAGCAGATAAATCTACAATGATTTTGATCTAAACACCTTCATTTTGGTGCTTTTTCTCCAGAAATTCATTTACATTACTGCCTCTCTACATGCCTTCCTCTCTGGCAGGCGTGTAGCATTACTAAAGAAGCATACCTATTTCTCAGCCTTCTCTTACTGGGGTTTCTTGAGTCTTATAGACAGCTTTGAGGTGTTGTGGCCAGTGATGCTAAGTGGCCCAGCATCTGTGTCTCTACTTTTTCTGTCCTTCCCTTTCCTTACTGTGCATCCATACTTTCATCTGACAGATCAGGCACTTTCAGACCCCCATGTGGCAATCCAGGGTATAACATTTCTGCCCTGGAATAAGAGAAAATGCAGATATAACATTTACAGCTTTACCTCTTTTGGTGATAGTATAGAAATGTAATCTTCATAAATAAGTCTTGCTTTTTCTTCAATAACTTTCTTGTTCTGTTCCTTCTTTAAATCTTCACATGCAAGCCAGAAAAGCAGGTTCTCCTCACTATACTCTGTTCGAAGAAACTCTCTGAAAAGGTTCCTCCCAGCTGGTGTTTTCATCATCTTGTCAAAATTCTGCGCCCAAGACAAAATTTCATCTGCAGTAGGGTTTTGGCTGCAAAAGCAAAGTATCATTACAAATATGCTTCTATTTTTGTAACAGTGTTTTCATACGTTCATCCAAAAATCCTCCTTTCAACTGCACTTCAGTCCAGCGTGAAAACTGGAAGCAAAAAGGCTTCAGCAGTGACAGGGGAATTTTTTTCATTCTTCACTTGTGAATTCATTATCTCAATAGCCCACTAAATGTGTTCAATCTTATGAGACATGCACTTGGCTTTCTGCAAGTTTTCTACCAGTGTTGTTAGCCATCAGACTCGAAAACAGAATCCCACAATAGCATTGAATTCCTGCCTCCGCAGTTAAAGGAGATGTGGGTTCGGGGAGCTGGCAATAGACCCTCTTTCATGAGGAGTTTAGATGACACCTGATGGCCCTGCTTGCTTCTGATGGTGTTTGGCCAATCACTGGCTGCCACACGATTTGGTTCAGGAAGGACAAGGAAAACAAAAGGCTCTTGGCAGCCAAGAGCATACTAATGAGGCCCAACAAAATAGTAATTCAGAGAGCTTTTAAATTAGCATTTTTCTCTGTGCTTGTACCTAAGGGTTGCTAAGCTTCCCTCTGTTTGGTGCTATTGACCTGAATGATGATCTATTGGCATGAGATGTGGTGGATATTGCTGGCAAAACTGAAGAGAGAAGAAATGGGAAAAGTTCTTATTCCCATTTTCTGAAGGAAACTATTTGTGGTGTGTAACAGTGGATACACTGGATAAGTGATCAGAAGACTAACTTGTGTCACTAATCCATTAATGTACCAACTAATAGCTTGAGGAGGTAATACTCCAAGTCACTTAACAACAATTAAATATAGTTTCAGACTTAATTCTGAGCACTCACTCTCCCCTTCCTGATAGGATCCAACACGAGAGTTTATTAGCTGTTGCTAATAGCTTCAGTGTAATCATGTTGCACAATAAGTGATATTTGTCTATATGATTTCTCTTCAAGTGAATTTGTCAGCTCCTACTCTGCATGCAAGGCAGGCTGGATGATGGGAAGCTATTTGTGATAGCTTTTAGGCTGTCCAAAAGATCTAATAAATGAGAAAGTGTTTAACATTTAAACTATCCAGCAAAATAACTGTACTCTAAATCAGTATAAATCTGTTTATACTCTAAGTATAAACAGAGATATTTGAAGGTGACATCTCTCTGAGGAGAATGAAAAGAACGTGCTGAGGTGGATGGAGCTGACAAGCAACCTGTGCTCCCTCACTGTCTATTGGGAAGCTCTCTTCACTACAGCATTTTGTGAAAATTTCTGACATTTTCTTTTCATAAATGACCATGAGTAGCAATGAAGACAACGAGTTGTTTGGGTTGCTTTTACCATCAATCGTATCGTCTGGTTAAGTTTTAATTTACTTTTTATGGGATTAGAGAACTCAAGGCCACAGATATGTTAGCATTTTTGCCAACACACTAAACATGGGCCCAAGCTTTAGACAGAAACAGAAGCTCAGACTTCCAGTATGTGTTAGTCTGTTTTTCAATGTATGTGTTTCCTCGGTTAATTCCAGTGGAACGACAGTCCAAACTGTTTTGTGGAAGGCAGCTATGTTAAAAATCTGACTGTGAAGTACTAACCTGTACTAACTGTGCCTGTTAGGTTTCCTTCTTGTCTGGATAAACAGAACAAAATGATCCCACAGGTAATAGAGGCTCCATTTAGAGACCCACAGGTCTATGGAACCATCCATGCACCTCTCATTTCTCCCCACAGTTCTTCCCCACAAATAAGAAACTGTAAATAAACCTGACTTATTAATGTCTCTGCTGGCATTTTATTGTCAGGACAGATTTTGCTTCCTTTTGTATAGAATTTTTTTGAGGAAAAGTAATTAAAAGGATATTCTAGAAGCATAAAAAACAAAGCAGTTCTTGATACTAGTTATAGGTGAATTAAAAACGTTCACTAGACAAGAGTTTGACCAACTTACCATTCTTCTATGACTTGGATACTCTCCATTTTGGTCGTATGTGTTGGCCTTCCTGCATTGTCCCCTCTATCTTCATTCCTAACAGTGAGGCTGCAATGTAGTACAACACTTTATTTTGTCTAGAGAAAGTTAATTTAAAACAATGACTATAGTAATGCAAACTTTTAAAAGATATAAACCTATGTAAAATGTCATTTTTTCACTCTTGTCCCTAAAATTTTGGAGATAAATTCTGATACTGACTTTTCCCCTTAATTCTGATTAATATTAATGAACCGTTTCTATTAGCATGTCTAACTTTTTACAAGCTTACAGTTTATCCACTGAAAGATGGATACGAACTTAGAGATCACTTTTGGAGTGATTTCACTTAGTAACTTGAGAATATTAGTAACAATAAGGGTAGGGGGGATAAGAACATCTGAACTGGACATTGATGAAGCTTTGGTGCCCCATCAGTTCTGGATGGTTGTTCATTCTTTATGAACATTCCCTTTTTTCTCTCCAGGATACGGTGGCAGTAGATGTCTCAGACACAGAATTCAGCATGTGGCGGGTCCTTATGATTTCCTCCTCTGACCTAACTTCTTTTCATTTCAAAAAGTAGAACTTACTGGCCTCTCAACAGAAAGGCATCCATTACCCTCCTGTTACCACAAGCAAGGAAAAGAAAGACCTCCTTTATGGAAGGATGTTTTTAGGTGGTGGGTTTTCATTTTTTGTTGTTGTTTTGTTTTGGGTTTTGTTTCTTTTTGTTTGTTTGTTTGTTTTTTAGTAACTGGCATTACTTATTTTTCCTTAAATATCTTTTTAATCAGATTTGCTGTAGTGGTAGTGACTTCCTCTGTGTGTGCTCTCTATGAACATTCTGGAACATGGTATTGCCAGCAGAAACACAATTCCTGATAACTACTGAAATAAGGCACATTTTGAATAACATAATTATTCATATAGGAAACCTGGTTCCAATAATTAAGCTCAAGAAGTGGAATGTGGTAAGGACATGGAGATTTCCCTTTACAGGGGTTCTCTATGTATCCAATTGAGAGAAAGCAAGCAACCAAGCAAAAAATCCCCTCTCCCAATCCCAAGAGAGCTCACATTTTGAATACTGAGTGTTCATCATACAACGATGCTCTCAGTCATCCTAAGTGGCAGTACAGAAAAATATGTCGGTAGCATAAAGCTTCTCCCTCCCCACTAGTCTAACTTCTGTTCAGCTGTAAGAAGAAATCCCAGCTCTGAGACATTTTTAGCCCAATTAACCTTTCTCTCTAGCCCCTCTGCATTTATGTTTCTTCAACTTTTTTTCAAGAGTTTGGCAGAGTTAATAGGTGATCTCAAATACTCTTGTGAAAACTGGAAGTTTAAGCTCCCAGGTAGAGCAGAGCACATATTAAGACTTAAACATTACAAAGACGTACACTTGCAAACGAAGCTGTTTGATACTGGTTGCTCCTTCACTTACCTGCCAAGACCTTAGTTCAGGCCCTTGGTCCTGCTTCCCCTGTTACAGCGTAGGAATGCAGCTCCAGTGCTGCTAAGGTGTTAGGGTGTCATCAACTGCTGCAGGAGAAACAACACATCCTGAACTCTGGGGTTGGCAGGTAAAAAGCCTTTCCGACTCCTCTGACCTGTTGCTCATCAGTCTATATAGGGAGCACCCAGGAAAGCCAATGGGAGTTCCGTATACAGGAGGAGGAAAAAAGGGACCATCCACTTTCTGTCCTGTAATCTTTAAGTCCACACATGTAACTGCTAAGGGTCATTTTGCATCTGGCCAGAGCACAAAGCTGGGGTGAGGGAGAAGCAGGGAAGGCACAAAGCTTCTCTCTCTCCTTCCCTCTCTCCCGCCTTTGCAGTCTGTAGGTAAAGCAGCATTTGTCTTCTCTGCTGGGTGCAGAGAACCGACTGTCCTTTGGTTCCATGGAAGAGTAACACCATGGAAGGAGGAAACAGCTTGTGCAGGTTGGGAATGTAACAGGCAGTTCACCTGAGTGTGTCCAAAAAAGAATGAAGCTGTCCGTTTTCTTTCCTCCATCACATGAGCAGCAGCTAAGCTGTACTGAGATAATTTAGTTGTCGGGCAGTAGACATCCAAGGTTTGGATGTAGAGTCTTACTGGAAGTCGAAGGTGACTCATCTGAGAGCAGTTATCTAATTTAATTTGACGTCTGGGATCAAATACTGTTTGCTTTGCTTATGCAAAATCCCTGCTAAACTTAGGAAAACTGACATGGACTGATGAAGGTGGAATACAAGGAGTGGTGAGCAAGAAAGAGAAACAGGAAAACGGACAAGAAAGCCACAATGACTTCACTGCACTTTTTTATCAAAGGAGGAACAGATAGGCCCTATGCATTTTGATTTTCTACAAGACTACATCTCAATAAAAAGATCAGATGCTGGGTCCAGAGTGTAGCGTGCAGTTTTCTGGTATCTCTAGCAGAGGGAGAATGTGAGTGCACACTTGGTCCTAATTCTTTCATCTCACCATTCACAGCTGGAGTTCAATAGCTGAAGTTAGTCAGAGTTGCAAACTAGGGAAGACTGATGAAAGAAGTGTTATACTTGCTTGGAACACTTTCTCAAGTTTGGGTATTGTATTTAAAATTGTGCTAAATTTATAATATGTCTTGGCCTAAATTCTGCATTATGTTTCCTGTGACAAATACTAGCACTACATCTCAACTTCTGTTTATCTACATCTGTCAAGGCTGGAGTTCCATCGGATACATTACTTTTGATATGTTTTTCCTGTGAAAGAAACCATCACTTTTATACAGAAGTACATTCAATTCAGAAATGTTCTGTTTTCACTCACGGAACTCGTTCATGCTCGTTTAGGAAAAAAAAATTAAATATTTACATATTTGTGACTTCAAAGCTATTTTGAATGCAACCTTTAAATAACTCTGATCACAATAACAGATTGCTACCTTTTTACCTCAAGATGACAACACTGCATTGCTATTTGCTAAGTTGCTATCTTTGGTTGAAAATACCCTATCTGTTCACATTTCTGTGTAATTCAAGCAGTCTTCAGCAGCAGATGCACCCTGCATACCTGGAGTTGGTGTCCTTGATACATTACTCCATCATGGAAGCTATCTGATTATGTCAGAAGAATTATGCTGTATAAGTGTAAAACTAATCGGAGTAAAAGTAACAGGATAAAGATTAACAAAATGATCTTACTTAGCTAAGGCTTTAAGAAGAGAAAATTGCTGAAATGCCTTAGTTAAATGAGAGGGAGGTGTTCTAGAGAGACATCTGATGTTAATTAACATATATGGTACCATTAATATTTATTAGTTGGAGTACATCCGGGAGATATCTTTAAAATTTAGAGACGTAAATTACCCATGATAAAAGCACAAAAAACTAATGCTTTAAAAAGAGACAGTTTGAGGTGTCTAAAGGCAGAGTATAAGTGGAAAGCACAAGCACTGGTTTGTTTTCTGTTCCTATAGAAGATTTGTTCTGCCCACTTTTATGTTGATTTTATTGCTCTGGAGAGTATAGCAAAAAGTACTTCAGTAAACCCAAGTGGCCTGAGCTCGATGTACCTTTCAAATATATCTTGGCTTCCTGACTTCTACAAAAACGATAGTTTCTTTAATTCCTGCAACAGTATTATTATAAGCAATTTCTGTTTGGATTGAGTGTATTTCTATTTTGCAACTTCACAGACTTTATAAACAAAAATGTTAATGACTAGGGACTACTTGAAAAAGTATACAAATTGAATTAATTACCTCATATAAGGTTAAACTGGTCCAGGTTCCTAGTTTATATGTTTTTGGAAGAACTACTGGGATTCAGAAAACCAATCTTTATTTATTTAACTACTATTATTCAGCTGTTAATATTCACATTCAGCAATTAAATAATTGTTATATTGAATAATTACTTAGCTAAATCAGTATTGCAGGCCATTGGTGCATGGTAAGGTAAAAAAGACAAGCTAATTGGATAAAATCATCAAGAGAATTGGACTAATTTCTGAGCAAACCTCTCACTGACTCTTCCTCCAGGTGTTTCCAGCCGGTGGTTTTAGCCTTTTTTTGAAGTTGCTTAGCATCCCTACTGCTGCACTTACCTTCTACTGCCATTAAGAAACTGAAAATCATTTAGAGCTTAGATCTGATCTTTCATTCTCTGTGTATCTAGTAAACAAATAGTCTTTGTTTGCTTCTCAAGGGTCAGATTCTTGTGTACAGATAGCCTAAATCTGGTGAATCAGTGAAATTACTGTTACCACTATGGCAAGAAAGATATGTCATTGTGTCAGGTGCCAAGATGAATATTCTGCCCATGCATGGCTAACACCAGTTACTATCCACTCAGGTATTTTCTCAGTTATGTGCATCATATGCAGTATATCATCACCGTATTTTGCAATTCCCTCTTGCATTGAAGACAATGTGATGATTAAA
Source organism: Rhynochetos jubatus (assembly GCA_027574665.1). Lineage (NCBI taxonomy): Eukaryota > Metazoa > Chordata > Aves > Eurypygiformes > Rhynochetidae > Rhynochetos > Rhynochetos jubatus. The sequence continues at coordinate 56,078,512 of CM050650.1, forward strand.
TCCTTTTGCCTTAGTGGTGTTTTTTATGCTGTCATGAAGAAAAGGAGTAGAAATCAAACTGGGACACTGTGAACTAGCTGCTAGGCTATTGTGTTGCCATTCAGGAAATCTTTGCTCAATTCCTACTTCTTGGCTGAAGTTTGTGGATGCTAGGTCCTGCAGGGCAATGATTACATTTTAGGCTGAACCTGTGTATGGCACACAGTAGGGCCGCGAGCACTCTAGCCACCACTGTAACACTAAAATCTTCCTTATTCCAGCCCAAAGGCCACATGAATTCAGTTGCACATACATAATCTAAAGGCAGAACTTGGTTTTCAGATGAAAATTAATATTCAGTCAAGATCCTCTGGACAGCAGATGTTCTGACATGTTCCTTTCACTGATCTACCCTTGGAAAGAGTGTATCTTACTGGCACCACTCTTCACCCTATCCTACTCCTAGGAATTTTTATTATCATTAGAGCAAGAGACAAAATATTTTTAGGTCATAGGACCAAAAGTCAAGAATAATTTTTTTAATGCTTGCGTCTAGCTTCCAGTGCAAGCGAGCTACAGGCAGGACTGCTGTAACTTAAATAATGGTGATTTAGTAGATGTAGATTAAGTGGAGGCTTTCTTAAAAAAACACAGTCCCTCCCCCCAGAAAAACCACAGGAGATCAAGATCTAATTGTGATTTTCAAATTTCACTAGTAGATGATGTAAAATGACCATTCACCTAAAATTTTGACAAGCACAGGTTGAATTTACCAAATAGATTCAGATAGGAAATATTTTTTCAAGGTCATTTGGAGGAGGAAAAGCCCTCCTTTAAATAAGCAGGTTAGTGCAGGATTTGAAACACTCTTCCCATGGGACTGGAGTGGGGTAGATGTCTTTCAAGCAATTCCACCTTGGTGAAAATAATAGAATACCCATTACACAAGGCAGAAACAGGAGACTCAATGGCAAATCACTGTGTAATGAATAGTTTTTAGCATTTTATATAAAATACGATATTTTATACATCATTGAGGGGAGAGCCTGAAAATAAGAATAGTGCAATAATTAGTGCATTTTCCTAAAGTGAGGGGAAGGTGGTTTTGAAAACCCAGAGAAAAAGATGGGCACAATCCCTAGATCTTTCACCAGCTAGGTAAATACTCTTCAATATGAAGTGGTCGTGCCCCTGCCTTTCTCCAAGCTCTTTGATTCCTTTACTTTTATTATAAGTGTCTGGCTTAAAATGTGCTGTTTGAACAGAAGCAGATTTTTCCTGATTTTAATCTGGGTGCAGAAAAGGTGCATGTGAGTATCTTTTTCATTTTTGACTGTGGTTCAGTCTGACCATATTGTTACTGTGGGTCAACAGTCAGCCATTGAAAAATCAATTGTTTGAACAGCTCTGCTCACCAGTTCACTCCTACATGCTGAGGCACACTCTGGTAGGAGTCAGAGATGGATGTGGTCCCTGTATGCTGTATGATAATGCAGCAGACAACTACACTGTCTCTTTAATTTCTTTCATGAAACTGAAGATAAAATTTTTTTCTGGCACCTTGTTTTCCTGGCAGCTGAAATATTTAAGCCTGATGGCAGTGAAAACTAGTCAGAGCTGTGTTTGTTTATGAACAGGGGAGCATGATGATTTTGCTGTACTGTACAAAGCAATAATAATGAAAAATAACTGCAGTACTATCATGATCCATTCATAAAGAACAATACAGCTATGTTAATCTCAAAATCACCGAGAGTCTAGTCAGTAATGCTATCTTCTATCTCCCTTTTAATGGCACAGACATAGGCATCCATGAGAATGAAATATTACATAAACAGTATTATCTAAGGATAACTATTTTTTTTTTTTTTAGGCTCTGCAAAGGGTAAAAACCCCTGCTTTTATCAAAGTTAGGAAAATAATTCACTTTTTGTTACAATCAGTGAATAACATCCAGGATAATTTTCTGAGAAAAACTAGAGTTAGAACCATGATTTTTATGAAGAAGTGGTGCCTTGCACTAGAGATTTTCATAGGCTCAGATAAATTTCCATGATATCCTTCAGGTCCCTAACTATACTAGAGAGAAAGGGGATGTATCAGCCATCAAAGCCACGTGCTGTGGTCTCTTATCTCTGACCTGTGAGAATTTATCTCCTTGTAAGAAGAGCAAGGCAGACAAAAGCACTTGGACTGTTGCTGTAATACCAGTATCTGCCAAGCATAGAAGTGCAGAGCAAAGTTCACTGAAACTAGTGGCACCAAATGAATTCTAGAGCAGAGGCCCCTGGGGTATCTGCAAGGTCAGCATAAGTAATGTGCAATTCAGCCACAAAAAAACATGAAACAGTAAAAATTGCAAACTTGGTATTTCCATTTATCTGAGAGAAACTATGGAGGGGAATGGTCTTCAAGAGCCTTTGGAGTAATTTACTTAAAATTATCAGAATCTGGTCTTAACTCATTTAGCAGAACATGATAATTCTTGTTCCAAAGAAGAAACAGATCCAACAGATGCGAACGATTTTTTTTTTTAAAAATGAATGTCCATCCTAGCTGTTTAATGAGGTAAGATTTACAGATCTTCACTGAATTCAGTAAATAAATGTAGGATGTCAAATTTTATACGGAAAGCAAGTTAGAATTTTAGTGAAAAATAGTTACATTCTTCTCTGAGTAAAAAAATATTTCTCTTGTGCTTAAATCCAAATGATGGAGATTGTGTTTAGTAGACTGACACAGGAAAGCAGTCTGTTGGGGAAAAGCCAACAATTACCATAAGGCTGTAATCAGCCTACTTGGCAGTGTCCACTGAAACTATAAACTCCTTTCAAAAAGTCCAGGTACCTGTGGTGCTATTTTTCTTGAGTGCCAGAGTTACATTTGCCTTAGGTGAAAAGGTGGTGCAAGAGACATGTATAATCCGAATTGTTTTTAAAGGAAGAAAACAAACAAGCATAGAGTCCTGCTTGGACTCAGTTGATTTAGAGTGAAAAAAATATGTTTTTGCAAGGAGAATTTATAAACTTGAGGTCTCATTCTGCAAGCCACACCTCATGTAAGAAAAAAAACCCAAACACATATTTTGTTCTTTAAATAATGTAAGTATTTGCAAGGTTAGCATTCCTGGAGATTTTTATCACAGCTACAAACCCTCCAATATTTCAGATTTTCAGATGGGTGAAGGAATGTGTAGTCATAAGCCCCCCAGCTTACACTGGTCTCATCATTTTGACCTGTAACCATAAAAGCTGCAGTGATAACTCGCCTTTTTTTTTTTTTTTCCTCAAAAAGTAAAATAAGAATGAAACAAATGATAAAAACAGATGCTTTGTCTCTTCCAATGACTAGAAACCATTCAATTTCTTCCTTTCCAATTTTCCTTGGTGGTATTTTTTCCTCTCGATTCAGTGTCCTATGTTGTAGCATGGTGTACTTCAGATTTTTCCCTTTTTTCCAACTCTTTGTTTGAAGAGCATACAGCTGAGAAACAGTCAGTAACAGACGGTTGGGCACTTGTGTGTGCCGTGAATGTGCTTTCAACTGAAAAGCTGAGTGTCTGCTCAGGATCCAGTAATAGTAAATGCAGGCAGACTTCTGGCTCCCATATGCACCTTTCTGCATACCATAAATCCTGTGGGCCAACGGGGAGCTCAAGGTGGAAATTTTCTGGTCTGATTTTTGCTACCCAGGATGGGTGCAAAAGCAGTTTCACAGGCCCTTCCACTGGGGTTTTATAGAGAATGCAGCTGACTGGAACTGTCTTTGTGTTCTGCACAGAACTGACTGTTAAAGATAGATAGTTTACTTCCGTATTAGATTTTGCACAAAATAGTGTCTGTGGGAAAGTTAATAATGAAATTTCTTTTTTTTTTATGGTTTTAAAAATAATTATCATTACATTTTAATATGAAATAATTGGTTTGGTTTAATTAATTGTTAGTAACCATTATTCTAACCAGTCTTTTCTAAGTAGTTCTAGTTAATGTAATCAAATAATAGATTTAAATGAAATATTGTGCTTAACTTTAAAGAGCTTTTCAGAAAAATTACATTGTTTTAGTAGATGTTTTTCCCAGTAAGATTTCTGATTACAGGAGAAGGAATTTTCTATAAGAAAACAGTTCATCAGGAAATCCAGCAGCTATAACTCTTAACTGCATGATACCTGGAGTTGATTAGAACCTCATCTCTTAGAGTTCTGCAAACAGTTGGCAGCCCCACCTTTTACTCAGAATCATGCTTATATTAGGAACTGTGAAGAGCGATGCCTTACAGCATCAAAACCCTAAATCACAGCAAGCCCTGCATTTGTTTTTTGGGTTATTTTGAAGTATTCTTTCTTCCCTAAAATAGCCTTGAGATTTCTAGAAGATTGAAGTTGATGGTATGGCTGTGGAGTGTGTGGACAGAGATGTGGTCAAAACCCCCTGTGCCTACTCACAGGTATCTTGGCCCAGTCACTGCCGTATTTCTAACACCTATGTGGTAGCAGCAGTACAGGGGTGACTGAAGGAATCGCTGACAATTCTCCTGCCTTTGTTCCATAGCGCTGCTCTCGCAATGCTATTTAGACTTTTACATGTGAAGGAATAGCATTTATCCCTGTGAGATACTCGAGAGTTTAGAAGGAAATAAGCTGAAAACCACTAGCATGAACAGGGTCCTACCTTTCTTCCTGGTGAAAACCTGGACTAAGGGCTGTGAGTTCTTTTGTTCAAATGCTTATGATAAGGCCAGCTCATCATTGTTCAGAGCTGTGAACTTCTTGGTGAAAAATAAGAAACTTCTCCATTCATCTGAGAGTGTATGTTTCTGACATACTTTGAAGGTGAGGGAGCGCAGGCTGAATTTCTTACTGCTTTTCTAACTGCAGTGCTTTCTTAATACTGTGCTGGGTTCAGTGTAATTGGTCAAAGTCATTACAGATTCAACTATAAACTATAAAAGAAAAGAAGATTGGTGGAAATTAAGGTTTAAGATATCTGGAGCATCTCAGGCTATTAAGGTCTAGTCAGTTAAGACATTTAGCTCTGTCCTGATAGTCTTACTTATGCTGTGCTACTCCTCAGCTTGAGTAAAAACAGAATTGAACCCAAGTGATCTAGTGCTTAAAAGTATAATCATCTCTTTGTTAATGGGAAGTCCTGGCCAAGATTTTGGAGTTTATGTAAGATCATTATATAAGGTTATTAAATTGCATCCCACATGCCACTCTGAAGGTAGATCATCCTTACTGAAATATGAATGCTAAGCTAAAGTAAGTCATAGAGGGATGTGCTCAGTAAAGCACATACCTAAAAAGGTTTTAGCAAACCTGCAGTGTTCCACACTATTCCTTTTCCTGTATATTTAATGATTTAAAGTGGAATAGACCTAAAATCTAGTAAACTTCCCTGGTCATAACGGACAGTTGGACTTACAGACTCTTTTTAAAGCCATGAGTTATATTGTCCTGCTGTATTTTCCATAAAAGTTGAATTCAGTACACATTTGGCAGACAAGCTTTCAAATTTGTCCAAACTCTGCATTTTCCTTTTGGACCCCATGAAGAATTTGAAAGCAAAGCCTTGTTGAATCAAAAATCCACGTGTCAATACATCTTCTATCATAGATTGATATTTGCAATGTGATCTTTGTTTTATTTTTTACACTGATTCTTGCTTCTTTTAGAAAATGTTCAGAATAAAATTGCTAGTCGAAAAACTAACCTGCTGGGAACCCCCAACAAAAGGGACATTCTCCTAAGATACCCACCAATATATCCAGAAATGTTTTGCAAACATTTAAGGTCTGAGTTTAGTCTTTGCCAAATTGAACACAGAATGACAGAAGCACAGAATCACAGAATGCTTGAGGTTGGAAGGGACAGAGCTATGAAGGTCATCTTGTTCAACTCCCTTGCTCGAGCACAGCCACTACAGCATGCTGCCTAGGATCATGTCCAGATGGGCTTTGAATGCCTCCCAGGATGGAACCTCCACAAACCCTTTGGGCAACCTGTCCCAGTGGTCCGTCACCCTCAGAGTGAAAAAGCATTTCCTGATGGTCAGAGGGACCCTCCTGTGTTTCAGTTTGTGCCCATTGTCCCTGGTCCCGACACTGGGCACCACTGAAAAGAGCTTGGCTCTGTTCTCTTTGCACTGTCTTTTCAGGTATTTAAGATAAGATCCTCCTGAGCCTTCTCTTCTCCTGGAGGAACAGTCCCAACTCTTTAAGCCTTTCCTTATAGAAGAGATGCCCTTGTTCCCTAATAATTTTAGTGGCCCTTTGCTGGACTTTCTCCAGTACATCCAGGTCTCTTGCAACGAAGAATACTGGACACAGTACTCCAGGTGTGGACACCAGTGCCACAACCAACACATTTACTACAATCATATTTAAAGAAAGACTGTGCTTGAAGAATATTTTGGGGGACTACTTAAAAAAATGCAGTGATATTTACACTTGACTTCAGGGTGAAGGAGGGAAATGCTTTCAAGGTCAATGCAGGCTAAAAGGTATGTGAAAAGAGACTGGTCCCTTTAATGGACAGCCTTGCTGAACTTGCTTTCCTCCTCTGTTGTTGTGTGACTGATTTAAACTACCTAGCTACAGATACTGCAGCTCAGCAGGTATCCAAAGGCAGATGGAAACTACCAGTGTGCACTGTACTTGAACTTGTGAAATGAAGGACAGTATCTCCCTCAAACTTAGACTAGCACAGAGCAAAAATTTTAATTGTGCAAGAGGGGAAAGAACTAGGGACTTAAAGCAATCTGACTCTCCTAAACTCTCCTTTTTCTCAGATGTATTTTGTTCTTCTGAAAACCTGTAAGAAAACATGCTTTCTGTTGGATTTCGCTTTAAAGAGATCATATTACTTTTACATAATGATAGCCACACCAGAAGCTGTTACCTCTTTTGGAAACTTTTAGTCTTTTCTAGGATAGATTTTTGAGATTTTTGTTCTCAGATGTGGAATGTAATTTCTGTATAGATAAGAAATCCATGCCTTGCTCAAGTTTGCTTTCCAGTGATTGCTAATGGAGTTACTCTAGCTTTGTTTCATTACTGAAAAGCTGGTTTCTGCTTTAGGCAAGATTCAATGCAAGAGTGTATTTCTCTTGTCAGGTCACCCAACAGATCACTAGCCTGGCTGTCAACTTTATTCCTTCCTTCAGAATAATATTACCATTCATATTCCATCTTGTGGAATGGATATGTCTAATTACTAGACAATCGCAGTGTCCTTACTCCTGGCTACAGCCATTTTTCAAGCAATTCCTTCATATGTTTGAGACAATTAAAAGTGGCAGTTGTCAAGTTTTCAAAGAAATATAAATTGTATTCTTTGAAAGGGTAACTGGGTGAACAAAAGCCCTCCAATCCACTAGCAAGCAAGCCAAATGGTCTCAGTTAATTCTGATAAATGGGCCCAGTCTCAGTTTCTGTAGTGACTTTTTTATTATTCTTGGTTTGCAGAGACGAAAATGGCAGCAACAGTAAAGAATTGAGCCTGATTAGGGTCACTCCTTTGATTCCAGAGATTTAGTTGCAATTTCCAAATGGGAAGAGATGCCTGTGAACATTTATACTAATTTCACATTTTTTGGTTTTCATAAGGTTTTGTAAAATCCTTCAATTAAAGAGGTCTTTAAGTATTTGTAAAGTATAATTCCTACCATGATGTTTATGAACACTGTATTTTATGAAATTAGCCTGGCCCAAACTAGTTTATGCTTATCCACGTTACAATCAAATAAGATGGGGGATCTTCCACTTAGCATCTGTCCAACTAACAAACAGGATTGAGAACTGCCACGCCAGTCTGTGTATATTACAAGCATCTGTTTTGACGGATGTTAACTACTGGTTTCCAGATTTTCTGTTAGACAAGGCCCTGAGCTGGGACGCACTTTCAACATGGGTGTCAACAGGAACTGAAGATATCCGTTGCTCTATAGTGGGTGCTCAGCATCTGGTGGTATCAGGCCCTCAGTCAGCTACTTCAGAAGAGCCAGAATTGCCAACCAGACAAATATATGCGCTACAGAATTATTAAGGGTGACTAGACAAGATCTGCATCCCCTTTGCCTTTCTGCCTCACATAATGAATGTCTGACCCACTTTTCTAGTGAGAGGATCTCCATCTTATAAGTGTTATCTACTAGGAGTGCAGACTCATTTCCATGATACATTTTCTCATTTTTTTCTCTTAAAATCACTAGACATTTATTCCTGTTTTAACTGACATTTTAAACCGATTTGTAATGATACATGGTTAAAAAATAAACCTTTATTAAGAAGGAAGTTTTGCTGCTAACAGATTTAAGTAGCCTAAATTTTTCCCTTTTGGTTTGGAACTACAGACTGCATTTATTCTTGCAGATAAAATGGGCTGGGAGAGTTCTTCGGCCCTGAGGCCACCAGGCACCACATAGCCCTGGTGCACAAAGCCTACACCCAAAACAGGGTTTCTGAACTTGCAGCAGGGCGTTGCCTGAGTCTGCACTTTGGCACTGGCCAAAACTCTGCCAGGGGGTTAACACTTGCTATCAATTTAACTGATTGCTTGAGCCCATATTAGCCCCTGGCCTTGCTTAGTTTAATAGTATAGACACAGCCAGTGTGTTTAATTTGGATAAGATTTTGTTATTGCTGGTTTTGTACATTAAATATTTCGTTTTTTGTTATACTCGATGATGAATAAAGTTTGAAGGATTTGCAAGGTCATCTTGGCATCATTAAAATGACACCACCTATCAACATGCCTGACCAGCTTATATCTTGATCTCAGACCCATTCTGACCTTTCACACAATTTTCCATTTCTGTGGTTTTCCACAGATGCCTGAGTTAATGCATCTTCGTGTAAATACATAATTGTCAGATTTGCAATAAGAAAAGAAAAACGGCCCCAAAACCTACTGGGGGAGATTTCGAAGGTTGCAGACTCAAACAGCTGAAAATCACAGTGTAAACTGGACTCAGGCACCCTCAGTACTCTTGCTTTTTTCTTTTAGCTTTTTTTCCACAACAACAGTCAAGCTGTGCGCTGGTGACAGAAAATCTGCCATGACATTACGAATCTTCCTTCCGCCACTGTTGTGCAGACACCAAGCTGAATAGCATTTTGGCATAGGCAGGTGGGAATCAGGCATGAGTGGTGCGGGAGAGCCAAGATGCTGATGCTCTGAAGCAATCTCTCTCTTAAACAGCCTCTGAGGAGACATCAAGCTGCTTTACCCTGGTGGAGGTGATTCTCCCATTGCTTTCTTTCCCTCCAGCTTCCTCAAGAGCAGCTGTCCCTGAATACACCCTTGTGTGCCGCACCAGGGCAGAATCACGATCATTTTCTAAAGTTAACTAGATTCAGTCTGCTATCTCCTTCTAAGGAGCTACTGTCAGCATCTTATGCGCAGCTGAATTAGAATGAGCCTTGTGTAATCCCAAATCCCCTCTGAGAGTGTATTTATTCTTCAATTTAGGAGGATTGCAATTCTGACTTTTTTTTTGCATTCCAATTTTCTTTACAGAATTGTTCGCTTGAAATAGGACTATTTTATACAGTTAGACTGATAAGCACTTCTTATCTTAACGTTACTACACTCATAGGAATCTATGCATTTGGTTGGTGAAGCTTCAGAAACATTTATTAAAAATTTGCTAATATATTAGGTTTATGTTCTACCCATTCTCTAACCTGCTTGTGTTATCACAGATGGGTAAAAATGTCAGTAAATACATGAGCCTCCATCTGTTCCTCAAAATGAAATGAACTTTCAGAGTTTAAAATATTAAGAATAAAATCCTGATACTAGGAAAGCTTGGCCCAGAGAGCCCGGGGCTGATTTTGATATTAATGAGGATTCTACCACTGGCTTGTGATCAAAGTTAACAGACTGGCTGCATAAGAAGCTATTGCTCTACTCTTCGCATTAGACTTGTGTTTTATTGTGGGGAGGAACAAGTTTACCTCATACCTTTGAAAACAGAAAAATGTATCAGTTTAAATGGAGTTAGACTCAGTTTACAGTGTTAAAAGTTTTTTCAAACCAGAGTGCTTGGTTGAAAATTAATTTAAAATTATTTATATATGCTGAGCATCTGTATAGTGTATTGTGTATCTTTGTGCTTCCACCATGATTTTGTGGTAGGCCATCAGCGCCTGAGCGACTACCCCTTTGAAGACACTTGCCAAAATAAATGCAGTGTGTAGCTTACAGCTCTCTTCCAGAGAGTTGCATGATTCTGATCTACTTTGCATGCCCCAAACCCGTTGCTGCTGTGGGAGCTGATGGCTCACAGTTCCTGCCCCTGCTCCAAGGCTAGGCAAGACCTTGTGCTTCTCCAGGGTTTTGAGGTAGGCGGCAGGGGGCTGAGAAGAAAGGAGAAAGATGAAAGGCAGTGGAAGAGCTTGGAAATAGGGATTTCTGAGCTGCTTTTTGTATGAGGGGAGATGAGATCTATTTGATTGATTTAGAACAGGGCTCCCCAGTGACCAAGACAGGCTCTCGCAAGAATTAACAGGTTAATTTTCAGCTTCCTTTTGCTGTTTTTACATTAGATTTTGCTTTTTGTAAATTTTATCTATATAGTCCTTTTGGTTTGCTGGCAACATTTTGATTTCCTGCATTCACATCTTACTCTTCAGAAGAAGATGCAGGAAAAATTATGGAGAAGTAGCTTGCTGCAGTTATATGAGTCCTCATCTAGCATACCTTTGCACTTTGCAGCATCATTTATGTAGAAGAAATGTGCTCCCCTCTTTAGAACAGTAGCATTTCACATCTGCTTCACAGAGAGATGCAGGAAGTGGACTAAGCTGCCTTTACTCTGGAGCTCTGGGATAAGCCGTGTCTTGAATCACATCTGAGGTATATTTGTGTTCTGGCTCAAGGAGAGAGCAGACTTACTTCCAGGAATTATTAAGCTAACACCGACAAGCTTGCCCAGCATCACAGAAGGGCACAAGACCAGAGGTTGGCAAGTCAGGCTGCGATGCCTCTGGAGAGTTGCGTACACAAGCACGCACCGAGTCACCTGTCCTCAGCCTGCCCTGGGGACCAAAACACCGGTAGAGCTCCAGCAACATCACTTGCCCCGTCTGATTTATAAAGCAGAGCAAGCCTATCAAATATCATACCCATTAGGAAGACATGCTTCTCCCCTGTGATATTTTTAACTTTAGAGTTCATCCCTTTCTTTTGCTGTATAGGGAAAAGAAATGCTTTACTTGAGTATTATTTAATAACTACTGTTAACATAACTTACAAAAGTATGAAAAAAATACTTGACAAGCTTCTTATTTTTAGAGTGTCTTCTGCTTGTTTTTCCAAATGCTGAGAATTTAAATTTCTTATTTTAAGTAGCTCAGGGAACTTTGAGAGGCCCATTTTTGAAGGACTAAGTATTTAAATCCTTACCCCACACTCACCCCACAGTGCATTCCAGAGGCAAGAGGAATGTCTGCTGAGCAGCTTTCTCTCATGGCCTCAGCACTGAGGATATGTAAACTTAAAGACAAGGTGATTTAAGACAGATTTTCTAGAATATCACATTTGGTAGCTTGTGTGACAGGATATATAATGGATTTTATCCAGCTTTAAATTCTACCTGTCAGAAGAACTGGTGCTCCTTTCCTAAAAAAGCACGAGTGCTGCCCACTGCACTGTGATTGTACAGATGATACTGTCCCATAGATGCACAAAGCATGAGTTTCCGTGCTAGCCATGCCTACTATCCCTCAGAATAAATTATTCTCCAGGAAAGAGAGGGAGTATTTTCATCTTTGACCTCTGCAACAGAAAGAGATAAAGACATAAGGAAGGCCTGTGATGTTTTACAGTATAAAAAGGCTTAGAATGGAACATCTTTTCCCATTAAATATTTTTAAAACTATCACCTTCTATTTCAGTAAAATAGAATACAGTAGCCTCCACTTATGTATTCTGCACTAGGTTACAATGATTCCCGATGCACTTTTCTCAGGTAGGATGTTTTGAAAAGGTAAAATGCAGAGAGTTGTGTATATCTGTTTTCAATGTGTTGTCCCATGTGTTAAGGGAGGAAAAGAAGAATTAAAAAAAATAGGTTGGTAAAAAAAAAAATTGAAAGCCAAAACTATTTTTCAAAACAAGTATTTTTGTTTCAAAGATAAAGATTTTGTTTTCTTGATGAAAGCTTTAACAAAAGCCTGGAGCCTAGGTGACTGTTTTTGTACCAGCCCATCTCTAGTCTACTCCTAGTATGCAGACAGCCATAGGAAGCAGAATTTGCACTTTGTTTTCCACATATTTCAGAACATGTGGCTATAATTTATTGCATTGAATTGTTTTTTGTTTCCATCCTTTCTTTGCTTCTCTCTCCCCCAAACTTTCTACGATAGTTAAATAAGATAAAGCAGTCATGACTATGACCCCCCAGGATTATCTTGTGTAGAGTCATGCAAAGCTTAGACATATTTTTTTGATGGCAAACTAATACTGAATATCCCAGGAAAAAGAAATTACTCATCTCAAGGTACTAGAGGGCTGGGAAATGGAAAAAAAAATTGTTTTCTTTCTTTTTTTTTTTTCTTCATTTAGAATACCAGGCACACTCTGTTAGGAGGAGGAAAATGAACCCCATGGAGAAAAATTCTTAATATAATTTAAAATCGTCCATAGAACTGTATCTGTCATCTCATATTCATGGCACAAGTGACAGATATATTTTCTTCTAGGCCCAAATTAACTGCTAAATCCATGCAAGGAAAATGTTCCCTTTAATACAGAAAAATATTTGCGTAACAAGGTCATCAGGAAGACGTTTCAGACGTAACTCACAGCAGTCACAGGCGACTTATAAGAACTGGAGGAGAGAGGTTCCTTGCCAAGAGCAACTCTTGTTTACTGCCAAACTGGCAAATGCCCTATCTTCCTCAGCATCTCTTGGTTGTGGGAAAGTAGTCATGGAAGGGTCATAAGAAATGAAATAGCAGGAATAGCTTTGTACAGGGCACAGCTTGGAGCTGCTGGACACGTGAGTCCCTTTCCCTCTCCTGCAAGAGTCTTCAGTGGTCATTTTAATGGTTCCCTTTAAGGTAAAGGCCTTCCAGCTTGCATGTTTGAACTGAGCTACAGAAGCAAGTGAAGGTGTGTGATCACCTTCACTTATCCCCTGGAAGCCTTTTCATGCTCCCCAGACTCCCATACTGCTAAGGTCTCTTGCAGGACAGATGTTAGATGCCTTCCAAGCCTGCCGTGTAGTAAAATGAAAGGGATTATCGGGTATCAGAGTGTGTCACAGCTTTAAAATTCACTGAGCACCTCATGAAAGGAAGAGAGGATAAAAAGCTATGATTCCTACTCTGGGTGCGAGACAAAAGAGGAAACAAAATAAAATTGGCAGACTAGCCATCCTGCCTGTGCTAGTGTCTTGAGAGTTTCCTAGAAGAATGTGAGTTACAGGCAATTGCAAGAGAATGACTGGCTTTGTGTCTGCTCAAGAAGACAGAGTAACAGATTGCTAAATAAGGTTGGGCAGATGAAATAACAGGTTTCTACCTCTACCTTGCCAAGCTGATCTCAAGACTGTAAAGCCACAGCACGAAATACTAAATGTACAACTCTCTGGAGAACCCGTAATTAAGGAAATTATGAACTGTCATCCTAGGAGTCTTACTGCAAATTTTGCAACTCTCAGGCTACCTGAGTCATTGAAACTAAAGCTAATAAGGAAACCCTTTCTTCTGTCCTCTATGAGAATGGTGTTTTGCGGAAGTTTAAGACACAGGGTGAGATTCAGTCCAGCACCTTAGACACCTGGCTGGTACTTATCTGTTAGATGCTTTAGTGGGGCGGACTTCCTGAAGTAAGCACCTAAAGTCCACATCTGGTCAGTGGAGGGAGTAAGGTGCTATAGAAGATCTCGAGAGGTATAAATCATATCTGCATATCATATCTGCATCTGAGGTAAGTGGCCAAGCTTTTCCTATTGGGAACTTCAGAAGCATTTTATTTTCTCCACTTCACTACTGATGCTCAGGCACCAGTTCAGGGTTTAAGGTAGTTGTGCAACATCCTGACCATACGTGTTACAATAAAATGGCCAAGCTAAGAAGCCTGTTTATCTTCATTTTTTCCAATCTGAGCAAACCTTGTTAATCAGCTTTCTCCTTGTAAACTGATCAATTTACTGTCCTGACAATTATCAGTGCCGATAGATGGACCAGGTCTGACTGGGATGGAGTTCATTTTCTTCACAGCAGTCCATATGGCGCTGTGTTTTGGATTTGTGACCAAAACAGTGTTCATAACACATCAATGTTTTAGCTGTTGCTCAACAGTGCTTGCACAGTGTCAAGGATTTCTCTGTTTCTCACACTGCCACTTCAGCGAGCAGGATGTGGGTGCAGAAGAAGTTGGGAGGGGACACAGCTGGGACAGCTGACCAACTGATCAAGGGGATAGTCCACATCAAATGACATCATGCTCAGCAATAAAATCTGGGGAAGAAGGAGGAAGGAGGGAGGTTCAGAGTTGTAGTGTCTGTCTTCCCAAGTAACTGTTATGTGTGATGAAGCCCTGCTTTCCTGGGGATGGCTGAACACCTGCCTACCAATGGGAAGAGGTGAATGAATTCCTTGTTTAGCTTTACTTGTGCACACAGTACTTTACCTATTAACCTGTCTTTATCTCAAGCCACGAGGTTTGTCACTTTCACCCTTCTGATTCTCCTCCTCATCCTTCTGGGCAGGAGTAAGCAAGTGGCTGCGTGGGGCTGAGCTGCCTACCAGGGTTATCCCACAACAATGGAGAAGTACTCCAAATATTTGTTACCTTTAAGAAGAAATTAGTAGAGGGGGAAAAAAAGTTTGTAATAAGATATACTGAATAATCTTTTGATCTAACTTTTTGCTGTTAACAAGTATCTGTTAGACAAGGTACTATTTTCCCAAACAAAGGTGTGAATATTTGCCTATGCTGTTGTGCAAACAGAAAACTTAATGCCTATTCTGATTTTAACACAGGGTGGAACAGAAGAAAACAAACATCACATGATTCACGAAAGATATTTTTAGAATTCTAATGATTTGTTTGGGTATTTGAACTATTGAGCTAACTCTTCAAACAGATAAAATTGAAAGCCTCTTACTAAAAGCTGCACATACACACATATTTCTATGAATGGTGAGGCAGTTAAGGCACTAAGAAATCAGTGTTTTACACTGTCCTCAGTCACACAGGCTGGTGGAAAAACAGAAGAAAATCTCCCACTGCTGATATGGACAGTTAAAGCACTGTCATCACAATCCAGCAACATTTTGAGATAGGTGTCTCTTGAGAAATTCATGTTACTCAAATACAAAGATCTGTGGAACTAGGGAAAGCATGTAATTACATTAGGTCTAGAGATTAGGCTTTCCTATTACAGAGAACTACCCTGTAGAATTACCTACCTAGAATCCCTTATGTAATTGACTAGTAAAATTTGTTGATTTTTTTTATTTATGATTTTTGTAGGTTTTTAGGATACAAAACTGGCAAGAACAGTAATCCGTACTCTACCTGAACAGTTCAAATTTACCAAACAAATTTGGCACCAAAACCAATTACTTCATTTTAAGTGAGATTCTGAAATATTTCATATTGCCTTTTTCAAAGTTTTGTCCCATCTCTCCTCTAATAGACTTTCCACTACAGAATCATAGAAGATAGAGCTGGAAAAGACTTATTACATCATCTGTTCTACCTTTTTGATTTTAGAAAATGCAAGTGATGTCACTGTCCCCTTTGACTCACTCTTCGACTTAATCCTGAAAACTAGCTTAAATTGACAGGATTTCTCCATGCTCAGTCTAATCTACTTTACCAAAAAAACCTCCTCAACTCCAAAAAAACCCCGAAAGACAGGATGTTAACAGCAAAAACAATTACTAAAGCAGCTGAAGGGACATCCTACATTTTAAAGCAATAATTGCTCTAATATAGATTTAATATGCATAACCTCTTCAAATATATAATGGTATTGCATTCTAAGGAGTGGAGGCACTCCAAGGGTCACAAAGCTCATGAAAGCTTCAAAAAAGACTATGGTTGTCAAATAAAGCTTCTTGAGCTATAACATGCTTAAAAAATAAAATCAATTGTCTTTAAGTTTTAGAAACTAGACTGACACTTTTATGGCCATTTATGCTCCAGTATGCAAGGCAAAAGCCATCCCTAGCTGTACATGCACAATGGGCTTTGTTTCCATTCAGTAAAGAGATGTTGTAGTCATAGTGGATAATTTTATGAAAGCATTATCTCAGGGGTTGTTAAAAAGCAAGCAGAGTGCTAAGGAATTAATAATAAAAAAATCAAGACCTAACACAAAACATGGTGCAACCATCTACTGCAACAGATTTAGTCACACACCTCAGACAGGAGATAGCAGCCTAGGAGAGGTACATAGAGAGACACAAAGTAGGTGAACGGATAGAAGAGAGATAAGGATAAACCACGGTCTGGGTCAGTTTATCACTGAGAGGAAAATAGAGAAGACTAGGGAGGAAAAGACAGCCAAAGGGGCGTATGAGAGCACTCTGTAAAATTGTGATCATCCTGGGAACAATTATTTACTGTTCTTCAAAATCATAAGAAGAATGAGGCATCAAATGAAATTAACACCTAGTAGGTTAAAACAAATAAAAGGGAGTAATAGGTCATAGAGTGCACAGGTTTTTTTTTAGAATTTATTACTACAGGAAACTCTGGATGCCAAAAATTTAGATGAGTTCAGGAAGTCGCTTCAGAAAATGGTCTGACACATTCCATCAAGGGCTATAAAACACACTGAAATAACCTCTGGGACAGGAAGTCCCTAAATTGCAGATTGCCAAAGTTGTGCAGTTTTGCTGTGGGTAGGCTCAGGTGTTGCGTGTCCACCTGTTTTACCCTTTCCTTGTGGCATCCACTACAGGTCCCACCCTGAAACAGGACCCTGAGCTAAATGAACCTGTGGTCTGTAACAGTATAGCTAATCTTACATGGTGCCCTTGTCACGAAGCACAGACAACAGGGGCAAATCATCTTTTCTTTTCTTCCCATTTATTACACTACCACCTCTTTGCCTGATGGATTGAACACATCGCAAAGTAACTTTATAAAAGCATGAGTTCCTGCTCATCCTTGCTGCAAATATCCTCTGCCTCCAGTTGAAATTTGAATTAACAACCAAGGCAGGTCCACTGTGGTACTGCCTCCAGGATGTGGCATCGTGAAAGAAGCTGCCTCGTTCTATGCCTTGTGCATACATGCTGGTATCTATTTTAAAATATATTGGGAGCATATAGCCTCAGATTCTAGAGTGGGGGCAGATGGCTGATTCAAATGACAGTAACACAGATACACAGAGGAATGGTCACTCACAAAAGACTGAACTGTGTATATAACAGGACGCACAGGCTCTGAACAATACTGAAAGTCAATTACTTTATATTTCAACACTAACTGTGTTCATGAAAATAAGAAATGAACACCTGATGCATGTCAAGACACTCAGAATTTAAAGCCATTTCTGAAACTGGCTTTAATGCTTTGACATTCCAACTGAACTCTTTGTCTAGGAAAAGACAAGCAGCCACAATTTTTGAACCTTTTTTACACTAAAATTAAGACATACCATTTAAAAGATAAAGTGGAATTTAAGGCTTGTGTTTTCAGATTTACAGAATATAGATTATTCAACAACAGGTCACTATATATTCACATTTATGACCATCTCCCTTTTACCCTTCTGAATTCAGAGAACTGCAATATCAAAAGTACAAGCAGAAAAAAAAATATTTTGAATGCAAATTATTAAATGTTCAGAATCAAGACTCTCATTCACACATACTGCTTCACAACTGAAATTTCCTCATTTAGTTATGGTTTAAGTTGGGTAAATATAGCTTGAATTTACTATTCTCTCCTCTTCCCCCTCACAGGATATCCAACCAACTCAGGGAATTGTTTAACCAAATTTTTAAGTGAAATGTTAAACTGTGCCTCTCGGCAGCAATCCTCTCCCAGAAGTATGCATGTTCCCAGTGCTTGGCACCTTCCATTCTCATCGTTTACCTGTGGTGGATATGAAACCAAATATACTACAGGACATACCATGAACAGCTGCAGCAACAGCACCAACAAAAGCAACATGTGTTGTTGGGCCTTTGGCTTCCTGGTGCTTGAGACACAGCTGATGTTCCTTCATTTTGTGACTGCTGCCTCTTTCTCATTTCAGCTACTTCAGTGCCCAAGTGGCTACAAGAACACAGACATAAGAGATGTACAGAATTACTACAGATCGTCATGAAGTACATTCACATTTCTACAGCAATCTCTGACTCTACTGATTCTCACAGCTTGTGGCAACAAAAGCACGTGGCCACCAACTGTGCTGTCCAAGCAATACTTCTATTGTGTTAAAAGCAGTTTCCAGAAGACCACATTTTAGTGACATGCTTACGCTACTGTGCTGTTGAATCACGTCTATTCTTAATGCTTTGGCTGGACTCAAAGGACTGTTTATTACCCTTCTGAACAGCAAGCTACACGGCTTGTGTAGCACTTGGTAGAGACTGAGTTGTTCCTTACCATATGACTATCACAGCTCTTTCCATTGTACTAAAAAAACAGCGGGATGGTTATTCGCTTTAAACATGAGCTGGAAACTGATCTTTTTTGCTTTTTGACTTCTCTGGTCAATGCCGGACTCATGAAATTGATATAGGTGATAATATATCACAGGCACAAATAGCCATCTGTTACAAGCCAAGACTATTATAAGTGCCATAACTAGGAGGTTGGCTACTTATGAGTTATTCTCTATAAATAAAATGATTAATAAATATGTATTTCCAAAATACTTTTCCAACCGTGGGACTATTTTCTGGTGACAGCAGATTTTCTCTTGTTCATTGCCAGTCTTTCCTAGGTTTTATTAGGCCAAGATATTTTTCTTTCCAGTGACTTGCAACATGCAGCTGGAAGTAATATTCCATGCATTACTTAGTTTTCAAAATAAGTTAAAACATTTATTGCTAAGTTATGTTACTTAGGAAGGTTTAGATGCCAGGATCCTTCTAAGTTCACATCTTTGTACCACAACTGCAAGTTTCTCAGAGTAACGGCTATTACAAGCATATACAAATTTGAATAAATATAGTAATTTTTCCTCTAAAAAAGTACAAACAGAATGCTGTGGAGCCCAGTTTAAAACAGAAGCAGATAGAAGGTGGCCTGGTGTGAGCAGAATACACTGTGCTCCGCACCCCCAGGGCATCCTGCTGCAGCCAGGCAGGCTGTGGTTTGCCACCTGGATGCATCATGCACAGACAACCGAGAGATGTGCTACTCTGACTACATGCATTCAAGCAGCAGCTGTCAGAGTTTGCGTTAACATGGTTGCTAAAACTCCTGAAGTTCTTCTGTAATAGTGTCCTTATAGACAGTTTACACACAACAACCCGTTGCAAGGATACTAAGCTTCAGAACTCAAACTCATGCTGCAAAACACAAGGTTTGTGATTATTTCAGCTTATTGCATGGCTAACTTTTCCATGTACTCTGTCACTGAGTAGAATCAAGTAATTTCTGAAGTGTTTGGTCAAATTAAAACAATGAAGAGCCATTTATGCACCTGTGGTGAGGGCACATGCTTATGCTATTGATATTACTTTTTACGGTTTATAGTTGCTGAACTCTTGAAGATTAAAAGGGCACACTAAAAACACACACCATTTTTTAATTAAATGTAAACAGGTGTTGTTAACAAGGGATACTTTGACATAATTGAAAAACTGCCCATATTTTTACAATAGATAGGAAGGAAAGGAAAAGGGCTGCAGCACAGTATGTGGTTCAGACAGTGTGTGACAGCACGGAGTCACTGTCTCCAAATTACAGTGCTGAAATCTGCTGACTGTGCATGATGCAGTTAAATTATTTCATAGATAGCTGTGTCATGCTGTGAATGGTACTCACTTCAGCAAGTGTGATGACTACGGTTAAAGGAATTAAACTAAAATATTTTCACAGGGAACATTTGTTTTTTGTAAGTAAGATAGAAATTCTAGAAACATCTGTATAAGACCACAAAATTTATTAGTTTCAGAAACCAGTGAAATTACCCATATCTAGGTATTTGGAGCGCTGTAATCTTGGAATGAAAACATCCCATGCTTCCCACCTGTGTATCTGAAGTCACGCAATTCTTACACAATTTCAGCATATAAAATGTACTGTAACTAGAATCTGTTGCACTGTAAATAGAAGGGGGCAGGATGATTATCCATTCAGATACTAAGATGACAGATGGTGACTTTGCTGTAGTGTCACAATAACTTCAGCACACCACAAGCTGCTGCTGTCACTGAAATGAATGTCTCTCTCCCTTTTCTCCTGCACAGCTCACAGCCATTCATTCCCTCACCTGAGCTGTCCCCTTCTCTGCTGGCAGCAGCATTTCTGCAGGTGCTTTGTGAATTGGATACAAGAGTAGGCACGATTTAAAGGTAATCCAGAGGGGAAAGAAAAAAACTGAAATTGGTTTTAACTTGGTTAAAGTCCCAGCCTTGTTCACCTTGGGAAGGTGTGAGCACTTGGGCCAGAGCAAGGCTGTATTTTTTAAAAAAACAAACCAACCCAAAAAACACCAAAATACCACCATCCCCCCCAGATCCCATGTACTTATATCCAGGGATAGTTTGCATTCTATCCCTAATACAGTATGTTTGGCTACTTGAGGATAAAACATTAATTACAATGCTAGGAAAGTGCCACAAGGGAACATATTTTGAAATGGGTTGATAACATGGATACTGTGTAGTGGGATTATCCTTAGTTTCCAAATATAACGAGCCAAGATCTTAGTGGCGCAGTGGGACAGAATTGTATTTAATCCATTTAAGATTTTGTCCTTTCCACAGCTGATGTTGGTGTTCACTCTGAACCTTGCTGTATGTGACAATGCAAACTGTTATTTAGCTTGGCGTGACTGGCACACTGATCAAGAGCAGCGCGAGGCTGAGCATCCAAGCAATGGGACAGCGTTCTCAATGCGCACAGGAACGATGTTCACTTGTTTGGCTTAACCACTGGGCGAAGTCAAAGTCAAGACCTTTTCTTCTGCTTGTGTTACATTCTCTTCGACAGCTTCTAAACTGAAGTCCAGGAAATATGAAAAATCCACCCCGTGATACAAAACAATAATATGTTTACTGAGAATGAATTAGTTTAATGCTGATTTTGGTTGTATTACATGTTTCATGTTGTATTTGCAAATACCAGATGTCACCTACGCAAAACTGTAATTGATTCCATTAGATTATTTAGGATGCGGAAGCAGGAATATCTTAATTCTTGGCTATATTTAGAGACTGAACTGTAGACAGAGGGTCTATATTTGGTGCCTTGGTCTGAGGCACAAAAAAGAAATTTAGAATCTTTAATTCACCAAGTCAGTCTGATGAGATAAATTATTTTTCTGTAATTAAGTGTGAAAGTTAGTACATAACTGTGAAGGAGCAGAATATTGTGAACTGATACTGAGCAGACCTTCCAGGATAGTGGTACAAATTGAACATCCTGTCTCCAACATCTCTGTTTGCCTTTTAGCTTTTTCAACATTTTCATTGTTCCTGAGACCCTCTAGCTTGGCAAAAACACTGGGTGGTGAAGGTGAGCCTTTGTCCAATTAAGTATGTTTTCTCCTTCGTTCTCTGTATGATCTTTCAGCCCATCACAGCACAGGCATAAGTTTCTTTGGCCAGTTTTGCATCCGGTTCTTTGCCTCCATTTGGTGGCCTGGTTTACTAACAGCGTAATGATTTCCATTTGTGCGGATAGGAAATAGGAAGAGTATTATAGTTTGCTTGACTGACTCATTCTCTTGGGGGTGGGTAGGTATTATGGCCCTCTGAGCAATCCCATAATCACGAAGGATTTCATTTTGCAGAACATCTGCTGTCCCTACTCTGCAGCTGAGGAAAGGAACCCAAGGGTACAGCAACTGTTTATTATACAAGTTACAAGACAGGTAGTTCATATAAACTGCAGAGGAAGAAAATCTGTGCAACCCTGTGTGTATCTTCAATCTTGTAGTGCTAGAGGAATATAAAAATGAAAAAAACCTTAGAAACGTGGAGTAAGGTTTCCTGTCAGTTTTGGAACCGATGGCAAAAGTATCTATTTCTTTGTTTAGACAGTGTAATTACCACTTATTCCACTGGGCACGGAGGGGTAATTATTACAGCAATCCCCTTGTGCACCCACCAGTGTCTTGGGAAGAGAGCTTAAAAAGGAATAACCGATGGAAGAATCATTTAGTTTATTACATTTATAGCTGGGCAGCCCTACTGAATACCTACTACAGGCATTTTAAATTCCACAGACTGCCTGTAGAAGATGAAAAGAAGGTAATTTCTGAACAGTTGCACCTCCTTGACTCTCCACCTCCTACAGGACTTGTGCCAAGGTTTTAGAGTGTTTTTCCCAGAAATTCCCAAGGTGTTGGACATGGCACAACACACAGGCTGCATCATTTCAGTGGCTCTATTGATGGCTATCCTGTGATGAAGCAAGAGCAAGATTTCCCCCCTTCCCGCCCCCCCAGCCTAAAAAGCCTGTTGTTATGTCTCTGCAAATAATCTGAACTTTTGGCACTGCCCCATCCAGCCCCCTCTGCTCATTTTGGAGCTTCCTCTTGCACACGACCCTCCTTTAAGCATTTCTGTCACCCTCTTGAGATTGAGAGGGAATTCTCCAGAGAAGCTCATACGCTAGGAAGACATAGAAACGTCTTGAAACTCCATTAGGTGTTGAGAATTTTTTATCAGATCTTCCAGAGCCATTCCCTATTGGCTATTTTGAAAGACATATATCATTTAAGGGTGCAGATGAACACACACCATCATTTTATACAGCAGGGAAGTGGCATTTTGTCTTTTGTTGCAGGCAGGACACATAATAGCTTAGCTTTCAGGACAGAATTGGAGCAGAATCAGCTAGAGCAATCTGTCTTTTTTCAAACTTCTGCAATAGGCAAGAAAGATCACCTTCCATCAGAAAGGAGCAGTCCATGACTTAAGGATATTGACAGTGATTTACTCTGCAGGCAAGAAACTTAGCCCTTAAATTACATTTTTGGGTTGGGTGGTTGGTGTTTTTTTTTTTTTTTTGGTGATCTATGACATCAGCTCTTCTGCATTACTTTGATTCCTTGAACGAACATTGCTAATAAAGGACCAAAACCTCAACTATGTCGATTACATAAATTCAAACCTTATACCAGCTTAGACCAGCCCCAGATGTGGCTATTGATCTCTTAACCATACTTCATGTTTTCACAGCCTTAACTGGCATTCACTTGGTACATGGATTTCTAACAAGGACTGTTTTTAAGTTTAGGGATGTTGAAAGCCTTCAAGCCCTAAGCATGAAGGTGAACACTGTCCATTTAAGACTCCATTCAGGCTTCACTGTAAGAAATAAATGTTCACTAAGTAAGGTTTGTATATGGTGGATTCAAGACTTCCATCTATCATTTTAGACTTTCCACATACTTGGAAAATCTCAACATTTATAAGAACAGTTACATTAACACTTCCTTGATTGTTTTTAATGAGTTGTTTCAGCATAATTGGAGTGATCTTTACAGGATTTTGATTGGTTGCTTGGGTTTTAGTTTTCTAAAACAGTCGATGGGAGATTGACAGAGATATCCCTGAAATACTATTTTTTTTTTTCAGAGGAGTTAGATGCCTTACTGAATTTTTAATATATAAGACATTGTTGTAATTCCAAACACTAAGCAAAACCCTCAGGGAATGCCATAATATGTTACATATAATGATCTGTGATACCCTATCTGTTTTAAAGCCATAGTTTTTTAAGGACAGACTTACAAGCATCCCAGAACAGTGCAACATAGCTTTGATGCACCTGTCAGTTAAATAATCTCGCAGGTGCATGTGCTGCTCTTGCAATGCAAAAGCAGCCCTAACACAACACCAATCTTTTATTTGTGCTGTCTTCATTCATCTAGACGAGTGTCTTGAGTGTACCACAAGCTAAATGAAGACAGACCAAGAGACTTTATCAGATGTCTCTCAGCTACGAAAATTTCCATACACCTCTCACAAGGTTGACTGAGCAGTGAAATCAAGACACCAGAGCCATGGGCACTCTTTTAAGTGCTGCTGACCACTTAGACAGTCTTCAGAGAGAAATGGTATTCATACTAGTCACTCTGCCCAAGAGAAACCTTGACACAGGGTGTATTCTCTCTTTTGCGACTGAGTCCTGAAAGCCACTCAGTATTTCACAAATAAATTTATGTAAAGTAATAGAGAAGAATAAGAATTTGTTGAAAAGTTCAATGCCAAGGGCAATTTCTAAAAACTATTCTGGTTAACAATAATCATGTCAGAATTTGAATTTAACTCCAAATTTTAACAGACTTCCTTTTCTGAGTTCTTCAAAACATGTATTTTGTACCATGTCTAAGTTCTAAAAACTTGTGAAGAGTAAGAAGGTCTGAATCAAACCAGAAGCTGACCCATATAAATGTAACTAGACCTTCATATTGCATACACAGCCTGTGCTGATGTGCCATACAGGCCAGTGCACAGATTCTATGTTCTACGTGCTGAGGTCAGCAAATAAGCGGCATGCATATATTACAGATTTTAATTTTAAAAGCCTGGCTGCCTACATCAACCTCTATGAACCATTGCTTTTAACTGAGGGTCCCATACTGATTGGCAAGGTGGAAGAAACATGGAGGGAATTTATTTCTTTTAAGTAGCTTGAAGTGCCCAAGACACTCCCACGGCCACCATTCTGACATCCTTTTTGTATATATGGCAGACCACCTTATGGTAGTATCTTTTGAAATTGTAGATTCTGAATACTTTGGGGCTCAGAGAATGAGTTATTGAACCTACTGAATTTTTCTTTTTGGGAACTGAAAACTTGAGTGCCTACAGCAAAATATCTTGCTCTTCTACTAGTTCCTGCAACCCAGTAACGTGTTTCAAGACATGTACATCTCTACCATACAGACATCTTTCTCCTGTCATGTCTTCTGCTATGGAGATGTTTGACCTTTTTTAAAGTCTTCCACAGCAAGCCCTGAGAGGTCATAAAGGGGGCATTCTGTCCACTGATGGAATAGGAAGAAAAAGAAATTGTGTGGACACTTGGAAGAAAGTGTTCAGACGTTCAACATTTTATTAGGATAGAACACTGCTATGTGAACATTCATTTAAATTGAAACTGCACAATTTGACTAAACATTATAAAATCCTTGCCTTGTGTACAGTAATATTCTTTTTATGACTTTGCCAGACAGCTTTTGTGCTCGTAAAGGATGTCTGAGATTCCTTTTTATTATTTTATGGTGAACTTAGTATCCTGAGGAAGCCCTGCTTAAATCTCTGCATCATCAAGTAGATATGCATTTGTACTTCTGAATCAGACATTACTGCTTGGTAACAAAACATTAAGCTTGACAGTAATGCATTATTAAAAAGTTTTGAGATGCCTGCATGTGGTTTTTAAGGAGCTGTACTAAAATTATGATTAAGAGCACTCTACAGTCTTCAGGAACATTTTATAAAAAGCAAAATGTAAAACTCATCAGGAAACCTTTTATC
Source organism: Rhynochetos jubatus (assembly GCA_027574665.1). NCBI lineage: Eukaryota > Metazoa > Chordata > Aves > Eurypygiformes > Rhynochetidae > Rhynochetos > Rhynochetos jubatus. The sequence continues at coordinate 56,104,135 of CM050650.1, forward strand.
TTTTTTAGGCATATTGCTTTTATTTATATGTGTTTGAGAAACATCTGAGAATCCCATTTTACACTACATCTATCTACCTATTCGTTGTGGCTGGCATGTCTGCAGCTGACCAAGACACATGAAGCCACTACACTTTAGAAAGTTGAAAAGATACTTTCCTCACAGGGGGGAAATGCAGATCTTGACATATTGCTGGAAAATTAAAGAACTGTTTGTTAAAGTCCATGCTACTCCCCATAAAAAGGACACTGAGAAGACTCTTGAGAACATAGAGAGCTTTACTGCATGCATTAGCACTGTAATTTCTAAATAAGTTTCCCTGTGCTCAAAGCCATTTCTCCGCATAAAAAGCCAGACATCGTTTGGGGGTTATGTGAACTGCACAGATTCTGCACAATTTCAGCACAAATTTAATTAAAAATCATAGGGCCAGCACAAGAATTTGTAGCTAATGTAGGGTAAAAAGGTCTGCAAGTGCAATTCAAGTATCAAGCAAGTTTTATCGTTGGTGAACTACTTTTTCTGCATATAAGACCAATCTGGCAAATCTTCATCTGCAGAAATGGCAGCATTTAATCAAATAAATGCACACAACTTTTGTTTATGGTGCATGTGCTACTACAGGCTGAAAAACAAAGGAAGGCATTAGGAAAATTGTTTCCATGTGAGAACAGCTTTTCTGAAACCACTCTGGACATGGTCCTACTCTTTGAAGTGACAGAATCTACAATCTTCACTGTAGAATGAAGACTTGCATACTCTACTTCCTAGGCACTTTAATTCTTTAAACTTCTGTAAATAGAAGTTGCAAATTTGGAAAGAAGTAGCCTCAAAAAAGCTTCCTTAATATAAGCCTTTTGAAATAGCTGGATCATCATTTTAATATAAAAAAAACTCCCCCCAAAATATATACTTATATATATATGTAATAAAATCAAGAGACTAGTGTGGCAGGGAGAAGGTATTTGGTTAACATGGTAAAACTTAGAAGGAGAGGAGTGGAAGGTGGCATGAGGCAGAAACAGACTTAGGTTCTTTCTGGATAGCTTGGAGTAGTGGGAGAAGGTTACATGTGGGTAAGCTTGATCTAAATGCAAACTGCTTCCAATAAGAAAGGCAGGGGCAGGATTGTCTAGGTCTGCTCACCAGACCATGGTCTGCTCACGTTATAATATCTATGAAATTCATGACTGTAGAACTAAAAGAATAGTTACCCTTGGCAGGTAGGGGTCAGACTGGGCACATACCCATCGGTAATGAATCTCCCCTTCCCTCCCACAAGCTATGCTACTTCTGCTAAACTTGTAGCAAGCTCCTGATATTTCTGCTCATCTAGTTAGTGCTAGGGCTTGCTGGCCTGAGGAAGGGAGAGGAAACCAGTGTTGACTCTGTAACAGTCCCATGAAAGAGCAAGGATGTGCTCTTTCCCACCATGCTGGCATTTGGGTCGGTAGAAGTTAGTTTAAAGCTTTGGCTCTCTCTTGTGCAAGGTTCTTGCTTCCACCTTGCCATTTCTCTGCTCAATCGCCTTGCTGCTGTCCAAACAAGACATTTATCAGTTCTGACTTCTTCCTTAGCTGCTCACTGAGGGTTTCTAAGAGTTTGCCTGGGATCTGTATATCAGTGTATGGCACTTTCTACTACTGTTCCACTATTGCCTTTGGCTTCCTCTCCTCCACGCTCACCCCAAGCCTGTAGCTGCTTTAAGTGACCTGCAGTCCATGGCACCTTGGGCTTCTGGTTTCTTGCATGCTGTGGGTGGCCATCTGCTCACCTGCACAACAGGTTCAGATTTGTGGAGCTTTTATTCCTTAGCTTTCCCACAGTGATTTCTGTCATGTCAAGCCTTTCTTATGTCTGACTCTAATAGGTAGGTCTCTACCTATCAGGTTGTAATTAGCACCTGATAAGTTACAAGGAATGATTCAGCATGATATAGGAGGGATCCCTTTCAATTCATTCTTCATCCCCTGCCAGTCTCTTTGTTATCTTTACTGCTGACATTTCCATTGTTTCCTGACTATCAGTAAAGATAATTTGTGCTCACTGATACCAGGACTGATGCTATGCCATAGGTGCAGTAATATAATTTCCTATGATAAGAGCACAAAGTATTGAACTTGGTGTTGCTCAAGTACCTTCTAGATTGCTAACTCAGTTTTGGAATTTGATCTAACTCTTATATAATTAAACACAAAGAGACTTGTTCTTGACTTCTTCCAGGTTTGTCTGCATTTTCCTTAGTATGTCTTTCTATTTAACTGGTATGTTTTTATCAGGGCTGTACGGATCATTATTTTTTATTTTAGGTATATTTATTAATTGTTCCCTGGATGGTTCTGCTGCCATGAACATTTTACAATGTAGCTTTAGGATAAAAATTACCATCCCCACTCAAATCTCTTCTGCAAATTGTAATCAAATGTTCCCCAAGTTGTATGGTTTTAAATGATGAAACTTTGAGCAATTTCCAAAATTGCCAAGGTTCTCATAAATTCTCATGCCAGTCCTCTTGTCATCTAAGTCTGTTCCCTCTGTGCTCCTAGATGTTAGGTAAAAAAAAAAAAAAAAGCAGTAAGAAAAAATATACTTCTTCCTTTTTTTCTTTTTGTGTTACTCAGTATCTGCTGTTTGTGTGTTTCTGTCATTATTCTTGGCATCGATGTCTTCGTTTCTTTCCATCTCCCCTTTTCCGCTCCCCACATCATAACAAAGCTTTACCTTCATTTTCTCATCTCTTTTTACAGAAGCAGGTATCGTTCCCATGCCTGCAAATGGTTTGTTGTCTGAAAACCCTCATTTCCACTGGTCTGACTCTTTCATTGTACTTGCTTGTTCTGTGTGAGATGCTGCATTGTCTACCTGTTAGTCACCCATCCCGTGCAGGGTTTCACTTTTCCTGCGGCTGCTACCAAGCTTCGTGTCCTTCACGCTGTGTGAGGGTTCCCCACTTACAAAATGAATGGGCCCTTTTCTTTACTAGCAGCATGGCTGTGGAGGTGCTGTGATGAGCACTGTGGCCACATGCTTCCTCAAGGCTTCATCCCATCCCTGTAACTGGTGCTTTCCCCTCCCCAGGCTCCGTGTCCCTCACTGTTGGTTTTGAGACCTGGCTGGGTCTTCACCAGGGAGGAGGTGGGAGTCACTCATCACAGCCACCAGCACAGGACAGTCACTGGGAGGAGCTATTGAGGGGTCTTTTATCCTGGAAAAACAGGCATGAAATAAAAAGGGCAGCTGACAAAGAGGTGGGAAATGGGAAGACAACAACCAAACAGAGAAGACAGAAAGACATGGATTTACCTGACTAAATCTTGGGTTAGAACCATTTTGGAGTAAGGAATTTGAGGGGTGTCAGAGAGCTGACAAGCTGTGTGGCTTGAAAAGCGTTAAATGGGAGGCTTTTTTGAGATACAGAGAAATAGACAGACAACTTTCAATTTCTGGGAGCATTCTATATGTATATATAAATTACATATATGTATATATTAACAAAGCAAACATTTCAGCACCAACATTTACTTTGGTCAAAAATATAAAATTTCTTCCTAGATCTCATGGAAAATATCAAGGCATGCCTCCTACCCAACACATCTCTGGGCAGTGGAAACTACTGGTCCAGGCCCTGAAGCTGTTTTCTTCTAAGATTCCCTGACAGCAGACAAAAGCACCACAGAGTTTTTAAAAGTGATGACACTGTTCTTTGAACTCTGGTCTGCATTCACCTGCAACAATCCAGTGCAGTGGTACAGGATGCACTCAGCCGATAGCACAGTGACAGACTTTCACGGGACCATCTGCCTCCTCCTGATTTGCACCAGTGTCTTAGCTCAGCTCCCTTTTCATGGCCTCCTTTCCTTCCTACTCCTGAGGTCACTGGTGTTCCTTGGCCATGTATCTGTCAGCTCTGCTGTGAAAATGATAATCTGCAGCAGCGATTCAGCAGGCAGATGTGTGTCTAATGCTGCTGCAGCAAGACTCGCTGCAACTCCTCTGTCAAAGCCACTGGGCAGCACAGGAAATAGAGATTTGTGTAGGAAAAAAAATAATCAGACTTCCAGTTTACATTCCCTTGCCATTACAAGAGCTTTCTAGAACTTACTGTCTTTAAAGTGGGAGAAAGCAGGTTTTCTTTCCTTCCCCTTGCCCTTGTTTTATCCCTTCCTTTACTGGAAGGATTCCCACGTAGAAAGCTGCAGCCTCCTTTGTGTACCTCATCACTTGAACATCTACCTTAGCTGCCTGAATCCTCAGTAGCACCTTGTTTGTTAGCTTGCCTGGAAGGACGGATTTCTGCAGAGCTACTCACAGTTCCCTTTCCGAATACCACAAATTTATGTGTCTTTTGGTACTTTATAACACCAGGCAGTGGACGCTTGTAGCACGGTCTGTTTCCCATAAACATAGTCAAAGTGGTATTTCTAAGTTCATAGAGATTCCCAAAAGACCACACTGAGGCAGAGGGCTTGAGATGTTTTGAAACTAGCGTGAGGAGTCCCTAATGCTAGTTAGCATGTTGTGGGTTGGAAGGGATGTATGGAGGTTCGGAGAAAGAAAACAATATCAATTATAATTTCTTCTCCTCTCCTTTCTCCTCCCATGGTCATTTTTTAATCTGTCAGTTTTAAAAACACAGATTTTCAATGATCCCAGTAAACAAATTTTCACTGCAAGCTGTGCATGTATTCTTTCATATTTACCAGCAGAAAAGAATAAATTATGTCTTCCTGCAGAATCCAACAGCTATGGAACTATGAGAAACTTACATATTCTTTCAGAATGGAAAAAATACAGCGGTTTTTCTTCCTTTTTTTTTTTTTTTTTTACCCTATCAAGCATGTGAATTCACTCTTTTAGCACTTCTACAAATGCTAAATACAAATCGGCATAGAAAGAATCCATAATTCTTCCTCTTGGGAAAGGACATTTGAATTTGGACATGCACCAACAGTAAGTAATATTCTAGAAGTTAATTTGTTTCCCCCCTTTCTTTGTATGATGGTATACTTGAAGCAGTATGTTCTTAGGGAAGGCTGTGGTGCTTCAAACCTTAAGAAGAGAAAAAAATTGCAAATCATTTGCTGCCTAGAAAAGAGCAAAATACATACAAAGGCAGAAAAACCTTTTGAAGACCACTTACAAGTGAATTACAAAAAAGGCTTACATAAAAGGTCTATTTTTAATACCTCATTTTTATAAAGTTTAAAGGGTGGAACCTGAAACTACTTTCCCATAATATAAACTTAATGATTTATCATAATCCAAGCCTATTTCTTGTACCAGTATTAAAAAGTCTACCACTAAGACACAAGGGACTGGAGACAGGGTGTGAAAACTCGGAAGCTTTGAAATCTCTGGAAACATGCAAATTCTGGTATGGAAGTGTTCAGTCTAGTCAGATCTGTACATTTACAATCTCCCTTATGCTGAGCACTAGCACAGATTTACAATCACCATCTATGTTACTGTACAGCAAGGCATTAAAGTAGCTCTTCCACTTGAGTATGCAATGGGATAGAGTTAACGGATTTAATTTAGATAAATAGATCCCTGAAGATCAGCAGACAAGACCTTTTGAAACACTGTCTTCACAGATTACTGAATGAAGCTTGATGTGAATGTCTGATCTATCACCCTCTTTCCTATAAAAGCTCTGCTCGCTGGCAGCATAGCCTGTCTGATGTCCTTGTTTACTGCCACACAGACTATAGACTCCATGAGGGAAGATCAGCATCCTTTTATCCCATATTTCATAATGGTAAAAAAAGAGGTTTGCATAAAGAGCTATATTTTTACCAGCCAGTGAATTTGGTAGTTTTCTTGCTGAATTTTATAAAAATTATGTTTATAATGATAAGAAGACTTAGTAAAGTTTTAAAAATTTTAAAGATCTGTACAAGAGCCCCAGGCAGCCTGTCGACTCTATGTCAAAGGACAGCATTAAGTGGATTAAAAAGAAGTATGGGCACAGCAAAGCTGGCCCAGCCGGCTATCTGCAGCCCCACCTTCCCCACAACTGCTCCTCTCCCAGCCATTCAGCTGTGACCTGGGCACTGAATTCTGTCCCAAACTCTCTTTGAAAGTAGGACTGGGCTGTGAGATCTCTAAGAGGATGGACGGGTTTTGTGGGAAGTTTGGGAACAAGCTTTGCACTTATGAGTCCAAATTGTACTGAGACTCACCACCCCCCAGATTCTAAGAACTTTCTCGGTTGCTGTCACAGTAACTCTTCCAGCAGTGGGGGTTCACACAAAGTCGGTGTTGGCCAGTAAAGGCTGAGCTTACATACCACATCTTATTCCACAAAAGCTTCAGTAGGACCTCTCTCCTTCACTTGACTGCTGCGGTTTTTTTCATGCACTTGGGTTAATTTTCTGCCTTTGAAAGTTTGATCTGGTTGTTTGGTTGGAATTGGATGATATACATGAAGCTAGTGGAAAGGGACAGACAGGCAGATACAGCAAGGTCTCACAAGCATCATCAGCTTAGGAAACCAAAACAAAAAGTCAGAAATCAGATGACTGTGAAGAGCTTTGAGCAGTATGGCCTGGAACAGCCCAACACTGAATAATAAATTTCCATTCATACAGCCACAGCTGTGGTCCAGGAGCTGAGGTTCAGTCACTGAGGCAAATGGTGAAGAGTGTTGCGGTAGAAGGGTGTGGAAGGAGAAGAACAGTGCTCACTCTCTAGCCCAGCTAGATGGAGTATAGCTGAGCAAGACCCCACTGTGGTTTTATTTTGTGAATTGGGAGTATTTAGACTAGATCTAGTCCTGCCAATTGTGCAGCTACATCAGATGCTTTGGGGATTGGAAAAATGTCATGCAATAAAACTAGAAAACACGATTGAAGCTACTAAGCTTTGCAGCAAGCAAAGGCGAAGACTTAATATTAGAACTACTTCAATCATTTTTAAAAAGGCAACATTAGAAAGAGGTTTTCTTTAGACTTTTCTCTTTTAGTCCCATAAGACATAAATATTCAAAATATTCCAGCTGAAGGGTCTTACCTACCTCCCATTTCAGGTCAAAATTTTTATGTCCTGTTTTTATATGCCTCAGATGATTCTACTGAGGCAAAGAGTAGAGTATGTTATTCTATTACATTTATATGTTATTAGAAATAAATATTGAATAAATATTTAACACAACCATGCAGCCTCAGAGATCTAGTATATGTATTTCCTTGTTGTGCAACTAAGCTGTGCAACTAATTGCAATGATAAAGAAGAACAGAGGCTTCACAGAAGGACACGAAACAGTATTTCTCAATAAAGGAGATGACTGCTTTGTTTCAAGAGCTTTCAAACTAAAAGGTGCTTTCATGTTAGGTTTGATATTTAACTCATACCTTTTGTGAAGTTCTGGCACATTCAGTGAATGCACAATTGAAAAATTAATACTCAGCATTTCTCCTCACCACTTCTGACACAAATCAGCATGCCTAATGCCAGTTCTTGCTAGTTCTGTAGTTTCATTCCACATTACAGACGAGTACAAAAAATCCCAGCAGAGTCACTCAGTTATGTTTGGAGGCAACTGATGGAGAAGAATTGCCCTATGCTGCAGAGGAGCTCACAGATGTGCAACAAAGGGGGCTGATGTGACAGGCACTTGCGGCACCCGCAGAGCACACAGGGGCAGAGGTCTCTGGACTAGCATTCCACTGGAAGCCTCTTCTGGAGGGAGAGCAATGTGCACAGAAAAGAAGATAAAACAGATATGAGCCCTATCATCAGGAATACGTATCCCCAACAGCACTGCAGGTGTTATCTTTTCTGTTTGTTACTTAGCTGTCCTCTCCTGGGTGAAGGGTCACCTTGAAAACCCTATTCCTGGTTACTTGTTACTATCTGCTGCTTTTCTTTCTGAGATTCTGTCCACACTTCCAGCATTATACTAACCTGTGCATCAGCATTCAACTGACTATTCCTTATATTAGCAGTTAATAATCCAGTCATCATTTATTCCAAGGCTGTCTTGTACTGTTAGGAAGCATTTTTTTGTTCATCGACTTTCCTGAAGTTTGCAGTCTTCCTAAGGGCATATTCCAACAGAGCTCCTTCCGTTTTCCCACGCTGGGCAGCCGTACTTGTGGTGTTAGGAGGGTGCTGCCAATGGTGGACTTTGAGTTCTGAATGCCATTCTACTTCAGGTCTATTTTTAAATGTGTTTTATGTTTTTGTTCATTTTCCACAGTATCAAAGTCCTGTTTATCATTCAAAACCTCAGGCAGGGTCTCTTCCTTTTCCCGTCAATAAATGTATCGCTAAGAGTTAATTCCGAATCTTTCAGTAGGCTGGGGGCTTTGCTTCAAATTGCAGTCTTTGTCTGGTTTTGAATCAGAATTCACCTTCCAAAAATTACCTTTGAAAGCTAGACCAGTCATTAACTCAATTTTTACTTGCATGCAATATCTTGTTAAAAACATGCTGTTTCTGGGTCTCATTTTTGTGCATTGCTCATATTTTGAACATAGCCTTGTGGTTAACCATCTCTACTTGAGTTAGCAAAAATAATTCTTCAGTACCATCTACTTTCACAACCATGAATGCTTCTGCCCATCTTTTTCGGATAGCACCGACTCCTGCCAAAATGAAGGAATGTCTGGGACCTCTCCATTAGCCTTCTTCATTTCCAGAGTTTCAACTGTCAGTGGAGGACAATCCCTAAAGCTGGGGTAAGTTTCCAGTCCCCACTACTCGCTGAGGTAACTCCATAAGCAATCCTTAGTCCAGGAGGAACCTGGCAACATGAGGAAGATTTGTTTTTTCTATTTGTATGCAAATATATCTGCCACCCTTCCCTCCCGTTTAAAGGCAGTGCTTCTAATGAGACACAGGCAGGAAGTGGTTAAAGGAATGTTGCCAGGCAATTTTTTTCAAGTTGATTAATCATTACAGATAATCTGAATGTAGTTAATGAAAGCGATGAGAACGCAGAAGTTGCGTACTTCATCGATACCATCTGCTTCGACACGAAAGCTAAATCAGGTCAACAAAAAAATGGTTTATGAAAAATTATTCAAGTGATGTAGCTGCCCACTCTTGTTCAGGCTCTCGTGAAGTCACCGTGTATCCTAAAAGTTTATCCATGGATAAAACTTCCAAATAACCTGCATTATCCTGAAATGCTTGTGAATTACTTAATAATATTCATAGCTATGATTGCACTTTTTTCCCCCAGAAAAATAGACTCAAATTAAATGCTGAAGATGATAGCAGATAGCAGACAAACCTTTCAAGAGATATTTTTAAGTTAGGTAGTTTAAAAAAATGCAAAAGGCTTTGCAGAAACAAACAGTTGTGTCTTGTTGCAAATTACTGAACAACATTTAATCGGCTTCTGCCAAAGACTAATCAGAGTTTCCCTGTGACTGCTGGAAAATGGCATTTTTGCAGCATTACAGGTTTCCAGGGGTGTGGTAGTGATGGAAAGAGTTTGCTGGTTATGTTCTAAGTTTCTGGCTGGGGGAATCCTCCCCTCCTTTCACATTTGTTCAGTTCAACTATTTTTGCCACTTATGCCATGATTCATCAATTTCCCAAATGCTGGGATCATCCGCTAGATTTATCTCCCATGATGCGCAGTTTTCCCCTCACTGCCTAAATCCCATAATGTATCGCTGAAGTCCCATTACTGGAAGTGCATCATGGGAAAAGGTGGATAGAGATCTTGGTACAACAGAAAGGTCCTGTTCTGCAGTTAATGCCTGGAACACTTTGATCAGAATTGTTTAAATGATGCCTTGGTATTTCTAAATCAAAGTTCAGATGCTTTGCAGAGTTATTTCACTCATTTGGGATGAACACAAACATTTAAATGACAGATTTCCGTTTCATTAATATTCTCATTTTTGCCCAAGTTAATTTCTGTTTTAGATCCAGAAAATGGGCTGAAAAACTCCATTGGCACTTCTGTCAGCTTTGTGATCTTTTCAAATTCAAATTAATCGAGAAGAACAATTTTGCTGGAGTGAGTCCTTTCCTACTCACGTCACTTATTATTTTAATTGCCTATATTGAAAACATTATTTGTATTCATGAATTGCCACTTTGGTGACAAAAGGCCAAACTCTGATATCCCTGTTCAGTGGTAAATGAGACTACTCCCTTAACTCTATTGCAGGTGTTCTTTGCAGAGCTGTTGGTGAGCCTGGGTTTTCTTGCACAAATCAGGAATGCCAGCCACTCTGGCACTTCTAAGGACTCCTTCTCTGTGCTTACCTATTTATCATTCAGCAGTTTAAGACCGCAGTCTCCACTCCAGTCAGCCTTTTGGTAGACTGAAGTAAATTGTTCTGCAGCTGGGTCACGTAACTTACAGACACTACACTCCCCGTATTCTTCCTTCCTCTTCCCTTCCCCATTCCTACTGGCACATGTACACACACAAGGAAGTAAAGAAGAATTTTAATCAATTTTTGGGCATTACAAGGGATTCCTGTAACACTGACATTCATGTCCTCAAGTCGAGAAGAGAGGGTAGTAACTCCCAGTGTACTCATTTACTCGTTGAGGCTGAGGCAGTGATCAGTTGTCCTCTTGGTATATCTAGGTCTTTAATGTCAGTGAGGCCTATGCAAAGGAGACTATTTTTATTGTTACGGTTGAAAGAAGAACGACTGCCACTGCACTAAAAACCTGAGTATCTGCTAGCTTTTTGTTTTATTGTTCCCTAAAATTCCCACTGAAGACTGGAATGCTTCAGTGAATTAGGTATCTGCAGGGTCTCTTTCCATTTTGTGAGTTCTGCTGCAGAATTATACATGGTGCATTCCCTCTCAAGGAGAGTTGGTTTTCTTATAAATGAAGAATTATTCAGCACAGCCTCCAAACATAATTTATTCAAAGTCTTTTGAAACATATCGATTAGGACGTTCAAAGTGAGTGATTTGTAGCAGTGAATAAATCCCCCCTTGGGAACAAAGGTGTCTGCTGAAGATGAGACTTGGAGAGTATCCCAATGGATTCTCAAGCGCACAAGGAAAAGATTAATTATATCTGCACCCAAAATGGCTGTGGCTAGAAAGCTGGAGCTGCACAGGGAGACTGTAATCACTATTGTCCTGTGGTGTTCTAGCAGGAATAAAAAAAAAAAAAAAATAAAAAAAAAAAAAGAGGGGTTGATTTGGAGGAATAAAAAGGTTTTGAAATCTCGCCAACGTCTCATTTCCTCTCCCTAGGAGTGCAGAAATTCCCACTCATCCTAAATGTAGCTAACTCTTTTTATACTGCTCTTACTGCACTTTTTCCACCTCCATGAGTACAGCTCCTGATGCAAGTCCCACTGCTGTCTCAGTGCACCCTACCACCACCCCTGCCAGTGAGGCAGTTGTGGTAGTAACAGCAGTAACAAGGGTGGTGGGAGGTGCAGCAGCAGCAAAGAACTTCCCCCCCTCCCCACCCTTTCTTTTTTGTTTGACCATTTAGTCTGAAAACATGGAGAGACTTAATAAGCAGGGCTAATTTGTAGTTGGCAAAGGAATTATTCTGTTGAGGTATTACGACCGGAACATGAAGCTCTGCCACTGTGTGCACATACCTAGTTTTCTGTATCCCTGAAATTAGTAGAACATAAACCGTTTAGTGGGCATCACTGTCACTGTGGCTATTCATGGAGTAAAGACAAATCTAAATTTTTTCATCAAAATGAGAAACTGATGACTCCCATTTCCTGTGAAATTTCAACTTTTTAACCACCGGCACTGTGCATGTTGTTATACTACTGCTATGTCCTGCAGAGGACGTATGAAAAAATTTAGATGCTTTCCACAGCCGGGGCATGAGGCAATCCCAATTTGGCCATGCTAGTTTCCCTTGCAGTCACAGCAAACAAAATCAGTAACGCTTTCTGCTCACTATGAGATTTTTCTGGGAAAGAAGCTGCCTTATATAACATCACCTTAAATTTACATCCTCAGACCCCAGCTTACTTTTATTTCTTGGGCCATGCGAGTATCATATTTCTTCTGCACAGTGTCCAACTGCTAGCCAATTCCCATGTCAACCCAGAATAGGCCTGGTCAGGAATTTTTCAATTAAACATTAATTAGAAAAGTCTATGTTCGTCAAAACCGAAACTGACTGCTGAAGCCATTGGTTTTGACAGATGTTCTCTTAAAAAAAATTTTTTTTAAAGAAAGTTTGGAAGTTGCCAAAGTATCTCACTGAACTGGTTTTGGTTTATTTTGTTTTGTATTACTGGAGGCAAGTTTTTCATTTAAAGAAACCTTTGGTTTTAAATTAATCAGTTTATACTGGGAATTGAAATAAAGGAATTCCAAAACCCCAATGTTTTAATCAACCCAACCAAATTTCCACATTTTCTATTTAGGAAGGGTTATTATGTTTGAGAGACTTTTTTCCACTATCCAGGACACAAATATTTTTGAAAATGTTAGATTCTCATAGGACAGGACAAATTGTTGTGTCTCTGCCTCTAGACTGGAACTGTTCAGGACTCTATGTTAACTAGTTCCTAGAGACTCCAGCAAGTTAAAATTATAATGCAATCCTTTTATGATAATATCAATTTCCCACTTGCGCATAACCCCACTAATTTTCTAGATTTAAAAGTTGTATTCTCCTCTGGAACCCAATTTATCTTGTTTTCAAACAGTTGTGCTGAAAAAACCCTGAGTGCTTCCACATGAACAAGGAAAACTGCTGTGGTATGACTAAAAATGGGAAAACAATTCCAAGGAGAAATCAGAGCTCAAGTTATAGAATTTGTAAATAGTTAGTTGGGGAAAAAAACAACCAATATTTACAGAATACATTTAGAATTCTTCTTGTACCCAAACCATGTTTGTTTCCTTTTTATGATGTGAACAAATACCTTAAATTTGTCTCTAATTAACTGATTGCTACTGATTCAGCAGGGCATACCTGGTTATTTTACAGCAGAAAACAGTGTTCCCTTATAGCAAGTTATGTATTTAGCTTAAAATAAATACTGAAAAAGCTTTTCAGGTTTCCAAAGCTTTTCCACTTAATAGAACAATTATACTTGAATGGCAATAGTATGTACAAAGGCATGGGTTTGTACTCTTCTCTAAAGCAAATACATGGTAGCTAGAAGCAAGTTGGTTATTCTAAGTATCTCACAATGAGAAGAAAAAATATTTAGAAATTTTGACAATTTAATATCTTCTGTTACAGACATCTAGGCTACCTCTCCTAACTAGCTCATCCCTTTTTGAGTACATCAGTAGACAAGTAGCTGATTGAACTGAAGGATGGGGATACTCTGGGCATAATGGGGAAGAAAAGCTAGACCTTTGCTCATTCAAGTAGTATTATAATAATTATAATAGCTGAGGTTTAAGATAAACCTGTGGAAAAAGAAATCTTATATGTGAGAACAGTTAAGTTGTCATATAATTACTCCTGTTCCTCCCTACAGCGATTGAGTGAACACAACCAAGTTACTGATTGCACCTCAGGACATGAGCCATCTGGAAGGTTTCCTGTCTGGGCAACTAAATGGGCCGGTGATGCAAAACTCAGTGATACACAACTCAGTGATACACAGTGCCTGCTGCCTGAAAAGTTCTGCTTCAAAGAATAAGAAATTGCCCTGGAACTTCTTTCACAAGACGGGTATCTATTATTTGCATAGCTGCTTTCTAGGGGTGTTGAATCATAAATACATCTAGGAATTATTAGTCACCATTTACCATCCCTTTACTCTTATACTGGAAAAGTTGTGTAAACTGGTACTTCAAAATGAGAAAGTGAGTAGTAAGCAGTAAGCTTTACATGAGCTGTTGTACAAGAAGTATAATTTAAAGAGCAGCTGTAGTGTACATCAGAGAGCAGTCATTTTAACCAGTGACCCAATAAAGCTGCATGGACATATTTCTGGTTTAACTCCACCATAGTTATTGTAAAGCCATAGTTTGTTTGGTAAGAAAGCAACTTTATGCACTTGCATAGAATTTCCATCAGCTCCCAAGCATCTGAGATATGAAACATGTTCCCAAATAACCCTGGAAGGAAGATGAGTTTTGGGTTCCTATGACTGGCCATATAAACATAAAAGCAAGTGCATAAGGGTTTGGTGGGATTTTTTGCAGAGTTATACAGGAAACCACTGAGTAAGGATTTAGAGCACAAGGTTTTCATGAATCCCCCAGAAGTTGCCAGGTATAATTGTATATATTTCATATTAGATACAGATAAAGGGCTACTTGTTTGGTTGGTTGTTTTTTTCCTCTTCTCTTTTTATGATGGGACAAGAGACAAAGTTCTTAACACAGAAGATTAATGCTGACAACCAAGATGTCAAATTGCTATAGAACAAGAAGAAGCAAAGCAATAGCTTGGATATACTGTGTTTCATAAATGAGTCAGGATTACTCCCGGGCAAATGCAGAGGACAGTTTACTCTCTACTCCTTGCCCAAGAAGATGACATATGCCATGATGCAGGAGTTTGCAGGTGCACACCTTGTTTTCCATTACAAAAGCAGTTCTATCAGCTGTCTCAGCTTTTTCTGCTGCCTTTCTCCGTGTTCCACCCTCCCTTACACTGCTTCCTTGTTATTCAGTGAGTGCTTATGTTTCAACCGAAGAGATATCTACTGTAGGGCTCTAGTGGCTGCTCATTGCCACTTGGCAAAAAGAAAGATGGCTTACGCTCTATCGTGTCACGAAACTGCGATTTGAGTCAGTGAGGTTCACAAACCATGTAGTTTTAACAGACTGACCTCAGATCTCAGGAATAATCTCAGTCTGGTTTCCTGCTGTAGCTATGCCTTTCTAGTATCTTAGCTCTGCAAGTCCTTTAGTTCCAGTGAGTTTATGGAGGGTAAACTGCAGTCGAGAATAATACTGTGGTCTTCAGCACCAAGTCAGATTCTGTCACCAAAATGGTAAGAAAGAGATTCAAAGTTTTTCATCCCATGCTAATGTCTTGACTCATAACAAAACGTAAGCATTGTTTTTTTGAGTCCTGCTGAACGCAGCAGCTTTCAGAACACCCAGACTGATGATCCCTAGCTTTTACAGTAAAGTGCAAGGCAAACTTAGCAGTATAGTGATACGCTTTTATCACCCTTTCTCTTTTAATAGTGTGTCCTTTTCCATCAAAGTTATTGCAGCCATAGATAGAAATGTTGCTTCACCATTTATTAATTTATTCCTGTTTCTGTACATTTGTGTTCCTTTCATGGAAGGCTTAAAAGAGTTGGTCAGCCTGTTAGTCTCACAGAAAGATACTTACATGTTTTTAACTGAAGAAATGAGTTCTGTGCTCTAGGTGCAATCCTGATAATTAAAGTTTAATTTAGCATAAAACCCTCTCGCTTATTCACTTTGGTTTTAACAGTGTTCCCTTACAGTAAGCTGTTGTATTCCCCTAATGGACCATGCTGATTCTTTACCTGATTTGTCTGTCAGTGTTCATCTTCACTGCTCTCTCATATCTTAAATCTGACAGTGTGTAAGCAAGACAGGAAAAAACAGCAGTGCAGAGTTAATGTTTACATTAACTAATTAGAAAATCTGGTGATGAAGATAAGGATGCTTTCTCAGTGTGCCCAACTTCACACAGAAGAAGGCAGCAGGCAGTCCTGCTATGATTCACATCTGGCAGTGTGAATGAGCCAGAGGCATTTTAACATTAAAGTGTTCAGATTCCACTAAAGAACATAAACTTAAAACCTTCTACAACAGTCATTCACCACAACTTTAACAAATAGTTAATAAGGAAGTTCCACTTGTGCCGAAGTCAGGCACCATACCCAATTGATCAGAGATAACAAACTGGAGAGGAAAGATGATCCAGTAGCTGAGGGCTATCCTAAAATTTAAGAAGCCTGATTAAATTTTTGCTTATTGTCTTTTAGTAAGTTACTTCTTTCAAAAGGAGTTGGAAACTACAGGTTGTGAAATTATGTATTTCCATTATTCATGTACAAAATGATTTTTCCATTTCATGAAACTTATCTATGATTCTAAAATCTTTCCAGTTTTGAATCGAGTGACCCCAGACGTCTCACCTGTGCGTAAGGTCACACCAAAGGGGATGTAACTGTTAGCAGATAAAAGCTGGGGGATGCAAGAGATGCAGGTGCAAGTCCCTATTCTACTCATCATGAACTTAAACCTTGCTTTCTAAATCCTGATGGAACAGCAAGTGATTGACCATTGGATAGGCAGAAAAGCCTCTTCTCTTTTTGACTAGAGAGTCAAAAAGTTGAGCTTGGACTCAAGACACAGCTTTTTAAGCCTGAGGTACTTGGACAAGATGTTAATGAGAGATACATAGGAAATACAGATAAGCAGAGTAAAACTTTAACTTGTAAAAATCTGCTATGTACCTTTCTCTAAGCTATTGTGCAGGGCCCCGGTAGCGGACCTATCTGCATTAAAGGAGCCCTGTCTGGAATTACCAAAGGTTTTGTACATTACTTGTTTCAGTCCTATGATCACTTTTAAACAACAGCTTTCATTTCCCATATATGAGTCCTGTCATACTGATAATTTCACATGCTAGGGGAACGTACAGCCTCTTGTCTCTTCCACAGGTCTCTGGAGCAGGGACTGACAGATAATTCAGAAATGGTAAGTGGAGTTTCCTAAACCCATCCACATTCTGCCTCCATCAGCATGGGTACTGACCCAGGAGGTAGTTTTCCTATAGCCTTGTTTGATGTCCCCATGGCATTTGAAAGATTAAAAACACATGGTCTCTTTTCAGAAAGCAACAATTTCAAAATTGTCTGACACAACTCCCAGAAGAGCTCATCTGTGCCCAGACCAAATGCTGTATTAGAAGAAATGCTTAGAAAAGGTCTGCCTTCAGTGCATTCTCCATGCAGGTTTGGTGAATATCTTCACCCAGGTGAAGTTTCAGGAGACTTATAGTATAAATAGGAAGAGAAAAAAGAAAATATGGTGCAGAGGAGAAATTAATTTTCTAGTTAATGGCTTTAGGATAACCACATAGCTGCATGTGCAGCTGCAGTGCAGAACTTCCATGCAAGGTTAAATACCTTTTAGGATGTCAAGTCAGGTTGAACATCAACTTAGTAATAATAATTGCAGATCATTGAAGAGAACTTGTCAGGCTATTTGTTGCATGTAGCATTTACTATAGGCTTAGTCTTTCTCCCAGGTAGGCACAGATTTGTTGATTTTAAGGTGCTGCCTAATTACATTTTTCCATTTGTTTGAACAACAGTTTGTAAGTTGAACAACCTTTTTAAGCTTTTGATTCAGTAACTTGCTATATGTTAGTCCTATTGAATACGATCATATTTTTGCAAGAAAACAAAACAAAATTACAAGCATAACCCCCAAAGTTAAAACTGGAGCCCAATAAAACTAGAACACCAGAGGAAAAAAACATATGGTTCTCACAGGAAGTATTACCAAGATGAGGAAATGAGAAAACCAGCCTGATGCTCCTTCCGCTTCCAGTGCATTGTGGGGATCTCTGGGTGTTTGGTTGTTTTTGGTGGTTTTTTTTTTTTTTTTTTCTTTCTCCTAGAAGGGAACAGCCTTGTGTAAGTACCTGGGCATCTGCAATATGCCCTTGACAGGATGAGACACCTCAGAATGAATTCTCAAAAGCAGCACCCCAAGTATGAGGCTCCTTGGCAGCTTTGGTCAACTTAAGTCCAAGCCATTGGTCCTTCGACGCCTGCTGCTTTCTGGTGGTGTGTTTCTACCATGTGGCAACCCAAATCAAAGAGGTGTTGCAGCAGAAAACTAACTCTGTAGAAACTAATGATTAGTTGCCAGACGGATTAACTCTGAACTGATTCACTGTGGTCACTTACACATGAGAGGGAAGCAGCAGTTCTAGCTTAGACTTGGCTTAAGCTGCTGCACAACCAGGAGTGGAGGACTGGTGACCAAGAGGGTGCTATACCCTGTCCTTTCCCAGGATTAAGAAACCCAATCTGAAGTGCAGAATGAATGAGATTTGCAGTCCTAGATTAGTCCTAGATTTAGGACCCTGAGTCATCCCTTTTAACAACACATTAAGGACTAGGATATGCTTTGAAAAAGGAAATTGTGGATGTGCTTTCTTGCTTTTACTCAATATTGCAAAGATCAAATAATGTGGCTCCCACACTCTTTAGTACTTAGAACAGGGCAGAAATTAAGGTGTTCCTGCTTCTAGGTGAACATTGTAATGGTGGGTATTTTTCTGCCTCTCTGGCTAATTACTCTTTTGTTGTTTCATGGGGTTTTGGGTAGGGTTTTTTTTTGCAAAGCAGCATAGTGTCAAAGGAAATAGTGGAGAGCATTTCTTCCTTTGAGTATCTTCAGGGCACAAAACTGCTGATTAGGACAGGCTTCTTGTGATGGGGAATCTGAACTCCCCCAGATTCACATGGGATGAACCCAGGTGTCTCAGATCCTGGCCTGATAGAGCTGTCCCTCTATCATTATTTCATGAAAGAAAAATGGAGAAAATGGCAACAGTTCTGGTGAGGCCAGGAGGGATGAAACGACCACAAAACTTCCTTCTGACCAGCCTCCTTCTCTGGCTGTGTTTTGGAATGACAGTTCATTTGTGTCTTGTGTTTTGTGATGAGCTCAGCTCTTTTAGGAAATGAGAAGCACACTCTCAGCATGTCTCCTGGGCCAAGCTCCTCTGGGACCTCAGGCAGAAAACATGTCCTGATGAGAGCTAGTTGTGATTTAGTTAGCTGGAAGCAGTTCCAAGCATGAGTAACAGGCACTCAAGGCACTCGTCTAGGGAAATTCGGGTATCTAAGGGTGTGAGGGGAATGGGATATTGTGAGTTCTTAGATACCAAGGACTAAAAGCCAACTAAGTCCTAGTTTGGATGCAGCAGATTGGGGCCCAGGTGCATACAGCAGTTATTGTCATCCCAGCTCTAGTAAAGATAAACTCTTCTTTGCCAGTCTTTATGCTAGGCCAGTTCAACCTATGCACAAATACCTTATCCTGGAAGGATGCAAATAAAACAGAGCTGTAGGAAATGTTTAAACTAAGTATTTTAATTACTTTTTTTTTGTTTCTCTTCAATCTAAAAACTATGCTTTCCTCAAAAAGAATGGCAATTAGTAATGACTCTACCCCTAAAAATATGGAGATCTTAGATTTCATCCCAGAATGTCTATTCAGACATCAAAATGGCCACTTTCTGTTTACCAGAGGGTTAGTACTCAGGATACCAGTGTTGCCAATAACTATCCTACTGTAATATTTATGCATCTTCTGTAAACCAAATTGATGAAAAATAATACTAGGGACATTTTGGATGGTGGAAAATGGCTCTTTAAAAAAACAATGAAACAAAATCCGTTTTTAAATGTTAAGGGTATTGATCAGGATACAATAACATTTTGAAATATCTCTAACAGCAATAAAAACTCTGGGAGACTTGCAGTTGGCTCAACAGTACCTTCTTCCTTAGTACTTTATTCCTGTAATAGAAAGCATTCTGTGGATAAGAAAGTCCTCTGGTAGATTTGCCACGTAAAGCAAATCCAGGAATGGCATAAGCTTTTTTTTTGCCAGCACAAGTTGTCTGCCTTCTTTCTCTTCATGTGCAGATCTCCAGACCCAAAGAAAGCCCAACTTTGGAAAAGTAGATCTCTTTCCTATTCAAGAAGGTTGTCTGCTCTTAGTCAGAGGAGACTTCCTTATTCTGAGTGTGGGGTAGGATTAGAAAAGAAGAGAGGGAATAGGAGTGTTATCTGATGTCCTGTTATCTCCAGAGCAAGGAAATTTAGTTGAATGGCATATAGTTTTGAGTGCCTCAGGAGAAAAATCTAGTTGTGGACAGCAAAGGAAAACTGAACCTGGTTAAAAATTCATCTCCTGCTTCATTTTCTAGCTCTTTAATGATGGACTTCTTTTTCCCACATGTTCCCATACTGCCTTAGGTCTACACTGGCACCCATGTAGTCAGTTTACTCTTGGTATGATATTGCTCTTTCCAGCCTCTCTCCCACCAGTGAATGGTTTTCTTCTCCTTGATGCTGCACTGACAATTTAAATTCATTGGGTAGAGAGAAAATGTCTTTATCTCCTCTCCAGATTTTCCTCTCTGTTCTGTACCACAATCTTTCAAATCACGTTGTTCCCAACCTTTTAAACTTCAGTCACCATCGACTCCTCTCTCCTTCATTTATCATCTGTTGAAAAATACTGTTGTTCATTTGTCTGAGCTCTAAAATCCCTCTCTGCTTCCCATTTCCATAGCAAAAAGCCTCCCTCTGTCCCCTGACCTTTACTTTTTCACATCCTGCTCTCCTATTCCATACTTCCAAGATTGTATCACTGTAGCCATTTAATTCATGTTTTCTTCACTAATTTCCTTTTTTCTTCACTAACTAGCATACAGACTCATGTTCTCACTTCAGTACCCTTCATTGCTATCTACCATTACAATCTTGATGTCTATTATGCCTGTTTCTTGCCCTTTCACACTTTAAAGGTCCTTTCAACATCTCCGTGTTCTCTCAGTCTCTGTTGCCTGTTACTTCTGCTCTTGAGATTTGTTCATTTTCCTAGAAGACCTGGATAGCCAATTCTGAGGTGTACACACTCTCTGAAATTTTCTGTAGACCATCCCTGTTAATAATGCAGACTTCCCGCTCCCCAAGTTCAGCAGTTCTTGCCTCAGGATGTAACCAGGGAAACATCTGGAGAGCCAGGGGCAAAAGGCTCACAATGAATATAAATGTGGCATAAAAAGTTCTTTAGCTCTTATGGAAGGGCTGTATGGAAGGCAATGAAACAATATTTAGCATCTCAATAGAAGACTCATCCCACTTAGTGAATAGTATAAACTTCTGTTGTCTGTGGAGCTGACTCAAGCACTTCCTCCTGCAGGGAAATTTTTGTAGTTTTGTGGAAAGAACTAGTCAGAATTAAACTGAAACGCCTGCAGGTTTGGTCAGAAAGTAAGATTTTGCAGATTTTCCTGCTAGGGTGGAGGCCTGTGTTCATGTTCATCGTTCCATTGCATGGAAACGTAGGAAGGAGCTTTGTATTGCAACTATTGATTTGGACTAACATGTTTGCTCACTGGGATGAACCTGTGAGCCAGAACTCTGATACTTTTGTGGAGAATATTTTTTATTCCATCTTTCAGGACACAGTAGCATCAAGCACCTTACGAAAGTATATGTCAGAAACTCTTACTGTCAGAAACCACACCCGGCCACTGACCCTCTGTACCACTGCATATCTACTTCTAACCTTCCCATTCTCATTAATCTTCTGGAAAAAGTTACAGATACTTCTCAAAAACAATCTAAATGTCTCAAAAATTCTTGAATTTTCTTTCTCTGGCTTAACCCTAACTTACAGCCTTATTGCTATAATTGTGCTATGACTGATGACTTCTGGAGAAAGACTGACTGAGGTTAGATATTCTTGGCAACAATACTCCATCTAAATCCACACCTGGAATTTTGATGTGGGAGAGCTGCAGATTATTTCAGAGTCCTAGCAAGAATAAACATGTGCTGTGGAAACTTTGTGTTTGCCTTACAGAAGCTTTGCTTACAGGGGACAAAGACCACAGGTTCCTGCCAGCTGTAAGCATGGCAAGTTCCCATCGTCCATCCACATTGCTGTCTTGTGAACAAGATGATGAGATTTCTTGTGTGGCATCACGATAGCAGCGGGGCCAGGGAGGCTCAGGCCCTCAAGCCTGAGTGGGGTGTGGAGTGCCTGATGGAGTAACCATCCACTGGACACTCTAAAGAGAAGTGCTTATCATTTGGGCACCCAGACCAACTCAGTGATGTCCCACATTTTTGTTGGGGGTGTCTGTGCTTTAGCATACCTATAACCTTGGGATAGCTGCTTCTTCTGATCAAGGGTTTGTTTTCTGACATACATAGGTGACATGTATACTCATGACACATGTTGCCCGCTGGTATATCACCCATACAACATCTTAGGAAGGAGACGCGGATGGAAATGTTTTCA
Source organism: Rhynochetos jubatus (assembly GCA_027574665.1). NCBI lineage: Eukaryota > Metazoa > Chordata > Aves > Eurypygiformes > Rhynochetidae > Rhynochetos > Rhynochetos jubatus. The sequence continues at coordinate 56,126,070 of CM050650.1, forward strand.
ATGTGCTAAGAGGACTGACCTTTATATTTCTATTATACATTGCTCAGAAGCAGTGACAAGGCATTCAAAATATGAAACAGTCTGGAAGCCAAATTTAGATGGTTTCTGAATGGTTTTGTTTGTTTGAACAATACAATTTCTTAAAAATATAAAAAATAAACTGAGGTCATGTTATAATTGCATGGTTTGGGGGAGCACAGCTGCAAGTTGATCATATCAGACATTTGGTTCAGCCACCCTAAGTTCAACCACCACCAAACATTATTGTGGTTCAGCCACCATTAGTTTGGGCACAGACAAATTTGTTTCCTAGTGAGGTCCCTGTCCTGAGATAGGGCTGAGTACTTTTCTCAGTGCATACTAAGAGGTATGATGATAGCAAGCGGAATAAAGGATATGGCATGCTAATTGTCAGTTGAAATCTTTTTTTGGGTGTACAGACAACTTTTTAGATGTAAGTGTGAAACCCTCATAAAGCAGCGTGATCCGCAAGTCCAAGTCTGCAAGTGGCTCAAGAATATCTAGTTCATAACAAAACTGAACTCTAAGAATGATCATCAGCCAATTCATCCTAGCGGCACAGATTCTTCATTTCCTTGACAAATGTTTAATTTTCTGTTGTGATTTGACTTTTCTTTTGAAGGTGATTCATACAGCAACAAATCAGAGCGATGACATTTTTGTTTGTCCTGTGCAATCTCATGTAGGTGAACCAAAGCATTTGCACCCTACAGTTGTTATTGCTGGAATCCTCTTCTTCTAGACTAATATCTAAGTGCCTAGATTAGTATTTTGTTTATTTCTCTAGTCCTACAAGATGCCAAGATTGAGAAGGACTTACAAGTAACTTATAGAAGAGTTGCCTGAAAAAGCCATTTTGCCTGAGAAATTATACTGATACTGATACTGAAGCTTTCTTGTATCCAAATGAACACGGAAATGTATTTTGTTGATAGAGGAAAAAAAACCCCATGCTTTTAGACACACCTCCCCCCCCCTCCCAGTTTATGTAGGTGAGTCTTTTCGTACACAGATGATCTCATGTGTCTTGCTGCCACTATTCACAGCGAGGATCGCACTGCATCACAGCACTGAAACTCCAGCAGCACGCTTCTAAGTTTTCTATAGGTGTTAGCTGAAACTTGGATACGCCTTAGCAAGGGATCCCCTTAATGTAAATGGGAATAAGAGGATGCTCATGGAGTGGTCACACAGCCTACAGTATTCCTACTCCAGGGAGCTCCACAGATGAAGTTACAAAACAAAAGGGCCAGAGGAGGGGTTCTGTGATCGGAAGGAGTGATGCTGCCATGGTATTTGAGCCCCCTTTCTTCCCAAGATACAAAGATTTTTGTATTCTGAGGGTTCCCTCCATCTTCTGACATCTGTTTCATCTAAAGAGCATTACTAGGACAAATATTTAAAGGGGAGGGAGATGACTGTCAGGTCGACAAATGGAAGGGAGGAACACCACTTTAGTATGGATGATTACACAGGAACAAATGGGGAGTAAGCTGGCTTTGAATAAATATGGCTGGAAGTAAGAAAAAGATTTTCAACAGGAGCTCTGGAACACCCTGTGAGTAAGAATGGATGTAAAAAAACCCCCCCAACCCCCCAAAACCAGACCAAAACAAACAAACAAACAAAAAAAACCAATCCAAAACCCTTCCTGCTTTTAATATTAACTTGATCCAGAAATGGAAGGAAAGGTAAGGACTGGTTCCTGGAAACAGCTGGAGATTGGGATGCAATTAGCCAGGGTGTTCCCTCCAGCCTATGTTCTTATTTTCCAATGTTCCTAGAACTACTACTAAGCCACCTGCTGGAATTTGCCTTACTAATGAAAAGCAGTCTAATCCAGAACGTTGCTGAGCACATGCTGCCAGCCTGGTTTGATAGCAGTTGATGGGCTTGGCACTTGGCTGGATACACTCTGTACCTTAGAGGATAGGACTGTAGCACAATTTAAAACAGTCTCTCACCCTCTCAGGGTTTAACATAGGAAAAAAAAAAAAAAGTAAGTCTGCTGCATGAATAGTACTGAACTTGGTTTTAAAACATGAAATACTGTCTTTAGGTAATTCCAGCTAGTACTTCACAGCACAGGGTGTAGTCAAAGTCAATGTATTTCTGACGTTCAGTCCCCTAGTTGCATATGATCTCACTGTCCAGCAGAACAGTTTCTACTTAACAGAGTCTAACTAGAGCCTTGCAATCACAAGTCTAAGATATGAATGATAGCTAGCATTACATGTAAGAACAGTTTTTGCCATAGAAGTCCATTCAAGTTAATGGAAAAATGCCTTACACACTAATAGAAATTCAATTATTTGGAGTCTTAACACCTCTATGAACCTTAAACCGACTGAATCCCATCTACATCTGGGTCTGTAATAAATTACACTTTCAGACAAATTTAGTCTTCCTACATTAAAGTTATTTTAGACCATATTTACTTGAATTCAAAGAGACCCTTCCCCCCATCTTTAAAGGGAAATGCAGTAACTTCTTTTTATTAAGAAATGAACTACGTTACATTTATTTGGGCCATCAGCATACTTCAGGGTAAATTTACTCAAGGAGTTGGTTGGTGGTAACATGCCACGGCTAATGGATGTGTTCTCTCACTGTGGTAAGCAGAAGGAAATTAATTCAAAGTATCTTAGGCTAAATTACAAATAAATATGTAAGCATATATAAAGTATACGCTGCTATAGACTGATTAAAGCATCTCCCCGAGACCAAGCTCTGATCAAGCCCAAGAAGGTATTGTTGTTGAAATTCAGAGTAATCTGGGTTTAGAAAAGCTATGCTGCATTCTTTACTACAATTAGGCATGAGTTGACTAGTTAGTCCACTCTGTTATTACCTGTAAAAACATTTTCTTGTGTGTATTATAGCTGTGATCTTACAGGATCTTTTATCACAAAAACTAACAATCAAGCCAAAAGCAATGTACATAGAATTTTTTCATACTTAATGTGGTAGAGCTAGGACAGGTGTTATTTGACTGACTTTACTGTATTAGAGTTACCCCTTTTTATGAGGATGACAGATCTACAGGTTTAATGAATCACAAAAATCCCAGACTGTTTTAAAGAACTGATGAGCTGAATGTCAGGAGATATACACACAAGGTATCATGCCACCTGCTATATGCTTGCATTTTCCCTTTCTGATTTATTAAATGTAGGGCTACATTGCTCAACCATCCAAAGTCTTCATGTTTTTGAACTTTTTGCTTACTGAGGCTTTTTTTTTCTAACGTAGGCATAACTAATACTTTTCACATTGATATTCAGGTTATGTATTCAAGGGAACAGCGTAATTATGTTGGATGGGGTTTGCTGTGGTCATCTTCAGAATGTCTAAGAATATTTGATCAGAAAGACTGACTTCTGATTCAACTGCAAATTCCTATTTTTGTCCTGGAGATTTTCTGGATCTGGAGATTTCTGGATCTTAAGCTCTACCTGATGTTCTATACATGAGCATTACGTTGGTAAAAGGGAAGCTGTCGAGTGGGAAACAAGATTCTTAGTGTTAAATTTTGACCCTTGAAATCAACAAGAATTTTGCCCTTTATATTTAATTTCTGCATCTGCCACCACTTTACTGTGTGATTCAGTAATTGCTTAACTGATATATATCTGTACTTAATTTCTGTGAAATAGCAGTGCTGTTGTCCCAGCATGCAGAGGTGATGTGGTTGTTTGAAAAGTGAGCTTGTAGAAAAGATGGCACGATGGGCCAATTATCTTAAAACATTTCTTAGGTCTAACCCCAGAACTCTGGGAAGACAGTAACAGCCTTTTCATAATGTGTTCTGTATTTGTTCTCAGTGCTAAACTGTCTAGATTCTCAAGACAATATGGATATTCCCCTCGTCTTTTACTGTTTTGAACTTTCTGGATTGTCTATTTTCTTAAAAGTTCCTGAAATGTCACCTGATTTTACACCATGTATGAAACCAGGTCACAGCACTTGTCACAGCATTATATTCCCAACCAAGAAAAATGCTCAGTAAAAGTAAGTTCACACAAGATGTAGAATTTTCCTACTATATCATGCACATACAGATATGAGCTACTCCCCTTTCCTAAACTTTACACTTTCTTGCTGAATATACTTGAACAATTCTCTCTCCTGTGATGTATGAAGGAAACAGATACTGAATATAAATCATACCCACCTCATCCCACAGATTTGATAAAATATTAATAGTAATAAACACATGAAGGAATTCAGTGAACTCAATATGAGTAAGGCCACTCAATATGAGTTATGCTAAGTAAAAATTTTAAAACTATATATATTTGAGGTTGGTATGAGATGGTTATATTAATATTTTATGTAAGATTACCAATTTGATGGCCAAAGTTGATGGCTGTTCTGTCAACATCAATATGTTGACTTCTGTTAGCACACACAACATTGTGATTGTAGAATGAACATAATAAAAATCAACATGATAAATATTACATGCATTAAAATTTTATAAACCTTGGTCTGAAATTAAAAATGGGGAATAATTATTAAGCAGGTGTGTTTCTAACTTGATCCTTCAGGAATATGTCTGTTTATACAACTTGACAACCTTCCCCTCTACTGTAAATGAAACAGAAGGAACCATAAAAATCACTAATGCGATTGTTTGTAGTAGGTGAATATCGAGGGAACAATTTAAGCTAACAAGGACAGATCACTGACTTAAGATGGTCTGGATCCATTGGTAAGTAAAACACATGGGTTTACTTTGGTTGCATCTAATATCATAGACCTAAGAAGAAAGGATGCAGGCCAAAGTCAGAGTCTGGAGGCTATATCCTGAAGAGATGTGATGTGTCTGTACTGGAAAGCTAAGCAAATCCAGGGCTTGTTGTCTGAGACCAAACGGCCAATTTAGCTATATTCATATAATTAGACTGATCCGCTCAAAATAACAGGGCAGCCTCACACAGGCATTTTATTGGGAATGGTCCTTGGACTGTGATAACTTTCCAGCCAGGACTGGAACCATTCTAACTATTTAGTGTGTAGATGATCAAGTTCTGGTGCACAAACTCAGGCTTTTGCTATTTTATGGAGACATAACCTGGGACTCTAACAAGAACTGAGAGCCATGGCAAGTAAATGAAGTGTTCAGTGTAATTCTGCACCCAAAAGAGGTGGTAGTACCTTGGCTATATAAAGCTGAAATCTTAGACAGCCATGTAAAAGCCATGTTACTTCTGTATTTTTCACTGCTATTGAAATAACAGTTGTCATGTCCTTAGATGAAGAGGGTTATTGATCAATTGAAGCAGGCTTAAGAAGAGCTATGACAACGGTTGGAGTATGGAACATATTTCATGGTAAATGGCCTCAGGAGCCGTTTAGTTTAAAAATAGAAAAAATCCAGGAGTGGATTTTTTAGTCTCTGCGTAGTCTCTACTGCAGGATGCAAGCTGACATAGAGGTAGTAGAGGTAAAATAAGGTCATTTTCTTGCCATGGGCTCAGTGCTGCTTTAACTATATTTTTTGAGTGTCCAACCTTTGTCAGATATCTCTAACCTACACTGCAATTTGCAGTGGAGACACAGGCTTTGCGACAGATACTTGATTCGGGGTGGTTCTTCTGCAGAGAGAGCTCAGGACAAGTCCAATGAACAGTCAGATTTCTGTATAGTGAATCACTGTATACTGAATCACTGACCAATGCCCAGTCCTACATGAGCTATCAGCTCAAAGCTGCCGCTTTCATAACTTCATAATTCATGAAGTTGATGCATTCACGGGGTAGAGGTATTCCCTCTATGCTTTTCAAGACCCTCGCCACATGAGTATTTTTTTGTGGTAGCTCTATGACTTGGTTTTACATATCAAATAAACAGACACAGAATTTGAAAACATCCTTGCTTATTCTGGTCAGCACAATGTTTACCATACAGTTGAGACTGATGATGATGATGATGATTGTTACCTGGGGTTTTTTACATTATGATAGCAAGTGCATATAAAAAATTTTGGACATATAATACATATAATAGTGAAAAAGTGCTACAAATTAGACTCCAATCACCAGATTATCAGACATATCAAGCTCCATCAATTAGGTTATCAGACTATTATATGAAAACTGCATTCCAACAAGTTACTTTAGAATTAAGCATCAAAATAATTTGTGGATATATTTTTAAACCATTCTTTCTGAATAATAAAAAGTAACTTACACATCTCACTGTTCTCTTCCCAAACCCATCCTGAAAGCTATGAAGTAGCTGATTAGTATTTTAGGACCTTCTAAAGATAATAAGACTTGGAAACAAAAGTACCTTTTAGACACTGAGTAATTAGGACCACACTTCCCACCTACATTCATTAAAACAGGGCTACTTGTGAAGTCCTTGTACAAGAAGTTATTACTGACTGTTCTTTATTTTCATATGACGCAAACCATTGAGAAAACAGCATCTACACCACCCAAAGGTCTGGTGCAATGTGAATATCAGAAAGCGTGTGCTGCCTGCAGTGCTGTCATAAGGTGTATTGGATAAGTAATTCCTTACCTCAGAAGGTTGCACTCATCACATGAATGATACAGTAACAATGGTATTAAAATTTTATTCCACATTTCCCTCTAATTTAGGCTTTTAGATCAGTATGTATATGGCGATACTAGCTGTGGTACTGTGAGAAACGTAAGGACTTCCTGCAGCTCCTTGCCACGGCTGCAATGTGCCTGGGACACAGTGCCTCTTGGGTGCCCAGTGTTTTGAGCTCTCTCATTTGAAAGCTGAACTACAGTAGGCATAAAAGTGCTGTCCTAAGGATACCATGACAGCTTTCATCCACGATTCCTATGGTTTAATTGCCTTATCTCATAGGATTATTTCACTGTGACTGACATGAGTTGCTGATAAATGAAGACATCATCAACAGCATATCACAGCACAGCAAAACACAACACAGTAAAACATAACACAGTAAAACGGCCCAAACCATGTTCAGACTTCCTAAAACAGGGTAACACCAAGTCTTGCTTGGATTTGCACTGAACTAAAATTACAGACCAAGGTGGCACAGCCGTGACAGAGTGGCAGTCTCCCTTTAAAGGCAGCATTACTTAGACTGTACCTATAAAGTTAGGGCTACGTAGAATGGTCCAGCTTGTGATTGCTCTCACATGTCAGCAAGCACAGAGCTGGCATCACTGTAGAGAGCAGCCAAGCTGCTCTAAATGAAGCTGCTTTGGTAGGAGAAGATACATAGCTGTGTTAATGCATCACTCAATAATTTACTCCCTTTCTCACTGAAGAAACAAGGCTAGATATACAGCGTTTTTGCATGGAGAAAGATTATCCGATGCAGATGTAGTGTTTAAGATATCTGAGTGTTTTTACATAAGATGTAATGCTTGCCTTTAAGATTTAAGATTTTTTTAACCTTTTATTTCTATTCTACTTCCCTATCTGCAATTCCCCACATACATTCTGCCTAGAAATTTACTGATTTCCAGTAACTTTCTGCCATTTGCTTAAAGTAAATAATGTATGAAAATTCTGATTGTATGAAAAGAAGCATTTCATTCATGTTTTATAAACAATGAACTTAAAGACAAAGCTATCACTCAAAACTTGTATGAAGTTATGATAGAAACAATCTTGATTGCATTACTTTTTTACTTTTTTTTTCATTTAAGCCCACATTCATTAATATAACAGAACAGCACAATTTATTCAAAGCACCCCCATTGTTTAAACTGAGTTTACATCTATTTTGCATCACTGGAGCTGTGCAAAGCAGATAAAGCATGCTGGGGAATCAAGCCCCTAAATTGGTTTGGAGGGCCCACGTTTAACCAAGGCCCAGGTGGCATGGTGGCTGGGCAGGAGGAGCAGTGCAGACCCTGAGTTGATCTGTTTGTGTGCCTTAAGTGTTCCCCCCGGTTTCTGCCACAGTCACACCTGCACGGCTGCTTCCTTTGTGCACGTCAGAGACAGCAACAGTGCCAAGGGAAACCTTCTGCGTGCAGACACCCGACTTCAGCTCAAGACGCAAAATCTTTGCAGAAAAGAAACCTCTGGACCGGTTAACTTGCCAGAGGATTGGAGTGAGGCGAGTAGGCAGTTCCCTGTCTCAGACCCACTGTAGCCAGGACCACAAAGGTGGTGAGCTGAAGGGCTGACCCCTTTCGGGGGGAGCAGTAGCTCCCCAGGAGTCAGTAGCAAAGCTACTCACACAAGCCTGCTTACAGCCTGTATATAGCTATTAGTTAAAACTACGAATAGATAAACTTAATTACAACTTAAGCTATTTGTTTGGTTTTATACCCTATGCACAAGCTTTATAATTAATTAACAGTATGGAAAGTTTGATTGCATTATTTCATTACTAAGGCTATGTAGGACAACAAATAGGTCAACAGAAATCCTAAATTTCTTGAAGGATTTAGTTTTTAACTAATTTCAACTCAAGCCAATTAGCACATGAATTTTATGTTCTTAGAAAACTCAACTCTGTAGTCACAGAATAAACACTACTGCTATGGTGAGGATACATGTTTCATTATACAAGCTGAAGCTGAGACCTTGGTACAAGTGCAAAATAAATCCCTACCTGACATCACGGAGACATGATAAGGATGGCGCTGACGGAACTGAGACGAACATCTCTATAAGAGCTCAGTGTTTCACTTGGTACACTTCTAGCATATTCGTAAGAATATCCATATCTTTCATACTTAAAGGCATGCGTGTGAGGCATACAAGTAAGAAAGTGATATTTAATACATACTAGGATTGTAAAGTTTATTCAAGTGAATGTATTTTCGGTGAAGGAAAGTTTATATAGTATACATATGTTTTGCCACATATATACACACACACGCATACATACACATATATGTCACTTGTAAGTGGGAAATCATTCCCACATTTAGTTTGAGTCTGGCTTAAAGTCTGAGACTGGCTGACATCCATTCTATCCTGTCTTCATAATGATACCACCCAGCCTCTTCTTCCTCTAGCCTCTTGGGAGATGAGGATTACTGCACCTGAGCTTCCCAGTATTTTACTTTTTGAGAAGGATTTCACCACTCATGTGGGTTTCTACTGTTCTCCACTTGTCCACGATCTGCTGTGGATTGTGTTGCTCCAAGCAGTGTCTGCTGCTGATTTCAAACTGTGAGAACTTCTGGGCCTTTGGGTCCAGGCTGTACCTTTGTAGTTCTCTGGTCTCTTACCCTTTTATTATTCTTGTGAGGAAGTCAAAGCAAAGATACTGGTGACATAGGGAAAGCTTTCTGCGATGTTGGTCCGATCAGTACTAGTGCTCCTCGAGCATGATTCAAATTCAGTAGTACTCTTGGGGAGAAGAACTTCTGTCATAGCTCCTTCCAAATCTGTTAGATTTTATGGGACATTTAAACTTTGCTTTTGACATTATGCATGTTGCTAAATATGCACATCCTTATAATGAACCTTGCACAGAACAATTAGAAGTGATGCTAATTCAAATGTACAGAGTTCATAGACATATGTCCCTTGGCATACAGCTCACATTTTGTATTTAGTATACTTCTCAAAATGAAGAACTGCAGTTTGAGAATAAATCATTTCATCTTCTTTTCAGGGTAGGCAGAAAACTGGATTAGGAGAGGCCATTTTTCACCAAGCTGTCAGTCAGATTTCGATTCAAATCAATAGTGCAGGCAGTTAATTTTCAACAGACACCCCTTCGGTAGCCTTCTCGAAATGAGTTCATGGGCTCGGGGCAATTCTTTGTACACAACTGTCCATGTTGCATAACAAAAAGAAAGAATTACTATTCTTATGTGTTGATTTTGCCACAAAGACGAGGGCTGAATATGGCTTTACACCTCTAGGCAGACCTCTCAACTCAGTGATAGATAAAACGAAGGGACTGGAACTGCCAGCGCTGTGCTTGCTCTGGCGTCAGAGGACACTCCTAGCACCCTGTGCCGACATGGTATGCGCGCCTTGTCACATGCGAAAGCTAAGGAGCACTGAATGAAATTAGCAGGCAGCAGGTTCATAGCAACCCAAAGGAAGTACTTTTTCACACAAATCATAATTAAATTGTGGTGCTCATTGCCACAGAATGTGATTGAGACCAAAGTATAAACGCATTAAAAAAAGGGAGTAAAGAAATTCAAGGACTTATTAAATACGATGGTCTGGGAGCAAACCCCAGTGTAAGAAATCCCTGTACTACGGATTGCTGAAACTTGAAAGGATACACCAGGAAAAGATCGCTGTATACCAATCCTGTTTCTCATGTTTTTCTCCCTTCAGCATCTGCTCATGCCTATAGTCAGAGCCAGGATATTGGACTAGATGTGCAACTCACCGTAGCAATATTTTTGATCGTATGCTTTTAATCAAATTATGTTCTTATTTTGGCTACTTATAAGGATCTAAGGCCCTGATGGGAGAAAGGCATTGAAATGCCTAACGCTCACGTATTTTGGGGCGGTAAGTACTTGTACGTATCACAGTCTTTGCGTCTTAGGCCGTAAACTTATTGGGGTGGGGCCCATGTATTTTTTATTAGGACTTTGCTTATCCTGGGTATGAACTCAATTAAAAATATGTACTTGATAAGAGTGATAACAGCATGTAACACTGTTTCTCTACAAAGGTTAAATAATTTGTTTGCCTAAAGAGCTTGTGCCACAGAAAAATTCCCTGGGATTTACTTCAGGAGGATGACGCTAGCATCCACTGATGTGAAAAAGAATTAACTTCCTTTATAGAATTCCCCACAATTGCAAGGCATGCATCTGACATTTGTAGAAAGCTCTTTATCACCTGTTACCCATAACAGTACTGCCAGACGATATGTAACTCACATTTACCTAGCAGGGTTATTTCAGATTTCATCCATTTTGCAAAAGCATCTGGCTGCAAACCTATGACTCACGTTGGTGAAAATCCAGATATGGAAATGAAGAAACCAAATCTCCAAAATCCTAAATGTTATCCCTGACAGCGCGGGCAAGGTTTCCTTCTAAATCAACAAGAGGATTGCGCAATGTAGGGCTGACGGCTGAGCAAGCTCGGCAACCTCCGCTTTCTTAATCGCGGGCGGCTCCATCCCAAGGAGAGGTGAAGCGCCGCAGGAGCCGCACGCGGCGGGTTTCGGCGGCTGGGCAGCGCTATCAGCATCCCCCGCAGCACCGGGAAGCGGCGGCAGCCGGTGTTTCCCCGGGCGCAGGGGAAGCCCCGCGCCGCTCGTGGCCGCGCCGGCGCTGCGCTGTCCCGCGCAGCTCGGCACCGGGACCGGACCAGGGGCAGCCCCTGCCCCGCCGGCCGCGCCCGGCCACCTGCTCCTCCCGCCGTCCCCGCCGACGTTTCCAGGGGAGGGGCGGGAAGGAGGCCGGGGCAGAGGGATGGCGGTGCCGCAGGGTACGGCGGGCGGGGGAGGCTGGGGGCCGCCCGGGGGCCGCCGAGGGCGGCGCGGACGGTGCCCGCGGCACCGGGGTGGGGGCGGCCCCCGACACCTCCCATCCCCGGCCCCGACCCGGTGGGGGCAGCCGGGAAAAGGGGCCGGGGGGAGGGATGGGAAAGCAACTCCCGATCTTAAGGCAACGACGCGTTTGTTCGCCCTCACCTTCCGCCGGCTCCTCGGATTAAAATAATAACGACGGTAATTACACCACCTCCCCCCGCCCGGCAATCAGACCCCCGTTACAGGGAGGGGAAGGTCAAGAGGAAAGGCAGGAGCGCTGCCTTACCCGCAGGCTGGCGGCTGTCACACCGCCAGCCCATGCCCTCGGCTTCCCCGGGGGCGGCCCGGTCCCTCCCCCTCCCCGGACCGGGCAGCATCGCTGGGCTCGGCGGATGCCCCGCGGCATCGCCCGGCGGAACCGCAGCACCCCAGGGCACAAACCGCGGGGAGGTGGGGGGTGGCGGGGAGCGCGGCGGGGGGGGGGGGGGGGCACGAGCAGAGCCCGGCGGCACCTCTCCCCCACCCCTTTGTGCACCGCGGGCAGGGAGACACACGCACGCACACGGACACACACGCACGGACACACACGCACCCCGTCGCGCGCCCCCCACCCCCCTTGCAGCTTCGGCGCCGCAGCCGCCCGTTGTTACACGCACACTGACACGCTGCCGGTCCCCCGGTGAATGCATTTTCTCTTGCACTCCACCGCCCTCCATCCATCCATCCATCCACCCATCCATCCATCCTCCCGCTCGCCTCCCTCCTCTTCCTCTTCCTCCCCTCGTTGGGTTGGTGTTCCCCCACACACACACGCACACTCCCCGTGCATCACTATAAAGCGGACATTTTGATGCCGTTTAACACGGTTCAGGCTTTTTAAAAAAAAACCCTAAAGAATTAAAGCGGAGCGCTTTACCCACCCCCGCCCGGCTGCGTGCGGTTGGCGCTGAGCGATCCCGGGAAGGGCTGGTGCGGCTCGTCCCTAGCGGAGCGGGTCTGCTGCCATCCGCCCAACTTCAGCACCCAGCCGGCAGGGAGAGGGAGACGGCGACGGCGGGCGGGCGGCAGGCAGGCAGGGAGGGAGGGAGGGAGGGAGGGAAGAGGGAGGGAGGGTGCGAGGAGCGGCGCGGAGGCAGGGAGCCTCCGCACATGCGCTCTGCCACCAGCGGCGGAGCCCGGCGGCAGCGGGAGTTTCCCCGCTTGGCCCCGGCGGGTGAGTCACAGCCCGCTCCGGCTCGGCACCGGCCTTCGCCCGCTCGCCCCCGGGGTCGGGCTCCGCTGCAGGTCCCGGGGAGACTCCCACGGCAGCCGTGGGTCGCGGCGGGGCGGGCGGGGAGTTTCCGGGGGCTTTGCGAGATGCCGGGGCCGGGGCGTGGGCGGCGGGGGCGGGTGGGGGGCAGCGGTGCGCCCCGCGCCGGGAGGGCAGCGTGCGAGCCGGCGGCCTGGGAGCGTGTTAGGGCAGGAGCGATAAGCCGCGGAGGTAAAAGGCGAAACGTTGGCAGTGCTGGGCTCCTGCTTGTTTTCACTCTTGTCCCCACACCGCTATGCCCGAAAAAAAAAAATAAAATTAAAAAGTAGGTGTATAAACCAGGATACAGCTCTTCATCCTCCTGGTGCAGCCGAGAGAGAAGCAGGGATTTAATGGCTGAGTAACATTTTGATGCCGGGCATCTGAAGCATGATCCCTAAATAAAGGAGCCAGCGTGGATCTGTCAGTTGCCAGCGTGGATCTGTCAGTTGCCACCCTGAGAATCAAGATCAGAATGTTCCGAAAGTCTGGCTCTGCATCCAGAGTCCTGCCAGGTCTTGCCAGTTAGTTTGTCCCAGCTTTCCAAACTCTAGCTTCCAAATTTTGGCTCAACAGAGAACGTTATTTAGCTTCCCTGCTGCACCTTAAAAATCTGGAGCCTGATAACGCCTCAAGGCAACGGCACTGGAAAAATACATATTTGGCATCTGGATCCTGTCAAATCATGCCACAAATCGAGAAATGTTAATATCTCAAGAGAGAACACGTTGCCGCATTTTCCACTTTGCCAAAACAACCTGGCAAGATGGTACAAAAGGCACAAGGCTGGATTAAGGTGGTACTGTGCCTTGCCAACAATCTGTATTAATTCTCTTCACAAAACTGGCCTAGACACATGTATATCCCGTCTAGATCCCCAAGTAGAATGCTACAAAAACGGAGGCCAAAACTACACGTACGTTAGTAGGGCTGAAATTAAAAGGATTGGAAGCAGTCCAGAAGGACTAACTGGCATGAGAACCGTAAGAGCATAGGCACATCAAAACCATCTTGGCTCCCAGGAATCTGTATTCAAAACATAACAGCTTGGCAGTAGCTGTTACGGCTTGCTTTTGACTTCCGGGATAGAAGCTTCAAATTCTGAATCATAAGGACCAAAGTCAGTGTTAACCTGCCTGAAACTCACTCCTCGTGAAACCATCACTCACTCCTGTTTTCTTCTGATTTTGATTCATGGAGAGAGTCTCAGAACTGGAAGTCATAACTCTGCTCGATACCAAAGGTTACTGGCTAACCGAAGACACTTGTGTTACTGATTTTATGTCATGTTCAGTCCAAGCAAAACTTTTGCAGTCTGTCTTCTCTTTTTCTTACGGTTGCTCGTACCTTAACACCTCCTCCCAAGCAAACATCCCACTCTGCCCCTTGTGTATCAACAGACTTCTCTTGAATTGTTCAGCTAATTTAAAATAATTAAACTAAGAGCAAATGATAATTATCTTGATGTTTAAGCTTTTGTCTAGGACTTGAAGAAGAGCTTGAGGGCCTGAAATTTTTTTTTCCAGCTATCCCAAGCATCCTAATCAAAATGCTACCTACACGGAGAGTCTTGCCCTCAGAAAATCAGGCCATTTTTAGTTATGTACCTAAATAAAGATGTAGGTGTAATTCCAGGTTAAACATCTGAGTGCACAGCAATTTGGAAGACTTTATGGAAATTCAGCTTACATTCCCTTTCTACTCTAAAAGAGAATTAAAAAGGATAAAGTGTAGTTAGGAACTGTTAACAGTGTTTTTATTTGTTAATTGCAATGTTTAAAATACTGCTTGGGTATCTTCCCACAGCTTTAAAGAGCACCAGTCCTCTTCTAAAACCTCAGTTCAGAAGAGCCTCCATATTTAGGAAATATTCTTAAGAGTTGTGTAAATTCTTATGTTGGAGCTCCCTGACTTCATACTGAAGACAGTAAGCCTTCAGTACTGCTTAATATTAGGAAGACGGTTCTACTCTGACCAAAGCTATAAAACTGATGATTGAAAAATCTCGTCCTAAAGATTTAGTAGGTACATAGAAAGCACATGCATATGTTCAACCTAAAAGAGAGACTGAGGAATGGGTAGGAATGAATGGAAATAATTTTATCCATAGACCAGGGGAAAAAAATTTGTAAGTTTGAAAACGCTATGCTTAAAATGTTAAAATGAATAAAATACTTCAGCTCTTTATGACTCTGCTAATGTTTCCCACAGCTCTGAACAAGCCCAGCCATTCCTATTTACCATAGTTTCCTGCACTCGGGCCATTCCTTCTTGTTGCTGGAACTCCTGTTTATAAATCCACTTCCTTTCACTAGCTGTTCCACTGCCCTGACCACTGCCTAATCCTTGTGCCTATTTCAGTCCTGCAATTGCGTTCAATGACATTTTCTTCCAGGCCTTTCTACCCTCTCTCCCTGATTCATGTGTCTTATTCCATGCTTCTTTGCATTTCTTAACCCAAACAATTCCCTTATTACCATGCCTTCATTTTTTTTTAATTAAAACCTGTTGTCATTGTTTTTCCAAATAAATTGTCACTGATTTTTGAGAAAAGATAAATGGATGGAACAATGCGTTATAAAAGGGCTTTAGAACACCATGTACGTGAGAAGGCTTTCTAGCACAAAGAGTCCATATAAATATAATAAAATCATTTTACTTCACCTTTGTGAAGTTTCATGTTTCTTTCATGTTTGGATTCCTATTGACTTTAATGGACACAAAGTTAGGCCCCTTATTTTCTAGCATTAAGCTGATGTAATTATTAGTTGACTGTATAATTTCAGTCAACTTCATATTTTACCTGTAGAATACAAGGCATTTAAAATTTGTCATGGTCATGAACTATTCAGGATTACATTCAGTTGATAGGAGACTCTGCCTATTTTCAACTTAAACCCCACCCCCACAAGGCTATCATTAAAACAAATTAATAACCAAAGACTTCATATTGGTCAGAAAGTCATGATCCTCTTTCATGCCCCCAGGATTGCTTCAATGTGATACAAAATGAAGCATTTAAAATGTGTTTGAGCAACTGATCATATATATTTTTCTCTGTAAGCAGCAGTATTGCAACAGTTTAAAGACACTTAGACTTGTAGCATCAACTGAGCAATGGATCAGAAAAATGTGCTGCGGTTCCAGAGATTACTGTATATTTATGGTCTGCTTCATGCAGGATACTTCCTTGAATCTGTTTTAGCTATGTCTGTGCAATAACATCATTCTTTTACAGCCATGTGTGTTTCTATTACACTGCCTAATGCTATTTGACACTATTAGGAAGAAAATTAAATAGACCTTCCTATGCTGCTCTGCAGAAAAACATGAAAATTAAAACCAAACCAAAACCCCCAAAAAACAACCAACCAACCAAACAAAACACACACACACACACAAAAAAAAAAAAACCCCAACCAAATCCAGCCTAAGTCTTCCTCTTTGGCACAAAGCAGATGATTTGAAGACACCATCTTCAGTTGGCTATTTGGTTGGAAAACTGTCTTGCAAAATGTGATTAGAGCTACAGCATCTCAGTGTTCCAGAGATTTATTTCTGCAGTAACAACAAATCGAACAAATGCAGAGTCTGTCTCTGAGAGTCCAGTTTCAGATGTCCCCAAGCAACATTTATAATTTGGCTTGTTTATATGCAGAAACAAAGGCTTCAGAAGTCCCCTTATTAAAGAACTGCTCCTTGCAGATGGCAGTGCACTTGTAGCTCACTCAGAGCAAGACCCAGAGATAATGACTTCTTGTTTTGCAGCTGTTTGTGTTAACTTTGGCTGAGCAATCAGTATTTCAAAGGCTGGTATTATGTGCCAACAGCCACCAAAACCCAAAAGTCTGTTGACTCAAATGAGAAGAAAAATGTCACTGCACTAAACTGATGAAACCAGACAACTACAGCTCTGGTGCCTGAGATAGCTTCCTATGGGCTTGAACTACCCTGATGGTCTCTCAATCCTAGCTCCGTAATAAACTGGTATTATCATTTTACCATTTCACCATTTCTTCCATCACAAGCTAGCACTATTCCTAGAGCTACATATATTTTATCCCCCTTCTTTAGCAGGTAGAGTGAATAGCTTTTAGAAGGTATCATGGAACAGAAGCAGGAGATGGAGATTCACTTCAGTAGCCAGGTGGTCTGAGCACTCTGCAGCAAAACAATTCTGGTCCTTAAGTGGAAGTCAACAGAAAGGCCCAGTAGGGATAAGTAATTTTTAAGGCTAGTGGTCATAAAAGCCACTTACATCTCCCAAGAAATGGTATTTGGATGGCAGGAAGTATGTAGTATTTTGAACATGTCTGCCTCCATGATAATCCCAAGGTTGTGAGTCTTGATAAGTTAACAATAAATTAGCAAGGTTAAGGTTCAACAAAGAAATACTACTTTTTACTTAGGTTGCTGATCCACAAACTTCTCTTTAATGATGACATCCCTGATTACCCTTAAAAGTCATAGAATATATCATAATGCCATTTCCCTAAAGCTTTGTTTTGCCTGAGTAAAAAATGAGTAATAGTTTTAAAATTTGATTTTAAATAAAATTTTAAGAAAACCTTGAAACACATACTTGCTCTCAGTAAATGGGACTTAAATATAGATGTAGAGGTAATTCCAGACTTGAGAAGTTGTATAAAAATAACACATACTTGATTGCTTTCTCAAGCGTGAGTTTGTATTTTCTATTGCGTTTTGCAGAGTTTATAAACTCATATAGTTTGCTGAAGGTAAAATGAAAGAACAAAGACTTGTGCTTTATATATTCTGTTTCTACTTAGTTTGTCTACTTCATGTTTCCATGAAAATCTTAATTAAGCTGAAGCTAAAGTGTGGAGTACAAATAATAGCAGGTAAAAAGCCCCAGAGCTCCTTCACCTCAAAACACAACGGTGTTTACACTAGGGTTTACATTGTGGAAATTCAAAATGGTATGGTTAGACTTAAAACCTCCAAGCATTTGCAGACAGGAAATATGGGTAAATACAAGCCCACCTCTTAAAACAGTAAAATATTTCAGTTGGAGAATTGTACCTAAATACAGAACAAGGTAGATGCGCTGGAATAAAATTGGATGTTTTATTTAACAGAAGAGTTTGGGCCGTATCTGTTCTGTATTATAAGTACAGGCAATGTGTTTAGTATAATGTGAAGAAATTAATTTTGTGCCTAGTAATTAAATTAGCCCATTTCTTTTAATTTCTACTTTTGAAATATATGTAATTCTTCTGCCAGAGTTAGCAGCAACCAGCCTGGGGATTGGAAGCCCACATATGTGTCCACCTGGAGTTTCTGAGAGAACAAACAAGAACTTCTTTTTCAAAGGAAAAAACCCCACGAAACACCATAACAGAGATGTCTATTATGGAAATAAAAGGTAATGATACCTCTTAAAAAGTTGCTTAACTTGCCATTTTTGAAATTCATGTAGCTCTAATTCTGTATACTTCTGTTTATGCTGTGCAGCTGAAACCTTCCCTTTCCTCAGCACCCTGCGAGGCAGCTTTTGCAGCTCTTGGCCTCCAAGATTTTATTATACAGCCTAAGGAGCAAGGTGAGCAGCTTCCTGTGCTATGGATACTGTGTCACCCTCTCATCCATCCCTACTGTCAGGCAGGAGTAGGCTCAGCCCAGAGCCTACCAGCATCAGAAAGGCAATTTTTCTGCCTGGTGCTGGTGCCAATCCCAGGCTGGTGCCAGGGGTTTGTACGTTCTCACAGTCCCCAGACACGTGCGGTAGCCTCAGTTCCGGGCAGCTGGGAAGCATCCTGTGCTTGCTGCACCCCTTAATCCCACCCAGAGGGGTTCAGCTTTGGTCCTGCTGCTGCTGCCAGCCTTGTTGGCTTCAACCACCAATGGCATGTCCCCCGTCAAAAGCACTTCTCTGTCCTCGTTTCCCTCTTTGTCACTACGCATTGAACAATTCTCCCAAAGTCATATGGGTTTGATTGGCTAAGAATCGGCATCTGATAGTAATTGCAAAAGATGCCTTACTGCAAACCAAAGACCTTTTTCGTCTCTTCTTGGCTAGGCCCCACAGTCTGTGCACTTCACACGTAACTGCTGTTGCGGTGAGTCCCGGAGCAGTGGTGGGAACACCCTGGGAGAAAGGCTTACGCCAGTGACTCTCTGTCCGTGCTCCCCTGCGTGTCACAGCACAGCTGCCCTCCCCCTTGAAGCGTCCGTTCCTTCGACTTTGGGATCAGTGAGGAACGCGAACGAAGTCGTCTCCTCGGGCTGCCCTTCCCCTCGTTGGCCGAGAGATGGAAGCAGAGCACTCCCGCTCCGGTGCCGGGCCGCCGCGCTCCCCCGAGCCCGTCAGGTGAAGGAAACCGTTTGGTGATGCGATTCAGCAACAGGAGATTGCTCAGTAGCCACAAACACACTCCTCGTAGAGGGTGTCTGGTCTTTCTACCGGTGTTTGTATTTGCACACGGACACCACCATTCTCCGGTTGGTACCTGCTGTTTCCTTTGCGCGATGCACGAGGTGAAGCGTTTTTGAAGCTGAAGTGGTGGTACACAGTCACAGAGCCCACACAAGGTGACTTAGGCAAGCCGTCACGAGCAGGTGGAACCAAAAGAATGGGCAAATGTCACTAAATTGTCCTTGTGAATGATGCCTCAAGTATTCTAGAACACAGGCGTATGTGGTATCCCTCTTCAAACCAGTAATAAACGTAAATGGGAACTTCATTCTTTGTATCATAAGCTCTTCTACAAATACTTTCAGATAATTTAATGTGTTTCAAGTATTTGTCAATAAAGGCCAATGAAAGCTTTGTGCAAACTCAGAGCAAATGGCCTCAAAATGGATTAAAAGGGATTATTTAGTGTGTTCCCCACAAGGAAATTTCAGGCCCTTCTTGGGTCATTTTCTTAACTTATTTCCCCTGGTTGTATCTGATTGCTTGTCTGAATATTTGGAAACAGGTGTTATGTCAGCATTTGTGTATGAGGTAACAACAACAGACTGGTTACTGCCCTGGTCAGACAGAAAGCCTTACATCTGTGTTATACAGGAGTAATACTTTCTATTTTAAAATAATCTAATAAAAGTTATGAAAGCAAAATCCATCAGTTGTTATACATCAATGACTTCATGATCTTAAGATACAACTCACAAGTTAACTAGCCAACAACAGACACTGCGGTTGGGCATAGATTTGGCCTTATGAGACACTCACAGGTAGAACAGAAGTTTGTTCTCCACCTACTTGAGAGAATATTTTCAGGACATTTAACCACCTCACAGAAAGGATATGCCATGTGCAAGTGCCATGGCTTTCATAGCAGCTGTCCTGCAAAAATGTTGGGCCTGTATTTTCTTGGTTGCTCTTTCTTGTCACCCACTTTTTTTCCCATCATTTTGCTTTGCCTGAGAATAACTGGCAGTAAAGCCAATACAAAGCAAGCTTTTGTAAAAATTCCACTAAAATTACCATTTTGTTTCAATTTAAGTCTTCTGCAGAAAAATGGAAATTTACTGGCTTATGAAAGATTCTTCTGAAAGTGAAGAGACAATTTCCTTGTTGGATTTTCCTTCATGACTAATATTGCCTTTATCCTATAAACAAATGCCTCGATCCAAACTCTGAGAGATCAGGATGTCTGTCACCTCCACGTCCTTCTCACAGAACAATAGAATGATGTTAATCTGCAAACGATATATACAGCTGATCAGAGGACAGTGCTTCTCAACCTTTCCTATTAGGGACCAGCTAAATAGTTTTTTTTAAAACATCCCAGTGCCTGTGCAGTGTTGCTACACCTAGCTAAAAATTAGCATAAATTCTGAGTGCTCTTATATAGCTTGCTTGTTCCCAATTTAGTTTCTTTTCTCAATTGCAGGTGTTAGGGTATGTAGGATGTGTTCTGCTTCCTTTTTCCCCACAGTCATTTTGCAAGGCAACCCCAAGCTGAGAAGCAGTCACATATACCATGCTCTCCTCTCCCAGCGTCAGTTCTAAGCTGCATCAAGTTGAGTCCAACAGCATCACTGTTGCTTTGAGAGATATGCAGCAGGAAAATAGGGCAATGGCTGTGGATCCAGTGATTTGCAAAACACTAATTTGAAAATATGCTAGTTTGTGCAAAATGGCTTTTTTATGCCTCCATTTGACTCTTTTAGCTTTTTCTTTCTGTTACTATTCTTGAAGTCTTACTGACCTCTCACTTTATGACTCCTTTTGCAAGACTGGAAGTGCACTCTGACAACAGGAGGTGGTGGTCCTTTATTCCAGCTATGTATCATCTAAAATGTAACCCAAGTCCCGAAGCAAAGATGTAAGAGCAGCCATATTTGGGGAGTTCTGCCAAGCAGTGACAAGTATAACAGGGCTGAGCAGAGCAGCGTGGTGGTTAGCTCCTGTGCTTTTAGTCTACATTCTTCATTTTTTTAGAACTATTTCATGTGCTAAACTCAGTCCATTTAGAGGGTAAAAGAGCAAGGTATTTGCCTTACTTGCACAACTGAAAGCATTTACATTTAGTACGTCATAATTAGGATGTCAATCCAAATTGTAAGAAGACCTGTAAATTTGTCACTCAACTAGACACCATGATTTAGTGAGCTAAGCATGTGACTGGAAGCTAACAGGCTGCATGTAGTTGCTACTCATATATGGTTATTATGTACCTGTCAAAACGCACTTCCCTAAGTAGACTCCTGGATTAGTCTTTATTTATTTTAAGACTTTTAGGCTAGTCTGTATTTATTTAAATATGATAAAGCAATTCTAAAGTTATACCCAGACAGCCACATGAGCTCATTATTTCATTTTTAGCCTCCCTCCCTCAAAAAATTTCCTGCATTTATTATCTTCTTTTGTTGTTGTTGTTGTTTTGAATTAACAAGTCATTTCTCTTAAGCAAGACTTCATCTTTATTTTCTAATGCATAAACCTACAGCACTGTATAAAAAAGAGCTTGCCATGGTGTCAGTTGTTTAATATTGTACAGTCTGATGGATCTAATCCATAAATATGACTACAGTAATATTGTACAGGGAAATGTGAGCATACACGCTTTGTTCAGGAAGAATCACTGTGAGTTCCTAAAATGAAATCAGCCAAAACCCTCCCTCCCTTTTGAAACTGTTGGCTAGAAGGCATATTACTGCAAATCCTGAGAAACTCTAATTTAATGAAATCTAAAAAGATAGTCTGGTAAATTAAGTGTGAATGTATCATCTTCTATATTAAAAGATAATTGATAATTGCTAGGGAATTTGTATCCATCCGTATAAGGTCAAGGTCTGCCCACCAGGTTTCTTCTTCCCCTCCATGAAACTGAACACCTTGTCAACTCTAGCTGGTCTCAAAACTAAGAAGGACAGCACTATAAACACACCAGTGTTTGCATATGTAAAACTCCAGCTTTTTAAGATAACAAACACACTTGTTTACTAAACCAGTCTGAAGCCTAATAATTCAATAGATGGCATGTAGCTGGTGTCGCCCAGTGAAATACTTTAGACATAACAAACATGAGGAAATGGAGTATTTTAAAGAAGAATGGTGTTATTGTTTTAAAGAGCATTTCAATGCCTGTCACAATCCAGAGGCAACAGATCAGAGCCTGAACAGCAAATTTAACCTGAAAAGTGAAGGTTTAAAAATGGCACCTCTAACCAAAAAGGCCTGTTCCCAACATACAATCAGAGCTACAGTGGAGGGAAAACATCTGGAAATATAATTGTGCTAAGGAACACTACAAAGAATTCCTAAGCACCACTTTATGAATCAAATCAAAGGATGTAAAATGAAATAACATCAAAGTACCTTAAACTGTAGGGCCTCTTTTACACTGACCAACTTGTTATTTACAAGATCCAGTCAGTTCTTATGGCTGGTGTGTTGTTAGAGGCAGGTAGATAAAGTCGCCAACATTAAAATGAATCACTTTTCAGAAATTACTCGTTATTTTGGCTCAACAACATGAGACACTCCAAAGCCTTTCATTTCTGGAGAGAAGGCAGGGAAGAGGAATGGTCTGCTCAGGAGTTTCTGAAAGGCCAACCTTCTAGAAACATCTTAAGTTGGTCACTCTAACTCACCATTTTGTAAAAATCATGGTCATAGTTTGATCTCAACTATAATAATATAAATTAAAAAACCTCCACCAAACATAATAGAATTGATTGAGCAGTAGTGATATGTTAATTATGATCAGGATAGGATTCCCAGGACATTTTAGATTCTGTAGACAGAAATATGAAAACATTTCTTTTTCATATAAACCCCTCAGTGGATGAGGACATAATCCAAGAAAGAGACCTTTTTTTAAAAAAAAACAACCAACAACCCTTGCAAACAAAAAAACAACAAACCAACAACAAAAAATAAAATCTTTTCTCTCTTAGTAATGGATCTGTGATAGTGCCAATAGTAAGAAAAGAGGACTATAAACATTGCCTATGTATTTTAAAAATAATTTCTGCTCTGTTTGTTATAGTGTTAAATACAGAAGCAGCCTCTAAGAGGCATACATAATCACTGGCCATAGGAGAAAATAATACAAATGGTATTGCGCATGCATGCACAGATACACAATGCCTTTGGTGCTGTGGGCTCTCTGTGAAAATATTTTGATGAAAAAAAAGAGACTCAAGAAACTGTCCAGGCCATTCTTTGAATAGCTCTTTATAAATTCAGATCTTGGATAAGGTTGTGCTTTCAGTTATACAAGCTCAGTCTGGAAGTCACTCGCCAAATTCAGTTCTCCTTCACCACAGGGTAGCTAAAGACACAGTTCAGTTCCTTGGGATTGGGCAAGCCTCTGTATCGGTCTGCTTTTGTGCCCAAGATCAGCTCACATTAGAAGCTGAGCTGCCTTCCAGACCCCTTCTGTTTATTGATAAGCCCCATCTCCCCAGATACGACCAGGCTTGACCTTGTCAGCAACTGTCTTCTTTGACAGCATCTTTTAGAGGCTGTTAGACCATATGCTATTTTGGAACTTAATACAGGGAAACATGTCTCACTTTTCTGGTAATGCTGGCACTTAGAGTATAGTTCATAAGAATCTCCGCAGCACCAGATAATCTGCTTGAGCATACCGAAAATAGCAGGGAAGTTTTTAATTACTACAGCTCTTAGGCCTGGCCCCATCTATCAATTTGCTGTGAGCCAAAGTTAAGTCCAAATGTAGGAGAATATTGGAAAATCCTGTCAGTAAAACCAAAGGCTATTGGATGTGATCCCATTATAAAATATGTATGGAAAGGAAAATGGAGGCTCCAGCTAATTTTACTGTTAAGGGAGTGCACTATTTCATTCCTTACCCGCTCAAAGCTCCTCTGGGCTTTGCTGTAGAATTATTGTGTTGGAATTGGAAATGAAGTTTGTGTTTCAAAGTAAATAAAAGGGGAAGGGTTGAGAACATCCAATTTAAGAGAATAACAACATGACAAACATACAACAAATGCAATTGTAGGAGTGGGAGAATTTTGCTGATGAGAAAGAAAAAAGGAGTGGAAAAAATCAGAGAAAAATGTGTAAAAGAGCTTAAACTTTATCAGCTTCAGCAATTTCTTGACCATATTTCCAAATAAATACATTCTGTTCCTTCAGTGTTTTGACATTGTACTTTTCCCTTATCCCTTCAGAAGAAAGGAAGACGAAGCTGAGAACCCAGCCTTGCTGTTGGCAGAGCACTTAACATTCCTGTGTAAAGGAGCTACCAGCACAGGCCATCAGGACAGACAACTGGGGAGAAAGAGCTGTAGTTACTCGGTTTGGGATACCCAACACTCAGGAGTTCAGTGGTTAGTGTGGTTACTGAAACCAGCCAGAGCAGAGAGTATATAACTGAGGAAAGGTCTGTCTTATTTCACTTTAGGAACTGTGTAGTGTCCCTGATTTCTGACTAGCAGAGACCATGCCATTTCAGTAATTTCAAATATTTCAATTAGCCTAGATCCTATTTAAATGTTCCAGCATTCTTGATAGAAATTTGTTAGTGCAGCAGTGAGACTGTATGTGTCTGATGTGGTGATGTGCATTGGCCAGGAGTATGTCCTTCTGGTCTCTGCACTGTCTTCTCCTTATTGTGTAATGTTAGTCCTCGCACCCGCAAAACTTGTGCAAATCTGCAAAGCAAACAGTCTAGGCAAAGCACCATGTCAACTAATGGATTCACAGGAACATTGAAAGCATGGGATATATAGTAATTAACATCAGCACAAGGTTTGGACACGAGTGTGCCTAAGTTTTGGGACGGATAGCTAGAAATGCAACTGCTGGGATTTGTATCCACATTTTTGTTGGTGGTCTCCAAAATGTACTGATGCTCCAGGGTTTTCTCACCCTATGGATTACTGATTTTTGTTTGTCCTTCACTAAAAAACCCAAACAATATCATTGTAAATTTTAGCAAATATTTCAAATTATTAGAACATGTCCTTCACATTCATTTTTTTCTTTTCATTGCACAATAGTGATGCTTTCCACTGATAAGTCCACGTTGCTAGTCTTCCCTCATCTTGACCCCGGTGTTCATTACTGAAAGTTTACAGTGAATGAAAACTGTGTCCGGGGTTTGAAAATCTGTTTCAAAGAACAGTATGTCAACAAACTAGAAGCCTTTCCAGTTCAATTATAAGCTCATTTATTCAACCTTTTCTTTCCCAACAGGCAGTAAATAAGCATGTCTGCCTTTTTTTTTTAATATGCATTTACCTTTTTTGTTTATGTGAATATCGCAACATCCCCCTTAGACAGCATTCACATAACATTTCTCTGTGGGGTAGGAACAGAGGGGAAATTTCACATGACAGACGTTAGTCTCCTTTGTTTAGTCTTAATTTGGGAAAGTGCTCAGATGCTGTGATGATTGGCACAGCATGAATAGGAGAGGACAACAGAGTAATTCTGCCGCTTCTTGTGCCACCGTCTCACTCCCACAGAAGTCTGTGGGGGTCTAGCTGAGGGCAAAATTTGTCCGACATTTCCTAAAATGAACTTGGATCTTCTTCCTACTAGACTTCATTGGAGTAGGACTCTGACCTTAATTCTTTATAGGATCTGTTGTAAGGAAATGAGTGCTGTTTCCATTTTACAAACATTAAGGTAAGTTGCTTACCCAAAAATGCAGAGGTAAACTCCTGACATCAAGACCAGTAGGTGTGCTCAGTCCATTAAACCACCACATTTAAAGTTTTCCTTCAATCCCACTATTAATTTACAGTAAATTTCAAATTTGTTGTGAAATCCTGAGCTCTCATATGTTGTGTTTGGGGGAAAAAATGGTGGTTTGAAACAGTTGTGTAAGGCAAAATAAATCCCTCTAGACATACCTGGAGTATATATTTTGCTAGATTTTAGCCATACTAACTTTAGGAAAAAATAATAGATTCAATGCCTTCTTGTTTCAGTTTGGGTCTTATACCCTCACCCTCCTTCCATATGCAGAGAGAGAAATGCCAATTGTTCTCCAACATGGTAATGCCCTTAAAAAAAACTGTGTTTTTTAAACAGAGGCTACTGTGCCTCTGCCACCTTTATGATAAAAACATTGTAAAAACCAAGCCTTTGTGATCACACAGAGAGCCTTGGACAATCTAACCCAAAATGTTTTATAACCCATTTAGGTTCAGTGTTGGTGTCAGGTTTGCCATCTGCATCTTGCTCTTCTTGGACCATGAAATAGAATACATGAGAGTTCATTCAGTTTTGTTAATAATTATGTTCCTACACTATTTGCTGCAAGGTATTCAGCATTTAATAGCTTCATCCTGCAAAGCACCAATTGCCTCCTCCAGGGCCCTGAATTCCTTAAACTCGTGAAGTAATTTGAAGGAATAAAGAGAGAAGCTGGGAAATAGTGTTCAGTTTCTTAGTTATTAAAGCTGTCTTATTTTAAGCAATACATAGTGGATGCTGTATTTGATGTAGTCCTTGCTGTGCTTCTAGGGGTTGTTGGTGCTAGTAAATTGATCAAGCTTTAACACTATGAATTAGCAAAACAGCGAGGTGGGAGAAACATGCACTCCCTGTTAAAGCCTTGTCCCTGAAAGAGCCCAGTACCTTCAGAAATCAAGCCAAAAAGCAGACTGAGAAAAATGAGTGAAAGCAGCAGGAATTTAAAAAGCAAATGCTACATCAAAGGGACAGGAAGGAACTGCAATAACACTGCTGTGATTGCAACTGGGCACAGTCCCAGGAGCTTGGGGAACAAGCACCTCCAATAAAGAGAGCCATTTCTGTACCAAGCACTTACGAAGGCTTGGTGAAACATGGAAATATGCTCAGTAAAAGGTGATGAGCATGCTGGTATTTCATCTTCACAGGCGTTTACTCCTCAATCATCAGCAAATACAAAGCCCAGTAAGGACACATCGTGCTGCCAGCATATGAGGTTTCTGTGAACCCCAGTAAAAGGATGCCCCCATGAAATCATGGTCTGGGAGCTAACAAGACAAAGGCATTCAGATGTGCCAACAGGCCCTGTGTAAGAGCTCAAGGGTTTGAAATGGATTAGGAAAAAAATGCATCAGGCCTTTCTGCACTTTATTTTAGCTTAATTCCTTCCAACTGAATGAAACGACAAATCCAAGGGTAGTCACATTGACTGTACAACACCAAGGCAAATTGCTAATTAGCTATTCATTCTCTGCTGACTACCCCAAGAAAAGGAGAGTGTTTAATCCTGAGTGTCACCATCCAGTCCTGCCTTGCACCCTGATGACCGCAATGCAAATAACCACTGTGACTTGGCATGAGTTACTTGTCCCACTGTATGCACTCCCCAGTCTCAGTCTGAGAAACAGCAGCACAGGAAGAAATGCCTGCTTTTCTCTTTCACCAAATAGGTACGGGCCCTGGGATGTGGACCACTACTAACAAGCAAAAAAGGACTGTCTGATGGCTCCTTTTGTGCCAACCTGTATGACTGCCCAGCAGGAGCCATGGGCAAGTCCTCTCTGGGTTTATGACATGCACACTGAAACCATGATTCTGCAAGCAGTTATGTATATGCTTTATTTATGCAAGTTGGCTGTTTCATATGTTTAATTTTACATATGTGAGTGGACCATCTGTGTTTGTAAAGTTTAAAATGTGCAAAAGAGAAAGCAGAGGATTATTAAGGAAAAAGAAAAAAAGTAATGCTTTAGCCACCCCTCTATAATAATAATAATAATAATAACAATCATAATCATAATCATAATCATAATCATAATAATAAACAAAAAAATCCCCAATACTCACTAGCATGAAAGGAAGCTTCAAATACTTTGGAAGGAACTGAACTGAACAGGAGGGCCATGCCTTTAATTTTCAGAAGAGCTACAAAAGGACTAATTGCTAATTGACAACCATGTGGTAGGCACAGACTCACTGATATGTGAGTGGTTGGAGTGCCGAGTGGGGGCTGATGTGGGTGGGATCCTTGCGTGGCACAGCATACTTGCGGAGAGGGAAGGACAAAAAGAAGCTCAGTGTTGATCTTAAGCTTCATATACTCAAGTTTTCCATCTGTGAAGGGGATGGCAGAACTTCCCTGCCTCACGAGAGGGAGCATGATAATGGAAGCCATATATAAGCACTTAATGGGCTGAAAAATGAGGTTCTGTGGTCCAAAGCACAGTGATGGTTTCAGATATTCCTTGTGTGGATACATATTTTTTTGCCTCTTCAGCTATTCTCTGATTAAATTAGAAAAGAGAGGCAATAAAAGCTTTGCATGATAGGTTTCTGAATAGCCACCAGATAAAACTGATAAGGAACAAAAAGAGAGTTTTCCCATAGGAGCTCATTGAGCGAGCCTGTTTTCAGAAGCCTTGTTAGCCAAAGACATAAAAGAGTAATACAATACAACACAAGATTACTGACCAGCCAAAAAGCAACTTTCTCCTCTTTGATCTCTGTTCCAGATATTTTATATGCCACTTGGATATCAATCTACAGCAAACCGTGCACTTACTTGCTGTAGAATATGCTATGTATTGCGATTTGTGATGTTGATCAAAGAGATGCCTTGATTGGGATGATTAAAGTAGGAAAACAGACCCATGTGTTTCTCTTTTGCACAAACACGCACTGGGGACAGAAATTAATCAAAACAATGTTAGGAGCTGAGGAAGCCTCATATCGCCTGCCCACTTTGGTCTGCAGGACTGACTGTGAGCACAGAAAAGGCTCAGGAAAGAGAATATATGCCTTAGACCGTTCAATTCTCTTAACAGATGCAGCAAAAGGCTTGCCTCAGGGAACATAGTGAAGGCAGGAGGCCTGGGCCAGTACCTTCAGGTAGGAATCCTGTTTTGGATTCCTCTAATGAAGAGGTGTGTGATCAATCACAGCATCTTTCAGGAAGCTAGAATGACTGAAAAAACCAGCATTTTTATCATCTTCTAATGTGTTTGTTCCATAATTTTTGGAAGGAGGTTCTTTTTTTTGGTATGTTTCTCCACATGGCTGCCTATTTTTTGTCTTATGATATGGTCATGAGAGATTTGATATCGGCACAGAAGATATATTCTTCAAATTTTCCTTGATATCCTACGTGTCAGGGAGCCCCTTGGCATTTTAATCTCTACTGTGCTTCATAGCGGCCAGCAAAGACTTTAGGAGCTGAGAGTTTCCCCATCAGTAAACTTCCCTCTGGAAGTGCAAGATCTATTACAAGAGCTGTATGTAGACATCTCACATCCTAGCTCCTCAGAATAGTTTATTCCAAGGCTATTTTACCTTTTTATTTTAAGGAAAATATGAGGTTAATTCAATTCAGCTGTGGTCACAAAAGTCATAGTGTGCATTTGTAGCTGCAGCTGGGGAGTTCCACGAAGGCGTTCTGGGCTTATGTGCGGTGGGATTCCCGTGAGACATGGGCAGTCTGACTGCCACTTGTGCAAATTACAGATCGTCTCTGAAATTCAGATGTTGTATCAGGGCAGGAAGACTGAAAGAAACACTGCTGGTCAAAGCAGCTAACACAAATTTACTGGTTGACTGAAACCAGAGCAAGCATATTGGTGATTTTTAGCCACAGTAGTGTTGGGGACATCATGATGCTATTTACATGGCATTTGCTGAGAGAGCTCAAGGTCTCCCCCTGCCTTTTCCTCCTCCTTTACCTTTCTTCTCACCATGGAGAAAATCCAGCCTCTCCACAGGTGGGCTTATAGTCTGTGTTTGGATGTAATTTTCAGCATTTCCTGCAGTGGCTCCTGTCCTTAATGCATACTCACATGTTCTTTGCATGAAAATGAAGGTGGGTGAGTACAGGTTGGACCTAATGACACCCAGATCTTGCCCCAGTACAGGATGAAGTGAAGAAATATATCTGGATCTGGAAATGGGAGACAATTCTGGATGCAGTAAGATGAATGTGGCCATATGGATCTGTAAATTAATGATATCTAGCTGGGTTGCAGTTCAGCAGCACAGGACCATGTAAGTGTAAAGCAGTGGCACCCACTGATGTGCTTTAATCTTTTACACATTTCTATCGCTTTCGACCCTAAGATCTCAAAATTCTTAAAGGAACTATGGAAGAGTCTCATAAACCGTAAATTAGCAGGAAGAATTTGGAAATATTAGAAAGTTAGGAAGTTAACATTTTTTGTTTGCACACATAAAAGGTATAATTTCACAGGTATTGCACAAGGCATTTTTATGGTTTCAGTTTTTATTTGATGAAAAAAACAAATCCAAGCTGTTTCCAGTTACATACATCATATTATTTTAAAGCAAAGAATAGTAATCATGAACATAAATAACTTGGTTTCATCATGTTTCATCATCTAGATTAAAATTGTTCAGTTTTTTCCAATAACATATTATAGATCTTATTTCCCTCTAGTATAGCATAGATATTCAAGTACTTCAGAAAAAAATCTAAACCAACATTTTTATCTAGATTTTTCTAGTGAGTACTGTGTTATTACTAGATTATAAACTGGGTAGTATAGTGAAGTACCTTACTGTTTCATTTTTGTGCCAAACCAGTCACTGCTTAAAAATAAGCAAATATATAAATCGTATTGGTCATTATTTGCAGGTTCTGCTTAACAGCATCACTTTGAATAACAGATATGTTTTTAAAAGTATTGTATGCAAATTTAACTAAGACACAAACCCTGTTGCTTTATTGATTTATTTACTGGCATGTATTAATCAACAGGAATTTTCTGCTATGTTTAGACCTTGAGAACATGTTGAAAATTTCTCCTAAAACTTATG
The DNA here is from genome assembly GCA_027574665.1 of Rhynochetos jubatus. Taxonomy (NCBI): domain Eukaryota; kingdom Metazoa; phylum Chordata; class Aves; order Eurypygiformes; family Rhynochetidae; genus Rhynochetos; species Rhynochetos jubatus. Next base: position 56,157,006 of record CM050650.1, read on the forward strand.
GGCTGTTTTTTCAATGAAATGTGAACCTTTAATTATGTGTTTTCAGAAGAACATGAAATTTAGAGACTTCTGAACCTCTTAAATTGTAAGCAAAACAAGACAGAGAGTGTAATCCTCATTCTGTCTACTACATAAATGTAATACTGTGTTGCTGTATTGATCAAGAATTTAAAAGAAATTACTTGATTTGACAAAACTTTCTAAAAGATCAATACTGATTGTAACCTAATCATAGTGTCTCCCCATTGCATATCTGTTAATATTATGCAAACCTGATATTTAGGATGGAAAGAAAAATTCACAACTACAACTAAACACTTTTCTCCCAGACATCAAAATTGTATACTTATTTATTTATTTTTAACAACATCCATTTTCTTTGACTGACCAGCAAAATTTCCTTTCAGATTAATACATTCTGATTACAGTTTTATTCTCTATTCCCACCATTTAATGGAACAGTTTTTTGGAAATTCAGCAGAGACAATATTCCACAGCATGAGGCACCCACTTTTAAAATCAGATGGCTTGGAAAGCTCAGTCATCCAAGCACGCTAATTGGTTGAATGCTCTTGAGTGCTTTATCACATTATTTCCAAGGGCTGCCCTAAATGCTAGGAAGCGAGCCACGGTTCCGGTGATTAGTGCCAGAAAGCTGAATGTTAATTATTGCTGGGTTATATTAGTATAGAGACTGATTATCTGTAACAAATTTCAGAAATAGACTATTGAAAGAACTAATTAAAGTCTAATTATTTTTATTATGAATTTCTGATCACCCATTATTTTATAGCTCTAGATCACATGTTTTTTTATAGTAGTTCAGAGTGGCATGAAGAATCATCAACTTACTATTAAGGTTTTACCAATGCAAGAGAAAAGAGTGTAGTAATGACATTACATAGGATGGGAAAAAGAAATAAAAGTTTATCTGAAACAGGAATTTTTAGTCAGTAGTCATTAATTTCTCTGAAAGCAGAAATTTAGGAACAATTTACTTTTCACTTGCTGAAAGTTCAAACTTTTCTGAAAGTTGACTTCTGACAAAAGCAATCTAAATACATTTGCAAATTTCTTCCTTTTGAATTGAATTTTACCAGTTTACCAAATTATTATGGCAGATTAGCATATGTATATTGCCAGATATATTCAACAATCTAAAAATATTTTTGTTAATTTTGAATGTCTATATGCTCTAAGATTGGCTACTCACTCATATTACTTTAAAAAATGGTGATGTGTATAAATGAGGTACAGCTTATCTGGACTTGGCTGCTATTTTTGCATTGGTAAACTCCTACTTGCATCCTCTGCACTGTTGGCTTTCTCTGTTTCATCATGGAGTCAGGTTTCTTACTGGGTATTAAACTTTCACTTTCAATTTTCCCTTTCACAACCTGACTCTCTGGACCACAAACCCTGTTCATGATTATTTGTCAGCCACTTCCAACCAAAACAGGCTATTCACAGTGAGGAAGGAGATGAAGAAGAAACACATGGTAAATGTAATGGCTGTAATAAAGTCTTTTCAGGTGAATAAGAATATCTCCAAACTCAGAGTCTGGGGGATCCTGTCTGAGGTTTTTACCTCTGAGCATTTTGAAAATGAACTGTGTGACAGTCAGTCTTGAATACTGCTGGTAGTCAAAAAAAAAGAGATGTATTTGACAGTGTTTTACGATGAAGTCGTTGCAAAAATAATCTTGGAGCCAAATTTCACAATGTTACTATGTTTTCACTAATTACAGTCACAACATATCTAGGTCAAAAACCTCAGCTATTGCCTAATTAATCAAGTAAACAGGCAAAACACTTTCAGAACTTCTTATTTTTATCCTAAAATACTGTTCCACTGAAACTAAAATGTCTGTGGAGATGCTGTGTTGGGTAACATACTCAGTGGAAAAGTTCTTCGCAGTTCTGCATACATTCTCTGGTCTATTCTCAGGAGAAAGAAGAAAATTTGCCTGAAAAAGGGGAGCTTTTTGATCATAAACGGAGCCATCACTACCATTTCTTTTTTGTAAATCTTCCAAAGTCTTTACTTTCTTTCATGATGATGTAGAATGCCCAAATTTCTGAAGCCTCAAAAATTTTGCAGTCTCAGGCCACCATTAATGATTAACCATATCATGCCAAAACATCATCCATGGACTGAATGGCCTCCCTACAAATTGTGATTCTTAAAACCTGTATGGAAGCTCATGGAAACAAGGACAGAAACACTGTTAGGTTATCTGAGCATGCTGAGGTTCTCTATGCATTGGAGCTATGTGCAAACTCACATGGATGACAGTTGACTTCCTTTATTCTCTGGGTAGCTGCTTTACCAGAGAGTCCTCTGGTGAAGGGCTGTGGGTGAAATAGAGCCACAATACCCTCTGTAAAGTGATGGTGACAGTGTAAAACCACAAGATTTAGTCACTAGTGAAACTGTTTCTCGTCTGGCAATGTTATTCTTTCTCTGAAAGAATTTTAATAATGATAGCAATACAATTGATGGTAACAGCCCTTTTTTATTTGTTTGTTTTCTTTATTTTCTTACCAGTTAATTAATATGTCTTTTCATGCTGGATCTAATGAGAATATCAGCGTCAGGGACATGTCTATGGTCTTCAGACACTTTTTTTCTGTAATGCTATCAAGTATAATCAAAATGCAAATCTGATGAATAAGGATTTCAACCTGTGTCCTTTGCTGTTTTGTTGTTCAGATGCAAGACTGAGAAGATCAACAGGTTACTTACAAGTAGGTTTAATTCCTAGGTGGAATAATTAAGAATATTGCAGTGTACATCTGTCCAAGAGGAGATTTGATAATTATGAACACTAGTTTCTTACACATAAGTAAACAATATGGTTCTTCATCACATCAGACAAAGACTTTTTTTTGCAATGGTGTCCTGAACTACATCTTTAAGTTTTAGTAGTTTTTTCACAAGCTTTATAGGGTTTTAAACTTCTACGGTCTGAAAAATAAATTAATGACAAGCCACGGTTACTGAAGGATTGGACAATGCACATGTAAACATTTGTTCTTATGCTGTAAAGATTACTGTTGGACTCAGGATGAAAAATATTAAAATTAATACAAACAGGAAATACTAATTAAAGATACAGGAATAACTACAAGTAACTGATAAATTGATTCATCTACCTGGATAAACACAGAGGAATGAAGTTCATATTTATACTTAATGAAAAAGAAAAAGCTAGCTTCTGGAAGAAAGAAATTCCCTGTCTTTTTAGACAAAAGGTTCTTTCTTAAACATAAGTCTTCAAACTAGAGGAATTTAAAAGGGAAAAAAAATATTTCTGACTCCAATTTAGACCTCAACAAAGGATTTGAGAACAATATAAAATTATTTAGTAGATTGATAACTAAAAAACATAGTAGAAAAAGTTTCATTACTAACATTTCAAGCTTTAGTAAACCTTTATTAAAAAGGAAAATAAATGTAAATTATAAAGATATAAATATACATCTTTTATGTAATGCAATTTAAATTGTTTTCTTAGAAAACAATCACAACACCAAGCTTACTAAGTTTTCAGCTATTTTTTACCCTAGAAATAATTTTACTGAAACTAACAGTAAGGCACAAAAATGCTGCCATGGTCTTTGTTCTGAATATTCTGTTCAAAAAATTTTCTTGTGAAATAATTTCACTCACTTTGCCTAGTATTTCTGGCATGGGCTTTTCAAAGCAAAGGAAATTCAAAATGAGATTATCTAGTTATCTATGTTATAGATATTTCCTGACATAGATACCTAAAAGCTTTTTTGCTTAGCCAAATATTGTGACAGAAAATACTAGCAAAATATGTTTCTTTTTATCTTACATGTAATTTGGCTTTTTTTTTTTTCTTTTCTGTGGTTTTTTTCAGCAATCTTCCATTGGAATGCAGGATTGGATATTAGTTCCTAAGTGATGTGGCATTTTTTGTTGTGATTAATCATATTTTTCTCATATTATGATTGTGCATTTTGCCATGATTTCAGCAAAATAAATCACTCCTGATCTAAGGATTAAAGGTAAAACAGAAGTTTTTAATACTAAAAACTCACCTGAAGGTTTTATTGATTTTAATCTTCCATTGATGTTTACCAGTGTTCTGGCTAAGCAGGGTTTGATCAGGAAATATCAATGCCTTTGCAAAGAGAGATTGTATGCTTGAAAAAACTTAGTGGAAATAATAACAATTTTATAGAGGATTCTGTAGTGTCATGCACAAATAAGAGAGCGAAGACTGGCTGGGTCTGAGAAGGCTGCCATCCCCCTAGGGTGCAATGGAAAGAAGTGGGTGGTGTCGTACCGATGATTAAGCAAAGAACCCTCAGGCCAGTCATAGTCACAAAGGAATCCAACTCCCTACAGTTTGGCACCTGGTACAGTTGACTGGATTCAGACTGTTGAAGAATGGAATTTAATATCATGGTTCCTGTATACTGGGTGTTGCCTGATGGATTCAGATGGCCAAGTCCTATTTTCAACAGTGATGTACAGTAATCCATTTACTAACTATTCATAATTACCCCATTATATCCCCGCCATATTAATGACTGTTAGAGACTTAAATTCCTTTGAGGATTAGAGTGTAAAGAATCATGAAAATAGGATTTAGCCTTCTAAATTGGTGCAACCTTCAATGAGAAGAATAATGCCCAAGTATATTTAAATTGAATATATATTTATTATAATAGTGAATTATTATTATTATTACTATAATTAGTGAATTGGCCTGTATGACTTCAGAAGAATGATGACTAATGTGCAAGTGGATAGTTTATCAATGCAGCTTATATCAACCTGTTGTACTAAATGAGTCATTCAATATATTAGATTGAACAGTCACCTATTGTCTGCAGAGGAGTCTTTAGTGGGTCTGAATGGAACAGTCATCAGTGATTTCACCATCAAGTACTGTGCAAGCACAAGGTGCTGTAGATATGAAGACAGAAGTTAGAACACAAATGGGTAGTATATAAATTAGAAGATGAAACACATTTTATCTGGTTCCAGCCTTCATTCTGTAACACAGTATACTTTCTAATTAGACCCTAATCAATACTAGTTTAGACACTTTGAAAGTCTTACTGGCTTGAGAAAGCTACCATATACTGTTACCTCCCATAAGATGAAACCCAATGCATATACTGCAACTAATGCAGATTAAACTAGAACACATGTCTTTTTTGGAGAAATGACCTTGATTGGAGATTTTTCAGTAATGAAAAAATAGACTACAACTTTTGAGAGGTTCTTTGATTACTGTTTTTTTCACATTTTAGAATTTCTCTAGCTTCTCCTTCACCCAGTCACCAAGTTTTGCTATACCTTGCTTTCTTACTATGAAATGCCTGTAGGTAATTCTACTCTGTGACAATAGTACATGGCCTAATTCCACCTCTTCTTAATCTTTGATGAAAACACCGTTTTCCAGTCCTTTAGTCATTCTTGTGGATCCTCCATAAGTTTTCATCAATGTAGCAATATTCTCTCCTTTTGCTGCAACTGCCAGAAACTGAGCATAGTGGCTGTATTTTAACCACATCAGTGCTAAATACAGAGATATTATAACTGCTCTAGTTCTACTGCCTTTCTTGGAAATTAACCTGAAAGTGGTATCTTTAATGGGCTGCGTATGAAAAGGATGATTGGAAGTACGAGTTTCGGAAAAAAATTACGTAAAGCACAGCTTAAAAAAATGCCCTTGGCTTCTTGGAAATGAACAAGTCCACAGAAAAAGAAGGAGAAAGTTTAGCAAGGGGAGAGGAATTCACTGATTGCCCATGCAATGCCAGAGGCTAGTCAGCTGGCTACGGCAGCTGTTGCTCTGGTTCTGGCTCATGATCCTGGCAGCCGTGTTGGTGGGCTCCTGCTTGGATGGGCAGAGACTCCCCAGGGAGCCCACCCCATCCTCGCAGGACCAGGAGGGACATCCTCTCTCCCCAATACTGAGGAAGGGAGAGCAGGTTTCTGAGGGGTTTCACAAACGTTGGTGTTGGGGCCCTTGCTGGTCTGTGAGGGAGGTTGTGTTTCAGCGTACCAGTTGTTTTTACTTTCAGGATGGGTCCAATGTGTCCATGTCCTTTCTGTACTCCTTTTCTTATTATTTATTGTTATAGGTCATCCTAGTATCAGCTGAGCTGTTTCTCATGGCTGGCCGCATAGTAAGGGTAAGCTTATAGACCCCAATTATACACATATTAGCCCTGCTGGTGACTTCCCTGTTCTGAAAGATCATGTTTATTTGATTATCCTCCATAAACCACAGATAATTTCTTAGAATTGTCACATCTGCAAGTATGGCTTATTTACTTCATTGTCAGAGAGATGAATTCTCATTTGACCACATTATGTGCACATTTGTAGCTTTGTTTCAGAGACAGTCCAGCTCACTCTTTGTTAGTGATTCACTACACCATTGAGTTCACTTGCAAAATTTATTACTGTTATATGTTTTCTACCAATTCACAAAGTGTTAATTTCATTAAGACCAAGATCCAGTCCCTGCAGAAAATTGTTAGAAACACACCCTTCTAGAGATAATTACCTATTGTCATACCTCAAAATTTAACAATAAGTCCATCAAGTTTAATGAACTTAATGTTTGCAGCGTTTATTTTGTACTCTAATTTAGTTTAATAGAATGTCTTCCAGAAAATGAAATATATTACATTGCCATCTACCGGTATAATCAAAACCTGTAAATTTCCTTTTTTTTTTTTTTTTTTGAATGAACCACATTGATTAATCTCCTGACCTTTTTTTGTTAGCTGAGTCCATCTTGAACTATTCCATTATATTTTTAGGAACAAAATCAGATTGACAGACCTGTCACTAGGTGGATAATTTTTATCTACACTTTGTAAATATTAGCACAACATTGTTTTTCTTCAAAATCTTTGGAATTTGCTTTTTTTCCAAGACTTACTGAAAAATGAGCATTTATAATTATCAAGGTTCTGGGCCAGATCTTTGTCACGAAAGGGGGACCATGCTGAGTGGTTTAGGCCGCTTAAAAAGATCAGCATCACAAATATTAGGGGAAGAGCTAATATTTTTAATATGGATGTGAGAAGCATGACTTAACAGAATTTGATGGCAAAGTCCCCTCTATTACTTATTTGACATGGAAAAGCATACCAAGGGAAAATCAAATTAGCAACAGATTAAAGTAGTTGGTACATGAAATAAAAATTATTTACAGAGTCAGGGAAATCAAGGCAGGATTGGATTGTTGTGACATGGATTAGGGAAAAGGGGCAAGGAATTTCCTCCCGTTCTGTCAGGAGGTTCAGAGTGGACCCCCTTGCTTTCTAAACTCCTCCAGAGAGAGAAGTCCAGGTGCGGCTGAATCCACCCCTAGTCCCAGACCTGGTCAACGGTTTATGCCTAAGGAATCGGGGAAAGAATCAGAGTGTGTGAACTTTGGTGCTTGGTGTGAAACTTGGGGATAGCAACAATGTGGGGCAGCAATGATTCAAAGTTCCTTAACACTATTCAGATATGTCACACAATTAGATCACACAATTACTCAGCAGGACTTAACTTTCAACAAATCAGTACAGTAACTTAATCAAGGACTTAACAAGGTTATCAACATAAAGTTGCATGCACACACAGACAGATACAGACATAGAGAGAGAGATACATATATTTTATGAAGGTACCTGTTAAAAATTTCCCCTTGAGTTCAGTGAAAACATTCACGTCGGATGTCTGTGCATCTCTCAACAGGTGAAGAGTTGAGCCTCAAGGAGGGTTTACTCAGCCCAGTTTGTGTCGACTGATTTCTGATTTCACAAACTTGAGAGTCTACGAACTCTGAGAGGTGTCCCACTCAGAGGGAGATGCTGGGCGCAGCCCGCTGCGGTCCAGGAGAGCTCAAAGGGTCATCCTTGGAACCGCTATTTATAGGGTCGCGAGATAATTGACTTTAGGCATAAATAATTTTACATCCTGGCCTTATCTGGGGCAGGTTGTCATTGGAATTTCCAGCTGGTACCGATCTATCCAGACTGTGATAAGGTTCAAGGCTGGCAGGAGATGATTTCACTCTCATCCCACACCGCAACCAGGCAACTGACCTCCAGCGTGGCCACTCCCCACTTTGGTAGTGCAGGAGTGTTTTGATGTGATAAGGGGCGCTTAACCACCAAACTCCCTGCACAATGGCCAAGGGTTGATAGGGATCTCCAAGGCCATAAAACTTTCCAGGAGTTAAGAGGGGAAGAAATGCACCACCACAATCTTCAAAAGGTTTTTAAGCTACTGATCCAAAACTATTATAACTACATGCTAAGTGGGAAAAAATCTCTATTTAGAATTTCAGGCCATTATCCTTGAGAATTAGAAACCATTTTTTTTCCTCATATGACTCATGTTGACTTAATAGTTATCATCAGACAACTTCAGAAATTCTCGCAGTAAGTTTATTTCACAATTCTGGAAAAATAATTGTTTAGAGGAAAGTAATCTCTTTCAAGATGCTTTCTGAAATTAATTCTCACAAGAAGTGACATTAATGCCATCAGAAATATAAAAATGATAGGATACTTCCATACCTGAAAAATTTAGTCACAGAAATGAGTAGAATTGTATCTGTTGCAAAGCAAAGACATCAGATTTTATATGTAAAAGAAAATCAAAGCTAAAACATCATTGACTCAAATACTTAACAAAACTCATGCAGAATTTAACACTAAACACAACATATTCACAGACATTAACAATTGCCATAGAAACATAAGGTTGCCTAGTTTGTCACCATCTAACCCCAAAATATTTAAGGCTAGCACTACAGTTTCTTAGCCAAAGTTGAGACAGATAGGATTAGCTGTACAACACATTTTAAACAACACTGAAAAGGGTGGTCCAGTTAGAAAATATCCCTAAGAAACAGTGTCATGATCATTTTTAACTGAGTATGTTTAAGTAACAGATTACGTCAATTACTGCTATTTCATAGAACGTTTATAATTTTTAATGCTCTGAAGATCTCAGCAAGCCAGCTAGCTATAAACACAGTGAAGATGCACTTGAAATCCAGCTTGGGTTACCCTACAGTGGCACACGGAGATTGCTAACTGCTCTTACATGGTCTCCTTCTGTTACTCAAATATTGGAAAAGTTTGTTGCAGGGTCACACAGAAGAGCCTCCTAGGTGCTAGACCATAAAATATTGGCTTAATTCAACAAGTTCAGGATGATTACTTGGCTCCTGAATCAGTATTTGTAATGACCAGAACTTGCAAAGGCAGATGAAAAACTACTGTAGGGACTTCCAAGTTACCTCTGTATAACTGTCCCTTACATAAACATATACACATAACATCAAAGCTTTCTTGGTAATCCATAATGAAAACTTCTTAAGGATCATGAGTAATGCACTAGTCTGACTTCCTCTAAATCAGCAATGGTTGCTTACAAATTTTTAAATCTCAATTTTAAAGACAGAAAAGGAGGATCACAACTAGACAACTAATACAAATAATTAATGATTCAAGCTGAGCACTTGGTAATCATAGCCTGCACTTTTAAAATTAAGTTCTTTCAACTTGGAAAAAGTAATTTATGATGCATGTTCATACAATTATCAAAATATGAAAATATGCAGATATGTACCCACTGAGATTTTCAAGAAAATATGAGTTAAGTGTGTAGAGGCTCTTGCAAATACCGACAGCAGCATATTTCCAAAGAAGGCAAGCACACTTAAAAATTTAGCTGCAATTGCTTAAGTGTCTTACAAAGCTGAGCAAAGCTACAACTAAAGCTGAGCAAAAATTATCTTCAAAAAACATTAAAAACCAATCTCTTGAGTGGAGTGGTAAGTAGACTCAGCTGAAGCCCCTTTAGATCTCATTCTGCACATACATTAACCCTTTTCCTGATAGCTTTATTGTCTTTCATACAGCAAAACCAAATTCCTAAAAGATTTCAAAGGACATATTTTTAGTTTGTGGTCCTCGATGGACTGTGGTTACCTCACTAAGAAGCAATGGAGATTCTTGTCCATGATATCCTTGAGAGAGAGGGAAATATTCCAGTCAATACAGCATTTCTGATTCTCCTGAGAGAGAGGCATGGTTAAAATAGTTATTCTAATCAACAAGGTTTTCAACTTTTTATTATTTTTATAAGCAATTACTAGTTTTGATCCATGGATAGATCTGCATTCAAACTGTGAAGGAGCTGAAATTTAAAATTTTTCCTCTCTCTTGGCTCTACTTCCCTCTTCTTTTTCTAATGAATTGAACACATTTCGGATGTGTTTAAAGTGTTCAAAGGGGGGTGGAGTAAGGGTCATCTAAAGCACCTAGAATATCAGGGATCCACTTTTCAGAAGCATTAATTGGCTGTATCTTCAGTGGACCAGTTAAGTACTTTGACAAATGGCATTTGGCCCTGTAAAATGCACAGTAGGCTTGATTATCATTATCTTTAAATAACTGTGCTCACAGGTGCAACAAAATGTTGCTGTGATTCCATTTGGGCACTCAGGATCAGGCAGAAGTGGGTTCAACTTCTGAAAGTACTATATCTATTGAATGCCTCAGATGTTAGCTGCATGAGGACATAGCACCACAGACAAGTCGTCCATTTGTTTGTTGTTCCTCATTACCCATTTAGAGAGACATTATCTGAAAAGTTCCCTATTGCATGTACCTTTCACAATTATTTTGACCTTTAAAGATCTAGCTTCAGCAACTGAATCAGGTTTGAAATTGAATGTTTGGGTGGGAGGACACATTGCTTTAACTGTTTCAAAACATGACCTTTATTCCACTCGGCTATATTCAAAGATGATGAACAATTTGATTTTCATTTTTTTCTCAGCCAGATATGTGGTGATGGCAGCCAAAATAAAGTGTTAAAAATAGGTAACTATAGAAGCCCATTTAATGGACACACTTTCTTTTACAATTCTAATTAAAAATCTGTCACTAAAAAGGAGTTTGTTAAATGAAAAGGCATCAAATACAAGGAAGAACTAGATGTTGTCACTTGGTTCTTGTGAATCCCTCCACTTCCCTCCATCTGACAGGGTGACTAGGGAAGCGAGGGAGGGAGCTGATACCAGAGCTAGGAAAACCAGTACAAGAAAAAGCACATCCTATGTGCACAGGTGGATTTTTCCTGCCTCTCTGCAACAGCTTTTATATTTCTGCTCGCTTCGACAGTTGCCATTGCTTGGATCCTTTACATGTCATGCCACTGTTACTACCCTGTTGCTTTGCCTCTCTTTGAAAATTGTTGCTGTAGGTAGCTGCCTTCACTGCCCAGAGGCTCCAGAAGATCCTGGGAATAGAGGCAGGATCGGTTGTTTATGCTCCCTTGTACCAGAGAAAATAGGAAGGTTAGAGCTCAAAAAAAAATTTTAAACTGAGACCATGACAGTATGAATTAAGGCATTTTACTAGTGCTAGGTGGGAAGATGGTGAAGATGTCAAAAGAATGATCTAACTCCAGCAAAAAGAAAGTCCAAATACAAGAGACTAGATTAGATCATAAGTTTTACACATGTAAACAGAATGAGACCTAACACGAACATGTTACATTAGATAACTGAGCAATGTCAGGTTTACTGTATTTACTTAAATAAATGAAAATATCAACATCTACCTAGTCTTTAGAAGCTCTACTGTAGATCTTTTTGCACACAAACTGTAACTTTGGGATTGTGCATTCTTTTCCTTTCAGTTTTAATGACAGAGGTTAATTTCCTATTAGCACACGCAAAAACTAACTGTTGTGGAGAGAGGGATTACCCTTAAGTTACTGTTACCTGGTCATGTGTTGTATATTCCTCTTCATTTCTATGTCTGTTTTTCCTATAACTGAACTCTACTTATGGCCTTATATTTTAAACCTGGTTTTGTGTTGAATAAATGTCAGAGGAATATTTAATATGTAATAAATACATAAATATTTAATACATGTTTATTGAGTAAATACTATACTAAAGTATTGGTATGGGAAACTAAACAGTATTCCTTTCCCCATACTATTTGGGATTACCATGGTGTTGGAGTCATGGTGAAAATCAAAGAACAACCACCTAAGACTTAAGTATCCTTGCAAGCAAAAGAGTAAATTCAAGTTCCCACTGGCAGTGAAAGTGAGGAGAACACAGCTATAAACGATGCAGTCTTACTCTATTTTCTGCACAGAACTTGCATACACGCACAGGCACACAAACATCGAGCAGCTTCTTCAATCTCATATTCCTGAATCTCCCTGCACTGATTTTTATACACTAGGTAAACTATCACTGCATTAGTGCTGGAGTTGTCTCTCAGGGGAGCTGCTTGATGTACAGCTTGGACACATTGCCACAAAAACTACTGCCTGTTTTTTAAGGAGACGTGCCTAACCTCCTAAAGTAATGGAATACACAAATACTAAGATGAACCGAACTACAGCAAGTGAAGAAAATAAAATAAACGAGTAGTATACATGAAAGCAGTCATAATCTTAGGTGTGTACAGTCAGCCTGTGACTCACAGATCTAGCATGTAAATCTAGCTCTCCAGGAAGACTGCTGCACAACCCCATGCAAAACACCTCCCACCTGAGCCCTAATGTCTGTTTCTTATCTTGCCTTTTCTTTGACCTGTCTATCCTATCTGAGAATTCGTTGTAGATCTGTTTCTTATTATGTGTTTGGGCAATAATCAGCACAGTGGCATCCAACTGGCAGTTTGTTCTCAGTATATCTTCATATATAAACAGTAATATTCTTTCCTATTACAATACTCACTTTATTACTTAGTCTAGCATGTTCCTGAGATAAAAACACAGGTTTTCCAAGTGGTGGTAGAGAAACTGTTGATATAATTCATATTATCCTCAGTAGATAAAACTTGTATGCCTAGAAAATGCAACTGGATGTTTAACTGAATCTTTGTGCATCCAAATAACTTTTAAAATGTAACTTTCAGTGCAGGATCACATGGATATCAACTGGCTTCAAATATAGTTAAGCTGGAAATCAGAAAGCTTCCAGTTTTAACGGCAATGAGTCTCATTCAAACTTCAAAAGAAGTTTTCTGATCAGATATTGTGGAAAATCGTTGGAGTGCTTTTACTACAAAAAATTCTGGCATGATATGAATTCAGACTGAGAAGGATGTGACTTTACAGGTATAATTAATCTCCATTTAATTGTATAAAAGTTCATTATCTGATCTAAAATACTTATAGCTCTCCCTATACTCAGTGAAGAAACTATGGCATCTCCTGTAAGGCATTGCTTGTATTTTAGCCACCCATTTTAGGACTAAATGTGCATCTCTGCCTATTGCTTTCCATTGACTCATGTGAGAGCTAATTCAGACTAGGTGTCTACATATATATGTCTAAAGTTAGGGGAGATGAAATCCCCAATGGCCTGAACAGTGCAGGCTCAGCACCCAAATAATTACACTTTTCATATATGAAGAACAACACATCCTGCAACACATCCTGCCATAAAAAAAAAAAGAAAAAAAAAAAAAAAGAAAAAAAAAAAATTAAAAACACCCATCCCAGATTCTTCTAAGCCTGGTATTTTGTTCTCTTGGTGGAAGATTGCTCCACATAGGTGCAACACATATATTTTGAGTATAATTGTGTTACATGATGTCACAGAATTGTCTTAAAAATTGGAGCTGATGTTTATTATATAATTTGCATTATGAAGACTGACACAGGTAACCATTGCAGCGTTATCTATACCAGACTAAGCTGCAAAGCTAATCTGTTTTGCAGAACATTATTTTCTATTATGCACAATTTTCCAATAGAATAGCCTACAGCAGTAATTTCTGTGAGTAAATTGTATTCTATGGAGATATGTTTCTGTAAACCATTTTTTTCCTTCCTCTTTAAGGAAAAATCGATTTATCTTCCAAGGGTAGATTAATAAGCTATACCTGCTATAATGAATCCCTTTTACTTTTTCCCTCAGGGGCTTGAACACCTTCTAGAATGGAGTGAATTAAAGGGAGACCAAACACTTTCCTACTCTCTCCATCTTCTGCTGTCTTCTCTTTCTTTGTTTTCCCTTTGCTTTCTCCTATCCACTTGCCCAGCTTCTCTTACTCCAGACCTCAGGTGTTCTCCCTTTTTGCCACTGTGCCTGCATGTGTAGCCTCTGAATATCAACAACAATAAAAACCCACACAAAATAAAAGAATAGACTTTACGTGGAGTAAATGTAAAATATAGTCATCTATTCTTCTAATTCTTCTGTAAGAGTGTAGATTCATTTTATGATTAAAGGATAGCATATACAGTTTGATAGATCTTTTGATTACCATTCCACCTTGCTAGGCTTTGGCTTTGGATGTTTGGTGGTGAGGCTTCCACAAGATCATACCATTCTGCATTAGATAACTTCTTTCAGACTAATCTGCTACTTGGGATTATTGTGAATGACTGTATTATATTATTTCCCTTTCTTCCTAGTTTATTATTTATTAAAATATATACACTGTCATTTCTCTAGTGATGTAGTGAGATTTGGAACATGTTGATGAAGGACTCTGACTTAAAACTTTGTGTCTGTAGAGGGAATTGCTTTGTATAAAGCTGCAATAACTGACATACTACAGTTTCAAAGGTAGGGTTTTATTCTAGACATATATTTGCCAACTCAAAAACTTTTATGATATCAGCAGTAGCCCACACATTATTCTGGATGCTAATTCAAAATAGTTTTATTGAAATAAAGAGTAATAATAATAGATTCTCTTTCTTCTCTCCCTTTGAAAATTGTTGTCTAGCAATCATCTGTAATTTTAACTTTACAGAAAACAGATTGAACAAGAAGACGACCTTTAATGGAAGTAATTTCAATACATCTCCTAGTTCTGTACTTTTCTGTTTTTATTAGAGATCATTTCTTGATTACCACGAGTAACCATAAACTTACATCTAACTGTTGACCTAAGTGAACACATAGATGAACAGCCATTTCTAATACTGTTACTGTTCTTTACCTGTATAGGGATGTCTCTATAAGGTAGTAATCATAGAGTTATTAAGTAGCAGCATTCATCTTCCAAAACCAGGGGTAGAAGTTATTTTAAAAAGGGCTTTTTGTACCCTAATTTTGAGAATTTATTTTTTTATTTAAGAGTTTTTTACGGTATGTCTGAGAAATCACTTGGTCCTGGAATCAGTTGTAGGAATTATGGCTGGAAGAGATCACAAGAGCTTGTTTATAGTACACTGTTCCCAAGGGGGATCCCTAACTCCTTCCTTATAGACATCTGCCTAGCCTGTTCTTAAAGACCTCCAGTGATAGAGATTCCACAACCAAGAAATCTACTCTGATGTTGAACTGTCCTTGCAATTAGAAGACTCTCTCTTGCCTAAGAATGATTTACTTTGCTCTAATTTCCACCCATTGCGTATTGTTCTAACTCAAGTGCACGGGCAGAACAGTGCATTCTCTGCCTCTCTATAGCCTGTTTCTCACATAGGAGGGAGAACATTACTTATTCTTTCTAGGTAATTAGCAACTCAAATGATGCTGCAGGAAATCTCTGGCTTTAGATAATACATTGGCTTTTGATCATATACTTCTATTGCCCTCTACTGGGTGGGAATATGAGATTTAACACAGCCCTCATAGTCTCGTTAATAGCTATGCCTATATATATATATATATATATATATATATATATATATATATATATATGCGCTACTGCAGCCATTTCTAAGCTTGACCTCAGACAATACTAAACAAAAGAAGATGATATTTCTCTTCTGAATTATTCTACAATCGTGTATAGAGGTTCATCTGAAAATATATGCGCTTATCTTCTTGCTGTTAACCTGAAAGTAGTCTAAATATGTGTTGAGGTGTGAAACTATAGATTAATTCCTTCCATTGAAGCTGGTTAACCCTGTGATTAATTGAGGTCAGTTTTTGAAATTACTTGTTATCGTGGTGCAAAACAGAACTGAAGAAAATGCTAAGAATATTATTAGTGAAGTGCATCACCAGTAGCTAGACCTTTACTAGCACCGAGAAGAGGATAATTCTGTCAAGAGGACTGACATATCCTCTGTCCATTTTACTATAAAATGAAATGACTTGCTCCAAACCAATATCATATCTTGACCTATGGAAAGCTGGCTCCAGGCTGAAACGTGTTTCTGCGTTTGGACAAAGGCACTCCCACAGTAATGACATTTTTTATTTCACACAGTGACCCAAATGGATTTTGTTGTTGTTGTTGTTGTTCCAAAGAGCACATAATTGATTAACTTGCTGGAGGCCTGATGGAAGTCTAGTGGCAGAATACTCTCATTGAAATATGTGCAGTCTTTAAAACTAGCTTATTTAAAAATATTATTTGAAATGCATCCTAAACTGGTAGAGAACTTTACAGTAAATAGATCTGGAAATGTGTATTAAGTCTTTTTGTCTGTCCTCTGTGAACAGATGACTGTTTCCTGTGCTGTACTTCAGGATATTTAATTTAGAGTAATTTTTGGTGGCTCTATAAAAATAGCTTCATTTTACCACACAGAAATGCAGTTCATCCCTTTTACTGATTTTAATGAAAAGACAAATGTTTTCTTGGCTGACTGAAAAAAAAATCAACAAAAACAACCAGCCCTGTGTTTCCTGCTTTTTACTTCTTGTAGTGCTGGAAAGCTGGATACAGGGATTGAGCTGTAGAATTCAGTCTTGT
This sequence comes from Rhynochetos jubatus, assembly GCA_027574665.1. Taxonomy (NCBI): domain Eukaryota; kingdom Metazoa; phylum Chordata; class Aves; order Eurypygiformes; family Rhynochetidae; genus Rhynochetos; species Rhynochetos jubatus. Next base: position 56,173,704 of record CM050650.1, read on the forward strand.
GGCTCAACAGAAGAAACACTTCCAATGCCTCCATCAACTGTACCTGTGCAAAGCCATGTAGGGGGACGAACATAGGTATCTCTGTGGACATAATTCACATGGGGTAATCTTTATTGCTGATCACAGTGTGTAAAGTGAACCTTAGCTCTCAGGCTGAGTGTTCAGGGCTGACAGGTATGGAGAACATCTTTCTTGAGAATTTAGATCCTTGATGGGGAAATAATAGAGTCACAGGAATCTTCAACATACCAGGGTTATCAGGCTACTTTTCAAAATGCCACTGCACTCAAAATTACTCAAGAACTGGGATTTCTTTTGGGTTTTTCCTTCGAAGATTCATAGTTCAACCGACCATGCATTTGATCTATGTTTCCAGACTCAGTGTATATTTTCTGTCCTTTAATGTCAGTCCATTATATTTTCCATTATATTTCATGCAGTACATGGCAGCCTTATACCTCAAAAAGGTAGATCATCTTAACACCATTGTTTTTCCCTGCAACATATTTCAGGAGAAAATGGAAAATTCTATCATAAGAAAGAGAGACAGAAAATGAATTCTGCAAACTGTGAACAATTCTCAGTGACACTCTTGATGTGTAGCTTGAAAAATTCAAGATGGCTTAATAAAATAATGAATTTGGTAATTTTATTTACCTTCTGTTTCTTCAGCCTTTTGACTGTAAGTCTGAGCTTTTCTGTGCAACCAGGAGTAAAACCTGGCTGGATATTGCAACCCAGAAAGTAGAGATTCGAGGAAAGGAACGATTAGTCTCATATTTCAATGAAAACACGACCCTGCAAAACTTTAACTTTTCTGCATTTCCCAGTTATCTGGACAGGTAAAAACCGGTGGATCTAAATGAGTTTTGCCCTTGTGTCCCTTCATGTTCATGCTCTGGGAGCAGGGAACTGGATTGGGAGTTGTGACGGCTATGGCCAAAGGAGAGGATGAAGTGCTGCATCCTGAGCCTACTGAGGGAAATGGTGCTGACTGCTGCTTTTCAGAGACTGTACATTCAGTTCAGCTCCTCTTTGCTTACTACTTGTAACTGACTTCCATCTTTCTCCCCTCACATGATTACCTGGGCATGAAGCTTGCCTAGATTTTATTCAGGAGCCTCACCGGCCTCTTTCCTTGCCAGACTTCTTACGCTATTCTTTCCTGCCCACTGCCAGTAAAACTGGCACTATACTGAGTGGAGGGGGCAAGCAGAGTATGGGTCTAGGTGGTGGTAGGCACAATCCTTGCCTTCCTCCATGAAACAGCCTAGTGCCCCTAGCTGAAAAGCAGGTGACTTGTCAGCGTGACCTGAATATCCTGGGCACAACACAGGGAGACTTTTCTATGTGTCTGACTTTATGTGGGTAGTGGGGCCTGAGGGACTATCAATCATTAATTCCCTTAGCATCACACCTTCCCAGGCAACACTTTTTCCCAGCACATACATTTTTAATATAAAAGATTTTTTTTATTTTTGAGCCACAGCTATTACAGTGGCTGCTTACAGAGTTAAAGTGCTTTTCTGTCACTGAAGGAAAAAAAAGTCTTTCTCTCTGAGAAACTTTAGATTGTTACTGAACATTATTAGCAAAGAGCTGAAAAATACAGCGGGAATTTGTTTCTTTATTAAATCTGAGCAGAATGAAATTAATCGTTTCCACTTGCCTGCACTTCCAGGCATCAGCACAAGAAGGCACTGACACACTGCAGTTCTTCATCCATCACTGAAAGGCATGTTGGTTTCACACGTTCCTTTAGAAAGACACACCGTGTTTTAAGCTGTTATTTATTCAGTGCATCATGCTTTTAGTTCTCCTTTATATCTGTGCATGCACCTCTTAATGTGTTGCTGTGTCTGTGAGCACAGGTTTTCCATGTACATTGGTGAGAAAAGCTCAGCTGCAGGCAGCTTGTCCTGTTCCTTCTTACCTGATGGAATAACTTAGTTGGGTAATCTGGTCAGAAGGAAAAAACATCTGCTGCCGTGAGAATCGAAGCAATGATATGGGGCCTGGAAAAGACTCTGAGTAAGAAGAACACAATGGAGTGTTTCCTTATATATTATAAAGGAGTGTTAAAATGAAATACACTGAAGAAAGTTAGGCAAAAATAAGAGCCATAGTTCAGTCTTGCTTACCTTCATAGAATCACTTTAGATTTCTATGAACAGCATGAAGACATGGTCTTGAGATACTAATTTATTGTGTATTGTATTGTGCACTATCAGAGACCAAGTTGGAATTCCTATACTGGATCAGAAACTATCATATGATCAAGGATCAGCCTTGTCCACCCAGTCATTTAACTTTCTGAAGGTTGCCAGTAGCTGGTGCTTCAGAAGGCAGAAGGCAGAATGTGCCTCTCTATCAGTGTGGAGAAATCTCTTCCCTAGGAGATTTTTTTCTTAACCTCTGACAATTACAGACTGATGGCAATATCAGTTGTCAATCTTTGATATCAGCATGAAATAACAGGGGTTTCTTTCTCAAAACCTGTTTTGCTTGTATTTCTTTAATGTGGATAATTTCATACCCCTAGAAAACTGCTTTCTCTTTCAAGGACTATTTAAAAAGTTTCTGGTTTGGTTTTGGTTTTTTTTTTTAATCAATTAATTTTTGGTTTTAGCAAAATAAGGCTTGCAAGTCTTTAGCTGCTGAACACTGAATTTCTGAAGTAAATTTTCCAATCCATTATGCCTTTTAGATATCTCTAGGTACATATATGCTTTCTGGATGACGTGTGCCTTTCTCATCTGCTGCTCCTCTGCCTTCTCTTAAGAGCATCATGTTCATAAAGAACATATTAAGAATGTCTACGAAAATAGGGAACTTCATTGTTCTGACTAAAAAGAAGACTTTAAGAATGCCCATAGATATACAAGAGTTTCTAATCATTGACTGTCACTAACAATATTGAGAATATTGATATATATATATATATATGTAACTAGTATATGTAATTTCAGTTCTAAGATTCTGTGAAAAGGAATGGTGCCCTCAGCATGTCGTAGACTTTATTTGATTTTGTTGCTTCCCAGGCCCAAATACTAAGGTATGGGAATGCTTGAAGGAATGTTTTACAGTAAACACATTTAAAACATACGTTCACTGACATCCAGCAAACTGTCTGTCTGTTAAGTACCAAAATTCACATATTAAAGAATCTTTTTTTTAAATGTCTCTAAGTGGAATGATTATATTTGGTTTTTTTGTTTCTAAAGTAACTCAGGTCCTGAAAAGATGCCACAAAGTAGTCACAGAAAACCTTTGTTAATTAAGTTCATAGAACAACACCTGAGCAGTCACACACAAAAAATGCAGCACCATTAGGAAAATAATAAGTGACTCCAGCAACTCGTATGTGTTGTGCCGACCATACCTGACCCACATAAATTTATAAAAGCTGTTGAATCAGGGGACTTAATTCCGATGAGGAACTGTATTCTTGTACTGCACCATTACATCTGATGGGAAAATTATTGTTCAGCTCAATAGGAATAGAAATGAGATTTCTGTAATTAGAATAGGGAAATGTAATCTTAATGGATCTATTAAAAAAAAAGAATGAGTCCACAAAATAAGTCTAAATTGACATTAACACATTTTGGACTTGAAAACTTAAATGCTGGATATAGCTCCTCTTATTGTTCAACAAATGCCAGCTTTTCTTTAGCCTGATGTTCAGACTGATCAGCAATTCAACAGTATCCACAGCTTTCCCTCCGCAAAAGGCTATAAAGACCAAAAGACTCTCAAGAACAAATACATGACTATAAATTATAAATATATAAGGATCAAAATACTATAAATAAAAAAGACTTAATTTAATTTGTTCATTTGTGTTCTAAAAATCTTTACCAGGCAATAAAATAACCTTTTTTTATTCTGAATTTTTTATCCACACAGAATTACATGGACACTTACAAACCGAAACCTTTTCGTGCCGACCGGCTCTACAATTATTCTGCCAAACTGAAAGGGACACTTGGCTACAACTGGAGAGTCAATATAGGCCATTTTTTAGATAGATATTTCTTCACTGGATGACAGAGAAATAAAGCCTTATTGTAATTTACAGAGACTTCTAACTTGAAGGGATATGTCAAGTTTAAATCCATGGCATATTGTTATTGTTTTATTAGGCATCTATTTTTGGATTTAATTCCCTTTACTTTTTATAAAGATCAGTGATGTTTGTATTATCTTTGAACCTTCTGGTTTGAAGTTCATATTTTTGTCTTTCACCTGTTCAGCAAAAGACAGTGTTTAACTTGCGCCTCAGCAGCAGATTTAAGGCAGAAAAGCAGGCTTATGATTTTGTTGAAGACCACTGAGGAGCCTGTGAGCTGAAAATCATTCTTATTTTAAAAGGTATAGTGGAGAAACAGAAAGGAAAAGGCAGAACTTTAAGCAAAATTGTGAAACTGTGTTTATAAAACAGTTCATTCCCACACTGAAATCAGTGTGAATGTCCCTTCTTATAACAAGTTAAACAAAGTAATTGCATAGAGTCTGAGGATGTGAGGATCTGGAAACTTGCAGTGGGAGAGTCTATCAACACGGGGACCTGTCCAGATTAAAAGTACTGAGAAAAATTTAAATTTCAGATACTAATCATCAGAAACATGATTGCTCTACAACATTAGTAAGAAACTAAAGAGAAGATAAATACCTCTAAGTGTCTGGTGTGTTATATGTAGACTTTATCACATTCAAAAATACACTGGATTCCTCACAGAGAAGGGGAAGAGGAACTGATTCTTGCTGTAGGAAGCTTTGTCTCATTAAGGAAGGCAGACAGAAGCATGGAGATTTGGGACTTCCATGCCTCTCCACAAACAGGTAGATTAGATAAATCAGTTTGACTACCCAAAGCCCAGCCCTTGGCTACAGCTCGGTGACAAAGAGTCAGAAGTCCCAGGAGCATTTGTGTCGAGTTGATGGAAATTTTACAGGCAATTGCAATATGTCGGTGTTGCCTTGCCAAGGCACATCACTACTTAGGAGCGTTACTGTGTTGTATTTTTGACCTTTCTGTTTTGGATGATCAAAAAATACTTTTCTTCCAAAAGTAATGAGGTCCTTTTGTCCTATGGCAGACAGAAATGAGATTTTGGTGTAAGGTTTCTGAAAATACCTAAAAAGATACATAATAAAAACATGTCAATGAGTTCTGTATTTCCACCTATAGTAATACTCCTGCATTGGCATGTGTAGCCTTTTTAGAGGTTTTATTTCTGCTGTTTGTTTTATGGGCAAATAAGGAGATCATAATCATAAGCACCACTTCGGTCCTCTGGTTCACACAGCCAAATTCTTCAGAGAATTTTTTTAGAGCAGTTCTGAGGGGAAAAAAATCTACCCTGAAAGAGCTGAACACTTAACTCTCTGAGAGAAGAAAATAAGGGAAAATGCCACCTGTATTCTTGGCCTAACTGAAAGCCATTTCTTTTTCTCCACAGTATAAAATAGTTAAAGTAGTTTATCTTTTTCTAGCAATGAGTGTGCTATACATGGGAGAAAAAAAAGAATAACTAAGATAAGAAGTTAGAGATGGGCGAAATGATCCCTATTTGTTTCTAGAATAGCAGATAATTTTCTGACTTACAGACTTAGCATATCACACATATGAATGAAGCCTAAATGTCACTGTTATGTCAAACAGCGTCTGAAAACCCCAAACTAGTCTGCCCCATTTAGTAAGTACTACCTTGGAAGTATACAGTGGCTTTGACAATGATCCTTCAGACTACATAGAGAAAAAGAAAAGAATCATATATCAAGTCACTGTTAATTTTTGAAAAATCTTTCCATCACAAGGTGGATAATTCCTTTTTTTTTTTCCAGAGAGAAGCTCAGATAATGTGGTAAGAAAAAAGCTGCGTTGATACAAAATTAGTATGTCTGTCTCAATTTTTAAAGCATAGCATAGGTTCTATTTTTTTTTTAATCTCTATAAATGTGTGAATAAACCCACAAGCCATTGATAAAAAGAAAAGCTGAAGGAAGCTATAGAGAAGAGGTTTCTGACAAGCAGCTTTGAGAATTTGCAACTTTCTGATTGCTCACAAAGCAAAATAAACGTTTAGAAGCTTTAGAAACAGTTTAATGAGGTGTGGGAAAATAATGTAGAAACATCTTAGGGAAAAATATCAAAAGGGGAATAACAAGCAGAAAAAATAAAAAGAAACAGAAATATTGCTTGTGATATCATCTTTTAAAGCTGGGTGTTTGAATATCTTGCTGAGGCTGTAGATTTTGAAGGAAAAGGCCCCCAGGTTTCGAGGCAACCCCAACTGATCTTCAGAGGAATATCTGTCTAGAGGCATTTCAGTGTAGCTATTTGATTCACTTGAAATAATTTCAAGACTGGTGAAACAAAACAGAAGACAACAACATTTCCTTACTTCTGAATAAGCACAACACTGGGTTAAGCCAAAAGGCAAAATTTTCAGCTAATAGCAAGAAGATTTACTGCAACACAGGTCTTTCCTTCCCATCCTCCTCCTTCTGCATCTCTAGAAATTTGGGGGTGGGAACCAGTATTCCAAAGCCAAGTGTGGAAGAAAACTTCCAAAGTCATGTGGATTTGCCTGCAGAAAACAAGTGTAACTGATGAGCTAACCCATGCCTGAGTCCCTCAGGTGGCAGGTGAGCTCAGGGATGCACGGCAGCTGGCAAGGCAGGCCACCACGGACAATGCACCAATGGAGACTGGCCAGAGACTGAGCTGCGTGAGCAGGACATGAGAAACTACCGAATGTGACGGGGGAAGCTGCCAGATGTGGCAGGCAGCTGTGTGAGGAGCTGGCAGATGTTGCAGCCAATGCGGTGAGGGGATGGCTGGATTTAATGAGAGTTAGGTGAGAAGCAGCCAAACACCACAGGAGCCGTAGAATAGTGTTCGGGACCCATCAGAGAGCTAAGTCTTAGAAAATGTATCTTATGCCCATTCCTGATGGCAGCAGTGTCTTCCCAATGTTTTTCTAAAATAGGTATACTGCAGCATGCAGCCTAATATCAATAACACTAATACTAAATAAAAAGAGTGCAAACCCATATATTTTTTAAAAATGGTATATGAAATAAAAATTTTAAACTCCATTTGTAGGAATGGAAGAAGGGGCTCACAAGGAGAGGCTTAGAGTCTCTGCTGACACAGATTTATAATCTCTGAACATAGCATTGACCTTCATAGCTCAAGATACCAAGACCACTGACCGTTCGGCAGGACAGGTAGCTGGGGTTAAAGAAAGATGTGGGATTGCGGTGATAATGATAGCCACAGAGTATCCGCAGTGTACCCACAAGAAACTGCTCACCTTCCAATAAGTGCGTAGTTAACTTCGGCCTGCATCATGTTGAACATTCCTCCTTCACTTTTATGACAGTTATGTTCACTCCATTTTGGAATGTATTTTTTTAAGACATGACATTTTATTTTGTAAAAAATAAAAACACAAAAACTTGGACTCTGTTGCATAGGAAATGAACTGTCTTCTGTGACGAGTTTGAAGTACAAAAAGAATATTTCTTCCAGCCTGCATTGTGCTGACCTGACCTCCAAAGTTTATTTCCTTCCCTATTTGCTTTAGAATACATTACAAAAATAATTTTCTGTGGCTTAAAATTGAAAAGCAATATTTTGGTTCAAAGGAAAGGTTTAACCAAATATGAAACACCTTAATAATATTTACTCTGCTACTATAATTAATTTTTTTTTTGACCTACACCTCATCCTTTCCTCACATCAGCTTCTGCAGTACAGACTTATGTTTCCTTATGGAAGTTTGCAGTGGTAAAATGTGTTACAAATCCTCTTTGCTGCCAGGCTACCACAACCTATGTTTCCCTTGAAAGTGCAGAAGTGAAAACAAGCCTAAAGCAACTTGGGAAACTCAGTCAAGGGTTAAGCCCTGCCTGTGCTCATAGAAGAGGAAGGGCAAAAAGATCATGAGGAGAGGGGATGATGTGCATCAGATATCATGTAAAGAGCCAGAATGAGCACAAGTGGGAATTAGCAGAGAGGCTACACAAGGAAATGAGGGCTGATAAGTATCCAACATACCACTGTAGTAGCAATCATCCTGCTGACAGTCATAATTTGCCAGACTGCCCTGAAGTGTGAGCCTTGCTCTGGGACACACCATGCCGGCTGCTGTACCTGCTGCCCATGCTGCTGGTAAGACTGGCCAAGGCCCAGCTTCAGGAGGTGCTCAGCCAGGGGTGCTGCAGTGGCTGTGAGCCCTCTTCAGTCAGAGCCAGCTCTGGCATCCACCAAAGCTGCCTGAAGATCTTTACTACCAGGAGCTGCTGAAATGAACCTTGAAATCCCCAAGATTGCTGCCTGGGCTCTGTTCCTGCCTGACTGCTTGCATGGCCATCATACAGGATTTGTACCAGCTTTTCCTGGCTAGTGCCTGCTTAGCCGTGCAGTTGTAGTAATCTCTTCACAGAGATTTTTGTGCAGGCATGTGAATGCATGTGAGCAGATACATTAACACTATGTGATATGCTTCTGCCAGTGTGAGACAGGAATGCATGTATACCTAGAACTGCTAAAGCTGTGAGTCAGAAATGTGGTTATCCCTGTGACACAAACCTTAGCAGATACATATACACACACAGATACACTTTGCAAATAAGAACAGTATTATTTCCCTCATTTTTAAATGGGAAAAGCAGGAATAAAGACATGAATTTTGTTCAAAATCATCCAGAAGGGCCTACATATTTTTCCAATATACAAAAAGCTTCAGAAAGATTTGCAAAAGTCTTAAGAGAAAATGTATTTAAAAAATGCAAACAAAACAGTGTATGTCTCAGAAAGAAAGAAACAAAATTCCTCTTAATGATGTAGCAGTGTTTTCTCTTTCGCATATTACATCTTACATAGGATATGTACCTATACACACATATACATATGTTGAAGCTTAAGTTTGAATCATGTGGACCCTTTCAGTACTAGAAGCTTGTTACTCTCTGCCCTAAAAGAAAGCTGGGAGTTTCCCCTTTTCAGCCATGCTGAGTTACAAATTATCTGATTTTAATCCAAAATAAGTCCGGGTCTAAAATTTAATCTGTTTTATCCTCTTTTATTGGTAAGATGTTCATCAGCCTCTCTACCACCTCAATTACATCTCAATACAGCAGTTGAAGCAAAAACTTATGTAGACTATAAATCTTTATTGCCATCACAGTCACTGTAGCTTGGAAAAAGGGCCAACAGCCCTGTAACTAACACAACTAGTCACACTGATCCCAAAACTCCTAGTAGAGGACCTCCAGCTGTTATTTTCTGGTCAAGGTTTCACTGATTTTCCATGCACCTAAGGGACCATAAAAACATCACATGAAGCATATCCTACTGCTCTGTGAAAAATTATAATGTCCTGCTAAAAACTTCGTATTTGGAAAACAGTTCCTATTCAGGGAATGGTGTTCAACGGTTTCAATCAGACCATTTGTCATTCAGCAGATGAAGCAAATCCTGACCTTGAGTTGCAGGACTTTCTGACTGATTACACCTTCAGTACATGAGGTTATGATTCAAGTAGCGAGGGAGCAGCAGATGGTAACTGTGTCTGCATCCAGATAGCAGGCAAACAAATTATCCTGCTGATTCTGCCTTGCTTCTGACTGCAGGTATTTAGCTTTGACAGCAGTCAAGCAGCAAGTTCATGAGATACTAGTTTCTACGCTTATGTTGCTGTATGCTGTGACTAAGTCAATATATTTTGCTTCAGTAATGAGTGAGGGTCAAATTAATTTCTTCGTTCTGAAAAAGTCATTGAAGTCAAGACCAGTTTAATGAACACAGTTTACTCGGACAATAGAGCAGTGAACTCAGGAGCGATGATTTCAGGTCTTGACTTTGCTACTTATCTAAGGGCACATCATTTCACTTCTCTTGTCACTTTTGCCACTGATAAACAGGAATAATGATCTGTGTAATAAAACACTCTCAGATCTACTGATAAAAAGTCATGGAGGAAATTATTAGTTTTACCATAAGTATCTCTAGTTCAAATTGCTCCCTTAATGTAGGTAAGCCGTTTCGCTTTGCCATCTGTGATCTTTTGACTTTTACCCGTTATCATCTGAAAGACACAAATAAATACTCAGCTGTTGAAAAATAGTGTGTGACAACCATCAAACAAGCAAAATAACCTGTTTTCAAAATCAAATGCCTTCTGGTTTTAAGTTTAGTTCCTTGACACTGCAGTACATCCCAGATGCTTGATTGATTGCCAGAGAGGGCAAACACAATCTCTTCATTATGCTAATAATGAAGTAATAGAATTTCAATGACATTTTTTTGACAAATGTCAGTGATTAATTAATTCTCTAGTCAGTATAATCACGTTTATAATCTTTTTGAAACCAATGTCACCATCACTTTCATACAGTTGTTCATAGAAACAGTGAGGATGAAATAAAATGTCACGCTGCATGTTTCATCACCCTGTTTCATCCTGAGGCCCCCCCTTCTTGGAGGTCCTGGTTTTTGTGAGTGGACAGATGCAGGATATCTGTGCCTAGGCCTATAAAAGCAACAAGGCCTGATACTTCACATTTCAGAAGTCACAGATGGCCTTTCTCTCCTGGGGATGTTATGCTGAACAGCATTCTGTCCTACATCAATGAGATGGTGAGAGTGCTGCCTCCTCACTGTGTGCTGCCAGGTTTGACTGGGAGGGCCCTCAACTCCCTCATTGAAACACACTGTCCTGCTTCACCATCCTCTCCCTGCCAAAGCAATCGAGGGACATGTCCCTGCAGAGAATCCAGAACGACTCAGGAGGTGGATATCAATCCTTTCCATCCTCAGGTGTACACACCCTATTCAGACCACCTAACCTGTTCATAAAAAAAAAACCACACCACAAACCAACCCCAAAAACCAAATCCGACAGATGAAGGAGAGAGACAGTCTTCCTGTTTTCAAATACAGGGGAAGTGGAGCCCCTTGCACAGGCAGTGGGAGGCTGGGGTTCACTTTGCCCAGCTGCCCTTGAAGTCTGACTAAACCCCATCTCCCAGGAAAATGCCACAGTGGTCTATGGCTTGCTCCAAACTGAGCCAATTACCAATCACTCATCTCAACCCTGTGTTGTGTGAAACTTCATGGGACTGTAACAGTCAAATTTTTTATCTAGTGAGTGTCTGATGTACACTATATATTTGAAGAACTACTTGGAAGGAAGAATGTCGCAGTCCACAAACTCTCAGATACATACACCATTAAGCTATTATATTGACCATCTCTCCTTGGTCCTCCTGTCATTCCGTGAAGCACTGCACTGAAAGAAAGATGCTACTGATGTGTTTTGTACATGCTCCATAAGATGTTCCCAAGAGTGCTGTCCTCAAACTGGCCCACATGGAAATTTGGGTGAACCTCCCACCTTCATGGTGAGTCCAAGCGTTTGAAAAGCTGCCAAGGTGTCAGCACTTCTGGAACAAAAGGATATGGATCTTAGGGTGCCTGGGAACTTTAGCACTGACGCTATGATGGTGCCACAGAGTAAGAATACCAGTTGTGTGAGAGTTTTGAGCACTGCAAATTCAAATTTATTCTTAAGATTCTGTCTAAACACAACTTGCATGTACAAACAGTCCTTTTGACCTGGGCTTTTGCCACTTCCTGCAGAGGTGGGAGCTGAACCCCTGACCTACAAGTACAGTATTCTCTTTCTGGTCTATTTTCAATGAATGTTTGACAGATACAGAATATTATTTTCTGAAATAACCATTTAAAAACCAGCAGTAATGCTCTTCATTCTAGACAGCCATATCCTTTGTATGGAGTGATACCAAGAAACTTCAGACTCACTGACTCACTGTAGCAGAGACAGGGGTTGTTTAAGCTTCTTTCATATATTATTTTTCAGTATATAACAAGGTAGGTGGAAAAACTCGTTATTCTTCCCTGTTTGAAAAATCCAGTACATTGAACAAGGGCATCCCACACCTTTTTAGGATGTAGCGCTCTATACTTCATCTGAAGTGCTAGAAGAAAGATGAGGAGACCTGAAATGATACTAGGGTCAAGTAGAGAACATGAGTCAGTGTAATCTTGATATGAAAACAAAATGAAGGAATAGTAATAGCACTTGTGCAAAGCTGTAAAGGTAGGTAGTCTTTCTTTCTTTCCTTCCTTCCTTTTGTCCGGAAAACCAAACAGTAAGTCCATTTGAAGAGGGAGTGCAACTCCATTAGCAATCATGGTTCCTGCTAAGGAGGGAGATTGGTGTTTTCGGTGTTTTCTCTTCACTGTCACAATCAGAGTAACAACATATCTTCAGGCTGGCTCACTTTTAGTCTTTGAAGGTCTGTTGTTAGATTAATTGTGTAGTGTGGATGAACACAATATTATTTTTCAGGTGTACAATTATTTGATGCAAAGTTACTCTGCAACATGGACTTTTATTAAAGCATGTGTAAATATTTACAAAGTTCTGGATGACAAGTTTGGAACTAAATCAACAAGCTGCAGTTCTAGAAAGGGTTTTTGTCTACAGTTTTCATGGTTGTATTGGAGGTTTTAGATAAATGCAAAGGTTTTAGAGAACCTTTCTCTTTTTCTTGGAGTTCAAAATCTGGTATGTGTGATTGAATGTATCACCTGCAAAGGACGTCACTTATTTAGGATCTGACATTAGGACACATCCTTACACATAGAAATGAACAGTGTCCAAAGCAGCATCATGCAGCCAAGGCTGAAGAGAGTCCAGCTTCAGGAAGCTCACTGCATAGCTGAAGTCTTATTTGAGTAGTTTCTGTTTTGCTATTGCTTCTCTGTGCAGAGGAATGTGCATCCTCTTTATATTTCTGTCCTCTGAAATCTGACATCATCTCACTTGTCTCTGCAAGGTAATCATGCCCCATGGAGATGGAGAGAGAACCAATGCTATTACAAAGAAGTTTGTGATCAACTACAGCACCCAAAATATGAAATGAAAAGAAATGCATTATTTGTCAGTGTGGGAAGATTTCAGGCCCGAGGCAGTAAAAAAATCATTAGGCATGAACTCGTGTGAACCATCAAGGCACAAAGGCTGCAACTGCTGATGTTTAAGAGTAATCTGAACGGACATGGAGCCATGCTAATCTAGCTTCTGTCAGAGTGTGAGTAACTTGATAATACAGCGGAATTGGGCAGAATATCGAAAGGAGATACTTTTAATGAAGCTTTAAAAATGCGGATGAAGATAAAAACAGTTTTCTGTGATAGATTTATTTCTAAACCAACTTTTAGTTTAGTTTTGTTTGTTTGCTTAATTAGTTAAACAAACCAAAAGAAACCCAAGTTTTGTATATTCCATGGATGACTGCACTTGACTAAAATTGGAATTCACCAGTGTTAAAACAAGACATTTATTAGCTAATGGAGATAAATCAGACTCTTGTTAAAAATGGGCTCAAATTTCTATGAACACTGTGAATGTATGAGAAAAACAAGTTTCCCCTGTGGCCCATAACTCAGCTTTGTACTTTTCCTTGCATAAAAATTATTGCCACTGTTTCAAAGCAGAAATATCTGGAGCTAGTCAATCTGGATGTGATACACAGGTGGGAAAAGATGTATGAAGTGTCATCTGAGACATCTTTGGGTACTCAAGATGTCTGCACAGATCTGCCAGATATGACCACAGGAAAACCTGGAGCAACACCAGCCAGGCATGGTATCCCAGGGTTTCTAAAAGGCGTTAGAAGTCAGTAGCTAGAAAATTGAACTGCATCCTTTATTTTAGTATTTAGACATTCATCTTGCATTTATACACATGCATAGCACCTTTCCTATGAAGAAAGGCTGAGAGAATTGGGCTTGTTCACCCTGGAGAAGAGAAGACTTCGAGGAGACCTTATGACACCTTCCAGTACCTGAAAGGGGCCCACAAGGAAGCTGCGGAGGGACTTTTTACAAGGGCCTGTAGTGACAGAACAAGGGGTAATGGGTTTAAACTGAAAGCAGGGAAATTTAGATTGGATATCAGGAAGAAGTTCTTCCCGGAGAGGGTGGTGAGGCACTGGAACAGGTTGCCCAGAGAAGTTGTGGATGCCCCATCCTTAGAAGTGTTCTATGATTCTGTGATATGTATATAAGCTAACAGAAAATGTTATAATAAGAAATCTCATTGTTGCTAAGATAAAAAAAGACTGAAAACTTGAGGCCTGGTTTTCAGAAGTGCTGAGCTTCCCATGAACAAAGAAAATCAAAACAAAGCCATCAACTGATGGCAATAAATTAATAAAAATTTAAAAATAGAAAATATGTTTAAATGAAAATACCATGTATTTATCAGGCTGGACACATGCTCTTGGTGAGACTGTGAATCTGTTGGCCATGATAGTTGCCAGCTAATTGCATTATGATACATGTATCAAAACTGAGATAGGTATAAAAAGTGAATCTGGGGACTTCTCACTAGTGTCATCATTTGTTTTCCATTTTCTTGCCTCTGCCTCCATGAATGCTCTCATACAGTGTCACATGTTCCTCAAGGAGACACCATTGCTCTTGGGCACCACTTTGCCTTTCTTTATCCACTCCTCCTTCATCTTTTATGGAAATGAAACTGGCAAAAAGAATCTGTTCTCTCCTGCCCATTATTAATATCCAGTGCTTATTTTTTGAGGATTGATATAAAAACTTTGTTATGCTTCGGAAAACACAGCAGCACTGTTGTTTGTCCCAATGCAGTAGAAGTCACTTCTGAAACATCTCCAAAAGACTTACAAATGCCTTTGGAGAGGTCCTGTATCTCAAACCTCAACACTAGTTTTGGTTTTTATTGTTGTATACTCATGTTAGTCCAGTTCTTTGACAGTATTGGGACAGTATTTGCCCTCCTTCGCTGAGACTGTAGACCTGATTGAACTGGCTCAAGAAATGCTAAGAAGAATAAAGAATACAACTTATAATGATTTTTTTTCTTTCTTGATTCATTGCTTCTGAAAAGGGGATCTTTCTGTCTTCCTTTTCCCAAACCTGATTTTGGATTGCTTAATCTCCAAAGACTCTGCCAAGGCAAATCCTTGATTCAAGAGAAATGCGGTGTCTGTAGCGTCCAAGAAAGCAATGCCAATGGAAATTGTTCAGCTTCTGCAATTTATAGGAGAGACTTTCGTAGATTAAAAAATAGGACAGTCTTGGCCAAGATAATTTATGGAAGTTTGCTTTTTTTAAGGCAGACTTAAGAAACGCAGAGTAAATCATAATTAACTCTAAAATGTTTTTCTTCATGGTCTTTTTCTAGACAGTATAAATACTACCAAGCCGGTATGGTACCCGCTGTCATCAAGGTGTTTTATAAGATTTAAGACCATAGAACATAAAACACAGTGTATTTCTGTACATTTCTAACCTTCAGTTTCAGTCTGAATAATGATCTTTCTCTTTGCATTTTCATGCAGATTCTTCACAGCTGTTGAAGACAGACCATGTGACAAGTAAGAAAACACCTGAAGAGGTTTGAATGCCATGATATATAAAGAAGACCCATCATATATGTGAAGACTGTGATAAAAATACCCATCAGTGAAAGGGTTTTGTTGTGGGGATTTATGTATGTGGCAAAATACATTTGAATCAGTACACTGTAGAGAGTCTCTATGGCTTGTGCTAATTTGACACAGTTGTAAAAACTACAGAAAAGTGTGAAAGGTATACTTTTTGATTAAAAATATATAAATAATTGAAAGCAAAGTACAGAAGTACAAGATTTTACATTAACAATGGACATAAAAAGCCAGTGAGAAATACACTAAACTTTGCAAGGGGCCTCTGTGCAGCTATTAAATCTGGGAAACGACCAATTAAGATAGCTATTACAATAAATGATACAAGCCTGTAATAGACTAGATACATTTCAAAACAATGGGTTTTAATATGCGTTTAAAGATCTTTGCTTTGATATTAGAAATTCAGTATCTTTTTAAAACTTTCTCAATTGGCAAACAGACAGAAAATGGTTTCCAAATGGTCTGCAATGGCGACCTAAGGGTATATCACAACAGCTGCATTCAGAAGAAACACATTCTATATGGTAAGGCACAGAAATATATACAATGCTCAATGATCAAATTGTATGGTGGTTACTAAGTTAGAACTGTTCTCACATCCATGAGAGGTCAGTCAGAAGTCGGTGATAACGTACTGCTGACTTCCTCCAGTCAAGATACAGACTGTGGCATTCACAAATGTCCGGAGCTAAATCCTTGGAAAAGCTGGTATTTATTTACAGTGGCATGAGTATACATTGAACACCAAACCTTTTATCTCCCAGACTGACCATTTAATTCCAAGAGATTCTTGATACTCAAGAGAAGAGGCTATGATAAGTATCTGTGGCATTGTGTGATTCTTGAATTTGGAATGGAAGAACAAAGCTGGTTTTAAGCTATTTTCGAATTCCTTGTATTCTGTAGAGGTGAGGCTGTTAAGTCTTGGGAATGTGCATGAGTAAGAGCATTGCAATGAGTATTTGTGTTTTCTCTTTGTGTTTTCCATGAAGTAGAGTATCACCACAGTGTACTGCATCTCTGCCCTAATACTAAACTATGTTCTGTGCTCTGGGTTTGGCTGATCCCTCTCACAATGTGCAGAGAGCTGTTTCTGGTCACTTGGCTGAAGAAACAGCCTTGGCCACTTGGCTACCAGCGTTGCACACCTCACTGCAAGAGAAGAGCAAAGCCGTTGTACTTTTAGGAGCTTCCACACAATGTCTTCTTTTTATTTGTAACGCAGAATTAATCATAGAAGGAAAGTGCAACTAATCCTATCATATTATTTGAGATTTCCTTCTCAAATCACTATATTTCTGTTAGCATGATCTTTTATTTTGCAAAGCAGAGTAGCTGAACATCCTTGTATTGAGTTGGCAATATTCTAGAGCTAAGAGGTCTGGCATGTTTTGCTTGGATCGGGACATACGGCACATTTGGGGAAGGAATACAGTAAACCAGCAACTGTCAAATACTTGATTGCTGGCACCATTAGCTCACTGACCAAGCCAGACATTATTCATGAGGGTTTCATGTTAGCCATATTAGTTCCAAAGCACCTCAAAAGGTACTTAAGATTCCCATTCCCCAAACACCTCTCATGCATCTGATTCTATTTTATATAAATGTATAGAATAGCAAGTCCCAATTCCCTGGGATCATAACAGGAAAATGTGAAAATCAGTTTCTATTCAGCACTTGGTTTTGCAAATTCTTTATAGAGAGAGCCCAGTATGTCCTCTGATAGCAAATTATCTGTAAATGTTCAGATAATTTCCTTATTTTCTTTCTTTCTCTAAACACAAGAGTATGACAAAGTATCTCAATCTCATTAATGCAAATATATACAGAACATAATTATTTCTCCCACAATGTTGAACTCTGCACAACCTCTGCAGTAAGTATTGCAAAGTAAGTACATATTTTAGAGTGCTACAGCTAAGAATTAGAGAAGCAAAACTATAGCTGACAAATGAAGAGAACCAGTTCAAACATAAGAGTTTATGATAAAATGTAACCCTAGAGATTCAAACAGCTAAAGATTAGATTAAATGTTACCTCTCCTTTGATGGCATGTGAAGTACCCCCTGTGGTTAGGGAATGACAGATTGGGAAGGGTTGCTGGTATCCATGCTCCTAGTTCCAAGCTAGCAGTAAGTCAGCTACTCTATGAGGGAGAGAAAGGCATTAATTTGATGATTTAAAATATTGGGGGAAAAAAAATCTGAAAAATTTCCCTAGATCTGATGAAAAACAATCTTTCTATCCTGTTTTTTCCCATTTTGTTCAAACTTCCCTGCTGTCAAGATTTTTCTCAAGCTATGTGTTTTTGGAACAAGCTTTTCAATGACTTTCTTTTATGCATCTTTATCTCCCAATTATAATTAATTTGAGGAAAAAAATAACAAAACACAAACCCACACCAAACCCAACAACGTTTAAAAAAAACCCACCCCTGCCTGAAAGCTGTGGATTGCCTTTACAAATGTACAGGTTGATGCTGAAATGTCTTTTTACAGCCAGTGCCATCTTGCATTTTCCAAAGGGAAGAGCTCAGAGTTGATCAACTTGCTGTCATATCCTTGCCCATGTCAACTATCAGTCTGATATCAGTCTTTAGGCACACTAATAAAACAGTGGCAACCATTAAAAAGATAATGCTCTTCCCTCCATCATACTGGCTTTTATGAGGAGATTCCTGCTCCTGTAGCAGAAGGTAGTACTGCTATTTGCTCCAACTAATGAGTTTAAAGGAGAGGATGTCATAAAAAGACATTAAGAGGTCATTTATTTAAATAATCTCTTGGACCTCTTGTCTGATGACCTGAAATTAAAAGACGTGGGCTGCAGTGTTGAGCCAGTATGCCTTAGGATAATGTCTAGATGACTGAAAATAGATGTATTGTAGCTGGAATGCAAATTTCAGGCCCTGTTAATAAGTGAAATACTCATCTTGCAAGTCATTGTTTAGTATTAATCATTTTAGGGCCTGATTTTCCTAGATTCTACTTTCCATTCTCAGTAGATGTTTTCCATTTACTTGCTTCAAGAGACACAAGGGGCACATGTTTATCATGAAGCACAGGTCTTTGCCTTCACTACATTAAATCTCATTGAGAACATTTTGATCTATTTCTACTGAATTAAAAATTTTAGGGAGGAATTTAGAGACAAAGTTACCGAGAGAGCATATGAGCTTCGCTATGCAAACCCCATAAATTTACACATGTAAAAGTAAATTTACTTTTCCTGAAACAAATAGGATCAGAAGGGGAAAAATACTCCATTCCAATAGTCTCAAAAAAGCAGACTCAGATCCCAGTTCCTTTCTCACTTCTAAACATGAATGTAAATCCTAGTCTCATATTTTAAGAGAGCAATGTAACCATAAGAGAAGGTGGATTATGCCTTTCTTAGAGTTTTCTTCTTGTAGCAGAATCATTTTATATAAAGTATTACTTGAGGTTGAGAGTAAGAATAGCTTAATCCAGTGAGAGAGGAAAAATGAACTAACAGTAAAAGTGCTGTGTGTAACCTATTAAACAACAGAAAAGCACTAAAGGACTATGTTGATGCAAATATGGAAGATATCATCAGTACATGATGATCAAAAATCCTGCAGAAAGGCTATCCTGCAGATGGCTATCAGTACTGGAGTAAAAGAAAATAAATGCAATTCAGTAGTACAGTCTACAAGCCTTATACTTGGGATGAACATGAATGTCTGTTGCAAAATGGAAACTGAGCAGCTCCAGACAAGATTGAGAAGAACTGGGATGTGTTAATCAAATGCAGGTCAAATGTGGGCTGCCAAGAAGACCCTGAAAGGGGCAAAGTACAATACATGCCAAAAGACATTTGGGACTGTACTAAATGAACTTAATACAAGTTATGCAAGGAAAGGGTGAAAATATATACTGTCTTGCTAAGACACATAAAAAATAAATCAGTACTGCAGCAGAAGCATCTCAGGTCTACAACAATAAAGAAGAGCAATTTTAAAGGGTTTATTGTGTTCTTCCTGGAGAAACAAAAGCTGAGATTCAGTTGTGATTATTGTTTCATGACCTAGTACAGGGAGGGCAACTAGAAGTGAGGAGGAAACGAAAGGAAACACAACAGCAGGAGAAGCATGTTTAATCTAAAGGAGAATGCAGAAGTAACAGATTCATAAACTAGCTATGAATTAGTTCATGCTGGGACTTAGAACATTAGAAAAATGTTTTAACTATCAAAGAAATCAAAGTAATATAATCTGAAATAAAAATAATAAAAAATCCTCAGTTAAACTCTTAAATACCTTGAAATACATTAATGGGGTTGAACTGTTCTTTTTCCACAAAGAAGCTACCCAACAAACTTGAATACAGAATCGATGTTGCTCATATCTGCAGCACCTTCCCCAAACTCAGCTAGAACAGTTTCTTGAGTGGTTGCTGATTTTCAGCGATGCCATGAACATTATTTTCAACTTTACTGAAGCAGTTTAACATTTCCTGGTTTAGCTTTCTGCACTGCCCAGCCAGGCTCTGCAGCAAGGGATATGAGCTGAGGCACTTGCTGAGACAAGAAGCTATGTAAGTTCACCATTAAAGGGTTTGCAAAATAAGGAAAGTATTACTATTTGGTGCTTTTTCTACTTGTATTGGGTTTGTGTGAGGGGTTTGGGTAGCAGGGAAGGGGGTTGACGGACGGAAGTGGCTCCTGTGAGAAGCTTCTAGAAGCTTCCCTGGCTCCAATTGGAACCTGTCTCTGACCAAGGCCACGAGAATCAGCAACGGTGGTAGGCAGCACCTCTGGGATAATATATTTAAGAGGGTGAAAAAAATCTGCAGCAGAGAGGAGAGTGGGATGTGAGAGAGACAGCCAGGCAGACACCCATCTCAGTGAGGAAGGTGGGAGGGAGGTGCACCAGAGCAGAGGTTCTCCTGCAGCCCATGGTGAGAGGGCAGGCTATGCCCCTGCAGCCATGGAGAGTCAGGGGGGAGCAGAGACCCCCTGCAGCCTGGGAAGGGCCCCACGCTGGAGCAGGCAGCTGCACCTGAAGAAATCCATGATTCTGTGGGAAGCCTGCATTGGAGCAGCCTGCTTCTGAAGGATTGCACCCTGTGGAAGGGACCCACGCCGGAGCAGTTAGCGAAGAACTGCAGCCAGTGGGAAGGACTCACGTTGGAGAAGTTGCTGGAAGACTGTTTCCTGTGTGAGGGACCACACACTGGAGCAGGGGCAGAGTGTGAGGAGTCCTACCCCTGAGGAGGAAGGAGCAATACCCATTTGCTTTATTTTACAAATGTAGAAGTTTGGCAGATTTGTAGATAACATCACTCCAGGTAAAGAAACCTTCTTGGCAATTTATAGATCAGAAGCACATAATTACAATTGTGATAATGTAAGTGTAGGTAATTTCTAAAATAATTTTTCTCCAAGGCAATGTGTTCTGTCACAGGGTGTCATCTGAGATCTAGCAGCAGGGTAGAGCTTTGATGGAACTGTTATAAACTTTTTTAGGCTACGGAGTGGTACACGTCTCAATTAGAAGGTGGTAATTGATGAACGCAGAGTGCTGTATGGAAACCCAGGGGAGAGATCTATCTATTGACGCAACTTTTGTTCTAATGTCTTCACAAGTGGTAGTTAAATGATCCCTTTTTGCATTGTTCACTGCTGTTGGTAAAGGAGCTACAATTGCTTTCTGAAGAACATCCTGATTTCTTGGTTGATCAATGGATTAGCTTTTCTCCAAGAGCAACTTTTTTCCTAAGGTACCATATACTCACCATTATTTCATTGAGTCACTTTTGCTTTTACTGCCAATTGTGAGATCCATTTGTTGAACAAAACAGAGTAACTTAATTTTCTGCAGGTCATAGCTGTGGTAGTTTTTAATGAAGTCTTTTATTTAAGTTTCATGGCATGAAGATAGCTAAAAGGTCAAGAACAACAAGGAAGCCCTGCATTTCACTGGCATTTAAGGCTTTCTTAATTTTACACAGCTGTTAATTTGAAAAGGCTGTATTATTCTTCCGGACGAAAGGAAATCATGTAGGTCTTTTTCCTGTGAGTTATTGCACATACGATATCTGGCACAGTGTTATAACATTTTTGCACTGCAGTGGAAGAGAACTTTAATCAGGTACTTTGCAACAAAAATGAGTCTCGTTTAAATTCCTGTATTATAAAGAAAGAGTAAGCAGGGAAGAAAGTAGCATCTCTCTTCATGTCTGACTGTATGGGATCCAGGACTGCTTCCAAGGTGCCATGGGCACCACACCAACAGGACACACAGGCGTGGCTGAGCTCCCTTCCTCCACCTCCTCCTCTCAAAAAGGAATGGCAAAAGCAGAGCTCTGTAAGGATCCAGGATGTCTCCCAGTAGATTCAGTCTGGAGGCATTCTTTGGAGTCCACTCCATGCCGGTAGCCTGGCAAAGGAGTTTAAACCAGAATGTCTCAATGGGCTGCTCAGCCTTACAGTGAGGAGCCCTTGGGAAGCCAAGGTAAGCTGGACCCTTTTTGTTCTTCCTAAGATTGGGCAGTAAGCAAGTCCCTGAAGGAGTTGCACCAGGTGCAAGGATTGAAGTCAGATTAAAGACCTGCTTGACACACCTACCTCTTGATTCCAGTGTGAGCACAGCACTAGAGAAACTGAAATACAGACTACTTTTTTATCACGTGTTGATTTCATATATTTCTTCAGATATTCTTTAAAAAAAGCACAGGCAAAGTAGATAAGACATTTTCTTCTTAGGTGAAGGTGACAGCAAATGAGTAATCAAGCATTTTAATAAATGTACTATTACTTCAGCAATTTAGTTTAAGGGAAGGAAAGGGAGAAGATGAGAACAAAGTCAGTTGTACTGTTCCCTTTTATTACAGTGATAGTGGCTGTTCCCCACGTTCATTTAATCTCCTTTTCAAAATGACAAATGTGTATGTCCTCAGTCATGTCATCTCATCACCCCGGGCATGGCACATCTTCTGAGACAGCTCTGGATTCCTTTGATTTTCATTGCAGTAAGGTACTTACCAACCTTTGAAAATTAGAGTCCATTTCACTCGGGAACTGTTACTATTTCAAAATAAAACCTTGCATATGCCTAGATATTACTAGAGGTGTCATTATGGTCATTTAATGAAGCTGTTATAATGTCGTGTAGGTGATACAGGAGGTGATGAGCACAAGGTCAGTTTTCCACTTTTGCTATGATCACTTTTGTGGCAAGTAGTTGTAATGGTTTAGAACCTGGAGAGTAGCCTGCTTAGATATCAGCCATATCTAGGAAGACACCTGCAACATTATTGCAGCAATAACATTGTTATTCTCAACAGGCCAGCAACTTAGATTTTTCAGGTTTGTTGACATCTCTCAAAAAATTAATCTGTGTATTTAACACTGAATAACAATCCTATGTAGGGCCTTTCATTAAAGATGGAGAATGGAATATACATGTATTTATTTATTCTTCTAATTGCACAGATAGAACTATATGAATTTGAATTACTCTGTTTACAATTAAAGTTCTGTCACCTCCTCAATGAAACGTGTCATGTCATCATACCATGCAACTAGTTAAGATGAAAAGATGAAAAATAACAAAACTATATTCAGGGAAAATGTTTGAGAATTTGGATAGCTGGAATACAGTTACCCAGTTTTCTGCTTGCCAGGACTTTGGACTCAGTAGGTCTACTGGTCATTGTTTGGTTGATCTGGTCATTGACCATTGCTTTGGATAATTCTAATTTCCCATGATCACAGACCATTGTACCAGTGCTTTGACAGCTTTGTTCTTAGCTCTGGCCTGAGGCTAAGGAGAGGCGCCCTGTGCCTTCACCTCTGCGGCAGGACACCTGGGCACTCCAGCAGGCCGGCAGCCATGGGGATCTCCAGCATAGCGTGGTGACTGAAGGGCCATGGAGCACTTTGACCTCTCACCCTTCCTGTGTGAATACTGCCTTCTACAGTTAAGGTGTGGGATAGCTCACTTGATTCCACCAAGCGTTTGGCTCCATACCAGCACACAATTTTTACTCTCTAGCAACAACGTATTCCTGGTGTTACATGGTGTGGCTGGGAAAAGGTGGACAGGCTGGTCTGATTGGGAGCTGGGTTGCCAGCTGTGGGCTCTGCCTGCAGGAGGGAGCCACTCTCACTGGGAGCATCTTTGTTCTTAATAGAGAGGGTTGTGTTTCACAGATTAGCTGTGTCTTAAAAAGTACTGAGCAATGCTGTGGTCTGTGCCAAAGCGAAGCCCGTGTTACCATTTGATATTTTCTGAGAAGGATTTGGCTGTATAAATGTCTAGTAAACACTACAGTTAATTAGATGCCTGCATCTGCACATTTAGTCAAATATGCAGTCAGATATTGATTCCAGACACAAGACTCTCATAAACAAAGTCATTGACGATACGTGAAGTGTTTGGGTGAAGATCCTTATATAACAAGATTATCCAGCTGAAACTTCCAAAATTCTAAATTAGCAAGAAAATCAAAACAAGAAGTAAATTCCACCCAGACACCCATGATGAGGCAAAACGGTTATTAAAAAATAAGGGGTTTGCCCACTTTCCGTCACTGCATATACAAACACTGTACAACTTCCTTCAGTATTATTAGATAAGAACTGTGTTCTCATGATCATTGTGTGAGTTGGTGATGGTTTCATGCCACTAAAGCTAGTTTCTGAAACACTTCTCAGAGTAGATTTTTACTGTTTATTTTGCTATTTTTGGCAAAGGAGAAAAGAGCCTTTTTTTCCTGGAGGTTCTATCTGTTGTTCAAGCATGAGAACAAAAATATTTGCAAAACTTGATATTATAGCTTGATGTACATGAAGTTTTGAACATGTCTAACTTCTGTGTTCAGAAAAACTGAGAGGTTTACCAATGTTTGTCTGTGTAGCTATAGCGATCCTGTTGCGCTAGAGTCTTCTTTTCAAAATCTGACTCTTTTAGGACATTTAAAAAGGACAGAGGCAGGAAATCATATTCAAAGTCAGATATTATTTAATGAAAGGCAGAGAATTATACCTTTATTATATTTCCAACACTTCAGTCTTAAAATACATTTTCTTCTTCCTTAATTGAAAATGTTGTTCAATGTCTTCTTTACTGCTCACAGAAAGTTTAAAAAACTTAATGAGCAATACACTAATGTTCTTAAATATATATTGTCTTGAGCTATTGGAAAACTGAAATTACCTTACCGCATCGTTGTGGAAAAGGTTTTTGCATGAGTTAAAATGTTAATTTCATTTGAGTTTAGTTTAACTTCTTTCTAGCATCTTATCCTTCATACAGAACCAAATATTGCTAGATTACTTTTTTTTTTTCTCTTATAGGTGCATACATAGGTATTATATCCCAGACTTGAAAACTGTGGAATGAAGGTCCTATATTTGTAGCAGTGGTTGTCAAAGAACAATGTTGGAAGAGAAAAAGATAATAGGGAAACAAACGAGTAAGTTAGCTGCCTCTAACTTTTCTAGAACTTGTGATATGTTAGTGAACTAAAAAAGCAGCAAATACTCTGCATTGTTGGGAGAAACATGTTTCCTCCTTTACCCCATCAACTGTAATGTATTTTTTTTTGTAAAGGGGAAACTAATTATGTCTGAAGGTAGGTAAGAAGCAGTTTAGGAACTTCAATTGTTTTTCTGTAGTCTGCAGACACCAGCTTGAAATTTTTGTTATTAACATCCTGAAGCATCAACAAAAGGTACATGGGGGCACACAGCTCAATCTGTCCAGGACCACAGCTTGAGACATCAGCTGCAGTGGGTCACAAAGATGCCACAATGACCCAAAATGGAAGACTGGGGGAGGAGAATAGATGTGTAAATTGTGGGATAAAAGTGGTGGGGTGGAGGGTATGTGAGTTGGAGGTGAGGAAGGAAGGGTTTAACAACTACATTTTGGTGTTTGTGGTCAGTCTGTGGGTTTTTTTTACATTAATGTCTTGGTGGGAAATCGTTGACTCTTTCAGATTACATGGCCAACCTACATGCAAGGTACACATCCCCCTTTTATTCTCCTTTCTCCTACTTGGAGTATTTTTCCTGCCAGACTGAAAAATCAAAAATGCGCAACCAAATACAGACATCTGATACTTCTGAAATTAAAAATAAAGTTAGCCCTTCTGGTACTATTTATCTTACGTTAGATATTGAAATGATATTTCAGTGTTATCCCACTAGTTACAGACAGTTATATCAAGCTGTTGAAAGTATTTGTAGATGACTGGCCTGTCCTTTTAACCTTTCTAACTGGACTGCAAAACCATGAGAGAGGAGGCGGCTGTTCCTGCTGTTATTGCTATTGACCCTCTGCCCACTCTCGAATTTTTCCTCATTGCTTCAGTAAATGAGGACCAAAAGAAATTACTCTACAATCCCTCATATTGCTGCTAATATGATTTTTCCCTTCTTCAAGGAAAAAAAAAGGTATGCAAAAGTGATTTTATTCATTTCTGGTTATAAGTGTAGGTAGCTTCTTTTGCTGCTGTATTTGTGGTAAGTATTTATTCAGTAACACCAGACAGATACATCATAAGCAGAGTTGTAGCATCCTGGCTCACTGTAAACCTGTAACTGTAGACTGCATTCTTTCATCTTCATCAGAATATTACCCTGAGCATTAGTTGAAATATTTCAAAACATATTATGGTCAACAATTTTAGAGAATAACAAAAACTACCTTTTTGCTGGAAAAAGTCTGAAGCCACTGGTCAAAAAATGAAAAAGGACAGAAATAATTTAAAAATGTGTTAAAAAGTAACCCTAGCCTGATACCAAGCTAACACTCCAAAGACATGTGATACATACCTGAATGTTGTGGTTTTTTATTTTAAAATGTCTTCAGTGGGTTTAAATTCTGTCACCACAAAAGGTACCAAACAGTACTGTCGTGGATCAAAGGTGGCTTTCCAGTGGACTGCAGGAAATATTCCTCTTCTTGCATCCATTTCTGTCCCATGAGGGCTTGATTTTCTTTATTGGGCACAATGGCTTCTTAGAAATGACTTGACGAGGACCAGCAGTTGCCAAGACACAATATATGATTTCAGGTATTAAAGTCAGAATCTGCCAAGACTGTTAGTGAGGTTATTGTCAGCTTTGTCCTACACATCAGCCAAATCTTAAATACCAGAATAGGGTAAAGATTAACTCAGGTTGCATAATATTTTTGTGCTCTAAGATCAGATAGATAAGAGACTGTCAAATAAGGGTGGATCTCAGAGAGTCAAAGCCTGCATACAACAAATACGAACCTTTACGTTTGTTTGTATGACATGTCAACGGTCTTATTCTAATACAGATATTGGATGCAGCAGCAGGAGGAATTGTCATTTTTCTCCATGTTGATTTGCCTGTTTATTTGCCTTATTGAATTATTTGTGTTTGAACAAGTCTCAGCAAGTTCTGAAAGTGCATTGGCACAGCTCAAAACAGTCATACTCATCCTGTTGACCTGCAGTGATTTACCAGTGTTTTTCTCACTTCAGGTGCTGAGAGCGGATAAGAAGGGATGAAGTTCTTTGTGTGGTAACTATGTGTTTTAGGCTGAATTTAGCTTGACATCAAATAGCTGCATTCAGTTAGCTAGACAGTAACTGCTGGCTGTAACTGAAGAAACTGATACTGGGAGGGAAGGAATGGTGATAATATAAATAATCAAATCTAGTTCTTGGTCCAAGTATACCCTGCTTGTATTAATGGATGCTGGAATAATAACATCTCTATCAGCTTATTAATTCAGTGTTAGAAACTAATTTTTCAAATAGTTGCTTGTTCAAATATTTTTTCTGTATATTTAAGTCATCTCTGCTTTTAATCTGTATTTTGATTCGTTTGCGCCATGAAGCAGGAGAAGAAGCCAGAACCAGGTTCAAGCATTTCAGAAACATAGTTAAAACTGAAATTGGCTGTTCTGAGGATGAGCAACAAAGGTGACTGGTGCCCTTTGGAAACTTGGCTTCCTTCAGGGTTTCTGCTCTCCTGCTGCCAACAGGAAAGACCAGAGATGAGAGTGAGGAAGGGACCATTTGAGCTGCAGATCCATATGGCAGGAACTCCAAATCCCCATCACCAAGTTTCCAGGCATGCAGAGTGGTCGGGCTCTAGCACTTAATTCACTGAATTATCAGTTACACAGATTTCATTCACCTGTTTTCAGAGAAAAACAAATAGCTTTGGCAGCTGGACAGAGAGAAGAATGGATTCCTAAAGTGTTTAGAAAGTAAGGAGAAAGGTTTAAATCACTTGTAGTTTACAAGACAAAACCAGAGGACAGATTTACAGACTGGCTAATAGCAAAGATAATTTTAGTATTTGTGAAACTCTCTGAGAAGGCTGGAGAATGATGGTGAAAATACGAGGGAAGAGGTGGAAACAGAGACAACTGATTCATCCTTCATTATAGGAAGGATCAAAAAGGCAAAGTCCATTTGTGCATGGATGGCTGAGAAGCTGTCAGAGGTAATGCAGAAAGGAGAAGAAAACAGTGGTGCCAGCCATGCTGGCAATGAACTCTGTTTTTTTCTGTTAGAACCGAAAAGGTGCTCTGGTCCAATTCTTACATTGAAAACTTCAAAAAATGCATAGCAGTGCTGAAGAGATTTCATATTGTACAGCAGCACAAGGACATATCAGGAAAGGAGAAGTTTCCAAGAGAAGCAGTATGTCGGCTGAATTAAGTCAGGGAATTTTCTGATGGTTTTTTGCATTCTGCTGGGAAAGGTTCATTTGTTGGTAGGGAGCTGTGCTGGTTAAAAGAATTTATTTAAAAGAATGTACTATTCTGATGAGACCTTTGGTGGCAGAGCTTTTGCTGCTGCAGTATGTGATTTGTCCAAAATTAACATAAGCTAGTAGCATAGCATGTGTTTTTGAGACTAGGAACACACAGCTGGGAAATAAAAGACTTACATTTGCTTTCAAACTATCCCACAGCCCAGCTTGGCTTCAGTGCTTTCTTTTCTGGGTGTCAGTCCTCTCTCTTTTACAGAAAAAGGCAGTTCTGAGAGTAATTGTCTTCCCCATGATTCTGAGTGAAAATATTTACTTTCTTGATTCTGAAAGATTTCTTTAGAGAAGGGAGATATCTATCCAGATCTTTATGACCAACAGACAAGACACAGAAGAATAAAAGCCAACAGTTAAGGCTGAAAATCTGATGGACTCTCAGAAATGGGAACTAATAGGATTTTAGAAGGAAGAGAGAGAGAGGAAGAGTGCCATTTTACATGAGAACATCTGACACTGATACCAGAGTGACTTTGAAACTCATAGCGTTTCTGTTTGTCTTTATATTCTGTAATATATACTCCAGGTAAAGTCAGTAAACTAACAAAGAGATAAAAGTACAAAAAGGGACTAGCCTGAGACACTTTCTCATATTGAAAGTCCAGACCACACACTCTTCAGGCTGAGACAAATGATTAGTAATGATCAAACAACACCTTCCTGTGCTTGCTGTATAGGCTTATTTTTAACCCTTTCTAACTGACAGCAAGCAGCACTGGTTACCACTGGCTTGCTTAAAGCTCATCTTTCCCAACACACTCGAAGTTAAACGCATTTCTGTTTCTGTCACTGTCCTTCCCGACCAGCCTGTAACAAACAGAAGATGCAGGTGTGCTGAACAATAACCATAGTCTTTCATTGTTCACCCCCATTTCTGAACACTTACCATCAGACATATTGTTCAGGGCAGCACAGCCCACTTGTAACCTGCCTAAAGAAGAAGTGAGACTCACATCACAGAAATGAAAGCAGGTGGAATACAGAGATATTTGTACTCCTGTAGTAGGAAATGTTCATCATATAATGGAGAGTGGAAATCCTGAGGTTGCTTCAGCATGTTTTCAAGGCTATGTGGTGGCTAATGGAAATGTCCCTTTCTAGCAGTGCAAAGTGAGTATGTAATGCATCTATACAGTGTTCAGGGGTTTATTTTTTATTTTTTTCTGTGCCATGCTAGCTTTGTATAACAGCCTTAAGTGTTGCACAGTATTTTTCAGCTTGAATAATTTATACTTTTTTTTGCTGTGAATCTAGTGCTAATAGCACATGGACATTGTCAAGGGACATTTTATCCTAATGCCTCCTTTTGTTTTATTCAGTAGGAAATTATTGTCCTGATATTCTTAATTACAGTAATTCAGAGAAAAATAACTGCAACAAATACTGTTCTGTGGTATACAAAGAACATCAAGGCAGACATATGAAAATGAGAACTTTAGCTGGCTAGTCTTGTGATTTCAACATTATCCGTATTCTTTCCCTTTTCTGCATAGAAGATTTGTTTGTGCCATAGTTGGTTTGATGTTTATTTTCTTCCCTTACCACCCTGTGCTTGCCCTGATACTCCTAGTTCAGAAAGGGTCTTTCTTCCTCTTACTCATATGAAGAGACAAAACACTTTCTCCACCTGGCATTTTCCCACTCTGGCAAGTTCATTTCTCTAACTGTGTTTTTTTTTGGTTCTCTGTGCTCCCATTTTCCAGCTGCAGGTACTTCTGGCTCCTGCTTCCAGTGTACTCCAACCTATTGAGCACAAACCCAGTTATTCTGCTTCTCTGACCACATAAATATAGGTTTTTTTTGTCTTCCATCTTCAGGGGGAATAGGGGAAGGGTGAGGGAAGGGAGAAATAGTGGAGAAGAAGGAAATTCAGTCTGTCTTTGTCCGTGGGTTATCATGGAGGTCAGACCTAGAGACTCCTGCATATTGAAAACTGCTGCCCGAGCTCCCCTGGCATGGCTGCTTTGATTTGCCCACGCTGCAGCAGCCCCTTCCTCCACTCCACCTCTGCATCATCCTGTAGCTGGAAGCACAGCAGAGAGCCCACAACTGTGTTTGCATGGGTATAAATATCCTCTCCGATAACTGGTGTCTTCACATGACCTATACAAAAGCAGAGGCATAATGGGGGAATGGAGAAGACATACCAGAGTGGGAGGCGTCAGGCTGAGAAGGATCAGAGGCTGCTACTGGCAGAAATGAGACCTGCACTCAGAGATGCCACACACACACACACGCGTAACTTCGGATGCTGGCTAGTTATGGCTTGCTCTTACTGGAATCTTGGGATGTGTTATGGACACCAAAATACTGCAGTGCTTTCTGAATGTCTGACCTTTCTCAGAGGATGCACCTGTCCTTCATGTATTTCTTCCAGACCTTTTCTGCTTCATTCCAGGTTCCTGAACCCTGTCCCCAGCTGGTGGATTGTTTGACCTATATAAGCCCACCCTCTTCTTTATACTGGTAAAACTGAGAGGCTCTGGGGAGCCTGCTGACCCTTAGTCTATGCCCTGTTCCCTGAGTGCCTCTCCAGTTCTGGCCCACTGACTGATGAGCCCCTTCTTCACCAGCACGGGGGCAAGGTCTGTGCCTCCTGCCGTGCATCTTCCTGCTTTTGCAGGCTGTGGACAATGTTTTATATTGAAATATTTCCAGATTACATTTACATTAAAAACTGACTTAATCCTAAGGTTTTTATTGAACTGTGAATATAAAAATGCTTATGTTAAATTAGCTTTATATATCTGAAAGGCAAATATTTAATTGCTTTGTTCTTCCAGTTCTGAAGTCCAATTCAAAATCCCACTAAGCTGTATGGGAATTACATAAGGCCCCTGAGGAGGACAGAGAAGAGAAGAACAAAATACTAGGTCAAATGCAGACTGTAAGAGTTTCTGAGGTCTGTTTGAAGCTGTGGGAAATAGATCACATTGATGATAATGAACAGTCTGTGAGAGAAACAAAATAGTAAGCTTTTTATTTTGCCTTGGGCAAAACCTACCAAAAATGGCTTTTTTTTAGTTCAGAGAGAATAAAGTCATCAAAAACATCAGAACATGATGGGAAAGCACAAAAACAGGCCCTGCATCAAGTATGTAAAGGATCACGTGAGCATGAAATTTCATCAACCAGTACAAAATTAGATGTGTCAGAGCTGCAGTATTATTATGTATAAAAGTATATGCTACTTCTGTTTGACTGCCAATATTTTACATATGTGAAGACAGCTGTCTCTCCCTTGAAAGTGTTTTGCAATTACCTGATGTGATTGCATGGCACCTTCCAACTGAAGACCCTCAAGTGCTTTGAAAAGTTACTATTACTTTCTTTTGTGGAGGAAAAGAATGTGAGTTATTCAGTGTCACACCTGAAGACAGAGCAAGAAATTAGGAGTAGAAAAGAACTCCAGTCCCTTTCTCCTAAACAGCAGGCAACATCACCTCCATCTGTATGCAATGGCAGTGCAGCTGAAAGGCAGCTGTCCTGTTCTGAATTGCAGTACCTAAGAAGACAGCATGACCACAAGAACAAGTTCACTTTTACAACAGTTGCCTTTTTTTTTTTTTCTTTTTTCTGAGAATTCCTTATTCTTTTCCTGTACCTGGCATCTGGGCTAATAATCCGCTCACACAAAAGAAACTCTGAATTCCAGGGGTAGACTGAAAATACCTCAGTGAAAAGAACTACTAATCTTACTAATGAAGAGTTACCCTCAAAAGTAAGTTAAAAAAGCTGGTTCAGTGCTACCTCTACATGAGCAGATCATGTAGTGTTCACTGTGTTTTTACTGGGACCTGTGGAGCCCTAATTGTTAGGAAAAAGGGGAATTAAAAGGAGAAAATTCTGTAGTCATAAGAAACAATGTAGATAATCTGGTTTGGAGGTGAGCTACTCTGCAGCAATATAAGTGCACTCCACTGGAATAATAGTCATTCTCAACTGGCACATAATAAATTAATTCTAACTCTATTAAATGTAATTTTATCCAACCCCTGTTCTTCTGCTATAGAAATATTGCCCCGTCTGTTTCTCACATAAGAAGTGATTTACACCTTGCATATTCACTGTGAACTGGGAAGAGTGAGAGCTCAATGCATTGGTAGTTCTCAGCTCCACCTAAGGGAAAGAGCCCACCTATAGTGTTCTGGTGTCTGTGGAGAAAGAAACTCTTGGGCATGTGGGTTGCAGAAGGGTCACAGTGGACTCTTGGAAGATGTCATAAAGCAAAACTACCCTTCAGAGTAGTTACAGACTTAGGCTCAGTTTTTCCACTCAGAAGGGTAATTCACAGTCCAGTAGACATTGTAGGGAGAAATATAGTTTTTATTAGAATGATTTTATTAAAGACATTACGTTTCATGTAGAAGCACCTGACATTATTTATGTTATTAGTTGTCTTTCCCATGTGTAGAACAAAACATAGACTTCCAGGATGAATGGCATTTTCCATATTGCAAAAAATGCCAAATGGAGGAGCAAGTGTGACCTCCCTGAAGCAGATGGCACTATGCTATCAGCGAGCCATCAGCATTGCCCATCCCCAGCGGGTAGGCAGTGCGACACATTCCTTGCAAAGCTACAAAACATTTCAATCTCTCCCCTGACCCTCATAAGATTTAAGTAGCTGCAGATATGCTCTCTTAGCCTTGGTAAGCAGCCACTGTCAAGACCCTGAGGACATTCCCTCCCCTCAGCAGGGTTTGGCTGCCTGGGCTCAAGGCCAGCTTTAATAACAAAGCTGTCATGCCTTGAGAAGCTCAGCAGATGCCTACCCTGCCTTTGTTCAGGAGCTGCTTTAAACTGAGAGTCCTGCACTCAATGTTTGCCTGAGCTATGCCACAGGTATGTTCACTCCTGTGCCTCCCTGACCTGCACTCAGTGACCTGGCTGTTCCTGCTGCTCCCTGCCCATCTATTGGAGCCAGAAGTGATGGTGACCCCTTACAGAATCATATTTCTGAGGTGAATGTTGGACCATTACAACCTCAGGGCACAGGTTTATACTCTTACCAAGACATCTGGGCATTTGGTCCTCACATACAACAACATAGTTTAAATCCATTCCAGGTTTTCTGCAAAATACAGTCTTCCTCTGTTTTTGGATGCCTCAAAGTTGCTATGGAGATGCTTTAATTTTAAAGCACAAGTAAATTGTTTAGGAAAGCCACAGGTGCATTAGCTTTATTTCTCTATTGCCCAGGTAGAGCTATGAGGGCATTAGAGAGAGAGAGAGAGAGAGAGAGATATGATGATTCCTCCCCCCCTTGAATGACTTATCTGTAATCCAGGCTTTCTGAGTCTTTATGTGAATAGCACTTGCAAGGAGAGAATAGATAGAAAATATATGCTCAGGGTAAGGGGAAGGAATTTGGGAACATACTGTCACTTCAGTAAATAATAAATTTGACAGGAAAATACATAGTTTCCCAAATTAGTGAAAGAGACTCTTTTCTTGTAGTGTTTCTGAATTTTTACTAGTAAGGAACTGAGACCCTTTTCTTGTAGTATTTCTGAATTTTTACTAGTAAGGAACTGAGTTACTAGTTTACAAGTAAGGAACTAGTAAGGACTGAGCTTGAGCGATCCCTTTTTACTCACTGCTGAGGCAGTTTAAAAGCATACTGATAACCCCTGCAACTTTGAATACTAGAGCAAATTCCTTGCTGTCTGTTCTAGGAAGGAACCATAGTAAGTCATACTTTGTTAAAGTAGAAATAAACTTTATATTGTAGGATGCATTATTTCTGCACAAGCACTTACAAAAAATTTGGTTAATAAACACTTCAAGTAATTATGACAAGTGGAAGGATAAGAGAGAGTAGCATGGGGCCAGATCTGACTTTTATGTATTGCTGGGATGTGACTGAGTCATGCACTTGAATCCAGCAGGGACAGAAAAACACTTACAGGTCCACAGCTTATCTAGATTTTTCCAGTAAGATCTAAAAATTGCAATTGAAAAGAAGAAAAACAGACCCCAGGCTTAGAAAGAGCATTGCAGCTCAAAAGCATTGTAACTCTGTGAAAGAATGTTAATAATTTTTTTTTTATTTCTGTGCTTTGTCATAAACAAGCTTGAATAATCAGTGGTGAACAACAAAATTAAACAGAAGAGAATTCCTTGGCAGAGCCCTTTCATCCCCAAACACTTGATTTTTCTAGTAGCTGAAATGGCTACAGAGAATTCTTCTGGAATATAGAGATTTAACCATTTTACTGCATAGCCAAGCCCAAGCCTCCGTCACTCAGAACAAACCTGGGGTGTGAGCTTCAGGGTGCAACTAGACATACAGTATTGCCTTTTTCATTCAAATGATTGAAATGATTGTTTTTACCAGGGTGGAAAACAATTGGACAGCAGAGTTCCTAAGGCTGAGTAATGGGGGCTCTAAGCTAATGAAACATCTATTAAAAACACAGAAGTTTCTGCAGTGACTCTCAGTTTCAAGCTCTTAGCGGGAGGTAAGGAAAAGAGAACTAAAATTAGGTGAAAGAATTGATTACTTCAGACTTTGTGACTCTAAATGAAAGACTAGTTTGGGCTAGTGGCAAACTGATCAGCAGTACTTGTGATTAGCAAGTAATCATGGAGATTAAAGGTTTCAGGCAAATGCCACTGGATAGTAGATGCGTTTTGGATAACTACATCTGGAAGAAGATTTAGGGAGTGAGTTGGTGATTAAAAGCAAATTACCTAGAGATGCTTTCACAGCATGTACTTCTTAGCTACCAGCATCTTTCCTCAGGAGGAAGAGTGATAATATGCTTCTCTGCTAGCTGGGTGAGCAGGTGAGAGAGGTTTGCAGGAGAAAGTGGAGAAAATAGTGTAGGAACTAGCCATTTTCTTATTGCTAGACTTGTGGGAAACAAGCACTAGTGTGTGACACCTGTCCTAAAACTGGTTGGATTTTTAAATGCCATGGGATTTACCTCAGTTCTTTTTAGGTCCAGTGTTGTGTGACATTTCTAAGCAGAGAGATGTCTCCTCTGGGATCAATGGAGGAGGTTCAAGGCCATTCTGAGATGGGCTGCACAGCAATGGATCCCACAGCACCAAGCCAGAGCTGACACATGTGACCACTCAGAGGGTTCATTAGCTCTGGCTCGGCACTATGATAGCTGCAGTCATGAGCCAGCAGTTGGCATGGGTCTGAGCTGCATCACATCTACTGCCGTCAATGAGATGGACTCTTGCAGGGGATGGGAAGAAAAACCTCACACTGTGGGAAATGCAAGCTTGGCGCAAATGGTGTGGGTGAGGATACAGGGATACAGGATACAGGGCAGGATGGGGTGTTGGGTTGTTGCACCAGGCAAGGTACACACACACTACTGCTATTTCTGCTTGTGTCTGCTTTCTCTTGATGGGTCCATCAGCCAGATCCAACATGTGAACTAAAGGACCTGGAAAGCCGCTGCATCAACTGCTGATGCTGTGGTAAAGAAACTGCAACTAACAGAAGGATGGAGACCAGTCTATCCCCTTTTGTCACCACACTTTACTCCATCTAAATCTGTAGCTGGCTTGTACTGTGTCCTGCAGCTTGCAGTTCTGTGTGGGGTTGTGTGCTCATTAATAACACATTTGACATATGCGGCTTAAGAATTGCTCTAGTAAAATGTATTATTTGCAGGACAAATACAGACAGCTCTGCTGTGCAGTTGGCTTACCCATTTATAATTGCCATGCATGCTTTATCACTCTGCAGGTCTTTATCTCAAGAGGTGTGGGCAGTTCTGGAGAGGTGAACTAAATTTTATATAATTAAACCAACAACATTTGCTGCTAATGGTGAAGGGTTATTATGTAATTGTAAAGGCTCTTATTAAAATAGTGGATCAACTCCAAAACAAAATAATTGCTTCGGGGTTTGCTGCCGACCTTGGTTTTTTAGTTTTCTTCCCTTGTGAATAATTGGATAGTGTTACTTTAGAACATTACTTATGCTAAGTCTCTTTAGTTCCTTTCTTCAAAGGGTGCAAAATGATTCTGTCAAATAAAATTACCTTATTTTCCTGTAGCTGGAAGTAACTTGCCAGTGAATTGTTAAGATTTGTATTCCTGAGCTTTGAGACTTGATGTAGATGACCAGAAAGACCCATTCTAGGCCAACATGAAGTACACAGTTACTCTTATTAAGTATGTAATGCAAATAAATTGAAGTTGTAAAGTCTCTTCATAAAATCAAGAAAATCTTTCTGTCTTTCTCCATCTCACAAGACTTTGTCCATTTATCTTCCAGATCCAGTCAAATGGGAAACCAAGGGGAAGTATGTTATGTTAGTTCTTTTAATAGCTATTTTTGCTGACCCTGACCACTGCTGGATGGATTCCAAAAGTTTGAAAAGTTTTCCTTCTTCCAATCCAGAACACCTTGAAGAAACTGTGACTATTACAGAGGACAACTTCCTGGACAAAAGCTGAATCAGTCGAGAAACCAAATCAGCCAGTAAGACTGGAGTTTATATTGTGGAACTGTTTAATTCTCATTTCACTGACACTAACAATCAGACAAAAAATACCCATGCTGAGCTCTTGAATGTTTCAGTCCTTAATGCTTTTCTTGGAATTTGAACATACAAGATGTCGTGGCACAGGGGTGTCAGCAGACAGGAGAACTTAACTGGATCCCTGTGTTCTTTAGAACCATCTAATTTATCTAGGTTTTGTTTGCAGACATAAATGAGATCTCAAGACTGAAATATAAAGGGCTTTCATGAAAAAAATTACAACATGCAACTTCCCTGTCTGTCAACTAAGTTTTCATTTGTGTTACAGTATGAGTACAGCTGCTGCCTCAGCTCTCACACAGCAGTTCTTTATGCTAACAGTTAACCTTTTTCTACCTCCCTGTAACTGTGCATTTTTCACTTTTATTTTAACATATCACAAAAGCCATAGCCTGTCAGGATGATCACTAAACACAGGTCTGTGAAGCTTCTAAGCCTTGACTTGAGTGGTTTGAAACCAGGCACCCAGCTCAATTTCAGACAAAATAGGCAGAGTTTTGTCTCTTGGTTTATGCTGACATTTCTGACAGTTTGATTTATTTAGAAGAAACCTGGGTGTTCCAAGAAGGAGGAAAGAATGGGGAGAAGAAACTAGCACTGTGTACTACCAAAGGACATTTTCATTCTCCTCTCTGATCTCTGTTGTGAGATGTGGGTAGAGCTCAGCCCTGAGATGATCCTGGTGATTGAAAGGCCATGGACTCTCCATGCAAGGTCAAGCATCTTCAGAAACAGTATCTAGGAGCAGGGCAAGGATATTCAGAAACAATGTCATGGCTATCCCCAGAATGTTTGCTTGCTTGCAGTAGATTCAAGGGTTTTAGAAGCCTTTTTAATCCTCTAGGCATTTTAACAGTCATAAGTTTTTCCTTTGTTTATTTCCCTGAACACTCCATATCTTGGCTGAGAGCACCGCAGAAGCATGTACACCTCAGCCTAATGTTCTTACTGTTTAAGCCCGCCATCTTTCTAACTACTTGAACTGCTTTATGAGACCTTCACAGGTGTGCAGCAGAAAGCAGACAAATACTTCCCAGAAAAGCTCAGACCTGCCATCCATTCCCAGTCTTTTAGGGGGATGTCTTTTAACCATCCCCAGGAGGGCTAGCTGTACTAGCGCTTCTTGTGGTAGCAGAAGTGAGCACTGGTTGTGTAACTACCTGACAGTGGATGGAGGAAAGTGAATGGTGCTTCTTGGATTTGGCAAATATTATGTAGTTCTTCACAGAAGCTTTATGCAGATACGGTTGGCTTTCTGGGCTGCCAGCACATACTGCCGGCTCACTTTCAGCTTTTCTTCCGCCAGCATGCCCAAGTCCTAAATAAAATAAAGATACATAAATTTTATCTAGTAGACTGTTTTAGTCTCACCCTGAGAGTTAGACACCTGCAGTGAGCCATTAGGTACTTGAGTAGCAGGTGAGAGACTCTGAGGAAGTGGAGGTATGTAATCCTACTTCTTGGTCGTACTGCTTTTGCAAAATTTCCTAGCACCAAACCTGGTTCCTGCCACAGCCAATCAGAGTCCCTGTGGGTTTCATCTGAGTATGCAGAAAGACTAAGTTCTGCTTAGCTTCCTAACATGCTTTCCTATCTTATTACCAGAATGTTAATAAAATGTCTTGCAACATATAAGTTAATTAATTTCTCTCTTGGTTCTCAGCCACTGAAGGTCAGACTGTCCCAGGTGGAGGAATGCTTGCAGAGAATATAACTGACTATTTTGGACACAACACATTTGACCTTAACGAAGCAGAGATCACAATCTTGTAAAGAGAGGCAGATAATAAAGATGAAAATGAAGAGGTGAACTGTTTATGATCAACCATTTGAGGCTACAGCACAAATGAAGTAAATAAACAAAGGAGTAAATGCAGCCTCTTTGATGTGTTTAGGCAGTTCCTTTGGATATTTTAGCATTTATATAAGCCACAAAGTGTGGCTTAACAAAAGTCTTTTGATACATTAACTTTATATAATAATTACATTTTGAGGTAAATTATAACTGAAAAAAATATTAAGCCTATGCATTACAGACATATATAAGTGCGTAAGACAATGATTTTCTTCTGAAAATATTAGGTTGTAACAACAGAAAAGAAACTCCCATTTTTTGTTTTCTTTTCTTAGCAACCAGTTTGAAATTACTTTAATCTCCTACATGGACACATAAGAGAGCCATTTCTGTTGTCTTTTCCATGTCATGATCTGACTATGCCAAAATGTTTTCACACTTTCTTACCAGTTACAGTTGTGCCTGTCCAGGAAGTTTATGGAAGATTGGAGAGCCTGTAGAGTTACAACATAGTAATGAAATTCAGTTATCTGAGGGAGACATTTATAAAAATGGGAACTACCAATGAGTCAGCCTCACCCTTGTGCCTGTAAAATTGTGGAACAGATCCTTCTGGAAGCCATGCCAAGGCATATGGATGAGAGGAATGTAATGAAAGACAGCCCACATGGCTTCATATAGGGCAAATTTTGCTGAAACACTGAAAATAGGGCTGAAATACTTCTCCTTATGAAGAAAGGCTGAAAGCATTAGGGCTGTTTATACTGGAGAACAGAAAGGTTCAGGGACACCTTAATTAATCCTATCAACACTTAAAGGGAGCTTAGAAGTGGAGAGACACTTTTTAACAGGGCCTGTAGAGATAGGACAAGTGGTAATTGTTTTAAACTAAAAGAGGGTTGATTCAGACTAGATATAAGGAAGACATTTTTATGAAGAAGGTGGTGAGGCACTGAAACAGGTTGCCCAGAGAGGCCAGGCTGGATGGGACTTTGAGCAACCTGACCTGGTGAAAGATGTCTCTGCCCATGGCAGGGGGGTTGGAACTAGATGACCTTTAAGCTCCCTTCCAACCCAAACCATTCTATTTTTCTATGAGAAATATTTCACAGTGTTCTGTTAATACTTGCTAAAATACTGGAATAAAAACTCATTGCTGTCATTTGCTGTCAACAATCCTATTCCTTCAATCAAGGGATGGCATATAGAGTTTGATCACTCTTCAAAATCCCAGTTGAAAAGGCAGAGTTGCAACATGCCCAGTATTTTAGAAGAGGAGAAATTTCATATGTTTCAAAACAATACAGCATCAAGTAGAAACAATATACCAAATTAATTCCTTCAAAATTTACAGTGTCCAATTAAGACAGGAGTATTGGGTTTCTGTGGCAAGGTTTTGGTAGTGAGAGGGGACTACAAGGGTGGCTTCTGTGACCTCCAGCCAGGGTCAACCCACCACATAGGCAATGTTCTTTTTCTAGCTGATTCTTGTAAGCTTATTTGTTGGTGTTTACTCTCTGCTTATTCGCCTAGCTTCATGCCAGCTCTGCCAGACCTGATTTGCTTACATCTGCAGTCCATGAATTTCCAGTGAGTACTTAGCAGTTCTTTTAAGTTATGCAGCCTTTCAGAGCTGCAAAAGTAATACAAATTTTTAACTTGACAAGGCCATAAATTCACATTATTTTTTTTATTCCTCTTTTCCTGTACTTCATATCAAGAAACTTTGACACAAGTATTTTTCAGCAAAGTGAGATTAGAGCTCAGATATATCTTTTCTATACTTTCAGATGGCTGAAACACTTCAGGTAATCTAGAATTCATTTGGTGTTCAGGATTCAAAAAGAGCAGTTACACTTCTGCAAACTGCAGCAGGTTT
This sequence comes from Rhynochetos jubatus, assembly GCA_027574665.1. Lineage (NCBI taxonomy): Eukaryota > Metazoa > Chordata > Aves > Eurypygiformes > Rhynochetidae > Rhynochetos > Rhynochetos jubatus. Next base: position 56,214,208 of record CM050650.1, read on the forward strand.
TGAATACATATCAGTGACTCTTGTCTGTCCATTCCTGTTTCCATTAATATTTCATAAAGTTATGAAATTACTTCTATGCAGTTTCACACTGAACATATGCAAGGGGTAACTGTGATAAATCAGTGGCTTACAGCTAGAATAATGAAAATGGAGGGAATTCCTGAAATGCCAGTAGGTATTAGCCATAGACTGCACATCTCTCACAGAACTCAGAAAGTTTCCAACAATATTCCTTGTGCAGTTTTCTTGTCTGGAATATTGGGATTTATACATGGGCAAACTGTAAAATACTGCTGAGACAGCTGTAACTCTGAAGTTTAACGTCTTCTGCCCCCACCCTCTCTCAGTTCTTAGCAGCTTTTCAAAGAAAGACCCTTACTTGGGGTGCTGTTCACTGAAGTCTTGCGCCAGAAACAAACAGTGTGCAAACCTTTGAGTCAAAGTCTAGCAGAACACACATACAAATTGTAAGTTGTTCATAATGGCAAAAAATTTGCCCTTTGAAGAATAAGAGTTGGAGGGAGTGAGAAAAAGAAATAATGTTTTTTTGACAGTCTTCATTACTTTTAAATTATTTTTCTTTGGGAACTCATTTTCCTTGCAGACTCATTTTCAAGAACAGTATTTCAGTGATCTAAGTTGCCATAATAAGTTTTTCTGTTTGTGTTTGAAGAAGCTATAGTTTGGAAAACTGCTACAGAAACTAACATTTTATGGAGTGGAAAGGTAGAGAGGTGTATATAAAAACCAATTTTTTTTGTTTTAATCTACAAAGATTTCTCATTTTAATACTTGTAAATGTTAACAGTAGTCATGAATAGCACAGCAGATACCCTAGACTGTGTATTATGAGAGGCAGCGTGTTAGGAAAGTTGTATGCAGCTCCAATTGTATTTCACATTGAACTTTCTGTGTGATTTTGCATAAGACACTTCAGCTTCTCCTGACTTCAAGCTGTACAGGAATTAGGTAATCAAATATGTAATCTGTCCTTATCGTTCCTCTGGCCTATTCAAACAGCCTTCTTTTTGATGTTTTGTAACCTTTGGATAAGCTTCTTCTCAGTTTTCCCTTCTACAAGGCTACTCCCAATTATTTAACTTTAACATTTGGCATAAGAGTTATTGGAGTTAATATCCAGATGGTGTAGTAGCAAATATTAAGATGGGATTTTCATAATCATCTGATTGAGTTAAACATCACTATTTTCAAGATTTCTGAAGTGGTATAAGCGCTTCAGTTTATGTAATTTTACAATAAAACAAACATTCAAAAATCAAAAACCTCTCTTTTTTTGAAAGTAGATGTAAATTATATATGCAAAGATTTTGTATATTACTGTCATTATTAGTATTAAGGCAAGGTAGTAGAAAAGCAAGAAACAAGGCAGCTACAATACATGAGCACAACTGACTGACTGTTTGTTTTCAGGCCTTTCCTGGCATTAACAGGTATTGTATTAATTTATTTGTACTGAATCACAGGAAACAGGACAGGCCTTGTCATACATTTACAGACAGGAAAAGGACCAAGCAGTTGTCTTGCTCAGGATCTCACAGGACTCTGTGGCCAAAGTTAGCCACATATACATCGTGATATTGCAGAGCAATTACTTAGCCAGAAACTGATGTTTTCCCTCTGTCTCCTTCCTATGGAAGGACAACTTTTTAGTTAACCTTTCAAAACAATTTTGAATTTAATGCATTTCATGAGCATCATTAACCAGCTTTTTAGATCCATTGTTGCCCATCTGTGAAGAAGGTGTCTTTAAAGGAATTTCACAGTGACAGATTATAGGTAGTTCATTTCTTAGCACATAGTCAATTTTTTCTATTGCCCTCTTGGGTTTTCATTGGATTTGAAACTTGAAAAGCAGTTCTAAAAAACAGACTGGCTAGGGGAAAAACACCCCTTGGCTGGAAGTGCAAACCTGGTGAGAACTTAATTGAAATCAATAGAGAATTAAATGAAGAAAAAGATTATGGTAAAAAGAAAATCTTTCAGTCTGACCAAAACCAAGAAAGAAATTCAGTCTTTCATAATGGTATTTGTTCTTATACTTATGCTGACTGTGAACCCTGAACCTAGGATGCTTTCTCTAAGGACTATATGCTTTTCAGCTATAGCAGTACTTCCAAAGTGATAACTTTCTCCTCCTGCAAGTGGATGGGGTGACCTCCATATGGACTGGCTATTCATCTTTCAAGCTTGCTTTCTGTTTTTAAGCACCTTAAACTTGTGTCTAAACCATAACAAGTTAGGCCCATTTCCATAGAAGCTGTTTTCCTGGCTAGTAATGATTGTGTACCTACTTGATGTATGCAGAACTGAACAGAAACCAGGATATGATTCCTTGATTATGGTGTTCTGGTAGGTCCATAACCATCCCTCACAATTATTTCTAAGTTTTTTTAGATTAATTTGCACAAAACGTGTTCATCCCTCATATTCCTTGTTATAACTAGGTTATAGTATTTAAATTGGTTTCTTAGATATTTCAGGTGTTATACTGGTAGTGACAAAGAGATTTTAAACTGTTTCTTTACTGGTATTCAGGGAGTTTATGAGGACAGCAAACTCCATGTTGCTCTGGTCACTGTGTGTTACATATGCCAAGGTAATAATAATGAAAGAGAAACTTCTGTTCATTGACATGATTGTGGAGAAGTTTGGAAATGAAGAAGCTTTCCATGCTTAAATTTACTTTTAATTAGGTAGATGAGGAGAAAATATTTTGAATTCAAATACTTGATTTAAAGATAGAAATATGTAGACTGAAAAGAACGGAAAATCTTGGAAAGTCTGATGAAGTAAAATTAACCATTTGGATTGTTTATAGGTTTGGGCAATGCAGCCTGCCGTTTGTTCTATACATTCTAGAATCCCTGTTCTTTTCTTTTACACTCACCTATATAGCAGCACACCTGGTTTTATGAACACACTGGGTCACAAAGACTGTAGCAGTCCATTGCTCTAAAACAAAGGGTGCATGTGAGAGGAAGTCAAGTATGATGGCTCACAGGCAGTCACACTGCTTGGCATTGAAAATAGAAAGCAGCAAGATAAGCTGACACGGTGGCCTTACCTGGTACATGTGAGCACAGTGTGAGCATGAAGCACTTCTAGGCACTTGCTCTGGCCACATCACAGAGATACGGACAGTCAGGACTGTCTTAAGCAGTGGCCTGGGAACCCTGGGCTCCTACTGTCAGCTCAAGCTGTACATGAGCTACTGATGGTTAGAGATGAGAGCAGAGTGCACTAAAACATTTTGTGAAGCTTTAAGCTGCCTACTCAGTCTAGACCAGAAGTGTCAGTAGTTTCTAGTGACAAACTGGTCTTTTAAAAGTTGTTTGTGGTAGGCAGGATACAGACGTTGCTCTCCTTAACCTGAACTTCTGTTTCTTACTTTTGCATAATGACACAAGCAAAAAGAGGGCTGCTCTTACAGTTATACACTGTAGGCTACAGCTCACCCCACATTTCTGCTAGAGGTAGTGACTCTCAAGGCAAAACTTGGTGAGTGGGAGTCAGTCAGGAGAATCAGAGCAAAAGGAAATCCATATTATCTGTAAAACTTTAAAGTAGAGAAGATCAGTTCACAACGAGGGAGCTGAGTTGTAAGATTGACTTCACCTTGAATGCCGTGCTTTATTTATAAAAGTTTACTGTGGAAATACAAGTGACTGGTATGCTCATAGATAGGTCTAAAGGGATTTTAATAAAACATTTTTACTCATTCATAATGAAACTGGAGACTGGGAAATTGTGTTGTCCATCAAAAAGTTGTTAGGTAGGACTGGGAGAAAAGACAGAAGATTATGGCATTCAGGTTGAACAGTGATTCACAGAGGATGGAATCAAAAAGAGGGCATAAAACCCTATTTCCTTTTCAACTGTTCCTCCCCTGCAGCTGTGCTTAGTTAGGATCTCAAGCCATTAGGCCGGCAGATCTGTGAAGACTTCCATTAAGTTCAATAGCCTCAGTGAAGTCGTGTATCTACTCAGTATGGATGGGCCAAGAAAATACTGTTTGCTTACTTATAAATCACATCTGCAGTTCTGAGACCTGAAGATATAGGTTCTTGGTTTACTGCATGCTTTAGGCTTACAGGTGAATATATGTAATCTTAGATCATAGGAGTATTGGAAAAGGGATAGTAGTGTGGTTTTTTTAATCGTCTGTCACAGATTAAACACCAATTAGTGTTTTAGAGTAAAGTTCTGAAATTCTACCATCTTGGAGAAGATTCCCAGAGATGCTAATGAATGCAGACATGCTTTCTGTGAAGAAACTATTATAATATTTAGCATTGAAAATAATAGCTTTTGCAATATACAAAGGCAGGTATAAATTCAATGAGACAGACCTAAGGAACATCATATCCCTTAAAGAAGGTTAGCTAATAATCTTGAGCAGGCAAAGCCAATAGAATTAAAAGCCAGAAAATCACCAGTGTCCAAATTAGGCCTTTTTGGTATGTGCATTGTTTTTGTGAATGATTATGATTAAATATGAAGTGACTTAAGGAAAGCCTATTCTCTTTACTGAAAATAAGTCATTCTACCAGACTAACACTATCTGGTCCAAGTTTTTAAAGCATGAGAAGCTAAGTTAGGTTAAAATAGAACACATTCAAGCAGATAAAGATGTGATGTTTATAAAAAGTAAAACTTTGGTAATTAAGTGAAATACTTGTGGTATAAGAGAAATTAAGGATAGGTGTTATGGAGACATACCTATCCCTAGGTCATGTACTGAGGTCAGAATGTCTGTTTTCATTGTTTAAAAATATGCAGACTTGTTTGTATGCACACTGACACTAATTACTCTTTATCTGAGTAGAGCCAGATTTTTACCTGATTATTTATCCCTGTGGATGCAAATAAAAGTTTAAAAATCCCGTTTTAATGAAGTTGGTCAACCTGGACTCTAGCAAAGACTGCATTCCACAGACCTTGGTCCTAAGCACTTATTGTCTATCTTAAACTTCTCTTTCTTTTTCTTCATCAGCCCCATATCAGCCTCTCTGCAGTATGTAACATTTCAAAAATAATCTAAAATCTAGTCAGCTTGATTTATCTTGCATATTGAGCACTGAAACTGTACAAATCATAATCAAATAATATAACATTATTATCTCCAGTGTTCTGCTGTGTTTAGGGGAAACATAAGCGTTAAAAGGAATGGAAAGTTCTCCTTTCTTATCTCTATTGTCTTCACCAGCCAACAGACTCTGATATCAACTCCATTAGAATCAGCAGGATTGACCAGGACACTACACTTGGTCTGGTCAATCTGGCTGCTCTCTTGGAGACAAGGTGTTGCCCATTCACCTCTGTGAGCTCAGAAGGCTCTTCTCTGCCTGCTTGGCTGTTCATATTTAAGAAACCTTGGAGACCTCACTGACCCGGGGCTTGACTGGCCAGTCCTGCTCAACAAAGGACAGTGACAGTGCTCACCAGAAGCTGTACATGTCCTGGTGCTTGGACATAGTCGTGGAAGTCACCCAATCACTGTTGATGGTTGAGTTTGTCACCCAGACTATCAGAAGCTCAGCTAAGTCCAAAGACTTTGGCCTTTGCTATTTGTTTGCTGTGTGGAGGTGTGATATGCATATGGAAAGAAAGAGCAGCAGTGAGCACACAACATCTGCGTGTGGAGGGCCATCTTTGAAGAGGAGGGCCTGGCCAGCCAGCACCCCAGTCCCAGTTTCCAGAAGCTCATCCCTCTGTGGATGAAGGTTGCCAGTGTCACCCCAAAATCCTCCTCTCCTACCAGTCATAGGCCAAGTGCTTCAGTGTCAATGAGTCAGTGGTGAGTAGGATCACCGAGTATGTGATCATCATCCAGACCTGTCCACAACTTACTGGCTTATCTGTAATACTGTTGGAACTGTGCACACCATTCCCATTTCTGTTTGATGCTCTTTGCAAGACTCCGACATGTATTTCACTTGCAAAGGCTTTCTCTACACTTGTGCTAACAGCTCTTTCTGGCCTGCTCGGGAAGACTCACTGCCATCAAGGTGGCTATACCTACCCAGTGCCAGAGTTTCTGAACTTTTAATTCATCATGAGTGAGGCAGGAATGTCTTTCTTTCCAAGGAAATGAGCCTTTGTAGGATCTGAAAGACATTCTGTACCTCAGAATAGCTTACCCTTTATGTTTCTGGGTTGTGTGACTATTTTTGACCATCAGAGGCTTCCTGTTCCCTTTGGAGGGGACCTACAGGGTCTTGGTGGGGTGTGTGGGTCATAAGATAGTAAACACTGAGTGTCAGGCTGCAAGTCAGCATTATTTCTGCCTGTGGGCACCTTCTCTGCCTGGCACGGCTTGAGCAAGGGTACTGCAGAACCACATCAGTGCTTGTAGTGGTGTTGGACTTTTCAGCTACTGGCCTTCTGCTTTCTCTGCCATCAGGGTCCTTGTAAAGCAAAAAGAATTGTGTGAAGAAACCTACTCTCGTATGGATGCTGTCGAGCCTAGAGAGAACCAGTTGTTAACTGCAGTGGTGGATGGAGTGTGGTGGTGGCTTAGGGGAGAAATCTCACTGATGTAACACTGAATCTGTCTTTCACTCAACAGATGATGCCTGTGGGTGGATTCTACTACAAGTGAGGGCAAGGCAGTAAAGACTGTGATGTCTGAGACAATTGCTTCCTTCCTTTACCATTCTAGAGCATGCCATAGAAGAAAGATATAGTCCAGAACTGGAGGCCAGTGACCCCAGTCTCAGGTCAAGGACTTCATGCACTACTTTTGGCTGTAGTCTCTTGTTTTGATATCTGGCATGCATATGTCTTATGATATATGTACTCTTGACATAGTGATGACATATGTCATCTCTAGTTTATTCATTTTAACGCATCACTGGATCTTGTTCTCTCTCCTCTTTTCCTGCATTTTCAGCCCCTTGTTGAGGTTGAAATAAAACCCTTTATGGTCCTGAGATGCAAAGCTCATTATTGAACCAAAGAAACAAGTATGTAGCTTTATGCAAAGATTTTAAGGTATTTGATATAGAAACTTGTTTAAGATTTTATATGGAAAAATTTGGGATAAATTGTTGCCAGTGGACTTGCAAAGCATTAACCGCTCCAGTGGAAAAGATTGGTGAACTGAACTGGTGGCTGAAATATTGCACTTTAGCTTGATGATTTTGGACTTGAGACTGCCCAGTCCCTGAGGACAGAATAAGTCCTACACAGGCCGAAGGGTACAAATCAGATGAAGAAGATGCTGCTGCATCCTTCTCAAAGTTTCAGCTATAGACACCACAACAGAAATTAAGCTTCTTTCTAAAACTTTCTGAAATTTTATACAGTTACAGAAATGTCCATATGATTACACTGAAAATTGATTTGAAAAGCTTTTGAGTTTTAAAAAAATGAGTTGAGGTATGCCTTCTTTCTGTGACCACAAAAATACTACCTGCAAAACCATGCCTAGGTGAGATATGTAGGAACCTAAACTGATAAAAATCAGTAAAAATGTCTTTTTCATAAAGGAATTATTGTTGAAAGAAACAGTTGAATGCACTGACAGAGTATCTGAAGAAGCTAGTCCTGCATAGTGTATGTTAGCCAATGAGAAGGCAGTTGGTAAGATACAATGGTATTTACACTGTCACTTCATTGTTTCCCCATATAACTAAAACAATAATTTGATTTGAAGGAGATTCCTAATCACTCTGTATGGTACTTATTGCCGCTTCTGTAGGAATCACATGCTTAACCTCTTCTGATATTCTGGATAAAATCAACAGCTTCACAGGGTGCTGTAGTTCAAAATCCCATTTAACGAAAGAATTGCAGAATTCTGCTACAGAGAAGATAAAACCAGGAGTCCCAAAGCCTGAGATGGAGACACTCTGCAGCACCCTGAAAATCCCCAAGCTATTGTTCGCCCAGTGCTCAGTATAGAAACCTCACAACTTATTAAGCCACAAGTGCTTTCAGAAAAAGATGCTCTCTTGGTTGTCTGAGTTCTAATCGATCTGAAAACATTTCTTTCCTGTTTTTCTCCTTGGTAATTGAAATGCAGGTTTCAGCTGGTGGCCATTCTCAAGAAAAGAAGCACTGCAACACTGCTGTGCTTCTGCTTTAATGTTGAGGTATTTCCTTAGTCTCCAGTAATACTTCAGTAACTCCAAAAAACCTACCATGTCAGATATACTTCTGCAGCATTACACTAGTGCAAGATCAGTGCATTTTTCTCTGCTTTAATCATAGAATTTTAGGTTGGAAAAGACCTTTAAGATCATCAAGTCACACTGTTAGACTAACACTGCTAACACCACCACTAAACTGTGTCCCTAAGCACCACATCTACACGTCTCTTAAATACCTGTGGGATGGCAACTCAACAGTCTCCCTTGGCAACCCCTTCCAATGCCTGACAACCATTTAAGTGAAAAAAATTTTTCCTAATATCCAATCTAAACCTCCCCTGGCACAACTTCTCCAGGCTAAACAACCCCAGTTCTCTCAGCTGCTCCTCACAAGACTTGTGTTTCAGACCCTTCCCCAGCTCTGTTGCCCTTTTCTGGACACGTTCCAGCACCTCAGTGTCTTTCTTGTAGTGAGAAGCCCAGAACTGGTCACAGGATTCGAGGTGCAGCCTCATCAGGGACAATCACTTTCCAGATATTCATATAACAGAATGCCTTTGTCTTATTTACAAGGTATGCAAGGTAAAACTTTGGAAACCAGAATGAAAATAGGAGTAAAATGATTTTCTAGCAAGAGAATTTGACTGGATAGAGACATTTAAGAGTATTTCCAAATGGCTTATAAGAAACATTATTTTAATGCTTTTTTTGTCAAAATGCTAAAACTAAAAGGAAGACTGACTAATAGACAGTGAAAGAAAGCAATGGTTTTTAATGAAAAAAAGTAATTGTTACTGTATGGCTGTTTATTAACAGACATGGAAATAAAGGCTTCTGCTTTACTAAATCCCACTACAGGTGTAAAAATAAACGTATTTTTGGGTATTCATAAAAGAAATATTATGAACATCTGATTTTGTTTGTTATACCACAAAAAAAAAAAAAAAAATTGCCTAATGTTAAAATATAATTGGAAATGTCACTGGTGTGTGTTTCCTTTTTATTGAAGGGCTTATTCCTGCAAAAGTTTGCATGAAGCTCTTAGTAACCATTAAATCTGAAATGGAATCAGTCAGCCTCTCTTCTGTTCCTGAAACAAGTCTTCTCACATTTATCAAAAGCTGGAGCTGTGTAAACGATTGAATAAATGAATGAAATTTGCATTCATATAGCAACTTTCATCTGCACAGGACAGCAAGAAAGTTAGAAAGGAAAAAAAAAACAAAACAGAAAAATCTCTTTTCAAATTAAAAACAGTATCTTTGCTAAGCGGTAAGTAGTGACTGGTATTTATTATTTATTATTCCAGGAGGGGGAAGATAAAAACTCAGCTGAAAGAATCTGACTCAGAGAACATCCGATCAAAGAGTGGGCTTTATTATTTCTCATTCTGGAATGGAAAACAACCTGTTAGCTGTGAAGTAGTTGTCTGTGCTGCCAGCCAGCTTATATAGCCAATACAAATGGGACATTTCCTTAGGTGACCTTTTCACCTGCTGTGGTTAGTCATCTCACTTTGAAATTCATTTATATTTCATAAATTATGAAAAGAAGAGCAAGTCTCAGAAGGCTTAAGAGGAAAAACTAGCTCAGCCCCCTGCAGAGAGATGCACAGATTTGGGGTTCAAGTGACCTGCTTAATGAGTGTGCTGGAATGGTTTTCACAAACTACCTGGGGTTGGTTTGAACCTGTCTTCAGAGAGAGCCCAGATCTTGGAGCAGACATGGGGCTCCTCTCTGCTCTGGGCTCTGTCTAACATGAGCACATTGCAGAGCTCCTATAAGGAAGCAGAAAGGAAGCCCCAGAGAGGCTGCCACATCTGCCAAATGTAGCTTCTCTCTCTGTTAATGTCTGTTCAAAAACGTCCTTGTCCAAATTTTTTCCAAAGGTATGGGGGTTTCTGTCTCGGCATCAGAAAAGAGTGGGTATAGATGACTCTCAAGAGGTAGTCAGCCTCAGCAGGTTTTAGATTTCCAAAAGCCTAATCCAACCACACGTTTAATGGGTAAAAAAACCTACTTAATAGAACAATTATATTACAGGTTATTTAGATGAATTTCATCAACAAACATAGATGAAAATTTCTGCTTTCTACTGGATAGTTATTTATAACAACTCTTATACCCTTTCTTTAAATAAAATCCTCCTGATGCAGTTACAGACCTAAGAAATTAGAAAAACAGAAAAAATACTAACAGGGACTACAGCAAAGCAGCAGACAATGGTTATCAGGTATTAGTGGAAAATTATACAACCAGAAAAAAAAAAGATTTCTTCTTCTTAAATACACCAGAAACACTTGAAATATTAACCTTGTTACTGATGTTATGGAAAACTCAGACATTTCAAAAATGTATATTTATTTTCTTTATTGGAAATTCAGTCCTCTCCAGGAAAACAGCAGAATTATATACTTAGTAGTAAAGATGATACATTGAATTTTTACAGCATTAGTTATATTCCAGCACGTCGGTAACCACAGATTATATAAACCAGCAATTATTAAATGTTTCTACATGTACAATGTCAGATAAATTGCACGTAATCATATTATAAGAATTGGAAAAGTTCTCACTACAATAAACAATAATTTTGAAGTGTATCTGTGCATCATGAAAACACGAGAGCTCTGGAAAAAACCTATTGTCAGGAAAATATTCATGAAAAGAATAAATAGGAAAATCTGCTAATGTCAGACTATTATTTCATACACTGATCCTGTGAAAGGTCTTGAAAGGATTTGGATTCAATCAGAAGAGGATGCAAGGTTAAGGATAATGAATGTGGTATAATTAATAACAGTCTACAAAATAATTTTGACATAATAAGGGAGGTGTTGCATATAAATGGGAATTCCCCATATCTAAAAAGTTAACTAAGTTTGACATTCCCCACTTACTTAGATCATCTAGATATTCTGGATTTTTGTCCTGTAAAATATCACATTCCCATTGATGATGTCCACGTTTGCAAGACTGACAGAAGGAAGTCTAGAAAGAAAAGTTTATATATATATATATTAATCGGATGATACTATTAAAGAAAGATTCCATTTTAGTCTCTTTCCCTTTTCTGATGCTTAAAAACAGTAATTTGGAAATATCAGGGCATGAGATAAGAAAGTATCACAACCTGCATTTCCTGTACAGCAAAATACAATGATTAAGTCCTTTTACAGTGGGCTGATCATATTAAAATGGCCCTATATGCATTTACATGGAATTTCAATTCCTTTGGGTGAGTGACATGAAACACCACATCCCCTCAGCTGAAGTTCAGATAGCTTTAATCAGAGAATCTCAGCAAAACCTTAGTTGATTCTGTATCCTACTACAAGTGTCGGTACTGTGGGTCTAAGACAATTGACTCCTGTAAAGCTCTGTCCCTGAATGTTTGAAGTACAGCTGATTTTGTTCCATGGAAAGATCTGACACATGTATATACTTCTGAGCACAAGATTTCTTTGCTTCTCATTGTCCCCTACACCTGTGTGACACTGTCTTTGGAAATGTCAGAGAAAGAGTTAAATCAGTTCCCTACATGTGGTCAGCTTTGTCAGTTTGTAAAAACCAGTATCTGGGCAGCTAAAACATATCCACTCAAAAAGGAAAGGTTGCTTATTTTAACATTGATCACACCGTGCTACCAAGATGAAATTACTGCTGTATTCTATGGAGTCTCCTATTCAAGGGTAAGATATCACTGAGAGTAGAGTCAAAACCTAGCTGTTTCAGGATAAGTTGGATTTGCACAGATGTTCAGTTTTGTATTGCACAGTTACTGAAGTGTAGGGATATGGTCCAGCTGTTCTATCATGTTTTGGAGTTAATTCCCTGCTAGAAGTCACTGTGCTTCTTCCTTCCTCTATTTCCCAGGCTTTAGGTCTTAATCCTGGCTTATGTTGACTTTGTAAACAAAAGAATCACTTTCCCCTTGTGCCTGAATATTTTTTTTATTTGCTCATAGCATTGGTCAGTTCAGTGTGTTGTTGTAGTTATTTCAGGGCTTGATGATGATTACTTAGCTGTTTCTTGTGTCCTTGTGGGAGTTTTTATTGGTTTATTTATTTTTCATTACCTCATGTGGCTTGTTGGCAGTCATGAAACTTGTGGAAGTTAAGAATAATAATGAAGATAGAATATCTGATGTGGAAAAAATAATACTTACAAGGTATAGCACTTAAAAGCAACTCAAAGGACCCATCAAAAAGCATTCTGCCTGGTAATAAGGAAAAGATGTGTCTATATATAATGTCTGAAAGTGCAAGTAAAGAGAGCAGTTACTGATGTTTAAAAATTAATAATTAAAGATAAATTAAATTACTTTTAGCCCCTAAGTGCATGTTTATTGAAGTTTCTTTTGGTAATAACACTGCTTGTTTAGTATTTTACATTTGGTAGTCATGTTTATATATTTGCTTTAGAAAAATCATGGAACTACCCTGCTTTGAAATTTTATAATCAGAAATTATTTGTAATCACCTGGAAATAGTTATTTCTGCATTTAAAGCAGTAGAATAATGGCTACTGCAATCAATACAATCTTCAGTTTCCATGTGTATAAACTCTCAGGGTGCTTACTAGATTTCCTGTGTCAGAGGGAAATTTTCAATAGAGTTAGCTAAACTTCAGAACAGCTGTTGAGGTAAACAGAATTTGATATGTATATCCCAGTCTTCTTTAGATGTATTATTTTCTGAACAGTGTTGATTCACTTAAAGCATATGGTAAATACACTCTCATAATCAAAGGACATGGAATAACTCAGAACATGAATCAGTAATGTAGTATTTTACTACAAACCAGTAAATCTGAAGAAGGTGTTTTGTGTAACCCTTAAAGTAAAATCATAGAATCATAGAACAATTTAGGTTGGAAGGGACCTTAAAGACCATCTAGCCAATCTCCCTGCCATGGGCAGGCACACCTTCCGCTAGGTCAGGTGCGTGCAATTCCTTATCCACCGACTGGTCCACCCATCTAATCCGCATGTCTCCAAGTTAGAGACAAGGATATCGTGCAGGTAGACAGTGTCAAATGCTTTGCACAAGTCCAGGTAGATGATGTCAGTTGCTCTTCCCTTATCCACCAACACTGTAACCCTGTTGTAGAAGGCCACCAAAAGAGGCTGTAATGCACCTTGCAGTCACATATGAAACTGTCCTTGTAACTCAGGTTTTGTATCCCTGGACTAAGATTTTTGACTTTTTGCAATATAAGTCCAGTGCTCAAAACCTGAGACTTGATGTGCAGCATAAAAAGACAGAAAAGGATGCCCTGGCAGAAGCTTCTGCTATATGTCTTGTGTTCATGTGAAAGTAGGTGCTGAAGGCTTCTCTTTGCTTGTAAATTAGTGTCTCTGTCACATCCCTGTGCAGGTACCTTCCCTACACATGCAAAAAAATTTCTGTCCTTCAGCCTTGGAGGATTTTCACTGTTCTGTTGATTCTGTTCAATCAACTTATCTTTAAGTTAGCAACTATGGACAATTATGTTCTCCTATTGTACTTATTCAAGGTACCTGAAAAGATGTGTCAGGTTTCAAAAAATCTGTTTGTGGAAACTTGAGATCTCATTTGACCATTACACTAAGCTGCTGACAGCCTCTAGAGACATTTCAGGCTTGCTGCTGTCATAAACTTTACTGGATGTTAGTAAAAACTTCTTTAATTATGGCTTTCCCTGAATTTGTCAAATATATTTCTGATCCCATTTATACTTTTCACATTGAAAACAACCTGAGAAAATCACTTCTACTGTGTGATTATGCTGCATTGATTTTCTGTGATGGGGTTTTGGTAGTGGAAGAGAGGCTTCTGTAGAATCTTCCCTGTATCCAAGCCAGACCCACCACTGGCCAAGGCTGAGCCAGTTAGCAGTGGTGGTAGTGCCTCTGGGATAATGTATTTAAAAGGAGAGGAAAAAAACCACTGGGGACTCTGCAGTGAAGAGGGGAGTGGGAGAGGAGAGAGACAACAAGGCAGACACCAAGATCGGTGAAAAAAGAGGGGGAGGAGGTGGGCTGGAGCAGAGATTCCCTGGCAACCTGTGGTGCAGACCATGGTGAGGCCAGCTGTGCCCTGCAGCCATGGACAGTCATGGGGGAGCAAAGACTCACCTGCAGCCCAGGGAGGACCCCACGCCGGAGCAGGCGGCTGTGCCTGAAGAAGCCCCTGACTCAGTGGGAGACCCAGGCTGGAGCAGGCTGCTTCTGAAGTGCACCTCACAGAAAGGGCCCACGCTGGAGCAGTTCATGAAGAACTGCAGCCCATGGGAAGGACTCACATTGGAAAAGTTCATGGAGGACTGTCTCCTGTGGGAGGGACCACACACTGGAGCAGGGGTAGAGTGTGAGGCATCCTCCCTGTTGAGGAGGAAGGAGCGACAGAGACAATGTGTGATGGACTGACCGTTCCCTGTTCCCCATTCCCCTGTGCTCCTTGGGGGTAGGAGATAGAGAAATGGGAAGCAAAACTGAGTCCAGGAAGAAGGGAGGGATGGGGGGAAAGTTTTTAAGATCTGGTTTTATCTCATTATCCTACTCTGATGTGATTGGTAACAAATTAAATTGATATTTCTTCCCCAAGTCGAGTCTGGTTTGACTGTGACCATAATGGGTGAGTGATCCCTCCTGTCCTTGTCTCAACCCATGACCCTTTCCTACTATTTTATCCTCTCCATCCGACTGCGGGGAGGAGTGAGCGAGCAGCTGCGTGGGGCTGAGTTGCTGTCTGGGCCTAAAACACAGCATACGCACATCATAAAAAATACTTCTTCCTCATGGTTTTAAATCTCTCGCTGTATATTACCATCTGACTCCCTCAGCTCTTTGAGGTCAATAGTAATTTCTTATTTTCCTTCTTCATGTGAATTGTAATTGTATATACTGTTATCTTATGACCCCTCAACTCCTTCATTTCTTCATTCGAAGAACCTGTTCAACCTCATCTTGCAGAGAAGCTATTCTACACCTTCGATCATCCTTGTTAAGTTTTTCTGTAGTTTTCTCTTTCCACTGTAACTTTTTGAAATTGAGATGACCAGACCTTTTGGCAATATTCAGCTACAGTTTTAATTCTATTTTGTTTATTTCACAACAGCTGTTGTCTCATTTAATTTGTGTGAGAATTTTAAATTGAAAAGTTGTCATCTGATGAGTAACTGTTCCATTAACATTTATATCAGCTGTCAGGACACAGAGGGATTAATATTAACAAGATGATGCCATAGATAGCTGTATTACAAGTGAAAATCAAGTGAACTGAAATCTGTTGATGGATCTGTATTGGTGTATACATTTTACCTGCACACATAACAAATATGGCAATTTCACAGCATTCAGGAGAGCATGCACGCACAGCCAGCAGGCTATGGCTTGTGGGAAACACTGATCAGACCCCAAACCCAATATTTTTTGTGCTAATAGATTTTCAGATGTTTTTCTCAGCTAAAACTGAACTGGATGGTAATAATAACCTGGAAAAAGAGATGAACAATAAAAGAAAAAAACTAAGTCAATAACCCTACTAAATAGTATACAGGACAAATCAAAGCCTAATCTCTTTTCAAATATGTTTGCAGTGATTTGGTGCATCAAATATTTAATTTTGGCTGCAAGTAGTATCTATCACTGGACCTTTCTGAGACACAAAATAAGACATTTTCTTAATGGCTAAAGGGAAAAACAAGAACAGGAGCCATAAGAAGTAATATTATGTAGGCATAGCTTAGAATAAGACTGAAATATTTCTGGTTTAAATGTATAGCAGGAGTTAAGTAGTTTAGAGAAGCAAATGGACTGCAAGAATGTGAGGGTTTAGGTCTGAGATGTGGGCTTGTTTTTCCGCAGGTTCATGAGATCAAGCTGTGAAGCTCCCATCTAGCAGGATTTAGGGAATTTTCCATGTGGAGAGCCAAAGCATGGAGATCAATGACGGATTAACCTGCCTGTGGACCTGCTTACAGTGGAGTTTCCATTGAGTATCTCTGTTAATGTACCAAGAACTTCCAGATGATGTGAGAGAAGTGGCATCTTGTTTCAGGTAAACAGTCACTTGCCTACAGACCTGAGGGAGCCACTGAACCTGGAATGTAACTTGAAAAGCAAATTTATACTTGTTGATGAGATGCAAGCATTAATGAACTAATCATAGATGAAAAAACAAGGTGAGAGGTTGTAGAAACGGAAGGAGATGGCATCTAGTGAAAACCCTGCCTGCTGTACATGCTCTTACTTCATAATATACATTTCCATGGTATCCATGCTCAGCAGAAATACGGTACTTCCTTTTCAATGTTCTTGCCAAACAGTTCTACAAATCACTGTATGTTGAAATAGAAATGCTCACTGTGTTTATCTGCATATTTTTTACTTCATTTTATAATACAATGTGAATCATATGCTTAGAATGATTTAAATATACATAAATTATCTTGACTGAGGTAATGTAACATGGCAGCATGTAGCAGACAACTACTGTACAAGGGAAAACATTTTACAGTATGTTGTAAATATAACTACTTTGTGAAAAAGATATCCATATCACTAATTGGAGTAGGATAGCTTGTGCTTGATGTTAAAAAATAAAGTAATGGGAATGACAATAAAACTACCCTAACTCCCACGTATGAAATTTAAATACAGAACTAAATAGACATTAAATGAATTCACAAAACAACTTTATAGTTTACCACCAATGAACAATGGTTTTTGTTTTGTTTTTTTGTTTCTTTTTTTTTTTGAGAAAAAACAAAGATATTGCTGCATGATATTTAATTCATAATGTAAATGAATTCATACTGTGCTGTCAGAAACACTGTTGCTAACAAGCCTCTCAACCGTTTCCAGAGTGTACTGGAATTCAGGCTGTGGGTTACATCTATGCTGGTAGAAGCAGTTTTGTTTCTCTTCCTTATATGTCTGGAGAACCTGCTAGTCATATATACATTTGTTTCATTTTAAAACACGTATTTTGGTTGTTTGTATTAGCTTGAAAGAGTGCTTTATTAGGGTGAGAGAGCTCACAGCCTTTTAAACTGGGGACAGTGCTGAGGCTTTCATGCTTAGGCAGCTGGAGCCAAATGTTACTAGAAGCAGAGGAAACTGAGGTGAGTCCAGCTTTGAAGGAAGACATGCTTTGGGCAGGACTGGACCAGGTTACCTTCCAACCTATGGTATTCTGAAGTTATACGTCACATTGCTCATTTTCCGGATTCACAGCTTTGGCCCGGTCAGTAATGTTACTTGGTAATGACAGAGACCAATTCTGATCTAAAGAAATGCTTTGATGCAGTGATAAAATGTAAATAAATGATTATAATATAGACTGAAACTGGGACATGAATACAGCAAGTAGGCAAAGGGTTGCTTTCGTTCTGCTTGTGTCATTTGCCTTATAAATGTTCTTGATTGTGTTGATTGTGTTGCCACTCAGTAAAATCAAGGATGATACACTGGGTCCTTCAGTGACCTGAAGCTGTGACTTCATCAACTTTTTGTATTTCTGGGCACTATTGGCAGGATGGGTGGTGACATCTAACGGACAGACAGTCCATTAATGTCTATGGTAAGATAAAGTTTTCAGGTGCATTTAACTACAGCTGCACAGTAACTGATTTTTTTTTTTTCCTGACAACTGTTGGAAAAATTGTCATTGAAAAGCATTCATCCTCTGACAAATAAAACTCAGGTCTTTAATGCTTTAAAGAAGCAGCAGAACATTTTTTTTTTTCTTTCTTTTTATTTTGTACGCTGAAATAGCCATTTTAATAGATGGAACAGATTTTAAAAGAAAGTAGGTTCAGGAAGCAGAACACAGAGAAAGTGAGACACCTCACTACCAAAAGGTCATCTGAAAGACCACAGGAAGCCTGGCTTTTCTAATCCCTTCCCTGTATCTTAAATTGGGCACAATACATGACCAGGTTTTCATCAGTCTTAGTTAGATTGAGAAAAAGTGATTTTCTT
Source organism: Rhynochetos jubatus (assembly GCA_027574665.1). NCBI lineage: Eukaryota > Metazoa > Chordata > Aves > Eurypygiformes > Rhynochetidae > Rhynochetos > Rhynochetos jubatus. The sequence goes on from CM050650.1 coordinate 56,232,289, forward strand.
AAATCTGAACAATTTTATCAATTTAATTATTTTGATCTGAGTGGTTGTTGTTTAAGGAATTCTAAACAAAATATTCTGATTCTTATTTTTATTTCAAACATTAAAGATCACCAACATGAATGAAAGCCTCCGAGAGCTTGCTATTGCTGAATCTACTTTTTTTTTTTTTTACAAGATTGACAAAGAAAAATGCCTAAATTTACATGCAATTTTCTCTCCTTACAGACATTACAATTGGTTTTATTTTCATGCCAGCTCTAAGCTGACGTTTTTGGGGAAAGTTGGAGCAAAGTATTGTTTTTTTTAGAATAAAGATTTTGGGTGAAGATGAGAATGAATACATTGTTTTTATTTATTTTACATTCTTGAAGCCATTTTACTGTGCCACCCTGTGGGGTGAGAGTTTGCTGTCAACTTGGTGAATGTGGTCGGGTTTTTCTTTACTTAGTCTGCTTACTGCTAGGGAGATGAAGAGTCCCTGAAATGATTTCTCCTAACTGTGAGATGCACTATGAAGGTGAATGAAAGTATTGAACTGTGTGATTTACATGTCTCTTGCTATTGTTCCTCCTTGGTACTTTCTGGTTTCCTTCTCTGCCAGACAAAGCACAAAGCTCACAAACAGGAGAGGCACAGGCTGAAAGAGACAAGGAAACTCCTATCATGTAATCCCTCGTTGCAACTGATGTGTTTTTTGAGTCTCAATATTACTTTATTGTCAATAAATAGATGAAAAACTGTAGGCAAAAATTTCTGTATCTTCTAGAAGCGATGTTTCATAGAAATGGCAGTCTTCATTTGCTAGCTGTTATGCTCTTAACTAAGGCCTGAGCATGAAATTTTTGATAAATACTGCGAAAGACAAAGTAAATCTATGTTGAAATTTCTGTCTACTAAAGTTTAATGTGGTTTTATCTGTTAATTCTTACATTTTTAGCAGTAACACATGCAAAGTCAAGCTTTCAAGAGTTAGAAGAAACTAGAATGCCACTTCCCAAAGCAACATGCAGCCACGTTTAGAGAATTAACCAGTGTTTTACAGGCAAAGACATTGTTGTCTAGTGAACCTCTGCCTTGTCTGATGTAGAAAATGGAAGGGAGGTTGTCAGAGAGGTGGAGGTTTATCAGATATATCTTAATTTTGATTGATAAATACTGTGCTGTAAACTGTTTTCCATGCTTGTTTCTGCAATACAAATCTGATGGTGATATTGAACAAGTAATATAAATGACACTATTGAATCAAAGTCTTGACAGGTCACTAATATGTTGCTAATTAGAAGAATATTTGAAGGCCTACAGATACAATCATTGAGATCTGTAATTGGAGCATATAAAATAAAATATTAAGTTGCCTGAAAAGCCAGTCCTGCAGCATCTCAAATTGACCATTCTGAGTTAAAGTGTACTTGTGATATTTGTGTCGTTTTGCTGTAGTCCCCCCTCTGGCAAATGGGAGCATGTAATATAACTATCATATCCCAGAAAGGTTAAACTGATTTTTGAAGCTTGCAAATGCCGCATAGACAATCCTCAAAGAAAATCCAATGAATAAATTAATAATTCTATATTCACAGCAGTATTTAAGTAGCACACAGTAAATAAGAAGTAGGGCTGCATGATGAACAAAGAGGAAAAATGAAAAGGTGTCCAAACTACAGTGAGTGAGCCAGGCTGCTTGTAAAAAGCAAATATGGCCTCAAACCCATGATGTCTTGTATAACATGGGAAGTTATGACTGCAGATAACTGTAGGAAATGCATGCATATAGTTGGAGTACATGACCTTTTAGTGTCTTAATATTATTTTAATTACATTTTATTACATGTAATTAAGTATCTGTTTTAACAGAAAGATCAAGAAATGGATGACAGATTGAGGTGGCACAAGGTGGACAATAATAAAATAAATCTATAAAGTTACAAATTTAGCACAAAGGTCATATTTGAAACAGTTTGGGGACCATTTAATAAATAGCATGTTTATTTTTAGTTATTTCTGCACTGATTCATGCACAAAGCTCAAGCATAGTGTAGAGTGATACAGCCTTAGTTTTTTTTCATGAGTGAAAGCACTAAGCCAAAGAAGAAAACAAGCATAAATTTCAGTTTTAACACAGGTTTCCCCTTCAGTCTTATAGCACAAAGTTTTCCTGTGTGACAGTATAAAGTGTTGAACCTGGTATTAATTCAAAGACTGGTCATCTTCAGAATCTCTATGTGAAAGTTTTCCTTCAAAGGAGCAACTTGACCAATGCAACTAAACTTCAGTACATCTATTTAGAATTTAGTCTTTGACTTACATGCTCAAGTTTCACCACCTGTCTAACATTTTTAAGAAAATTAGAATCAAGCTTGTACTTTAAAGTTATACAGACGTGACATTTATACAAAATGTTGTTCATTGGAATTGTAATTACCACTCATTTCAATTCTACAATTCCTTTGTCTTGCATTCCTTTCCTCTTCAGAGCCTTTGCAAGCAAATCATTGAAGCAAATCTTCCTAATAGTGTCTGTCAAATTGCTATGGCAAATTTCACTGCTCTTGATGAAACACTCAGATCCTTTTGCTGAACACATTCCCACTCAGACTACTAGAGCACAGGCTGTGCATTTCTCTTGTGGCCAGTAAGAAAGAGTTAACGATGAGCAATTCTTATTTTAATTAGCTGACAGAATCAGGTAGGAAGTTTGACTCTCCTTTTTGTTAGGCACAAACTGTTCTTTTTGGTTTTTCAAATTTGTAAATGAGAAAACATAGAATATTCAAAAAAAGAAAAAAGAAAGAAGTGGTATAAAATAAATCAATTTTTTTTAATATTATTGTTTTAAAATATAAAGAAGACACTCCTTTTCTTTGACCAATCAAAGCAAAGGGTGGAGGTAATAATTAGTAAGAGGTTTCATAGAATTGTTTAATCACAGAATGGTTTGGGTTGGAAGGGACCTTAAAGATGTCGTAGTACCAATCCTCCTGCCATGGATGGGGACACCTTCCACTAGACCAGGTTGCTCAAAGCCTCATCCAGCCTGGCCTTGAAGACAGCCAGGGATGGGGCACCCACAGCTTCTCTGGGTAACCTGTTCCAGTGCCTCACCACCATCTCTGTGAAGCATTTCTGATATCCAATCTAAATCTCACCACTTTCAATTTAAGCCCGTTACCTCTTGTCCTGTCACTATAGACCCTTGTAAAAAGTGCCCTCCAGCTTTCTTGTTGGCCACTTCAGGTATTGGAAGGATGTTATATAGATTTGTTATTATTGACATTACTGGTCGAAAAATAAAGTTATTGCGTAAATGTGTTAAATTTTTCTTCCATCTTTCTGAAACTTTCAATTGCTTCTTACACAGCCTCAGGAAAGGAGCCTATAATTGCTCAGAGAACAACTACAAAGATATTCCTCAGGCATATCACAATGGTTAAGGCTGGATGAGGCTTTGAGCAACCTGGTCTAGTGGAGGGTGTCCCTGCCCATGGCAGGGGGTTGGAACTAGATGATCTTTAAGGTCCCTTCCAACCCAAACCATTCTATGATTCTATGATGATGATTCTATGATGGTCACATCTGTAGTCTTCATTACATGCATAATACTCTATGCAGTGATGTCATTGATGCATTTAACTGCCTTCCCTGGACTTTTCTTACTTTTCTTCAAATGGTAGGAACAGAAGTAAAAATAGGTAATCATCTATTGACACTGTGAAGGGGATTTGGACTGTTAAAGTTAGGCTTTTTTGGCCAATTTTTGTGCCGTTGTCTGTATTCTGTGGTCTCCAACTGCTGATCCAGATTACCGTAAATCTCCTGGAGTTCCTATGGTCATATCTGCCACTGTGGCATTCTAGCCAGAAGCAGAATAACATCTTCTTAGCAGGGAGTGGAAAACTTACTGCTGTAAATATTTGGAGGCTAGCGTGTGTGATCCTTACAGTAAGACAGACACGAGCGGACAGTTTCTTATGTCTCTATGACACTAGGATATCCATTCTTTCTGTTTGGATTTCTCTGCAAATAAGAAAACATGTTCACACCTCCCAGCCATGAAACATTAAACAGGCTGTAAAGTTTTCCTAGGCCAAAGTAATAGTTTCTTGCTCTTTAAAGAATTACTAGTCTGTCAGGTTTTATTTGGAAATAATTGGTTTAATTTTAAATAAAGATCAAGTACTACATCTGAAAAGTTACTTTAGAAATTTAAACTAAAGTATATGTAAGCCATTCTTGACAAAAGCTGTTCTGACACAACTGAGCAAAGATTACAGGCAAAAGTGCTTCACATATGAATCACTTTAGAAGATCTGTTTTGACAAACTATATATTACTGTAAATTGTCAAATTATGCCTCTTCACATGCAGAGTATAGATCTATATTTATCTGTATTGATCAGATACAGTAAATACTTAGAACTTGCCTAGAATCATACAATCATAGAATGGTTTGTGTTAGAAGTTCTAGTTCCAACCCCTCTGCCATGGGCAGGGACACCCTCCACCAGACCAGGTTGCTCACAGCCTCATCCAGCCTGGCCTTGAACACTGCCAGGGATGGGGCACCCACAGCTTCTCTGGGCAACCTGTTCCAGTGTCTCACCACCCTCACTGGGAAGAATTTATTCCTCGTATCTAATCTTAATCTGCCCTCTTTAACATGAACCTGAAAAGTTAAAGTCGTTACCCCTTGTCCATGCCCTTGTAAAAAGTCTGTAATACTTAAAAAAAGAACAGTAATACATAACTTACCTTGGTTCAGAAGGCATATAAAGCCCAACCTTTTGACTTTGAAGAGTGTTCAACATCCTGTAGCATAATGTCATTTTGGTGCTATAGTCAAAGTTGTTAGAGGACCTTAATACATGTGCACTTGATTTGTAACTTTTAATAATCTGAGCTTAAGTTCTGTGCTTGATCACTGCAATACTAATCAAAGTCAGACATTGAGGCTTCAAAAAGTTTTTCTTGAAAAAGATACATTTTCACATGAACTTCCTCGGTGCTGCAGCTGCCACACAGATGGTGAAATACCCAAGGGACCATATGGAAAGAATATAGTTTTTTTTAAATTTTCCCTCATTAGCAAGAAGAAACAAATTCAATAACTGGGATGGGAGTCTGCATAGCAGATCCATTCTCCAACAAGTAATGGAAGGAAAATTCTCTTTCTGTATTTGTATCTTGTAGCCATTTAAGGGATGTCCATAAAAATGTCTATTTTAAAACCAGTCAGGCTTCTTCTAGCTAATGATAATAATCTCATTCTGTATGAAAAAAGATGTCCTAAGAGGTATATAATCCACAAGTGTGCTTGGCTTGCTTTAGGGTGTGTTGTTTCTCAGGAGTGTGTAGGACTGGTGGTGATTCAGATGTGGGGTCAAGTTGCCAAGGCTCCTGAGATAAAAGCCCCCCAAAAGGCAGCGCTCCTGATTACTGATGGACTCTACCAGTGCTTTGATGCACTCACTTGGGCTGTGAGACCTACTGCTGATGAATCCTGTTTTTCTCTATTTAAGTTGAGAGTAAGAGGTAGTTTGCATTAAAGGACACAGATATTTTTGATATTGACCTTTATCCTACCATGGTCTTCTTGCACAGAAAAAGCACCATTGTAGGAGGTTTTGATATATGTCCAAGAGTACTGAATACTTAGCATGATAACAGCAGTGATTATAGAGCATATTGGAACATATAGGACATCCAATAGCACTGACCATGATAAGGAGTACATCTTGCCCCTTCTCCTCACTGTGCCAGAATGATGGAGCATTTCTATGGCTTGACTATGACTACAAGTGTTGTCAGAATGGCTAATTTCAAAACAGAACCCTAAAAATAACCGTATGTTATTTTCTTTTGGAATATTTTATGTTAGGACATCTTCAGTAAGTTTCAGAGACTTATTTTTAATGTAAAATCAGAGCAAATTTTAGTGTCATGCATGATCCTGTGGGGATGATTACCTGCCTTGGACTGACCCTGGTTGCTCTTCTCTTTTTAAATGTTTGAACGACCATATTTTTCACTGTCTGAAGATTTGGGAAGGACAAATTATTCCTGCTACAAACAATTGCTAATGTGTTAATTCTCCAGGAGCAATTACTAGAGAATCCCTTGGCTGAGGCTTTTCTATTCCCTTCCTCCTTGTCTGCCTCTAGCAACCTGAAGCATAATTAAGAATAAAAGAAAAATGTAAGCCTGCAGCTAAATAATTTACTTTCACGAACTTGTTCTTGGTGGGGGGTTTTTTGTGTGTTTTTTGTTCGTTTGTTTGGTTGGGTTTTTTGTTTTGTTTTTTTCTAAAGTGGTAGAATTCATAACTCCTTTTGAATGCAGAAGCATTTGTTGTCACCTAGGGAGAGGGGGAAACTTTACAACGATGAGCCAGCAAGATGAGGGAGATAAAAGCCTTAGCTGGAAAGTTGAATCTGAAAAGTAAGAAAACCTTAAGCAGGGGCTAGGAAATCTGAGGTGGACAAAGGCTAAAGCAGGAGCTGAGTGGAGATGCCTGCAAACAGATTTCAGAGTAGCATTTACAAGGCTGTACTAATAAACTGGTGCAGGCCTGACTTCATGTACATTTCCAACTATGATTTCACAGGGGAGAAACTTTTGTACTAAATCTAGTGTCAGGACAAAGAATGCCAGGCAGACTGGCTGTGTAGTGTCTGTCGATGCAATAATTTGTGCTTCTGTTTTTCTGTTGCCATGGTTACCTGCTCTGTTTCAGCTGAAGTCAATCTATGTGGCTTTATTCGCTTTGGGACTTATCCCGTTACCCTTTGTTCCGCCAAAGGGAACACAATGAAAATGTTCAATATCACTTTTTGGTTTCTGTGTCACCACAGTGACCACAAACAGGTGCTTTGGGAGGATGTCTGCTCATGATGACAGGCCCTTGCTTACCCTAGCATTGACCAAAACAATTCTCCAGGAACTGGCGATTTGAGAAGGCATGGTGGGCCCCCAGGGCACCATGGAAGGGAAACACAGAGCTTATCTCAAGTGAGGACATTAGATCAGAAAGGTCATGGAAGAAATTAATTAGCTTTGATATAAACCATAAAGATTGTGAAGTGATAAAAAGCAGTCAATGTGGAGTTGTCAGGGTAAATCACATCAACGTGACTAACTTCTGCCTCTGCTGCGATATCTGCCCTAGTGCATAGAATGGGAACTTCAGACTCTATATAAATTAATTTCAGTGTTTTCAGACACCTAGGGGAAAAAAAAATCTACATGAAATCATCGTAAAGTTGGTGCTGATTGAAAAAGGAATTAATTGATCAGTTGAAGATCTGATTTTCAGGGCATTTTAAATGGGGTCCTGTGTAACAGTTTAATTGGTATTTTGAACAGTTAATTGAATTCCTGGGCGATACTAAACTGTGACATTGAATTCATAATTCAAGCTGAGTTTAAGAAACTGAAGAATTACTCTGCAATCAGCAGTATTCAGTGGATAAAAGGTAAGGTGAAAATGCCATGCCTCGGGGAAACGGAATGCTGTTATGCAAAATGTATAATTAAAGAATAAGCAGAAATACTGCAACTGGAGCTATAATAATAGTATATTACCTGAATATGCATAAGTAATGATATGGTAACACAGAAAAAGTGTCTTTCTAGAATGTATAAAACACCAAGGAGATATCGAAGGCATAAATGGTAGTTATTCTCTTGTCAATAATAATGTGGCCTCAAGCATTAAACTGTGGCCACTTTTAAGCATTGTGGTCCACCACTCCTTGTTTAAAAAAAAAGGGAAAGAATCAATGAAAAAGCAATAAACGTGATCATAGGTCTTATTAAAAAAACCCCAAAACCCAAAAAAGACCAAAAAAACCCCAACAAACCCAAGAACTTCTTTATGTGATTAGAAAGGAGAGGCTGAATTGGAAATATGATACTAATTATCCATGCTTGTAGACAAATTTTAGGCAGGTCTTCAGAAGGCAGGATGAAATGAAACTAACTTAAAGTAGCAGACATTTATTTTATATATTATGGAAAATATTTTAACTACAAATAAGATTAACCGATGACACAACCCATCCAGAAAATTATGTGATTGTGGTCAGTAGCAGTCTTTATGGGTAAGCTATGCCACTGTCTGTGAGGAGGGACCTAAATGTGTTTCCTCTCACCCATAGCAAAAGAGTTACTTACTATGGTCTGTTCCAGTTCTTTTTTCCTTAACTATCCTTATATTTCCTCATATTTATATAAATAATGTATAAATGATTTACCTATTCATTTCTAAATTAGTATTTATAGGGAATGTTTCTGGGGGAGTGTAGTCCTTCAGATTATGTTCACTGTTCTAAACAACGTTTTAGGGTTTAATTTTCAAGGGAAGATGCACCTTCCAGGCCTGTGTAGGTAAGAAGCTTCTATTTTTATTTTGGTTGTTCTTCATGTGGATTCAAGTTATTTCCACTAGGGAGTTCCTCTAACAATATGTAAGTGTGACAGAAGGATCTGGGGAGTCATAAGACAATTCTGTCTTCACTGACACAGCTTGCCAGGGAAGTACAAAGTACACATTTTAAGTGCAGAAAATTGTCCGATTTATGTTGGATTGACAGATACACCCAACCCAAGTCTCTCTATCCAGTGGAGGAGTTTGCTGTTCTCAGAAGAAACAGAATGGCGTCTGTAAACCACATTCGCCTAGAAGTCATGCTTTTAGAAGTCATATATGACAAGATGGATACAAGTTAGGAGAGTGTGTCAAAGCCCAGCCTAAATATTGATCACAAAGTTTATTCAGCCAAATTTCCAAGTGGAAAACAAATAGACACCTTGTACATTGATTAAGACTATCTCTGGGTGTGCCAGATCCCACAGGAGCTTCTTTCCAGGCAGCAGCACTACAGGTAGAGCCTGGTGACTGGCTGTCCCCTGTCTGGGTGTCTCTTGGTGTGCCTGAGTGTCTCAGAACTGAGAGTCTATGTCTTGGATGACCACCAGCAATCCTGTCTTCCCAGGACCCCAAGCCCTTTGTGTTTCACACAGTACTGGAGACGAGGTATTGCAGACTCTTGCCATGATCAGTCAGTTCTAGAGAACAAAAACACAGATATTATAGTGATGTAGGTTTCCTGCACTAGTCCTTTCCTCTACTGCTGAAAGATTTGGCTTCCCTACCCTTTCTCCCTTCCTGTTCCTATAGGGAGTGCCTGGGTTATAGTTCAGTCTGATTAATTACCTTATTAAGCTCTTTATTTCCATTATTTTACATGTGTAGTGATGCAAGACTAAAGACATGTACTTAGCTAAAATTTATTCAGTTTGATTTACTGTCTAGAATATAGGGAATTTAACTGTGGTGCATGTGGTACAGCAGAAAAAAGATTTCTCAGGAGGATGTAAGGACCTCAGTGCCAGGTCCCAGTGCCATTTGTAAACCAAGAGTATTAAGAGCTGAACACCTATTGTCTGGCAACAAAATAGATAGTACTGCAGACTGAAATTTTATTGTGGCTGACTGTTTTTGCTTCAAATTGTTAGGCATTAAAATAGCATACCAAATATTTGTTGCTATCTTCTTACCACTTTTGTTAAGTGACCAGATGTGCATCAGAACCTCAAAAATTCGGTTCAGATTGATTTTAGTGTTAAGTTTAAAAAAAAAACCCCAACGAACGACTCTCATAAGACACTGGTTATCTATTTGCTCTGCTCAAATATATATATTTAAAATGTATTTTATATGTGGAAAACAGGAAATCTTTAATTTGACACTGGGTGTAATTCAATGTTTAAAGCAAGTCTTTAGCCTTTTTAGCAAACCTAAAAGCTGTCCTATCCCCTTATATTTTCTGTCATTTGTAGGGTATCATATGACATTTTTCAACATATATTATGAAAAGGAGAACTGTAAAATTCAAGGTTCAACCTTTGCGGTGACTATTTAAAGTACAAAAACCAAAATCTCCTTCCTCTGAGGGTTCACGTGGTTTACCAAATTGCATCACTCTGCCTATTAAAGCCTTTTCCAAAATGTTACCTCTTACACATACCTCAAAGTTTCAGTTTCAGAGTGCCTCAGTGTCAGTCTAATTATTAAAGTCAAAACAGGAACATGCATATTCTTAAAACCAAGCACTGACACTTACCTTTGCCTTCTGTCGCATCTTCATTAACCAGTTTCTGCGCCCCATCGTATGTCACACTTTACGCCCTTAACTCCAAAACTAATGCATACAGAACTCTGAGCCTTAATCCAAGTTTGTAGCTGCCTAGCCAGCCCTATACAGAAACTGGACTGGTAGTCTCTCTCACCTCCTTAACCCAGTCCCTTCCAAGTTTTGATGGCTTGACATTTCTGGCTTAATCAAATGTCACTTTTCTGAAGCGTCTGATCTGAGCCTACTGCTGGATGTCTCTTTAAAGACTCCCATTGGTTCTGAGGTGGAAACCCACTTTTTACACACAACAAATATAGACAACTCCAGCTCAGTGTCAGACTACTCATTACAAACTCACAGTAGCTGCCATTTTTTACAAAGCAAAGCTTATCTCACGGGGTGTTGTTTTATCAGAGTGACTAAGAACTAGAAATAATATTGTGAAAGATCTTAGATATATTTACAAATAACTACATCCCACTCTTATAATTGATTTTATGGCAACTGTTTTGAGCCTTAAAGGTATTCAAGCAAAATTTAAGATGGTAGTCATGTAAGGATTAAAACCCCAATGTTTTGACTACCTGAATTTCTGTCATAGGTTTACTCAGTTTGTAGACTCAGAGAAAGCTTCTTCAGCAGGAATGTATATCAACAGAGGGACTCAGAGCTATTGGAGTTGTTCAAAACCCAACTGGACATGGTCCTGAGTGCCTTGCTTTAGCTGACCCAGCTCTCAGCAGGGCAGCTGGACTAGATGGTCTGCAGAGATGCCTTCCTGCCTCAGCCAGCCTGTGAAATCTTTCACCCACTGCTGTGGCCACATCTCTTGTCACATGGCTGTAGGGAGAAGCAGGAGAAGCAGATGTGCAGAGAATCCTCTTTCCCAGGCATGTCCAACTTCTATTTTAGGCAGAGAATCCGGGCAGTTTTTGCATCTCTCAGCTTTGCAAAACATAGTCTGTATTCTTAGGCCTATTTATCTCAGGAAGATAACTCTAAATTTTTATTTTTTTTTTTACCAGAATATGGACAAAGAATTCTACTATAGGGTTAGAGAAGCCATGAGTTTTTGGTTACTTTCTCTCTAGTCAATGATTAAAACCAGAATCAGTAAGGAGTTTATAATTGTCTTTCAGAGATGCAGACACCTGATGAAGAGTTCTCTTTCTGTGGAAGTTAAAATCCATGCTGCTGACACTGCAAATTCACTGCTATATTAAGGAGATAAAAGTTAGTATTATTACTGTCTTATGAATGAGTCATGTACAGCGACTTCATGGAAAAGTGTAGCTGCTGTAAAGAGTTTACATTTCTATTAAGGAGATTATTTTTCTCCACAGGCACTAAACACTAAACAATTTGTTTTCCATTCTCTCTAATGCTGTCCCACTCTTATTCTGATTTATCATCTTATTTTATTCTAGTTTTTTGTCTTCCATTGTTGCAGTGGGAATTGGACTAACAGCTTTTTCGTGGCAGTAGATCCACCTCTGATGTACATTTTGTTTGTATGCATATAGGTGGTTTGCAAATGTGTAGTGAAGCATATTGTCTTCTATTTGGACATCATAATACTCAGAAATTGTAGAGATTATGGCAAATTAGTTTTCTCTCTTTGGATTGTATCACTGTTTGCTCCTTTATCAAGAAGCAAGTCTTAGTTGTTGGGGGTTTTTTTGGTTTTTTTTTTTTTTTTACTAAAAGCAAAACAGGTGTACAGTGTCTGCACACATGTGATATAAAGAAGAGGAGGAAGATTAAAAAATCCCAAACAAGCAAAATACCACCACCACCACCACCCCCCACCCCCCCACCCCTCCTAAAAATTCCACTTGTTTTGGCACTGTGTAACTCAGTCTCCCTTTTGCTGCTTGAATGAATTCTTGGTGCATATGCTCTAGAAACAAGGTGTGCTGTTAGCAGCAATGCATCTATCCCTTTCATCCATATGGGATAACAGGTATTGCTCTGTATGCGGGGACCGCGATTTGAGAAACACTCCCTGTCCGTGATTTCTTGCACTCTGACTCACAGAGAGCAATTTCTTCTCACACACTCTCACTGGCTACAGGATTACAACAGTGCCCCCTGTAAGTCATATATTTAGCCTGTGCAACAGCAACATGAAGAGCTGCTCTTAAAGTTCTAGTTGTGTTATCGGATTTGTCTCCCAGATCATGGGATTTAGAAAATTACAAACCTGATAACCTTTCATCTCTAAAGCATAATGTCTTCCACTAGTTGAAACAAAAACATCCTTGAGAGTGATAATAGGTAGGAGAATCACGAGATATGTGTGTCTGTGTTTCCCCAGGTAATGTCACACCCAACAGAACAAAATGCTTAATTTCCAGGATAGGAGTTTTTGAGGATCCTATTTTCTAGCTTTCTTCAGATTCACAGGATGTACAACTTCTTTTGGTGGTGAAGAGAACCAAAGAGTGAGAATTTCACACAATTATATTTTACAAAAATTACACAGACACTGGAACCCTAAGCAAGTTATATTGAGAAGCAGGATTAAAATGAGAAGCAAACCCAATTTGTTTTCTAAAGGATCTTCAAGACCACATCACCTTCAAAACTGAAGGCTGCCAATCAGTCTAGACTCAAAACAGCCAAATAACTGCTATTTATTCTGACATACAAAAGATTGAAACTTTCTAGCTCATTACTTTTACTAAAAGAGCCTCAGCAACACAAGACGGATCAGATGCTGAGGGACTGACCCAGGAGCCTGTGTAGCATCCTTACCATTTGCTGGCTGAGATCTGTGCAACTCTGCCTGCACAGTAGGCAAGACCTGAAGTAGATATTTTGTCCATTTTTTGACAGCTGTCAAATGCGATACCCAGAGACATTACATGCTTTTAAAAACATTCCAAGGAGGCTGTAAAGTTAAGAAAGCAAGAGAAGATCTGAAGAAAAGAGAGACCTACTGTTTCTGAGGTTACTGTGAGCAACTGAAACTAAATCGGCTGTCTTTGAAGGGACTCTGAGCTTATGCGGTTGTTTGCATTGCAATATATATGTATGTATGCTGTGTGAAATAAATGCTGTGCAAACCCTCCACAGTAAAAGACTAGCACAGATGCTGCTTTTGTTTGTCAAATTATCCACAGTGAGGTTAAAAACAAAGGTGTTATCTTGGAATAGATATCAGTATTGATTTTACTTTAAAGATTTGCTCCTTTCATTCAACATCCATGTCTGATACTGGTCTGTGTGAACCCCCCACAGAATTCCTGATCCACTTTGTATTTTATATATAACTCTAACTGTTTACTTATTTGCCATGTACTGATTATCTAAGGCATGGTTAATTTAATCTCCTGACTACCATTTCTGTTTTGATAATTAAATTTCCAGTGTAACTTGAAAAGATAGGCACTACGTATACTTTTTCATAACTCTTGCACTATGCTGCTGTGTGCAGTTAGCAAGGTACCACCTTATCCCAGCAGGAGCGAGGCTGCAGGTCAGCAGCTGTCAAATGAATTAACTTGTAGACAGTGGAGCAGGTTGAGTGAACAGGTCAAGTGCTTTGAGACTGCCACAGACAAACCAACATCATCATAAACATTTAAAGATGCAGCTATTTTAAAATTATAATTCTGTATTCTGGTTTGGTAACAACTGTGCTTGCTAAAGAAGTTACCCTCCCCTCCTTGATAGTTGGGTGCTCTCCTCTCAGACCCACTGCTAGATCTCCTCATGGGAAACACTCCCTAATATACATCAAAATGAGACAGATCAGCACTGAAGACAGAGATGCAAACAATTTATTGTGATCAGATTAGTACCGTTTAGTTTAACACTACATAGGTGGCCAGTTGATGAGAAGAGCTGTGTCTAGCAGGGAGTTGAGAAGAACAGTTGGGACCTGTATCTTCAACAGTCAAACCCACAACTGGAAAATGTGCATTTACAAACTGGTAATTTTTCTGAATTCTGTGTCAAAATTCCTTTATCACAGCACAAATCAGAAATAACTTCCTTGAATACAATTTTTTTAACACATTGTACCTGAGATCATAATTGAGCCAGATGCATCCAGCAAGTAATTAGGGGTTATCTGGAAGGTAATCTGTGTCCTGTTACTGTGGAGTGCCTCAACGCAGTGTAATATTTTAGAACTGAACTTTAGAATTAATGATAATTTCACTTCTCTCTGTGAAAACAGCTCTGCCAGATTGATGGGAGTGATTTGCATTTTGTCCTTCATTCCATGAAAATCTAGTCAGTTCTGCAGCAGCTCAAGCACTGTAAAATTCTTGCATAATATGCATGTACCATGCTGCACATGTCCACTCATTTGCTGGAATGTGACAAGCTTAATAGTGGCATGAACATAAACCTTGCCACAATGGATCAGAGTAACCGATCATCTAATACAGCTTCTCATTGCCAGCCGTACCCAGTAACAGCTGTTTCAGAAGTTGTAAAAGTCCCAGAAGAAGCAATTACAGAAAAACATTCTCTTGGCAGGGATATTTTCACTGTCTTTCAACAGCCAAGCCAGACCCTCTCCCAGAGCTCACCCTTTGGATACATCAGGTGCTCCAGGCTGAGTGTCCGCTCAGCCCACCTGGGAAAAAGGAGGTGAGACTCGCTGCGTTTTGGGCGCACTCATCCTTGGCCCAGTTGTATACAGGTGCTGGAGACTGTATGCCTGTACACTAAGCGCACTGCTGTAAGCTGGAGAGAGCATTGGAGGACAGCACTACACTCAACCTGTGATGCAGCTTACCCGTGCCAGCTCTCCCATCTCCCAGCTGCGGCCATACAGTTGCCTAAATTACACTGTAATAAAGACACTGCTGCTGCATGGCTAGTCTGCTGGAGACATGGTAGAGGTAACCCCCATTTCCTTATCAATATGCCAAGTAAGGGGTGGATGGGTTATTTTGCAAAGGGTGCTTTTAGTTGAAAGGTTAAAACAAAGGTGGGGGGGACTAAGGCTTTGCTCAGAATGTAGCTCTGGGCAGCTCTGCTGGGGAATCTAAGGATCACATTCAGTCAAGGCACCAGTGGACAAGAAGACTTAGATATGTGCTGTCTCCATATGAGCTTGTAGATCCCATCTATGATAAACCAATACATGGTGGAGCAGGCAACATCTGTGGTTCAATGCTCAGAGACATAATGAGTTTAGTTAAAAAAAGTGAAGTTCTACTTTCACTTCTTGGCTATGAAATTCTGCCCTCTCCTCTGCTCTCATGAGACCCCACCTGGAGTATGTGTCCAGCTGTGGGGCCCTCAGCTTAAGAAGGATGTTTACCAGTTGGAACGAGTCCAGAGGAGGCCACGGAGATGATCAGAGGGCTGGAGCCCCTCTGCTATGAAGAAAGGCTGAGAGAGTTGGGCTTGTTCAGCCTGGAGAAGAGAAGGCTCTGGGGAGACCTTATTGCCGCCTTCCAGTACCTGAAGGGGGCCTACAGGGAAGTTGGAGGGGTGGCTTTTTACAAGGGCCTGTAGTGACAGGACAAGGGGTAATGGGTTTAAATTGAAAGCAGGGAGATTTAGGTTAGGTATCAGGAAGAAATTCTTCCCGGAGAGGGTGGTGAGGCACAGGAACAGGTTGCCCAGAGAAGCTGTGGATGCCCCATCCCTGGAAGTGTCCAAGGCCAGGCTGGATGAGGCTTTGGGCAACCTGGTCTAGTGGAAGGTGTCCCTGCCCATGGCAGGGGGCTTGGAACTAGGTGATCTTTAAGGTCCCTTCCAACCCTAACCATTCTATAATTATATGTAGAAAAAAATTGTCTTTCAGGAAGCTGACCTGAGACAACGCACACATTTTCCCATTTTTCTGCCAGATTACTCTAGTTTGCATCCACAGTCAGATTTGTCGATCTGAATGTGGAAATCAGAAAGCAAATTTTTCAAGACTATTATTTTGAGAAGCTTTAATCACAGAATAAGACCATTGCACCAGTTAAGCCATAAATGTATCCATTATAGAAGACCTTAACTAGAGGTGTCTACAGCCTGTAATTTCTGATCAGCAGAAAATGTTACTATTTCACAATCTACTTGTGTATTAAATTTCAAATATTTCAACAAACAGGTTTTATGTGAAGTCACAAAAACAGAGAAGTATCAATATGGAGACCTAGGCAGTTTTTGTGCCTGAAAGCCATAATAACACTTGACAAGGGAAAGAAATGCAGGACAGCTGCAACCATAAGGGTTCCAGGGTCTCCAGCATTTAGCAAGAAAAAGACATTTCTATCAGACTGCTGCCCATCCGTCAAAGACATTTAGCTGAAATGAATACAAACTCTTAACTAGTATTTTTCTAATGAAACTCAAGAGCAAGTAAAGAACACGCCCTTCAGGTGTAATTTTGAGGCACCCAGAGCTCTGCTGCAAGCTGCTTCATGGACAGCAGGATCTGGTTCCCAAAAAGTTGGGGAAGGTCAGGTATGATTTGTGTAGCATTCAAATGGTGACCAAATAACTCCTTTCCTACGAAAGGAGATGCATGGCCATAGCAGGAGGAGCAAAACTGAATGGTAGTTACAAAAAAGAGGAAACTGAATTTCACAATATAGATGAACAGAAAGACAAGCTAATGGTCTGCCACATTTGTGAAGAAAACAAAAATATTTAGTTTACAAAAGGATGGAGCAGGACCCTAACTGGTATCTGAGGAAAAGCAATGGTAAAGCCAAGCAAATAAACCAACTGGACTGGACAGACTTGCCAAAAGAGAACTGAGACAGTGAACATCTGAAACTGCGAGTGTAGTGAGTGGCCAAAAGTATACTTGGGAAGGAATTCAAGAACACAGAACCACCAGCTGATGAATTACAAAGAGAAAAATTATAAGGTACTAAAACACCACAAAACCGTTTCCAAGGGAATATCTGGGTAATACAGAACTCAAGGATAAATAAACCTATTGTTAATGAAACTGCATGTGTTCCTTGACACTACAGAATATGGCTTCCAGCTCAGGTGATTCTGAAATATGAAGCAAGTTCTTCATGAAACAAACATGTTAAGAATAGTCAGACTCCAACAACTGACTCAAATCCAAAATGCCCAGGAATATTCTTGATGACAGAATGGCTCCATGACGGTTTTCTGTGTGGCGCTTCCATAATGCTTCTCATTGTTGGGTAATGCCATCAGACCCGAAGTACAGCTCAGGAGTTCTTTGTGTTTCAAGTTTTTCAGCAGACTTCTGGTATGATATGACCAAGATATTTACTCTACCTTAGTGTTGTGTAAGTGGGGGTGACAATAAATCCTTTCACCCAGAATCTATTGCTGTACTTAGGTTGAAACTTTCTTAGAGGAATGAGACACTGCAAAGTAAATATCTGCTGTTCCCATTTCTCTCCTGGCTGCTACTGCTACTCTGAAGTGTTTATTTTTATGCTGGAAGACGATATTCAGAATCCAACTGCCACAAGTTACTTCTAGTTATTACACTTGAGGAGAATTTAAATTATACTTAACTCTGAATGTTATAAACTGATGTTCAGTAAGGTAAATACATTCCTCTTACCAAAAATACAGCTGTGGTTTCAAGTAAAATCCTGATGTTTCAGTTTTTGTAAAAAGTTAGTTCAGATGAGTGCATAGACAAAGTAATGTAATTTATTTAATTAGGATTTGTCAAATAATTCTGTGAATTTTTACTTATGTGCAAAAATCAGGTCATATGAAATTAATAGTGATGAACTGAGTACAATCGTCAAATTTTTCTATTTCATAATATCCACTGTTAACAAACTTTTTCAACGGAGGGCAACACTTTGCTGCAAAAGAA
Source organism: Rhynochetos jubatus (assembly GCA_027574665.1). Lineage (NCBI taxonomy): Eukaryota > Metazoa > Chordata > Aves > Eurypygiformes > Rhynochetidae > Rhynochetos > Rhynochetos jubatus. The sequence continues at coordinate 56,250,202 of CM050650.1, forward strand.
TAAATTCAAGACAAAACAGTAAGCAAGCTGAATTACTTCTGTCTCAGCAGTAGAAAAAAAAAAGGACATTTGTCTATTTCAGCAAACAAAGTTTATTCAATTGAGGCATGAAAAGATCACACTAAGAATATTTAGCTGAAAAGTCATTTTATGGAAAAAGAAATAGAAATAGCTGACAGGACACAATCTGTCTTTAATTAGTCTTTAAAAATATGGACATTAATAATAGAATAAGGTAGTAGAGCTGAAGCTATGGTACTGTCCCATATGGTTCTTACAAAATCACTTTTTAAAAAGCAGCAGAGCAATATAGGGTGTATTTTAAAAAGAAGGCTTTACTGTCCTCTAGTTTAAATACACATTGTCAGTACTGAACACTGGAGTAATAATTTTCACAGTACTGTTCTCTTTCATTTTAAAGCATATGTGTTTGTAAGTGTTTGACCATTCATAACATTTAGATTCTCATATTTTAACTGACAGTTTCATGAATTCCTTCAATTAAGGTGACATCCTTAAAAACTATAAAAAATATATAATGCTCTTGTCAAAAAAGTGTAACACAATAAGCCATACTTCATGGTTTTAATTTATGAAGCAGGAGCTCTAGCCAAAAATAATTTCAGAATTTCAAATAGCGGGGGAAGAAGTGCTAAGATAATTATAGTTTGGTTAATTGCTTGACTAATAGAAGGTTTATTCTACTTATTGGGAAGGACAGTTTGTGACAAAATGACATCTTGGAAGCAATTAAGTGAGGACTATACACTGTGATAAAGTCACAGCAGATATTACTAATTAATTTTTGGAAGAACAGCAAAACCACATCTTCAAAAGCGTGGCAAAAGCTTCTAAAGAGCAAAGTGAGGTGCACACATGTGGACACACACACACAGATGCATACAAAAAGGGAAAAGTCTTTCAGTGAGGGTATCACATCTTTCACACAAGAACTGTAAAAGCATTGGGTTTCAGCTCATTAATTGTATGTCGTCTTTGTTCCCTTATATTTTGTTGATAACTGTGGTTCAGAAATACTCAAATAATTATCAAACAAATCTGTGACTGAAACTTATTTTGTTTTCTTGGGACTGCCTAAGACCAGGGGGACAGGGAGAGGTGTTTCCTAGTCACTCACTGGTCATTAAGCTGTCAGATGACCTGGTCCCAGAATACCTGCTTTTTGCCATTTTCCATTTCAGCAATAGGTATGGTAATATTCAGAAAGAGATTTTAAGCTTCATGGTAATTCATAAATGATAAATTAAGACACACAGGAAGTTAATGAGCAATAAACTAGACAGTACACATCAGTTTAGCTGGAGTACCCAAGGATGGCTCATCAACAGAAGAGAATCCTTTTTTTTTATGGTAGCAGGTTACATAAAGCACTGGATGGAGAAGATATGGAAGACATATCTCTGAAACACGATTGACTGAGGCAGTGAACTGGACTCTGTTACAAATATATATTCTATTTAGTGTAGAATTTTTGCCTTAGTAATATGAGTAAAAAGTGCAAGAGCGCTCCAAGTGAACCTTTCATCAGACAGGCATCTGGGTGAAAGACATGTATATGAAGTGCAGTATTCATAGTTTCTTGAACAAATTACCAAATTGATAGAACGGAGTGCCTTCAGGTAGTTTCACTTAGCACATGACACATCTTTAAAGCCTACCTCTTGAGCCCAGGGAACCAAGCACCAATTTTTTTTTCTTTTACATCTGCATAAGTCTGAGAGACTCGCAATGTAGATGGGTAGACTGCTGTCTTCACTAGCCTCCATCCTTTTGTTTTATGTTATAGCAATGCAAAACACTTAGCAATAATTTTTCCACTATTTGTACAAACAAATAGACAATTCTGCCATATACAGCAACATGCCATTTGTTACAGTTTAACATCTTTATTCTAAGACCCTTGTATAGAGGATGTTTACATGATTCAGATTGTAGAAAACAGTTATTATAAATTATTACGAACTTTTAATTACCTAACTACATAAGATAAAACCAGAATTTGGTAAGCAAGCATTTACACCAATTTAGGCAAAGATGGAGAGTCCATTAATGTCTTGTGGGTCCCTTTATCTTTCCTGATTTTTTAATACAGTCCTCCATGAAATGTTTCAGCTTACACTTTTTATGCTTCTGTGTCTGAAAGGCACAAAGCTTAGTGCAGTGCATCTCTAAGAGAGTTGGGATGTTTCACAACTCGTTAGGTTCTCAAACACATGCAATACAGACATGTTTTTTTCTCAGGTCTTCAGTGTGGGTTGTTTAATATTGCAGAGGCAGTTATTTTCACAGCTTAGGTTTTTACAGAGCATAGTGCCTGATCCATCGAGGCAAGTGACAAGTCAGCAGCTTCTTTTACTGCTTTTTAATCTTTCACATAGTTTTGTGCACTTTTGTTTACTAACAGTTACTTTGTATCTGCTTTTCCTCAGCAAAATAGTTTAGCTCTGTAACTCTGTATTTTCCCAATACAATGCTTTTTCCCTGACAGAGCTTCAAATTCTTCTTTTCCTGATGCCTTTGCAAGGTGTTTATTCAGGCAGTGCTTGCCTATACCTCTATTTGGAGCTAGCCAGAAAAAAGTAGCACTTTTCAACCAATACCCCAAACACACTGTTGTCATTTACCAAGCCAAAAACTGAGGAGTCTGTTTTATTCATTCTACTTAAGAGTTTTAGAGTAACCAAACTCAGACAACATCACCAACCTACAAAGGTTTCTTTGCTTCTATCCTTCATGAAACAAATCGTAGAGGGATGATGTAGATTAATGTAATAAAGTGTTGATTCAGCTTCCAGAATAGCACAGGTTGAGGATGAGATAAATTTTGTCCTAGTGAAAAGAATAAGGCAAATTAAGCTCACATATTTTACCAGCACAAAAGCTGATCAATGGCGAATTCAGCTTCTTCGTACAAGGGTCATGAGATTATGGGATAGAAAAGTGTCTCTCCTGGTCAAAGCAAATAGTGGCAAAGTTTTGTAAAGATAACATGTGGCAGATGACTGTTTTAATACGTGTGAGACAGTGAACTGTATCTCTGGGCTGTATTTCAGGGTCATGATGGTGAAGTCTCAAATGAACCAGTGGGGCCATGTGTCCTGTTGTAGAGCAGAACCTACTGAAGAATAAATATCTTACCAGAGAAGGACAACAGTTTATTTATTTTACCAAGGTCTTTAAGAAATTGTATCCAGGTCAAAGAATTAATTTATAGTCTCATTTAGAACCTTTCCAGAGGGTGAAGATTGGGTTTTGGGTGGGGTTTTTTTTTGTTATTTTTTTAATTGCTGTTTCTTCCTGTTATGTAGGTTTACCTCAAGTAAGACAACATTTGCATTGCTCCTAATGGAGGGTTGTTTCTGGGAAGAATTTAGCTTCAAAACATCATAATGCAAAGAGGGATTTTCTGTTAGTTGCCTTGACATGGACAAATGGAACCTCATCATGCTAATACACTTACACTAGGAGAGATTAAAATACCACTGTCCTGAAAGGCTGGTGAAATTTCCTTCTGCTCTAGAGCCTACGGGCCAGATGCTCGATTAGCATTCATCTGCTTTTTGAAATGCCATGTTGTTTTAACTCTGAAAATACAATGCGTGTTATACCCCAAGTGGTAGCCTTACCTCACCTACTACGTAATGAAACCTAATTACCCTCTTCCCATCTGCATGTTGAGGTATTGATTTCCAAGTATTATAGAAGTGTCTCCATTGTGAGGAGGTAATTATTCCACAGCAATAAAAAGAAAGACACTGTGGGAACATAGGAGAAGCAATTGGAAGTCAAAAATCTGCTACACCATGCAGTTGCAAGCACTTCAGGATTTTCAGAATGCATTTTGATAGTGCTGGGTAATGTCAACAGGCAGAAAAGCCTTAACTAACAATTGATTTTTTAAATAGCTGATTTCACAGGACAGCACTGGATAGGCAGTACACTATGCTACAGCAGCTTCTTTTCTTCATTCCCTGGAAGCTAAGAGAAGAAAGTCAAATGCTGCATTCTCATACAATAACAAGCAAATGGATCTCCACTGAGAACCAGCACCAAAGGAAAATCAATGACTATTTTTATTGAAATTTCAAGATATATTAAATTGCATCCTCTTTATTCCCCCCCAAATTATTTTTTCTGTGGCAATCAGTAATACAAACAAGAATAATATTAATAAAACCAGTAAAAATACATAGAGTCTGTAAGAGAGGCACTTTAATGATATTGTGATGTCACTTGCAGCAGCAAATATCATGAGAGTTTACTAGATATAATTATTGATATATTTCAATTTTCTTTATGTCTTGGTCCAAATAATGATTCTTGCACATATTGCAGAAAATTATTGAGAATTTGAATCAACAAGGACTCTGGAATCTGATTGTTGTTTATTTAATTTATCACAGTGTGTACAACAATGTTCCACAGGTATCTGAAAGACACACATGCACCAAGTCAAGCAAAAACCACAGGCATTCAAATAATTCTTACACAGTAGGGTTTGGTGAGTGCTCAAACACTAATAAAAAGTATTTACTAGTGTTACTAGTTTCAGAATCTTAAGAAAATGTCATGAGGACAGAAAAGAAATTACTAAGTCCATGCTATTTCTTGGCAGCACCTTTTGACTGTGGAAGTGAGGAGGAAAATTTGAGAATTTACAGGCTATTTCAGGTATTTGTATTGTGTTAATAATATATGTTCATAAAAAGAGCATTAGTACTCTAATATTGGTGTGGAAGAGAGCTATTTTTCTGAGAGAGGAGGACTTTCAGAAGAGGCAAAGAAAGAATTTAATAATTCTGATTTATGTAGGCTAACATGTACAAAATATCCATTAGTTATACTGTGTTTTGCTGTAAAATGTTTATAGAGACAGATCATATGTTAGCTATATGGGCTAAAGGCTGTGCAATATTCTGCTGTGAACTAAACCTCATTCCTGAAATAAAGAAAATCAAGGAATTTTAGACATAAAAGATGAATTAGAAGAAATATTTTTTTTAAATCTGCATTGTTCTGATATTCATTGTCAAGACTGAGACACAATCCGCTGTTTCCATAGATGTGAAATACATATGCTTATTGATTTTGTATGTAAAAGAACTTTCTGATATAATTTTAATGTTTATTCACAGCTGCTTAATTCCAGGCTGGAGATTTGACAATACTGCTGAAAATAATTCAGTCACCTGGTTTTTTATCTATAAAAGGATTTTACAAAATGATTGTGTTTCAGTGAAAGACAGAGAGGAGAGTAACTTTTTTTTTTGGTCTAATGAAATAGTTTAAACTGTTCTTAGGGAAAAACATGGACGTTCTTTACAGCCTTAGTGCTCTCTGTATGCAGTGAAAAAATATAATGGATGAAGTTTTGGTACCTTACGTAATTAAACTTACATTAAGATCCAGGTTTATTATCTCAGGTGAAGGTCTTTGTATTCTTCCAAACTTGAGAGCTGTTTCTGCTATCAGGACATGCATTTTGATTTGAAACTTTTTCCAGAAATGGACTCTAAGTTAATATCTCTGAAAACTAGCATATAATGATTATTGCTGGGTCTCAGTGTTGAGCAGGGGCAAAGCAGTTACATAGTAAGTGATAAATGATACCTCTAATTCATGACAAACTGACTAGGTAATATCCATAATAAGATGGAGTAATCTGTCAGTGTAATTAACTGGGAGTAACTCAGTATTATAATTTAGGAAAAAGGGGAGGAAGGGAAAATTATTTGTCCATGTTCACAGAGGAAGTTGGTAGTACAACCCAGAATTAAACGCAGATGTATTGCAATCTGCCTCTGTCACTAGAGTAGCGGTACAACTTTAATTTTCCTTCTCTGCCTGGAGAATAAACTCCCTCTAAAACCAAGGAACAAGATGCTTGTCCTAGTTTACTCAACACACAGTTTTAGCATGCAGTATTTTTCATGAACACTCAAAAATTAGTTTCCCAAAGGAAAAATTGCTTTTCCATACCTCCTCTGAGCTACCTTAAGGGCAAAGAAATGAGAAGGCTTAGAAAATTGCTCTGATAGGAAAAGAAAAAGGGGTTATTTAAGGCTAAATGCAAAATCAGAAAAGCGCAGGCATATTGCTTGCTCGAGGCACAGTTCTGCTCATGTGAGATGTTTACACAGGTAGTAGCGGAATGGAAGGACAGAGGTGTTATGTTTGTGCCTTGTCAGGGCAGGCCAGGGTAGCTGGGAGCCCATAAATGCCCAGAAGGTCTAAGGACATGGTGGCTGGCACATGCTGCTGGGTCTCACACAAAAGGACACTTCTGCTCAGGAAACATCAGGAGCCTGTTTTGTCTAACCACACAGACCTTGTTCCAGAACACAATACGGACAAAGATGAGATTTCTGTATCTTTCAGAAGCATACAAAGCTAAGCTCTTACTTCTGCTGTGTTCCTCTCATGAAGAAAACAGTTGGATTGGGAGGGTGGAGAGTTTGCTTGGTTTTTTTCCCATCTTTGAAACTTCAAAACTTTTTGAAGCTTTTTTTTTTTTTTTTTAAATTGCCAGGCTGTGTTTCCTTATGAGGCTCAAATCACATATCTTGTTTTGGGCACCATGGAAAAAAACCCTTTAATTTATTGTATAAAGTGAGGCCTATTTTCCCTGCCTCTAGACAAATAAATTTATTTTCAAAGTTATAATTGAAAGAAGATAAGAAAGTTGGCAAGTTTTTTGGTACAATCATCTAACATCTTCATAATAGCACTCAAGATTCCAGTTTCAGAAATATGTTCTTTTCAGGCTCACAACAGGTAGCATTGGGTAGGCTAGGAAGACTTTGCAAAAGTTAGAATGTGAGCACAAAGGCTGTCGAAAATGGTGGAGGTGCAGGTCCCCAGAGAAGGGCTGTTACATGCTCTTGTCAGTCCCATTTTTCCCTGTAAAATGTGGTTGTTTGCAGTCAGATCCAGGGACTTAGGATTAACTTAATAACCTCTAGTGCTGGATGTATGATAAGTAGGTATCATATGGAGATTTAGAATAGTAGTATGGAGTTATATAATTTTGGATTCAGAAACCAACATTCCAGTTATGTCCCATGGATTTAAACACATAACCCTAGCAAAGGTGGACTCAGGTGTTCAAGTCTGACAGAGTCAGTTGACTTACTGCTCAAGTGGGCTCTGAAGCAGCCTTAACATCTGTCAGTGTCAAGGTTTCCAGCCATTATAACCCATTTTTATGAAGACAGACCTGTCCCAAGTGACCAGTGCCACTGTCTTCAACAACATGCTTCAGTTGAATAACAATGTTTCATACAGGTACAGAGGTCTACATACATGTAATTTGTGTAAAAAGCGTTTATTGAATATTTCAAAGTCATTTCCATAAATGGTTGAACAGTAGTTTAAAAAGTACTGTGATGGTTGTAGCTTGCAGCCAGAACTAGTGGTAGCTGAAGAGCTTATAAAAGTTTTATTCTGTGAGACATTTCAAAACAGAGTGAGGAGCCAACACTTCCTGTGAAATAGCTTTTGTGAAAAATCTTTGCATGGAACTTTCAGGGTGTGGCACTTCATATGTAAATGTGAAATATTCATGTGAGCATGGAAAACAAGAAAATTAAAAATAAAAATGTTTTATCTGTTCCTGTTAAGTGTTTTGAAACAATTAGTCCGTGTTTAATCTTTTCATTCTATCGTAGTACCCATCAGTAAAGATTTGTTTAGTTCTATCAGCTGTTTAAGCTTTAATCATTATCATGGTAATAAAATAAAAATTTGTTTCAGTTCAAATATTTAAATAGTTTATCTTTTTTTCTTTTTTTCTATATAGGATTTATCATGGCTACAAGGAAGAAAAGAGACACATAGCGATGTTGAAGAAAAGGCATAGGTACTTAATGACTTCTTTGCCTCAATCTTTAATAGTAAGACCAGTTGCTCTTGGGGTACCCAGCCCCCTGAACTGGGAAACAGGGATGGTGAGCAGAATGAAGCCCCTATAGTAGTTTTTTTGCATGTGACATGCAATAAGACAATAGGAAAAGGCCTCAAGTTGCACCAAGGAGGTTTAGATTAGATATTGGGAGAAGTTTCTTCACTGAAAGGGTTGTCAACCATTGGAATGGGCTGCCCAGGGAGGCAGTGGAGTTACCAGCCCTGGAGGTATTTAAAAGACATAGATGTGGTGCTTAGGGACAGGGTTTAGAGGTTGACTTGGCAGTGCCAGGTTAATGATTGGAATTGGTGATATTAAAGGTCTTTTGCAACCTAAACGATTCTATGATTCTTTGAAATCCCAGATGTGGTTTTTTTTTTTTCCTGCAATTTATGAGTCTTCTCATCCTTTGTTTTGTATACCAAGACTTTTGGTTCTGCAGCTGAAGCTGGAATGCACTTTATATGTGAATAATGTTGGCTGCTTGATGAGTTAGAGGTTTGACACTTAGATGAGCATAATCAACTTAGTATAAATGTTTTATTCATCTGTCGCAAAGAATCACTTTTAACTCCAGACAAGAATACAGAATGTTCTAAAGCATGAACTTTGTTTAAGGGATTTGTTTGTACTTTGTTTAAAGGGTCACTGAACTCAGACTAAACTCAATACAGGTCAAGTCATGTGCCTTCATGAAAGCAGGCAGTGGCATGGCTGGGAAGGTCCTTTATTTCCGGGTGGATGCAGGAAGGGATCCTGTGCTGAATTGCTCCCAAGTAGTGACTGGGAGCAAATAAACATAGCTTCCAAGTTCATCCTTGGGGAAGATCAAGTTGTCCCCACTGTCTTTCTAGTACTGGAAGCTGCAGTAGCTCCTAATCACTTATCAGTGGATCTCTGGAGATGTTTGAGCAATTGGAGCAGCTGCTTCCTCAGCTAGAAAGAAGGAGCCAAGGGAGATTCAAAATGTTTCTTAGGAACTTCAGCTCTGATTGCCAGAGGTGTTTGCGGATGACTAACCCACTGATAATTACTATGGACATTACTGCTTGTCTCAGTTTTAGCTGCAGATGAAAAAGAGCAATTATTTTTGCAGAATGTTTACCCTGGAGGGCCCAAAACCATCTAGTTGTTACATTATTTTTTTTCATCTGACTCAGAGAAACTAAGTTTGTAATAAAGTTATTTCCATATTTCTTAATTACCTTATCATTTCTGCATAAACTGACTCTACATTTTATGTAAAAAGACTAAATTTGCAGAGCAGACACCTAGTATTTTTTTTGTTATTTCAAATGAAATAACCAAGGAAACAAAGGATGCTCTGCACCTTTATAATCAGGAGGTTAATGGACATATTAGAATCTACTTCCCAACTAACCCCTACAGATCTCCTGAGAGATAAGGACAGGCTACAAGTTTGTTCTATAGTGTTAGGGCAAGGAGACAATCTGAGCATACATTCCTAACACTTTCAGTCACAGGATATTCTCCTATATATTGAATTTTGACAGTATATGATATTCCCAAAAGCCATGTGTAGCTGTTCATCCCTGACTGGTCTCTTGCTGTGGGGGAAGACAGTCCTTCTGGAACCCTTAAAAGAAAAATACCCCAAGGTTTAAAAAGGAGAATGTGCTAAGGAAGCAAGACGACTGCTTAACATTGGTACATAAGACATACGGGGGAACTAAACCATAATGAAATAAGAATGATTAGGTCTGTATTTGACTGATATACCAGAGGCAACCAACTGTCCACAGGGAATGTTTGGGTGTGTAATGTAAATCCAGGCAGGTGCAGAGTTATAGTGTCTTTACACAATGATATTAATGTTTCCCAGTTGCTCTTAAACATATTTCAGTGAGACATTCCAGGATCACATTTATTTTTCATGGCTGTTGAAGTCATCCAGATCTTTCTCCTCCTCTAACTCCAGCAAGCAAGACCAGAATTTAACGATGTTATTAATCCTTATAGCCATGACTTTATACTTTGTACTGTTATATTTTGCATAAAGTTTTCCCTCTAGCTGCCAAAGTAAATCAACTCTTCCAATATCAGATTGCAGTCCAGTGTGTCAATTATGCTTCATATTCCCTTTTCTAGACCAAGCTACACTTACAGGTGTAGCCTCAGTCTGTTCTGTTTTGATGCTATTTACCAAGATGCTCCTGCCTGTGACCTGCCTGTGTCTTTGTTGATAGGTTTAAAGATGGCTTTTCACTGCTGGGACAAGGTCCAGGGACTTCCTGTCAGCCCCTTAGTTATTCCTTTCTGGGCACAGAGTTCCCCACTTCCTCAGTTCTTTCGCATTTTTCATTCTCACTAATTGCGCACTAGACATCATGGTGGTAAATACCTAACATGCCTAGAGGAGATACTTGTAGATGAAACCAAATACTAAAGTTTTAAAATGTCTGACCTAAGAAGAAAAGTCAAAAGACATGATTAGTACAGGAAAAGGAACATCAATTTTTTCTAATACCCAAAAGAATGTTTTAAAGAAAACAGAGGGCAGCTATTTATGTATAACAATGAGAGGACTGTAAATAATAGGCTTTGCAGAAAACAGGGATTTAAATTTGAGTTAGGAATCATTCTAAGCCACTAACTATAAGCAATGTTTAAAGGTCACCTTCTGGTAATTATGGTCACATAATCCCATTCCCTGTTGAATAGATACTATTAAATATTTTTGACTAATACTTTGTGGTAGAGGTTATCTAGTTAACCTAATTTCTAGATCTATGTTCTTCTTGTATCTCATGTGGAAGTACACTATTTTTTCATTACTCAACCCTACAATCCAGTCCTCTTTATTGCAATTTCTTTATGGAAAACCGAGGCAAAATAAATATTCATTTAATTTTTATTATAACTTGATCTGCTCTACAGAGGCTTTTTGTCTTTTAGAAATCAGTGATATGGAAAGATGCTAGCTCTACTGTGAACTTAGATATACCTATGAGGTTTCAGCTGGAGAAAGCAGTAACCGTTCCTAAATCCCAAATAATTCCTAAATTTCCATTGCCCCTATTTATGAGATACTAGTGGCATTGAAAGTTATTTTTCTTCATTTAGTATAAAATCTGGCATCTTATTCTAGTAATGATGTTCCTCCTTAGCAAAATGTATTGCTGTTTTGGTAAGGTTTGAAAGATTTATTTATTATCCAACAAGGCTGCTGCTCTTTTTCTGCAGTTAGAATCAGGTTTAGTTCTCATCTTGTTCTTGTGTTTCCCACTTTGGCCAGAATTTGACAAAGATTTCAGCTGCACTGCCAACCTATCCGTCTGGCCTGCCACCTTCTTCCCTTCTCTGTCATGCATTTTCATCCACCTCTGGGGGAGGAAAAAATGGAAAAGTGTTCATAGTTACTTAAAATATTTTTCTTTTCTTGAAATGCTTCTCAGCAAGTACATTGCTTGTCAAAGAATAAATCAGTCCTGCCTGCAGTCCATTCCCTAATTGTTAGTTTGCAGCTTGAAAATATAGTGGAATTGTAAGTAGATATTTTTTTTTAACTTTCCCACCTTTAACAAACATCTGATTGTACACAACGGAAATAAAGTGTCTTAAAGCAAAAAATAAAAAGCTTAACTCTTTTTACCCAGTGGACTTTTCAGTTAATTTTCTCTTTAAGTAAACTTGGATGTCTTACTCTAGAAAAATACATATATGTAACGTGTGTGAGTGTGTATATATATATATATATATATATATATATATATATATATATATATTACAGAGTTGGTATAGGCAATTTGTTGGAAAATTAAAGCCTTGCTTTGAATTGGCATACAGAAAATTACTGTGGCCAATAACAAGGTTCTGGTAACCACATTACTTTCAAATCTCAGTTTTTCCCATGGTCTTTTCCCTTGGTCTAGCTGACTTGCTTTTCATCAGGTCCACTTTTTAGACTATAATTACTGTCATGTATCTACTGCTCTGTTGCTTCAAACAAGTAGGAAGAACTGTGTCTGAATCAGAGATGCCAAGGGCTGCAGATGGTTTCTGTGGATATTCAGATGGTCATGACTGAGAGGAAGGTAAGTGGCTTGATACTAACTTTGAGGGTACTTTATTCATGGCTTCTGCTTTTAATAATCTCAGAGAATTTATAGTAGATGGTATACATGCTGACTTCTGCTTCTCTCACATCTGTGTCATAATATCACTGATGGTACTTATAACAGCTTATTTTACATACATATCTATTTTCTAATGCGGGTCCAACAGCAAGAGAAATTATCTTGCTTGACTACCCACCTGTAGATACTGTGGCTCATATATTAAGGTAATAAAAGTTATAAATATCCTAAATTTAAATGTACATTAAAATCTGAAATAGCTGAAAGTAATATCTGAAGACATGTCAAAGCATCGTTCAGTTAACTGCAGAAAAAACAAGATGTATAAGTGGTAACATCCTTTCCTATCCACTGCTTGGTGTTCCCTGGCATTTAGTAGAAGTGGAAAAGTAAAGAAAGCATGCAGGTCCTTATCCTTCTGAATTACAATAGTGTTTCTTTAGCAGACACATATTTTTGGCAACTAAATAGCGGAAAAGAAGAGAGAGCATTTCTTCCTCAATAACATAAGAGAAACAGTTTAAAAAATATCAGCATTTCAGCCTTATAAAATGCAAGCAGAATGGAGCTAGAGGTATGAAAAATAAAAATAAAATTCAAAAAAGAAAAAAAGATAAAGTGTCTCCTAAGCTGTAGCTGGATGTGAAGTTTGTTGTTAGAAGAATAGCTTATTAACAAGTCATTTCAGAGCCTGAGATTACATGTGACACTGACACGATTTTTGTTTTGTGTGCAATGACATCCTAATTTAGTGTTCTGTACATTTTTACTTAGTTCTTTCTCACTGTCTCACTAAGACAACACCATTCCTGATGCTTTATTTCCTGAGATTTTTAATGGGAACAAGGCCTGAAATGTCGTTTCCCTTCCAGAGAATGCCATCACAAATGGACTGAAGATTGGTACTTTATGAACAGATTAAAACAGTTCAGCTAAAAGAAAAGGTGCAGAACAACCGCATACCCCAGGATCCCTGTGGTTATAACACTGCTGAGTCTTTCAACATGTCTTTTAGTCCTTCCCAGGAGAATGGATGAGGTAGACCTTCAGTGTTAGAGCTCTAGCAGAGAGTAGGGAAGGTAGGAGATCCCTGGCTCATGAGGTCTCACTTGGTCCCGCGTGCTGTGAGGGTCCCAATGTGGCTGCCACTGCAGACAGAAGGCAATAGGTGGCTCTTCCTTACAAATCAAGGCCTGCCCTGTGCGCAGACTGTCAGCGTACCCTGAGTGTGTGTGAAAAAATGAGTGTAGATACTCAAACAACTTAACAGGTGAAGACTTAGAGCTTCCAATGTTAAGCAGAAGGATGGAGCTTTTGAAAGCTTGGGCTTGAGCATCCAGAAGCATCCAGAAGGCAGCTGGTTTCTGGGAATAAGGATTCAATTTCACAGACAGTCATACATACTAAAACCTGACCTTTTAGGATAGTCTCTGTGGAAGTTTTGTGCCACTTGCCTCCTAACGACCAGTTAGAAAACATTTCGTATTTCAGTCTCGTTAAATAGTGTGTTGTGTATTATGTGAGGTAACCTGAGCAGATCGAACTCAGAGTGCTTTCAAGTGGTGTTCAAATTTGTTAGCCTTCGTGTGACAATAATACCCTGTTATATCAGCACTGAATTTGGATCTAAGTCTTATTAGCTACAGTTGTTATGAAAACGGAACAAACAAAGTTTCTGATAGCAAAAGTAACAAGATTTTTGCAAATGAACTGAACAAAGTCTATTTTTATAGCTCTTCCATTTTTTTTCCCCCCCAGATCAGTGTTTTACAAAATTCCATTCTAAGGAAAAGAAAAAAACTTTGTTCTGTTGACTCAGTAACATTAAATGTCATGCAAATGTCACTTTTAAAGTGGATGAGAACACTTTCCCAAATCAAATGAGTGACTCTAATGATATAACTCCTTTGAAAATATAAATTAGTGCCTTCACTTAGAATTCACTAACAAGGACAGTGAAACAAAATAAATGTGTTTAAAACTACTTTGAGATGAAAAGAACACATTGGTATATGAAAAGGTAAAGTGTTAGCATTCTTTCTTCAGGGACCTTTGGTATTTTATCTAAATTGTCACTCAGGTTGATGTACCAGGTGTCTGTCACTACAAATTGAGCTCTGCGATAAAGCATTCTTTGTGAAGGAATCATTTGGTTGCTTTTCCCTGTAAGATTTGCTGTTGGCAACAATCGTTGCCAGTGACAATTGTTTATTCAGGAAAGGAAAAATCAAGCTTCTATGAGAAGTAAATGGGAAAGGTGAATTATCCCTATTAGCTAAGAAATAGAATAAGAAATCCTAGAGAACAAAGGGTGTAGGGTGTAATTCAAAACAGAGTTTGAGATGATAAAAGAAACTTTGTATTTTTTGATACATAAGATGTTATGAAGTTGTAGTTCAGATTGGAGATCAAAAGATATACTTCAACTGCATGAAGAGGAGGAGTCCTTCATAATAAAGATGTTAGCATTAACATTAAGTAAACAGGATTCAGTTCTGATATGTTCAGGAAGTGAGAATAACCTATAGACTACAGTACTTTCAGGTTACTCTGGATTGTGTATTCTATACTCTGCATACATGTAGCCAGTAATTAATATGAAAATTAGTGAGATGACTTTTCAGAGCTGTTTCCAAAAATGACATTGTCTCATTTCCACTGTTCATCTTTTTCCTAAGTTATTGAAACTTGATTTTGTGAGTGTTAACTTTGATTATTTAATAAATTTAGTTAATTTAAAACTTGTTTGGCTTATTCAAATATACTTTCCTATAGGAGCTATAACCCTACTTATGCCTGTGCAGGGGCTACAGCTAACTAAAGGAATCACTTAAAATTCGCTAAATTGTTGAACACTGAATAGTCATAATATGAGGAACAAATCTCAGCTGGTGATCTTCCAAACCTGACAGCAATCACAATATCCATCACTTGAAAGACATTCGACAACACTGTTTTCTAAGAAAGACAATGCTGAGAATAAGACAAATTTTGCACAAGCCTGTGAACCTTTGTTTCTAAAATGCTTAAGTTAAAACACTGTAACATGGGCAATTAAAGAAGAAAGAGAGGTCAGTTCTGAGAAGCAGTATCCACACTAGGGCTGTAGTAAAACTCTAGCAGTGTAAACAAGCAAGTGTAATATGCATCAGAATCAAATACTCAAGAGTCATACAGTTAAACAAACATATGTTCCAAAATTATTTCTTGCAGGTTCTTATCATTAGGAAGAATGGGAGGAAACATTGTGTCTACCTTAAGGTCTCTGGGAAGCTTCATGTAGGTAGTTAGAGACACGGATGTGTCTAAGTAGGAAATGAAATGTCATAAACTTAACTGTAATAAATTATTCAGAAGCCCTATTATAAGCCTGTTGAAACCAAACCTGATTTCTGTATCCAAACTGCTCACCAGAATATGTAATTTGAAAAGAAATTCACCAGATTTGCTAATGTCCTAAATTTTTATTCCAACAGGCATTTCAGGGTAAGTTATAAGGCTTCAGCAGATGAAAACATAGGAAAATAAACAAAGACCAGGAAGAATAACACAACATAGACAAAAAATTTACAGTGGTAAATAATAAATTATCTTTTTAGCATGATAGGTTTATCTTATAGATAATATTTGCTTATATGATAGTTCCAAAGTCCAAAGCCCTTTTCCTTCTAGGGCTATTCTGCAAAGACAGTGATAGTATTTATACAACATCTTTTACCTATGGAAGCCTAATACTCTTTACAAGGAATGTAAGTGTTAGCTCACTATGGTAAGTAAATATTATAGTCCTTCATACTTGTAAACAAAGAATTCACTGGGCGACTAACTTGACATGGTCGACAAAATCAGAGGCAAGAAAGGAATTTAAGAGAATCAGATCCTTGTCTATTGGGTCTGGACAATGGAGATACCTTTAAAACATTAAGGAAAGGAAAACAAATAACAAACAGGAGAGTACATAAATAAGTATTAATAATATATGTTGTCTGGCACAAATTCTGTAATTAGGTCAGCTTAAGACCTCAGCATTGTATGTGACTAAGAAAGGACCTTTTCCAATGCTTTGAGAAAATATTTGGGTAGATCAGAGAAGGAATATAAGGAAAACTTAAATGTTGTCACCAGAATTAATGTGGTTTTTAATGATAATATTGTATTTTAATGTAATTTAAGTCATACCACAAAGAAGTAAAATTAATAAATTTTATATAAAAATTTTAAATAAAAGTTAATAAAATTAACAGTGAAAACAGGAAGCAGTATAGCACAACGATGCTGAACAAGACAGCATATATTGTGAAGTATTATATTTTTTGGCTCTCCTACTAGAATGTGTTTAAAATAATTTAATCTGAAGGGAGCAGGTCAAAGTGGGATGAGGGGAGCTTGACCCGAAATTGAAAAGCTCATTTCCTGACACTATTCAATGTGCTGAAGTCTTTTGTAATTCTGCACTGAAATGAAGACAAGCTCTTTCCAAAGTATTCTTAATAGTAGACTGTGTCACAATGTCTCTCTCCAGATCAAAACATGCACTTTTGGGAAAGTGTACACTGTGTACTTGCGGCTGGAGCTCTGTGTTGCAGGAAAGCCAGCTTCCAGTCCTTGCTCTGTGCCCCAAAGTGTATGTTACCATCTCAGGTTGTTCTGAGCCAGGGAGGGGAGGAGGCTAAACCTGTTTCTTACATGCTTATGCAGAAGCAAGGGCTTTGAACTAAAGTCGTTGGAGAAAGGGAACCTCAATCATTCCCACTCATACTAGGTTGATGCCAACAAGAGATGCCCAGAACTTGGAGAAGGATCACGGGTGAGCAGGAGAGCACCTGGAGAGGAATTCCAGCCCCTTCAGCCAGTAAGTCAGGCTCATCGGGGGCCCAGCTTAAATGTCTCTATGCAAACACACATTGCATGGGGATTAAACAAGAGGAGTTAGATATGTATGCACACCTGCAGGCTGCGGTATTATTGGCATCAAGGAGATGCGGTGGGATGGTTCTTATGGAAGGATACTGGCTTTTTAGGAAGGATAAGCAGTGGACATGAGGAGGGATATCACACTCTATGTCAATACCAGCTGGAGTGCATGGAGCTCTGCCTGGGGATAGGTGAGGAGCGAACTCAGAGCTTATGGGCCAGGAAAAAAGGGAGGGCAGGCACAGGTGACATTATAACACAGGACTGCTACAACCACCTGACCAGGAAGACTGAGCGAATGAGATCCCCTGTAGACAGTTAGGAGCAGCCTCACTTTCACAATCCCTGGTCCTCATGGGTGTCTTCAACCACCCCGGTGTCTGTTGGAGGGACAACACAGCAGGGCATAAGCAACCTAGGAAGTTCCTGGAGTGTGTTGCTGATAACCTCCTTCTCCAAGTGATAAAGGAGCCAACAAGGAGAGGTGCAATGCTGGACCTTGTTCTCACCAACAAGGAGGAGCTGGTGGGGTATGTGAAGCTCAAAGGCAGCCCTGACTGCAGTGACCATGAAATGGTGGCTTTCAAGATCCTTAGGGCAGCAGGAAGGGCACACAGAAAGCTTGCTATGCTGGACTTCATGAGAGCAGATTTTGGCCTCTTCAGGGACCTGCTTGGTAGAGTACCATGGAATGAAGCCCTGGAGGGAAGAGGGACCCAGGAAAGCTGGTTAATATTCAAGGATTTTCTCATCCAAACTCAGGAACGATGCATCCCAGAAAAGAGGAAGTTGGGCAGAAACACCAGGAGGCCTGTGTGGATGAACAAGGAGCTCCTGGACAAACTCTAACACAAAATGGAAGCCTACAGAGGGTGGAAGTATGGACAGGTAACCTGGGAAAAATACAGAGAAATCGTACAAGCAGTCAAGGATCAGGTTAGAAAAGCAAAAGCCCTGATAGAAATCAGTCTAGCCAGGGATCTCAAGGGCATCAAGAAAAGTTCCTATAGGTACATCAGTGACAGAAGGAAGACTAAAATTTTAATCTAAAAAGTCTGTACGGTTACACTTTAAACCTAGAAAAGTTTCTCTCATGGGCTTGAGATTTACAAAGGTAACTGTATGTTTTCCTTTGAAGGATGAGGCCTCAACTTTTTAAATGCCCTATATATATTCCAGGAATGCATACAAGAGGCACGCAAAGCAACAAATGCAGCAGTTGGATCCCCAGGATATCATACAGAGCAGTTTTCAAATCCCTAAGCAGGAGGGAATTTTCAAATCTTCACTGAGTGTATTATTCATAGTGTATAGTAGTAAACCCGTTAGGTGCCTGTCAGGAGCAATGAAAATTACACTTTCTTTCTTTTTACTGATAAAAAATAAAATATACTCTGCATTTCAGAAGCTTGGATCATTACAGATCTTGAACTTCCGTTCCTCACGGAATGAAATGAAATATGAAATATATGTTGTAGAATATAAGGTTGAGATGTTGGTCTATTGTTTTCTTGTAAATCAACAGTCTAGGACAAGCAATGTCTGTTGAATTCTGCCAGCGGGACAAACAGCAAATATTTTTCTTGCCAAAGATGTTCTGCAGTTACAACCAATATGAGATTGACTTTTTACTCTGGCCTTTGCATATATCCAGCTGACATCATTAAATCCTGCCCCTTATGACAGCAAACTTCTTAGAGTAAGTTGGGGTTGAACAATGAAAATGCCTGGATAACCTATGATATTGTCATGCTATACTCTAAAAACACTCAGGGTTTTAATTTTTACACTGTTGCTGTAATCAAATCAATAAAGCATTTTAATGAATACTTGACTGATTTAATAGATAGCCATTAGTTACTTTCTTTACAATATTGATGCCTCATTAAATATCTAGAATTTTTTTTATTTCTGCTGATATGAGATATTGATTCTTAGACATGATTAATTGCCCTGGTTCCACTGAAATTGCAAGCAGCTCATTAAACCTCTAGGTGTTGTATATTGATAAGTAACAATTTTGCAGTTGAAATTACATTCTGCTAATCAAGACATTTAACAAACATTCTTTATACTCAAAGGGAACTTTCCAGTAAAAATTATGCTGAAAATAATTAAGATGGTGGAATTTATTTGATCAAAAATTTATCAGTTCATCTGTAGTCCAGCATATGTTTGAAACCAAGTACACACTTGAAATAAATTAATTGGGATTTTCAATTTATTCTTATGCTATTTTTGAGGAGGAAAGTTTAGGATGAACCTAAATACTTACCAGTACTAAAAGCTGTTCCATTAAATATTTCTCAGGAATATCTGATTAAGTGTATAAAAATTATTCCTACACAGTCTTCCTTCAGTTAATTTTCCTCCTAGAGACCACCATCAAATCCAGATGCTTGACATATCATAATGAACTACATTTTTGGCAGCTTTAGTATTATGTTAAACATTAGCTTTACCTAGACTTTCAATCTTCTTGTTGAAGAACATTCTTCTACTCAAAAGATTATTTTTTTTAAATTACATGAAACAATATCAGATTAAAACAGGATGCCTATCATGTCTTGAACAACTGACACCATGAAAGGTAAATTTCTCGGGTGTAGTAAAGTTCACAGATCCCATTGCTGCCCTCAAACCATATTTTCAAATTTAGGAACCTTGTTAAGCTTATTCAGATTTCCCTGAAGAAATGTTCAGAAGGAAAAAGATAGAAAAGGGTTAGTTTTCTCTTGAAGTAACATGTACAAATTTCATGATACTGAGGGAAAAGAAAAAAAAAAGCTAAATTCAAATGTGAGTTTTATTGACTCAGTAAGAAAAACTTGATTTCAAACCTGACACTGAGACTGAATTGAGGTTTATGCTTCAGTGGATATTAAGGTTTCTTCTAGGAAAAATTTTGGTTTAGCAGTTGAAATTCTAACTTTGATCTTTCCCAGAATAACCTCCACCTAGATGAGGTGATGAAGCTGGATATCTTCAGTCAGTCAGGACCCTTGAAGTATATGATTTTCTGCCATTCTCTCTGAAGAGTCCAGACTCTGTAAGGCATGTTCTAAGCTGGGGAATTAAACCCTCAGTGGCAAAGGGGTCGAATGCAGTGAAATCTCTGAAGTTTGTCAATACCCTTAGTGAGTAGATGAACCCCTCAAATGCATCAAAAGTGGTGATTATCTTTTATCTACTCATTCAAGTATACAGCAGAGAAAGATACTTTTTCAGGGGGCTATTATATATCACAAAATATGCAGCATGCAGCACGCAGCACACAGCACTAGAAGCTCTCCATGCTGTTCTATCAATGATCAACCAGCAATGAAGTAGTATTGGTAGAAATGGCTAGATTTTAAAACCATGACCTCCCCTTCACCTGAAACTCCTCAAAATGAGTATGACAGGAGAGCAAACTTAAAGCTACTTAAACATGATGACTTGCCCCACTAAACTACTTTCACTTTATCAAATTTGGAAGGAAAAGAACAGATGACAAAGTGGTGTTGTGGGTCAAGGATTGATGGGCTTCATCCACAGCAGAAAATTGAACCATGCCAAGAAAAATCTTCCAGTGTGGGAACCCAATTTCTTGTACGATAAAATTGCTATAATGGTCCATGTGATTACTTTGGTTTATTTCAACTAGCATTTTTCAATGGAAATTAGAACTACACGAGGCCCATCCAAAAGGAAGACTACATGAAGTCATACATGAAGGGTTTCTTAGATTAAAACACATGGACTTGATATGTGTTTTGACCTCAGTAACAAAGAGTGACATTGTTGGGCATGTTTAGCTTATTCATATAGACACAGCTAATAGACAATTACCTGGTTATTACGGCCGAAAGTTCACCTTAACATATCAAAGAGGGTATTTGAGGCTGCAATTTCAGATATTTGTGAAGTCTTTTCTTAAAAAAAGAAAAAAACCCTGTAAAAATCTTCAGTGCCTTAAGCATGAATTGATGTAACAAAAATTTGTAATCACATTTGGACAATTTCAACTAGGCAGCTGCCTGGTAAAAGAAAAAAAATTAAAATTATATATAAATTTTAAAGTGTGACAATGATCCTTCAAATCATGGTAGAATGATGCTCTTGGGAGCTTCAGAAATCATGACTGCAAATTAGTTCCTTAGTCACTTTGTTGGTTTTTCTTATTTTCACATTTAAATGTTGTAGGTTTTTCTAGCATAATCAGATTACCATGGATTCTTTTCCTAAAGAGCAAAGCTGTCACCAGTAACAGTTCTCCTGCGGTCCTTTGCCCAGAAATATGCCTTTAGGCAAGGAACATTCTTCACTCAAAAATCTGCTGTGCATTTTTTTTCCTGTCATCTAGAATTAAACAGTAAGACTTTCTCATTACATTTCTGTTCAGTTTGGTTTTGTGTATAGTCCACAAAACTAAGCACAACAAAAAAGTATTTGCAGTCTGATTCTGTGGAGCTCTTATAGTTTTTATTAGTAAGAGAGAAAAAAAGCAAATTTCTCAGAAGTATAATGGGTAGATGTCTTTCAATTTCAAAGAATATTCCAATTCCTAAAGAATTCATAATTCATCCATGGTTGGGTGGTGACAGATGTTTTTGCTGATTACCATATTTCTTTACTTTCAGAATATCACCTCTTCATAAATACTGAATTGTACTATTACTCGTAAGAGCTTGTTTTCTTGAAAGATTTATTAATTCAGTAACTATTTTATGTTCAAAAAAAATGTCTGTAATTACTGAAATAAATAAAAAAATAAATAAATCCGAAAGAGGTTACATCTTGGTAACTGCTGTTCTTTCAAAGCTACCCAGGGGAATTTTATGCTGAGTCTCCAGATGGGTCCAAAAGTTTGGTCATTTAGGGATGTTATCAACTATTTTGTCATAAATTCTTTCTCTTCTTCCTCCCTGAACAGTACCCTGATCATCCTCTATGAGGCTATTGCTGCTGTCGTCTTTAGTACTGTTTTGATCTGGTTTATGTAACGGAAGAGCAGATGTAAGGAGTTTGTGCTTCATGTAAGGATGAAGTGTTCCTGATAAAGAAATTAGTAAAAGCATTTGTCACCACTCGGGCATAGGTAAATTATGCGCAGAGGCTGATATGCACCTTCAGCCCTCAGGCACGCTTCAGAGTACCTTATTCCCAGATTGGTGAGGTGCACATCTGCCAACAGCGTGCAGACATGTGACAGCTTTCCTGCTGTCTGGCAAGACAGGCCTGAGCCAGGTGAGACGCTGAGTGTTGACTCAAGCCTTCAGCTTGGAGGAAAACCTCTTTGAAAGGCTGAATGGGGTGAAAGCCAACACACTCTTGGTGAGGTGCTGAAGGTTCCTGGAACAGGTGTTACTCGTTCGTAACTGTTTACAAGAAAGACTAAGGGCAGGAGTAGAACAACACATGGTTTGGCTTGTGCAGGTATGATCCTGAGGAAGCCGAGGCTGTGCTTCCTTGTACACAATAAAATGATGAGACACCCCCACTCCAACTGCATTCCCTCCTCTCATACAATAGATATGACAGATGTGGAGTTTTAAGGGAGAACTTAAGATGTATTATATCCAGCAAGCTCACATACACAGGCTATCAGGAATGTTCTAATAATCTAAATGGTTAGTGTAAGAAAGGGCAGCCTAAACAAACTTTGGCTGGACTAAAAGATTATTGTGTTCTTGGCAGTTCCACTGGAATCTGATGTATTTCTCCTTAATTCACTACTTCTGTTTCTCAGCCTTTCTAAAACAAGAACTCTTCCAGGGATGAGTAGCAATTTATGTAAGACAGTGATTTTCTACTGAGTGTAAACCACTTACTTATTTCTTATAATATTAAAGAACCTACTAAGGATGAAACAATTTCTGGCTTTTTTTCTGGATTGGAAATTGCATTGCCTTTCTTTAAGGAGAAATATCTTTACTGACTTTAACAGGCAAATTACTGAGGACTTTTTTACTTCACTTGAAGAGAAAATATACCAAAGCCTAATGCATATAGGATGTAAAAGGACTTCCAAATACTTTATGGACTTAATTCTAATTGATAATGTTTGACACTTGGCAACTTTACTGGGTTGTGTATAAAATTGTATTCTCTGGTAAAGCAGTGGGATGAATTTATCATATTTGACATACTCCACAATTTCTATTTACATGCTTACTGTAATAATTTTTGCTCTTAATTTGAATAGCATTTGATTTGCAGTGACAGAAATTTATATCAAAATAAATATGTACAAGAAAATACTTCTCTTTTCACTGCTTATGTTGCTGGTTTCTGTAATCTTTATGTAGACACATTTTCCTGTAGAATAAATTCTCCTTATGACAGAGCTGTACACAGAATATGTCTACACAAGATTTGCTTCAGTGAAAGTTTTGATTGAGAAAAATGAAACATAATGGAACTGTGCCCTGAATTTAATCATTATGCCCTGTAAGGCATACATTCAAGTAATGCTTTTTTTCTTTTTAATGAGGAGTCAGGATTACAGAAGACAGAGGATGTTGGCATATAAAAGCTAAAGAAGCATGCTTTTTGATGTTTCATAAAGGGTTTGATCAAAATGTCACTACTTTGAAAACACAAACATCTTTGTCCTTTTGAAAACTGTCTACATAAATCACACAGGATTCACTAATTGTTAATATGGATGGCCTTGATAACATACTGCACAATTTAAACTCTACAGTAAAGCTAATTAGCTAGGAATGTTAAGTGTTGTTAGCAAAATATTTTGATCTGTTTATTTTTCCTCTGACATGAATCTTAAAATATATTTCTATTAAGACTTTTCTATTATGAAAACATCTTGTTCTAAATATTTTTATGGCTATTTTAAAAGTTTCTTTTCTAACACAAGAAAATGTTTGAAATCTCACTCTTCACTGTTATGTGGAAAGAAAATCAACCAGAAAATACTGGCAAGTATTGCAAATTATATCTGTTTCCCTGCTAGAGCATCTGGTCTTTTGGCAGACACCCTTGGCAGATCTTTTATACTGGAGGCTTTAAGTTTCTTTTCCTGAGAATATTGTTTGGCTTATTTTGCTAAGTGAGAAATGGACACTGATGTTCTCACTGCATAGGATATTGGGGAATCTAATTTTGCCTGAGACCTTCAAGGAGAGGCTTTGTAAGTATGGATAGTTAAAAACTTACATCATACTATTTCTTGGGAAATTGGTTTTGACCCAAGTGGAAAGTATCTGCCTCTGAGGAATATCCAAATTATACTTAAACAAATAAATAAAAAACATTAGAACAAGCTATACGTAGAATTTTTGGAGAGATCTTTTTCAAAGTAGAATGCTAAAAAATATCTAGAAGGAAGGACAACACCGTTTACTGATTTATAACAGCTGTTCTTTAGCTGAGGACTCCTGGTTGGGTACTTTGCAATCTGGTTGGGAGCAAATAATGCACTTGTCCTCTAAATTGTTCAGGTTGTTCTAATCATAATCTGTTCATCTACTCATAAAACATGACTGCACTGATACTGTCAGTTGTGTAAGTGGTGTCTTACCCCTCAAACTGGCCTTAAGACATAATCATGAAGTAAAATCATATTCAAAATACACAATTGTCAACAACAGTCCCTCTGAAAATTATTTCTTCATAGATTCCTCTGAGAAATGCTTTTACAAATTAATTTCCTACCCAGTTTTAGGAAGAGTCCTTGAGTATTTGATGTTTTATTTAGTCTTTGTAGTGTGTAGTTGGTGCACTAGGTGGGTGACGATGAAATTATGAGCAGTTCCTGTAGGATATTATCCACTTCAGGCAGGGGAATTTAAAAGCTTTTGGGAGTATAGCAGGGAAGATGGTAACAAGGTGAGGAAATGTTATCTTTTTTCCCTCTTTTATGATAAAGATGGGAAGCACATCTTTTCAGAAGCTGCTGAGTTGGGTCTGAGTTGAGTGTCCAGACTCAGACCTAATTCTCAAAATTATTTTCTGCTGTTTCTGGAAATTGGACCCCTCTACAGACACTGCAAGGGAAAAATCACAAAACACAGGAACACTAAAGTCAACGGACCACTTGAAAATCCTGACTGTTATTTTCCTGTACTTAGTAGGTATCCTGACACACTCAAGTATACATCAGACCTACTTTTCCATCAGCTAAGTGTAAGAGAAGGATTGGTGGTTGTTGGATTGTTTTTATGTTTTCATTTTGGTATCTATTTGTTGAATCTTTTTGATGTTTTTATTATGATATCTGTTACATGACTAATATGTCAGCTTCACTGCCAAATATTTTGTGTGTCTTTCTGAGTGTTTTCAGTGTTTTTATAGAGTTTGAATATAACTGTCCACATCTCCATGCAGAAAAAAAGATACTTCCCAACCCTTTCTCTAAAAAGGGGCAGTTCTCTGAAGGCTCACAGAAATATAAAGAAGAATGCTAAGGAATTGAATATCTGATGCACTGAGCAACTTCATAGAGGAGTTTGTCATGATTCACACAGTTCTAGCAATAGTTTACCAGCAGTTATGCTGTTCCCCAAGCATCAAAGTGAGAAATGCTGAATAATAGAAAAGTTGTGACCCTGACAGCCTTTGGGTACAAAGATAATACAGTCAACAGAAAGAGCCTGACCCATGGAAGTCTATAAAACTTTCTTTCCCTGTTTCATGAGTTCATGATAGGACTAGATACAAAAATGTCTGTATTGTCTCTGACCACAGGTCTCTCTTGCACAATATCCTGCCTTTGGTACTAGCTTGCTTATAAGAGATGCTGGAGGGAGGAACATATGCAAGGTACACATGTCCTAATATTTTCTCTGGTCTCCTTTCCAAGCTTCTGGCAACCCATTGACTGGAAGCCAGAATTTGCATATTAATAAACACTTTTCTTTCATTAATTTACCCAGCTCCCTTTTAATCCCATTTGTAATTTTGACACCTGCAGTTCCTAATGGTCTCTGTTAATGTCTTGTGTAAAGAAATACTCATCTTGTTTAAACTTGTCAAACACTTTCATTTAATAAACATTACTCACTTGCCATTAATTCATATATCACTGTCATATCCCAGTGGTGTTGCTTTTCCAGAAAGCTCTAGAATCCTCTTTTTGTGTAATAATGTGATATTTTTCTTATTCTTGCAGTCTACTTTTGCACCTTCTGCACCCTTACAGTATCTTGTTTTAAGAAGAAAGGGAGGAGAAGAAGCCTAATCAGAACTGTAACAGTTATTATCACTTCAGATAGTTTCTCTTATTCTCTGGCAACCTTGTTCCCTTAAGGGTTTTTGCTAAAGGATTTTGGTAGTTGAAATCTGTTTTGGATGGGTCATGCTTTCCTACATGTCTGCAAATTCCTCAAAATATTTTAATAGATTTGTGACTTCTTTCTGAAAAAAATGAGGGAACCCTCTCCCTCTGCTATGTTTTCCTGGCTTCATTTGTTAGTTATATTCTTTCCCATAGTTTAAAGAAATCTGACTAGTCTGTAAATCAAACTTACTCAACTATAGTTTCTTAAGGAGCCCTTTATAGAAAATGGCATTATCTTTGTTATCTTCTGTTAGTCAAATACTGATATTTATACAAGAAAGAGGTTACATAGAACAGGTCATAACATGGTAATTTTACATTAGATTTCCTTGCAACTTTTACACAAATACAATTTGGCTGTTTGCTGCTAATCGCTTTGCCAGTGTGTTTTAAATTTTCTAACAATACTCGTATTTGAGACAGTACCTCTGACTCATCCTGAATAAGAAATGGCTCTGTTCTGGGAACAACCTTTTGTTCCTCAATAGGGAATACTGATCCAAATAGTGAATTTTGGTTTTCTACTGTGATCTTATCACCACTGAATGGTCTCTTTATGTCACAATTAAATATTTACCTGTCTCAGAGGCAGGGTCACAGTCATATAAGTATTTAAAAATATGTTAACACTTTTTATGGATTTATAAATTTGATCATTAAAATCTCTTTCTTCCTGATTTATTATGCTTTTGCATATAACCTGAAAAAAACTTGTTAATACTTCTCTATTTCCTTAGGTGGATTCAGCTTCTGCTTTCTGAAAAACATTGATTTGTTTTAAAAACTTCCTTAAGCCCATTTATAGGCTTTTCATGCATTGTACATGATTGCTTTGAGGATCTAGACAAGCATTTTACTCTTATGCTGCTCATAATTAGTTAATTATTTATTTTAAACACTATTTCCTCTTTTTGAAATTTAATACTCCTTACAAGAATCATTTTACCTATTTCATCTTTGACACAGTACAACCGTGCTTTCAGCTATGCTCACGTTATTTTAATATAATTCAAAGAAGCAATACCAAAAGAAGATGATCATATTGTATTACTGCCACAGTGAACCAACAGAACCATTTTGTTACAGGGATTTAACAACCATGATTTGCAGCCTTTCAGTCATCTCAGATCAGTAAGAATACACACGGATTTTCAAGTACTGTTCAAGCAGGATTTTCAAGGACTCTGAACTCTGCACAACCTAACAGTTCTTCTCAGCCTTTATCAAAAACCTGAGGTGTAAGACAGGACCACTTGCTGAGTTTCAACATTGTAGTATTCTGCAAGCAAACTCCTTTTTGTTTGGAAATGGGTAGCAACTCGGGCTCACTAAATGGCTAGTTGTCTGAGGAAGGTTTACATTCTCCATTTTGGCAGAGATGGGGATCATCTTTTCCAGTGTGAACAACTTTACATGCATCAGTTACCTGGGCAGAAAAGTCAGTTGGGGTACAGGTAGCTGTGGGTAGTGTGGTTGCTGCTCCCAGGGGCAGTAATATGGTATGCAGTAGCAGCTGGTGGTCCTGCAATGAGGACAAGTAGCAGGAAGAAAAAACTCTGAACTCAGCTACCTCTTTCCTTCATTACCACAGCCTGACTGGTTTAGTAGGTGTTATTGTGGGACACAGAAAACACTCCTTGAAAGAGAAGGTGTAGTTGTGGTTAGGTGGTTGCACTGAGTGGGTAAGGTGAATAAGGGTCCCAGGGCTTTGGAGGATCTTCTACCTGAAAAGCAGCAGAGGAAGAATAGATTGAAAGAAGGGCTTAGCAGCAGGGGTGGGGGTCAGACTATTTCCATCCCCAAACTCTTTGAAATCTTCCAGCTTCATCCCACAGCCAGAAGCTTATTCCAAAACATCTCTAATTCTTTGCAGACCTTTCTCACTCCCTGGATGACCACCAACGTTCTCCCTTTCCCACAGAGCTGCAATTCCCTCTGCAGCAGCAGATTCTATTTTATTGTCCCAGTCATCCTGGATGCAGCAACTTTCATTTTTACTTGTGCAGGCAAACAGCAATGTGTGGCTGCTGTGGGGTCATGCAGTTTAGGAACACATCTCTTCTTGTATTATCTGGGTGAGCAGTTCCACAAATGGTGAATTACAACCACTCACAAGCATTTGGTGTGCATTCATCTGAATGCAGACCTAACAAATGTTTTCTTTCATCTGCTGGTCACAGTCTGGAGACATCTGGGTACTATAAGGGTCAGTTATGAAAAATTATCCCATTTTGTCTCTTCCTCTAGAGCCAAATCTTTGCTTTTGCAAAGGAAGCATAAGATTTCAACCAGAAGCTAATTCATCAAGGATGGACTATGAACTGAGAACTTGAACTCACTGATTCATAAATTAAAAAAATACATTCAGCTAAACTGACTAATTGAATAAATACTCACATTACATATTCTTAATTAACATTCTTCTGTGTCAGATAAGACCTTCCTTAGCTTTTGATGGTGCTGCTCAGGTTGGAAACAGGATGTACCTTACAGCAACTCTCAGTAAACCAGGCTTAAGAGGTGATTTTCTATATATCATTGACAATGTTTTCTTGTGGTTTTTATATCTCTTATTTTACATCCTTACAGAAGGAACTTTATTTACCAGTGGAATAATTTCTTACTGTATTTGTCTCAGTTGAACAGCTTTTGGTGTAGATTCTCATTTTGGGTACTGGAATGTTCATGTACAACAAGGAAAATGGAGTTCTTGGGACCTGCAATGAATGAGATTTTTCCCATACGTTTTATATGAGAAAGGCTTACTGTGGTCATGAGACTGAGGAAAAATAGGGTTTAGAAAACAAGCCTTGTTTTTAGAACATGGACATGCCTGAAGCAACAGGCTGTGTGACCAAACTGTTATTAAAAGAAGAAAAAAATTAATCTCAGATACACCTGTATGGACAATACTTTCCTTGTCTATTTGCTATCATGAGAACTGCCTGGAATTGTATGTGCGTAGCATACACATTTAGTAGCAGCCAATTCAGTTACCAACAGTACAGAGGTGCAACAGGGCTTTGGGCATGCTGTGGAATTATTTGAGAAGCAGAATGACCGGTGGACAACTTGGTGAGTCTGGTCCATGCTACATGACTGCGTGGTGGCTGGCACCAGTATATGAAACCAGTCTCAGATATGTAGGAATGGCACTGCAGTTACTGCTATAATGGGATTTTTCTGTATTTAGGTCAACAGCTTCTTGATTCTTCTTGGTACTTGGGAATTATAAAAAGCAATTTCCTTGGTAGGTTGGCAGCATGAGTTCTGTGTAGAAAAAGTATGATGTTGCCATTGATATAAACTCTATGCAAAGTTCCTAGGCAGAAGTGGCTTCTGTAAGTAGGTGGAGGTGATAAGTCAAAGTGTAAGACTAATGCATTGATCCAGGAGCTTACTCATATTACCCAGCTGTATCAGCTAATGAACTGCTGGTTTACAAAAAATCTGTTTGCAAAAGGGATGTTCTTACTTGCCTTGAACTTTGTCAGAGATCAGTTCCTGTTTAGGATCAATTTAGACCCTTTGTAAATCCCTTTCAGGAGTTTGGGTGGTGCATTAGAGCTTCTACAGCCCATTTATCTCTAGCTGTCAGGAGGCAATCTTGGATTAATTTATTTTTCTCCACTAAAAAAAAAAATTTAAACTGATAATATCTCTCCAGAGAATTTAACTTACTAGCTGTTCACCTGGAAGCACAGAAATTGTTGATCTTATCAAAGGAAATGCTGGAACTTACTAATCAGGTAGCCCAGAGAATTTTTTCAGTTCACTGTTAGAGGAGTTGGAAAATAATAGTGCTGTTACCTGCTCTAAAGGAAGGAGAAGGCTTGAACATTAAAAAAACAGCTGATGTGTTCATCATGGGATCTATGCCACAGGGATTGACTTTGTGCTCAAAAAACTGGAACTAGATAATTCTTATTTACACAGTTAAGAAAAAGTACTGTTGAAAATAATCAAGGACTACAATATAAGTGACAGAAAAAAACCTGACACCTCCCCCCCCCCCCCCCCCCCCCCCCAAAAGCTACTGTACTGATCTTACTGTGGAATAAGTGAAGTTATTAATCACATTCACCAATTTCCCAGATAAGTCTGAGTTGCATAAAATGAATTGAAATAGGCTGCAGATATGCACTGGAGAATTATTTTGCTATTGGGAAATCAGTTTAAGGCTTGCAGAGCCAACCATTCATTTGTCAGTTCTGGACCCTGCAAGGTCACGGTAGAAGTACATGCTCCAGTCAGTCCCTGCTGCACCTGAGCTATCCGCAAAGGCGGTGTTTAGGGGAAAGCCCCTCTGACCTGAACTTGATAATATGGGAGAATCAGAGTCAGAATAAATTAAATTTCCTAGCTTGTGACAGGTATTTAACATCTGAAAATTGAGGTAGTTAATACACACCAGGATTTAGCATACCTGGTTTAACATTTTGGGTAACTGAAGACTAAATATTCCCCTTCCAAAGCTTTTGACAGAGTTCACAGATTCGAGACATCTCTTTTTGTCTGATCAACGTTCTTGGTAGAGTCACTGATTGTTCTTGTGATTGCTTTATTTCTGTTCAAGAAGGACAAAGAATTAAAAAAAAGGGCAGAGGAAACCCCCTGGGAAATCTCTTTATTCAAAGTTATGACTCCTTACATATAGCTGCTGATAACAGATCCAGCAATCTCGGCATAGAAATATCATTCTAGAAGACAGCTCTAAGGAAATAAAATGTTCTGTTTGATCATAAATCCTATGTTCCTTTGATTTTCAGTGTTTTCAAAAGGAACAAACTAAAATGGAATATGTAAATAATGTAATTTCAAAAATTTAAAAGTCAACATGTTTTTATTGAAAAAAATAATCAAAAGTAAATTTTTCATAATATTTTTTGTTCTGTCTGGCAATTAGTCTTGCACATTTTTATGAAAACAAAATGAATTGTAGAAACATTTTGGTTTCACTCATTCTATATCATCTGTATTGTGTATCAAGTATATAATGTAAATAATCTGTATCATCCTTATCACCTATATCTAAATCTCGTTCTGGATAGATAACACTACTATCTATCTGCTGCTAGAAAGCAGAACATCGTTTCTGTTTCCGCTTCTGTTAACTCCTCACATCATTACCAAATGTGCTGCTTTTTTTTAATCCTGCCATAAAAAGAGGCTTTTAGTAGCCTTAGCTCCAAACAGCTTAGCCACAAGGGCTAACACAAAAATCAATTCTGCTAGTCCTAAACAAGACATATCCTGAACAGAGAGATACTGGAACTTGCCATAAACCTTTAGAAAATTCTCATTTACGCTCTGTAATGCAGATAAAATTCTTGGTTTTGTCAGCCTTTCTGTACGGTCATATATTAGCTATGAGATTTTTTTTTTTTTTTAACACAGAACAAACACTTCTTGTCCTATAAATCGTTCTGTGAAGTTTCAGTCCAGATCCCATATTAAAAATTACACGTATTTCTCAAGGGAGCATCAAACTTCAGCAGTGCTGAGTCACTTTCTGAGGTCAAAGAAGTACTGATCTTCACACTTTAGGTAGCTTGTCTCAATTTGCACCAAAACCAAGCTTAAAGTACAAAAGTACTTCAAATGGGCCAATTGCTTTGAGCATCACAGTGACAGAACTGTGACAGGACTGTGCCTTTAGTACTTTTTAATATTGTTACACTTTGGAATTTTATGACATTCATAAATGAGTCTTTATGATCATTTAATGACCCCAGAGTTGTTGTTTAATGGGACAAGAAGAACTGTACGAAAGGATTGGTGCTTAATTAAGTCTACATACCCTCAAAACACATCCCTTCCAGTTGATTTCAGACACTTGGTGACTTTTCAATAAACCAGCAGCTATGTTTCAGATTAATGATAGAGCATGCTCTGCACAAGCTACTGATAATGAGATGTCTAAACCCATTAAATTCACTCAGATACGTGCATGAAACAGGATCCTACTTAAATTAGTAACCATTGCCTTTTTCAATTAGCGTTTTCTTCCTAGTGTGGTTATGCTGATCACTACATTACAAAATAGAGATAACCAAACCATGTTGGAATTTATCTGATTACACGAAGCAATTTAGTAATAGATCTCAAGTTCTGGAAGGAATAGTGCACAGTTCCAAAATAGGACTAAATTAGTCTGGATTTACTGCTGTAGTTGGATGGCTTCTGCTGCCAGGGTTTATTTGCTTCTTAATGGTTAAGACATTCCCACATTGTGTTGTTGACTGCAGAAAAGACAAATGTAAATGTATCTCAGTAGTAAAATTAATTTCATGATTAAATAGGAAGGCAAAGTGGCCGCTTGTATCTATATAGAAGCCTGAAAGCACAGTTCCTTTTTCTCATCTGTATCTCAGGGAAAAAAGAACATAACTCTAGGTTTAGAAATTGACTGAACTCTGTGATAAGGCTTAATCAGCACTTACCCTCTACAATTTAGTCTGAAAAAAATTAAGGTTGTTAAAATTGCTTTCATGGTAGTTAAGTCTCACCACCTCAGATGAATTGAAATTAGACTCAGATTGTCCATACAGAACAAACTTTCCTCTGAAATGTACTTAAAAAATGACATTAAAATTCGATCCTATGCAAACCATCCTCCTGTGGTTGCTGTTTCCCCTCTGCTATGTAACTCTCCTCAAAATACCATCCTAGAGGCCAAAGATTTTTTTTAGATATTTTGAAATCTTTGCGCTTTTTCAAGAAGATGCATGTTTTAATGTACAGACCAGCAGTAATGAGGAGTGTAATTCATCCTTATACACTACAAACAGACACACGCAAACTTTCGTATATAGCACTATCTTTTCCAAGTCCTCACCCTTTATATTTGTTACTGCACACTTGCTGGATCCAAACATCCGCCTTCCTCCAGAAGCTCCTCTTATGCATTTCCATATAAACTCTAGCCAGCTACTCTCAACTTTATCTTTGATTTGTTGAACAGATTGACTTTACAATCTCCCCTTTCAGGAAATCATCTGAGCTTTTTGACAATATTGGAACTCTTATGAATTCACAGATATTAATCACCACATTTCTGTCAGTTTAGACATAGGAAAAACCACAGACTTCTAATAATGATGTCATGAATGATAGATACAATGATAAATATAATTTTTCTATATATGCCAGGATTATATTCCTCTTAATTATGGAACCTCAGTAAGACCTTATATTCAGTTATTCATCTCTCATGACTCACAAATAATTTTTTGAGGTGTTCCATTCGAGGATATAGTTTTCTGTCTTGCACACACAAGCTATATATTTTACATTCTTAGATATATTACCTTGCATTTTGCACTTTCATATTGAATTTATGTGATTACTAATACTTATTACATATTTATAGACATCTTACCTGTCTTTGATGTTCCAGGAAGCTACATAATCTGCTATCTTACTTATGCCTTCTTTCAATTTATTTTACAGCTATTTTAGAGAATCTAGGTCATAAATCTATTTTAAATCCTGTTAGATATTCTGAGGCAAATTACTTTCTCCATGTTTTATAAATGCACTTAATATTTACTACATCCATTCGGCGTGATATCATTTCTATTAGAATATGATGTAGTGCTGAGTCAGGTGCCTAAGAAATGTCTAACAGGTTTATTTTTGCCAGTCCTATTGGTATTATTAAGCTTTACAAGAACTCATTGATCTAAAATTATCTTGATTGGCATTATCGTGTTACTGTTTGCCTCCCACATTATTTTTTTCCACTGCTTTGTCTGCAATCCGTGTCACTCTAATGGGTTTCTACACAAGAGGAATGTTGAAGAGGAATGTTGAAAATGTCCAACGTTTTCACAGCTGAACATAGGGTAAGTCCGACTTCTTTCCATGGCAAACCACTCTGAGGTCATGCATTTACCAATTACACAACGTGGTCAGGAAAGGCTGCTGAAACAGCTTGGAACTGACTTGAGTTTTCAGTTATGAAACAGTTTATCACCAGTGACAGTGGCATTGATTGAAACAAAAATAAGCACAGACACAATAAATCACTAAATATACACAAAGCTATGCATTCTTTGACAAAATAACTATTTTCTAGTAAATCATTATGTGCATTTATGACATTTACAGAAATCAGTGATACATTTTAAGGCTTAAAGGGGGTGCCATGGTGACTTTTAATACTGACAAATTAAATATCAGCAGTTGAAACTGGTGAGTTGTAACAGGTGATTTGGGTTTGTAATAGAGCATTACAGAGGCACTGAATCTCTATGTAATAATAAAGAGTGACATAGACTCACTCACACCCTTTGATGAAGTGCTCTTGTGATTACTTTTGCTCATTATTTAGAAATTTGTGTCTTGGATTCCATGATAGTTTATATGCAAACCCAGGGCGTATATGTATTTGCATGTACACTGTTCTTTTGATCCTGCCAGGAGTACTGGAATAGGTTTGGGCAATTGTGTGTCATGATGAGTCAGTCTCATGTCACTTACACAGGTGGATGCTGAAGATGAAAAATTATGGGTCTGCATCTCATTAGGTGTAAGTATGCCTGTGCTGAGAAGCAAGGTTATATTAAATCCCAAGCAGAGTTCTATCTAACCAGTTCTTCACAATACAGTCTTCTGTAGGGATTTCTGAAAAGTAAGTAATACTTCATGATTTTTCTTAGGGTTTAAGTACCATTTTTATTCTCACCAGCTATTAGAATGTGTGTGTTGGGAGGAGGTACATGTAGCTTATTCTTTATGGTATGAGTACTTAAAACTGATACTTAGCCAGAAGACTAGAGACAAGTAAATGCAGATGGCTGTATCATGTAATGTAACAGTGCACAAAAGTATAAAAATCCAGAATGATGGCAGCCTCTCTTCATGTTCATAATTTTTAGGAACCCCATCATTATATAACTTATTAATCTTTCTGGAAGTCTTGAATTATTTAATAAATACTTTGATATGTCATCTCAGCAAGTTATGACCACAAATTGCATATTTGTTTAAAAGAATTTAATTGTTACTGAGGGTATCTGTTTGACATTTTGTACAAGAATATAAAATCATGCTTAGATTTTAAGCATCACTTGCTTATTCAAAAGCCAAAAATTGAGTAGCATATTGTCTGTTCACTTCCTATATTGTTCTGTGACACACACAGTATCTGGAATTTAGATTAAGATTTTGGCAGAGATGGGAAATAACTTTCAAGATACTTGCCTTAGAGTAAAAGTCTCTCATTTCTTTGGAGTTGTCCTTGCCTAATTTGTTTATGTGGATTTCCAGATAAATGGAGAAAAAAACTTTCAAAATCTTGCTCTTGGATTATATTTACTCCACATTCTCTTTAACATAAATTTAGCAACATTCTTTTAGAAAAACCTGAGAGTTTAAACACTCTCAGTATCCACAAATTAAGTGATGTTGAATTGTGTCTTACTTACTTAGAAATTCCTTAAAACATATTAAGAAATGTTTGGAAAAAAAGGTTGGTGGTTTTTTGTTTTTCTTTTGTGTTTTGTTTTTTCCCTAAGATTAAGAAAATAAAATTCTCTATAAAAGTAGTCTTCATTTGGTGTCCTTCAGCAGAATCTTCATTGTGTGATATGGAACACTATTTCATAGTGGATTAGGAAACATATACTTTGTTGTAAATATGGAACTAAAGCTTTAATTTAATTAGCATTTAAATTTGATTATTTTGCATGTATTTCTTTGCACACCTTTATGTGATATACAGAGTTTAAAATTTCTGGCTATTTTTAAATCTTTTTAAAGATTTTTGGTACATTGTATGGATTCCAGAACTGTTATAATTTGTTTGGATAAGTAGTAACACGTCTTTTATCAGCTTTGATTAATTGAGAAGCAGTGGAATGGCCACCTAATTTAACACTTGATTTCTCAAACTTTTAAGCAAAGATTTTACTGCTTTGATGTATAAATTCAGGGTTAGCTATAGAAATTTTCTGTGTATGTAGCATTGCTGCTCAACATGTGTTGTAATAGTAATGTCTGCTTTCGTATAGTTCCTTGCAGCATCTCTTCAAATAGGGAACCAACAAATGACTCCTAGGGAGGAGATTTTTTAGAATTGTTACCAAGTTACAGTAGTTTAAAAAGAAAAAATGAGTAATTTATATAATAAAATATAATTATGTATAACGTGATTCCGTGTATGAACAATGTGAAAACTAAAAGTCAGATAAAAAGAAAGGTCACATTACTGTGCTTTTTCATTTTTGCCTTGGTTTTCATTTGCATTTTGGTTTTCAGTTCAAGAAAGAACTCTTGGCATAGCCTCTGGTTTGGTGTATGCTCTAACCTAGGCTCAGAAAAAAAATTTCCAAGGATCATTTGCATCTCTACTAACTTTTCCTTTAAAAGGAGAGGGGTGGGGGTAGTAAATTCTAGACCAATATGGAATCCTGTCTTGAATACACAAGGATTTCTTGTAGTTTCAGTTTAATGCATCTGATGCTAGCCTATGTTGGATCAATGACTGGATGGACTCTGACTGTAACCAATATGAATTGTAGTGTCAATGGATTTTCCATCCTGGCCGTCAAACTGATGATATGAAGGATAAAAAGGATTTTTTGCAGATACATATAGCTGAGAAAGTCAGAGTTTCTAAGTGGGAAAGGTTTAAGGGGAAAAAAAAGTAGAAATAACACTTTCCAAGGAGAAAGAATTCTAGAATACACCCCTGGGAAATCAGGGAATGTTAGCCTGTTTTAAAATGTGTGAACCCCCTGGTAAATTTAAGTCATGTCAACCTGTGTTTTGTCTTTGGCTTTCAAGAGATTGTAAAAGGTTTTTCCTCTTTTTCTATAAAATCAAAGATTTTATAAAGTGAAAAGTGCATAAACTTTTATTTGCTTCTCTCCACTACCAATGGAGAGTGAAATAACTGAGAAAGGGAGGAACAAGCAGGGAAGACATAACTCTATAATCTGCAGTATCCTTGCACAGTCCTGCAGAGTGGGATCTGGCAAGGGAAAGAACTTTCTCCACCAGCTTTATCACTGATTTATGCTGTGCCTCTCCATGCAGAGAGGGCAGTGTAAAGGTAGCTCTTTAGGGCATTCTCTTTTCTGTACATCTCCAGAAACATGCACCAGAAAGCCCCTTGTATTTAAGACTTTTCATTAGATTCCAGAAGCTTTCTAGAATAGGGGAAGTTGTGTTTGAGGGGCCAGTAATGTTCCTCCACAAATCTGAGTTTTCTGGGATAGATATAGCCTGAATTTTTGAGAAATTATGCTAAAGCTGAAGTAAACACAGCTTTGTTGCAACTGGTGTTATGCAGATTCAATGTGGCATTAAGTATTTAGAAGAAACCATATTTAATAATTTAATCAATGCATGAAACAAATATCCAATGCAATTTTTAAAAATAAAAACTAGAAGCATTTGGATTGTCTGAACTTGTTTTGTCCAGTTCTTTGGCAATTAATAAGATGACCGTTTTAGGTGTGTGTGGGTATACGTTCAGGTGTGATGACAAAAGTAGACATCAGAGTCATTTTAGATTAGTCCTAAAATGAAAGTTGCATTTTGTGACTTGAAACGATCTAGCTGACTCTGTTAGACAACTTCTTTTAAGGAAGAAATTTTTAAGATGCAGATGTTGAGTTACTGGAACAGGTTGACCAAAAATGTTACGGATGCCTCATCCCTGGAAGTGTTCAAGGTCAGGTTGGATGGAGTTTTGAGCAACCTGATCTTGTGAAAAATGTTTCTGCCTACAGCAAGAGGGTTGGAACTAGATGATCTTTAAAGGTCCCTTCCAACCCAAACCAATCTGGGCTTCTATGATAACCTCTATATTCCAGAGTACCCACCCTGGCAACACTTAAATATTGATTTATTCACTATGCTATGTGTATGTGAATCAGAGACTGAGGCATGAGTTGGCAAATAAGACAATCCTTACACAGCTGATTGTATAAGAAAGAGCCCTGTGATTTCAGTGATGGTCCAGATTACTTGTCCGGAATGCAGAATTTTGGCAAATCAGATGGCATTACAGCCTTTTACTGTGGTACAGTTTATTGCTCCTTAACTTTTAACAGGCTGAGATAAAATTTATGGTCTGAAAATTTTAGAGCTGCAGTTAGTTCTTCAAGGATGCCAGAACTTGCTGAGAGGCAGGCAGAAAATTTACAAAACACAGGCACTTCACAGGGAAAAACAACACTGAGATGACTACTTGAATTAGTGGAAGGGACTTATGGAGGCCTTTCATCTCATTACTGTTCAATTAATAGCTAGCCATAATCTAGACATTAATGAGGGATGCAACTGGAACTGCAAAGAAGTAACTTAATTAGGCCTGAACTTAATAATTCACAAAATTACATGGAGATGCTGTACTCTTTTATTTTAAATAAAGCTAATTATGTTTCTTTTCAAATGAGATTTTTCTCTGGACTCCAAGATTTATTGTGTGGAAATACATCTTAGAAAACTCCCTCTGTCTCTTACATCTTCTTCCAGGTGTCTGTTAAACAGTCACTCTGTGCTATACGATTTCTTAAAACCCATTCCTTCATGACAGATTTCTCTGTACTTCTATATGATGAAATTGCTAAATATGAAGATCTACCTTTAAAAAACATGGTACATCAGATTGCATATGAAATTTTTATCTGTTTACATTTACTAATGTTAATTGGAAATGGAATTTCTCTTTGGTTTGGTAATGGTTACTCTGCTTATCAGTGTCAAAGTCTAGTTATAATTGCATGCTTAAAATTTTTGTCTGAAAAGCCTTCAGAGATCCCTATCCTCACAAATTGGTGTTATTTTACTTCTGTAATGCACACTTTCATAAAAAAAAAAATTGTTTCTGTTCAGAATAAGTATGCAGAAACTAATAACTACAAAATCTTTATTACTGGAAGTGGGCAAAAGAAAATCTTCACTCTTTCCTCTTTTTCATGTATTGCATTCCCCATCTTGGGTGGCAGTAACTACTTCTATGTCTGCAAAGAAATTGTATTTAGTGTAATTCACCTGCTTGTGTGTTTCAAAATTTCCACTTTATGAAATAATTTTATAAAATATTAATACAATTTTATAAAATGTATCATAATAGTTGCATGTTTTTGTTGCTAGAAACATCAGTTTATGAAAAAGATCCCTATACAGAAGCCAGTGCAGCAGTGTTGGATGTAGTCAGGGGTCAGTGTTGGGACCTGCACTGTTTAACATCTTCGTCAGTGACATGGATGATGGCATTGAGTGCACCCTCAGCAAGTTTGCTGACACCACCAAGCTGTGTGGTGCGGTCGACACGCTGGAGGGAAGGGATGCCATCCAGAGGGACCTTGGCAGTCTGGAGGGGTGGGCCTGTGCCAATCTCATGAAATTCAACAACACCAAGTGCAAGGTCTTGCACCTGGGTCAGGGCAATCCCAAGCACAAGTACAGGCTGCGTGGAAAATGGATTGAGAGCAGCCCTGAGGAGAAGGATGTGGGGGTACTGGTGGATGAAAATCTGGACATGAGCCAGCAGTGTGCGCTGGCAGCCCAGAAAGACGACTATATCCTGGGCTGTATCAGGAGAAGCATGGCCAGCAGGTCAAGGGAGGTGATTCTCCCCCTCTACTCTGCTCTTGTGAGACCCCACCTGCAGTAAGTACTGCGTCCAGCTGTGGGGCCCTCAACATAAGGATATTGACTGGTTGGAGTGAGTCCAGAGCATGGCCACAAAGATAATCAGAGGGCTGGACCACCCCTCCTATGGGGACAGGCTGAGAGTTGGGTTTGTTCATCTTGGACAAGAGAAGGCTCTGCAGAAACCTTATTGCAGCATTCCAGTCCTTGAAGAAGCCTACAAGAAAGCTGGAGGAGGACTTTTTACAAATGTCTGTAGTGACAGGACAAGGGGTAATGGGTTTAAATTGAAAGCAGGGAGATTTAGATTGGAGATCAGGAAGAAATTCTTCCCAGAGAGGGTGGTGAGGCACTGGCACAGGTTGCCCAGAGAAGTTGTGGATGCCCATTCCTGTCTTCAAGGCCAGGTTGGATGAGGCTTTGAGCAGCCTGGTGTAGTGGAGGGTGTCCCTGCCTATGGCAGGGGCTTGGAACTAGATGATCTTTAAGGTCCCTTCCAACCCAAACCAGTCTGTGATTCTATGAGATGGGCAGTCTCTAAGCCAGGCTCATCCAGAGGTGCAGACTGATGGGCTGGAAGAACCATAGTGCAGAGAAACTTTAGAGTTGAGAACATGAATGGATGGCAACCAACCCTTCTTTCTAACCAACAAAACCAAAAAAGCTGAAGAAAAAGTAGTCAGAAAACTTTAAAATAAAAATAACTTAATAGCTGAAAATGTTTACAAGAGAAGTGTTTTGACAATAAGACATGTCATTATCTTAAAAAAACCTTTCTGCTCAAACACTGCTATTTTGTTACTAATCATTCAGTCACTCTTCCTGGGAAAAAAAATACCCTAAAATTGTTGACAGTGCCTATAATTTTGCTACAAAGATGTTACAGACTGTCAGCTGTAAAAGACAAAGTAGTGAAGCAAAGCTGAAGACTGCTAATCTACAAATATTTGTTTCTCGAAAAGTGATAGTTTTTCCTCTATGTGCTTCTCACTCCTTACCTGTTAAAATAATTGGTTAAAAGAAAATTTGGAAAATGAAATATTCTGGAAACTTCTGACAGTTTTATTAATAGCAGAATTTCTTATGCCATTAAAATAATACCTATGGTCATTATGTCATGGCTTCAAGGACAGAAGTGACACCACCATGGCATTTATAAGCTTGCACCAGAGCAATTATCCCTATCTGGAAGAGAAGGTGTATTTTTACCTTGTTAAATAGGTAGGGAAATAAAACTGTTTGAGGTATTGAAAATAAATTCTGATGAGGAGCTTGTGAAACAATTCTTTTTTTTCTTGGAGTAGTATTATTTTCTAATTATAATTTTAAAAACCATCTGTATACCTTTTAATTTTAAAATTAACTTTAGCATTAATGTAAACAAGTAATTAAAGTGGACATTTTACCAAAAGGATTCAGAAGTCAACAGAAAGATTTTAAAACTTAACTGAATAAACTATTTTTATTGACCTTATCTGAATAGTTATGAATATGATTTGTGGGGGTAGTGAAGGTTAAGGAATTTAGATGGGAAAATAGCATCTTTTCCAAACTTCATAATAAGTCTTAATCTCTATTCAAAGAAGGCATGGATTTTTATTGTTATTTTTGCAAGGCTATTAAAATTTGAACTACTCAGTTACTCTTTTAGAACTTCGTGATAAATCCTGGTCCTGTTGGGATGTAAAGGAACTAAAGCCTCTATTGATCTGCTTCATTGCAAAAGCAACAAGAATGAGTTCTGCTACCACAATTTTTCCAAATCATTAGTCCAGAGAGCACAGAGGGGAATAGGCCTCAGTAGATGTTCGATCTCTTGTACTTTGGGCATGTGCTCCCATCAGTTGATTGAACTTAGTATGGACAAGTTGCAAAGGCAGACCAGGATATATAATGAGGCAGGAAGCTGCTGTTCTGTCAGATTGATTCCAGTTAATTCCTCTCAGCAATGTGTGTGCTCAGAGACAATAATATTCAGTGCGAATTTACTTACCACACTGGCAACTTTGCTACCAGTTCTCGGTACACTGAGAAGGCAGATGGTCTGTAATGAGTCTAATAATGCATAGAGTTAATGATGAAATGGGTTCCTGGTGATCTGTGATTTAGGAGTGACAATCAGCACAGTGTGGGATGATAGTTGCTCTTCTTGAGGACAGGATAAATTGGAAAAAAGTACAGCATGAGCAGGAACAAGCCCTGCACCCCTTTAGTCCCCAGACTGATGAAACCAAACCCAGCAGCAGAAGGCAGGTTGGCAGAGCTCCCTCTCCCACCACCTAGGACACAGCTGGCTGCATCATGAGCTTGGAAGAAGGAGCGTGGAGTAGAGCCACAGGTGCTGCTGTGTTTCCTGCTGCTCTGACCTCCAGCCTTCCCTTCAGGAGAGTCTGGCAGACCTGAGAAGAAACAGTGGTTCAGGTTGTTTCAAAGGAAAATGGTCTATGAAATATGAGGGTTGTAAAGGACCCCCTCCCAAACTGCTGGTGTGTCACTTTCTGGAAGGTTCACAAGAGCTGGGGTGAGAGCTTGGCTGTGTTGAGATTGAATAGTTTGATCCCTCCAGTGTAAAGGTCGTAAACCACAGCAGATAACAGAGTTCATGGATGTCCTGTGTTTCTGAATACTGTATAAATCCTGTGATTTATCTGTGAGGTCATATATATTAGTGGATTTTTGTTGGGGCATTTTTTTTTTTTTTTTGTTGGTGGGTTTTATGTCGAAGTATGACTTTACAGAAGCAAAGTACCAATATTAATGCATCAAGGGAAAAAAATATAGAGTAGCTCATCCAAAAATCCAAAAAGTAGTGGTTGGTCTTTCTTCTGTGAAAATTCTTGCTTTAACCCCTACATATAGTAGGGAAGTAGAAGATCTCTTTTGCCATGAAGGGATTTTCCAGATTGTACAACAGTCCTAGAAATTTATGAAACACACCTTGACTAGGGTACACAATTTTTACTTCTGAGTTTTAAAATCACCTGAACATATAAGAAAACAATTAATCTGCTTTGTTTTTGATACACAGAGTGTTAGAGAGGGATTTTTTTTTTTTTTTTTGT
Organism: Rhynochetos jubatus; assembly: GCA_027574665.1. NCBI lineage: Eukaryota > Metazoa > Chordata > Aves > Eurypygiformes > Rhynochetidae > Rhynochetos > Rhynochetos jubatus. The sequence continues at coordinate 56,293,090 of CM050650.1, forward strand.
AAGCAGTGCTGGAGAAAAATACCCCTTTAACTGACTTATCTCTCTTGGGTGGGGGGTGGGGGGGCGGGGAGGAAGGGGAAAGCATGCCAATTTTGCCATTGTATTTTAGAAAAATAATTTAAGAGACTCTTAGCACAATGTGGTTTTCCCCTTCCTTTTACAGCCATAGCACTACACAGAACTGAATTACTGCATTCTGCAACACGTATTGGCTAATCTTTCATAATATTTCTGAGTTTCTTTCTGTTAATAAATTTCTTTCTTCTGTCTGTACACATAAACACTCTGATTATGTCCATACAGATATATCATTGAGCTCAATTCCTTGGAATTATCAAGCAATGAGGATTTGTGTTCAGGCTTCATTTTTATTAAGCCTTAAGCTCATTCAGGCAGCACAAAATATTCCTCTGTTAATAATCCATTTTTTTATCACTTTTCTCTCTCTAAAGTGAATCTGTCAGGTGGAGAATTCTCTGAATGTACTCTCCTGGTAGATGCACTTTCATCAGTGGTTTATTCTTTGCCTCTGATGATTCCAAGTTTGCAAGGGGATAGAACAGGTGGAAATGAAAGATATATTCCAGTTGTTTAATTTTATTGCATATGAGAAAAGAGTGACAGTAATTATTGGCTTGATTTTCACATGACTGAAGACAATAGAGATGATATTACTTGTGTCTCGAGCACTACCTGTATTTTACATTCAGTTGCCTCTATGTGGATGCCAGAACTCTGGTGTTAAGTTCTAGTTCACTATTTCCTGAGCAGAACTCAAAACTCAAGTTATGAGACTTTTACCTGTGAACAAAAGGTGCTTTGAGGCCTCCACTTAGAATTTCAGAATTGGCTGAACTATTGCATAGATAGAGGTACAGCTTTTTATACATTATTCTTATTCTCTTTGATTCAGCTCTGACTGTGTGCTGTACTAATTTTTCAGTCATATTCTTGTCCTGTTTTCCAAGAAGCCATTTGGCAGTTCCATTTTTAGGAACCTTTCTTTAGTTGTAGTTTTCAGAAACAAATCAATAGTTGGCAGACTAGTTGCCTGTTCTAGGAACTATTCATACTCCAGTGTACCAACTTCCTAAAGTATTCCAGAGGTTCCTGCTTTTAACCATGTGTTTTGGGTAACATTCTTTTGCTTTTTTGTGTTTTGAAAATTTTCAATGCTGTTAATCAGGTCTTATTTCATCTTAAAAAAAGGATATAGCTCTTCATGTACCTATGATGAAATATAAAAACATGACATGTTTTTCTTTATTGTAACATCAGGAATGCCTCACAGAATACAAAATACTTCTTTTTAACAGAAGAAAATCACAGAATAAATGTGGTAGAAATATAGGTAGAACAGAATGATTTGGAATTCTGAGGGCCATTTTGTTCAAAGGAATGCCAATTGCAAAGTTACAGACATTTTCAAGGTGTGAAAAATTATCTACTGAATTTCCATTGTTGTTCCATCTTGTGTCCATTGCCTCCTGTACCTCCACTATTCATGTCCAAAATGTCTGGCTCTGACTTGTTTGCAACCCAATAAATAGTAGGAAACAGTAACAAGATCCTCTCTTAGACATGTCTTAAAAGTGAAAAATCACAGTTGTCTCTGCGTCATCTTATACAGCATGTGCCCCCACACACTGGTGGCCTTCCACTGGATGTGCTCTAGTATAGGAAGACCAAAACCGGAAAAAAGGTTCCAGGTGTAGTTTTACAAATACTGAATGGAGCAAATTAGTCACTTCACTGACTTGCTTTCTACACTCAGATCAATATGAAGTTAACTTTCCTCATTGCAAGAGTGCACTTCTGACTCGCCTTTAATGTGCAGTTCCTCAGTATCTGGAGGGTCTGTTCTGCAAAACTGTTTTCCGTTTCCCAGTGCCCAGCCTGTACTGTACAGGGGATTATTCTGCTGTCCCAGGTGCCCAGTTCAGCCTTTGCCATTGTTCATCTTCATAAAGTTACTGTCAGACCAATTCTCAAACTAGTAAGATCTTTCTGAATAGCAGACTTCCCTTCCAGCATATCAGACTAATTCCCCAAGTTGGTATTGCTTTCCAAGGATGCGGTTCATCTTGTCTCTAAGTAATTGCTTTTGTGTGTGTGTGTATGCATGGTTATTAGCATCCAGAATATAGGTTTTAGCTCTTGTGTTTTGGTCATGTATTTAATGTCTTCAGTAGCCAACACCTCATTTTTTCAGAAGACTCATCTGGTATGTGTGACCTCCCCTTCATATTCTGTCTCCCACTTCAAAATCCTTCTGACTGGAGTCAGAGGATGTAGTTAGTAGAGTCAGTAGATGAAGTTATCCCTGCCTGCTTGCTACAAGAGCTCCAATTGCCTTGTCATCTGCAGAAAAAGAAAAATAGAAGGCAGCACCTCTGAAGAGACATCAAAAGCAAGGAACACAACTTCTGGAAAACTGGCAGCAGATTAACTGAGATAACCTTGTTGCTTGTAGTAAGTTAACATGATCTTCCTATATCCATGGTTTGAGTAATTAACCTTAGAGTTTTTTGTTACTTATCGGGTCTCATGTTGAAAGTTTAGCCTTCTTTTTTTTCTTCACATTTTACATGTTTTAGAATTGGATGTTATTTTACTAAGTGCACTTAGTGCTGGAGTATAGGTCTTGCTGCAAAGATTACATTTTAAGAACATGGGTATTACTCTGCTGTTGTCTGATCTGATGTGTCCCTGAAAACTGCCTTCTTGCTGTCAATGCTGTAGCTGTAGGAGGGGCAAGGGCTTGTTGCTTCTCCCTAATTATTGTTTGCTTCCTGTAACCAGTGAGCCTATAATAGAGGAAATATTCCCTGTACTTCTTCAGTTATTTAAATTCAGGAGCACAGGCAGGTCAGAGGGAGATGTAGCTGAAGCTATGCCTCCACGACTACCGTTGCTGTGTGTAAATTACTGTTATCAGGAGAGTAAAACAGGCAAAAATTAGAGTTTAACAGGTCCAACAGTGGAAAAATATTGCATCAGTTAATATTTCATATTCTTCCACCCTGTAGAGTTATTACAAGTCAGAAGAGTGAAAACTGAATATGGGTTCCATGGACATGAATATTGTTTTCATTCAGGCTTCGCTCTTACAGCATGCTGAAGAGGCACTGCGGTGGTTTGACTGAGCTTTGCTAAGGATGTCCACTGAGTAAATGTCACTCCCGAAAGCATGAACTTCTCTGTTTGTCAGATAATTCAGAGACTTCATCACTGGGAAAGACTTTAAAATAAGAGAAGGCATCTATTTTATTTCATCCATGTATTGGAAGCTGATCCAGTAAAACATAGCCAAAAGTTGCAGTTCTTTTGTGCTACAATTTGATGCTCAAGTCTACACTTGGGTGTCTCCATGTCAGAGAGTGGAACTGAAGAGAGCCATGCCTTCTGCTTTCTCTGTTTGTGCTTCCAGAAGATGTGAATAAAGGGGAAGTGTAGGAGGTTTCAATCCTCCTCTTTCATTACATGTTTATTTTATTATTTATTTAAACTAGTTCCATATATTTGATTCAATTGGTGATCTAAAATGCTTGTATGTCTTCAGGATCAGGGTCTGTTTTCAATTTAAAAAAACTATCAGGACTGAACAAAAGCAATGAGATCTCTGAAAAAGAAATTGCTTCACAGTAGCTGAATGCTTTAAAATAATGAAAACAGGAAGAAAAAGGAAGAATTTGCAAAAGAAATTGGCCCCACAATTGCTTCAGTACCTTCTTACCTTTTGTTCCATTGCACATGGTTTATTTTGTGTGATGAGCCCACAGAAAGGGCACAGGTGGCTGAAAACAGAGTGTGGCAGTTGCAATGTGAGTGTAATCAGAATTTACCATGCTCACAACTGGCCATGCCAAATGCTTCTCCAATAAGATTTAATGGCTGTGTATCAACATGACTGACCACACTGATGACTAGAACAAACACATCATTGAGCTGCTTTATGAAGTGGATGAATAAATTTTCTCAGTAAATCCCTGAATCACCAAAGAGCATTTGGTAGTTTCTCATCCCCAGCTCCCTCTTTCAGTAACTTCAACAGAAATATCCTTCTGGTTTTAACCAATCTTTTGGTAATATCTGCTGTTGTAATAGGCTCAGCTAGAATTAGAATTCCTGGCCTTCAATCCCAAACCCACCCTACTTGCCAGGATGAGCACTTTCTTAATCTTGTTGCCATTAAACATTGTTCTTCCTCTGATCTTTCAGGACTTGATTTATGTGTTGTTCCCAATTCCCCACGGTAAAGGACTTGAGAGTAGAAATAGGGACAGGAGAAAAATTTGAAGATTAACTTAGAAGACATAAAGAGCAAAGATGTTCTTGAGTTAAAAAGAATAATTATCATAGTATGATGAAGAGAAGAATGTATATGACATTGCTGCAAAAATGTCATTATTAGTGACATGAAATTACCAGAACAGGAAACATGATTGTGATGAGTCGGTTACACAGATCATTCTTCATAAGCTGTGCCTACTCAAAAAACTGTAACTGGTTTAGTTCCACAAAATACAAAGTTATGCAGTGACTCTGATGAAGATTCTGGGATCATAAAAACCAGCAACTTAATAAGCTTCAGATGCAAAAAGAATAATGTGATTCTTATCCATAAAAACAGGAAAGGTTTGATTAAAACTATGCAGGACTTGTGTTTATTGTGGTAATGAGACCAATTCTGCAATGGTGCATTCAACATGGATGAATATCCATTTTTAAAAGGAAATTGAAAAGAAGAAGAGAAGAAATAACAGTTTAATACAGAAAGAATTAATGAGTTTGGTATGATTTAGATTATCAAAGAGAAGATTAATGAGACACAATTACCATTTATTCAGTTCTTCACAGGGAGAAATTATAAAGTCCTTAAAGGCAGTTTATTCTGGCAAGGAACCAATAGTTGGAACTTGAAGCCAAATGAGCTTGAATAGAATTAAAAGTTCAAGAGAGGGATTCTCCATCTTCATGGATAGATGTCTGTGAGGCAAAGCATTTCTGCATATTCCCTTTCAATTTCATTATCCCCTTCAATCTCTTTTCCTAGGGGAATAGTCAGTACTTCTAGCATAGCTTTAACTCTTTTTTTTTTCTTTTAATTTATCTGTCTATTTTTAAAGAATGAGAGGAATTCTTAGCTTTAATTTAAGGTTTATGATGCCAGGAATAAAATGGGATGCTTACTGCATGGAAATATGTATGCTGTTATTTGTCTTTAAACATTTTGGGAACCAGTAGAGGGTGAAAGATTGTACTAGTTTATTAATCCCTTCCATGTGTATTTTCCAGAAGATCCTGGAACAGGTTTGTAACATGTTCGAAAGATGGCTTTGGAAACCTTGATCATGACTTTGTCATGATGGTTTTCCCACTCCAAATTGATTAGTCACTGACTGACGGGAACAGGTAGATCAAAGGGTTCACAGGGTAATAGTCATCCTCTTGAACAAAAGTATAAGCTTCTGCAGTTTCATCCAACAGGACTTAAGCCTATGTAGCTAACCCATGACAGATGGTCTTGTTCATTTTACTCAACATCCAAAAGATTTTCTCACTCTGCTGCCTCCTTTACTGTTGAGATGGAGTGGTCTCATGATTCTGACCTTGTTCTCAGACAAAAGTATATCCACTAGGCTGTATCCAGTTCACCAGAGACCTGTCATCCTGCAATAGTACCTGCTGCAGCCATAGAATGAAGTCCGCAATTTATGCTCCACGGTGCCTTTGTTAGGCTGGAGGGATCCAGGTCAGCAGGCTGCACAGCTTTCCATAGAAATGAGGAAGAACGGAAAGCAAACTTTCCTGTCTGTGTGAGCCTCTATATGGAAGGTGGTGTCTGTGCCAGTAACATACCAGTCACCTGTGTGAAAGCAGAGCATCCCTGAAATGTTCATACATCTACACATGCATATGCACAGTATGTATGAACGGTAGCATGAAAACCAGTATTTTTAGAATTAGAGATTAATAATAAATTGAATTTTCTTTGTGTTCCTGCATGATCTGCATGCCAGAACAGTAGCATCTTTCAGCCAACTAGGATATCATTAAGAAGTGTACAAAGATAACAGTGGTATTCATTCCCTCTCCACGTTTCATTACACCTAGTCACAATAATTAGATTTGCCAGTATCACTGAATATGCCTTCTTCCAGCTGGTTGTGTCTGGGTTTGGTTTTTTTTCTGCCTGAATGAAGCAGCTTTCTATAACATGTTGATTCTTTTCTCATTTTTTTGACCCTACTTAAACTTTAAGTCAAAGAATCTAAAAGAATAAGAAGTCATACACCATTCTTTTGCCACATCCTGATAGGAAGGTTAGAAAGTAAGTCAGATCCTCATATATTTGCTAGCCCAACACTTCTGTTCTCAGGGCAATTACACAGCAATTCACAAGTGTTCAATATGTTTTACCTTTACCCTGTGTTGCTTGCTTTCTGGGCTAGGTGGAAAAACATCTAAGTGATCAAGGAGAAGCCCTTCATGAGAAGATTATTTTGGCGGCTCATGTATCCCGCAGCCTTCAGTTCTAACAGAGCTGTTTATTACTGGTTATGTTAAATCAAAAAAGCAGAGCTCAACAGAGAGGAAACTGTGCTGTCAGTCACCTTGAGATACTAAATTTAAAAACCACAAAAAGTACCAAAAAAACCAAACACACAAACCCCAGCCTGTTCAGCTTTACTGATATGTATTTGTAACAGTTACAATGCCAAGTAATTTCATACTAGCTTAGAATTACTGTGGCATATAAATCCTAGAGAATGTCAAACCACATATTTGTTATGAGCCTGATGATAAAGTACTGGTAAATTCTGTGACAGCTTACTCATTCTCTCCAATAGCAGGTGAGTTTTGTGTGTGTTCCGAAACCTGTCTCTAACAGGGGACAGATTTGTGTAGCTGGATCTTGAATTATTTAGAACAGACTAAATGGTAGCACCATTCTAATTTGACTCATATGAGCTTAAATAAAGCTGGAGCAAAAACATAAATATAATAATACACCTGCAAACCAAACCAATATTTCTAAGCCTTTACTAATTCACCAGTAAGAGTTAGTTTAGTGGGTTTAGGCAATTGTCATAATGAGGTTTGTTTGGTTTTTATTTCTTTGATTGAAAATTAATTAAATTCCTCACCATGGTTAGTTTTAAAGTACTGTACAGTCCCTGATCTCCTGCATTTTCACTTCCAAATAACTTATCAGACTGTAAGAGATTATTCTCCATCCCAGAGGAATTCATGTGTCTTGGACACCTAAAGTCAATATAAAGTCTTCACCAAGAAATAATTCAAACAATATTTCTATTGATTTCAGTAGGAATATTTTCCTCAGAATGGGATTGTAAATTTGGCATCGGTAGATACTGAGGGAATCCAACAGAACTGTATGGTACTCTTATCCATCCTTGTCTACACCTCCTAGTGTAATTTGTTTAAAAAATTTTGTTCATAACAATCAGTTCACAGGTATCAGCTTCCAGCTACACGCCTTAAAACATGCACTATATTCTACAGTCTTTCATGAACACATTACTTCAAGAAACAAAAGCATCATAGGTACCTTCTACTACATAACTGAACTAGCCGCTGTGTCACAAGTCACAAGCATTTGTTAGTCAGGAATACAACAGCATGGAAACTTGTTGACCTAACTTAAATACAAAAATATTTAGGAACTTTCAGGACATGTAGAATTTTACTTATGTGGAAAGTAAGAAGTTTCACTTAATATAGTTATCAAGAATTTGGGAGGATTTGTGTATCTATTTGCTTGAATCTCCAAGGAGGTGATCTCAATAAGGACAGGACAGCAAAGATAGCTGGAAAAGAGGGGCAGGCTGCATTTTGGAATGTGATATCCCTGAGTATCACATATGCTCCCTGTTTCTCAGATACAGCTTCGCTGATGGCAGTGTGAAACCAAACTACGCTCAGTGCTAGGATTTCCATACCAGGAAAATGTACAAGCTTATAAATTCAGTGATACACAGTGATCCTGCATTTGGTAACTAAGGTATCCTTGTCATACTGCAATGGCACAAGGTATACAGTAAGAAGAAATATCTTCTGGTTAGTGAAGTAAGATAAATTGGAAAAAAATATAAGCTTTTTGGAACCCAAGACTTCATCTCTTTGGGATTTGTCTGCTTTTGGTCTTATTTAGTTTTTTAATCAACTGTAACAGACTAATATATGGGTTTTTTCTATTCTATAAACCCCATTCTGATATCCTTAAACTCACTGATAGTGCAATACTTTGTGCTGTAAAAACAGGCCTGAGATAATTGAACCCAGTTCTTCAATTGTTCACTGTTATAAATGGAATTAAAATGGAAAACCACATTCCCCAAACATTTCCTTTTCATTTCTTCTGAGAAACTGAAATGAAAAATAAAAAGTGCTTAGGTGAATTTGTGCTATGATTTGATTTTTTCTTGGTCTAGTCGGTGGACAAGTAATTTTCTGCATTATTAATTTTTAATTCTAAAATGCTGTGGCTGAACAAGCTATCTTCAAAAGAAAAACATGTTTTAATGCTTATTTCAGAAACTAATTTTTTTGAAGAAAAGAAGGCTTTCATGCTATAGATACTCTCTTATAGTACCAAACCTGTGGTTATCATTCATGGCTGGACTAGCTTAAGAGTTACATTTTAAAATGATTAGGAATATTAAAATACTGTTTCTACTTCAAAGTTTCTTTCAATGTCAGAATGAGTTTGAATGCTGTATGCATTTCTGAGAAGCTTCTCATTGCTCCAAGCATTTGGTAACAGTACTAAAACTGCTTTTAAGGATTGGGAGGCAGGATCAGTCCTAGAAATTGCTAAAATGGACAGCTTCCAAGGGAAACTCATGATTGTATTACAGCAAAACAGCTATCAGCCACCATGCACTTCACCTGTAGCAGAGCCCAGCAGGCCTATCTAGCTGTCACACTGGGAAAGGAGGCCAGACATTTGTGGAAAACGCAGTTGTTCAGGGAGGGCTGACCTTGCCTTCGAGCTCAAGTCTTTGCTTGTGGTGGTAGAGCAAATCCACTGCTCCATGCAGCCAAGCTCTGGTTCTTCCCATGTTCTACAGCCACTCTGGGTTGGAGCCTTGCAGCCATGACTGAATCCTGTCCCTGTAACCTTAGGACTACAGTGTTTTGCCTGCACTGCTGGGAAACTCTGAGCTAGCTTTACTGGGAGAGTAGGGTCAACACTGTTAGTTAGTTTACTTTGGGTGACAATATGGACACCAGAGCTCAGAAATTATCCCAGCATTACTCAAGTGAAAGGAAGAAAGAAAATTATATCTAGGTTTTGGCTGATGAACGTGATAGCTGAAGAGTAACACTGCAGAAAAGAAAATGCAGGAACGTCAGAGTTTTTCAGCTTCTTTACAATAGCAGAAGGTGTCAATGCTCTTTAGATACAGCCCGGAGGGAAACACAGTACTAGAATACAGTGTTTGTGTTTAGAAATGCAATATTCTGACAAACACATGTACAATAGTCTAACTTTTAAGAGCCAAGTATTTTCTTCCTGCATTACCGTTGGCAAAATGCATTTGAATGCATTAGTAACAAATTACTCAATTATATATCATATCAAATAGATTTACTACAGCCACTATATCTTCTTTCCAATGAAGATACAACTTTAGATTAAAAAAGCCTGAGACTTTTTGTCTCTTTCAGTTTCATTTTTTCTCCTCTTGCCTTCATATCTGCTTATCACTGGAAGGATACTGGGGAACTGCAGACATTAATGTGCATTCATTGTTTCACTTGTACCTATCTTTTCTGAGTTGATTTTTTTTGAGAATCTTGAATTATTAGCTCTACATGTTTTGCATGAAAATGGAATGTTCTCAGAAAACTACATTTTGAAAATTCAAATGACTTTTTTCATGGAAATATATTTTACACTCATTCAAAAAATAAAAACAAACATATCACCTAATTTAGGACTTTTTTGTGGTTTAGCCCCAGTCAGCAACTAAGCACCACACAGCTGCTCGCTCACCCTGCCCCCACCACGATGGGATGGGGGAGACACCCAGAAAAAAACCTCACGGGTTTAAGTAAGAACAGTTTAACAGGACAGCAAAGGGTGAGGGAAAAATAATAATAATATTACTGATAAAGGAATATACAAAAATAAGTGGTGGAGAATGCAACAATTGCTCACCACTCAGAGACTGATAGCTCCAAGCAAGAGAAGTTTCACATCAAAGATTTTCAATAATATATCATGTTTGAATTACAACAGTGAAAACAGTGTAAAGGTCGCACATATTGTCAAGCAAATATGATGTTTGTCCCCAAGGTTTTTCTTTAAATACATTTTAAACCAGCTTCAGATGATGAAGTATTATTCTTGAAAGATAGTATGTTGATTGAATTTCCATTTTAATTAGAAAACTAATTATTAGCTAAACTGCCTTTCTTTTGGGGGCAGAAGTTAATAATACTGTAGCTGAAATAGAAAATAGCAGAATTTGAAGACAGCAGTTTAGTTTAGAAAGATGTGCAGCAAATCTCATATTTCCCATACTTCATAATGCAGAAAGTTCTGTGTTTTCTAACACAGATGCTAGTTCCATGATTGATGACCACTGCAGTGACAGAAAACCCCCAGGTCCTAATCATAATGGTGTCTTTGAAGACCTTGCACATGCAGCAGCACCACGCATTCTAAACTGCCGTCACAAGGTGAGTAATGGAAATACTTCTTCACTAGCCAAATATCCCTGCAGTATTTTTTTCCTGTGATGGGATAATATGAGGATGGCCTTGTTCTTGCTCAGACAACTGAAGAAGGGTGAGGAAGAAACTCTAGGAAGAAGGATGATATAGTCTGAATAAGAAATCCTCTCCTTCCTTCACAGAAAGAGAAAAAATGAAAAGCATAAGACTGCCCCTGGAATAGTCTTAAGCTATCAAAGAACAGCTTCAAAATGCTTAGGGTTTTCAAGACCTTCACAGAACAAAGAAACTTTCTTACCAGCAGCCAGGTTTCTATTCAATCACTGTTTCTTAAGGTGTTCTTAGGATAAACCCTGTTACCTAATCACAAAAATTCCTGCTGTTTACTTGTTTTATGTTTTCCTAACATAGACAAAATTATGATCAGAGTTGCTTTTAAAATCATTTCTGCTACAAAACACAGGGATATGGTTTCCAAAGCATCACTTCCCATCAGATCTCTGGACATCCTCTGAGGACAGGTTCTCACAACTGTTGCCTTTGTTTGGGAAAGAGGAAAATTCATGACTCCTTGGTCTGCCAGAACCACTGTCAGGGCACAATCAAGGCCAGCTGCTCCCCAAGGGCTCCCCATGGGGCTGGCCTGGCAGGGCCTGGAAGCCAATGCCTGTCCCACCCCTCAGCCATGAGCAGGCAGAGGGGGCACTGGGGCAGCATACAAAATATTGTTAGTCAGAGTTAGCATTACTCTTCTGCTTGAACTACTTAGCACAAGTAAGTTATTACTCAGCTTAATTCTTTGCAGTTTCTCTTTGGTGGAGTTGAATCTCAGACTGAAGGCTATTGTTATGCAGACAGCTTTCCTGTACTGTAAATTCTGACTTTGTAAAAAATTCCTGGTTCCTTTTAAATCAGTCTGTGTTGCTCTTGTATCACCCTCTTAACAGTAGCATCCTAGAACTTTTCTGTATAACACTAAATGAAGATTACTTCATTTCATGTCACATATACTTTAATGTAGTGGAAGAGTTTTTTCTCCTCTACATTCACATAAAACATTCTTAACTCTTGTCAGTTCCCAGCAATCTCAGGCTGAATATGTTTAACCTGTCACAAGCAGTGCCCTAAGTTATATTTATGGATATTATAGTAATTTGTTGTTGGACTATTGTAATTTCCAAGGGCCTGCACACAGGTAGGCACATTTTTATTCCATTAACCAATACCTTCAGGTGCTTTTGGAACTTGTTGCTGTATCTAAAATGTTGTCTAAATCAGTGCAAGCAGCTAGTTGCACTGTTTTCTTACCAAATTTCCATTTTTACCCCAAATTCTCCTTGTTCTTTTCTTTCTTCCACATTTGTTGCATTTTTGCCTTAATAACTTCTTGCCAACTCTTAAGCTTACACCAATTCAGCCTCCCTCACACTGTTCATCCTAGCATGTGCATACACGATACTTACCACCACACTGTCAACTCAGACTTTTTTTTTTGATGGCAGGTCTTCTTTCCCTTGATTAAAATGAAGGAGAGATGTCCACTTGTAGAGAAATACATTGATTGTGCACAGACTAAATCTTAAAGCTATGCACTATTTTACGACACAACTTTTCTGCTGAGTGATAAAGATGTATACAAAGTGAAGTAGAGCTACACTGAAAGTAAAACAGGCAACAGTGGCAAGAAAAGGGCATATTGGTTTTTGCAAGCTGTTTGCTGTCAACAGTCATCTGTCCCCACAGCTGGGGAAAGAAGAGAAAAACAAAAATGTCTGTAAAAGTCTGACCTGCATCCCTGCCCTATCTCCATAGTAACCAGAAAGTCTAAGGCGTCAGAAGAGATGCCTCAGATTGCTTTGACAGCAATGTTGCTTGATTATGTCTCACTTATCCAAATGTGTCTATCAAAGGGGTTGAAATACTTTGATTGCTTAGGTTAGATTCTATAGAGGACTCTGTTTTACAATGCTTACCCCATTTCCATCACAGATAGTGTAATCCTGAATACGGCAGGAAACGAGAAATGTTGTCTGCATTTCAGATGTAAGGTATATCGCCTCTCAATCTCTGAAGATGTTAATCATATGAATATATCTCCGTGTCATTCATATTATCTTGGAAAAAAAATATGTTCCTGGTAAGGCAGAATTTATTTCAATAAATTCTTTAGAACACTTATTTCTAAGAATTTAGGATAGCTCACTGTCCAGTCTAAGGACAATTTCCTGCAGTTGGCACAATATAGTTGGCTGTTTCATGGCAGAATATTTCATAGGACTGAACATAGATATTATGCTAGTGTTTTAAGCAGTAGCATCAAATAGAATAACATGGTATTTCTCCAATATTAACAAATTATAGTCCATGTATAATATTGCTGAGAAATGCCCTCAAAGCTTCTCTTTTATCAAGTTACTCAGCCAGCAGATTTGGGTTTTTAAAACAGATATTCCCTCAAGTAACATAAAAAAATAAATATGGAAAATATACAGTCCATCATTCATTCCCCTGACTTTTTGCAGTACATAACTAGAATTCTGTGAATGCTTTTTGTTGTTCACGATCTGTTCCAATAGCACAGATAAAGTAAACGTACATCAGGCAAAGATCAGTCGTCATAGCTCCACTGAAGGTCTTCCCTCAGACATTTCAAAAAGTCACCGGTTCTGCTCTCTCAGGTTCCTACATTAGTTTCTGACCTTAGCTAGGAGTGTAGCTGTTCCGTGACAGACCACTTATTATATCAGCAACCTCTGCCTCTGACATATCAGTATGCTTCAGACACCGTGATGATAAACAGCATAGAAAACCAGCATGATATATAAGGACTGGTGGAAATAAATTGCTTTCATCTTTCTCTTTGCTGTCGTTGTAGTTCATAGGTGACCCACAAATACTCACGCACACAGGTATGAAGACTATCTTGTTCATATCCTGCAAGATTGCTCATTACACAAAGAATCTTTTTACCTTACCTTGACTTCTCAAAACCCTTTTGAGTGCGCTGTCTGCTAATAGCTAAATCTATCATTTGAGATAATGAGTCCCTCCGGGACAGACATCTGATAGTGTTTACTGTCAAAGAATTTAAATAGCTTGAGCCTATTTTTTACCACAAAACACAGAGATGAATTGGTGACACGTTCAGGAAATTCTTCTTTCCATCAACAAGCTACAGCTATAATCAAATATTTAGAAATCATGTCGACAGAGTGCAAATATAATATTCAGAGTTACATAAGAGCATGTAGATAATCTATGCTTTAGCACAAAACAACATAGATCTATAACTATCACAAATTTTACAGTGCCAAAACAAGTGAGGACATCACTTTATTGCTAACCACACTTCCACCCATAAGCCATTCTAATACTGATTCACTCTTTTATCTATAATGACAGCAAACAATTTCTTCTGAAATATTCCACGCACTATTTTCTTTAACATCAGTGTTGCTTACTTGTTTAGTGTTCCCTTCTGCTTCAATTTCCCTGAGGCTCAAGCTGCATGTCCCTATGAACTAGGTCTCAGAATCTGACTACAAAATTTTTCACCAAATAATAGAATAATTTAGGTTGGAAGGAATCTCTGGGAATCACCAAGTCTAATCCCCAAGTCAAGACAACACCAGCTTCAAAGTTAAAATCAGTTCCAAAGTTAGTCAGTTAGATTAGATTGCTCAGGTTCACATGAAGCTGAGTTTTGAATATCTCCAAGGCAGGAGATTCCACAACCTCTCTGAGGAACCAGTTCCGATGTTTGATGACCCTCACTCTTTTACTAATCCTAAACCAGAACTTCCTGTGCTGCAATTAGTGTCCATTGTCTCTTGTCTTTTGACTATTTCCAAGAAAAGTCTTCTCTACAATCCATTACAGGCAGTTTTAGATGGCAATAGCATCTCTCCTCATGCTTTTCTTCTTTTGGCTAAAAAAGCCCAGATTCCTCAGCCTATCCTCACATGCCATGCTTTGCACAATTTCAGGTGGTTCACGGAGGTGTTTTATTTACATCACTACTGTACAGATTTAAATTTCTGATATTTCAACGATGCATGTTTGAAAACTTTGTTCACAAGCTGATTCCACACTGAAGATGCTCACAGCACTGGACTGAACTCCATAGCCATTTTTATTAGTAAGAGAGAGCTTACAGCAACATACAATAGCTTGTTGAAATATGATATATATATATATATGAATAAGTATCTACTACTATTAACATCCCAGGTGTTACTTTTGTACTGTCACCTCTTTAATCAGAATTAATTCCATTATCGTATGTAAATTTATAGGATTTTTAATCGGTAGAATGTAGAGTCTGTAAGATGATTCAGCAAATTTGTAAATATGCTGTAACTTTATCCTCAGCCAGAAGAAACTTTATCTGCAAAAAAATGCTAGAGCTTGGAAATATTAAGAAGTGGTCCCCTAGAGCAAAACCAAACTTATGATTTCCTTCTTGAAATGGATTTAATTATAGACAATGGAAAGAGGTGCCTCAAGATTATTTCAAATTTGTTGTACAGTACAGGAAAAATCTTATGAGAGGTTTTTTCTTCTTAGATTCCTTAAAGGGCAGAAAAGTTCAGAGAAGATACAAAAAAAAAATTGGTTTTGAACATTTGGACTTTTGCCTGTTGCTACTTTATTGAAATCTCAGAGGTAACATCAAGGGAGTAGACAAAACCCTTTTCTTTGGTTTTTAGTTGTACATGGATTTACTGTTTCATCATAACATGAAATTACTGTCATCTTCTCTTCAGTTATTTCTACTACATAGGCAAAACATAAACTTTGTAAACATAAAATATAAGATGTTTTCTTAAATATGTTGCAGTTTAGATAGGCTGTTTCTTCTCATTTTCATGTAAGTTAGTGAAACAGATACTTACCTAAGTTCATATAGAAAGCTTGTATTATTACTCAAAAGATAAACCAAAGGTAATTGTGTACACAGAGAAATATTCTGTAGAAGTAATTTTGTCCCTGTGGCATAGCAATAGGGACAATTTTTTTCTGCTGACAAAATTTCTGAATAAATGACTTATGAAGTGGAATAACTAAGGTGAAACCAAGAATCCACATGGAGAATTGACTTTACAGTTACATGATACAAGACCTACAGCCTGCAAGCCGGTTTCTCTATGGAAGGAACGCATCCATATGCTAACTTCCAGTTAAAAATCTGCTTCAAAGATGAATGTGACTGCAGAGAAAAATACAGCACCTCTTAGAGCTACCCTGAGGTCTGTTGCACCAAATAGAATATGCACTGCAATATTTTGTCATGTTTGAAGAATACAGGGGTCAGAGAAGTTATGTGTTAAATGTCATGCAGGTCCATTCAAAACCCAGGGTTGCAGACACATATTTTTCAGTCACTCCTTTTTCCATATAATTGCACTTAATTACTGCATAGAAACAGAAGGATCCCAAATCAGACATCTGTTTGCAAGAGGAAACAAGAGAATAGAATGGGAGGGCTTATTGAATTCTGGCTCTGAAATGGTTTGCTTATGATGGGTTGAATCAAAGTCTTAGCCTGCAAATTTCAAATTTGGACTTTAAACATCAGTTTCAGTGATGTAGCTTCACCATTGAGTTTTGTGTAAGTTTCTATCAAAACTCTCCTAACTTTTTTAACCAAGAGTAGAAAAAGACGTAAGAAAACAGAGAAAAAAGTCATCTAGAGTGTATGTATATAGGATGTGTATAGTCATATAGATAGCTGTCACAGCCTAAAAGATTACCCAAGGTTGCAGGCGTGCAGAGAATGCAACAGTGGGTTCATAAAATTCAGTAATACACAAAGTCACGGAGGCTTTATCCTCTAAATTTCTCTACTTTATTACAGGTTATCACAAATACCACACAAATCACTACTAGCATATATGTCTATGATTAATAAAGCAAATACATACATGTCTCAAGCTGTTGCAAATTACTAACAGCTATCAATAAATAATATGATAGCAATAAGTAACAACAGCAAGCAATCACATAGCAACAATCAATATAATAGCAACAACCAAATAGGTATATTACAGGTTACTACAAACTTATTAGTGAAACAAGTCAGCAACAACATAACAACATCCACAGTTAAATGGGAAGTCTTACCCTTGAATTTTTTTATTCTCCTTCAGAATTTTCTGAAGTGTAACTTAACTGGATAGAGGCAAGAGGTACTGATTAAAAGTTATTTCTTGTTTGGCTTTATTCTCAGTGGAAAGAAAATTTTCTGATAGTCCCAGCACAACTCTGAAGAAGAATGTCTTTCTATTGCAGAAAGGATTCGGGATTTCACTTTTCTTCCTCCTCTTGCTTCCCTGTTCCTCCTACTACTTATGGTGCCTCAACTAAATTGGTACTCTGTTCTGTTCTCCCACCCCACATTGCACTCATTTTAGGATCATCTCTCTCCCCAGTGTCAGTCCTGACTCCCATCAGCTGGAACTGCAAATACATTCAAGCCCTACACGAGGAGCCAAATAAAATAGTCATATATGTGAGAGCAGCCTCATGCTCCTGCCCTGCCTCTTTGTACTTACCCTTTCTCTACTGTCACACTGAATCCCACTGTGCCTTTGAGAATCTGAGGAATCTATATAGCTTGTAATGGAGAATTAGACCAGATGAGTCCAAGTTAATAAAGTCACCTAGAATTCTTTCTTTGGGTCCCTGAATGGATAAATAAAGTGACAGAATATTTTTCCTTTCAAGCATACAACAGGGCAGCAGCACCTGACAGTTCTGTGTAGACAGTGCAAGTTTTCTCTTTCTGTGCTGGTAGCATTTTGTTCATTTTTGTTCACCTGTGCGAAAGGGATGATAGCAAAAGCTGATTAGGAGGAGCATAGTAAAGCATGGGACCACAGGAGATAAGGGTAAAATTCTAATATGAGAATTATTTCCCACTAGCATCATGCCCCAATCTTAGCAGGTGAAAATGCATATGGGCTTTCTTTATATCTTCTTCACTTTCTGACTTTTTGTTTCCTAGCTCATTTTGCTTTCTGGTTTGCATTAACTGTGAGCCATAGAGAAGTGAAACTCCATCTTCTCAGAAAATCTCCAAAATATTTTGACTTTTAGTATAATGAGCTTGAATAGCACAAGCTTACTATTCCTGAAAGCAACAAATCCTGTTACATAGAGGCATCCTTCAGCTCTGGGTAACCCCATGATCAACCACCTTTTATCTCTGCCTTTCTACTATGATTTGGCCAGAATTCAGAGTGGGCTTTGTACTATCAAAGCCTGAATAGAGACATAAGAAGACAAAACAAGAACTTAGCAGACAAAGTTGTTTTCCTTTATTCCAGTTATGTAATTAATTTTGTCACCTGTTTTCTGTCTCTGGTCTGTAGATTTCTTCCATTAAGCCTGTCTAAATGACAAAAACATTGCCTCCTAGGAAAATGAAAAAATATAAAAATTAACAGGAGAATGATGTAAAGTCTTTTTACAAAGAATTTTTTCCAGTATGAAATGGTAAAGATCAAGAGTTAATCTAAATCTTACTTATTGAGGTTTTTAACATCCCTTTTAGTCTTTTCTCCCCTTTGGATAGATGGTTTATTCCTGAGAAAAGCTAGCTGCTTTGAAGCAATGATTCCCTCCAACTTGGTCAAGAGTAAGACTGCCTGGAGAGGTGTCCCTGAAGGCACACATAGCATTCTTTTGTCCTCCTGTGACAGGAATCTGAACATTTCCAGACCAGTTAGGACTTTACAGAATTACAGAATCAAAGAGTAGCTGAGGTGATAATGCCCTCCTGGAGATCATCTACTCCAGTCCCCCAGCACAAAGCACAGTCACCTGCAAGAGGTTGCACAAGATCTGTGTCCAGTCAGATCTTGAATATCTCCAAGGATTGGGACTTGCTAGCATTTCACCACCTGCACAGTGAGAAAGAGATTTGTTATGTTTAAATGGATTTTTTCATGGAATATATATTAATGTTTAAAGGAATATTTATTCAGACAGAATTTGCTTCTCCAAGATAACCTGAAGTTCACTAAAATAATAATCTAAAAATTGAATCACATGATAAATTCTTAGATAGAAGTTAGTGACTGGGCATAGAACTTGCATCATGTTAGTTACCTTGTCATTTTTTTATGCCTATATTAATTATGCCACAGAATACTCAATAAGCACAGCCTCTTAGGACTTGGGAAACCCTAACTCCTTTTTTCTCCTGATTTTCTCAGTAAAATGGACTACCAACATATTAGATTGCTGATATGAGCTAGCCCATAGATGAAAAACTGAAGAGGTGTTGGCTTTGGGTTTCATTTGTTTGTTTGTTTCCTTTTAAAGATTTTCAGGGAACCAAAGCTCTTCCTGAAAGAGAAAATTAAAATTAATGAAGTGGCTCTTAAGTGGACTTAGCATAAGCAACAGAGCAAACTAATAAAATATATGCTGACAATGTAATCTCATGTGCAAGACAAGAAGACATAGCCTTTCCAGAAGAAAAAACTAGAGACGAAAATAATTTTTCTGCAAGGGGTAAAAGTGTAATGGGGGACAAAAGGAAAATAATAGCTGCAGAATTGTTAGGCTTTGTGGTCAGGGAAAAAGTAAAGATGGAGTGTAGCGGTTACCATGGTATTTCAGTGTTAGTTCAGTGCATATGACATTTTTGTAACACAGTTGGTATGTTGTTCACAGGCTCAAATAACAGTAGTAAATGAAGGGCAACTACGGCACACTGTGTAATTGGCTTTGTGAAGACTCATTGTTTCAACTTTCAGACATGGATATTTCTATCATTCTTAAAGCTGTATATTAAAGTCTTTTCTCTGGTAAATTTACCAGGATTATTCTAGCAGTTGAGAGGGAGGAGTGTGGATTAGGAGATCTGAAAATGTTGGGACCACATTAATCTGTCCATCATTGGACCCAAAAGGTAAGTGTCATGTCCCTGGACCTTGAAGTTTCCAAGGTATCTGTTAACTATTTCTACAATAAGTCTGCACTTTCAAATACACTTTTCTCTCTCTTCATAAGTTCCAATATGTAGTTGAAGTGGATGGATAGATTAGAATGATTCAATTTTTGCATAAGCTATAGGTCCAAGGACAACTGGTGAGTCCACAATAATGGTCAGCTGGGCATTTAAAGTTACAACACTAACAAGAGGTTCAAGGTCTTTTACACCATTCTACTGACAGAATATTTTTCTTTAACACTAAAGGTTGTTCAAACCACATTGATTACCTATATCTTCTGGACAAAACTTGAGTTCGGAATGATGAGATCTAACTGCAGAGGATGTCATTATCCAGATCCTGAACTGGTGTTGTACATTGGTGTATGGGGTTTGTACAAGCCAGAACAAGTAATAGACTCACGTAAGAAAAAATGGTAAAACAAGTAACACACTGAAAAGACCATATATGAAAGCAGGAAACAAGACTGAAAAGGCAACATCATCTTTCTTCTTGATTGCAGTGTAGGTTTTTTGCCATCTATTCTAAATTATCACACCCCCATGTTCTAAAGCTGTAAAATGGGACCTGAGCAGTCAGAGATACCTCTGCTGCAGAGCCAATGAAATATAAAACAATTGTGGGCATGTGACTGCATATTAAAGCATATGAATCAAAGTTTATGATGGTTTTATATGGCAGTAGAAGGACATATGAAACCTGATCTGACGAAGATTCATTTTTGTGGACAGATATTACTTGGCATTGCAAAAAGATTGATTGTATAAACTGATGTGCTGACTCTTCAGTGGCTTTGAACCAGCGTCAGTTGTCGCTGCAACATATTTGTTCTGGTAGAAAGAGTCCCAAAATCTGCTTTATTGCACTGCCAAACTATGTCATTTGTACTGAATGTTAAATGAGCTTGTGCTGTATATTTTTGCCTTGTAAAAGTACTTAAAACCATATCTTAAAACACTTCATCCCAATATATAATCTGTGCACATCAGTTCTGGAACATTCTGTGAACATTTTAGTTTACTCATAATTTTAATTTTGGCTTGTTGATCACTCCTCTTCCTGCAAACATATTTAATGTGAATCCAATGATACCACTAGTGCCACATTTGAGACAGAGAAGGGAGAAAAAAAAAAACCCTCCCAGAAATAAGTGACAGAAGTCTGGACAATTTGGTGTTTTAATACAGAAAGACTATAGGTTTTCTGGGTTTTCTTCTTTTTTTAATTTGAAATAGTTTTCTGTGCATCAGTATTAAATAATGCAAAAGAGGTCTACCTTGTTTATACTATATCCTATGCTGCATAATTTCAGAATTTAAAAAATATCCTTTGTGAAGAAAATACTGTCAGAACTATATTTTAAACACAAAGGGAAAGGTATTAACATCAGCTAAATTGCCTTTTCTTCTGAGATCTCTATTTAATTCCATCTTAGAAACTCTACAGTATTAGAAATCTGAAATACAATTACAGCAAGAGGGTAGTATATGATATTTATATACTTAGTAATATAAACAGTTTTTTAAAGTCCTAAACCCACATTTTCCACTGTTTGAATTTACTGACGGTGCAAAATATACAATAAGAAATCCATTTTCCTAAAATACTTTTGGACTATTTTACCAGTTTTTTATTTTCCCTTAAAAAAACCCCCATTTGATTATACACTTGGACAGCTGCCACTGTAGCTTTCACTTTCCAAGTAATGCTAATTATACTTCTGGCACTGGCTCTTCACAGTAAATAGTCTGAAAAGTAACAAAAGAGAGAAAGTATTTACAGACAACACAGTTTAGTCTTTCCCAGGCAATACGATATGACACAGGACTAGAAAGGCATGGAATCTGCAAACTTTTTCAGTTCTGATCTTTTTGGGACCCTTTGTTGCCTAATTTTTATACTGAGTAATTCACCTGGGTGCAAGAATATCATGAACTGTTTTGGTTTGGAGGCCAGTCCATTTAATGACTATATTGGAAACCTGACACAGCTGTTTGATCTCAAGGGCTACAAATAAAATTCTCTAGGGGTTGTCTTCCCCAGCCTGATTTACCCCTGAGCCGCATTTTATAATCGCTTGCCTTTATTCTTCCATTTCTTCAGGTGAGATTCAGTTGAAAGCTCAAAATGCCAGTGTACAGTTTTGTAACTGACTGCTGCTACATAGGTAGGAAAACACATCTGTGGCAGGGTAACTGTGATCTCAGGATGTTTGTCATCAGGTCTGCAGTGATGCAAGCAGAAAATGTCCTCCAACTTACTCCAAATCCTTTGGCAGAGACTTAATTCTGGTCCAAGATCCAAAGAAATTACATCATCTGTTTCATTTATGATTTACTACAGCCTACTGTATCTAATGACTCTAGCTCCTATATCATTAAAACAGGATGAACAGTCAATGTTTAAACAACAGACAAATAACATCTCCTAATCTTAGAACATGCTCAAACCATCAGAAGGCTCCAATTTACCATACAATTTTCCCTGAGCTGGATCATGATGACTGAAGAATAAGTGCACATCCTGATACCCTACACAGTCGAAATACTATGTACCCATGTGAAATGGACAAAGAAAAGGCTGTGGATGTTGTCCACCTAGACTTTAGTAAAAGACTTTGACACCGTTTCCCACAGCATTCTCCTGCAGAAACTGGCTGCTCAAGGCTTGGATGGGCACACACTTCACTGGGTAAAAAACTGATTGGATGATTGGGCCCAAAGAGTGATGGTGAATCAAGTTAAATCCCGTGTGTGGCTGGTCACAAGTGGTGTTCCCCAGGGCTCAGTACTGGGGCCAGTTCTCTTCAACGTCTTTATCAATGACCTGGACAAGGGAATCAAGTGCACCATCAATACGTGTGCAGATGACATCAAATTGGGAGTGTTGATCTCCTTGAAGGTGGAAAGGTTCTTCAGAGGTATTTGTGCAAGCTGGATTGCTAGGCTGAGGACAACTGTATGAGGTTCAATAAGACCAAGTGCTGGGTCCTACAAAAAATCCAATGCAACGCTACAGGCTTGGGAAGAGTGATCAGAAAGCTGCCTGGCAGAAAAGGACCTGGGGATTGACAGCCGGCTGAACGTGAACCAGCTGTGTACCCAGGTGACCAAGAAGGCCAGCGGCATCCTGGCCTACATCAGGAACAGTGTGGCCAACAGAACAAGGGAAGTGATTGTCCCCCTGTACTCAGCACTGGTGAGGCTGCACCTCGAATCCTGTGTTCAGTTTTGGGCCCCTCACTACAAGAAAGACACTGAGGTGCTGGAGCATGTCCAGAGAAGGGCAACCAAGCTGTGGAAGGGTCTGGAGCACCAGTCCTATGACGAGCGGCTGAAGGAACTGAGCTTGTTTACCCAGGAGAAAGGGAGGCTCAGGGGAGACCTTATCGCTTTCTAGAAGAAGTGATAGGACAAGAGGAAATAGCCTCAAGTTGTGCCAGGGAGGTTTAGATTGAATATTAGGAAAAAGTTCTTCACTGAAAGGGTTGTCAGGCATTGGTAAGGGCTGCCCAGAGAAGTGGTTGCGTCACCATCCCTGGAGGTATTTAAAAGACCTGTATGTGTGGTGCTTAAGGACAGGGTTTAGTGGTGGTGTTAGCAGTGTTAGGGTAACAGTTGGCCTTGATGATCTTAAAGGTCTTTTCCAACCTACCCAATTCTATCATCCTATGAAATGACTACAGAGATAGATTCAGTTCTGCAGATGCCCTCTGTATGTCTAGATAGAACTAAGGATTTCTGTCCAGTCAAAATCTTATGATCATGAAGATGATGTGAAAATTTTTATTCTGTGGGACTAACACAAAAGTAATGTGTTCTGAGCCACTTCTAGGTTTTAAGAAAGGAAGATTTATTTGGCTGAATTTACCAATGAGTCATTTACCACTAAAATGAGACTATTTGAATTTCAAGTAAATGCAAGATAAGGACAAGAGCAGAGAAGAAAGATGGACATTGTATAAATTAATTACTCATAAGGTATTAGCAATTGTGCTGACATTCAGAGGGTGACAATACTGTATGTACAGCAAAAATTCTTCGGGCTGATAAAGGCTCTTCACATTTTTTTCTAGAGCTTATCTGTATAGTGCAGCCTATGGTATATTCACAAAAATGGTTTAGACCGTGTCTATTAGATGTATTTTATTAGTTTTTAATAGCGAGTAAAACCCAAGCAATTCTACTGCGTGGCCAAAAGAAAAACATCTCAACATTTGGAATATTTCAGGCTATTTGAAGGTGTTTTAAGACTCCCCAGTGAGATTCTGTGGTATTTCACATTATGTCAGCAGAAAATATTTATGAAGGTCTCTAACAGCTTTTGTCATTAAAAAAATCCAGTGTCACCTTGAAAGTAAATATCAACAAAGAAAGCAAACATAGGAAGTTTTTAAGAAATGCATATAAAATCAAACCTGGAAAGCAGTAATACTTCTTTTAAATCACCAAGGAAATCCAGTCAGAGTACCAAAATTACTAAAGTAAGCCATTCTGGGAGGTTATGAAAAGTTGAGTAGACTGTAATTCTGCTTCTACTTCAAAGTCTTTGCACTAGCAAAGCATACAAAAGTTAACCCAATATGTCTCTTTTTTAGACCTAAGTATGTTGTCTATTAACTCATGTTTTAAGAGGCAGGAAGGGAACCATTTTTGACCATTTTCTTATATAATATAAAATCTTAGACTTTATTATTTTTTTATTAATTACTAGTATTAATAGGATAATTCAACAGTTTATCACCGCAGTTAAATGACAGGACATATAAAAAAATGATCCTTTATCATGTCGGTACATTATTATCACCAGTGGTGGATGAAGCAATCCAACAGTTTATTTACTGAGATCAAGGGCATGACAGCTAGCAGAATATCTAATAAGCTGGATATAGTGCAAAGTAATTAAATGAAACTTAGAAATGTAGACTAGCATGTATAACTGTAAGCTAACTGTAAATCCTCTTTCAAATTGAGTAGATGCAATTTCAGAATACTCCGTAGAAACAAGACTTGCGAATATTTAGGAGAGAAAAACAGCCAGAGAGGTCTGTCCAGTCAGTTAAGACTTCAAAGGGAGAGAAGTCATAAAACATAAAATTACTTTGTTTCAGGAAACATTCCTGACTGAAAAACGTAAATTTAAATTTTTGGTTTGTTTGGTTTTGATTTTTTGTTTTGTTTTGTTTTGGGTTTCTTTTGTTTTTGTTTAATGAGTAAGCAAATGTGGAAACAGATTTATGTCAATTGGCTGTTGAAAACCCTTTTTGTCACTTTTCCCAGAGGTATTTTCCAGTGAAAAAACTGTATAGCTGTGAAAACCTGTTCCTTATGGTTCCTTGTAAAATTGAATCCATTCCAACTGACAGATACCTTATAGCTTTGACTTCACTAAACTGCAGGATAAAGAACCTGAAAAAGGACCTTTTACCATTTCTCTGAAGTCAAGTCTTAGCATATTCTTTATTTTTCCTTCCTTAACTGTTATTAACTTGCCTATTGTCTGCTAAGGATCCACAAGGTAGGGTGGATTGTTTAGCTTCTTCCTCAGCTACCTGGAGAAGGAAGAGTGCAAGGTAAGGTGCACCGTTTTCAGATGGTGCGAAATTATTTTTGGTGGCTGATCATTGCAGTGTTGGAGAAGAAATTCAGGAGAACCTTAGAAAGCTGTGTGGGCAGAGTGCGAAAAAAACCAGTTTCAGTATAGATAAATGAAAATCAATATATCTAAGGAAAAATAACACAAATCATTCTTGTGTAACACTTAACTTGGAACTGATAACTACAGCTCAGGAAGTAGGTCTTTAAGCCATCAATGGTTTTCAGTAATCAACAGGTCAATGTGCAGTAGAATCAAAAAAGCTAATGACAGTGCTGCCTGTCATCAGGAACAGTACTGAAAAACAGGAGGAGGATGCCTTTCAACTGCTATATAAAACTTTCATGTATCAACATGTTGGTGTCATATGCAGTTCTGGTCTATGTGTTTCAGGAAACATATTCTGGAATTAGAGAAGCTGCAGGGAAAAACAATGAGAATGATGAAGGGAATAGAGCTCCAGCATGTCCCTCCTGAGGACAGAGTCTGAGACTTTTTGGTTTGGAGAGGACAACCCTGAAAAGATACATGATAAGAGATTTACTGACCCATGAAGCCATTGTATACAGTGACAGTGGAATTGTTACTCACCAATTCTTCCAGACCTGAAACTTGGAGACAATTGGTAAAACTGATAGGTAGTTATTCCAAAACAAGTAAAAGGAAGTATGATTTTACACACCAGGTCATGAAGATCTGAAGCTTGGTACCACAGGGGTTTATGGAAAGACACAGTATTTTCAGGTTCAAAAAGAAGAGCTAGACAAATTTATGGATAGCAAAGAATCTAGTCATTAGACCATTAGCTCTTCTGAGCCCATGCTTTGCTTTTTGTTTTAATGAAGACATGCTCTGATATTTATGGAGACCTGCTGAGGCTTTTCATTAAAGAAAAACAAAAGGAAAATGTTTCATAAGGTCTTGAGTTCAAAACCTTAAAAACTCTTGCCATGGGGAAATCTTTCTTTCTGACTCATTACAGACATAGAAGTTTCTTCACACTTCACATTTTCTTGGGAAATCCATTGGAAAAAATGTTTAAAAATTTATATTGTAGGCTTTTTATACATTTTTGGTCTAACACTTTTATAAATTCTTACTTAATACTTTATTTCAATAAAATATCTCTACCAACCTGAATCAAGTTGCATTTAACTTAGTCTCTGTGTTAACAGTATTTAATTTAAAGTTTTTTTAATTTCCAGCAGCTGCCAGTCCTTAGAGTTAATTTTTCTGCCTCCTAAATCCAAAATAGAAAGATATTTCCCCTGGCTCAGAATGAAGACTTCCGTAAACTAAAAAAGACTAGGAATCTCTGAAAAAATAAAAATTCATATTTTTATTAAATGAACCTGAACAGAATTGTAGAGAATGAAGTGCCAAAACATCTTTATATCTACAAACAAAATATTAAGTTGTTTGGCTTATGTTTACACAAAGAAGGCTTATGCAGTGCAAACCCCATGAAATTATCGTTAGTTTAAAATATAAGTATCTTTGTAATTTGTGGACAACTAAAGTACTGCATGGGGATGGAGGTTTTACAGTGTGTTGATTTATTGTTTAAGAAATGTCACTTTTCGTAACAAAATGGACGTGATTTCATATTCACAGCAACTATTTACATTACTTTAAAAGTACTTGAGGATTCATGATAGATTTATTTTTCTTTTCTATAAAAAGGTACTTCCAAAATAAAACAAAAGACAATTTATGCTTCCATTTCTATATCAGTGCCTGCTTTCCAACCAGAATCTCATCTGTTACCACATTTAATTGTAGAATACTTTTCTCTAAGGCTCTTTATCAAGTTCGTGCTCCCCCTAGTTGTCAGAACATGCAAGTTCTTATGACCTTTTAATGTTATTTAATTTCTTTCTCCAGCTAATGCTGTCAAGAAAAACTATTTGCTTTCAATCTTTTTATTTTTCAGAGAACAAAAATGTCAAACTTTGTTCTTTGAATACAGCTACTC
This sequence comes from Rhynochetos jubatus, assembly GCA_027574665.1. Lineage (NCBI taxonomy): Eukaryota > Metazoa > Chordata > Aves > Eurypygiformes > Rhynochetidae > Rhynochetos > Rhynochetos jubatus. The sequence continues at coordinate 56,320,333 of CM050650.1, forward strand.
ACTTATTACAGCTTAGACTTGTGCAGATATGTAACTGTCTCATGACACCTTTACGAAAAACATTGTTAATCACAGACCATTCTGCCATGCACAAATTTTCTTGTCTTATGGTGGATATCATAGTGACCTTCTCACAATATGAGTGAGATTATTCTGCATTTTTATTAACTAGTGACAGGACAATCTCTGCTCAGGAAAACACTTCAACATGTGCTTACTGATAGACATAGACTTTTTTCAACTCTCTTTCAGCAGCACATTGAAAATATTGATTCTCTTCTATCTCTGGCCTATTTCAATCCACTCCATTTGCTGTGCTTCTTCTGACCTCTGTTTTCTTCTCCACTTTCTACCATATAATGCTGAATCTGCCTCCTCCTTCTTCCCCCTTCAATCCTCCCCCTTCATCCCCAGTATTTTGTTGTTATAAACTCAGCTTGCCAAATCTAATAAAGCAGGGATTTACTTGCTGGTTCTGGCACAGACCAGCTTCCCAGTCCTCACCACAGATCATATAGACGATTTGCAAACTAAATAAAAATGGTAAACTTAAACAGGAGAAATGTCCACATTACTAAATGGTGTTCTGTTCAGATTATCCCAAAAACATAATTTCAGAATGTTCATCAGTTTTTTGTTAGCCCAAACATGAAGACATTCAAGATAGTTTTGCCTTACGACAGAAAATATAATTTTTGTATTTTTTTCCTCTGACATTTTTATTTTTTATTTAATAGCTAATGCAGTGCTAATGGTGAATGTATTCTTAGTTGCTCAGTGACGTCTTCTTGCATACAGGAGTATTTTTGACATACATAATCCTTAAATCAATGCAGAGCTGACAGATAGTAGGGGACTGGACTATTTGTTGTCCAGAGGTTCATTCAAAAATTATAAAAATCTCTGAAAATTTATAAAGCTTTGAATGTTCTAACTAAAGAAACTTATGTCTTGAATTAATGAAGTCCATTCAGCATTTTAATGGCAAGGCTTGAACCTTCTTCACAATAAAATTCTTTACTGCAAAAGACCCTCCTTAATGTCAAACAGAAGCTTTCTTTAATTTTTAGACGTAATTTTTTTGGTTACTAAACATAACACACTCAGAAACCCTTCATTTCACCTCTGATCTTGGAATCACAGAATGGTTGACATGGGAAAGGATCTGTGGAGATCGTCTAATCCAAAACCCCTGCACAAAACAGGCTCATTGCCTACACAAGGTTGCTCACACCCATGTCCCCTTGGATTCTGAATATCTCCAATGACGGAGATTCAAAAACCTCTCTGGGTAACCTATGCTAGTGTTGTCTTACATTTAAATGGAATTTCCTGTGTTTCAGCTTATGCCCATTGCCTCTTGTCCTGCCACCGGGCACTACTGGGAAGAGACTGGATTCATCTAATGGTGTACATTCAATTGAATGTACATTAAGTTTGCTAATGATACTAAACTAGTAGGAGATGTAGATCCCTTCGAGGGTAGAGAGGCCTTACAGAGAATTCTGGATAGACTAGAGAGCTGGGCAATCACACCATATGGAATTTAACAAGAGCAAGTGCCAGATTGTCTACCTGGGATGGGACAATCCTGGTTATATATACAAACTGGGGAAGAGGCTGGAGATCATCCCCATGGAAAGAGATCTGGGGTTTTGCGTTGATGTCAAGTTGAATATGAGTCAGTGGTGTGCCCTGACCCCTAGAAGGGCCAACCCTGGGGTGCATCAAGCACAGCGCAGCTAGCTGGTCAAGGGAGGCGATTGTCCCATTCTGCACTGCACTGGTGCAGCCCCACCTCGAGTGCTGTCAACAGTTTTGGGCACCTCAGTATAAGAAGGACATCAAACTACTAGAGTGTGTCCAGAGGAGAGCGACCAAGATGGTGAAAGGTCTTGAGGACAAGACTTCCGAGGAGTGGCTGATGTCACTTGGCTTGTTCAGCTTGGAGAAGGCTGAGGGGTGACCTCATCACAGTCTGCACCTTCCTCACGGGGGGCAGCGGAGGGGGAGATGCTGATCTCCTCTCTCTGGTGACCAGCAATGGGACACAAAGAAATGGAATGAAACTGCGTCAGGTCAAGTTCAGACCGGATCTTAGGAAAAGGTTCTTCACTGAGGGGGTGGTTGGTCACTGGAACAGGCTCCCCAGGGAAGTGGTCATGGCCTGAATGATGTTCTTAGTCATATGGCTTTGTTTTAAGTAGTCTCGCAAGGAGCAGGGAGTTGGTCTTGGTGATCCTTATAGGGCCCTTCCAACTTGAGTTATTCTATGATTCTATCCTCTGTATTCCTCTCCTTCAGGTATTTATACACACTGATAAGATCCCCCTGAGCTTTCTCTTCTCCAGGCTGAACAGTCCCAGCTCTCTCAGCCTCTCCTCTTAGGGCATATACCCCTAGTCCCTTGTTCGTCTTTATGTCCCTTCACTGGACACTCCAGCATGCCCACCATTGACTTGTACTGAAGATCTCAGGAATGCATCCAGCACTCTGGATGTGTCTCAGCAGACCTGAGTAGAGAGGAAGGATTACCTCCCTTGACCTGCTGGCAACACTCCTCCTAATGCAGCCCAGCAGGCTGTTGGCATTCCTAGTCAAGAGGGAATGTTGCTGGCTCTGGTTCTGCTTGGTGTCCAGCAGCATCACCAGAAATTTCGCTGCCAAACTGCTTTCCAACAACTCAGCCTGCAGTTTGTACTGGTGCCTGGGGCTATTCGTCCCCAGGGCTAGAACGCAGTACTTCCACTCGTTGAAATTCATGGGTCTACTGTCAGCCCATTTCTCCATCTTTTCAAGGTCCCTCTGTATGGCTGCACAACCATCTGGTGTATCAACCACTCCTTAGACTTTTGCATCATCACTTGTATGATTCATGTCAACCAGCAAACAATGTTAATAATTGGCATATATGTTCACTCCCTTGGAAAAGACAAAAAAAGAGTAAGAACAATAATTCTACTCTTGCATTTACTAGCAGACTTTTGGGTATATAGGCCAATTATGTCTGGTATGTGGCAAGGCTAACATATGTAGCAAATACAAACTCTAAAAACCAAAAAGTCTAATGGTGTTTATTATGAGAATTGCTGAATTGCCACTGTGCAAGATGGGGAAAAATACCACAGGCAAAATAAAAATTCAATTCTTGAAGATTGCATACTTTGGAATATTACAATAAATTATAATAGAATAATATACTTATTTTTTAGTTCTGCCTCAGAATTCTGCCTCTAAATCATCTTGTAAATATCTATGTAAATGTATTATATAACATTATTTCCTCTTCAGGCAACACAGCTGACTTTGGATGTCTTGTTGCTTTCACATGCAAAAGGCATTTTAGAGAATGCATATGTTTTATATTAAAAACACAGCAGCTGAAACTGATCAATACTATATTCACCAACTGTTGCCAGCAACAAAATTTTGATGTGCAAACAGGCTATCAAAATATAAAGCCACATTGGGAATTATCAGAGTTGTAGTAACAGTTTATACAAAACAAACATAATACATACATGCACACAGTATTTGTTTCAAGTTTCCAACAACTTCATCCCTGGACCTCTGCAGAGAAATGCAGTGAGGAAGGCTGTAACTTTTCACACACCCACTGTTTGCTGTTGATATGAACACAAAATATCTATAGCATTTATATTAATCCCAAAGGATTTAAAATAAATAGGTCGATTTACATTTGTTGTCCTAGCTGCTTTTCATCAAGATAAATAAAAAGAAAGTGGAACTCTACATAGCTCTGTGGGTGCTGCTTCTCTAAATTACAGAAGGGGTGAGATACTTACTGCTTTTTCTGCTCTGTCTAGAACTGATTATCAAAATGGAATTCTGAATGAAGATAATATTCAGAGCACTAGCCTTATATGCTTTAAATTTAGACGAGAAAGAATGTATTGATGAAGGGAGGTGAAGATGAACTTTTCAGGAGTTAATACTTTAGGAAATGCTTTATGATTGAGGTGTGTATTCTTCCTATAGGAAAGAGAAAAATACCAAGAATTCCACACTGAGATAAATGTTGAAGCAAGGTGAGTTGCTTCAGCCATAGATTGTTTGCTTCTTTTATGCTTTTGCTTAATGGAATATCACCTTTTGCAGTAACCAGAAATCATGCTTTACTGGTGTGGCTAAAACAGGCCAGGACAGAAGGGATAAGGTAATGAGTGACTGCACACAGTATTTCTACTTTGAAAACAAGATGATAAGTGTTGGTAAGAAAGTTTCTAGTAAGGACCATATGACCGTAAGCAGCTGAGCAACTAAGTGAATGGAGAGCTGAGACTTGAGGCTTGCTTAACCCCCAGGAGAATTTCACAGTGCATCTTCATATGTAAACCTTTTCAAAAGAGCTGGGAAACTATATGATAAATTTAGGTGCCCTGAAGAAAAAGGTCAGGCACAAAGTTAATAATACTGAACTTGCAAAACCGGCAGCCTTTTCCGTATGTTATTCCGGTAAGGAAGAAAAAGATGCTGCTTGAAAGGCCCCTGAGCTCTGAGATCATCTTCCCACTGGCATCCAGGATTAAGGTGTGTACATTAAGCTTTAACATTACATTACACATATTTGTGTTTTGTCATTTTGTCCTCAGGGCACTATGTACAGAGAGTAGATTCTGTTCTACATGGATACTTTGCATTTGATATTTGATGCATTCTTTTGCACTGTACAAATTTATGAGACATTTAAAACTTGGATTAATTCCTCAAGGGAACTTCAGTGCTCTGTATCTCCTCAATATGTGGTTTAGGTCTATAAGAATATGATATTTTGTAGTACTAAAATATTCTGACATGTTTTTAAAGATCAGGTAATAGCTTCTTTTTAAGACAAACATTTTGTTTTCGATGCAGTTTAGTTTTGCTTACCAGGTTTTAGTTTCTCCATTTGTCTGCAAGCTAAAATTGCTGTGAGTTGATTTAAAATAAATAAAAACTTTCCTCTGACATCTCTTTCTGTCCTGTGTCTCAGGTACAAATTTTTTAATCTCTGCCCAGTCCGTGATCACCTCATGAATCAGTCCCTAATATCTTCCTATTCTTCCATTACTATGGCAAAAAAATCCTAATGTTCCCTCCCAGGCCATCGTAATACACTCTCAGTGTAAATAGTCTGACTCATTAACTCATCCGTTTCCATGTTTGACACTAACCCAAAGGCTGAGTAGGAATAGGATGAGTGTGCTTATGCCAGAGACTTAACATTGACTGTTTGTTCTTTGTTCTCAAATACCTATATGATCTTGTCTTGTTTGGGGTGTGCTAAAACTAAAGGCTATATAGGCCATCTGGACATGAAAGAAAAAAAATGCATAAGGAAAGAGTCCAAGTTCTATATATATGAAAGATATCCAGGAAGCTGAAAAGTTGTTTGCTCAAATGTAGTTTTGGAGTAAACGTGTAGATCTAGATGGTGGGAGGAAAAGGGAACAACTCAGAGTTACCATTGCAGTCAAGTTATTGCACTTGACAAGGTATCTGGATGCAAAATATCATTTAATATAATAAAAAATTTTTGAGCTTTTTTTGATCTGCTTTCTCGTGATATATTGCGTATGAATGTCTCACATGTAAAATCTGGGGGTTTGCCTCATGTGACTCACTTGGAAGATATTATTTACATTTTGATCATATTTAAAATGTTGCACTTGTTTTTAGTATTTATTCATGGGGATGTCTATTAACGACTGGACTAACCGAGACTTGTTTGTTTTGTAAAATACATATTGTCTCAACTTTGGTTAAATTTGGTGAAGAATTTAAAGTAGGATTGGCCAACATGCCTATCAGCTTAATATAGTCGACATTACTGTCTCGATGTTCTCTACCTACAGAAGAGGCTGGAAGCAGCTGACAGTCAGACATGATGATGGTGGTGTAAAGTGAACACTGCTCACCCGGTTCTATTATCATTTCCTCACTGAGCAGAGAAATTTTCCTAAACGACCATATTACCCAGAGGAAAGCTTTACTTACAAAGTCACGCAAGCATGTGAACACCTGTAAAATGAGGTACATGGTTTGAAATTATGGCCTGAAAGTGTTAGGGGCTATCTGCAATGCATGTTTATTGGTTCCCATTGACACATTTCCACCAAACAGTTAGATGTAGATATAGTTCCAGCTGAGTTATGACAATATAACATACATTCATAAAGGGAATTAAAAAAGAAGTTACAGAGTGATCCCAAACCCTTTGAAATCAGATGTAATATTTTTATTGAATTTAGTGAACCTCAAAAATGCTTTGAACTACTACATATTTTTTCATTGCATATAGGTATATGCTATCTTTAGGAGTTTAAGAAAATTACAAAATTATAGACTTCTAAAAATTATTCATGTTGCTGTTGATTGACTGCAAAAAAATTTCCAAATGTTTCCCACACTTAAGTATATGGAATTGCTTAATTACTTGAACAGAAAATAATGAAAGTCAGACTTCGCGATTTACCACTGGTTTATATGCAGAATGAATCATATGGCTGTTTACAAAACTGGAAAATCTTCTTTCAAAGTGATTTACACTCAGCCTTTATAAAGAAAGTACTAAAAACCAATTAAAAGTTCTGAAGCGTAATTTGGTTGACAAGATCTCTTTTCAAATATAGATTGTCACAATAATTGCTTGTGGCACATGTGAATTTGAATAGAGATGTAAGGAGTGGCTGAAAAAATTTTATATGCTCTGTGGAAGTGAACTTAATTTGGTGCTAATGCTGAGCATGAAACTCCCCTTTCCCAATAGCAAGGATTTTTTATGTGACTCACACATGGAATGTTTAATCTTCATTTCAGCACCTGTACAGAGTGGTTTCTTTCCACACCAGAGCTTTGCCTAATCACCAAATAAGATCTCTTCTAAACTGAGAGAAATTATATGCTTCCATTTCAGTTTTGGGGCTAATGAACAAAACTGAACTTCATGTACTTAAGTCTTGGCAGTTCAGACTTGTACAAGTAGGTCTGAATGTTTGCAATTTAGATACCATGTATTTAGTTGATCAAATTTTCAGTAAAGTGCTCCTTTCTTTCATATGTGTGAAATTATTAATGTTCTCCATTAACATTACATTTGCAAAAGCTCAACTAAATACACTGACAAAATCTTCTTTTGCATATGGGAAAATAAATAATATGTTTTCTTCCATCAAGTTTTTACTTCAATTTTGAAGACTTTCTCTTAGCTAAACTGATGACCTTTTTGAATCTGTCATAAAGTCATTTTTACTTCGTCTCATCTTGCTATTGTCATTGCTATACAACATTATTAAGTATCCCTTTATTATGGAAATTGAACAGGACAGTTACTAGTGTGATCAAACCCTTTTATAATCTCAGATATTTTGTGCTTCCTGTATGTGTGTAGGACCACTACATCACACATCAGATTTATTTGTTATGTATCTGCCTGTGTTTACAAGATTTTTCACAAATAATTTGATAAAAACTCCTGAAGAGAATTCTGACTGATGTATTGGAGGGATAGAAAACTCACTCTTCCTCCATATATGTTGGGTTTTTTTCTTTTTAAATGAGAATAAACACGAAGTGATTCCTGTTAAGGTTTCACAGTCTAATTTGATTTAATTATTCTATACTGAGATAATGATTTGATCATCTAAATCTAATAATTTAATCTAAAATGTAAGTATAACATGAATTTTCCACGTGTCAACTTTTTGATTTCTTAACAAGTTGTTGTACATTTTCTCAGTTTGTACATATATTTATTTTTCTGCTTGTCTTACTGTTTTCTTAAATTGATTAAGAAGGTCGATAGGCTTATCCTGTCAGATTACAAAATTTGACCTTAACTATAGAAAAAAAAAAAAAAAAGAAAAAATCTACAACCTAAGGTAAGACATTTGCAAGCCACTGGTCGTTCTTTCCATTTAATAGCTAAATCCCTCATATATTACCTTTGTTGAGGATGGATTAGATACAAATAAATTAGTAAGAAAAAGCAAAGAGAGAAATTGCTATACTGAGTCTGCAACATTTGAGTATGTTTTTACTGAACATGCATATCTGGAAAATTTACATGTATTAACTTCTGTGGACTGTGTTGTACTGCAGGGCAGAATAACTACAGGCTTAAATTTCTATCTTAAGGAATCTGGGACCAGATTTGATACCACAGTTTTTAAAAACTACTTATTGTGAATCTGCATACTGTCTTACAAATTATTTTTTCCCTTTCATATAAAAGCTAAGCAAGCTTCCTTTTGGCTTTATTTATTACAGTTCCACTATCTTGCATTTATCTTGTATTTTATCAAGTATGGTTTATTTCCAATAATCTTGTTTGCAAATGATAAATAGCATATTCTAATGATGGTGTATACCCTCATCAGAGCTCAGAGGAGCTAAAATCCATTGGTTTCCTGCACATGTTCTAAAGTACATGCATGTTTTTCTGGATAAGTGGCAAATACATGTACTTTTATGTATCTTGTGGATTAAGAACCTACACTCCTAATGGCTGCCTTTCTGTTTTGTTTTAAGTCTTAAAAAACACATTTAAAGATAAAATATCAAGGACTGAATGTAATTTTTAGGTTGGCATTGTGCATATGTGTATGTAATAATAAAAAGTATGATTAATTGCTTATGTATGCATGTGATGCATAGCACAACTTAGCTACAAGAAACCGAAACCACCTAATTTTTTAGATATAGCAGTTACTCTAGAGAGAAATAGGTATTTCCATGACAATTTCACCCCATTGGCAAGAAAATACAACAGTTTTTTATGAAAGGACAGCAGCATTTTATAATATTTAAGGGGTTTCTGTAGTTCAAGGATTAGGGGCTATAGTTACTCTAAAGCAGAAATTGTGTGGAGCTTATAACTTAAATCACTTAAATGATTGCAGGAAAAATTTACAAAAGTATTGTTTTTCTTCACCAGAATCTCAACAGCTTATGCTGTTGCTCTAAATTGAATACCTCATGTGACTAAGTGATGATAAATAGAGCTGTGATTGCTGTCACAGCTACATTTTGCTAAATGATCCTTTTCCAGCTCTCAAGCACTCTGCTGTCAATAAAATATCAATTGTTTGTCACGGGAGAAGCTCTGCTATCTATATTAACATTTTAAAACAAACAAAAAAAATCCAAACAATAAAAACCTCCACAAAAATCCCAGAGCTTTATAGGTCTCTGAACATTCCAAGAAAGACAGAGCTGTGTGCTGCATAACTGAGATTTATGTAAAAGTCATTTAATAGGGACTGAGCAGCGCACGTGCACCAAGACGGAAAACCTATTAGCAGTATATACAGAAGTAACTGCACTAGTTTCCAAGCATCATGGAAAAATATTGCTATCCCTGGGTAATGAAGAATATGCCTCCAGTATATTAATTTCATAACCTCAATAACAACAGTGGTAACTTTGTGTATCTGATACGAGAGGCCATGTTGTGCCTAATTGTCAGCTTCACGTTTTGCAAGGTACCTTCTAAGATGGAAAATATTTGCTAAGTTATCACTGCAGAAATGTCCATGAGATGATGCTGATAACTATTATTTTACTGGCAACAGCTTAGTGCTGACAACTAAAATGGAACTGTGGCTGTGTGGTTAGACTAAATTTAATTATGTATTTCAGATCTGAATAAAAAACAAAGATTTGTAATTATACCTCTCCCAAGTGCCACAAGAGCTGTATTTACTGCAGGTGTTCAGGATCTTTTTTACTTTGCTTTATAGTGGTGGAGACAGCAGCAGTGTTGGAAAAATACTAAAGCAAAAATGAGAGGTGCTGGACTTGTATTGTATAAAGGGGGGTGGAGAGGTGAAGTCCTTTTAGCTCCTCCAGCATACACATACTGGTCCATGACAGCATCTGATTCCAGTTGTGTAGGTTTAAATATTCCTGGGCAAGTCAATGTAATTATTCTGAGTTTTCTTTACCACTAATATTAAGGGTCTGGATCTTTCCCTGAAATGTGAGCAATGCTAAACCCAAGCAGTGCAAATCCTGTCTTGTGGCTTAACTCCAGTAAGCAGCTCAGCCCTCCAAAGCCTCACTTTCCCCTAGCAGGATGGGGGAAAGATTAAGAATGGTGAAAGTGAGAAAACTAGTGAGTTAAGATAAAGGCAGTTTAATAGGTAAAAACACATGCACAAGCAAAGCAAAACAATAAATTCATTCACCACTTCCTATCAGCAGGCCATCAGCCATCCCCAAGAAAGCAGGGCTCCATCATGCATAAAGGTTACTTGGAAAGGTAAACACTGTAACTTTGAAGGTTTCCCCTCCCTCCTTCTTCCTCCAACTTTTGTTGTTGGGCACAATATCATATGTAAGAGAATATCCCTTTCACCACTTGGGGTCAGCTCTCCCAGCTATGTCCCCTGCCAACATCTTGTGCACCCACAGTCTGCTTGCTGGTCGGGTGGTGTGAGAAGCAGAAAAGGCTTTGGCACTTTGCAAGCACTGCTCAGCAACAGCTAAAACATTCCTATGTTATTAACACTGTATTGGTCACAAGTCCAAAATATAGCACCATACCAGCTACTCTGAATTAATTTAACTCGATCCCAGCCAAAATAAATACATCCAGTCAAGGGAAAGAATGCAGTAGTGACTTATCATCAGTATAATGAAAGTGAAAAGCTATTTCTTTAACCTCTCCTTTAACAGGGATGACACCTACATGCTTACCTTGAGAGACCTGGTGGATTGATACTCCTTAGGGGCTTCCACACAGTCAGTTTTTAAAGTGTGCACCAACTGCTGGTAGTAGCACATTTTTGTTCTTCAGCACAAGACAGAAGTTCCCAGTTTGCAAAACAGAGCCACTGGCTTGCAGTGAAGAAGAGAAAGTGGCAACACCAGGCTCATACAGCAGCCTGTGCTTGAGAAGTCTGTCTACCTGGCTCGCATTACTTTATTACCCCACTTTCACCATCGTGTTGGTGAAAAGGAAACTTAATGCTGGGCAGTGCTCTGACTACTGTATTTAACAGCATAAGACAAAGTGATAAAATGTAATATTGGAGTAGAAATACAAAGCCTTTTTTGTCTGGTTTCACAGATTTAACAGGAGTTGACATGCTCCCATGAAGTATTTACTGGAAATTTTTTATATTTTTTACTAGGAACCAAAGGTTTTATCCAAGCATCTGATATCACAATAAAACTCATTCTTTCTTTCATTACATTACAAGGAATACACTCAAATTTTCAAGGAAATCAGTTCTTCTATCCAAAAAGTCTTCTTCCCAGATGTTAAGGTTTTAGCACTGTAAAAGACTTAAGAAGGTGTTTAAAGAGTGCTCATAGACATGCTGATCACTTTAAATGTATCCTATTAGAGAGAATCAAATCTGATCCATGTGGGGTGTTGCATTTGTAAGAACAAGTTTGTTTTTTTAAAAAAAAAAAAAAAACAAACAACAACATGATGAGAAAGACAAAGAGTACTGAAAAACCTGATGAGGAACTAGACAGCGGCTGTTGACATGTTCGTAATGAATAGGTGAAATATGATCATACGGAAGGTTACAACTTCACCTGCTGCACTGACTGACTTTCAAGTGTATGTTTCTTCATACAACGTTTTTTGTGTCTCTGTGTGTGTGTGTAACATACTGCTTCCTTGCACTTACAATTAAACAAGCAGTCTTGGAGAAAATGTTCCATAGATTTACCTCCAGTTGTCTGAGATGACCACAGTCAGCACTTGTGTGAATATATAATCACCACTCTCACTTAAACTGCAATCCAAGGACTATCTTCTGACTTCCATGCATAGATGGCCACATCATGTAATTACAAGTGTCCCTGATGGACTCTACATATGGCTTTTATTGGGAATACTAATGACCATGGAATTAATGGTGTGGTCACACCTGGAAGAAAGTGTTCAGACAAATCTGGAAATCTTATGATTGCCAGCTGGCTCATCTGGAAATACAGAAAATTTTCAGTGGAAGGAGGATTAACTCCTGTTCTAGCTCTTTTTTTAAAGGATTTTAAAAAAATTTTGTTCCCATCTTTCTCTCAAATTAAGAATGCAAGAACTGTGTTGCACCACACTAAAAGATTTATTGATGTGTTGAAAGTTCTCTGGCATATAAAAAGCAAAAGTAATAGGAAATAAATATTTAAATTAAATAAATGTTCTTTGTTTTTCTTCTCTGCCTTAAAAGTAGCTGGAAGACTAGTGCACTTGTATAACTTTCAAGATATTAGGAAGCAAGTCTGAAATGTTTCTATGCCTTTTCAAGCTTAGTTGTTTATACCTTGGAAAAATTGCATTTTCCACATTTTTTTTTGTTCTCATAATATTGACTCTAATGCAGCATGACTCTAATATTGACTCTTCTTTTGACAAGAAAAATATAGCCTTTTTTTTTTCTTTTTTTACAACACAGGTGTAGTGGTGAAATTACCTGAATATATTTTATTACAGGGTATTGAAGACATATTTTGTTATTCTACCCATTAAGAAGAAACAGACTCTATTCAATCAATGTTACACCACAGCAAAACTCTGTATTCAGAGATTTGAAGAGTCAACCAGGAAGGAGTAATTCATAGCCTCTATACTGCAGTGTTCTGAAAGGAAACGGCTATCAAAAAGTGAGTTACACTGATTGTGGTCCTATGCCTCATACATTATTTGGATGAAGAGGCATTTTATGCTCCAGAGAACTTTCAGTATGAAAAACACAAGACAAAGGAAAAGGACCTTCCCAAGCTTGTCCCGGTCCTGAATCTTATTTGGTAGTTACAGGGGCCCAGTAAATTCAAAGGCTTTTATATAAAGCACTCTCAGCATTTGTTAAAAAGGATTTCTTAACTGAGCATCGTAAGCACGCTGCAATCTCTAATAACCTTTATGGTCCTGTGTTTTAAATCAATATTTCTAAAAATTTAGCAGACCAACTGTGCTTCCTTAACTAGCACACAAAGGACAGGCAAAAACCATGACATAGTGGGTGTGCATAAAGATTTAAGAGTTTAAGGTAACAAACCCCCATATCCTCATTTTTTTAGGAGCAGATGATGATAAACAGGGCAGCAGAATCCGCTCTGCACCTTCCCTACCCGGCAGCGTAGATAAGCCAAAGATACCGTCAGAACACATGCAGCATCAGGGTGACTCTTGCAAAAAGGAAAAGCTGAATAAAAATACATTGGTTTAGAGGAAATAAACGCACACTTTTTATGTTCGGTCCTTTATTAGGTTGCCTTGGCACTGGAAATGGGAACACAGCTGAGAAACATCTTCTCTCTGTCAGTGATTCACCAGTTCTTATGACAGCTCCAGCTATTACTGATATTTGCAAGGGCTTTTGTAGAAGGCCACAGACACGTTGCCCGACATCCCTGAGCACAGCAGGGAAAAGGAGCTTTGTGAAAGCAGTTATTTGTCCAAACTGTGTTATTGATTGTTCCTGCCTGAATGCTGGTTGTCTGTCGGCAATGGGGTTAATTTTTGCTGCAAGACATCTAGAACTTCCGCATAGGTATCTTTTTAACTTCGAACCAGTGGCCTCATCACGTGAAGAAATGTTAGACTAACTGTTAATGTCTGGCAGGAATTCATGTAGCAAAACCTAGATGGGTCATTACCTTAAATTTTGTTACAAAAATAAACAGGAAATATGACTGCTCTGGGTGTATTGATGGTACCCAAATGATCAATATACACATTTATTTTTCTCAGAACACCCTGTGAAAAATGGGTGTCACTATTTTGAAAGTACACTGTAATTATTGTATAGATAGGCCTTACCTGGGCCTCACCACATAATTACTTTAGTATTTTCAAGAAGTTACAAGCAATAGGAAAACTTTTTTTAAATAAGCACAATCCTTTGAGCACTTTGAATGTAGTAGCAGTTCTTGTAGGGAAGAAAGACTAGCTGACTAGCTGTATTGGAATTGCTCTACTCAGCACTGGTGAGACCACACCTGGAGTGCTGTGTCCAATTCTGGGTTCTCCAGTACAAGAGAGACCTGCACATAGTGGAAAAAGCCTGACAAAGGGCCACAAATATGCTGAAGGGACTGGAGCACTTCTATGAGGGAAGGCTGAGAGAGAGTGTCTGCGCAGCCCAGAGCAGAGCAAGCTCAGGGGGGATCTCATCAGTGGGTATAAATACTTGATGGAAGGGAACGAAGATGAGGAAGCCAGAGTCTTCTCAGTAGTTCTCAGTGAAAGGACAAGAGGAAATGGGTGCAAACTATAAAACAGGAAATTCAGATTGAACACAAGACAATATTTTTTTACTCTGAAGGTGGTTGAAACTTGAAGAGGCTGCCTAGAGAGACGGTGGATCTCCATCCTTGAAGATATTAAAACTCTGACTGGACACAGGCCTGATCAACCAGCTGCAAGTGACCCTTCTTGAGCAGGAGGCTGGACTAAACAAGTCTCCAGAGGGGCCATCCCACTCAGCCACTCTGTGATATCCGTGATTCAGTATCCCAAAAGAAAAAGCAAGCAGAAGGTTGGACCAGAATCCTTTTCCATTTGGTCACTGATATTTCCTATAGTTGTATAGGGTTATGAATAGACTAACAACAAATCCTCTGTCTTTATTTCATGTATTTAAACCTCCTTTTGGAGAGTTTCCCCTGAAGTATGAATATAAAGCATAAGCAGAGAAGTCATGGCTCATCAAGGATTCTGAAGGCTCACAGGAACAGGTCACTATTTTGACACCACGTTGGGATATCCAGGAGGCATTGAGACACTTATTGAAGGAAGTCAGTGCTCTTCTGACACCACTTTTGGCCTAATATAACTCGTACTTCTACAAGCTTGTGACTATCCTTGGTTATCCCTCCTCTGAAGACAAGTAACATAATGCAAAGGCTGTTAGGTAGACTCTTGGTTCCAACTTATTTTGATATAAACTTAGCACTGTAGGTGGCTGATTCAGTGCTGGTAGGTCTCCCTGTGTGTCACAGTGAATTTTCCTGTCTAAATTCTTTCAAAAGATGACTGTCAGTTGACATTAAGATCCAACTGGCACGTTTTGAACAGCACACTGGCCAGAGGCTGACAAAAGATGAATGTCATTGGTAAGAGGCAGTATAGTAGGAAGAATTTATATATCTCTGATTGGGGTTTTAAATACATATATAATTTCCCATTATTATAAATATTGGCACAAATATCACTCAAAGGAGAGGGGTAAAAGAAGACCACCATTTCCTGAAAAATACATTTAAGAGAATAAAAGAGAAAACACTGTGTACTGTTTATATCTGGCCTCCATTAAACACAGTTCTTCTGAACACTTATTAATTCCAATAGCAAATAGCCTTGAAACAAATGAAAAATACCTTCTGCCAGGATGCCTAAAAAACTCTTGACAACAGATAAATAGTGCTCTCTGCACACTGAACTACATGAGAAATAATTTAACCGTCTCAGTTATTCATCTGCTGTTGCCTGTTTATTGTCTCATGACTGGGCTTCAAACTTTCTGGAGCAGGACTAATTTACATGTCATGCCTCAATATAATGCTAACAATTCCTGGTGCTGGTCCAGACCTGATGTCTCTAGTTTAACACACTAACATAAATATTAATTGCTTAATTAAAAATTATCTAGAGGAAAATCTTCCTCTTTCCTGTGCCAGTCAGAGAGACGCATCTAAATAGAGCTAACAAAAGAATAGGTCAGGAGCAGAGTCACAGACAAGTAGCAACTCAAACATGCAATGTTAAAGCAACAATAAAAGCTGGAATTGAATGGACAAGCCTGTTTTGAAATATCAAGGATTTAAAACTTCAAATTCAGCTACATAACACATTTTCTAAATATACCTCTTCCCTCCCTCAGTCACTCTGTCCCCATTCCCAATTAGAAAGAAATGAGCAACAGAAATACTAATGTAATTAACATTGAATCCCTATCTCTTTTCCCATCTCCAGAAAGACATGTATTTTAAAATCAGAACTTTAAAGCAAGGCCACATTTTGTTCAGAGTCTTATTCTTTAACCTCACTTTGGGGAGGCATTTTTCTGCCTGCATCTAGAAAACCACATGGGGACTGAGTCATTCTGTTTCCTTTTTCATCCACTAAGCCCAAACAGAGCAATATAGATTTCATTGCCCTCAGTATGCCCTCATAACACTTCCAGCTTTGCATTAGGACTGTGATTATAATCAGATCTCATTCTTCAGGGCTTCAGCTGATCAGCTGTAAGAGTCAGCAACGTAATTTGACTTGTAAATTCTCCTCTTCCTCTACACATGCATCTTTTCTTTTGATGCACTGGCAATTGACTGCAGCTGGCTATTAAGTGAGGGTTACCCATACTTCAAGATGGCACAGTGCTTGAAGGTACTTGACTGATGTCTCTGATTAGGCACTCGAAGTCACTCTGATAACACAGTTTAGGATCAGGAAGGAATTATCAAAAAAAACCCGCCAAAACCCTCAGAAGACCTGCAGGGGGCTTATTTATTCAAGGTTGATCAAATAGAAAGTTTTGGCAGATTAAAATATGCCAAGATGGACATTTGCATAACCGATACGGTGCTAAGGCAGCTGTGGAGAAAGTTGGTTTGAGGATTTCTGGTTTAACTTTGATCTCTTTTCCTGAAATGTTCCATTTTTATATTAAGTAACTTTGAAACAGGCAGCATCTGAACATTTTACTATTTGCCTTGGTGCACAAGTATCCCCAGCATTGTGTGACTAGAATACCTGTTGCAGACGACTACATTGTGCTTCACAATATATGTCCATACTTCAGCCTGGTGAGGTACTCTGCTACACTTCTCTGCTGGTGCTCTGAAATGCTGAAACTATTCTGGGGCTACAGTTAAGGTCTCTCTTGTCAACAGTAGATGTAGGCAAATTTTTGAGTCATAGACAGACTGATCACATAAATGAAGTATTTTTTATTAATCTGACATGTAACGCTGAATGAGCAGTACTGGATATTTTGCATGGTTTTTCACGTTTCCAATGCTGTGATCTCAGAAACACTTCTGCAACAATTGTTCAAGTTTTCTGAGATTGGAGTTAGTGATAAGGGCTCCTCCATCTCAACTGCTCTATTAGCTACTCTAGTATCTTTGGTGAAGAAATCCCTTTGTCTAACCTGGAATTCCCAAAGAGGTTTTTGTGCTTTGAAAACCACAACCATCATTCCTTCTTTGTTGTAAATTCCTGTCAGCTTCTGCTATAACATGCAAACTGGGGGGAAGGACAAAATTTTCTGTTGTATGGGTTAAATGGACAAAATAGCCCAAGTTTGGTACTGATTTTACCTAAATGAATACTGCAAAGAGCTGTTTTTAAGAACCCTCTTTAGATTTATTGCACTATGCATTATTTTCCCAAATAAATGCAGTGCTGTGAAGACTATGTACGGGTTTCTGACGTGTGAGCCAGGACCTCATGTCCACGCTCCAAAGAACTGCAGCCCCTGTACTCCTGAAATCACTTCTACTGAAATTTTCTGCTGCATTTTACAAGCTCATATTTTTATATTAAAATAGCCGATTTGGTTCTCTTGTGGTCTAGTCATCACGAAATTAATTACAGTTTACAGATTGAGATTTGGAGATGACTTTTCCTATGGTTTTTTTTTTTTTACTAATTTTGCTAAGAATATATTCAGGTAAATAGAGAGTTCTGGGCTTTCTTTTCTTCCCTGTGGTTACCCCGTTTCAGCGCTCAATGGGTCAATGCATCTAGCTGCTTGAGCTATGGATGCTCCCATCTCCATGGTTCTATAATGTCTGTAGCTTTTACCTTTCTACAGCTCTTTTGCAGCCTAAGCCCAGGTTGCAGGTGTGTCATGTCAGACCCGAGCATTGGATCCATCCTGGAAGAGAAGTTGTTTATAACAGGAGTTAAAACAGAGAGTGCTAAATGTTGAAGGGCAGCTGGGATATTCCAGAGCATTCAAAAGGTGCATGGAAAATTGATTCAAATGCCAGGTGTTTCGTGATAAAGCTAAAATATTTGCAAGCCATCAGATATTTGGGAAATGTGAATCGAGTCTTAAGCTGTTCTCCTTAAGCACAAGATCCTTTCCTTTGCTTCTCCAGATTAAAAAAACCAAACACCACTCTCACTTATTAGTCTGTTTTCCAAGTTAGTTAAGTTCCCACTATTCACTAAGTTGATCTATTCATTTCTTTTTCCTAATTCAGGAAGTCCTGACTAAACTGATTACTGGAATGATGAGTAGTGTCTGTACCACAGGCTAATACCCGAATTCACAAATTATCTCAAAGAGAAGTTTATTCCAGAAATCAGAAGCTTTTATGTTTATTTCTCTGAAGAAATGTGGATAATGGATGTTGCATTTATTGGAATGTCACTTTGGTCTAATCCCAGAGTAACATATCACTTCCCAAAGGGTGTTAGTCTCATAAAATACTCAGGAACATATTGCCCTGAAGACACTAGAAATCTCTCCATCTACTCTGCAGGAATAGAAAGTAAGTGGATTCAGTGTATTTATTGGTGCTTACAAAATACTATTATCAGGAACTAGAAAAAATTTATCTGATTGCACACACAGAATTATGATGATTTAATACTACAAGCTTGTTGCCCTCATTACCATTAAAATCCAATTAGGCTTACTGACCTTTATAATTTGTTCTGTATAAAATGCTTAACAGTAATGGTAAGTCAAGTATAAACCAGTTGACTAAATATAACCCGTGTGGTATTGCTCAGGAAGTTGATAGCAGTTGAACATTTCCATTTCTTCACCAGATGTGTTATTTCATCACCTAATGGTCATGAACATCACTAAACAACAGGGAGAGGTGAAAAATTTGTTACTTACTAATCTTCAGCTGGGAAACGGCAAAATGGAAATGTTCATATATTTTCCTGTTGTCTGAATGCCTAGTTATGCTAATTCTGTGCTCAATACTTCAGGTAGAGCCTCAGAACTACTCATTTTAAATAGCGCTTTGACAATCATGTGGACTCTGAAAAAATGAGTCAAGGCTTATTTGAATTACTCTGGCTGCAGTGGTCTCCCAAGGAGCGCCTGGGGCACTGTATTACATGAGGAAAGAGCTTGTGATCCATCACAGGCTCTCACATTGCATACATGCTCTTCTCACATTGTCTGAAAAGCCCCAGTTGCCTTGTCCCTCAAGGATAATTAAACACAGGAGGTGGCTTGCATCAAATTCCTACCCTCTTTTTAAAGGCAGCTTGGATGCAATGGCACTGGATTAACTCAGGATGACTTGAACCCAGTCCTCAAAAATGTCTCAGGAGCTGTGAGAGCTCTCTCCCCTGCATGCCCATATCCAACAGTGAGCAGCCTCAGTCACTGCTTCTGCCAGCTTGGCCAGCTGAAAACCAGGCCCCTGCATCAGTGAAATCTCCACAGGCATTGTGCCTGCTCAGAGTGGGCGCTGGAAGACAACTTACGCTCATCTGTGTGCTTTGGAAGGTTCTCCTTTTTATGGGAAGCTCCGTTGGACACCTTTAAGGTGCACAGCACCCACCACACGGGAGACAGACTGAGGGGGAATTCTCTAGCGAGACCCAGGAAGGAAGGAATCTTCCTGACCAAAAAGCCAAAGTGTCCTTGAACCCTTTCCCTCTCATCTGTTGAACTGCTAGAGCTGATCATATTTTTCTATTGCCCAGTAGCAAACCTCTGATGAGGATGGGTGATAAAAGAGATCAGCAGAGGGAAACTAAACTTTTCTTGGAAGATGTCCTTTCCTCACAGCTCACAAGCATGTGACAAGCCCTACCTGACTTCAGGCTGTGAGATTTACACCTGTACTGTTTTTACAGCAATCTAACTCCAGGCAATCAAGACATTTGCTGCACAGAAAAAGAAGAAGGAAGCTCTTGGAGCTCCAGCCTGATTAGGCATTCACTACTGAGAAATGTTAAAGTATGTGCTTGCTCATAAATAAGGTAACATTTTTGGGCAAAAATCATGCACAGATGTTTCACAGATAGTAAGCTGTCCACTGGCATGAAAAATAACAACAATAGTGATCTTCCCAAACAAACTTCATATGAATTCCTCCTTAAATTATGCTGAAACCCTGACATTATGCAATACTCCTGATAACTGCACCAAACTGGGATTAGGAAGGGTCATCCCTACCACCTGTGACTAGCTCTTCAGCTTCTTTGGGCTCTGAAGCAAGTTTTGATGTTTTAACTAGGGTGAATGCTGATCCCCTTGAAGTCAGCAAGAGTTTTCCCACTGATTTCAGCCACAGTTATGCAGGGCTGCCAATGAAGAAAAAGAGATAAGGAACCTTGGACTCTCATTCAGCTACTGCTTCATAAAAGCTGGAGCAAAAGCACTGGAATGTGGTGGTGTGAAATAAGAGAGGCAAATGAGTAGCTATGAGGAGGGGTGCGGTAAGTTACTGTCTCCCATTTCACTGGGAAACACTGAATAACCCAAACTAGCAAATAACTTCCATTCTTCTGGTCATGAGCTGCAGAAAGACTGACCACACTCAACACTATGTCGCTCAGGAGCCTTTTATAAAACCCTGGAGTTATTTCTGCCAAGGGCTTTATATTCTTTACCACTGCTCTGAGGATGACAAAAGGCTCTTTTTTTTTTTTTTTTTTTTTTTTTTTTTAACTTTTTATTGATCTAGATTAGAATCAGAGTTAGCACAAGAGGCCTGGTAGCAAAGCAGACTAGGGAAATCAAGTGTTCATCATTATCCCTCATGCCATTTTTCCAAGAGTCAAGGGGTTTCACCTTCTGATAGCACCAGAGTATGTGAAAATAGGTACTAAAAATGCTGTCAAAGTCTTCATGTTTTGGGAGGAAGATTTTTCTCATATTCTTAATCTTTACCTTTCAAATCTTAATTTTTATAGTAAAAATACTAAATAATAAATTTCTTTAGGAAGTTCACAGTACAATTAGAATTGTTCCTACAAAAAGTCTGAATGAAAGGAAGAAATATATTTTCTGAGTCATGTCAAATGTCCAATAGCAGGCAGCAAACCTGAGCAGAGATGAAATTACTTTGAATTAAAACAGTAGAGCAATTTTTGTCCTTGATCTGTTCTTCCTGGATCTAGCATTTTCCTCAAAAGCTATTTTAAAGCTTTTTCAACCCAAATGCTTTCTTGACCTCTTTTTGCTGGAGGAAGAAACTGGTGGTCAGAAACACTACAAGGTACCATTACAATATATCAACAGAATTGCAAGTTTATGTAATTTACCTCAGTAAAGTGAATCCGTTTTTCTAGACTACTTCTCGTTGTAATACTCTTAATCATATTATTGGTGGGGCTGCTAGCACTGCCTATTCTCATTACGCACCAAGACCCTGTTTTCAATGGAATAGGTCTTTTCTAAAATTGACCCATTTGGGCTGAAATATTCTATGCCACAAGACTGCCTCAGCATGAACTTGTGATTATCGTAAAGTAGTGCTGATGACTGTAATTTCAACCAATAACCTTCAGGCATTTCCAAGCAGGAAGATGGGAAAAATATCTATCTCCATCTTAAAAATCTCTGCTGATACTCTTTTCTTTTTCCCTTTTTTTTTTTTTTCTCCTAATTTATTTTAAAAGCCTAATCTTTGGGGCAGGAGTTGAAATTAGGCAGAAAGGCCTGTGAAATTCTAAGGCTTGTGCAGAATCAATGGGAATCTTCCTGCGTTTGCTGAAACCTAAGCCCCTTAACAAACTGCAGTTTTGATTAGCAGCTGTGAACTGTTCTATGTTGCTATACTGTATGAAAACTGAAAAGCATTTCCAATGAGGATGTTTTTCATTGTAGTCCTTCTGGCTATTTCTGATTGAAGAACTTGCCCAGGTGGCCAAGAAGGCCAATAGCCTCCTGGCCTACATCAGGAACAGTGTGGCCAGAAGGACAAGGGAAGTGATTGTCCCCCTGTACTCGGTACTGGTGAGGCTGCACCTCGAATCCTGTGTTCAGCTTTGGGCCTATCACTGCAAGAAAGACATTGAGGTGCTGGACCATATCCAGAGAAGGGCAACCGAGCTGTGGAAGGGTCTGGAACACAAGTCCAATGAGGAGCGGCTGATGGAACTGGGGTTGTTTAACCTGGAGGAGTGTGTTGGTGGGTGTTGGTCTCTTCTCCCAAGTAACAAGTGACAGGACAAGAGGGTACAGCTTCAAGTTGCACCAGGGGAGGATTAGATTGGACATTAGGAGAAATTTCTTCAGTGGTTGAATAGCCATCCCTGGAGGTGTTTAAAAGACCTGTACGTGTGGTGCTCAGGGACATGGTTAGTGGTGGACTTGGCAGTGCTGGGTTAATGGTTGGACTTGATGATCTAAAAGATCTTTTCTGGCCGAAATGATTCTGTCATTCTATGAACTCAAGACCACAGTAGTGTTTCTGGCACTGGATATATGCCCTGTGACACCACTCCAGGGCAAGACTACTGCTTACACCAGTGCACCAGGCTTCTCATCCAGGTGTGCAGTGGAAAAAACAACACTGAAGATCATGAGGTATTCAGGAACAGTCACCAAATTCATGTAAAGCCCCTTTGGAAATAGGGTCACACATTCACCATAGAAGAAAAAATACTTATTGGATCAGTGGTCTCATGGTGTACGCTGGGGGAGGAATGGCTTTTTGATTGTCATGCTTAGCATTATCTTTCTTGTGCGGTGACATTAAAAAGTTATGCTGGGTGTTTTTATTAATATTTTTGTTGTGTTTTGAGTATTTTTTTAAATAAGAATATTCTTGCTCCTCCAGGTGTTTATTTCCCAGATCATCTAGCAATGTTTAGGTATCCATCTGCTGCCAGCTATGGAAATTTATCTGCTCCACCTGTTCTGCCACTCCTTTCCTCTACTGGTTTTCTTGGTGTTGGCATTTTTCAGTAAAATGTAATTTTCCGCAAAACTTTTAAAACTCATCTATGGACATGCAGTGTTTGAAACTCATTGTATTTTAATTTCCATTGATTTTATTCAAAATAATAAACCTATTAGTTTAGGTTTAGTTTAGTTTATTAACTCTAACCTCTAGGTTAGTTCATAATTCCAAGACAAACTTTGTGAACACACAGAATTAGTTTAGCCAGAAAATACTCTCAAGTGTGTGTGTGTGTGTCTTCTGAAATGTAAACATGCAAAAGTGAAAAACTAATAAGCCAAGAGTTAAGGTGAATATTTTTAAGGTTATTTTGTTTTATTTTGCTTCTTTTTTCCAAACATGAGCCATGAAGTAGAAGAACTCTACTATAATATACTTGCCCTCTAAAGATTTAGCACAGCTATGGACAGATAAGAGTAGTATATCTCATATCTTTCACACATTTAAAAAAAATATAGTGTGCTTTTAAAAGGAAAGAACATGTGTAAGAAGATGGAAACTGGAGAAAAACAAACCTACCTACACATTTCTTATTTCAAAGCATCAGTCAAAAATGGGGGGAATCTGAGGAATTATTATCTCAAAAATTACTGTCACAAATTTATACTTAATTTCATTATATCTTTTACCATCTGTGGACCTCGAAGTAATTTTAAGACATTAATGGAGCATACCTTACATACAGGACTTAGTATGGAAAAAGTGTTACATCTGTATTCTAGATGATGAAACAGAGGAGGTTAGATATACCCAAAGCAACACATAAATTGTGTTGGACACTTGCTGCTATTTTCTGCTAGCAAATGCTTTCATGGTCAGACCCAAACAAGCTAGATTGAGGAGGAGAGGTAATGGGGCAGTGGAAGTGAGCAGCTGTCCTGTATGCTTGTTTGGGAGATGACCGAGGCATTGACTTAGTGAATGAAATGCGGGGGCACTCCACGGACAGATTTAGCAGGATACCATGACCCCATACAATATCGGACTAAAATCTTGCCACTAGATAGCAGTATTGCTTACCACTAAAGCTTAAGATCCCTGTCTTGTCTTGGTCCTTCCTCTGGCAGAGTAAATGCGGTTGACCCCCTGACTGTTGTACCGCTTGAGGTTGTCTGTTTCATTTATGCAGAAGTCTGATGAAGAGGTAGACAGTCACCAACGTGAACTGGTCTGATCTTTTTTGTAGGTCTGCTCTTGAGTAGTAGCTCCTGAATATTTGAATGAAAAGGTATGCAAATTGTGCATTTAAAATTGCACAGGTGCCAATGTAAACACAGATATGTGGTGTCAATTGCCAAATCTTTATATAAATTCTATTAAAGAATTTGTTCTCTATCTGTGTTTATATAGATCTGTATGCACATGCAACATAAAAGCTGAATCTCTAACTTTAGGAAGCTTTAATCCCTGAGTTTCTTTAGAATCTAATCTTCTCAAAAATATTTTCATTTTTTTTTTGATCTATATAGGTGTCTACCATTTGAGCTTCAACAGTAGAAATCTAGATTTCCTAACAAGATCGTGAATACAAGTGTTTCCTATTTGCCTTTTATAACTGCCTTTGGAAATATCCGTAAAGATGCTATGTTTCACTGGCAGCTGGACTTCAGGTAATCACACGGCTTCCTTTTTCCAGAAGATACTAGTTGATTCTTTCTCAAGATGGTGCATTTTCTTCTAAAAAACCCCACCTATAGACTAAGCATAGGTTTTCATTTTCTTAACTGCTAAAATTAATATTTATTTCAATTAATTTTATTAAAAAAATTCTTGGTCCTTTAGCTGGCTTTGTTATATCTACCAAACATAACATGCCTATGTTTGGAGTCTGTAATAGTGACTAGACAATGTTTTAAAGGCTTTTTTAAGATGATACAGTATAGTCCCCTTTTTCTCTTATATTTTTCTGCATACATGTTTTCCACTGTAATATCAACAATTAGGTTTTAATTGAGCCCAACTGATAGGATAGTTGTTGTTGAATATTATCTCCAAAACATCACCTAATCAGTATTTTATATCTGATACAGAATAAATGATCCTCTCTTTTTAAAAATAAAGCATTGTATAAGAATATATTACATATGCAGGTAGGTATGGGTCTTAAGATATCCAATGAGAGTTTCCTATTTTCTTTCAAGATTGTTTTAGAACATTTGGACAGTCTCACATCCTAAGATTCATATACACTTGAAGTATTTTGAATTAATATGAGTAACTTTGTATGTACAGAGATTAGCAACAAAACATGAAGCTCTTCAAGTTCATTAACAGAGTTTTGAATGGTCTTGAGAAACATATGACTGATATTTCCTAGATAATGCTTTTGTTAGTTTGAAATAGTTAGGAAATACCTTTGTAAATTTAATGTTTGAAGTTACAAATGGTAGACAGAATTGGTAAGGCCAGGAAAATATAATGCAGAGGATTTGTATTCTACAAATTGCCGACTGTTTCTGCCTGGAACTGTGGGGTAAAAGGGTTAAAAACAGATGTCAGTATCATCTGCAGTAGAATATTTTATGTCTGTAGCTGTTCCAAAATGAACAAATCGATACAAGTATCTTGCCTTCATAAGTGGTATCTAATCAATGAACAGCTGAGCCTTCTTCTGCTATTATGTTTCTATAGATATTCTTTTTATCTCATTTTGGTGGAGGAAAAGATCTTAACCTGAAGAATTGGATTGAGTTTTAATTTTCAGTTCAGAATCCTGAGTCAAACTTTTTCCTTTTCATTACCTTTTATCAGTGACAGACACTACCATTCTTCGTGGTAACGGTGAAATCGGCCTATTTGAACTTGATGCTTACAATGTTTTAACTTTGTTTCTACCGAAGTCTGACTGTCATCTGATGAGTCAATGGGAATGATGTGCCACTTCAGACAAACACGCGTAGCCTGCAGCATATCAACAGACTGAGAGCTAGGCTGTGGCGTTTCAGTATGTCTTCTTAACTCCCTTGGGGAGTGTGGGTAAAAGCATCTCAGTGCTCTCTTAAACTGCTCTTTGTCTGTCAGGTGCCTGAAAAATAAGTTAGAGAATGTAAGGCCGAGACGTTCACAGAGTACCAGAGAGCCTGAAAGATGCAGAAACTTTATTTCTGATCCACATAATTTCCTGTAAGTAAGGATTGTGCTAAACCCACAGTTCATGCCAAAAGATACATCTGGGAGTGAGGGAGTCAAAACAGAATGTTTAAGTTACGCAAAGAAATTTGTCCAAGGGCTATATCATCAGCAAGAACCATGTAAAAACTTTTGGTCTAACAGGAAATATCACCGTCTTCCAACCTCACAGCATGCTGTGACATTGTGGATATATTTTGACTTAGTCCCTGACCTGAAGGGGCTGCCGTTTCTCATAGCATGCCCTCTTGGTGTTTTGCCATTGGAAATAGGAAGGCAACAGTCATCATCTGATTGTGACAGCACTTACCACATCCTGAAGTGTCTCTACCCTGTGGATGAACACTCTGCACTGCCTCATTGCTGCTATCTCTTGCTACACACTCTGCTGTGTGAAGAAGTGACGGTACACTTGTTCCAGCACTACCTCTGGAACACCACCATGCTCTGCAGAAACAGTAATCCTTCAGCAGACTCGCGGATTTTGCCAGGGTTAAGTGTGTATCTACAGTTCTCACAAATGATACTCCTTCTCTGTGCTTGATTTCTTCTCTTCCTTCAGCCACAAGAGGTGAACCCTGTTGCACTACGCCCCCAGTGAATACCAGAGCATTCAGAGCACAGGTACGTCCCTGACTCAGGATGGTACCAGGAGAGTAAACGACCAGGTTTATGTGTTACCTTCAAATGCACAGAAATCCCTATCACTTTATAAATGGCTGCTTTTTGCAGTATAGCTTGATCTGTGCCCTTGTTATAGCTGTCTTTTTTTCTTTATGAGTTTCCGTTTCCATGAAAAAAAAAAACCTAAGGCTCCTCCAAAATACAGTTCCAAATATTCCACCAATGTATGCACATAGAGGGAGCAAATTTAACAATGAATGATAACATTGTAGTAAAGTGTCACGTGGACCAGCTCCCCACATCCTTTGGTCATACAATCCCACTGACTTCAGAAAATACAGGCTTAAGTTAAGCAGCAATAGTTTGACTGTGTTTTTGCACCCTGTCAGAGTGAGCGAGTGACTCACAGCAGTCAGCTTGACAAACAAAATCACGTTTTCCAGTCATGAATAATTAGTGATTAAGCTTTGATGATACATTTGTTTATCGGCTGTGATTCAAGGTATGGTTTGTGCCTGTTGAGCTTAGCCTGGCATTTGTTCACGTGTGTAAATGTGTACTTAGTAGTTTGCTATTTATGCTATGTGGCACTTAATTTATGTTGTGGGTTTTTTTTCTGCTCTCTGTTTGGAATATTCTTTACCTTTGGAAAAGATTAAGACTAGATACACAAACACCACTGCAAACTGAGTCTTGACCAAACATTTGTGACATTTTCTCTTACAAGAGAGACTCTCCTGATCAATAATCATGAATTTAGTTAGTCCAAAAGAACATCAGAAAAAAACTTGTTTTGCTCGAACAGATGTTCACAAGAAGTTTCTCCCTATTCTCTTTTAACAGATTTTTGGTTAAAAAAAATACTCTTTGAAGATGAAAACATTTGATATTTTACAGAACACTTGATTTGTACTTGAAGACAATTTTAAGAGGCAAATATAAATTTTCTTCTTTTTAATAACTTTCTCTGTAGAGTCCAATCTCTTCTTACTTCTTACTCATCACTATTTTCAGGATATACAAATAAAATTTGAATATTTATGTATTGTCACTTGAAATTAGTTTTTCTCAGTTATTACTTCAGAGTCATAATGAGATGATAATGTGTCTTTCTGTAATTCAAGAGCCAGCTGGATGCTTCTTGTCCTTGCTGCAGTAGCC
This sequence comes from Rhynochetos jubatus, assembly GCA_027574665.1. Lineage (NCBI taxonomy): Eukaryota > Metazoa > Chordata > Aves > Eurypygiformes > Rhynochetidae > Rhynochetos > Rhynochetos jubatus. The sequence continues at coordinate 56,348,101 of CM050650.1, forward strand.
TGATGTTAATTCAGCCATTTCTTTTGATGTGAGGAGAGCTGTATTTGATATTTGCTAATTTATTCTACGTGACTTGTCTGTTGTGACATAGTGAGTTTGGATGACTGCTACTTCAAAATGAATGTAGTGTACTCTTATATCATTTGCTCCATCTAAATTGCCTCTTACTAAATTCCATTTAAGTGATCATAGTGATTTCTCTTCCATTAGGCATTTATTCATATATATTAACTATGTGTTTTCTCTCTTTCTCTCCATTTTATGAAATTCCAAACTATTAAAGAGAGAAGCCAGGAAGGTATACAAACACGTTTTCTAAAAACTGTAATTGTGATTAAAGGAAATAATGAATTATACCAGAGGTAGAAGATTTACAATACAGGGTGGAAAGGAGAAAAATAATAAAACAATGCTTCCTGACATCAGGGTAATTAAGTATATTGTAGCCTGAAGAGATGAAGATTGGAGTTAATAACATACCATGTTCCTTCAGCTTTGTGTCTTCTAGCAGCCTCATTGTACCTTCTTGTCTCATGGTGAGTGAGGTCTTAATCTGCTGGTAATTCAGTGTATTACTGACAGGGTCTCTGAAATGAAGAACTTTTCAGTATGATGAAAGGTGACATAATCAGGTGTTTAGTGAGGAGATAACCAAATAAATTCTTCTCTAAGTCATGTCTAATATATGTGCTTGAGTTTGGTTTAGAGGTGGGATTTCTGAAAGCTTTGCTCTACTACTAAGCAGTTTAAGTTGAGGCTGAGCACCTCAGTAGCCTGTGGTTTGAATCGATGCTGTGAATTGGTCACAAGCAGGAAAATAAAAGAGCATGTCTAAACTGTGAGGTTTGGAAGAGCATGAAATTTTTACAACACTTTTTCAATTTGAACATTCTAATTTTGGGGGTTTTCCTGCTTTTCTTTTTTATCTTCTCTCTCCCCTCCACCTTCTTTTCCAAAAGTTTTGCTTTTGCAAATGAAGGAACATGATACACAAGTTAAGGGGAAAGAATGATATATATAAAAAATATTTTTAATTTTTGGTAGTTTACATAAAAAAGCAAACATTTCAAAATTTTTAATGCTTTATGCTGGTGTTCAGTTACGAAATATGCTTTCACTTTCTTTTTTATTCTTTTACATGATCACTGTATTCATGGCTTTGTGGACTCTTCAGTGGTCCTTATCCACAGATGTCAATTCATTGGTCCTCCAATATACATTTTCCTCAAATCATCCTCACAAGTCACCTTAGTTCTTAGATGATGTGTGATGTGTGATGTGCTGGAGCAGGACTGCAAGAAACCTGGTAGTGGAAGTCTTCATATGAAGCTCAACGAGTATGGAAACACTGACCCTTTGGGTAGAACATTTTTACTGGATTTCATAGCATCTTATTTTAGTGGAGCAAGATTATCAGGTTGACACCTTCATTTTACATTGTCTCTTTTATGCAAGTTGACTAAAAAGGTAAGGTTTTAACAGTGGTTCTGGACAGAAGAAGAAATCAGATGTGCACTCCTTTGAGAAAGAAGGGAAATAAGTATGGCTGCATCTGTTTTACTAAATAAAATATAGCCAGGGACTACTTTTTTTCCCTTGAAGCCAAGTGACACAAACTGACAAACACTGAGTCTCCCATTGGTTCTACATGTCGTCAACCTAGGCCCAATATGCTATCCTTTTTTAAGGCATTTTTGTCAGTTTGGTGTTTCTGAGATAGTATGAGTAGCTTGTCACAGTTTCTAACATAGACCTGGGAGTATGTGTTGCATGCCTTTGTGTTTCACATGTAGACGAATATGGGTCTTAATGGGTATAAAGTTTAATGTTGCAAGACTGTGGGAAGAGCCCATATGGGTTGTGTCTTGGATGTGTATACCTATACAGGGTATTTGCTTTGGCTCAAGCGCATGCATGATCTGAAAGAGTGACAGCTTACATGGTCCAAAACTGTGTTAGAGAGTATGGATAATCATCAGACAGTGCTTGAGTTTGTTCTCTGTATGTCATATTCAGCAGTACCTGTGTAAGTCTGTAAGATTGTCTAAAAAGACTTTCCTCTCAAGATCTATGTGAAGGTGCTGGGGTAAAATTTTGACATGTCTGATATAGCACAAAACACAGTGCTAAATGTAATAGTGATCTACAGGGCAGCCACAGGAGGATGCTACTTACTTAAAAATCCACTTTCCCATCTTCTGGGTCTGTTCATCTTACATCGTTGGATATGGGTGCACCCAAACCTACTTATGGCTGGAAGGGGATGCTGTATGCCTCAGACACTGAGCTCTCAGGTATTATATCTGTTTTGCAGGACCACACACTGGGCAGTGCCTCTAGATGGAATTTGAATTTTGCTCATTTAATACTGAGTACTTTCTGAACTGAAGACCTGTGAGCTTATGAAGGGAAGCAAACCTTTTTCTTGTAGCTTAAATGGCAATAATGTGATAATTTAAATATATTTTTATAATTTGCTTTAGAGTTTAAAACAACACAGAAAATTTTGTTTTGCTTGACAATCTTCTGGGAGTTACTATTAGCATATTTCAGCTACATCCCAATGTATTTTTTACCAAATAGACTATGTTTTTTTCCCAAATTACCAACCAGCATGTGCCTCTGAGATGCATTTTTTCATGGAAAAGGTTTCATCCTCTTATCGTGGCAATTAGGTTGATTATTTCTAAGTGTAGACAGATCCAGTCATGCTAATGGATTTAATTACTTCTGCTGCATTAAAATGGTTGGGAGGGATTTGCCTAGGCACTAGCTGTGCCATTTGCCACAGCTGTCTGTGTGTTGGGAAATGTTGGACAGCCTGATTAGTACAACAATTAATGTCTAGAGGAACTCTGCCAGACACCCAAAAGCCTTTGTATATTTTTTTGAGATATTTGGAGAAAATTACAAATGCTGGAATACTTATCTTTCAGAAAACAATTCAAGGGCTCTCCAAAATGTCTTGAAAACAGGTGAGCACTCAACAGGGAAGCTCCCAATGTATTTGCCAGAAGCTTGCTGTGTACCTTAGTGGTCAAAAAAGCTACTAAGGAAACTGCAGATTGTGCTAGATTTAATAATGTTTTGACCTTACCCCCCTTCCTGTCCCCAACCCCACCCCCCAAAAAAAGAGAAAGAGTAATAAGAGATTTAGAGAAAAATGGAAATGTTCTATAAAATCAGTAGAGATAAACAGAAAGGTTGTTCATGGACTGAAGATCTCGATGGCAGCATGACTGATATGAAAGAGTAACAGAGGACAAGGCTGTTGAAGATCTACTGCCCCTGGCTTATGTTTCTTGAGTTCCTGAAAATGCCTGTTTGGGATTTATAGGTGTTCTTTCTGTAATAAATCTTTCCAGGAAAGGGCAGCTCCAAATCCAGGTGTAACATTGGTGGAAGCCAAGCGGGAACCTTCTCCAAACTACTCTTGGTAAAAGATGTACATAAAGTTACAGTCTCTAGTGGTTGCAGACATCAAAAATGTAAAACTGGTTTAAAACAGTTCAGAACACAAACGTCCCTTTTGAGTTAACACCACAATTATTCAAATGAAAGTCCAGGCAGAGACTATGAAAGAGTGGAAGATTTGGGACAAATAATTGATTTAATGAAGAAATAAACTGGGAGGGAAATCTTTGAAGTTGTTTTATTTATGTGTGAAGTTTGTCATTTGGAGATTTTACACAAGTGTAATAGAAAGAATGTTATTAGAAAACTTATCTTGCGTGGCTCATGAAATATCAAGATATCAGTCTTATGTCTTCCTTATGAAGTGGAAATATAGTAGAGTTGATTCATCTGATTTCTAGGCAGTGACATCAAATGTGAAAAAAAACAAAAACCAAAACCAAACAAAAAAAACCCCAAACAATCAGGAAGTCAGGTTAAAAAGGATGTCAGAAAGAACTATGACGGTCTAGGAGGATGCCACAAATAAGCTGACAATGTAGGAAACATGTCCGGGAAGAGCAAGAGGTAGAGAATAAAAATGACAGTCTACAATGTTTAGAATCAATCAATGTGTTTTTCACTCACAGAAAAAAAAAACATATTTAGAAATGTTGTTGTCATGTAGGACTGTTGTGTTTATCATCTGAACTCCTTCATATTTTAAATATAATTCCATGTTTTGTAAATAATAGCTTTTTCATTTACAAGCAGATTTTTTCAAAGAACCTCAATTTTTCAATTTTTTTAACCAAAATGATTCACTTATATCTGGGAAAATTCAATAAATACTACAGTTAATATAAAAACTTTTTTTCTCACCCAGTGGATAATCTTTCCAAGTGCTCCCCCAACCTAGGAGGAATGCTAAGACTGTTGGATCTCCCTAAGGATTATAATCCTCAAAAAGGACATGAGACTGTCAAATGTAGGAGAAATGAACCTGGATTGTGATCCTTATTATTTGTGGGGAAAATATTATAACAATATTTGAAAACAATATACTGCAGGAAAAGGGTATTCTTGGAGGCTGAAGTTCCAACTTTGCACAAGTGTGGCAGTCCATAATCCCAGAAATATCTAAAAGGTGGTGAGACAATGCCATCCATAGGAAAAAGGCAAGCCATTGTCTTTAAGTGGACTTGTAAACATGTCTCATCGTCTAAAGCTGCCAGAGGAAGAACAACTCCTGTCCTGTCTGCAGCAGAGTCTGTGCAGGAGCAGCACAGCTGTGAGCTGACTGATGTTACCTGGTGTATAAGAACTAACGGGAGCAGAGCATGAGGCAGAAGTCTGCCATTTACAAGCTGCTGTGGCTACTCCTAGAATGAACCTTGCTTCTTCTCACCTTGACGCATCCCCATCACTCCACTATGTATGTCTCATTTACATTTTCCATTCTTTCAAAATGCAGATGGGCAATATGTAAAACTCTTGCTACTTACTATAAAGTGCAGTTTGCAAAGGCTCAGAATTCAGCTGACTCAAACCTGGTTCTTTTTTCTCCAAAGTTTCCTTTTCACTGAGGAAACCATTTATGTTATCAGTCTTTCTCCATTTCCTTTATATGTTGTTTAAAATGAAGATTTTTTTTTTAAATTATATAATCTGTTAAAAATAACCTCTTTCCTCCATATCTTTCTTGCTCTCATTTTTTAATCACTCTGAGATTTCTGCCACATCTGACATGAACATTAGTGATATTCTGCATGTACCCTGAATTTTATGCACCACAATTTAATTTTGTATGCACTTCTGGATGAATGTTCAGTTTGAACATTCCTCTCCTCCCCCTTAACTGACACTCTTTTCTTTGCTGCCTCTATGAGATACAGATCCTGTAGTGACTAACTCCCATTCAATGAATTTTTGAACATCACAGATTATCTTAAATCCCATGGGTGTTATGTACTCAATGTCTTATTTTTTAAAGACTAGAATATTAGGACTTCTTTTCTTTAAATGCAAACTTCAAGGGTGATGCACTGCATTAAAATTAACATACCTTAAAGTGATAGGTATTATATAACTAAATTCATGAAAATGACAGCATGAAATATTTCACCATTAGGTTATCAGCTTCCTTTACATTCACAAAAAAGTTTCAATTTCTTTTGGTTTTGGAGAAATTTTTCAAATACAGAGCTGTGACTAAAGACAGGTAAAACCAGAATTTCCATTGTCTGACATCTTTCTCTATCTAGATTCAGGGCATTAAATCGAAGGAAAACCAAAAATTGGCTCATAATACCTAGAGATGTCAAAAAGCTGTGAAAAGCAAGTTGCTTAAAAGTAGTAGCAATTTCTTGATCTGAAAGTTTTTCTGGAAATACTTACAAAACTGAGAAAGGATCTAGACTTGCTGAATGAGGGAGGAGTGAAATGACCAAAGATATTCAGTATCTAATAGGTGATGTGGGTGGAAACAAAAGGAAATATCTCTATTGTCAGGAGACAATAGTGTCCTACCAGTGTCTCACTTAATTCCTTACCAGAAAAGTCTTCAAAGATCTGCTCCTGACCTCAGGGTCACTGGTATGATTATACTGCACCAGTTTTTATAGTTATTGGGCCATGAGAAAGACATGTGCCTAGAAATGCCTTTTCTAGCACCAGACCGTTAAGCTTTTATGCATTTAAAGGTGGTTTGCTAGGGAAGCACTGTACCCACTAGTCTAGAAATGCTACCCATGGTGAGGTGCTACGGCTTTCTTCTTCATGACCTTTATTTATTAGAGAAGGAAGTTTTAGCTTTTCCAGTCAAGATGACTAACTGCCAAAGGACACACTTTAGAGCCAGTACCATGCACCTGAACGTCATAAAAGCTGACACCACATCTCAGAAATGGTTAGTTGCTCCAGTCAGTGGCAGTATTGTTTGAATCCTTGTTATATAGGAATAGAAGAGATAGGAATTATAAAGCTGAGAGAATAGATGAACAAGGCTTTTCAGGCTGAGGGAGGATATTTAAAGCCATTTAAGCTTCTCTAACAAAATGAGACAGAAATAAAAAGAGACTTTTACTTCATCCTCATTGGGCTACATTTCCGAAGAGAAGTTGCAGAGACAAGAACTTTATTGTGTTGGCCTTTTTCTTCTTTATATTACCCAGAGAGTTTGGAGGAAAATGCCTGGCTTTATCTATCTGAAGACAAGCTGTCTAGCACAAACATATCAAAATTCCCTTTACTCTTTTCTGTTTGGAACAAATTAATTGCCATTATCTCAACTGTTTTCCCTGTGTGAGTACTTCAGTATTTCTCTAGCTGTAAATACAATTACATCAGCGTAACGTAATGTCTTCTGACTTCTAGATAAGACTTTTCCTAAATTATGTAATCCAATGATTCACTTTATTTTCGATAATTCCTTAAATTATTCTTGAAAAAAATATCTTGTAACAGACCAAAAATAATATAACTCCAGGACCACTTCCATTGGAAAAAGTTCCTTGTTTAAACATGACTAACCAATGCATTATCTATCCCCTGCAGTCTAGATCCAGTCAAACAAAACAAAAGAAAAAAGACCTTTTACAGTAATTTTCACCAAAATGTACCCTCTTTTTAAGGATTTTTTTCAAAAACAGAAATATTTTGTCTATTTCTATTTCTAAATTCTCTGAAGTACTTCAGTTTTATAAGGTGACAATGAAACAACTGCTACTGCTTGTTCTGTGCTTCTGCTAGCACCCAGCTGTTTCCCAACAGCAGGGGTTCTGACTTAGTGCATCTAATTATGACCATGTGATATTTTGCAAACTGAAATATTTTTCACCATAAAAACACATAGAGGTGGTAGTTGGGGTGAATACTGGTGCATGCTGACATGCTTTATCACTTTATAATTTTTCTGTCAATTTTCGAAGACTTTCAGCTATAGTACATGTTATTTTTTATTTTTCAGTCTTCAAATCACAGAAACTACTTGAAACACAGTGATCATGAGGAGACCATTCTTTTCATTCTATACCTCTGAAGAGAAATTAATGTGCTCTGGTGAAAATTCTTTGCTTTAAGGGTAAGCTCAAAATTTTGTGGCTAAGAGCAAGTTAACACCAGCACAATCTTTTCATCATGTGGAATTTGTCAAGGTCTGCCTGCTCCAGATATGTTATTTGCTAGATATTTTACTCAGAAATAATCTGTAAATTATAGAAAAAGCACAAGTAAAAGCTGTTTTGATAGGAAACTTTCCACAGTGGAGAAGTTTGTCACTAAATCAGGAGGTGTCTCTGGAACTGACAAAAGTAATCTTAATGCCTTTAGCTGTTGTCCTAAGAATTTGTAGGAGATAAGTTCCATGAATAAGTCAAGGGCCTACCTTTAAACATGGAGTTCATTCAGTCTGCCTTCACAGATCATAGTTTCTGGAGGATTACCTCTTAATCTCTCTTGCACTGTGTCCAGTCAGTCTGTGTCATGCCTGGAAAGGCTTCCCGGAACTGTTCCAGATGGCACACTACTCCACATAGACCCCTGTTGATGGTAATGAGCTGGAGAGATCTCTTCTCTGAACTAATACAAGAGCATTGCCCAAATATTCCAGCATTGTGTTTGCACTGGAAGAGTAGCACCTTTTTGGTTCATCTCGATTTTGTAATTCATGACACCAGAAGGTATTGTGAAGAAGAGCTGTCCGACACACTGCTCCCCAGCTCATGTAGGTGCATGCTTTCTTACCTAAGTGTAGAATTCCATATTTGTCCTTTCTGAATATCCTGCGTTTTTTCAGATCATTTCTGAATATGCTAAGGGGCCTTTGAATTCTGCCAAAATTGTCCTGACAGTTTCTCCCAGCAAATGTAATGACTGTCCAGAAGCTCAACTCAAAGTCAGTAGGGAAAATACTGAACAGCACTCTCTTTGTTATAAATATACACAGAATCTCAATAAACCCATTTCAACAGAAAACCATTAATGATTACTTACAGCACAGTTCTTCAATAACATTTATACTCCTTTTTCTCCACACAGTTCCCATACTTTAGCAGTTTTTCTTTCAGACTGTATCACTCTCCTCTGCTTATGAGAATAACATGTGAAGCAGGGTACAGTCCATTTTGTTTCAATTTAAATGTCTTCAGTGCAGATATCTTTCCACTCTACACTGCCTTTAGTTAGCACAGAGAAGACACTTGAAGTGCATGACTCTTCTGCCCTGTTCTAAATAACTTTCTTAATATGATGTGAGTTGCTTTCTAAAAATTCTTATTTTTCTCCATTGACCCTGAAAAGGATGATTAAACTGAGTGTGGATATCTAGAGTGTGGGTGTCTACATATAGTCATGTTATCTTTACCCACAGTCTCACAAGTGTTACTGAAGTCAGGTTACATCTATCACCTGTCATATTTATACTTAAAAATAAATCAAAATATTTACTGTTAGCAAATACAAAACCTTTGTACAGTCAAAGTTCTGTGTCCACTTGAGCTACAGCAATTAATGTTTGAGAAAGTTACATATTAGCCTGATGATGTGATGGCCTAAATATACAAGAAAAGCAAGGTTTGTATCAGAAGTAACATGATTTATTATACTAGATTATTTATTTGGACAAAACAGAGAAGCTTTCAGGAAGTTTCCCTTCTTACAGTTTATTAGCAACAGGTACATTTGTATCTGGTCCTTAAAAATATAGCTTTGAAACCTATGCACTCTTCACAAGAGAATAGTTCTATAAACCTTTCAAAATTTGTTATAGTGAATAGCACGTAATGCATAGTACACAAAATTTTGGTGATAAATAAGATGTTGCTAACATATTTTGTGTTATAATCCATCTACACAAAGCTGTATTCTAGTTTTGGAGTGTGGAAAGTGTCTGAATATTGCTATGAAGCCTTATTTCCATATGACATAACCTACCACTAATTATAAATACCTCCTAATCCAAGAAAGACCAAAGTCTTTCCTGTCTGTTTTAACAAACTCTAGTGTGATTTTTGAATCAATTGTTGCAGTCGTAACAAAGTTTTTGATTTTTTTCCCGTAGTGCTTTTAGTAGAAGAGATTATGCTGCCTGTAACTAGACCTCATCTATTTTTGCAGATCTTCTAACATACAATTTCCATGTATTTGAAGGAGAGTCCTGCACAGTGAGCATCTTCAAGATTGCTTGCTTAAGCTCAAATATTTCCTTAAATTTAGAAGGGGTTTTGAATTAATATGTTTTTCCTAATCCTAACATTCCTAACTTTTCATATGTGCATATGAACAAAGAAAAGAAAAAAACCTACATGAAAAATAGCAAAACAATCAAAGTAAAAAGATGGTAAAGAATTGAAAGTCAGATTCATCATATAGTCACCCTCTATGAGTAATGAGACTTCTATACTGTGGCAAAGCCTCCCTTCTCTATTTTATCACTGAGAATACAAAAACACTCTAAAATATGCTTAGCTTAGATATCTGTTTTAGTTGGGTAAAACTGGGTAAGATTAATTCCTCCCTAGCCTTTCTGTGCCTACAATTCCCTATCTAAAATAGGAGAAAATCTAGTTTTCTACTGCCCCAGTATTTGTGCAGATGGGAAGTGGACAGGTCTCAGCTGATCATGGCACACTGTAGTTCCGGAAGTGATGATGCACTTCAGGGGACTACAGTTTCTCACTCTGCCCCTTCCGGGTTGTAATTTTTTTCTGCTGGATTTCTCCGTCTTTTCTTGCGTCCCTGAGCTTCCACTTACAGAGTGAGAAAAGGCCATGCACAGGGAGAAAGGAGACAAATTCCCCTTTCTTATCTCTCTTTCTGCAAACACTTCTGATCTGAAAACCCAAATCTTTACATGGCCAGATTCTGGCACATAATCTGCTGCTTCTTTCAAATTAAGTAATATTTTGTTTTAGAAATCTTTTCTCCTTTCCTCTCTTTGTTCTTCTGGATATGTCATCTTTTTTTTTTTTTTTTTGTTTGGTTTGGTTTGGTTTTTTGGTTGTTGTTTTTTTTTTGTTTGTTTGTTTGTTATTTGGAAACGTGTACAAGTACAGAAATACAAGCTTACCCAGCTTGTGGTGTAGTTTTCCATGTTTGAGTCTCCCTCAGCAAGTCTGTGTATAGCCTGCAGGATTGCAGACACCAGTGCCTTATGCTCTCCTAGGTGGATGCACACTGCACATGCGGGTCCATTTGGGAGCAGAACAGATGTCACTGCGAGAAGGAAGCTCCAGGTGGAACTACGGAGGATGCATTTTGTAGAGCTACACCATGACTGTGTTGTCAGCCTTGACTAGTGCATCTGTCAAGAGAGTAAAACTTGACAATGGAAGGAGATGGATTTCATTTCTGAGCAATCTATTCTTTTAAACTCTCTGCTTATTCATTAATTCAGTACCTTTCACAATTGCAAATATTTCCTGCACTTTATCCCTCTTTTAGTATTTTTTCTTGACTCTAAGGCAATTTATTGTGCAAGGCATTTATTTATTGCCAAGTGCCAAAGTTACCTGTGAAACAAAAAAGATCGTTTCTGTTTAATTCAGACAGCTCTTACTTTTTCCTTAGGAAGTAACATAGATAACTACTACAAGTGAAACCAACATGAGAATGACAAGGCACCAAGTAACTTCATTGTTAATATTTTCTGCAGGAGATGATCGGATTCTTACAAAGGAGAATGTAGAGCATGACCTGTTTTTTGAAGTTCAATCCATCCGTTCACTTAGTTGAAACAACCACATGTTAAAAAAACACATTATCTTCACTAATAATGTATCTTAGAATCAAAAGGCTCGATCTTAACAGTAATCAGGGCAAGCTTCTGTGCAGACAAAATGCTTACATATGAGTGAAAATAACTTACTATGATTAATAAAATCTGTGGATTTACCTTTTTCTGTAGTGAATATGCAGTTTTTCCTATCATCCATTTCTCACAAGCAAAATTAACTTCCCTATGAGACAGTCTCTGAAGAAGAAGATTGGTTTAAGACATTTTCTTCTGTGCACATATGAATGAATTAAATGTGAATGTGAATTAATGTGATAACAAACCAAAAACCAGATGAATCTCATGTAGCTAGAATTTTAAATTCCTAAAGGAGGCATACTAACCTAAAACAGGGTCCTGAGCCTCGCTTGGCTGTTCATCAAAAGAAACAAAGTATTTTGTCAGAGAGCAGCTCAAGCATATGAGAAACAATGAACTAGATGACAAGTCATGTCTCCCTGAATATTTTAATTCTGGGTTGATATGATTTGTGTAGATCTGGTTTTCCTCAAAAGATCCATAAGCCCAACTGGACACAGCTGTGAGCAACCCACTGCAGGTGGCTATGGTTGGTGGTGCAGGAGGGTTGGACTGTGGGATCTCCAGGGCTCCCTCCCACCTCAGCCTTTCTGCAATATGTGTGGTTCCAACATTTTATACCTGACAATCATCACTCACAAAAAATGTCTCCAAAAGATATCTGAAGAACATCTTTTCTGGAGATAGTGCAACCTGATCGAAAAAGCACAAATTGCAAAACTATATTTTGGGGACATTAAATTAAAAGCATAATAAAATGCTTGGTAGTGTCAACTTATTATCTTTACTTTTACTTGTTTAGGCAGACAGATTGAGACTGTCTCCAGAGCCATAAATTATTCCTTGTGAACAGGTTTCTTGGAAACAACCTAGAGGAAATATTTTGGACCGTACAGTAAAGATATCTTTTCAATAACAACCAGAATCTTTAAACCACATTGTGCCTAAAATCAAGATTAGAACAGTGTTCCTGAGATAGGAATATGAGAAAAATCTTCAAATCTTCAGAAAGACATATGTGTATCAGGAAAGCACTCAAAGGCATCATCAGCTTTTACATTTGTACTTCAGCCCCAGGACTATCTTAGCATGTGGACAAAAGTCTAACCTTGGTTGCCAGTAAAATGCTATGAAATTATAAAGAATTATATATACAGGAAGACCAGCAAAACAAGATTGGTTTCTGAAGAGCTAACTCATATCATTCTCTTAAAAATTATTTTCTTTTCCACTGACTTTATATCTACACAGATACAGACATTTTCTGGTAAAGTCATGACTTATTTTTGTCTTCTATGCAGATTATGAAGCTGCATGTATTTATATATGACTGAACTGAAAGTAATTTGCATTCCACATAATAACACAGGAATGATCAGGGCAGATATTTCATCATTTGAAGCTAGATGAAGAAAAATATTCATGTACTTTATGGACAGTATTTGAAGCAGCAGTAAAATTTGAAAGGAAAGATATTTAAAAAATACTTCTGGGATTAAGGTATTCTTCAGCTTCCCACAAATTTCAGATTACTGTACTCAGAATTAACTGGCTAATTTAAAAAAGAAAAAGAACAAAACCAACCAAACTAATGAAAGCAGAGATTATCTTTGTGGCACACTCCACTGTGATTGCCCACTGGCTGACAGCCTTGGAGGAAGAGTAATGCCTGGGATGTCTCACCATAAGGAATAATCCAACAAAGGTACATTTGAAGATGTTGTCCAAAGTGAACTAACAAAAATACCTGGAAAATAATAGCAACAGTTTCTCACGTTTCTAATAGTATTAACAGAGAAATAACTTACTTGTAACTCTCAGGCAATAACCACTGACATCCATAGATTCTCTTTTCTATTGCCAGTTATGAAACTTGAGCAAGAAGTGTCCAAGATATTAGTATAATTCAAGTATAACCTACCTAAGACATCCTAAGACTTTTAAACAATTAACTAGTCAACATTGTTTCAGTATTTCCCGACACTCATTATCTGCCTTTTTTTAATCCGAATTAACTCATAAATCCTTTGTACCAAAGTTAATTATTCTGCTTATATTTTTCTTTTTTTTTTTTTTTTTTTTTTTTAATACAGTGTCTGGACATCAAAAACTTCTTAATTCCAGATCTTAATATGCAATGAATGATAAACACAGGTAATCTCAACAGAGACTAAATCAGGAAAAAAAAATAATTCAGTTGAGTTTGTTAGTAAGAAATAAGAAATAAAATCAATATCTAGACATGGTTCTATAACCATTTCCTTCTCTAAGAGCATTTAATATATGCTTTCTGAATAGCATATTGACAGGCACCTAGATAATTGTATTGGTTTTGCACAGCCATAAAGTCAGATGTAGACAACGTATTTTCTTTCGCACATCCAAACTCCTGTGAAGAAAAGTGAATGGATTAATATTTCTCCTATGCTACTCTTACTCAAATTATCTAAAATCAAATTAACTTTATATTTTCAAAAGGAGAAAACTGCACAGTTTATTGTAAAGATAGGCCAGTTTGGATTGATTTATTGTTATTAGAGATGTATTTTATTGAGAAGACAAAGATTGACTTTACCCTGGTCAGCAAAATTAAAAAAAAAGACCTAAATGTTTTTTACAGTTAATTGTATACGTTTTGGTTTTTTTTTCCCCGCAAAGCTCAGCTACTTAATCCATTATCAGTGGTGACAAAGTTCTGTTTTCCATCAGTAACCAGCTGGGAGCCATTTGAATGCAACTGTGAGCACCATTTTATTTTGTGAACAGCATGCTATATTTTGACTGCCTTGTTTGTTGCAGTCTTTGCTATAATCTATAATTGTCTCCTTTTTTTAAAGTAGAACAGCCTTGTTAGTTTGTGGCTGATATCCACAAATTAACATCCTTTTGAAGGATTTGATTTTTAATTTACTTTTCCCCGGTGAAATAAAATAGTCTGTAATTGTCAGTAAAGGTTGACATTACCTTGTTTAAGGCCATGGTTGGGGAAAATGTTAACTGGCTGGGAAAAAAAAAAAAAAGCTGTATAACCATCTATGAGAAGAAAGTTCTTCTGTTGCTGTATGCTAGTAGACCAGATAGGTAAGATGGACTTTTAACTCTTTACCAATCCCAGGATTTACAGTGACAGTGATATAAACCAACAGAAATTATGTGCCAAATTTCTGTGCTAGTTTGTTTCTTTCTCAGAGGTTTCTTACTCTCTGGTTTTAAAAAACCACTGCAGCTGCACTTCAGAAATGCTCCTGTGAAATCTGCCTGCTTCACTTGCCAAGGGGGTTAGGTGCACACTGTGAGCCTTGAGCCAGGGGCCCTTTATCACCCTGGGGAAGCCGGGGCCCAGGTGGCCAAGGCTGTAGGTAGTCTAACTGCCTGAAAGCTAGAAGATGCCTTTCATAGCGTGTGTAGATATACACAACGGAGAGCACACAGAATAACATCAGTGCTGGTGTGAGCCAAGAATTCCAATGTGAGCGAGATTTACCCTTGCATTCGGATGGCTCAGTAGGACAGACCTTCTTTAGAGCATGAAGGGTAGTCAGCCCCAGAGCTGTTTTATCTGCCTCCACACTCACCTTTCGTGTCTGGTAGGGCTGCATTAGTTCTGCCTTAATTCCTCTCGGCGAGGAATGACACAGCATGCACAGCAGGGGAAACTCAAGACTAGAAAAATTAGGCAATGTAAGCAGGATCAGAGAATGAGAGCAGAGAAAGAAAGAAAAGCAAGGAAAAGGATGTCCTGTTACTCTGTCTTAACCACTAGAACTATGCCTATCCTTTTATTGTGAATTAGTGTAACTGAAATATACTATTAGGCAGAGTTAGACTAAAGTGGTATGATTTCAGTAAAATGAGGACAGTCTTGTTGATTATTTAAATTATTTTTTTACAATGAAAAAGTAATAAAACCTGAAGTCTTCATTTATTTTTTGTGTTGGAGACCAGTATAAATTATATGGCTTGGACTGGATTATAGTAATTTAAAGAAAATGATGAGTTGTACTGTCAAAGGTCTGCACATGATACCTTTAATAGCACTGTTCAGTGAGCAGAGCAAGCTTGGAATGTGGCTTTAATTCAGTACATTCAATAATTGACTAAGTCACTGATTTTGTGCAGGGTATTTTGGCATTTGAAATTACCAGGAAAGTTAAACACATTCAAAACTGAAAGAGACCCATATAGAGGAACCCTTTTAAAGGAAATAATAGCCAATAATATAAGTAGCCCTGCTCTTCTTTGATTGACAGTTTGTCAAAATTAATCACATAATAATGACTGCCTTCATTAAAAATGAAGTTGACAAGGTAATCGTAGCAATGGACATTGAGTAGCACTGACTTCTGTTTCAAAATGAATTTGTCCCAAAACTAAATTTTGAGATTCCACAGCTGGATAATGGTTCTTATGGTTTCACTGTTGGTTTTCAAAAGATTTGGTGGATATTTCCTACTTCTATCCATGCAGGAAAAATGGCACCAACAAAATTTTGTATCTTTTTGCCTTTTACTTTTTAGGACTACTTAATATCAACATTTCAATGCTTTAAAATACCATGTGTAGAGTACAGTTCACTGGTTTTCTTTTACATGATTAATGAATGTTTATGTCAAAAGAATCATATATTCTTTCTTCATACAGTGACTTAATATGTGTTGGAGGTGTATGTAATTTAAAGCAAAAATATGTGAAGGGCTTTGCAAAAGTCTCTGGTTCTGGTCACAGTAATTCAGAATGATTCAGAAGGTCCCATTGTTCACAACTTTGACTACTTTCTAGTCTTAATATTTGAGCCTTAGGAATCAGAAATCAAGTGGCAAGAGCCAATTTGATGACATGCTGTTGCTAAATTGTGTTTCACTGGGTAAGTGAATTTCTAGTCAATACTCTGCAGGAAGAACTTTGATGTTTCTACAGATATGGTGGAATAGCAACTATATCTTTCTTGATTGCAAAACTCAATGAAATATCAGACATTATGTTTGATCTTCCACAGCCTTGTACATTTTTCAGTTTTCTGAAGTATTCTGAATCAGTAGTATATTTCACAGAGTTTAAATAGGTAGAAATAACCCCACAAGGCTGTTGGGAGTCAGATTGCTGAAAATCAGTTTGTGAGGGATCTCTGCAGTGAGCTCAAAAGCAGTTCATCTTTCAGATTTCAAGGGAATGACAGTATACATTGTTAAATGCAGCAAAACTGTGAGTAAGCATGGAAATATAGGCAGGAAAATTCTTATTGTGGAACAATGCACACACAGATGGATGCATTTTAAGAAACTAGTAGCAAAAAACCAAAAAGTTAAAGAGAGCAAAATTGAATAAAAGTAGCTTTGAGTACATGTCTGTTATATACTTTTTCTGAGTATGCTACTCACACCTTGAAGAAAGTTATTTAACTTTTCTGGTCAGTGTTAGTTTAAGACACTGTTGTTTGCCTCTAGGGGATATTATCACAAGTAGTCAGGATTTATAGTTGTAGCAGCAGTACATCGATAAGCATCCTCAGGAGCTGGCATACAGTGCAAACTCTTCTGCATTCAGTCCTTGCAATGTAGGCATAAATACTAAAAAAATTCCTAATTTCAAGACTAGAGGCACCTTAAGCATTATGTTAGCTAACATTTAAAATTTATTTGTTTGTTTTTATACTTAACTATTGTAGCTGCTGTGACTTACACATTGTCTGAAGTCCTAGGTTTCAGACACAGCTTTTCAGTTTTAACTTATGAGTCTACCAGAGAAGTCTTTAATCTTTAGGCCTTTTTGTTCCTGTTTATGTATTCAAATTTCATGGATATTAAACTTAAACATATATTTAATCTACAACTTTATGATCATGGACCCTGTATAAACTAGATGAATTCTAGATTGTGTTCGCTTCATTTCTCCTTTTATTCTAGCTTCTACTTCATCACTTTTCCTCTTCAATTTGTCCCAGAGAGTTTGAAATTATTCCTTATATTCAGAAGGTACTGAAGGTAAGTCTTCCCTTCTGGCTTGTGATAGACTATTTGTTATCTTGTCTCCTTCCTCCATTGAAAAATATCAAAGATTAAGCACTACACAGTGTTGAAGGATGTCCCACTGTGACATTCACAACAAAAGAAGGTCCCCTAGAAATCAATAAATGAAAGACATTTGAAGTCAGTGAAGATGTGATCACTGGTGGTTATAGAAGTAGGCAAGGGTGGTGGAGTTTTACCAAGTCAAACTCAGTGGGTGTGTGGATAACTGTGTACATGTAAGACTCTAAGTACTGTATGAAACAGTCTGCTGTTCATGTTGCCTACTTCACCTCACTCTTTTTTTTTTTTCCCCCCGCAGATGCTCAGTATTTCTGTTCAAAGGGGCTTCTTTCCTCTTAGTGCTCCATCAATGCCTGTTTTCAGGCAGGAGCACAAAAGCATTGACTGCTAAATTGCCTGCAGCCCTCCTGGCTTCCCTGTTAGAACAGACTTGAAGAGCTTCCTTAAGCCACAGTGCCTCCTTTCTTAACACTGTCACTCATACATTTGAGGGTTTGGGGCACCTGAGCCGTGTGTTTCACTCCTAGGAGCAGAGGCTTTGTTCTCAGTCCCTCTCCGCACATGCTGTCAGCTGCGTCAGAGAGGACGTTACTGATCAGCTAGTCCTGCTGCTGTACAGCTCCTACCTCCCGTGCAGGGATTTTTCTCATCTCATTTTACCTTTCTGTAGGTTTTTTCTGACTTCCCTCCGAAACACAGGATCCTCTTTACCATGGGTCTTAAAATGTTGTTTGGTTTTGGTTTGGGTTTTTTTTTCTTTCAATTACTTTTTCTCCAAAATTATTAAAAATAACTCCCGTGAAACATGTCCTCACATGCAACCCAGTTCCTCAGTCTGAATTCACATGACTCTTTTGGGACTATTTGTAGACCTGTCCAAACATCATCTGTTTTCAGCTGTATTTTGAAGTTTCAACATTTGATCCACACTGAGGAAAATGTATCCACTGTTTAAAATTCTACCGTTTCAGTATGCCCAAGGCCTGCAAGGTCTCCTCTCTCACATCACTAATAAAGTTTCTATCTATCTTCCCTTCTTTTCATGTAGCTGCTTCAATTCTCTTGCAGAAATACAAATTTCTCACATTCAAAAATTGCTGTCTCTACCTGTGCTTTCTCTATATTTGCTGTCCTATGGTCCCTTTCTGAGTTTTTAATTCATTCCTTTTCTACTTCTAAGTCCTTTCCCACCTTGTGCTTTATATCATTTTAAGTTTAAGTTCTACCATTGGGAGAGTCTTTCCCATTCTCTGCACCCCGATGTGGAAAGTCTGCTCTTTTTTTATTCTTTGATTGGAAACCTAGGTTAAATACAATATAAAAGGTTGTACTTCATTCAAGCATTAGAGAACCATCAACCTGAAACAAGTGTATAAACAAAAGAAAGAAGAGAGACCATTTAAAAATAAAGTTAAGATTTGTTTTCCTGAAGAATGGATACATTGACCTTTAAAGAGGCAATTTTCTAGACAGTTCTGTCAGAATTTCATCTTGTTTTGCCTTTATCCCTACATAATTCCTCTTCTTCAAAATGCAGCATACACCCATGCTCTGCTAGAGTTGCAGCACAATTTCCCACTTTTAACTTTTTATTAAAAGACCATTTCATTTTTTCTAAAGTTCCTTTTTAGTAAAAGTTCTTTTATGTTCATTAAATGTCAGAGCAGCTTCAGGAAAGGAGAAAAGGAAAAAGAAAATTTGATATAAAATGCATATACATATGCTCAGAAGTCATGTCAAGATTCTGTCCTCTATACTGAACTCTTTATTATAGGATATCATCTCTTTTTACTTATTCAGAAATTGAGAGTCCCAAAAAAGCGTTATTTAGCTTTCTCAGTGGGTAACTGATTTGAGAAATGAGGTATGTTGGCCTTTTCTTTTGCTGTGTGCTCTCACTTATCTGAATATTTATGATAATAATGAAATATAACTGCAGGTTGGCCCAGAGACTTCCTGGAAGAGTTTTATCACAAGGGGATTTCATCTGTGCTTCAAACATACCTTGAATAAAACATTTTTGAATATGTCATATTTTTCTAGCCTTGCTGAAGCAAGAGACAGATGGGAACATCATATCATCTAGTCTGACCCTCTATATACCACAGGTCAATAACGTTCTTACAAATACTTCATAATCACATCTAAAAATCTAAGTCAGATCCTTCAGTTCTCAAATTGCTATAGGTAGAAGTAAAGACAGACCAAAGCATGACCAGTGCCTTAGGTTTCTTCATGGCTGGAAAACTGTTACAGTGAGATGATCCCAGCAGGCAAGTCATGTCTGACACAGCAATTCTTCTTTCTCTCTTTCCTCATACAATGTCTACCAAGCCTGGGAGAAAATGTCCTTATTTATGCAAAGCCAGCACCCAGGTGTTATCCTAGGTAAGTGAGCTACACACTGCAGGGATTCTCTGTGTTGCAGAGTTGATGTACACTACTCACTATTCACCTTGATTTTAAAATATATATATATATTAAAAAAACCCCAGAAATTATTTCATTTTTGTCCACTACTTTGTCAGATGAATTTAAAAAAGACTGACTGAGCTAGAAACACCCGGACCAGAGAGAGATTGCCTTGGAGGCTGCTCAGAAGGTGCCGGGGCTGAGAGGGTGTGATGGTCAGAGAGGCACAATGTGGATCTGGGATCCACCATCTCCTGTGGGGTGCCCAAGGCTAAGAGGCTCTGCAGAATTTTAAGAGCCTCTGGAGAGATTAAGCCTATGTTCATATTTGTGATACCATTCTATGGCACTGCATTCAGTTGTCATGGAGCAGTCTCTGTCTGCCCTGTCAGACTCTCTGACCCCCTGCAACAGAGCTGAACCCAGTCCATCTTCTGGGAATGGTCTTCAGCTGTGCTGGCTCTGGAGCTGCACCTGGGGTTTACCAGGGAAAGCTTTGGTCAGCACGGAGCACCATCAGTGACCACTCCAGCAGTTTGGCTATGTAAATGACTGACTCCCAGTGTTCAGGAGTGTTCCCTAGAGCTGTTTGGTGTGTGAATGTAGGCTCAGTCCTCAGGGACTGGAAAGGGTGACAAGGTGAAAAAAATTCTGTAGGTAGCAGTTTGCTGCTGTGTAACTCCCTAGAAGCAAGGACATGCACTGCGGACTGGAGGGAGATGCATGAAATTTAATAACTTTATTTTTAACTTCCATTTTACCTTCCTCACTTTTATTTTTTTTTGTTATTTGAAAAGTGTTCTTCATGTAATAAAATTTATTTTTTTATAAAGAGCTTCAAACTATCTACAGAAAACTCTATAGGAGAGGTAGATTCACATCAAAGCCCTGGCCAGTTAGTCCCAACAATCTCCTACTTGAGAAAGACACAGACAAAAAGACAGGAGAAGTGTCACAGAGCAGTGGCAGGAGAAAATAAGATTCTTTCCTATTCATGACAGAACCCAGTTGAGTCCCAAAGAGTAAGATTTAAAAGTGTTTGTCTAACAAGGCAATTTCCTATTCTTTTCCAGCAACATACATTTTTTTTTAGAAACAAGGGCCTGTAGGATGGTGTTGAAGATTTTCGCTGGTGGAAATAATCTAGGGCGTAACTTCTACAGACTTGTTTAAAACCAGGTAAGAGAACCTTAGGGAGGTTTTACCATCGAATAGAATGGTTTATGGCATTTATAACAATCCAAATCCCACATTTCACTCCTTGCACTAAAACTGCAGCTTTACAAAGGGCCAAATTATTTCTGTTTGCAGAGTAGCACTTTGAAACCTCTTGTTTCAAAAAACAATGGACTATAGACTGTTAAATTGTGAGTGCCACAGATTCAAGTGACTCTAAGAAACACATATTCATGATTTTAAAATTGTTTGGTATATCACTGTTTTGAGCCCTAAGGCCCAGTTGTAAAACACAGTGAAGTCAGAAGGACTTCTTTTCCTGCCAATACAGACTTTGATTAAGCTGTTTTATAGACAATTTGAAACTTTCAGGAAAATAAGTCTTAAAATGCTTTAAAGCATTCTTTTTTGCCTTTCAGGTTTTTTTTTTCCTGTTGTGGTTTTTGGGAGGTTGTTTTGTTTTTCCTTTTTTATTGTTTGTTTGTGGGGTTTTTTAAATGTGAGTGGTTATGCATGAAAATATCTTCTGGTTTGGTTCAGTTTTTATCTTCTAGAATAAAACTTTAGAGACTACAACTTAAGAGTCATGTCAAACTCAGGTCTGAAATTAAAAGTGTACCACATAATGTCATTCTGGGTTCACATCTTTATTAAACTGGAGGCTGGTATACAGAGGTGTCTCAATAGTCCTGGTCTCAGAGCAAATAGTCAAACTCCAACAAAAAGGAGCAAAAGATCACATTATATTTTTCCTCTTTAGTTTTTAAGTCGTAAAAAAGCAGTGCTTTCCTTTTAGTTTATGATAAATGCTGAGGTGGAAGTTTCTCTTAAATGGCTTTTGATATCATACTACTGCTGACAGGACAGCTACTTCTCCTTCTCTCTTTCAGAAGTGAATGTCAGCCTTTTTCCAAAAAACAAATTAACATCTCACTTCTGGACAACATCACTCACTTTTCTGGCAGAAGTAGGCAGTGTCTACTCCAAGCCTGAACTGTGCTGGTGCATGTAACAGTTCACATTGTCTCTCTGCTGTGATGACCCTTTCTGCATCCTCAGTTTCCCAGAGCTCACTTCTCTTCACCGACCTAACCACTTGATCCTCTCTGCCATTGCAGAGAAAACTTCAAGAGAAAAATAATATTACCCAGCTTGTTCCCTGAAATTACCTCAACCCTTTTCTTAAGGTTTAAAAAAACTACAGCAGCCAGGAAGCCCAGTAGCGTGTCTCAACAACTGCTGCAATTCCAACATTTCTAGGTGATGTCTGCGAGATGCAGTGCCACCATGAAACCCAGCAGAGCAAAAACTCTGTTCTTCTTTTCTGCTCCCAACTCAATGGGCAAATTTTTAAACTCCAGTGCTTCACTCACATATTTCTTCTGTCAGAAGCCAATGTAAAGACAACACATTCTTATGTGTAGGTGTAATTCTGCTTTTATATTTTTGTACTCCAGTAATATTAGTCCTATAAGATAGATTTATCATTTATGTCAGTGTTACTCAGACAGTAGGAATGAGGTTTGTGTTACTACTCACGTCATCAAACTATCATCTACCAGGGAATAGAGAACATGCTGGGAAACAGCTCACATAATAATATCATTATCTCAATGCCAATGAAGCAATCAAAGAGAATTAAGGATGACAGTGAATTTTCTGCACACCTGAAGGAGCAAGAGAAGTACAGAAACACCCAGTTGGACTGCTTTTGTTTACTGCAACATATATTAATTATGATTTACAGTTGCATAGGAATTCTGATCCATCAAAGAGTAGTTAGTCAAGATGAAAAGTAGGTTCCTTATGTGAAATCAAAATAAGCCTTCAAAAAAATCACTGTGAAAGGGAAAGAAAGAATCAGGGAGTAGTATAGAACATTTGTGTATGATGTTTCTTTGGGACTTACACTTTTAGAGCATCTCTTGAGCTATGTTACTTCCTTAGGGTTAACTGAGCAGTAAAGATTTAAAGCAGGTGGTGGCATGGTCCTTCATTATTTCTTTATAATTCTTTATTTTTAATTAATATAAACATATTATTTTTCTAATTCTAGGCTAGGATCTTTATAACTTCTCAGTCATCTTTTCATTTTCAAGTTTTAAAAACATTTTCAGGCTTGTTCCACACACCAGGTGCTACCGAAAATCCTTTAAGATCTGCTTATTATGTGATTTAGCTTTACAACTGTGGAGAACAGATAATTGTTCCTTATTTTTCATTGTGCTAGTACAAAATGGATTAGTAAATATTGCTGCCAAATCTCTCCACATGTCAGTGTGGGAACTATCCAGATACAACTGAAGCTAATAAAAGGTTTTCTGTTAACTTAAACAAGAAGTGGTCTGAGCCCTGAGAGAGTAAATTAATTTGGATGATTTCGTACTGAGATGGACTCCTGTTCTAGGACCTGACCTGCTAGGGCAGTACTAACCAGTGGTGTTGCAGGTTTGGGAGAAATGTTTCATCATCAAGGCTTACCGCTACAGAATTTGGGCTCTCTCCCTGATCATTTGTAAGTGATGACATTGGAAGAGACCCTTACATTTCTTTCTCCCATCTGCACTAAAACCGCACAAAGTATGCTACCTGTTGCATCGTGCAGAGCTATTACAGTTCCCAAACAGCCATTTCATTTGTATGCAAAGCCTCTTTTCTATGCAGTAGTTTCTATAGATAATTAAACCGTGAAATAAAAACTGTAACAAATGCCAGTGCCCTATAAAGTTGCAAACAAATAAAAATCTCACACTGCTCAGAACACAATTTCTGTGAAGTGGGCTGTATCCTTGTGCAACATCGCAGCCCTGTCATACGGTGTTGCCGTTTCTAGTTAACAGGCCACAAGCTTTGTAATGTATTTGCAAAGTCTCAGGACTGACAGGCATGCTCAATCCAAACTTTCCTTGACCTGTTGAAGCTTTTTCTTCAGCTTTTAGCAGTGACAGTAATTTCTGTAACTGACCTGATATTTATGGATAATTTTTTTTATTTTTATCATCTTTGTATGGTACAACCATGGTTTTACACAGGTAGCAGCAACTAGCAATTTTTCTTCACCACCTTGAGTAATGAAGCCACAGGATGCAGCACAGAGGAGGCCAGTCATGGGGTGATAAAAGATGGAGAACACACTTGGTGTTGGGAATCCTATAGCTATAAACAGCTCATCCATCGTCAGTTAAAAAAACCGCAGAACTGGAAAAAAAATGGTTTTAAATGTCACAAAGAGGACAAAGAAATAGTATTTAGACAATGTAAAAGGCATCATATATAGGCAATTCAGGCGTAAAGCAGAGCTGTAGATAAAACAAGAAAAAAAAAAAGGCTCAAAGGTGTGATAGCAAACACATAGACATTACTCCAAGAGTCTCCTAGAGTGAGGAAAAACAAACTATCAAAAGGAATATTACATTCCTCCCAGGAAATGACTCCAAGTGCTTCAACTCGTCATGACAGCCCACCACTGTCACCAAACTGAACCCATCAATGTTATGTCCCATATGAGCAGGGAAAGGGCAAGTATAAACACCAGGAAAAGGGATGGAAGCTAAGAAGTGAGTGTATAAAAAATCTAACTGTATTATTATTATTATTTCTTTTTCTGTAACATTCAGATATATGGACTAATAATGACTACATTCTGAAGATTTCCACAATACTAATGTAAATTCTTGGCTTTATATATATAATGTATATTTCTGCTTTACTATAAAGAAACGAGTAATACATGCTCACATCAATAACAAAAGGGAGTGATTTCAGTGGAGTTCAGGACTTGACAGTGTAGACCAATTTTATCCTACTCCAACCTCTGATTCCTGTTAAGTTATGCAGCAACGTACTTCAGCCCCAAATTTCTCTTGATGTTGTCTAAAACCTGGAATACTTTTTCTCCCATGGCAACACTTCTGTACCAGCTTTTAGTTGTTTCTGCCACCAAGGACAGTCCCAGCTCCCTTGGGAAACAGTGGCATCTGCCTGTTAGCGTAGCACACCTCAAAGCATGTGTGCAGCACATTGGGCGCAAACCTTGACTCCCTCATTCAGCAGAAGTCCCGTGTACTTCTGGAATGACAGAGAAAACTCCAGGCATCTAACAGAAAATTACAGGCTGTTGCTCTGTGCATATATGAATCTGAGCCTCTGTTGGTATTAGGCATGAACAGTGATTTTCATAGCAGTTAGGAACCGCTTCTCAGAACTTAGCTTTTCAACATGATAACAGTATCAATTTGTACTTCTGTAATTTATTTTATTTCTACTTTACTAGTTTCTGCAACAAAATATATTTCTGGTTTATGTTAAGGATTCAGGATATGGCTAATTTAACATTGCTGTTAACCTTAATTTTTTTGAGAAGATGCCAAAAGTCTAATCTTAGAGCTAAATTTCAAATCTGATTGTTTATAAAGCATCTGTTTTATTAAAATTGGTGGCTCAGAGAATGAAAGCACAAAACCTAATATTTCTCTCCTACTTTATTTCCCCAGTGGAAGGAATATGGTTTTCCACTTCAATTAGTTTTCAATCTCCCTCCTGCAATATGATCAAAATGTTTCATGCTGACCAAATTATTAGTGACAGCTGAATGACATATGAAGAGTCGTATCTAAAATGTGATTTAACAACCTGACTGAGTCCTAAACACAGAGCAGACTGACTTTCAATGGAACAGTTGAATTTCATTCCTGGTATTATAGGAAAACTAATTCCATTATTTTATTTTTTATACTACTGTTGACAGGGTGTTTTAAAGTCCATTTTTTTCTGGCTTCATAACACCTTCCCTAGTTGACTTGTTCCATTGCCTATTATCATACTTGCTCTAACAAGTAGTAAGGCAGTAAAAGTTCCCATTCTCATCAGACATCCCTGAGCAGTTTCCTAGTTAGTGTGCCCAAATCTCCAGGTCACATTGCAATATGGATTTTTATTGTATTTCCTGTACAAACTCTCAGATTAGCTATCCTGGCAGTTCCTGCAAGAAGTTGTGCAGAGTACGTGACATTGAAGAGAAGACTGTGCTAAGGACAGTGCAGGTCAGAGAATGGAACTGCAATCTTAAATCATTTCCTAAGTGTTAATTTATGTGCTAATTGATGGAGAGTGAGCTTTTCATCTCTAGTTATTAGACTTTTTGTTTAGCAAAAATTAGTGGTTATGATACATCCTATAATATCACAGCTCCATTTTGTTGGGTAATGGGACATAAAATGAAGTGGTAATGAAATAAAGGCAACAGTCCAGCAGAAATGTATGTATTCAGTAATTCAGGCCACACATTTCCATGATGTGCACATATCAAAAGTGGGTTAATGTTGCAGGCCTGCACTGAACTTGAGGCAGGGTTTAGAAGATAATACAACCCTGAGACAGTCGCTCACATGAGATAATGACTGGCACTAAACTCTCAATTGCTTTGCTCTGCAGTGCCAATATCCTAAGAGGGCACAGGCTGCTACGTGTAGCCTAAGAGGTTACAAAGGCTTTTTGAAACATTTGCACAGTCTTTCTTCTCTGTTATTATCCCCTCTTAAACTGTGAAGAAAATGGATGTGCCACTCATGTCTAAAGCTTTGTCCGAGACACTCCAACATTTGTTTTGAACTTGTTGCTATTTGTGAAAGAATTTTTATAAGAGTTATTTATCTTGCAGGAAACTATGTATGCTTTGTCTAAAAGCATCCCTCGAGGCCACTCTGAGTGCCATTCACTCTGTTCATAGGCTGTCTTCCAAAAGTCCCAATTTACATTTGTCCTCAGCTGGTATTTGGAGCAATCTTCCTGCTTACCGTGAGCTGCTCACACAGACTCCTTAAAGCAAACATCAGCCAACACGTTCAGTATCCCTTTCATGCAAAATTTCCTTGGATGACCTTTGAGGGATAAGGTAGCCCCAAGTTAAAAAGCATCTGGTTTTACAGGAGTGTTTTACTGTTAGCAATATATATTAATAGCGGTCAGACTGGGAACATCTCTTATTTCTCTGATCCATCACTTCTGAGTTAAGCTATTAGCTCTTCACTACTGAGAGAGAAAGGAGCTCAGCAGATGCTATGACTCTAATTAAAAAAAAAAAAAAAATGTTTATAAATTCAGAGATACCAGAATGAGGATAGAAGGGTCAAGGAAAAAGAAATATTCCAAAAGCTTCAATCAATGTATATCTTTCCTATTAAAATCTTTAAAAGTGCAAACAATTCTTACCTATCTTGTGTTACAGAAGACTATTTCATAAATTTTATGAACAAATATTAGCGGGTGGACTGTTACTGTGTTGTAATTTCCTTAAGCATTTCCATGGTGGTATGAAAGTGAAGATTCTACAATACTTTTAGAACTGTTATGTATCCACTGAAAAGCACAGATCTCTGAAATTCTTCTAGCAACCTGTCTTTCTTGATAAAATTGACCTTTTGCTCTTCCTTTCCCATTCTTTCACCAATTATGAATCTAAAAAATGATGTTCCCTTTCTCCAATAGCAACTTGATTTGTTCAATAATCTCAGATGAGAGAAGCTACCAAAAGCATTTTTAGAACTCTAAATATTATTTATTGCCAAATCGACTTTATCTACTAGAAATGTGACAGTTACTGTCATCTGCTGTTTTCCTTCATCAGGCTATATATCAATACTGTCCATATTCTTAGTTTAATAATTATTCATCTAGCATTCAGCTAGAAATTACCTCAGGAAAGGCTCTCAGCTTTTGTTGTATAGGACAAACAAATGCAAAAATCACAGTGAGTTCTTGTGTAGTGACAGCTTTTGAATTAAGACAAGTGATACATGTGATGAAGATAGGAGTTACTCTGTATTCATGAGACAGATCATTTATACATGCAGAGTGAATCTAATGTGATTGTGAAAATCAACTGTAATAATTCTTATGGATGTGATGATATTTCCAAGAGATCAGTTAAGAGCTGAACCTGTCATTGGTTTCCTTTTCTGTATGTGAATGGGAAAAGGGAGGGCTTTTTCAGTTGTGTTCATTATTCTAAGAGATGCAGTTGCATGATCCAGACATTTTCCCGTTTCCTTTATTCTTGAGTAATCAATGAAACACGAAAATTAATTTAACATGGTAAAACTAGATTCTTCTTCAATACAAATATTCTGTCCATTTTATTCTTTATTACACACTATAAATAGTAGCAGCACTTGCTGCATAGAGATCTAATTATTTTTTGCACAGAGCACTTTATTTAGCCCAGTATGTCATAGAGATGAGAGTAACTCAAGGACATGGTAAATGAGGGAAAAAAATTGTATGGGATGAAAGCAGCCAGAGCAAGTGTTTTAATTCAGTGGAGGCCAGCTGAGATGGTAAGATATGGATTATATGAATAGTATTATTTTTCTTCTTTTCTTTTTTTTAAGAAAATTGTAGCTAAAATGCTAAAAGCTTTGCTTTTCTGTTCTGTACAACAAAAAGATGATTGCATGTGGTCCAGATCTGGTTAAGACAAGGAGCTTAGAATATTTAGAAGTGCAGTCCCATGGATATCTGTGCTGGAGATACTCATGCAGCTGATTGCTGGAAGTCACTTCCTTGCAAAATACAGGAAGACTCTTCAGATAAGAGAAGGAGATTTAGGTTTGGGATATAATATAGGTACAAATGGAAGGGGTGAAGATTATCTGGAAGTAAACTGCAGTGTACACCAGTAAGCATTTAACATAGTTTCCTTGGTTGCAGAATATACCATTGGAAATTAAAAGAGCATTGCCAAGTCCCACTCTGCAATCTATTTCCTTGTACTTCATTTTCTGAAAAGCTGTGGTGCATGCTTATTATTCTTATAAGTGCAGTATGGTGAATGTGTTTTTACAGGCCTGGATTTGCTCTCTATGTCAGAGACCTTGCTCTCTGTGTCAGAGACCAGCTGGAGTGTGTGGAACTCCACCTGGGGATGGAGAGGAGCTGACCGAGAGTTTATGGGTCAGGATTAAGGGGGGGGGGCAGAAAGAGGGGATAAGGTAGTAGGAGTTTGCTACAGGCCACCTGGCCAGAAGGATTGAGTGGATGAGGCCCTCTACAGGCAGATAGCAGCAGCCTCATGTTCACAAACCCTGGTCCTCATGGGAAACTTCAACCACCCCGATATCTGTTGGAGGGACAACATGGCAGGGCACAAACAAGCCAGGAGGTTCCTGGAATGCATTGAAGACAACTTCCTTATTCAACTGATAGAGGAGCTGATGAGGGCCGACAGGGAGGGGCTGTTGGGGAATGTGAAGCTCAAGGGAAGCCTTGGCTGCAGAGACCATAAAACGGTAACATTTGGGATCCTTACAGAGGCGAGGAAGGTGTACAGCAAGCTCGCTATCCTGGACTTCAGGAGAGCAGACTTTAGCCTCTTCACGGAACTAATTGGAAAGGTTCCTTGGGAAGAAGTCCTGGAGGGAAGAGGGGCCCAAGAAAGCTGGCAAGTATTCAACGATCTTCTCCTCCAAGCTCAGGAGCGATACATCCCAATAAAGTTGTCGGGTAAAAGCGCCCAGAGGCCTGTGTGGATGAACAAGCAGCTCCTGGACAAAGTGAAACAAAAAAAAGAAGCCTACAGTGGGTGGAAGCAGGGACAAGTAGCCTGGGAGGACTACAGGGAAGTTGTCCTAAAGGTCAGAGATCAGGTCAGGAAAGCCAAAGCCCTGACAGAATTAAACCTGGCCAGGGACATCAAGGCCAACAAGAAGGGCTTCTATATGTACATAAAGGATAAAAAGAAGATCAGGGAAAACATGGGCCTTCTGCAGAAGGAAACAGGAGATCTGGTTTCCCAAGATATGGAGAAGGCCGAGGTGCTCAATGCTTTTTTTGCCTCAGTCTTCACTGTCAAGGGCTCAAGCTGTACCCCCATTGTCAGGGAAGACAAGGGCAAGAACTGGGAGAATGGAGAACCAGTGAGGATCAGGTTTAGGAACACCTGAGGCACCTGAAAGTGCACAAGTCCATGGAACCTGGTGGAATACGTCTGCAGGTCCTGAAAGAACTGGCAGATGAGGCTGTGAAACCTCTATCCCTCATATTTGAAAAGTTGTGGCGGTCTGGCGAAGTTCCTGCTGACTGGAAAAGGGGAAACATAACCTCCATCTTTAAAAAGGGAAAAAGAGGGCCCGGGAAACTACAGGCCAGTCAGTCTCACATCTGTGCTTGGTAAGATCGTGGAGCAGATCCTCCTGGAAATCATGCTAAGGCACATGGAGAATGAGGAAGTGATTGGTGACAGTCAACATGGCTTCACCAAGGGCAGATTGTGCCTGACGAATATGGTGGCCTTCTACAACGGGGTCACGACCTTGACAGATAAAGCACAGGCAAATGATGTCATCTACCTGGACTTGCACAAAGCCTTCTATACCGTCCTAGATGACATCGTTGTCTCTAAACTGGAGAGACATAGATTTGACAGATGGACCGCTCAATGGATAAAAACTGGCTGGATGGTTGCCCTCAGAGAGTTGTGGTCAACGTCTCAATGTCTGAGTGGAGACCAGTAACGAGCAGTGTTCCTCAGGGATAGGTGTTGGGACCTGTACTGTTTAACATTTTCATTAGTGACATGGGCGATGGCATCGAGTGCACCCTCAGCAAGTTTGCTGACGACAGCGAGCTGTGTGGTGCGGTTGACACACTGGAAGGAAGCGATGCCATCCAGAGGGACCAGGACAGGCTGGAGAGGTGGGCCTGTGCCGACTTCATGGAGTTCAAAAGGGCCAAGTGCAAGGTCCTGCACCTGAGTCAGGGCAATCCAAAATAGAAGCCTAGCCTGGGCAGAGGGTGGAGAGAAAGCAGCCCTGAGAAAAAGGACTTGGGGGTACTGGTGGATGAAAAGCTGGACAAGAGCCAGCAGTGTGCTCTGGCAGCCCAGAAGGACAACCATATCCTGGGCTGTATCCAGAGAATTGTGGCCAGCAGGTCGAGGGAGGGGATTCTCACCCTCTACTCTGCTCTTGTAAGACCCCACCTGCAGTACTGTGCCCAGCTCTGGGGCCCTTAACATAAGAAGGGTATAGATCAGTTGGAGCAAGTCCAGAGGCAGCCACGAAGATGTTCAGAGGGCTGGAGCATCTCTGCTATGAAGAAAGTCTGAGAGAGTTGGGCTTGTTCAGCCTGGAGAACAGAAGGCTCCAGGGTCACCTTATTGCAGCCTTTCAGTACCTGAAGGGGACCTACAAGCAAGCTGGGGGGGTGCTTTTTACAAGGGCCTATAGTGACAGGACAAGGGGTAACAGGTTTAAAGTGAAAGTGTGGAGATTTAGATTAGATTTCAGAAGGAAGTTGTTCCCGGAGAGGGTGGTGAGGCACTGGCACAGGTTGCCCAGAGAAGCTGTGGGTGCCCCATCCCTGGCTGTCTTCAAGGCCAGACTTGATGAGGCTTTGAGCAACCTGGTCTAGTGGAGGGTGTCCCTGCCCATGGCAGGGGAGTTGAACTAAGTGATCTTTAAGGTCCATTCTGACCCAAACCATTCTATGGTTCTATGATTCTATGATTCTATGATTCTATGATTCTATGATTTGGAGGAATATGTATGGGTAGAATTTAAAGGTATCTGTTCTGTGTGTGTACATATACACACAGAGGGAGTCACACACGCATACATCCTCACTAACATTGAAGGTCTTTCTTGTTCCTTTCTTTGCCCAACTGCCAACTGAAGGCCTTCCTTTCTTAACCCTTCTCCATTGATTTGTTTCAAGGCTTCCTCTGATGAACAGCTTGTTTTATTTTCTCCCTGGGATTAGGTGAACAAATCATTATGGTTTAAATAGATTTCTTGGGATAGGAAGAGTTTCTTCAGCTCCACAGAACCAGGCAGCTGCTTTTTGGTCCTCACTGCCCAGAACCTTGCCTCAGAGGGAAATCAAATCAAAGATGCTAAGAAGTAAGTAGATTACAGGGCTGACTTTATGGTGTTTACTGAAGATTATAAAAAGATTATATAAGCCATACCCCCATTTTCTTCAATTTCGGCTTGACCCAGTAAATCATTCTATGTGCCGCTGCCTTGGATTTTCACCAAAGAACAACTACTTTTAAATGGACATCTTTATTTTATGCTTCACACAAACATCTTCCTTTGAGAATAAGAAATGGCTGTCATAAAAGTACACTTTTACTTAAAAAGAGCAGTTAGTATTTCACTCCAATTCCTTATGTAACCATTTTTAATATAGCATTAAATTCATTATTCTTTAAAAGTGTTCTCTTAATGCTATGCTAATTCATTGGATATAACTTTTATCTTTTATCTATTTATCATAAAAATCATTTT
The DNA here is from genome assembly GCA_027574665.1 of Rhynochetos jubatus. Taxonomy (NCBI): domain Eukaryota; kingdom Metazoa; phylum Chordata; class Aves; order Eurypygiformes; family Rhynochetidae; genus Rhynochetos; species Rhynochetos jubatus. The sequence goes on from CM050650.1 coordinate 56,380,206, forward strand.
AACTCAAAACCAAATTAAATGAAAGTGGAATTATGTCAAAAAGATTTTTTTTTCATGCAATTTCAAAGTATTGTTAGATTTTTTGCTTTTAAATCTTTCCATTAAATATGAATAAAGAGTAATTAGTTTACATTTAAATACATTATCTTGTCTTGAATCCCAATACAGTTATGTCAGAAAGATGAAGACTTCTAAAAATATTGATGTGAAAAATATGCTGAAATTATTTGTTTCTCATTACAAGTCCTGGATTTCATAAAGTGGTATTTTCTGATGCAATGAATGTTTTCCCTTGAAAAGTTCCTGCTAGGTCTAATTTCTTCTGAAATTACTTCTGCTGTATAAATCTGTGGTCAAACTTCAATTAAATTATCTTTTTATTGTCTCCCACAAACCAGGAGACAGATGATATTATCATCGTCTCTGTGGAGACAAGTTTCAGACATTGCAATGATTTTATTAAAAAACAGTAATTAATTTATTTATAATTTTTTCCAAGATCCATTTAAGTAATTATTAGTCTGAGATACAAAATAGAAAGATGTATCTAAAATGTCATTAAATAAAAAAAAATTATGTTTGTCTGTTTTCTTCATAAGTTTGCAGAGAAATTTGACACAATTATATGTTTTTGGAGAGAATAAAGTACCATAAAAATGAATCACTGACCACGTACAGAAAAAGTTAATGGGATATAACACCAGGAAAATGTAAGGTTAGAAATGTTCAAATCGACTTCTTATATTTAAGTCAAGCAGGTGATGTTTACATTTTCACTTTTTTGTACACACAGGTTGATGAAGTATTTAATTCCATATTTTTGCAAATACCAAGCAATCAGAGCATGTTCAAGAAACTATAAACATGACTGAATGTTACAAATATAACTATTATGTTTGTGGGGAACTATTCTGTTCCAGGCTGAATGTACTTTTTGATTTTGATTTACCCATTGGCAGAAAACTTGGGAAGATTTTATTACAGTTATGAAACTAGCCGTTGTCCTCTGCTTTGCCAGGGAGCAGCTACCAGATGAGACACTGCTGCCCCTTTCAAGAGCAAACTAAAGCTTATCATCTCTCCTTTGGGTACCAGATGTTAGCCAGGCTGTTTGATGTATCTAATGATGTGATCTACTATGACTGACATGTATATGCTTCCTGCTAAAGAATACATTGACAGAAGGAAGTGTAGAAGTTGAATAAGGAGAAATCTGTCTGCCATCTGGATTCAGGTAGGCTGGCATGTCCAGTATGTTCAGTGGCCTGGAGAGGTTCTGGGAGGGGTTAGCAGGTGCACCTGCCAGCAGAAATTTGGGGCTTGATGAAGAAAGATCTCAGATTTCCTTTCTTGTAGAAAAATGTCTGGCTCTTTCCCATCCATGATACCTTGGGGACTTCAGCCCCAGGAGTCATGTGACAATGATTGAGCCATCATTTTAATTCTTTAATAAACTTATGGATTACAGAAGTACCAGAACAGGCTAAGGGCCCTATACATTCTTTACATCTTGGGATTACTACAATTTAGGATGCTTTTGCTTAATGCTTAGTGACAGCATTATAGTCAGTTCAGGATTTTTTTTCATATCACAGTGGTGTCTCGATGATTAGTAATATAAATATATTCGGCAGAACATTTAGGAAATGTCAACATTTGGGTTTTTTTCAGACCTTCAGACTATTGTAGCTTACTCTGCTACATAAACCATTTGGTCTTATTTCAGATTGAACTGAATGCTGCTCCAAACATAGTTGTGCTGCACTGGAAAAACTTCTTTCAAGTAAATAATGAACATATACATTGCCTTTATGGCATTTAAATATGGAAGAATATGTGGCCTGATAAACTAACTAAGTAGGGGATATGTGGAGTGTCAGTGAGGATTCAAATTTTTCTGACTTTGCCAATCCTCTGAAGAGAGGTAAATTAAGTCTGTAAACTAAGATACGTTGCTCTCTGCACTCTCCTTTCTTTAGCTATGGATGAAATATGGCTGAATTAGAAATTACATAAGAAATGCTGCATAAGCTATGTTCTCTAAAAGCAACTGGTGATATTGATTAGAAGGTGGTGGGAGCTACGCACAGACATGGGAGAGTAGACACAAGCTGTGACAATTGTCAGTCAGCAACTTGCACATTGTCGTGGGACTATCACACAAATGTGAGGTGACTGAGAGTGTCTCCAGAAAGCCATCAGCATGAAGCTGTGTGGAGGAGCTTGCTCTGCTGCCCACACACACAGATGCTGAAGGCCTTGCTTGTCTAGACGCAGGTTATTACTATGCCCGGAAAGAAGCCAGCATACATTACTAGTGCCCTGGGATTTAGCAGTGGTAAAGCAACTGCTGGTGCTGTGGTAATAGGAATTTGGTAAGCAGCTACTATTTGGCCCAGAAATTATAGTTCATTGTGAATGAATGGGATTCCAGCACTCCACAGGCTGTCTCCCTCGTGCATGTCTCTGGGATCCTTCTAGCGTGGGCTGCCTGTACATACTTATTTTAGCCTAAAGTATTTCTGTTGATGTTCTGCAGGCCTTGGTACAGATTCATGTGCATTAGCACAGATAATTGCCTGTCTGGATGGTCAGTAAATCTACCATCTGAATGTCTGGACAGAAGGGGGTCTATTTTGTTTGGGTAGTATGGGTAGCCATAGGATTTCAGTGTTCACTGCTGTTTTAAGGTGCTATGATACATTTTACTGCTTTGGCTAATGAACCTGAACATGTGATTGAAGAAAGTTTAATTACATATGGAACAGCTGTAAGTCAATGCTTAAACACACATTTCATCAGATGAAAATAGCATTGCTTGGAACCCTTTAGAATGCTCATGTGTCCCTTGTCATTCATATTATTAGGACATGTAAAAATGAGGAAAAAATTGTGCTGAAGAAGAATGTACTAGTGAGTTATTGTTTCCAGAACCAAGTCAGAAAAATTAAAAGTGCACTATTGATCCCTAGAGCTCAGTCTAAAAAGTGCTTGTGACTTTTCTGAATTTTTATCAAAATAAGTAGGGTGCGAGGAACAGGATCTGAAAATTATCCCTAAATTTTCAAATGGTGGAGTCAAAGAAGTACCTGTTAATGAAAGAAAGATGCAACCAAAACCTAGCTCTTTCTCTGGGAAAAAGAAATGGTGACTGGATACTTACAGAGCACAGAGAATCTTTCTACAGGAATTTGGAGGTTTGAATATAATATGATTTTAATGGTGGCAGTTTTTTGTTGTTTTGGTTTGTTTTTTTATTTTTTTTCATCAGAGGCAGCCATCAGATGAAGAGACAAGATCAAAACAGAAAAGTGCATGGGATTACACAAGACTTACAGAGGATTTTTTCACGAAATGCTGTTGTAGATGAAATTCAGCAAGACCTCAGTTTTTTTCAACTCAGTTGTCCTTAAAAGATCAAAGATTCAAATGAAACCTGAAGAAGTATTTGCCTTATTTAGAAGGAACATCAAGCATGTCTGTGGACTAAAATTTTATTTCACCTCCTGCCAGTTCCTTACTGCATCATGACACATCACGAGCTGATAGGTAATAGAATTAGGTTCAGAAGAACCTGAAGTCTGTGAATAAAGATTTCACATATTCAGTTCAACATGGGATGAATTTGTAGGAAGCCAGGTGCATCTTTTGGTTTAGCAATTTTTTTGCTAGCAAGACTCCCTTGCATTATTTATCCTGAAGAATTCAGGAATTAAGGTTTTAGGGAGGAGAAAAATGTTTGTTGTCTAGAGAGGACAGCATGATTTAACAGCTTAGTTTTTTAAGCAAAAAATTGCCCCACTATATTAGTCAAACCAATTATAAAATGTTGGAAAACAAGGTATCAGTCAGGTAACAGACACAGTGTTATAGAAGTAACACACAAAATCTATTCCTTCTGAGGATGTTGTGTATATTCAGTAAATTAAGCACTTCAGAAATTTGCCAGAGGGATTTTAAAAAGAAGACATTTAAAAGGAACTGTGACTGTGCTTTATGATGATTGAGGAAATGCAAATTGTTTGCAGAAAGTTTGAGTCTTCCTTCGAAACTATAATTTCAATATGTGAGGAGAAAAATCTCCCAGACGGTGTTGAGCTGCAATGTTCACTGAGCAGAGAGAAAGCAATATTAGTAAGCATTGTTTGCTCTGTTGTACAAAATAGCAATGTCTAAACTGCAGGGAGCTGTAAAGCATCACAGCCCTAGAGCAATGCTGCCATTCAAATCTGACTGTTATCAGTCCTGATCATTGAACAACTCTTTTATGGTCTGTTTCCCTATGTTTTCTTCTCATGGGAATAAGGGCTTAGGAAGAGAAAATGGGATGTCACACACCTGTGTGGCTCTGCATTTTAGAAATAAAGTCCATAATAGTCCAGGAATGGAAGGTTTGTACTGTGTGGAAGCTGACCAGCCTCATAATTGCAATCACAGAAGCTAAGTAACTACGTAGTGGAGCTGATGAGAAACTGATAATACCAAAACCAAGTCAACATTAGACATGGAGCACCAAATGCTTAAACATCCAGGGTAACATGAGCCCTGGTGAGTAACACAATGCTCTGGGTATTTCTGATCACAGCCACTGTAAGTGACTTGTTTACTACGAGATTCAAATTAAGTTTCATAAACAGTGATTCAGGGAAATTTTGAGTTTGATCACGAAAAGTTGATAAGCAAAAAGCTAACTTTTCACTTGGTATAAAGTACTGGTATATGACACAAATCCCATTGCAGCAGCAGCTTTAACCAATGAACATGGCAGCTCATTAAAAGATATTTTAAAAGATATTAAAAGAATATTACTGGAGTGGGGAACATTGCTAAGCACCAGTTTCAGGCCACCTTTAAGATCATCATAATCTGTAACTGATGTTAGTGATCAATTCTCCTGGGAAACTCACAAAAAATGTTGCGCACACCAAATAGCCCTTTACACAGTGTACTCTACAGCTTCTGGAAACCATCACCATGAAAATGTCTTAGTTGAGAATTTTCATTGATTTCATCAATGAAAGCTGATGTTTATGTTTCATTAAAAAAATTAATTAAAATCTAGTGCTTGAATGTGTTGTAGTTTAACCCCAGTCAGCAACTGACTCCACACAGCCACTCTCTCATCCCCTGGCACACCGACTGCTGGTGCTGGGCTTGATTGGGCAGGGGCAGCCCAATTGGCCAAACCAGCAGAGAATGTAAGACTTAGATATTGTAAACAAAAATACGATTTCTTTTTTTGTTGCTGTAACTGTCAGCCCTAAAACTGATGGAAAATGCAGAGGAGGGCAGAGGAGGGAAGAGATTATTTAGAAAAAGTACTTTACACCTTAAAGTTATCATTTATATTATTATCCTTCAATATGTATGTCTCCCAGAAGACCTGACAGTGATCCAACGGGTGTGGATTGATATGAAGCACTTACAAGGTATCCTTCTCATGATGCGTGATTTATAAAATATACAGGCAGTCTTAGAAATAAAACAGATGACAGACTGCCTGCTCAAGGTGCACAGGAAGGACAAATTAAGGAATAGAAGAAAAGTGGCAATTTGGAGATCTCAGAAGGAGGTATTGTACTCCTTCCCCTGCATTATGCTATCAGGAGCCCAAAGGCACAAAAGGGAGCAGGGTTAAAAGCAGAGTCCTCAAATGCTAGTCATAAATCAAAACATCTTGGAAAAATGAAGGGAAGGGGATGTGGGGATGACTGACAAAGCAGTGAGGTGCAACAGAAGACGGGACGTGGCTTGAAAGCAATGACAAAGACAAGAGCTCTGCGTGTGGAGGAGCAGCTCCCCAGGCTGGCATAGTATCCCTGGTTGGGAAGCCCAGCACTGCTGAACAGGACCTGAGCTAATGCAGTGACGAACAGACCTAACAGAGATCCTGAAAAAGAAATTAATTCCAGCCCACATTATCTGTCTGGCATTAAGGTATTTGTTTTGAGATGGGGTTTTCACTTGTGTGGTTGAAGGAATGACTGATACACTGCCAATGAAAAAACTGCTATTTCCATCTGACACTGATCCCTAGATCAGACTCAAATGAAGCTGCAAGAAGCAGCTGCAAGAAGCTTGGAGATCCTTAGAGGAAAAGTTAGGCAAAACACGTCAGGACAGAGTCGTCCTTCACACAGCACTGTTTTCTGCCTCTGTAAAAAAAAAAAACAACCAACCAAACCAAGCAAAAACCAAAAAGATAATAAAATCATATTGTTTCAGTTGGCCAAGTTCAGATACTAAAGAAGTGGTGAAATAGCATGTACTTCACATATGCAGAGCCTTTTGAAAGAAAAGGAAATAAATGTGCAATAGTATGGCAAGTTTCTCCCAACTATGAACTAAGGAAATTTTTCATTTGATGCTAATGAACCACATGGCAAAAGCAGAAGGAAAAGCTTTCAGCCAGGCTGGACCTGCAAGGAAAATGTCAGGAACAACAGAGGAAATTCACTTAGATTGATTTAATCACTGATGCACCTGTTCAAGCACTTCTTAGAGCAAAAACCAGTTCCTTTCTTTAACGGGTGCCTTGACACTTCCCCTGTCATGTTCCCACTGAACTACCAAGCCCCTGGATTTCGAGGTTTTCTGGTGCTGTTGTGACTTATACAGAAACACATGTCCATGAACCCCTGTCTCCCAGCCGCTGCTGTAGTACCTGAAAGGCTGTCCTGGGAAGAGGCTGAGGCTACAGATGTTCTAAGTTAAGCTGTCTGAGGGCAGACAGGCTGCATGCTCTAGCAAGGATAAGGCAGCCTGAGCATTTTGTTGCCCTTCCTTGCTCTATGGAGGAGCCTTTCAGTGTTACACTGAAAACACACCTGTAGAAGTGTTTATATGTCCTTGCACATTTTTGCTTTCCCCACCTCTGTCGCTAGTTTCACCCAGATGAGCACCAGTCAGAATCTTGCCTTAGAAAATTCAAAATTATTTTGAGGTCTCTGAAAGCCACCAAAACACACCTATGGTTCAGGTTCCTTAACTGAACTTTAAAGTACGCACTTAAGCTTTTCTCCCTTATGTTGGTTCTTGCCACTTATTTCCTTCACTCTTTTACTTAATATGCAGTGTGTTGCTCTAGAGAGAAAAAAATATTTTTACATTTATAAATCTTTATACAAAAATACTTATACATGAATGAAAATGTATTTTCAGCATTATTTCATTATATTCCTTGACTCTTTTTCCTTGCCTTTCCATCATTGCTTTTCTTCTCTCTCTGTACTGTCATTTTGTACCTCCATTTTACCTCCAGTACTGCCGCCTTCTTCTCTGTCTTCATTTCCATTCCTCCATACTTTTTCCAACCTACCTTCACAGAACTCAAACTATTATTTCATTAATGAAGAAAAGAACATAAGAGGTTACTTTGTTGGGCTGCATACCACTTGTGAAAGACATTCATGCTGATCACCACCCTTCATCATTTCTTCACTTCTGTATCTGGCAGGAGAATGGTGGAGTAACTCATTTTAAAACAATTAACTGGTAAGTGTTTTGGGCTGTTTAATCATGAAGAATAGGTCTGGCAAATACAAACAAGGTTAATGATTTTCTACTGTAATTTTCCTGTTTCAGTCTGGTGTTTTTTGAGCAACCAATACAGTGGAATAAGAGGCAAGGCTTGTAGCCTTGTTTATAGTTATGGCTGTTATAGTCATCTTTTGAGCTGGAGTTCTCAATTGCCTTACAATTTTGATGTATGTTATCTGAACTTTAAAACATTGAGTTCCACTTTTCTGTTTCCAATGCTTTTTCATTTACTTTTTCCAATTAAACTCCAGACATTTTCAAGACTAGAGAAATATAGGGTTTTAAAAATTAAAAAAATAACACATGCCTACCACGATTTTGGTGGTGGCACTGTATTTCAGAATTTATCAGGTGCATCCTTTGTACCAGGAATAGGCCTTTTGCCATTCTTGCTTAAAAAAAAATAAATGAAAGAACACCCAAATAAGGACAAATTATAAATCTTGGGGGGAAAAAAACATTTTCACAGTAAGCCAGTGAAGGGACTGTAAACCTGGCCAAAGACTTTGTATTAGATAAGGATTTCCTTCCAGACCTCAATTTCCAATCTTTCTATCTGAGATCCTGAAATATGACCATGTATATGTAAAGATACATAAAATAAGCAATAACATAACTATTTTCTGCATCTTTCAATAAACTAGTCACTGTCAAATGAGGATAGTAGGAGCAAGGGTCAAAATAAACAACAGGATTTTAGTAAAACACCATATTCTAAAATTCTATTTATAGGTAGAAAAGTACAAAAAGTAATATATTTTTTATTTGCTTTTGCTTTGTTTCCTAGATCAGTGGAAGAAAAACAAGCAGAGACTACATTATAGTGTGGTGGTAATTTCAGAAGGACTGAAGAAAACTCCATCTTCAGTCCTTTACAAACCACCCTTCAGAACTGACATCACAACATTATTTCTTCAATAAAACTATAAAGCTAATGTTTGTAACAGACTAGAAGAGATAAAGGCATCCATTGCTAAGGTCCCAAACAAGATCATCTTTGAAGATCTCCTGTAGAAACTATGTAGTTATAATACCCATAACAACACAATATATACCTCACTTTCCTTTTCTACTGCAAAGTACAGATCGACCTCCAAACAATGTATTTAGATAACTAAACAGGATACTTATGGAAACTTCTCTGAACCGCATTTGGCTAGACATTGCTCTTTAAATAGAACTGCACTTTCAAATGGACTAAAACACACCAAAAACTGTTATCAGTGAGCCTTCATTGTGATAATCTTACATGCACAGAGAACTAAAGGTTTGGAGGTACATAGAAATTTAAGCCTAAAAAATAACTGGAATGTTGACCAAATATTTTAATGAAGGTTTTGAGTCAAATGAATGTTAAACAAAACCCAGCTTCCCAATATTTGATCTGTGAGACTTTCAAAAATTTGAAGTTTGGGGAACCAACACTTAAATTTGACACATTGAAAACCACAAGAATCTGCTTAAAGGTGAAAATGATGACTGGAGCTTCTAATAAAACACATGAAAAGGAATTTTCTCAGCTATGAAATAGTTTTGCCCTTTGGACATGACGAAACAATCACTGCAAGGCTGTTGATTTTATAATTGCAAGGAAGACAGGAAAACTCTCATAAAATTATATAGAATTATATAAATTATATGAATTATTACATTTCCTATCAGCACTACCACAGCAGTACTGAGTTAAGAATGAAAATCATTTACTCTCAGTTATAAAAGAAGTCAATTATATGGGCAGTCTTGGGTTGAAGAATAGGATAAGGAGGCAACTGCTTAAGGCAACAGGCTGGGCGCAATTACCTGCACACTTGCCAGTGCTTGAAGAGATCACACAGGCTCTTCCAGGCTGAACTATCACACACTTAGTTCCTACTATTATTGCTCATTACAGTGGTTGTAGGGGCTGAGGGAAGGGTTGAGCTACTCTATGGAGAGGAAAGAAGTGGTCCCTCTTTGCAGAAGTGAGTGGGTCCACTTACATTACTGTGCTTTGACTCACTTCATTAAATGAGTCATAGAGTGCATGAACTGCATTTCTTTTGGGTGAGACTAAATGTTAAGATGTGCTCCAGAAATCCAACGAATGCTCTCCTACTGCTAATGGACAGACAGTCCATGGGATGTGACTAGAATCCATATAATGTCTGAAAGTCCAAATATAGACAAAAAACATAATAAAACATAAATACAGGGTTGCAATTCGGCCCTCAGAGCCAACTGTTATACTCTACGCTCTCCCTTGCACTGCAATGCTTGCTCGTGCAGACATAGCCATAGACCAAAAAACATCAAACTTGAAGTTGCCTCAGATCTCTGAATTCACTATTTGGTTTCCCCACTAGGCATTCTTTCAAACACTTTTTGGTGATTAATAATGAACTGTCTCCTCACAGTCATTGCTCTCTGCTAGGAGAAATTTGGATGTCAGTGGTTATTTAATTTGATTCATATACCAAAGACTTCTACTTTGACACCTGAAAGAAACAGCTTTATTTCTTCATACTATACTGAAGATAGGAAGGTCTGGCTTGGGACAATAACAAAAGGATTGGTACCTTCCTTTTGGACCTTGGTTAGATATGACAAAATGTGATCTCCTAACCATGGCACTTTCTCTTGTTCTTCTTGTGATTTGTCAATGAAGACATACGCTTCCGATGACAAAAGGATTAGTTTCAATGGGCTCTTTTTTGTTGGCCAAAGTGAAGAATGGATGATTCGTCTTACTGGGGATGCAAAGACTGCTGAAACACCAGGTTTATTTTGCCTCCACAAGCAGTAAGATTGCTTTATTTTTTATGTTGATGTGCTGTACATCTTCAGGTTTCCTGTAGGTACAAGAAAGGAGTCATTTAAAGCATGACAACTGTGGAAGCCTGGAAAAATAATCTTATGATTGTCTTTTCCTTGGGGCACCTTGCTGTGGAAATTTTGAGTTGATTGAACAACTTTGCAAACCATCGCCTTTAGCTATGGCTATATAAATAAGACTCAATTGTGACCTCCAGCTTTCTGAAGGAGATCTGGCCCCTGGGTTAAAAAACACAGTACATAAACCCAGTGAGAGTGGACACTACATTTTCTTAACTGAAGTCAACTCTTGCACCAGTCCAGGATGCTCTTTCCTTGCTGTGTTAAGGAACAACGATACATTACCATCTGCCTGCTGGTAAACCATCAAAAGATGGGCAGGGCCATTTGCTCAGGGAATTTGTTCCTGTGCATAATGAAACAGAAACAGTACCTCTGGATGTGTTTCACCACTGTGAAATGTTTGATTAAACTTAGTCACCAGCATCCTCTTATATCTTTCCTACTTGGGTGCCAGCAATGTGGATGCTGCAGAACGGATTTACTACTCCAGTCAAGACGGCATCTTCGCAGTCAAACACCTCTCATCTCTTACAGACCAAGACAGCATAGGAAGGAAAACAATACCAAAGCACAACAATATAATTAAGGCCTTCAATATTGCACCATAGAGTCCAGGTGTTTTGCTCAGCCTCAGGCAACATGAAAAGGCCAAAGAATATGCCAAACACAGGTATTTCTACCACTACCTCCTGCACAGGATAGACATTTTTGGAGTTCAGTTGGAGGATCGAAATTGACAAGTCCCCCACAAATCTATCAGTTGGCCTGAAATCAACTCTTAATTCTTCATAGTGACTTCTACCTGTAAACCACCAGTACCTATTCCTGCTTAATACATACCAACAGCTCTATCCCTTAGAGTTTTTACTTTTTATCTGTTTTTATCACTTCTGCAATCACCTTCATAGAAAATAAAATCTTGTGCTTTCGTCCTGCTTAACGCAGCTTGAACACTTCCATTTCTGCAGCAACTGGCATGCTCCCTTAGCCTCTGAAAGGTCCCTATTTTAAACCAGCAATCAAGACAGCTCAGGTTTTGTAGCATCCTTTCACAGTGGCAAAAAGGTCCAACTGTGACAATCGACATATTTATTTCCCTCACTTTTGGTGTCTCTAACTTGACTGCTGCCTTGTACAGGCTTTCCTTACTTTGTCTTGTGTTTGGAAAAGAGAAGTTTTATAAAATTTATCTTCACTAATTGCCCAGGGTCCTTTCTTTATATGAGGAATATCATATTTCTTTGACTCCTTAGTAATTTTAGTTTCTTTATTTTTTTATAATTGGTCCGTAATTTCAGACAAGACTTTGCATACAAAATATCAGAATAGCGTCTTACTTAAGAACTGCTAAAGACACATTAATGACATAAGCTGAAAAATGCAAGTGTTTGAGGTGGCCTACAATTAGCATAACATTCCATGTCATGTCAATCTAATTCTGAAATCAAGGACATTTTGGAGGAGTTGATATTTTACTTCTTCTACCTATTTATTTTGAAAAGACCACATTTTCAAAATTCAATTTAAAAATACTGAATTTAAATCTATGTTCATAAACAAGTTTTATTAGAAAAGAATAGATAATCTCTTTAAAGAAAAAAGGAGCAGCCCAGGAAATTTATATACCATACAACACAAGCTAGGAATACTGTGCCAGCAAAATGAAATAGATATTTCCTGAGTAAAATCAAGATGAGAAGTTTTCTAAATGTTTTCTGAACAATTTATGGTGAATGTTTAAAAGCTAGTACTGTGGTCATCCTGACCAGGAGACAGGATTGAGGAGTTTGTGATCAGCAAAAAAGTTAATCTGAGTACACCCAGTTCTGTGCCGTGCTGTGCTGCACATCCAGCATGGCCTTTAAGCTTGTCTTGGGCGGCACAACTCCCTTGGTTGCAGGATGATGTCAGCAACAGGGGAGACTACAGGCTGCTCCCACAAGATTCCAGCAACTGCAATGCCTTTGTCTCTTCTCTTTATTCAAAAGTGCAGGACGAAGTTCTTATGTGAGCATCCATTCTGTTTGACAGTAGAAACAATGAACAAGTTGTTCTCAAGTAAGAAAATCCTGTAGTAACTCAAATGACCAAAACCGGGTTACTCTTTGACAAGGTGGACGATATGGACTCCAAGACAACTCTATCAGAGTTATAAAATGAAGCCGTTTATTGCCTCGTTGGCTGCGCTTATATACAGTATTTTTATCTGTCCACGCGCACATACGCAAGTTGATTGGTTACATCTGTTTTGCCATAAGCTGCCCACGCGCTCTAAGCTAATACATGACTGGCTATCCCATACTCCGCTTTTCTCTGCCAAGAGTTTGCTGATCCCCTTTATCTTTGTTTCTTCCTTTATCGCCCTCAAGTATGCTTCAAGGCCGTGCAGGCAGTTTGCGGCCTATTCCAGCTCTGTGTAGCTTTGTTCACCAACATATCTGTTCTCCTGTAAGAAATCTCCCACAACTCTTCCCATGGTTGGGGTCTGCACAGTGTGCTGTGTATGGATCGGAGGCCAGTTCAAAGCTGCACAACTCAGGGTTCCCATGATCCAAACGGTTGTAAAATTATCTGTACTCTTCTTTCTTTCTTTACAGTCTTAGCTCTGCTCTAATAAGTAGTATTTTAAAGGATACTTTACAGACCCTGAGTGACTTTCTTACTGGGATCATAACAGACCAGTATCTCCTGATGCAAAACAACTACTTAGTTAAAATGACTATTTGAAAACAGCAGGGCTATATAGACTGAAAATGGAAATCAGCTTTTCTCATAACAGCCTAATTTCTATTTTCCTCTTCTGTGTTTACTGAAATTGCAAGTGTCATTGTTTGAGTAAAGGGTTGACGCCCAGCATGTGTGCAGCTATTGCTGAACTTCTGATTGGCTCTGAAATATATTTTCCCTGTTGTCTCCTCAGGAGCACTTTCAAGAGGCATTGAGAAAATTGGCTTAGACAACCTGCTCACTCCAGTTTTAAGAACCATTTTTGATGAGTCAAATATATGCAAATGACTTATAAAAATATTCTTTTTGAATCTTAAACATTCTTTATTTAGCCCAAAACACCTCTGTGACAATTACATATAGCCATTACAGGATGTCATTCTGTCCTTAGGGCCTCTCAGTGCTAACCCTAGATATCAAATAGGCAATACTGACAGTAAAATTATTCAACTACTTGATTAAGTGACTGTAAGACAAGCAAGTGTTTGGACTTGTATTTTTTTTCTTTATCTGTTGCCTAGATTAGAAATGTGCAACCAAAGTTATGTTTGCTACAGAGAAAATATATGCTGACTGTTACTCTTACTGTTACTGCAGAGTCTCTAACATGCTGCAAATTCAGACAACAACTTGCACTACAGTCACTTATTCATGTATCGTGGCTTAGTTTTATCCTTTTCACTTATTTCTGATGAATATGTCACCAATATATGGCAGTACTGTAAATATCCAAACTGAGACTGGTTTGAATAAAAGGAAAGTTGCCAGTAATTTTTTATTGTTTCTTTGAGAGACTCTTACTTCCTGTAATCAAAGATATCACGGAGTTGCCAAGATGGGAACGTTCCCTGGAGATCACCCAGTCCAACCCCCTGCACACCAGTTACCTACAGCAGCTTGCTCACAACTGTGTCTAGTCAGGCTTTAAATATCTCCAAAGATGGAGACTCCACACCCTCGCTGGGAAACTTGTTCCAGTGTTTGACCACTCTCCCAGTAAATAAGTTTTTCCCTATGATTAAATATAGCCTCCTGTATTTCAGTTTGTGCCCATTGTCTCTTTTCCTGTCACGGACTACCACTGAAAAGAGACTGATTCCAACTTATTTACATCTCCCACCCTCACTTGGGTATTCATGCACACTGATAATGTCCTCAAGAGCTTGATTTTCTCCTAATGCAGCCCAGGAGGCTATTGGCCACCTTTGCCACAAGGGCATGTTGCTGGCTCATGGTCAGATTGGCATTCACTGGGACCCTCAGGGTCTTCTCTGAAAAGCTGCTTTCCAGACACTCATCCCCCAGACTGTACTTGTGCCTGGGGTTATTCCTCCCCAGGGGCAGACCTTCACATTTCCCTTCACTGAACTTCATGACCTTTCTCTGTACACGTTTCTCCAGCCTGTTGAAGATTTATCTGAATGGCAACAAAACCATCCAGTGTATTAAGCTCTCCTCCCATTTTTGTGTCCTCAGCAAACTTGCTGAGGATACTCTCTTTCCCCTCACGCAGGCCCTTAACAAAGCTGTTTATCAGTATTGGCCCCAGTATCAAGCCCTGGGGCACATCAGTAGTGCTTTGTCTCCAGCTGGACTGACTGTCACTGATAACAATCATCTGAGTGCAGCTGCACTTTTCAATCCACCTCACTGCCCACTTATTTAGTCAATACCTTATTAGTTTGTCTATGAGGATATTATGCGACACAGTGTTGAAAGTCTTGCTGAAGTCAAGATAAACAATATCCACTGCTCTCCTCATCCATCAAGTCAGTCATCTCATTATAGAAGGTTTTAAGGTTGGTTAAGCATGTTTTCCTCTTCGTCAATTCTTGTTGACTGCTCCCATTTACCTTTCTCATTTTCATGTACTTGCAAATGGTTTCCAGGATTAGTTGCTTCATCACCTTCCCAGGGATCAAGATGAAACTGACTGCCTTGTAGTTTCCCAGATCCTTCTTCTTGCCCCTTTTGAAGACAGAGGCACTGTTTGCTTTCATCCAGTCCTTAGGAATCTCCCTCAGTCACCATGATCTTTCAAAGATAATCAAGAGTAGCCTCACAGTGACACCAGCCAGCTCCCTCTGCACTCCTGGGTGTGACCCATTAGGTCTGAGGGACTTGTGTATGTCCAGTTTGTTTAAATGTTCCCTAACTTGATCCTCCTCCACCAAGCAATTCTTACCAGTAAAGGTCAAGGCAAAGAAGGCATTGAGTATCTCCACCTTCTCCATGTCCTCTGTTGCGAGGTCTTCTGTCCTATTCCTCATATTTCCATTAATCTTCCTTTTTACCTGTAGCAGCCCTTATTGTTGGCAACCACATCCCTTTCCAGGCTTTCTTAACCCCATCACTGCACATTTCAACAGTCTCTCTATAATCATCCCAGGTCACCTGTCTCTTTCATATCTTCTATGCCTCCTTTTTACATATGAGTTTTGTCAAGAGGGACTTGTTCATCCATGCAGGCATCCTACCACCTTTGCTTGACTTTCTGCACTTCCAGATGGACAATTTTTTGAACCTGGTGGATGTGGTCCTTAAAAAATCCACCATTTGCCATCTCCCATGCAACTTTTCCAAGCAGCTCACTGAAAAGGAGCTGAACTTCACTATCTTATGGTCATTGCAGTCAAGGCTGTCCCCAGCATTCACATCCCTAGTCAGTTCTTCCTTGTTTGTAAGTGTGAAGTCCAACAGAGCACCTTCCTTCATTGATTCCTTGTCACCTTTGTCAGGAAGTTATCATAGATGTACTCCAGAAACATCCTGGATTGTTCATACTCTGTAGTGTTGCCTCTCCAACAGATATTGCAGTGGTTGAAGTACTCCATGAAGACCAGATCATGCAAAGATGAGGCCCTTTCCAATTGCCTGAGGAAGGTTTCATTTGCTTCTTCTTCCTCATCATGCAGTCTGTAGCAAACGCCCACAATATTGGTCTGACCACAAATCCTGACCCATGAGCCCTCGACTGGTTCTCCATCTGTCCTGAGGCATTGTTCCATGCATTCCCACTGCTGTCTCACAAGCAGGGTCACTCTTCTCCTTGCCATCCCAGATAGTCCTCCCTAAAGAGCCAGTATCCAACCACTGCAATGTTCCAGCTGGGTGAGCTGTCCCATCACTCCCCTGTGACCCCAGTGAGATTGTAGCCCTACAAGTGCACACAAATCTCTAATTCCTCCTGTTTGTTCCCTATGCTGCATGCATTAGTGTGCAGGCACTTCAGAGAGGCACCCAGTTCAACTCATTTCCCAGAATGTAATAATATGCAAACATCTCATTTGTCTCAGCTAGAAAAGAGAACATTTTCAATTATATTTCCACTACTGAGAAATGACCTGATATGTCTTCCTGTCAATCACATCAGGTAACTACATTTAAGGTGACAGAACCTATTCAATATTGTGTTAAATAGTGGACATGACTCAACACTCAATGTTCAACAAGAATATGCAGCCTTATTGCACTGGCTTTGTTTGGTTAATTAGCAAAATAAAAGAAATTCCTGAATTGTGCAGACTAGTGTATTTCTCTCATTAAATAGCATTTTGTCAGGCAATGAAAAAGCCCATTCAAAAAAAAACAGTCAGGATAAAACATATAAAAATCCATTACTTTTGTTCATCATTCCACATAGAAAAACAATATATAGCAATAAAGCACATGGAAATTCTGACTAGAAGGGAATGCTAAAGGTCACCTATGCCAGTCTCACACTCAAAGCAGAAGTATTGCCAAGGCTGTGGAGTCACACTAGGCTATGTCTAGCCAAATCTTGAAATCTTTCAAGGCTGGAGAATATGCAACATCTCAAGCTGCAACGTTTGGCCCATGCTCCTCGTTATATCATTTGGCAGCATTTAGAAGAACTTGGATCCATCATCTTTGTAATCTAGTAGACACAGGTTATTCAGTCTCCCAAGTTTACATTAGGGGAAGTCCTGACTGTACAATTAGAAAAGGTGTTTCAGTGAGAGGTTGATTGGTCACTGGAAAAGGCTCTCCAAGGAAGTGATCATGGCACCAAGTCTGACAGAGTTCAAGGAGCATCTAGATGATGCTCTTAGTCATATGGTTTAGTTTTAGGTAGGCCTGTGAGGAACAGAGCATTGATGAACAGGGCATTGACTTTGATGATCTTTATGGGTCCCTTCCAACTTGAGATATTCTATGATTTTATGATTCTATCATCCCTTAGCCTTCCCTCTGCAGGCCCACACCCTATCCTCCTCAGAAAGTCAGATCTGACCATTTCTGTAGCCCTCTGCAGAACCTTCTTCAATTCCTCAATATCTTTCTTGAACTGGATAGCCTATAACTGAACCCACGATCCAGATGTGGTCTCTCCAGCACTGACCAGAGAGAAATAATACCTTTCCTCAATCTGCTGGCCATACACCTCCTACTGTAGGCCAGTGTGCAGTTTGCTTTTTCTGCAATGGGAGCTCAGTGTGGGATCATGTTCAGCTTAGTGCCCACTGTAAACCCCAGGCCCTTTTCAGCAAAGGTGCTGCTCAACCATTCCCTACCCAGCCTGTGCTGATGCATGCAGTTACTCTGTCCCAGGTGCTGAGATTTGTGCCTCTCAAACTTAATGTGATTTCTGCTGGCCAAGCTGTCCAGTGCTTAAGGTCTTTCTGGACTGACTGTAGAATAAATTTCTGTTATTCTTTCTGTCCCTCACAAGTTACTTCTGCTAAAAGGTTTTGGTCTTCCTGATTTCAGCCACAGGTGTCCATACTGTATTTTTATACTTCTCCTTTATTTCCTCTCTTGTAGGCCTTCTTGACCTTTAGTTGAGCAGTGAGCATCTTATTTAGTCAGGTAGGTTTTTGGTCAAAGTGTTGAAAATGTTCAAGCAATCTTTATAGACAAGCAAAGACTCATGAACTTACAGCTTTTTGTTAGGGCCTATGATAAAAATTTGAAAGTCCCATTGGTTGAGAGTGGACATCTGGGCAACTAAACAACTAGGCCATGCTTTAAGCATCAGCAAAGAATAAAAATTTATTATGGTCAAATATCAGCAGAACAGGTTTTAAAGCCAGGATTGAGTCTCAGAGAAGACAATAGTGCTGCACAGAATTAAAACCTTTCAGAATAATTAATGGTATAAAACAAAACTGGAAACCAAAAAAAAAAAAAAAAAAAGGAAAGCATATAGCTGAATTATGATACATAATTTGAATACATAAATTTCTGGAGATGTTTTTAAGTTATAGAATACATGTATATATACATGTATATAAGCTGTCCAGATGAGAAGGAGGGGGCTGAAGTTGTAACACTCATCAGTGACCTATAGACATGATATCTTTAAATTCTAATAAATCTTCTTACTGACTTAAATGCAAAGATAACATAGCCTAGGAATTAAATTTTCATTGGTATCATTTTAACATTTTATTAGTATGTGGAAATATAAGTATGTTCTTGCATCTGTAGAGTTGATTTATCAAAATGTCTCTATTCCACAAATAAAGGGAGAACAGGCTGCAGGTTTACTACTCTCAGAAGGATTCATAGACATAAATTTCATTTTCTCAAATACAAGTCCTGTGAAGGATGACTATCTATCACAATCTGAAGAATGTGGCCCCCCAGCCATGATTTGTGAGACTGTATTATGACTAAGAATGTTTTAAAAAAGGGTTTGGTCTCAGATGGTGCATAGGCTCATATATCTAAAGGGATTTAAGCACAATAACATGTAACTTTTAGTTGGCTGATTCTTGTTATGGAATCTAAAACTCTAAACCAAGAATAGGGTGAGTTGAGTTACCAGTACTAGGGCACTTAGCAGGGAAGGTGAGAAGAAGTCCTGGGTTCCGACCATTCTTTGTCAAATTTTACACATTAAATGTTTTATCCACAGCATTCCAGCTACAAATATCTATAGTAAGTGTCACCGAGATAAATTCCTTAACCTGTAAAGTCATGTCTGTTTATTTATTCTTCCTTTCTCTCACTCAGTGATATTCAGAAAACTTCTTCTCCAAATAAGAAACATTTCAATGGGAAGGGTGGCTTGTTTTATTGTTTTGTTTGGTTTTGTTTTGTTCCTGAAGAGATGCTTCCATTTTCATCTGAACACTCACAGTCTTCTTTTTTTAAAAAAAATAGTCTAAAAATTAAATAGAAGCAGGGTTAGCAAATAAGGTCTCCAGGATCCATTGTCTCTGGAGAATTCCTAAGAGAGTTGTTAGCCTACAAAAAGAAAGTGCATCATGTCAATGTTGGTGCAATTTACAGACCTGAGGGAAAAGTGAAGGATGACAACTTGATTAATGTCCCTTCTCTGCAGTCATGTTACTTGAAACCTGAAGAAATAATAAATAAGGAAATATCCTATATGGATTTCACCATCCACTTCTAGCCTGAGAGACAGGATTTGCAATTTTTCCTGTACTTAAGTGCTCTCAGTTTTGGAGGAAAGCTTTCAAAGGAAGAGAAGAAATTAAAAGCTGCACAAGGAAGCAGAAAATTGCTATTAACCAGACATTTATACTGCCTGGCTTTATAAAATCTGTAAATCCTTGTTTTCAGAAGCCTCAAATGTGATATCCTTGTAGGGAGACAAAGTTATGCTGACTACTACTACTATTAGTTCCATAACAGTAAGAGTTAGACAGGCACTTTGCAGTAACCTCTATGAAGATAGTCATTGTCTTGAAGAATGAGAATGCTAAGGGAGTGATTCAGTTGCCTAAACATAGGCATTTAGAGCTATTTCAGATGACCTGGCTATCAAAGACAGCCAGGAGACGGTTATAAACAGAAGCTACATAATACACTTGGGAAAGGCTGCTGGAGGCCAGGTAGGATATGTTTGGATTTCTAAAATAGCATCTGATGCTTGTGTTTAGCCAGCTGATTCACTCTGCCCCCCTCGCCCATTTTACAATGTTTCCTTACAGCTGACACCTCTGGAAAATGTACTCTGCACCTTACCTTATATTGCATTTTTAGTCCAGCTATCAAAAGGAATGAGGCTCACGAAAATCATACTTTTCATGGGGGTTTACATGCAAACATACATCTCTGTCTATTCACATTTTCCCTTAACACCTTTTGAACAATTTCATCCAATCTGACAGATGGACAGTGGCTTCAGAGGCATTAGCAACCTACAAGTGCCATGAAAATAGGCTGAATGAACGACCCTATTAGTGCCCTGACCAGAAAAAGAGCATGGTATGAATTTTATTACAGACACTGAAGAGCGATATAAGTGAGAGCTAGTACAAGCACTCCAGCAGCATGAAAAACTCCATGTGAGTTAGCAGTGCCATAAACAGCAAAAAGTCCATCCCTAGGAAGCCAGGCTTCATCAGTTCCACTGCTCACAGAGTTATCACATTTGTTATCACAGTTCCACAGCCATCTCCATTAGCATTTGCCACCGAAGCAGCAAGGAATTTGGAATAAGAAACAAACAAAAAATAATTAAAAAAAAGTAAAGGCTCTAAACCAAGTAGAAAAACAAATGTCTGTAGGGGCAGGGAAAGACTCATGGGTTTATTCCTATATATTCAAGAAAGAAATCTGAAATAATAATAATGAAAAATGATGTGAGAAAGGTATATTAAGACATTTGTACCTGAACTGAGAGAAACTTTCACAAGTACTCAGATATCCTATGAAAATAGGATTAAGTGTGTTAGTAGCTGACACTTCCAAAATCTTGTGGAAACCATTTTACAGTGTCTAACTGGTTCTCCAATATTTGTTTTTATGGCTACTGTAAAGCATTTCCTTGCTTCACAATAGAAGTACTGGACGCTCTAACTTCCTTTTATAAGTCAATTTCATGAAAATTACAATTAATAGATCCCTTAATGTTTCTGGGTTTTTTTTTGGGGGGGGGGGGGGGGGGGGACACGGACGGGGGGGGGGAGGGGGGCATGTATTTAATTTTTTTTGTTTGTTTGTTTGTTTTATTCCTGTATAACACGAACAAGTCCTTGTATACTTTATGAAGTACCTGCATGTTGTCTTTGCTCTGCATATGAAACAGATGTTCCATTAAGACAACTGCTTGCAGGTCTAGAGGAATAAAAAACCAAACAAACACTTCTTAGAGATTAATTTCTAAGAGAATCACAGATGTTAGAAAATGCCAGAATTATACTGTCTGTGAAATTTTACTTTTCTTTTTGTGCATTATGGTGATGTGTTTAATGACATGCTTTGACACATCACTTTATTCCACTGGAAACCATCTTGCCCAGCAACTAGCGTTGACATAGTTTCAGATAGCTCTGTGACTATGGTCTGTTTGCAGCAGCACAGGGATTTTATCACAGCTGTTTATACAGGCTGATTACCAATTTAATGGGATTTAGTTGACCCTAAATAAAAGGACAGACATCTCTAATGCCTAAAAGGCTGTTAAATTTATGTAAGCCTTCTTACTAAATGGGTTGCCTCAAGTATCACAGTAACCACTTTCTGAACTTTGAGCCAAAATGGATACATACTCTTGCTTATAGTGGAATTTAAGAATATGTCAGACAGAAAACTTTAATTATCCCACCAATATGATGTGATGTTTGTATAGTAGTAACAGTATCTAATAAAAAGATTTCTTTAGGCTCAAGGACTTAGGACTACCCTACATGCAATAGTTCTACTTCAACTTTATTGGTATAGGATCAGATGTAATTAAGGGAACACACTGACAGTACATTTAAAGGGCTTATATCGTCTTAGATATGCCAATTGAGAACCAGCTTTAAGAAACTGTAACAATAGGATGACTCATAGAGGAAAAGGAATGCCATGAGCAGAGGTAATGGTGGGATCTAAAGCACTTATAAAGATTTTCATTACAAAGCTTTGCTCAGATTTTTTGTTTTATCCCTGTATACTGGAATATTATACTTGATCTTTTCCCCATTTTGTTACTCAATTTGAGGTATGAAGGACAAGACATGCTGCAGAGATCAGCTTTTTCTGATGTGCTGCCTGATTAGCCATCCAAGTACTGGTCTCTTACTAATAGAGACTCCTCAAAGTACCTCAAATAAACTTTGAATGGTTGGAAGCCCACACATCGTATATTGCTTTATTCATTCTTTGGATGACTGTGGTAATGAACTTTAATCTTCTGTTGCCCAGAATTCATAAAGATACAACTCCATTTCTATTAATTTATTATTTCAAGCTGATAGAAATTTCATCTGGATGCTTACTCATGTATAAAGAAATCCTCTGCAGTAAAAACTGCCTATTCCTTACCATTACACTACCTGTACATTAGAACCGAGGGACATTATTCTTTGTCATCCTACTGTCCCTTAATATATAGCATAGTGTTAAACAGGATATAAACCACTGATATGTCGAGAAGAGTGTTCACCAAAGCTTTTACACAAATATAAATTATTATAAGGAATGCTGGGCAGTAAAGAATGAAGATTAGTCCCTTCTAACCTGTAGGAACAGGCCATTAAAGGGCCCATTGTATTCTCACTTAGCTAGCCAGGAGCTGAAGGTAACCCAGCCAACAAGTAACCTTGAGTGATCTGGTGAAAATCTCAGCTATAAAAGATTCAGAAGCAGACATTCATGATGAATTTTGTTCAGGAAGGATTAAGCTTTCCTGACATTTCTTTCAGGTTGTTTGTATACCATTGCTGAACTGATCAGGTAGAATGGGGAAATTTTTGTCTCCAGCTGAAGTATCAGGCATTATTCATTTCCAAAAGCATGAATGAAGACTTAATTGTTCTACTCTGGCATGGCAAAACCTGCAGTGAGTTCTTGTAATTAGGCTGACAGTGTAAGCATAGTTTGCCTACTCCATCATCGTTTAAAAAGAAATTTTTGTATCTATCTCTTGTGGTTACCTTGACAGTCCAAAATTTAAGCTATTTTTTAACGTGAGTTTATCACAAAAGTGCATGCTGTACATTACAACCAAATGTCTTCAATAGACCACTAGCAGAAATTACATTGTCATTTAGGTAGAGTAAACAATACATACGCAAAACAATATGGAAATGTTCTTACCATTCAGCAAAGTGATTTGTAGAAGTTATAGGGATGCACATGCATTTCTTTCATGTTTTTAGATTCCTGCTGTCCTTGTGTCCTCATTTGCAGCAATAATCATTGTGCATCAAATCTCACATAATTAAACTGAACAGAATGGCACTTGCTTTAACAAGGGTAATTGTTCATACGTTGCCCCTGTGTAATGAGTCACCATAAACAAAAGGATGTGTTAATAAGTTTGCACAGTTGGTATTTTGGGCTGGATCCTGGCTAAATAAGAACAGTTTAGCAAAACATTCCAAGCATTACGGTGTTTCAAGACACAAAATATCCTCCATTAGGAAGGAGATTTTCCACTGCAACGTTTATCTTCCCTTGCACTTTCAGCATCAGCAGCTAAGAAATTAAACACTAGAAGTCTCTCTACTGGTGGAATATGAAACAGGTTCACCTTCACAAACTTTTAATAAAACCATATCTTTGCCTAGTATTTTTCATAATGGAGCCATGTACTGTCCCATTTATATTTGGTGACTAGGAACTTCTAAAATCTAACACACTTCATGCACATACCTAATGGTGGACAGATGGATTTTGCTCAGATTTGTGGACCTGACTGAGAAATTAAACATTGCTTTGCTCTATCTGCCACAGTTACTCAAACAACATTTTCAATTCTATATAATAAGTCAACAAAAATATAGCAGAAATGAAGGATTTTGTACTATGTAGACATTACCTTCAAATGACTCTGAAAATCAGTGTTGCATACCACCTTTTGTGTTTGCAAAATGCTGTTGGGGGAGAGGGGAAATAATCACAGTAAAACATTGAGAGGATATTTTCTGATGTTTAGACTGTATATACTGATAACTTTCATTTTTTACTTGAAAAAATACACTTGGAACTTGTATCATGGCCACCAGACAGCATAAAGCTTCAAATGGGCTTAAGGAAGTTCTATTTTTGCAGGCAGACATATTTTGCTTATTAAGGGCTAAGAAGCACTTTCCCAGATGAGTGTCATGGTGGACAAAATTCAGCTGGAAATGTACTGTTGGGATTTCATAGAACATAATTATGTGGAGTTCAGGATATCTACAGCCTTCCAGAAAATACCAATCTGATTAAAGTCTAATTTAAAGAATGATTTTAGAAATTGTTTTAGTCATGCCCTTGTTTGACACTAATGATATAACTCATCAGCACCCATAATGTGAAACTCAGCAACTGAAATGCTGTTCAACAAAAAACTGAGACAATAACTTCTGAGTATGCGGTCTGTAAGTGAAAAAAACCCAGTAGCAGTGACTATAGGTGCAAATGTAGTGGAAAAAAAATAATCACAAAAAGTATGAAGTATGATACAAGGTAAAACCTTTTGCCATAACAGAGTTCCTGCGAAGAATGGGAGACCATGGATGCAAAAAGTAGCTGTCCCCAGTGACACCGCCACTCAACCATGAGGCTGTTACTGAAAAAGCATTAGTCCAGTAGAAAGAATGGGGCTAAACTTCAACATAATTCAGAAAGAAGCAAGAAAAAAGGAAATGGATAGTGAATATACAAGTTCTGAAACAGAAGATACTGCAGTCAACAAGTGGTTCACACATCACTGTAGGATGAGCCAAGCACCATACAGATGCAGACAGGAAGGTAGAAGAGACAAGACCAATAAGAAATGGGATGTTTCCATATTCTGAATGTTATTGATCATTTCTGTCCTGAAGAAAAATACATCCATCCATGTAGTGCTGCAAGCAGACATTTTGAGGTATTCTTGGTGAAATATTTTAGACAGGTATTCATATTTGTGATTAGCAGTCAGAGAGGAGGTGAAAGTCATTCCTGCTGCAGCATAGGCTTTTTCTGTAATGTCTGTTAGCTTGTCCATTTCCTTATTAAATACCAGTTTGTGAGAAGTGTTCTGTAACACTGACCTCTCATTACGTGCCACCAAACTACAGTATAAAGATTTAGTGCCTGGAATGGTGAGTGGCAAGTCAGGATGCCTTTCTGCAGAAGCAATGTAAGGCAGCTAGCAGTTGGGCATGTTGCCTACCGCTGCACTGACCATGCTTCGCTGACACCTCCCTGCCAAAAAGCATACATCATCTTAGTGACCCTGAACCCACGTTGACCCAGATCAAAGGGAAATTGAAAACAAAGAAGTCAGTCAGCACCAGGGCAGGAAAGCATATCAAAGCACATTCTTTATGGGAATTTGGGTAAGATGGGCTCAGACACCTAACATCTATATTTCGCTTACCATGGGACCCTAGTGTGGCTTATAAGGGCCTCTTTATTTACATTAATGTTAACCCTACAATTACATATTTTAAAAGATGAAAGAGGTGTAGTATTATTTCTCCTTGTCCCTATGTTCACAGGTACCATATCTTCAAGACCGTGGGTATAATTTGAAGCAGGGTCTTCCATACGTTTTCAATCAGTTCATCTGAGAAAGGATGTCAATAACTATGTTGAAACTGGCTATTTTAAACCATAACTGTCATTCACCTATGGTGTTGATGGCCATCTGACTAGTCCATCAGACAGTGTGTCTGAACACCATGCACAAACATTGCAATGGCTTTAGGAGACACAGGATCTGTCCCCTACCTGCAGGATCATGTATGGTTACGTAAGCTCAAGAAGTTCCATGTTTTAAACATGTAAAGCCTAGAACAGTGCACTGTCCCCCTCTGGGTAGTCTTAGAACACGCATGTACAGCCATAATGCCTGTGAGTTAGGGATTTTGAGTCAGGGCATGATGTGATTGACCATTAAAATGAATCAAGAGCAGAAGTATATACCAGTGCTCACTGAACCTTGTAACCATCCCAAAATCAGCAAGAAGAGCATGGTTGATTCAGCCAGACCTCATGCCTTGTCTCTTGAAATCATACTAGTGGTGTCTCCCCATCTGTCTCCATATCATATACTTACCAAGGCCTTCTGGGGTCTCTACAGTCCATACAAAACCACAGATTGTCTTTCAACTCAGGGTATTCTCATGTTGGTGGTGGACATTGAAACTTACTCTACCAGACAAACCTAATTGCAGGAAATGTGGCCATGACAGCACTCAATGTTAAAACAGCCCTAGGGAAAGCCATAACAGCATTTACTGATATGTCACTATATTTCTTCCCTGTCTCCACTGTGTTTGCTTTTTAAGACATAATCCACACCCAGACTTTCAGGAACAGGTGGTCCCTATGGCCTAGCACATGTCATAATTTCCTACCTGATTTTATTTGTAAGATTTCCTATTGTGAAAACATTTACTGTTTCTTGGTACATTTTTCAACACATTTTCTCCCTCCCTGTATTTCACCAGACCTCCTGCATGCATGCTGGCTTGCATTTTACCAAAAAGCTTCACAGGATTGTACTTAGGATATGCTTCTCCTCCTTCTTGGTGTTTCCTGTGACTGAGATGTATTCCTTCCTTTCTGGAAGAGCCAGTGTGTTGGCTATTGAGTTGTCGCCAGTATGAAGTGTGCAGAAGAAGGAAGGAAGACTAAATGAAACTATCACACACAGAAGTGACTGGAGATTTTTTTTCAAGATTCAGTAAGTCTTTTATGACCTGATTTTGGAGGGATACAAGGTAATGGGCTGAGGAATAGGATGGGAATGGGGTTACTACATTTGTAAAGAATGTCATAAATCTTATTCCACCTCTTCTGACTCTTAAGCCCAGAATCTACCTGCTCAAATGGCTGGAAAGTATTTTTTTTAACTTTTCATAACAGCATTCTGAAAGAAGTCCCTGTAACTTTGGCATTCTCTTGTAGTGCAGCACAGCCCTCATGGATTTCCATACATTTCTACTGCACTGAGTGCTTTTCTATTGATTCTGTGTGTAAGCTACATCAACTGTTCACTTGAAGATGAACTCTAGTATACACATGTATGCATTTTGAGCATGATATAAACATTCATACAAGACACCAGAACCAGCTGGACTGGACATATTATATGCTGTATTTGATATAAATGTGTGTATTTGTATTTATTTTAAGCGTATATGTTGCCATTTGTCCATATAACACCATTGATTAAAATATACTGATAACTAAATAAATGAATAATTCCTATACTTCACATTCCTACTTTTCTTATCATTTTTTAGCTTGTGTTGAACAAGACAGACATGGATATTTGTGGACAACATCATAGTGTTGCAGCACATTTAAGCAAATCACTCTTCTTAGATTCTCCAGTCTATACAGAATGGACCATACAGTTTCCTAACAAACACAGGTACTGGAATTTATTTGGTAGCAGACATGAGTTTATACAACAGACATAGGACTGATAAGTGATGGAAATGTATACAGGAAGCTTAGTTCCTTATCCAACTCATCTTCCTTCAGCAAACTCATAATCTTTTCTATCTTAGAAGCTTGAATTCTGCCTAGTTTAGCTACATGGTGCCTCTGGTCAAATCCAAGGAATGACCGTATTTCATCATCCAACTTAAATCATATTGCAAAGAACTCTTTCTCAGTTCACTTAGTGTAGATCTTATTACAGCACAGTCTCTGACTAATGGCACAGAAATGCCTGCTGGCTGTGTGCTCTGGCCATAGAACAACATACTTCCATACATAATCCACCTTTAGGACACATACAGTATGCTTAAAGTATCTGACAATTCATTTGCATGGCCAATATTTTGCAATGTTCATTGTGGATCTCACCAACATCCTTCATTCTATCTCTTTGATGTTATGCTGCAGCTTCTAGGGCATTAGTAATAATAGTATCCTGATTAGCATGATCATGAACTGGTGTTATGCACTTTTTGTGTGTTTCTTTAGTCAAAGCATCATCTGAGCAGGTCATTTTCTTACAAAGGTCATTTTCTCCCAGGAGTCTAGCATGGACACAATCACAACTTACTTTCTATGCAGTTACGACAACCTTTTTTTTTTACTTTCTAATTTCTCCTTTTCTACATACCTACATTGCTATGTTCTTTTACATACTGCTACATCCTCAGATTGTTACACTTCAGATGTATCAAACAGTGTATTGCAATGTCAATGAAGCCCATTATAATTTCTGGCTACGTAACTCATGGCACAAGTAATTAGTGGGCAAGATCATGTCTTTTCCTTTAAAGACAGTATGATTGTCCCACATGAAATAGAGCTAACCCATTTTCTCCCTTTTCAACCACATACTTGATTTAGAGTTATTTCAGCATTTCTCCTGAAAGAGACAGGCATTCACTTGTGATAGCTGGAAGTATTCCTGGAGACCAAAATCCATCACCATCATTTGAGCCAAAAAGGCACTGGTATACTAAAATTGCTCTTATCTTCTGACAGAAAATGTCACCTCCTCAGTTTTACATTAGTCACTGGATTCAAGTTTATCATCAGAGGTATTGCTGGCCATGGTCTAACAGGAATTTGCAAAGAGATTTGCAGTGAGGTTTTTTGCTTCCTAGCAACAAATCAGATGAAACCATTCCTTTAATACTCTATATCTGTGGTCATCTTAAATTAAAATTTCATTCAGTCCTGTATTTTCTTTATATTAATAATTTTCTGAATTCCTGGGATTGAATAAAAATGAGCTTACAGAGAGTTTCATCCCCTCTGACAAGGCACCATAGGTACCACAAATCTATATCACTGGTGCTCTGGCACCACAAATCTGTACATCAACTTACCTAGTTAATTTTCCAATGCCTATTTCCCACTTTTAAGAGGTGCTTAACCAGTAAGTATTATCAACAGACTAGTAAAGATTAAAACATAGAATTGCAGAAAGAGATTCTTTTTCACTCTCACAAAAAAATTATACTTCTATGAATAAAGAAAATATTTTGAAACAACACTATCTACTTACCCCCTCCCTTTATCTCTAGAGCTTTTTTCTGTTTTCCCCTCATAATTCCTCTTTGAGTGCTGCTGTAGTTTTAAAGAAACAGCACATGGTACATTTAGAAAACTAAGTAAGAAGGTTCCCACAGCACAAAGAACGTGCAACAGACAAAAAATGAGAGACTGTGGAATACCAATGCCAACCTTTGGTAGAATATTAGGGGAAAATGGTACCATCAAATACAAATTATTGAAGTGACCTAGAAGATATCATAAAATTCCTCTTGGATTATTAACACACAATTAGATATAAAACCAGGAATGATCCTATGCTGACAGGTAGGAAGATTAATCAGCAAAACGTAGCTTCATGACATCCAGTAGCAGGTTGTCAGGTGCAAGTTTATTGTACTCTGAAGAGCTTGTCTTACGCACTCTGATATGAACTGAAGGAGAGATTTAATCTGAAATCATTTGAATATATTTACTTGTCAGCAGAGTAAACTCTAGCCCTTGTGGAGAGCAGATTGCACCTGTGTGGCTACAGCAGTTAGACCTTGTTCAGAGCAAAGGGTGTAACTACTGAAATTACTTTAAAAACACATTATATCACCATAGACCTTCTCTAGTTTGAAAACCATATTCAGTCATTTCCTTCAAAAAGTGTTGCCCAAAGTAGACAGCAGACCAGTAGCCAAACAGTGGAATTTCAGTTCCAGTGTATGCAAGTTCTGCTAAATGCAAATAAACAGCTTTATTTCAGTTGGTCTGAGCTGAGAGAGTATTCAAACTCAGTGACTTGAGTAGCTTTGAGGAGAAGCAGTGAGGAGAAAACCACCTAGTCTTTGTTAATTTTCATCTAAATAAAATATTTCAGTCTGTTCTAATAGTGTAGAACAAGAGAAGGAATGAAACTTTCCTGAAATCCTGAAAGCTTTACAGAAAACATCAATTTAAAGTGATGCATAACATCATGTCAGTTCTGGTTAGCAGTACATTAGACAGCATCAGTTTTATTCTATCTGTAAGACAAAATAAAACAAAAATCTTGTTTGTCAAAGTAAATAATGTTGGCCTTCCCACACAAGAAAAATAAGATAATTTTCATTTTGTGCTTTGAATAGTTAAATATATACAGTCTGAAAGGTTTGAGCTGAGGGTTACTTGAAAAGCTATTATTGATTTAAAAAATCAAAACAATTTGATATTGTTCCTAATAGCCATAATACCAGCACAGAATAGTGATTATGGTGAAAGCAAAATTGAGAACCCATGCTGTGGATGTAATGTGTAAGTATATTCATAGATAAATAGAGAGGCCACTATAGGATGTGTTTCATGATCTTTGCATTTTTCATCATTGCACTTCACCTGCCATGTTATAAGACAATGTTCTAAGAAATGTATGCCTCTCTTCATTACCTGATCTAGATAGATTATCTGAAAATCGTTACATTATCTACAAATGAGGTCATTCCACCCTTCTTTTGCAATTAAAAAATATATTTATAATTAGATTTAATATCGGTTTTGGGGTCTCCTGCTGGTAACCTCCCACTGCTGTGAAAACTCTCTATGATGAGGATAGAGTAGACAATAGTCTGATGTTGACTTCAATTTGTACCTTAGTTCCAAATATTTTTGCACAATCACAAAAGTCACAGGGTATGTTATGAGCATGAACACGCATACAAATAGTGCTTCACTAAGAGAAGGTGTTCCCTGAAGGCACCTTTTGTCATCCTTAAGTTAACCTAGCTGCTACAAAGGATGTCCAGCATCAGGACAGTAGGTTTCAGTGGTATTACAGGTATTACAGGACTTATGAAAGTTTCCATAATTGTAATAACAAAATCTGCAAGATAAAAATACTATAGACAAATGTGATAACCCCCTTCATCCTGCACTTTTGACATTATTTGTTCCTAGGGAACTCAGTGCAAGCAAAGGCAAATACTTTAAACACACTGTGATTTTGATGAGAGAAGAAAAATCATGAACAGGGGAGAGAAAAGGAAAGAGAACAGTTAATATATGTGCAGAGACTGTAGTGGAAAAGCGGTAGTGGAGAGAGCTGCATACTGTCAAACAGATTGATGAAAACTAGATGACTTCATAGAGCTGCTGAACTTTATCATGACATACACTTGACCCAGAGGCATTTAAATCAAAACTCTGCTAAGCCTAGAGGAGATTCTGTTCTTGCAGGAAAACAAATTAAATGCTTCAATATGGTAATAAAACATCTAACAATGGACATTTGTGGCTATTTTTGCATGCTTCACTGCATTTTAGTGGTCTGCCCAACATAACAATTGCCCCAGCTACCTAATAATATACATATCAGAGTGGCTGATTTTTGGAAAAGTAGGATTAGGAGACTTAAATTCATAAGACATGTAATAACCAGCACATTGGGTGACAAAAATCATCCTTTTCCACAAAAGCAATGGGAAAGGTTAAGCAGATTCTGCCTCTGGAACTTTTCCACGATCTTAAAAAGATAGAAGTGGATCTGATCCATGCCAGTGCACCGGCTTCACCTGATTTAAGAACTCAAATGAGATTTAATTTTAAAATCAGATTTAAATATTCAGATGCTTTAAAAACTCAAATAAGAAGATATTAGAACACAATTTCAAAACAAATGCAGCTAGTTTCCCTTGTCTAAGAACAGAGATGGATTCCACAGAAACCCTCACTCAAAGGCCATGCATTTTTCCCATAGCACACCTTGGTGTTCTTGAATTAGTTTTGTCTTTCTGTGAACTAATTGTAACACTGCTTATGGCAGAAACTTCCCTCTCTGTGCCTCTTCTTTACTGATAGGACAGCAGAGAAGTTAATTCTCCCTGACCAGTCTGAGCTGGTATGTTTGAAGTGTAATGTAAAAGTTCAGTGTAAACCTTTCCAAAGTAACTTCCTCTTTCACAGCTATCATTCCCTATTCCTTCTCTTTGCTACCTGTTCTCAAAGTATTGCTGCTGCAACCCCTTTGAGCACAGTTCTACTGTCCAGAACAACAATCCAAGATTATTGTCTTCCTGGACTGAGCAAGTCTGTCAAAACAGGAGACAGGTTTTACATGACCTGTATGGATGTCCTGAACTAAGTGACCTTCATGCACAGAATGACCAATGTGCCTTCAGTTCATGGATCTTCTCCAACAAAGGCAAATACATTGAATTAGGAAGTATTCCTAAGCTTCTTACTCTTCATTTAGTCTATGCAAAGCTGTCAAAATAAAGGAGTCATAAGCTTCTGTGGATGAAATTATCTTCTGCCATGTACAGAGGCCAGTTCACTGCCCTCTTTCATATCCCTCCTCCCAAAAAAGCACTTCTTTAAAAAAAAAAAAAAAAAAAGTAATCTTTTTACTGCACCAGCCCTTTCTGATTAAGCAACACAATCTGATCAAGACCATATAGAGATTGCAATTCCATCTCCACATCTCTGTTTTTTTTATTAGTTTTGTATTAAGTTTTTAAATTACGTACGTTTCCTTTCACTCAGAAATGGGATTCTATTACCAACTCATCTTTTATGAATAACGAAATCACCATATATAGCAAAGACTTAATCACTACAGGTCCCAACAGAGTGCTTGATATATAGAAAAATAGCATTCTTTCAATTGCTGTCTCGTGATGGGATATAAAATTAGGCTTCATAGACTCTGAAACATTTGATTTAGTTGAATATACACAGTTTCAATAACCAAAACAAGTAATTTTTATAGGTTTTTGCCATCTTTACTCACTGCTTTTTGCATTACAGTTCACACAGCTTCTCCCGAACCAACATGCACTTTATCTAGCAGCCAC
This sequence comes from Rhynochetos jubatus, assembly GCA_027574665.1. NCBI lineage: Eukaryota > Metazoa > Chordata > Aves > Eurypygiformes > Rhynochetidae > Rhynochetos > Rhynochetos jubatus. The sequence goes on from CM050650.1 coordinate 56,413,022, forward strand.
TTATCAAGCACTGGCACTGTTATTACCCAGGAGGCTCTGGCACAGTAGCAGATAGTGATTGGATGATTAGTCAGTGTCACAAAGATGAAAGTAAAATTAAGAAACAATAAGCAGAACATTAACACTGTTAGGCTTAGAGAGAAGAAAAAAAAATTACAGAAGTTCCTGGAAACAAATGACATTGTTCTTAATCAAACTGACAGTTATAAAAATAATTAGCTTTCATTCACAGAGAGCTAAAGTGTTTTGTGTTCAAGGACATTTTAAAAGATAATTCTTTTGTGTTTACTTCCAAGGAAATCAATGCTGGCCTTTCTTTCATCTATAAGTGCTAAGAAGTTAAGATGTCTGGTGCTTATTATGCTGTCCATTGATTTTTTTTTTTAATTCCAGGATGATTCTACATTTAAAATGGTTCAAGGCCTGACCCACAAGAAGATAGGTAAGTTTGAAGACTTCACCCTATGTCAAGTTCACTTTCAGAGAAACGTATTGCATAAAGTTGTGCTATTATTTCATATCAGAGTATCACAGTGATTTCATTATATTGGATAACAAGCCTGAGTTCATTGTCAACGTGCCCTATTTCACAGGGATACTATAATTGTTGTTGCAGACCTAGCACAGTTTATTAAAAGTAGGAGTGAGATTTTAGATTATTTGTAAAAGTTTCATAGGAGAATCAATAAGATAGGGTGTCAATCTGCAAAATATCTTATAAATTTGTAGACATTTAAAAATAAATAGAAGGTGAATGAGAGGGGCTAGAAAGAATAACAGATTCTGAAAATTACATCTGATTGGCATAGCAGCAACTTTGTGAGATGATTCACACGTCATAACATAAAAGATCATGTAATCTCCACATGAGACTGAGAGGTCTATAAGGGAGGAAATATATAACAAAAAAAGGCCTTTGTTCAATTGCAGAGTGCAGGAATTATAAGAGTAATGAGAATGCATGAGAAAGGAATAAGTGCTGTCATGGCTACAAGATTATATAAACAGGAATTTTTATGATTAACCAGAAGAATTACTCTACAAAAAGGACATACCGATGAGAGAAAATTTTTACTTGTGGTGGAGTATGCAGAGTCAGACACAACGTGTCACTGAGGTCCAGTCATCAAGGGCCCTTTGACGCAAAGATGATCAAAGTGAGTAGCTGGGAGACTCTTCCAGACTGAAGTCTCTCCACCATTACAGTACTAAAATAAAAAAAAAAAAGTTTAGAAGTGACCAAACAAAGGCAGAGCTCCTGATCCTTACAAAGAAAGGGAACAGAACATTTATGACAAAATTAAGGAAATCTGGCAGTTTGTCCAAGAACAAACCAGGGATGAAAGATAACCTATCCTACTGCAGGGAAGATTTGGGATGTGTAATCAGATCTGGATGTATTGTTCCATGATTTCAACCTCAAGAAAGCATACAGAAAGTGGAGAGTAGAGTAGTAGTACATAAAACCTATAAATTAATAGTGTATGCAAAGAGACAAAAGAGATAGGCCAAGGTATGGACTGAAGCACAGTTATATAAACTAAGGAAATATTACCCAATGCAGAAGAAAATCTATCAAAAAATAGTGCCATGGCAACTGAAATATTTAAAATAATTTTTAGGCAATTCCTTAAAAAGAATTCTTGGCTTAGGGTAAATAAACATACGTTGGAGAATTCAGCTGGAAAAAAAATTTTGCAGCCTGGCTGAGTACTTTGTTAGGAAAATTAAAGGAGTGAATAAATCTCAAAGCTACCCTCAAGGAAGAAAGGTGAGGTAACAAGCAGCTAACACAGGGCTTTTCAACACCCATCTTTCAAAGGATAGGGCAAGACGAGCTGAAGAATTGCTTATTGGTTAATTTAATTCAACCTAAATAAAAAAAGAAAAATAAATCAATTCAGACAAACCTGATTTTTTTCATCAACAGGAAAACTGCTTCTGAGGAAGGAGTAACAGGAATATCATACATTTTGTCTTTAATACCTTTGACACAATCTTTATTATTCTGGTACTAAGGTACAATAACAGGACCAGCTCCCATAACAACAGGAAGGATACAAAACAGTTTTTATAATCATGTTGGAAAAAGTGTCATACATAATTGTTAGCAACATGGAAGGCCAAATAAAGTGAGTGTGTACAGGGGTCTGTTTGCACCAGTATTTTCAAGATTTCCATTGTCAACCTAAAGAGTAGAATAAAAAGTATGCTTATTGATTTACCAAATGTCATGATCCTGGAAAGCAAGAGAGGCATATTAGAGCATAATTTACACGTGAGAAAGTGAAAAAATAACCTAAATACTATGCCATTCAATAGGTTCAAGTAAACTATCTTTGTAGATATAGTCAGCAACACAAATAAAAGGTGAAAAACAAATAGCAAAGCAAGCATTTCAAAGGCAAAGGATCTTAGCAACTTCTGACCACAAGTTAAACACGTCAATAGTGACATAGCAAGAAAGACAAACATTGTTTCAGAGTGCAAACAGAAGTGTAATTTACAATTACATGAAGCAATACCCCTTCACATAGTTCAGTGATGGTAAGGTCTCAGCTTGAGAACCATGTTGTGCACTTTAAGAGCATTCACCAATTGGAGACTGCAAAAGAGAAAAATGAGAATGATCAGGATCTTAAAAAACATGACCTGTGAGAAAAGACTGACTGAACCAAGGAGCCAGTAAATCTAAACAAAAGGAGACTCCCTGAGTGAATACAAAACACAAGTAAAGGTAAAAAGCTGCTGCAGATAGGAAGAAAATTATCTGCTTTCACTGTACAGTGTGATTGTAGGAAAAAATATTAACTTGAAGTGGCAGACAGAAACACTAGAGAAACTTTTCTAATGATGCCATTGATGGAGCATTTGAGTAAACAAGGTATGGGTGATGTGGAGTCGTAAGCACTGCAAATCTTTAAGATCAGCTTAGGCAAATAGCTATCAGCAAGGAAAGGTAATGTGAATGCTGAGTTGCGACTGAAGAGAGTAGTTGAAACCTCAAAGTTTCTTTCCTAACAAATATTCTATGATTTCCTGAATACATCTAATACAGAATACTTAAGACACAAGGAGGAACATGAACTCTTTCATAGTGGTTTTCATGAAATATTAACCATTCCAGATGCTGAAATGATTTTGGTTAACCATTCCCTGCTTCTTGATCTATCCAACATTTCAAAAGGCTGTGAGTTTACAACTAAAAGTAAGGGTTTCTATTCTTTACTTTTGCTATCAAGTGGATCATAACATGACCCTTAATAACTATGATGTTGTCTCACTCTTAAATGTGTGCACTTAGCCTTCCAGCCAAACAATGTTTCACTTTCTCATAGCTCGATATTTGTTTCTATGCTCATCCAAACATGTAAGATCCAAACCATTTTTCATTAATTGAAGTAAACTGAGGAGGTAGCAGTAACATTACTCAGCAAAGACAAACTATCACTGTGATTAAGTGGAACATTTCGATACCTGAGCTAAGTTACTGATGAAAAATGGACTTGCAGTGTCCACTGTATCACAAGATGATAAAAAGATATAAGAGAAATGAGGGGAAGTTTTAATCAGGCTATAAAAGCAGAGTTAAAAGTGGTTTGTACAGACATAAATAACACACTTTCTGAGCTCCTAGAGAAACAGGTCAAGGTTGTGTGCCAGGTTAGATGCACTTTAAAGTCAAAACAGATTATGTGACTTTGACAGCTCCATGAGGGTGAAGGAAAGCTTTCTGGAAATAATGACAATATTTGCAAATACACTATGAGATTAAAATATGACCAGGAAGTTTGTTTCTATTTTTAAGTACCCAATTTATAAGCTCTTTTAAACAGTAGAAAGCAGGATTTATACTCATAATTTCTGCATTCCAACAGGATGGCTCCAAGTTATTTTTGGATACATTATAAACCTTTAATTAAATTGCTCCCACAAATTAAATGGTCACATCCTACCTATGATTAAACTTTTATTCTTTACAACAAACACGCAGTTCAAAAGAATCTGGGCTAATTGAACAGAAGGCGTTATAAAATCAGGCAGATCTGGGGGAAGAGAAACTAAAGAGATGTGTGCTGAAGCAGGAATTTGATAGGAAGCAGTCATGGATGCCATGGGAGATGCATTGCAGCAAAGGAAGAAAAAGGAAGGATATGGATGAAAACCTATATTGATATGGTAACAAGCACTTGAAAGGGGAAAAGGATTTTATAATTTTATCAAGCATGATCCTTCCTCTGTGTGCATTTTATGTGTGTACAAGAGTAGAAAGTGTGACACATTCAGTACAATTCTGTACTGAAACATTTTGCGACCTTAGGGAAACGAAGACTGAGTGGAGTTCTTAAAAAGGGTTCTGAGTGTTCCTCAGTTCTTCTTTCCTTCACCTGTCAGTATATATCAAAATATATCAGAACTTTAAGAAAAATAAAGTACATTTTCCAACTGAACCTGGTTAGGAACTTAGGGGAAAAAAGGAATATAAATTATATGAAATTTTCTATTTATATTCCTTGTTGAGATAATACTCCTTAGTAGGGAAGGAGGAAAATATTTTTTCTTTCCATAATATTACTGATATTTTTATTCCATGTTAAAAAAAAAGTTGAAAATGTGATTTTTCATGACAATACCAAATTTTCATCCAGGAAGCAGATTTTGCAGCAATCTTTAACCAACATTCTCAAAGATTTGCTCACATTTTTATTTTATCAGAAATATAAATTCTCCCCTTAACTCTACTTCATTACCTTCACTTAAACAAGATTAAAACAAAAAAGTTTTTTTTTATTTTGCATTTGTATTATGTGTTGCACCAAGAAGTTTTCTATCTGAATGTTAGTTATTGTGTCATCTTTGTTCTGTGCAGCGTTACACATAACAGTACTGAAAACTTTCTATAAGGAAAATATTAGAAATCAGAAGTAGTTTTTTACATATTCCTTACAAATTTAACATCAACAAATGAAAATGTTGAAAGTCTTCATAGAAATGCTTAACTGTTCTACAATGCACAAAACATGCTGTGTACATGAATGTGTAGCTCTAGCTGCTAACGGTAAATATTGCATACTGAGCGGGAGAGTAAAAACTGCTTGCAGCTTATACTTTGGTAGACCCCAAGCTGGGAAACTTCATGTGGCCATTCACTGAACATTTTTCAACATGTATTTGCAGATCATGTATTTTTGTCTGTTTTGAGAATGAACACTTAATTTTAAAGGTTTTTAAACACATAAAGTTTTATAACCCAAACTCTGCTCTGTGTGAAACCACAGCTGAAAATATGGACTTCCAATGATTCCCCTGGAAAAGGGTAGATGTAAAACCTGGGCTGCCAAGTAAAATATGTTCTGCAGTATAATTGGAAGTGTTTGGATGTCATTCTTGTTAAAACCAATTACATGAATGCCACAGAGAGTGTGGAGGACAGTCCTAATAATGCTGGTATTTTTGTTCAGCACACTGTATCTCTTTATCACTCTTACACTGGTCATTATCTTTTTTGAGGTTGGAAGTGACATTACAAAATAAAGGCAATGCATCGTGTAGTCAACCACTTGATGTGTGTGCTGGTTTTGGCTGGGATAGAGTTAATTTTCTTTATAGCTAGTATGAGGCTATATTTTGGATTTGTGCTGAGAAGAATGTTGATAACACTAATGTTTTGGTTGTTGCCAAGCAATGCTTCCATTAAGCCAAGGACTTTTGCAGTTTCTCATACTGCCCCATTCTTCCAGCTTCTTCTCTACAAGAAGAAGGGAGGAGACACAGCCAGAAAAGCTGACCCAAATGGACCAAAGGGATATTTCAAGCCATAAGATGTCATGCTCAGTATATATACTGAGGGATGTTGGCTAGGACGGGATCGCTGCTCAGGGATGGGCTGAAAGCTGCTGCAGTGAAATCAATAAACTGAGACCATATTTTAGTTTCTCAGACATCGTGTTCTGAGGATGATGAAATTATAGTCCACAAACATGGCAAATTGATGAAGATAAATAAATAAAAATATTTATTCACCTTCCAACAATTCAAATTCAACCTAGACTTTTTTCTTTTTTTTTTAATTTTGGTTTAGTCTTATGATTCAGTGTTGTTCCAGGAGGGTAATATCTTGTGATATTTCTCTTTTCACTCCACTGTCTTCAAATTTCACCTCAAGCTTCAGTTCTGGAATCACACAGAAAACAATGAAATGTCATAAAAAAAAAATAAAATAAAATAAAAAAAAAAAAAAGATGTGAGCATTTGATTAGGAACGTTTTGTTGCTCAAATTGTTTTTCAAGCATACACACATGCGGTACAAAAGAAGAAAAAAAATCATAACTAAACATCTGATGTACAGAATGACTTATTTACAAAAGTTTTTCAACATGGTCTTTGCGTTTCTTCAGTATATAATACTTTGAATGCAAAAGATTTCATGGATGATATTAGATTTTTCCCATCCCATATGGAAAGACAGCACTCCCCGATGTGCTTCCAAATACAGAACAGATCTTTGTTCCTTACTGTCACTTTGTGCAGTAGTCCTGAAGAAGTCATCCTGTCTTGGATGAACACCAAGTCCTTGTCACTTCTCCAGTCACCACTCTGTTCACATTGACTATGTCATTGAGGACCAAGTGAGAAACAACATATGCCATAACATATTTGTAATACAGTTTCAGCTAGAGGTCCATACTGTGGCTATCGGAAAGGACAGCACTGAGAATTCTCAAAACTCAAAAACATTCACAAATAGGGCATTTTGCACTTTTCAGGTATCTAATTATTTGAAAATGAATCTTGTTATATTTAGAAAACCTCCACATGCTTTCTGATACTATTGAATTTTAATTCTGTATTGTGTTGTGTAGTAGAGTATGTCATTCTCCGAGCAATAAAAGCAAAAAAAATAGAAAAAGAGAGAACTTTGTGTTTTAGGGATCATATCTTTTGGTTTCTTTACTTTCACTGAATCAATGCTGCATTCCTAACTGTGCCCCAAGCTGTACAATCACAGCCTGGCTAAAGTTTTGTCGCTATTTACATAAACAAATATTCAGTGTCTTGGCAGCAACTTTTCCTTACAATAGACTATCTTAACAAGCAGCATTGCAAAACTGTAAGGGAGAAAGTTTGAAAAAAGTTGTTTCGTTTGGTGTAACAGGCATCCCATGGAGATTCAAGTTTCCAAAATCACATGACTATATTGATTTACAGCTCTAGTTAAAATTCTTGACTTAGGGAATTTGATGAATTTGGAGGTTAAGGAAAAATACACTCAATCCACCTTGCCCACATGTTGTTATGGAAATTGATTTCTATTGGAGAGTAGTCTCAGAACAAGTACAATTTTTGGTTTTGTTATTGTTTCCAAATAGACACAGATTTTTAGTGGTTTAGGCACCATCTAAACAGGTCATCTTCAATTATCTGTACCCCAAGGAATAGCACCAAAACACAAAAACACAAACCACAAAATTGTAAGTTACATCTGCAGTTGATTGTGCTTGTGGTTTGGTATTACGATTATAGAAAGCAGTAACCATTCAGCTGTGTATTTCCAGAGAGAAAGGAAAGTATGGCAGAATGAGTATGGGCTACTGAGTGAAGCACTGTCTTGTTTCACAAAGGGGTGTTCTGTGTATCATAAGCTTCTGGTCACTGTGAACGAATACACTGTGGCCTAACATGGAAGTAGTTAGAAATTTGGTGCAACTTTAGTACAAAAGAGCCACTGTGTGCAGGCTATGAAACAGGTTGTTTCCCTCACAGAGTTGACAGAGAACTTTTAGAAAACATAATAAATAACCTAAAACATGTCCAGAGAGGCCTCAGAGTAGCACACTAATGAAATAAGGTTGCAATCCCTCTTTATTCAGGCAGATACCTGGCTACCTGATTTACTGAAGTAAACAAGACATGAGCACAAGTCGAAATATGTTACTGAAAAGGAATGGAGTGCTGAACTGAACCAGAACAAATAGTTGGAATATGGCAGGTACTTCAAGAAGAGAGACAGGACATCTGTGTGCAGTTCAGTGATAAGCTGAAGGCTCTTCAGAAATATCAAGGGAGAGGGATGGAGAAAACCCTAAGACTCTTGATTCCAGCAAATCACCACATCACTTCAAGTGAACTCATCACCTTGGCCTCCCTTTCCAAGAACACAAAGAGAAGTCAATCTGTTGAAACTCCTAATACTGATCACAAAGCCTGAATACAGCAGTAGCAGCATTTCCTCCCTTATGAAGTTAACTTCATGCCTGCAATGCCGCAATTCCCCCATGCTATGTATAATTACATATTGTGTAATAATGGCATCTGGTGGATTGGACTGGGGCAATATGTCACTCGAGCATTAATCTATTTGCCAAAAATCTTAGCTGTCTGTGTAGTATTGCAAGGAATATGGGGAATAAACAAGCGGAGGAAAACTCTAATTTAATTGGCATAACACAGACTTGATGGGGTACAGTTCTGGAATATTAATATTAAAAGAAAGGGCTGGCTAGGGAATGAATAGGAGAGGTGGCATTTGTTCACATATCAAAGATGCAAACACTTGATCTGAGGGAGGAAAGGAGCTAAACCTGCTGGATGGTTAAGAGGAGCTAAACCTGCTGGATGGTGAAAAATGGGGAAAGAACACTATTCAGATGGTTGTATATAGAGACCACCTGCTCAGAAGCATCATTTGGATCTATTTTTTCCTGAATACCCCTAGGAATCTAAAGCACAGAACTGGGCGTTATAAAGCATATGAGAAAAACAAACAACAGATCCAGAATGTCTGTCTAATTGTTGGGATGCACTCACAACAATTGTTTTATAGAAAAATGGAGAAAGCAGCTAGGAGGGCTGTTCTTGTGGGTTTGTGTCTTACTAGCTGAGGAGGTCAGGGCAGAAAGTAGCTTCATTAAGGGTGACCATGAAGTGAGGAAGTGCCTGACTAAAAAAGGGGGAATGAAGGAGAACAGAAAACTAAAACCAATTAATGGAAAGACTGAATTAAGCAATTTTGTATGTAAGATCTCATTGGAGAAAAGTCTGGCAGAAAAAGCCTCAGAGAAATCTGGCATTTACTCAAAGAAATGACACAGCAGGTACAAGTTGACCCAGTGCAGGGAAAAGCATGGAGACCATAGCCAAATTGTGACCTCAGCTACAGAAAGGGAAGTATACAAAAATGGAAATTAGGTTAGATTGTAAAAGACTTGTACAAATGAGTAAATTGTATAGACAGAAAGTCAGAAAAGCTAAAACATGACCTGCAAGATAAAATAATAAAAAAGGAGAAGTGGAGTGTTTTAACAGTAAGAAAGAAAAAAAAAAGTTAATCCATTGTGTATCAGGGATGGAAAACTAACAATAGATGACGGGGGACCAAATCGTTAAGGGCATTTTTCTATCTGTCTTTAATAGGTCAGCTACAATTTAGAGGAGCAGTACCATTTAGTATCACTGTCAGGGGCATAAAATCTCATAGGACAATTGGGAAGGAACATGTCAGGGACATTTTGAAAGAAATATGCATTTTATTAAGTTACCCAAGCTGGATTAGTTTGGTTCCAAGTATTGAAAAATTGTCCAAATGACACTTAGGGCCATTCTGTATGTGTGAACTCTTGGAGGAAATAGAGTTACCAGGGAATGGAATGGGAGAAGATGGTGCCCATATTTAAATGGGGGGAAAAGACCATATGGAAGAAAACAGATCAGCAGCAATTAGTATGGAACTGTGAAAAATAAGTTGTCTTCAAAATAGTTTGGTTCTACCATGGGGTAGTATGCCTTATGAATAGAGAAGATACTGTAATTGTCATGTATCTTGACTTTTAATACAGTTGGAGATGACATTCTTACAAGCAGTTTAGTGAAATATGGCCTACTGATTGGTAGGTGAGTAGACGAAAGGCGAGTGACAAAGTGGCTGAGTAATTCTACCACAGAAAGTATTAATCAATGGTTCTCTTTCAAGCAAAATGATGTCAAATGGGGCTCTGCAGAGCCTATTCTGAATCCAAATTTTTTTCAATACTTTCATTGAAATCAAGACAAAGGAATAGGGCACATACTTATATATAACTTGTAGATTACATGGAGCTGAAGAGTACAATAAACTTCCCAGGAAATACAATTAAAATATAAATTAGGGAAAAAAGCACATGGAAGAAATATGCAATTCAATAGGAGCAAGGAGAAAGTAATTGTAGTTGATTTAATTTACAAATTGGGTAGGAGTAATAAATTATCAACATACACGGCAGGTTAACGGACATTAGGTAGTAAAAATTAAGAAAATCTGATAATTGAGGTGAATTATAAACTGGGCAGAGTGAAAAATGTTATGCCATTGTGAAAAAGGCAAAAACTCGTTCCAGAAAGTAGAGAGACAAGACGCACAGACAAATTAAATAACTATTCCACTCCACAGCACTGGAAAGTCTCAGCTGCAATTTCATAGCCGAGTTACTGGATTCTTTAGAAAAATATAGCACAAGTATGACAGTTAAGAGGAAAATAATGGGAAAATAGATGCACATGAGGAGAGTTTGGATCAGACTGGGTCATTTTGCCTGAAGAAGAACATTTTAGAGGGATAATATGGTACAGTACTGGTATTCTAAAGCAAAAATGTTAGTTGCAAAGAAGGAGGGAATAATCTGTTCCCTGTGAGATAATGAGTATGAATTGTAGTCAGGAAGATTACGGTGATTTTATCATAAAGATTTGTGAAGCACTAAAACAGATCATGTGGGTGTCTGTGAAGGCTCTGTCATGGGATGCCTCTAAGACTAGATTAGAGAAACTTCTCTCGGGATTGAAATACATGTCATTGATTCCTCCTCAGTGCCACAAGGTCTATCAGGTGACTTCTCAGGGGTTTTCCTAAGAATTTTCCAAAGCTCCCTTTATTTTGTCAAAGTCTTCCTTCCCTTCAAAAATCTGCAGATTTACAATATCTCCTCTTTCATTCTTGATTAGCTGCCTCTTCATCTCCAACTTAAAGTTATTAGAAAAGGTGCTACCCAGTAGCAGCACTTTCCAGCTCAATTGTAGGAAATTAAAGAGTTCGAATCCTGGAGCAAGCAACTGAGAACTCCACAGATGCTTATACAACTCTGCCAGATAGTGTAACAAATGTCCTCGTGGACCAGCCAGACACCTTTGTTAACAGGTCTGCCCCTCAGATGTCAGTGATCCATCAGTGCCTGGGGATACACGTGTTCAAAGCAACTACATCGTGACTGTCTCAACAGGGCTGTCCTAATGTGTTTCATCTGTCTCAAATGCATGCTGGCAGTCTTACCATGTCTTTGACCATGTCAAACACACTCCAGTCAATTTCCTTCTTTCTTTCAGTTTTCTTAGACTTTTTTTTTTTTTTGGTATCTCACTTTCTCTCCATTTTTGATTCCCTTACCTTCTTCACTTGTTTCATCTACTCCTTTTCCAGTCAGTATGTGCAAAGGAAAAAAAGCTATTTCAGTCTTTTACCCATACTGTTGACATTTCCCATGATTCTTATAACACCCAGACACTGAATACATGAACAACCAGTGACAAACAAATGCCACATGCAGCTGGAAATTCACATTTGTCCTTTAGCTTCAACTCATGCTCCTGGTTCATAAATTGCTGAAAAAATCATGAGTTTTTACGAAATTATCTACCACTGGATACCATATATCTGTTTAAGTAAGTTAATTTTTAGAATTTGGGGAAAGATAGATAATAAAATATATATTAAATAAATATATATGTGTATATTTATGTATTATATGGAGATTATGTCTATTTTAATTATATTTTAATACTATAGATAATAAAAGGTTTGTAACAGCATTTCAGTTCCTATTTCAGCATTTTAAAAATAAAGTATCTGGTCTTTATTTTGAATGAACTTCAGTTTCCAACATTTGTATTTTGATTCCACTAACAGCTACATTGTTGTTCCATGAACAACTACATTGTTCCATGAACAACTACAACACATTCCAAATCTAAAATTAAATATAGCATTACAAATAACCATAATTCTGTCACAGGAAAAATTTCAGTCTTTCCTCTCTGCTTTTCCACATTTCCTTGGTTTTACTTCTTTTTTTCTCAACAGTATTTATCAGTACCTCAACATAGCTTTTGAAAGATTTCTTGCATTAATATAGTAGAAAATACTACAGCAGCAGTTAAGATTTAATTAGCCTGTGTCCCAAAACTGTCATTAACACTATAGGCAATATCTGTCTTACCAAGTGATTTGGTGGTTTAGGAGCAGAACAGGTAAGACCCTCTGACCAAAATCTGAGAAACGCCCACTTCTCCCAATGACATATTTTACTCTTGTGCCTTCTAATATGCAGACAACTTTTTGAGGAGCAAACTCACAAGGACACCAGCCATGAGTGTTCAAAGTCATAATGAGCCCAAGGGACTTGCATATGAAACAGCCAGTCACAGAAATATTATAGAAATGATACTGCTTAAATCTGTCTTTCCTCTGCTCAGCAATGACAAGCATGCTGGGAGCATTTCAGCAAATTAACCAAATGGTGAATAGTTGCAGCGGTTATAGTCCCTGAGTCAACAGTGGAGATCCATCCCACTAACCCTTAATCCGTCCTCACTTTACGGCCACTGGATTTCCACCTGGGTGATCCTTCGTTTTCTCTCTGTAAAAATTATAATAAAAGGGATGTGTGGCATTTACCAACATGGGGCTATGAAAGCCAGGTCGAATCCAACTGCTGAAAAGCTCTTTTGAGAGCACCCCGCTGGACCTCCACAAGTGCAGCATCTCGCGGGAACAGGTCTGGCACTGTCTGCTCAAAGGCAGGGTCTTCCTCATCATCCTGTCTGATGATCAAATTTACTAGTGCAAGAATGGGACTATAAGGCATAAGGCAATCAATGTGGATGCTTTCGGGAAAACATCAATGAATGTTTTTGACAAAAACAGGAGGCTGAGTCATCCCAGAACTGTTTCTAAGGTCTTTGTCAAAATTTACTCCATCTTTAAGTCCTTGACCTTTTCTCTATATTACACATGCAGGCACTGTTAAGTATCTATGTTGTAAATTTTGTTTTTCTTCCAGCTGTACCTTAAATCTTCATGTTTATAGGAAAGAAATCAGTGATCTTTCCTAACCTTTTCTGAGTCACTATTATTATGAGAAAACCCTACTTCCTAGATCATTGTTTTCATATAAAAGTATTCTCTGCTTGAAAGGTCATGCTTTCTAAATAATACATACATAAAAATTAATCTTCTCCCCTTGAATTGAAACTGTTATAAACTTGAAAGCAATGCAATAAAATGCCACCTTTTTTTTTTAATTTAGCTTGAAAACCTGTCTCAATTTACCTCAGCCAGTGTTAAAATGTTGCCCATTATTGTCTATAAAATCATCTGTAGATCAGCATGACGCACTTTGCTAAAAAGGCAGTGATCTAGTCCGTGAAATCATTTGCTGCTCCAAGTTTCATTTTAACACTTACTTCTTGATAGGAGCATCAGCAATTTGCTCTTGAAGAGAACACTATTTTTGTCCCTGGGAAGATCTGGAAATTTCCCCAAGAAACAAGTCAGAAAAAACATGGCTATGAGGCTCTATTTATTAGTCAGAGTTACTGCCTTTAATTGCTTGTCTCGCACCTCTAGCATGGTAACACAACATTTTGCTCCCATGAGAATTAGCCTCAAGCTTTTTTTAGAGTATTTGACAGTCTTTTAATACCTGTAGAGGTATTTTCATAGAAAAAGTTGCATTAATGAAACTTAATAATACTATCTATACTATGCCTCCTATGATCTAATCAAATCCCTATTCACTTCTAACAGTAAGGAAATAATATTTTTTTGTTTATTTATCCACCACTTGTCTGATACATCTAGGAAGATTCTGTTATTTTTCGAGGCTTTTACTTTGTGGATATTCCATCAAGCTTAACAACTGGAATGATTAAAAATAGTCAGGATTTGTCTGAAAGAAGTGTCATCACACCTATCCTCAAAAATTAGCTGTTCCTGTATGGACCAAGAAGGTATTTCATACTAAAAAGGTAGAGGTGCACTTCAAGAAAGTAGGAAGAAAAGGAATGTATATGAGACAATATAGTGTATTTTCTTTTTGAAATGCATTAACAATGATAGAAAAAATATAAACCCGCTTTTTGTACATCAGAATCCAGCCTCATTAGGAGCAGAAAGGTGAGCTGCTGAGAAAATGCAAGCATAAGAGATGACTGTGCATGAACTAGGAAAGAAACAATTTCTCATTTTATGTATGTAAACAGAACATAAATGTTTTCCTTAACAGACCACATTAGTTTAAGAGCTTGGCAGTTGCTTTCATTCATTTGATTTTGATCCAGACAAATAAGTGAAGTTGTCATTATCCCTTGGAGGTGTAAGAATGCAGAATATTAATGGTAGGTGTGGAGAGTTCTGCTTTCATGCTGTGCCCAACTGCTTTGTTGCTGAAAGAGAAAACATTCAGTTTGTCAGCTTCTAACGCACAGCTACTGAAGCTGAATTATCATGGTGTTCTGACTTTGATAACTATATAAAATATTTTTTGTCTACTATTCCTCATATTCTTGATTCGATATCCACAAATTAATATTCAGTGTCAAAAATGTCTAATATATTCATGGGCTTAAGATACTGCCAGTCTTGATAGCAACACAGCATGATCAGGACTCTCAGCTAAATGTGTTTTGAAATATCAAAGCCATTTTGACTACAAAATCCTGCTTTTTTAAGATGCACACATTCGAAGAAGGCAAGATATCCATCATCATTAATTTCTGAATGCTCAAAAATCTATGACACTCTAAAATCAGAAGTTGAAGTGCTAATGTGGCTATTGCACATTATGTATCACTTGAAGAATCAAAATCCCAGAAGTATTTTTTAGCTTAAAGACAGGTCTAATGACTTGCAAATAAAGTAATTCGGCCTTGCCTGTGATTTTTCAATTTTCTTGATCTGAAGTTCTTTCTTTGTTCCAATGTTTTTCTTCCTCAAAATGTACTGGCTGTGCCCCTAAGTAGCTACTCCCACTGGCTTTTATTAAATTTACACACCATTCTTTTTTTTAATTTTATTTGAATTATTTTTTCTTCTTTTATTTGTCATGTACTTCTAATCCAAGAGGTATTTGTGAGATATAAATGTGTGATAACCAACATACATTGGCTTGCAGAAGGAAATCCTGGCAGGATTCTCAGAAGTGATCCTGTTCACTCTTTACAACTCACCATTTCTTTCTTTTCTTAGATTAATTCTGATGGAAGTACAGAAAGGAAAGGTGAAATTTTGCAATACAGATTTCAAGAATTTATAGTACAGAACTGGGCAACAAAACAGTTCGAAAACGTGATACTTTCTGACTCAGCAGACATTCACAGAACATAGTCTGTATCTGATCTGCTGACTTCACTTCAGACAAGGATTGAAACCCAAGAAAGGAACAGAGCCATTTGATATAGATGGGAATCAAAACTGTCAATGAACAAAGCAGAAAAAGTCCAGAATTATTGCAGAAAATACACACTTTTTTCCATGCTTTTTTCAAACTCACCTACAGCCTGAGAATAACAGAAGGGGACAGATTTGGAGGTGCAGAATAGAGGACTTTGTGTTTCAGGTCAGCTTTGACAGACAAAGGGTTGAAGAAAGTACTATTTTTATCTGTGTGCTGGTTTTAGCTGGAATTAGCTTTTCACCTCCATCAGAAAATGAAAAGAGTTTGTAGCTTTTCTTTTACATCCCTCACTCTCTTCAAATCCATTTTTTCTTTGCCTCATTCTGAATGTTATCATCTTCCAGATAGTCTTGCTGAAAACCACACGCTACTAACATATGATGTCCAAAACGCACAAAGGTCAAAACTGAGTAAAGATTTTAATGTTTCAGATATATTTTACAAAAGGTAAAACGAAATTCAAAAGTGCCTGAAGTATGAAGCTGACATTCATAAGCTAAATATTCCACCATGTAATGATTTACTTTTATCTATTCTTATAGAAGCATACATCATTTTAAATAGGACAGGTTAAAATGGAAAATCTTGATGGGGCTTTTGTCCAGTCAATTAGCAGACTTTTTAAAAATCAGTAGTTTAATTTAATATGAATATCCTTTTATTGTTATGACCACTTTGACTTATGTGAATCTCATGTAGGGCTTCAGAATATATTGAAATTTGAGAACCAAGCTAAGATATGAAAGGAAACTTCTGTTTCTCAGTCTTCCCTTGAAGTGTGTGCAAAAAAAAAAAAAACCACCATATTTTATCAAATTAGAAAGGATTAATTCACTGATGAAACTAATGAGGATACTTGGAAAACAGGTAAATGTATGTAATTCGTGTGTCATGCTTGTTAAGAGAAACTATTTTCATAAGTTTTTCATAAACATAATTGTAACTTTCATCATGTGTATAAACTTTCTATATATACAAAGGAAACGTCTTTTAGAAAGCAATGAAAAAAAGAATCAACCTCGTAACACATCTTATCGGGCCCTTCTTAAGCATATAATAAAATCCTCGGGGAATCTAATTAAAAGAAACCTGTTAACTTCAGAAGGCTAAACATCATGGTGGTATGATTGGATTAGAGTATTTGAAAAAAAGGGAGAAACCTTTTTTTTTTTCAGAAAAAGGATTTTTTTCACATCCTCATGTGAGCTTTCTCCAAAATATTCACATTTAGGAAAAGTATGCACTAGAACATAGAAAGGAATATGTGCAGAACTAATACACAGAGCTAGCGACTGACCACATGCTGTCCCACTACATCCAGAAGACATTACGGTATGCATTTAATTTTTGACTCTAGTGTTAGAAGCAGTAAGGCTGGAGATGAACCCTGATAATTTTCTTGAGTGATTTATTCTGTTCAGGTTATTAATATAGCCTCCATAGGTTTTCTTAGCAAGACAAAGTGCTACTGGAATATGCATCTTCAGCACAGAGAAATAACACAGAATAAAAATATGTGTTCAGTGGCAGACAGTTACAGTAAAGTTATGCTTTTGAGGACATCAGAGGACTTTGCACTTCAACGCAAACATCCTGCACATGAAAGTTCAGAGTAATTAAACACCTCTTAAACCCTTAACAAGTGTTTTCTGTATGCTTCTATTCTTGTACAAATGTCCTGTGAAATGCAAGAGATGGAACCAACAAGGTTTTTAAAATATTTCTCTGGAAATCCAAAGAACATGTTAAAGAACCATAACTACTTTAAAAAATATTTAATCAACTCACAGAATTTTGGAACTATCTGAAAGCTGCCCAGATACATTGCTGTTTGAATATGAATTTTCCGTAAGATGTTGCAAAAGGACAAATTTCTCCATGAATGAACAATTTAATTTTATTTCTCAGCCCTTTCTTATTTATAATTACATATTACTTATCAGCAGATATAAGCTCCAGGAGCCACAGATGCCCCAAGCTGTGCTGACACTGCTTGTCTTTTGACAAGAGTATTTGATGAGTTCATTACACACAGGATGTTGAAAAAGTACCTAGTCAGCTCACAGGGTTTTTTTAGGTAAAGCCATCTCACGTTGTTACAGCGTACATTCATTCAGTAATGGCAAGGCAGGCTCAACCAGGAGTTAAGAACTGACCACCAGCTGCATCAGCAAAATAGGTGTATCTTTTCTTATATCCTATTCTTTTCTGTGTACACAGAAAATAAAAGCAAGCATGATACTGACCTCATGTCTTAAAATGGGGAATATTAACTTTTTCTTAGTCAACATTTCATTTTCACCAGTGTAAGAGTAGATTTTGGACCCTGATAGCATAAATCTCTCAGTCTTTCCTTATAGGAGAGATGCTCCAGTCCCTTCATCATCTTGGTGTCACTTTATTTGACTGTCTCCAGTATGTCCAGGTCTTTCTTGCAGTGGGGAGCCCAGAACTGGACACAGCACTCCAGGTGTGGCTTCACCAGGGCTGAGTAGACAGGAAGTTATCACCTCCCTTGACCTGTTGGCACTGTCCTAATGCAGCCCACGACACCATTTGACTTCTTTGCCACAAGGGCCCACTGATGGCTCTTGTTCAACATGGTGTCCACGAGGATTCCCAGGCCCTTTCCTGCAAAGATGCTTTCCAGATGGGCAGCTCCCAGATGGAAGTCATGGCCTAGCAATGGTTTTGTCATTGCCATTCCTGAATAAGCCAATAGAATATTGTTTCCTTCATGGAGTACTGAGAGTTAATTGCTCTCAAAATAAGAAATAAACTACACTGACTATATAACTTCCCAAACTAGCTATTTAATTTCAGTTCTGACCGAGTCCTGACGTCATAAAATATAACCAAGGCAGAAAGAAGAACTGACAAACCGGAAAGTAAGAGGAAATAATGTGTCAGCTGGATCCTGACAGAAATATAGGAAAGTGATGTGGATCATCACTGTTATGGACATACACGCATTTGGTATTGTGGAAAACTGAAATGATTTTGTCCCAAAGCCTCTGAAAATCATAAACAGGATTTCTGACCATTCACAAGCTATTGAAACCTCAGATGTTTTATATGACAACTTTGTTTTACACAAAAATCTAAATATTCATTAACAGAAATAGGCACCACCCTACCACAGTAGTAAGCTGATGGGCACAATCAGCATACTTCTGTGATGGTTTTGATGCTATAATACTATTATTAAACTACTGTCAAGTGCAGAAATTTGGCAGGCTGTATTTTGGATTTATTATTTAACAAACACTTTGAAAATGTCATAAGAGATGACTTTTGTCTTCCTGGAATGATGCCAGTCCAAGAACTGTGGTCAGCAAATAAGTCCTACGGATGTTGCAGATTAGGGTCTTTGTTATTTCTGGGACTGATTATTTCAACTATTTATTTTGAGGTTTCATTGATTGCACTATTCAAACACAGCAGTCTATGACAGATGCTACAAATCAGATCATATGCAGAATTTTGAGTAATGTGAAAAAGTAACCCTATATATTTATCTCATCACAAATTTCCTCATGATTTTAAAGGATTGCTTCCTGTTTGAAGATTCCTGAGAAGTAAAGAGCTGTATCATTGAGCAGCAAGTGACTGGAAGCAAGAACTGAACTTCTTGGTAGCCAGTTCTGGGGAAAACACTTCAGGATTTGGTTTTACTTTTATTTGGTTATTACTTTTCTGTTTGCTCATAAATATTAGTGGGAGTAGGAATGAAAAACAGTTTATTAAAATAGAGAAGTTACTCTCCTGAACTGTATTCTTGTTCACAAAAAAACCCATACCAAGCTATGTCTCTTCTGTGGTTTATTTTCCCATCGCTTTGTCTGCATCACTATTGAATCACTATAAACTCTGCTGATTTTGTCCCACCAACATGAAGCAAGATTAAAGATTTGGAAATCTTCCCTTCTACAAAGACTCGAGAGACTCAGACTCTTTGAGACCTTGACTTTTCATCTGATGTGGAGAGACTTCTGAATAGCACAGAAATGGCGTAACTGTATCTTTATATAAAACTTTCTTGCTCCCTTGGCACAGAAAGATATTGGGAAAGAGAAAGCTAATAAGCTTTGGCTAGAAAACTTGTTTATAAAATCTAGCACCAAGCTGCTTTTGGTTTTGCTTCCTAGATCTTGCCCACAATTCACCTTTTGACAGATTTTTCTCTCCTGGTGACGAACACAAATTCAGAAAAATATCCTTACATTCTGGCAAGAAGCAAAGAAGAGTTCTGGAGATTTACTGTGAGGGAAAGGGGAGGGGACATAAACTGCAGGTTGTTGGGGTAAAAGCAGAGAATATGTCTGGAGACTTAGTTGCCAAATTATCTTCCAAAATATCTGAGCTAAAACTCTGCTTTTGTCCTGGCTCACATTAAGTTCCTATCAACAATATTATTACAGTCATAATGACAATATCTACATTCTGTTGCACACAGAGCAATTGGCCTTTGAGGCTCCAGAGGATGCTGTGAATTTTACTGCCTTTTTTCAGACATGGAAAACATGAGTGAGAGCTGCCCATGTTTTGCATCTATTAAAGATGCACCACATATTTTAATACTTACATTCACAGAATTTTTTGTTTTACATTTTCTAAGAAAAAAGACAAATGTAGCATATTTCCACTGAAAAAGAAATATGTATATACTGTATTTGTTCTCCTTGTCTAGAAAATATTCAAAGGGATTTTGGAGGAACTGAAACAAACCACCTCAAACATATCATATTACTTTCTCTTAATTTTTATTTAATTTTCCTTCCCTCTTCTTAAGAAGCAATTATAATTTAAAGCCTCAGTAGTCTGCAAGTGACCATATGCATAACATGTGGATTTCCATCATTGTTTCAAAAATGGGGTATTTATTAGGTAGAAAATTCAAAATGACAAGTGGAATATAAATAGAATAGTGTAAAAATAAATGCTTAGCTTATTCCAACTCAGGCAGTGTGGATCACAAGGAAGACTGCCGGCTGAATACTTGATATTTATTTGAAGTAAACTGCAGATTGTTTCATAGTTCCTGGCTAATGTAAAGGTATTCTTACTAAAAAAGGAGAACAGCTATATAAAGATCTTTAAAGGTGAAATAAAAAGTTTTTCATTTTTTTAATGTTCATCTCCCATGAACATTTAGAAACACCATTTGTCAAAAGCTCAAAACTCTGGGCCTGCCAATGAGAGAAATGGAAAGGGAAGATATTCTGACATCTTTGTGTTCCCAAATTAAAAAGCCTCTGGCACAATAAAAGCGTAACTCTGAACAAGCAGGACAGAACCAGCTATACGTAGACGTCAACAGACTGGTACACTACCTGTGAATACTTTTTTCCCCAGGAGATGAATCTTGTAATTTCTATTTCCCAGTTGTCTTTAATTTCAGCAATGAATCACTTTACCTCAAAGAGGTCATTAATAAGCAGATAACCCCGACCCACAAGAGCATGGTCTTTGACAATGAATATACCACAGTGTTAGTGAAGGCGAGCTTTGAGCAAACCTCCCATTCACAGGCTGGGTGCTGTGGGGAAGTCAACAAGGGTCATTGGGTCCATGGGGTCACCTGGACGAATATTCTGGGGACAGCAATCCTTCAAGCAAGAGACCTAATGTCACCTCTTCACCTCTTGTTATGTCTGCTCCTTCTGCAAAGGGGGCAGTGGTGGGAAACAGAGACAAGCTCTTAACTACCAGTCATTTGGTTAGCACATCTACTGCCCCAGAAATATAGAAAACGGAGGCATTTGTATCCCATAAAAAAGTAGTATTATGAACACAGGACTGCCACCTAGAGACGCCAACAATATTTGACCAGTTAGAAATGGACTTGAGTATCTCTTTTTATATGCAGATGTCTTTAAAATATCTAAAACATCTATTAGGTCTTAGACTTAGGTATTTAATTTTGGAATTTGAAATATTTCTTCTGTGTCTTGTTCAGCTTCCAAGTAAGGAGAGACTATTAAAATAAATCATCAGGCAATTCTTCATTGACCTGAAAGCAGAAGACTGAATTTTTATTAATCAGCAGTATCACATATTCTGTAAATATCACACAGTAATATCCAGATGGTACGACATCTACAGATATTACCTCCATCATGGAAAAACAAATCTTTCCCACCGGCTGTTTTCAAGCCAATTTCCAGCTGCACTTTAAATAGCTGGAGCTAGCTAATACTTGTACCCACCCAAAGTGGTAAACCCCTCAGTGAGCTATTGTTTCCCTAGCAGTGCTGTCCCTAGATATAAGTAGATATGGCAGCAATGTGATGATCTGCATTAGGAGTTAAAGACTTCTAACTTCAAACAGCAATACTGTATTGACTTTGGTGAGGCTTTTTCTTAAAACAATAAGGCACCAGAGGGAAACCTTTCTGTTATTCCTGCAAGAATGCTCTGGGGAAAGATTTGCAGTGGAAAGCTCTAGACTAATAGCTCACATTAGGGATCAAAGACAGAGAGAAAAACTAAAAATATGACCATGAAAGACAGCCTTCAACAAAAAAACATAGGTAAATATACAGGTATGACAGCATTTTATGTCAGGTTTTGGGAAGTATGAAAGTGAGGGAAGAACTATAAGAAGCATTGCTGAGTCTAGAAGAACACTTACTGCTGAAACACTTCTCACCAGGGACAGCCTCAACTTGTTGGAAACAGCCAAAATCCAAATTGTTTGTACAGTGGGATTAAGAAGTAAGACAGATGTATTTGCTTAGGGAGTAAAGATTTATTTGTAAGTCAAATCATAGAGAAAAAAAATCAAATGTAACATGCAAGCAATTCAAAGAGTTCAGGCTGAAAGGCTTGCTGAAAAACAGGAAGGGGACACCCTGATGATGGACTGAGAAACAGAACAAAGATAAGTTTTAAGACAGAAAAATGAAGCAAGCAGCTGTAGACCAAGGTCATTTCACTCTTGAGTGAGATGGTCTCATCTCAGAAGAAAGCATTCCAACTTTCTTTTTTATTATGTTTTTACAAGAAGTTGGTACACATGAATAGCAGGAGTGCACAGGCCTCAATTAGCATGAACACCATCCTGGTGTGAAATAGAGAAGGGTGTGTAGAAGGTGGAGGAACATGCTATAAATTATGAGAAACACAGCAACCAAACTATTCTGATAAGATCTCTTGATGTTCACTCATGAGAAATTGGTGGCTGGCTTTCTGGGGGGGGTTGGTCGCTTCACAGACTTGGTAGGGATGTCCTGAACCTTTCAGCCGCTTCTGTGACCTGTGTGCAGGAAGCCAAGAAAGACGGCATGTCCGCTCAGCACCAATCATGCAGGCCATTATGGAGATAGCTGACTGGACAGAAAAAATTTAAACAAAAAATATATAAAGGTCCGGCACTTGGGTCAGGGTAATCCCAAGCACAAGCACAGGCTGGGTGAAGAATGAATCAAGAGCAGTCCTGAGGAGAAGGACTTGGGGGCACTGGTGGATGAAAAGCTGGACATGATCCAGCAGTGTGTGCTGGCAGCCCAGAAAGCCAACCGTATCCTGGGCTGGATCCAGAGAAATGTGGCCAGCAGGTCGAGGGAGGGGATTCTCACCCTCTACTCTGCTCTCATGAGACCCCACCTAGAGTCCTGCAGCCAGCTGTAGGGCCCCCAACATAAGAAGGATATCAACTGGTTGGAACAAGTCCAGAGGAGGGCCATGAGGATGACCAGAGGGGCTGGAGCACCTCTGCTATGGGAACAGGCTGAGAGAATTGGACTGGAGAAGGCTCTGGAAAGACCTTATAGCAGTCTTCCAGTACCTGAAGGGGCCTACAAGAAAGCTGGAGGGGCACTTTTTACAAGGGCCTGTAGTGACATGACAAGGGTTAATGGGTTTAAATTGAAAGCAGGTAGATTTAGATGAGATATCAGGAAGAAATTCTTCATGGAGAGGGTAGTGAAGCACTGGAACAGGTTGCCCAGAGAAGCTGTGGATGCCCCATCCCTGGCTGTCTTCAAGGCCATGCTGGATGAGGCTTTGAGCAACCTGGTCTAGTTCAAGGTGTCCCTGACCATGGCAGGGTTGGCACTAGATGGTCTTTAAGGTCCCTTCCAACCCAAACCATTCTATGATTCTATGATTCTATACTGATACTTACAGTTTCTGGTAACATTATGTTATGTATTTAAACAGTAGTGTTTTTTGCCAGTCCTAATTGTTGATACCATTAGATATTCCCTCATATTACAATCTTTAGAGATCTTAATCTTTACAAGTCACATAGACAAAGACAAGTTGCTTTCTAGATATTAAAATATTGTGGTTTACAGCCTGAGAGAACAGTATGACCAGGGATTAAGACTATGATTAACACTTTTAAAAGAAACATTAATACCACTATAATAAACTTTTCTGCATACTTGCCTGTGCCTTTAAATTTCCAGAGGAATCAATAGTTTTTCAACAAATGAGCTACTCAAATGGCCATCTGCAAACTGTAATGTTATATCTAATCAGGAAAAAGGAGAAATAAAAAGACAAAAGTCACAGTGCCCTGCAGAAGAAGCTGCACGCATTTGGAAAAGAGAGACATTCAAGGGAGCTCAACTGATAAAACTCTACAAGGCCCACGTTGAAAATGTACATTAGCTTTCTATAAGAAAACCTGGAAATTTCAGGCAGCACTAAGGTACCAGCTCTACTTCACCTTTTGTCAAGGATTCAGAAGATACACCCATTTATAATGTTCCCATATTATGAGGAATACTAGCCTGGACATATATATGTAAAGCAAATTAATTAAATTAATAAAATTAATTTATGCTGCAAGAGCAACCAGTGTTTGAGCCAGCTGTGAAAAACAGCAAAGTAGGACTCCAAATATAAATGAAAAATTAAAATTAAAGCACTCTGGATTTGATGTAATTCAAGAATTTAAGTATGTGCTCCTAAGGTACAGATATATCATTCCTATCCATCATTATAAATCCATGTCTCAACAAGAAACTGTTAGATTTAAAAGCCCTCTACAACTGTATCTAGAAAGAGCTGGGGGGGGGGGGGGGGGGGGGGGACACGGGACACCAAAAAAAAAAACCAAAACCCACAACATTATTTGCTAATAAGGAAAACTATAACAGCTGGGATAGACCTGAGATCAGATAGTTCATTGAACATATATAGATCACCACCACCACCAAAAAAAAAAAAATCTAAATTAAATGTGAAGCATTGAGGAATCAGTAGTTTGGACAGGGAGAATGAAAAATGTCCTGGAGAGGAAATCACATTTCCCTCTGGGGGTGCAGAACAAAGAGTTGACCTTACTGGGGAAACAACCACAGGAGTTGGGCAGCTTTAACTTTCAAAGATAATAGTTTTCAGGGAGGAGAGACACAAATGGCATAGACTGAACAGATGCTAGGGATGGCATGCTGCAGATACCTACAGGGACATGTCTACACCCGAGTCACTCACCCCAGGCTGTGTTTAAACCCAGAGAGAAACAAGCAGACTCAGAAGGGAATCCCGGTGGCTGTACCTATGAATGAATGAAGCACGGACTGATGGCTCATTTATCATCTGTACATTTTTCTGTGTGAAACACAGAACCATTTCAGATTCACTACCTTGGAAATTAATATAATAAAAGCACTAGAACTGTTACACTGTTTTTCTCATTATTAAAATAAACAGCATATGCATGAACATCTGTTAATGTAAACAATTTTAAATACTTCTGAACTGTACTGTCAATTACAGTTCCAATAACTGCTTCACTGTGGCAACATTTGGTGCAACAAATATGAAATATTAATTTAAATTTCAGAATGCAAGTAATAGTGTATCATAAAAATGTGTGGAACACTTTTCCTCTATCTGCAGAGCACAGACTTTAAAAACCAATTTTCAAACACTTGCGGTGAGCCAAAAACAGCTAGTGATTTAACCTTACTCCCTCAGTGCCTAATTAAAACAGGGCAAATCAGTTGGTTTGACAGGGATTGAACAAATACTTAGCTGGTGATTAAATTAGTGCTTTTGCTGTCCTTTTTCTTCGCCAATGTGGAATTTTATAGACTGATTTTTTACAGTAACATTCAATTAATAATGCAAAGCAAGTTATATATCAACTTGACATCGCCTCTTGTCTGTTTGTAGGCATTACCTGAGCATACAACATTTTCTTCCAGGTTATTTTTGTACCTTATAGTGGTGCAGGGATCTTCTCTGATTTTAAAAGTTAGTTAAAAAACTGCATCCAGAATCGCTGCAGACTACAGCATTTCACAAATAGTTTACCCTTCTGCAGAAAGGTATCTCATAAATATTTTAGGAAAAATAGTTACAATTTGATAATTTAAATCCAAGCTGTGCTGGTTAATTGGGATTGGTTACATAAATTGCAGAGTATTGGAAGACTTGAAAATCTGTGAGAAAGTATAAGCTCACAAAAGCTGCAGGACTTTGAATCTTTCCACGAGCATCAGGTCCGAAACATCCAGTGGAAAGTACAAACTAATAATAAAACTAAAAAAAAAAAAAAAAAAAGTGAAGGAAAGTCCATGTGAATTTTATATTCCTCATTTCTTTGAAATGTATATTAATTGGCTATATATGTTAATGTATCCAAAACACGTGGAAATAATAACCCCTTTCAGGAAGACAATATTTCTTACTGTTTCTCAGAAGCAATGATTACACCATGTGTTATCAATTTAATGTCAAGAGTACATTTGGCAGAAATGTATTTAGGAGCAAAATTAAAGTACAAGCATTAAGCAGGTTTGACAGTAAGAAGGTAAAGGAGCATGAAATTAAGTTATGCTAAGAGGTGATTTTTAAAATCACTGATTTCCACCAGAGCACTACTCTATTCATGTCAAGTATTTCATGCTCTCAAATGCATAACAAAGAGCATACCAGGCTCCAGAGGCAGCAGAAAAGATTAATAAAGTGGAAATGCTGAACATGGGGACATGAATACAATTTTGATTAAAAGACCAACCTGTTTGAAAAGGTCAGATCATCTAACACCTAAAATAAAGTGACCATTAACGCTAAGAGTAAAACATTACAAATTGATCCTGGACTTGGGAAGCAAGCAGAGGTCTTGCAACAACATCACAACAGGAAGATATTTAGAATTTCTTAGCCAAGTAAAAGGTGATGTCTAGGAATTTAGTTGTGAACATACTGTTTTCCACTCCTGTGTACCATGGGGCTTTCTACTACAGCCTGCATTGCTTCATGTCAGCATCTCACAGGAAAAAGAAGCATTTGGATTAAGCGGCAAAGCTGGACAACAGAGATCACTGCTAGGTTTCCAGGGTCGTAGGATAATTCAGTCTGGAAGGAAGCTCTGGGAGACTCAGCTAGACCAATCTCTGCTGAAACCTTCACAGATGCTAACAGGTTTCTCCCTATCACTGCTACATTTCCCCATGCTCCTTTCCCATGCCCGCACTACCATTTCCCTAATGCTTTTCCTGAAAAATAACCATGACAAAGAGTGTTTCATAATATAGTGTATTTTTGAAGTGTTGACCATTCATGCACCTTCCCCTGCAGCCTCAAGCTATGTCTGCTGTGCTGGCTCCTGGCAGCAGCTCCAGCAGCAGGCTGACTCCATGCAGGCACTGCTGCAGTGTCGCCTCTGCTGAAAGGGGTTCAAAAGTGTGCACGTCAGCAGTTCCCACCCTGGGTGAAAACCAATGGCTGCATCCCACAAGCGCTCTGTGTCAGCACTGTTACCATTCAACACATTCAAAGATGATTTAGGATTGAATAGTGAGGTGGCAAAGCTTATCGATGATACCAAAACTATCCAGAATAGTGAAAATGAAAGCTGTGATGATTCATCAAGGAATCTTCTGTCATGAACATTGCAATGACAGAATAAATTAATCATCAATAACTGACAGAACTAACTGTGGCAAACCCAAGTTCTGTAAATCTAAGCAGTGGTGAGCCCCAAATTAGCTGTTACACGCAGAAAAATCCTGCAGGATGAGGGCTGTTCTCAGAGAATGTCAGTGTTGAGCAAAGTGCCACTAGGTAAACAAAATGCTAGAATTTATTAGGGAAGGAACAGAGGAAAACTGCATTTTGGCACTGTGTAAGTTATGACATACCATTTTCTGAAGCTCAGAAAAAAACCCAGAGATACAAGGAGACTCAAGACAGCTTCTAACAGCTCTTCTGTATAAGGGGAAAAAAAATGGTGGGGAGCATGACAGAAGGCTATAAAAACATGAATGACATGGGGACAAAGCATAAATACACCAGTTATTCGTTTTTCATGCCACAAGGCACAAAGGACATCCAATAAAATTAACAGGCAGTAACTGTAAGTAACTCAAAAAGAAATATTTTTTCATAGAATGAATAGTTGAAAGCCAGAATTTTTCACCTCAAGACTGTTGTTTGCTTTTTCTGGGGTCAGCCTCTCCAAATGGCCACTGACTGCTCCCTCCCGTGGGACAGGAGCTATCTGAACCCATTGCTCATTTAACGCAGTCATTGTCTGCTGCAAAGTCTCTTTTTAATCCCTGCTCTCAAAGGACATATTTGGCTTTCATCAGCCATACAACATGATTTAACAATGGATTTGTCAAATCTATAGTTGTATAGTTTCTTTTTATATTTTTTTTAAATATGCCACTATTTTGTAATAGTGAAATAATAGTCAATTATATTTGCACTGATTTTTCATTCACCATTTATTTCTGTGCATACATTTCTAGAATGAACTCCACAAAACATACGTTTATTAATAATGACTCAAAGTTTGGCCTGGTCTGCAGATCCAATTTTCTGACACCAGGCAAGCACTGTCTGAACCAAACACAGTGGAGGTGTCAGTGCTCAATTCTGTGCAAAGTTCAGTGGCCAAGAGGATTTCACCAAAACATGGGAGCAGCCAGAAGCAAATGTTTCACATTTATCATGCATGTCTTTACAAGTAAGTACAGATATACTCATTGTATTGCAGAGTATAAAGAGGACTAGGCAACGATGAATCAGATACTAATATTTTTTCACCATTGCACTGTCTCAATAAATAGCCACTTTATCCCTAGTACAGTGAAAACCATGTCGGTAGCAAGCAGTTTTTCCCATCAATGGCAAATAAATCTAAATACAATGCATCTGAGACAAATAATATTACCTATTGGAGTAGTTTGGTGCTTAAATTCATTATATTGAAATAATCCTAAGCATGAGTGATCTCAGTCTCCAGTACAGTTAAAGACTCTACACTGAACCTAGTTTATGTCAAATTCTTACTTTTCTAGGAAACGTTTAATTTGCAGGTTTTATATGGACTGAAAAATAATGTCACTTTTGTTGCTTTGTTCTTCCTCTTACTGCTGTTTGCAAATGGCAGAAAAATAAAAGGAATATAAAAAATATCCGAACTGTGCCACCAAGATAGGCACCGATGGAGAATACAGAGCAAGAAATGGACTGACCTAATACATCCACCACAGCATAATGCAGCGTGATGCAGGAACACTGGCGCCAGTCTGGAAGCGGCATCGTTACGTTCATGTGCCGTAAAAAGTCTTATCCAAGGGTGTTTCTCATTGTCCCAATGAAAAGAAGCAGACAAACCAGTAAAAGCCATTTCATTTCCCTGCAGAGAGTAGACATGCCTATGAATTACACTGTCTGGAGAGGCAGGACTGGACCAAGATGCTCTCATTCAGGTTAGAGTCATTGAACCTTTTCTGGATTCAAGTGAGGCTTCCCAGCTCAAACATGGATAATGCACGATGACCTTTAGATTGCTGTAGGAAAAGAACTGCTTTACCATTGCAAAGTGCCATTGAATAGCAGTTACTGGACCTCCACACACTGATGAGGAAACTGGTCCTACTGAAAGTAAATTAAAATTTTTCCACCTACAGGTGTATTCTTCTGTTAAATAATCATAGGTTGGAAAAGACCTTTAAGATTATCAAGTCCAACCATTAACCTAACACTGCCAAGTCCGTAAAGTCCACCACTAAACCATGCCCTTCACCACCTCATCCATGTGTCTCCTAAGTACTTTCAGGGCTGGTGACTCCACCACCTCCCTGGGCAGCCTGTTCCAATGCCTTACAACCCTTTTGGTGAAGAAATATTTCCTAATATTCAATCTAAAACTCGCCTGGAACAATTTGAGGCCATTTCCTCTTTTCCTATAGCTTGTTACTCTGGAGAAGAGACCAACACCCACCTCACCGTAACCTTTCAGGTTTATGATTTAATTCGGGGTTGCTGAAGTTTGTTGGTAAAAAGATCCTTTATTTCCATCAGCAGAACTGACCCAGTGAGGTCTAATTTTATGGTAATTTCTTTTATTTTTATTACTTTGAAATGACTGGTAGACAGCTAAATTTTATAACCAGAAACAAACAGCAATCAAGTTTTCTCATATTTCCGTACTATTGTCTCATTACTATTTAATTAACCTCTCCTTCGCTGCAATGCCTTGTGAACAGTACATAATTCTGTATTTGGTCTCAAGACACTCATGTGATGGATCCTGCACTGAACTATCATGGTGTAAATCAGGGTAATTCTGTTTTGACCATTGAATGCGAACTCAGTCATGATAGACTCTTCCAAGACTTTTTGTGTGCTCTTGTATGCATTTTCCACATGAGCCTTTTCTTCACGTCATTTCAATGCACGGTACTAAAATAGACATTATAGAAGAAAGAGAAACTTCAAAAATTCTAGAATAAACTGCTTTATGTTGTGATTGATATTTGTTTAATCACAGAGTTATAAGAACTGCATAACTAGGAGGGGCAGCCTTCCAGCAGACTCTTTCAATGCTTTCTGCTGTCGTAAAATTAGCCTGGGTTTTTCTAAACAGGATTAACCACACAAATCTCATAGAAATTTCATCATAAGCAAGGCACAGAACACTAAGAAAAAATGCCAACAAGTACATGAACCAATTCTGTTACAAGTAAATGAAATTTCAGACATAATTATCCCACAGAAATTACAAATGCAATTTGTAATTTCATATAGTCCTTTGCCTTTTGCAAATTCTCAGTCAGTTTTTGGATAGTCATTAGTCTCATGACCCCACTGCTTCCCAAATATCACTATCACCAGTTTAGAGAGAGAATTTTATCATGAAACAGAGCAATATGTGCAGGGACATGCAATCAAAAAATAAAATTCATAAGCTAACCTCCTTGCCTCTGTTCAAATTAATTTATCATTTTCCACTTTCAGTGTGTAAGCAAGGTTACAGACTGAACTAAAAGGATTGTTCCCTGATGAAATGTTCCGGGAAATAAAAGAGTAATAGAAATCTTTAAAAATAATAAACACTGTTGAGTACAATTATGCCAAGTAGATGAGAAATAAAGAAGTAATGAGAGGAGGAAAAAAATGTTAAAAGGTTCTTCAGTTACAAATAAAAAGAGAATAGGAAGCATGTGGGACCAGCCTTCACCAAAGATTAAATCATCTAGCATGGGCCCCCCGCAAAAGGTGTGTCCAAACAGGAATTCATGAATTTTGATATTCAATACAATGACAAATTTGGATACCCAGCTCCATAAATCAAATTCATAAGGCTACATTACATGCTTGAACTCTCTGTACATTGAAAGGTAGGGAGCTGGATGTGGTTCTGAGATCCAGCCAGCTAAATTCTGGGATGCCTCTATTAGTCAATAGAAAATGATGAATGGACGAAAGCATGTGCCTGAAATTCATCCCCGTGATCTCCTGTCCATTTAGCTGTCAATGACCAGACGTCTATGTGAAATCAGTATTCGAAACTATTCTTTTATACACTTAAAGGTTTTTTGTTCACACAACTGGTCCCTTTCTTTCTTTAGAAAAGCATTGCCTGCTTCCCATCTTCCCATGCTAGCCCAGCAGTTAGGTAGCACCACAGCTGGCCAGACACCTTGGGTCCTAAGCCCTCTACAGCCATAAGTATTTAAAACCATAGCTTATGCATCCCAAGAACAGGCCTATAATCAATCAATAGGTCCAGGACTAATAGCTGGAGGAGAACCATGTTCAGTCTAGTAAAACAAAAACATTTAATCACTCTGTAAGGAGGTCCAGGTACAAAACCCACAGGGAAAAAACAGTTTACAATGGCAATCAATACAACTGCAAATGTGTATTTACTACATTGCCAGCTGAGCAACAGACCATAAATAATTTTAAACTAGCAATTAAAAGGATAACTTTTAAAACACAGCATTTTGTAACAGCTTCTCAATAGAAGGAATAAGAACAAGAAAACTTATCCAACCCCTTGAAAATTTTCTAGGGAGACTTTAAGAGGTGTTGGCAGCATTTACATAGACATTGAAAAAGCATGCCATGATCTCAACCTATTTGATAGAAACTGTTGAGTACAAACAAATCCACAATTATCACTGCGAATCTGGGGGGATATCTGAGGGATGAAGCTGTTCATCCTAGGGGTCTACACTTTCAAGCTAAAAGAGAAAGTACTCTCAGCCAAGGCTTAAAAGAGTGAAGGCAAACATTAAAAAAAAAAAAAAAAAAAAAAAGAGGGAACCAAATTTATACTCCTACAATTATATTTAGGCTCCATATGGTCATATTTTCAAAAACACATGGATAGTTTAAGAGCAAAAGTCCTGTCAAAAGCCATTGGTACCTGGACACTTTAGAGACTGTAACCCAGCTGAGAATGCATATCTTTGAGAATTAGAGTTTATGTAACATCACGTAATCATAGTTCTGCAAAATAACAAATAGCCTCTAAACAACTGCTGACATTCCCAAAAGCTATATTTTAACTCCCACCAAACGGCACCACATGGCAGAAGTGGCACGGTATTTTTTTCATATGCCTGAACAGTGACAGTTAGCTTGCTAAAAATGTACCCTGGTATGTCGAATGCAGACCGGTGTATTCTTTTGAGACCTGTATTTCACTTTTGAAATACTGTGATAGACCTGCAAGGTAGGCATAACCAACCTCAGGCTCACCATCAGCTACCAGCACATAGTAAAGGCAGTCCTTCGGTGGCTGCCTTGTTGGGTATATAGAAGCCCATACTGAGATATTATTTTAAAAAAATGACAGTTCAGATGTTTGGATTAGAAATTCCCATTAATTTTCATAAGAATTCAGTCTATTCATTATTCAGGCAACTGTGGACATCTCAGGCAAAGTGTCTTCCACTGTGCTTTTCTGTTCAGCCAATATTCTCTACAGCCTCATTGTACCTGGATATGACCATTACACCCAGCCTTATCTGACTTCCTGATTTCCATATAAAAACAGCAAAACCAATAAAATGAACAAACAGTAGAGCTGCATGCCATTTTATTTCCTGAGAAATCTCCCCTTCACATCAGGTCTGTGATAAACAGGTTTGGGAAACCGTCGGCTGCTCACAGATCTCTGTCCTTTGGAAGTGATCTGTTTTGCAATCTCACTCTGAAATTCTCAATTTTCCTTCTTTTTCCCATACATAACCTATCCAGTTATAAGTTTGAGGATTAAGATTCTAGTCCTTGGCACCATGTTCCACACCAGTAAGATTCATTTGGATAAATTTTATGATTCTTTGTCCCTTTCCTAAAAAAGAAAAATTTACAGCTAAAGAAATGGATGTAAAAAACATTTCAAGAATGATTTCAAAAATTTATTAGCTCATGCCATCAGAAATCCTTAGCAAGGCAACTGGCTAGAAAAGCATCAAAATAAACATAAATAATATAAATATAAATCTTTTTCTGGTTTATGTGATGGATTACCTTTACATGATTAATTACCTTTCAGTTAGAAGTTTTCCATACACCACAGCCTGGATCCATGTACAACTACCATGTCTCCTGGGCAAGCATCTGAAATAATTCACTTAAACACATTAGGAAAGCAAATTGTGCATGATAATATGTTTGAACAGCTGTTAGTGGATTTGGGCATTTCTAGTTTTTTGGCATTTTTCTGCTATCACAGTGTAAATTTTCAGAATTGCACAACTTTTTCCAATGTATTTATATGCTGTAAGAGGTTGTTTAGCTTTCATTAGCAGTAGATGTTTCATTTACTGTTGTTCAGGAATAAAAAAAATACTGTAAACATGCCCTTGTTCGTGGTGATTGCACTTTCATTACATTTTTCTTTTAGCTTAGCTGACTGGCAAAAAATGCAAATAAAATATAACCTGGAAGTTGAATTACATCTACAATCTATCTGAACCCAGCCACGTAGTGCAATATTAACAGCTTTGCAAAACTCAGTCAGCCCAGTGTCACTCTCCACTTCAAACTGTCTCCAGTTGTAATCCATTATGTGAGGATTTAATGAAGTGCAGAAATGCCCCGTGCAGAATGACCCAAGCTATGAGCTCTGGAATAAGCAGCAGAGCTGGTGCATCCCCTCAGCTCTTGGTCAGACGGTCCTGCTGTATGAAGTGTCGATACAGCACTGCAGTATGGATTGCATATGCACCAGTTCACTCCCAGATCTTTGGATTTTGGTCCCTTGCAAAGGACTGGTCTGAAGACAGAGAGGCAGTCAGCCTCCTTGGTCAGAAGCAAAGCAAAGCAAGCTCCAAATACAGCTGAATTGAGCTCCCCTCCTTCTCTTCCCCTGCAGCTCTGCTGCAATGACCAGCCATTGCTTCTTACAATGAGAAACACTGTGCTGGCATTGAAATCGAGTTAGCTGTGTTTCTCTTGGGTGCGTGCCCTGAAAGGATAAAATGGAAAACGTCAAAGATGCAATTTCACCCAAGAGTGGAGGCAATGTCGAAGTCTTACTGAAGGCTTTGATGTGTGAACTCGCATACCAACAATCACCAAGCTTATATTTGCAAATTTTAGCTGGGTCTTCAGGATGGTGATGAATTTCAGCTTGCAACTTAGGCCTGCTTTATGCCATATTCATTTAGTAAGGGTGAAGACAGTCTACATAATGTACCGTTTATGAAATATTCTCAGATTAAAAACTGTTGACAGCCAAACTAAGAAAGATTTCTGAAAAGAGTAGTGGATAAAGTTTATCACGTTGATTCATCTAACCCCAGGCCAGGCTGTAGTAGTAATTTCTTTACACAGTAAATTCTCCAAGAAAACCTGTAATTATTTGCTCTGTTATATGGCAAAATAACTACTGCAGAAGTACCTGGTACAATTCTGTTAGGACAGATTGAAGATAAGGATGGCCTAAGAAAGCGATAAAAGCCAACACATCCAGCCCTGTTACTTGTGATGGCTTTCAGGAAGGATCAATACACTCAGTGAAAGAAGAAAAGATGATGTATTTTCTTTTGCCCCTGAAAGCTTCTTCACAGAGAAGAAAAGGAAAAATACAAAACTAAAAAAGGGAAGGATGGAAGTTACAGAGAACCATGAGAAAGGTAAAAAGCCTGTCTGTACAGAATATTAATTGTGATTTCAGTGGAAATTCAGTATGAGCAGCCAAAAATATAAATTTTTGCATTCTTTTACATAATGTGTGAATATAGGTATTGCGTCTGTATTTATTGCGTAGTATGGATATGTGAACTTCTGTACATAAAATTTTGTACATACGTCTTAAAATTCATTCTTAAAAATTTGATCAAACAACCCAGATGGATGTAAAAGTAAATTCCTTTCTGCTATTAAAGCCTAAATAAAAGATTAATTTAGCTGAATTCCAGCTATTGCACCTTTCTGCTTACCTTTAATAGAAGAGAATATTTTCAGTTGGAAGGGACTTATAATGATCACCTAGTCCAACTGCCTGACAAATTCAGGGCTGACCAAAACTTAAAGCATCTTATTAGGGGCATTGTCCAAATGCCTCTTAAGCAGACATTGACAACCTCTCTAGGAAGCCTGTTCCTTTGTACGACCACCTCCTTGGCAAAGAAATGTTTCCTAATGTCGAGCCTAAATCTCCCCTGGCACAGCTTTGAATCATTCCCACCTGTCCTATCACTGGATACTAGGGAGAAGAGATCAGCTCCTCCTTCTCCACGTCCCTTCCTCAGGAAGCTGTAGAGAGTGACGAGGTCGTCCCTCAGTCTTCTTTCTTCCAAACTAGACAAACCCAGAGTCCTCAGCCACTCTTCACAGCACATTCCTTCTAGCCTTTTCATCACCTTTGTTGCCCTTCTCTGCATGCATTCAAGGATCTTCACATCCTTTTTAAACTTGTGGTCCAGGACTGCACAAGTACTTGAGGTGAGGCTGCACGAATGCTGAATACAGCAGGATAATCACCGCTGTTGCCCAGATGGTTATGCTGTGTTTGATGCACTCCAGAATGCAGTTTGCCCTCTTGGCTGCCAGGGCATAGTGCTGATATATTGAGCCTGCTGTCAATCAGTACTCCCAGATCCCTTTCTGCAGACAGGGAGAGCAGCCACTCCTCTCCCAACTTATACTCGTGTCCAGCATTACTCCATCATACATGCAGAATCTGGCATTTTGACTTGTTAAATTTCACCCCACTAATCATTGTCCAGTGCTCCAATCTATCTATATCCCTCTGCAAATGATCTTGTCCCTCAAGAGAGTCAACAGGACCTCCCAGTTTGGTATCATCAGCAAACCGGCTAATGATGCATTCAACTCCTGCATCCAGATCGTTGATAAATATATTGAACAGAACTGGCCCTAGAACTGAACCCTGAGGAACTCCACTGGTGACTCATCACCAGACAGGTGTAGCCCCACGTACTACAACCCTTTCAGAGCTGACTTTCAGCCACCCAGCACAACATGAACCTGCCCATCCCACAGCTGGAGAACTCGTCCAGACGGATACTGTGAGGGGCACAAAAGCCTTACTTAAATCCAGAAAAGCTACATCCACTGCGTTCCCTTCATCCACTAAGCAGGTGACCTTATAATAGATGGATATCAAATTAATTAAACAGGACTTTCCCTTTGTGAATGTATGTTGACTGTGCCTGATGATTGCATTATTCTTTAAATGCCTTTCAATAGTATCCGGTATTATCTTCTCCATATTTTTTCCAGGACAATCTCACTGAAAGTTATTTACGACTGCATCCTCACAACCTGTGCTATAAATAAGTACATATTAAAACAGCAGTCACCCCCTGCTGTGATGGGATTGCAAGCTGCAGACCAGTTTTCAAGCACAATCACTAGGTTCATGTGTCAACCCTAACATTCACGTGCACAAATTACTGATTGCTAAACATAATACTTGCATGTCATTCTTACAGCACAAATATGTAACACAAATCATGCAATAGAAAGCGAAGCACGTAATAGGAAGCTTATGCAAGTCAACTGAAGTAACATGAAAAGTCCTTCAGAAATTTCTGAAACTTACTCCTTGATTTTTTTCCAAGGGTAAAATTGTGTTATTTTTCTCCCAAAGGAAAATATGGTTTGTATGTCCAGCAAAGAGCAAGAAATCTGGTGAAGTATCTAGAGAAAATGACCTGTGAGGAACTGGGGTTTCTTAGTCTGGAGGAGGCTCAGGGGAGACCTTATAACTCTTTGCAGCTACCTGAAAGGAAGTTGTAGAGAGGTGGGGGTTGGCCTCTTCTCCCAGGTAACAAGGGATAAGATAAGAGGAAATGTCCTCGAGTTGTGCCAGGGGAGGTTTAGACTGAATATTAGGAAAAAATTTCTTCAACTAAAGGGTTATCAGTTGTTGGAATGGGCTGCCCAGGGAAGTGGTTGGGTCACCATCCCTGGAGGCATTTAAGAGACATGTAGATGTGGTACTTAGGGACATGGTTTAGTGGTGGTGTTAGCAATGTTAGGTTAACAGTGGGACTTGGTGATACTGAAGGTCTTTTCCAACCTAAAATATTCTATGATTGTATGACTAATACACATAGGGTCTACAACCCTATAAAAGATATTTCCACTAAAAAAAATCCTGACTTGAAAACAGACACAGAAAACTTGAGGTTCCTGTCAGTCATTAGGGCAGAGTCTCAAATTTACAGTTCACTCATCTGACTACTGGAACTGATCTTGCTCTCAACTACCAATCAAATTCTTGTTCGTTTAGGTTAAACAAAAAATTCTCAAACCTTGAAAGTTTCTTCATTGCTAGGTAAGCAAGTTTCTATCTTCATAACCAAGAAAAAGCAAAAATGTTATTCTTTCTTGGTGATTTAGGGTGCTATCATCCAGAGACATCTGAAAGAAAATGACTTGAGAGTAAACGTTCAGTATTTGAGAACTTTGCCTCTCCTTGACTCATCCAAATCTGAATATTTATGAATTAGCCTTTCCCCAAAGAAATTCAATGTCTGTAAATTACTGAAAATTACCATGAAAATGAAACTACTGGGGATAATAAAGGCTTCATACCTTGATATCAAGAAAATTACTTCTCTCGCTGTCCATGATCAATATTTTTACAATGAATAAAAGGAGTCATAAATAGCTAAGCTGTGGAAGAGTACTCCAAGTGTTTTTTAATTAGTAGCCAACATAATGTCACTATAAATTGTTTAGTCAATAAATTCAGCTACAGAAATTAAAATGTTTTAAAGTTCAACTTACCAAATTCCTTAATAGACATAAGAAAATATAATCAAGGCAATAAATCATCTTAAAAACACAATTATTCTGACCTTAAGTATTCCTGTAATAATTATTCACAAGTAATGGAAATGAAACTCACAAAATTAAATTCTCACCCTGTCTAATATCTGCTTCTAATCAAAGAAAAAAATTCATAAGCTAATTAAATTTCACAGACATTCACACTGGAAGAATATAAGGAATACAAACAAATCAATGCATTCAATTCAATCACCAGTTAATTTAATTCTTTCAATAATCTTATAAAAACTTAAGACTGGAGTTGTATGCATTTATAGAACTTTCCTTCATGTTCCTTGTCCGCTTCTATTCAGCTGGGTAAGTAAGTCTGGTACATTACTGATGCTAGTAACATTAACTGTGTGCAAATCCTTCTTAATCTACTACCACAACCACACTTACCATGCATTTTGCAGTACTTGTGGAAATCAAGGACTCATTATGTTTTGGATTATCCACTATACCAGCAACACAAAGGCTTAGGTCTGACAATTTGTTTATGCACTTTGTACATTATTGGCTTATGCAGTGAAAAGTTTTAAATCTAGATTCAGCTGTGCAATCTCATTTATCGGTAACTTACAGAAGCACTTTCTGAATTCTGCACAATTCAGTGAAAAATCTCGGTCTTCAGGGTAGAATTCACACTTTCTGCACAGCTACTTTATTCATAGTATCAGCCAAACTGTGTTTGGTAAACTGACCTGACACTCTCTGGGGATGTGTGCTGCTTACCGGAGGCTTGTATGAGGGGTGTCACCAGGAGATTACCAAGCCTTGTACAGTCCACTGACTATTATCCACTGCTGCTGTGTCATGTGGGTACCAGTGATGCAGCTGGGAGCAGTCTGAGGAGTATCAAGAAGGGTTACAGTGCCCTGCAAACAGCAGTAAGGGACTCTGGTGCCCAGTTAGTTTTTTCATCAATCCTCCTGGTCAAACAGAAAGGGGTTTGAAAGGGTCAGTCAAATCTGGCTGACAAGGAGGCTAGGCAAGCTGGACCTTGTTCTGACCAACAAGGAGGAGCTGGTGGCAAATGCAAAGATCAAGGGCAGCCTTGGCTGCAGTGACCATGAAATGGTGGAGTTCAAGATCCTTAGGGCAGAGAGGAAGGCGCACAGCAAGCTCACTACCCTGAGATTCTTGAGAACAGATTTTGGCCTCTTCAGGGATCTGCTTGGTAGAGTACCATGGGATGAAGCCCTACATAGAAAAGGGATCCCAGAAAACTGGCTAATATTCAAGGATCACCTGCGCCAAGTTCAGGAGCTGTGCATCCCAACAAAGAGAAAGTTGGGGAAAAAAACACCAGGAGGCCTGCGTGGAT
This sequence comes from Rhynochetos jubatus, assembly GCA_027574665.1. Lineage (NCBI taxonomy): Eukaryota > Metazoa > Chordata > Aves > Eurypygiformes > Rhynochetidae > Rhynochetos > Rhynochetos jubatus. The sequence goes on from CM050650.1 coordinate 56,452,350, forward strand.
GAATAAGCAGCTCCTGGACAAACTCTAACACAAAATGGAAGCCTATAGATGGTAGAAGCAATAACAGGTAGCCTGGGAGGAACACAGAAAAATTGTCTGAGCAACCAGGGGTCAGGTTAGGAAAGATAAAGCCCTGACAGCAGTCAATCTGGCCAGAAATGTTAAGGGCAACAAGAAGGCCTTCTATAGGTATGTCAGTGACAAAAGGAAAAATAGGGTAAATATGGGCCCTCTCCAGGAAACAGGAGAACCAGTTACCCAGGGCATGGAGAAGGTTGAAGTATTCAACTTTTTGCTTCACTCTTGAGCAAGTGCTCAAGCTACACTGCCCAAGTGGCAGAAGGCAAAGACGGAAACTATGAGAATGAAGAAACACCCACTGTAGGAGAAAACCAGCTTCGGGATCATCTAAGGAACCTAAAGGTGCACAAGTCCATGGGACCTGACAAGACTCCTCAGGTCCCTGACCTGAGGGAACTGGCACATGAAGTTGCCAAGCCACTATCCACCGTATTTGAGAAGTCATGGCAGTCTGTTGAAGTTCCCACTGACTGGAAAGGGGAAACCTAACCTCCATTTATAAAAAGGAAAAAAAGAAAGATTTGGGGGACAACTGGCCAGTCAGTCTCACCTCTGTGTCTGGCAAGATCATGAAGCAGATCATTTTGGAAACTATGCTAAGGCACATGGAAAATGAGGTGGTGATAGGTGACAGCCAACATGGCTTCACGAAGAGCAGATCGTGCCTGACGAATATGGTGGCCTTCTATGACAGGTTTACAGCAGTGGTGGATAAAGGAAGTGCAATTGATGTAATCTACTTGGATTTGTGCAAAGAGCTTGAGACTGTCCCACATGACATCCCTGTACCTAAATTGGAGAAACATGGATTTGACAGGTGGACTACTTAGTGCATTAGGAATTGGCTGGATGGTCACACTCAATATATAAATGTCCTTCAAATGGGTCGGGGCAATCCCAAGCACAAGTAAAGGACGGGTGGAAAATGGATTGAAAGCAGTCCTGAGGAGAAGGACTTGGGGGCACTGGTGGATGAAAAGCTGGACATGAGCCAGCAGTGTGTGCTGGCAGTCCAGAAGGCCAACCGTATCCTGGGCTGGATCCAGAGAAGTGTGGCCAGCAGGTTGAGGGAGGGGATTCTCACCCTCTACTCTGCTCTCATGAGACCCCACCAGCTGTGGGGCCCCAACAGAAGAAGGATATCGACTGGTTGGAACAAGTCCAGAGGAGGGCCATGAGGGTGACCAGAGAGGCTGGAGCACCTCTGCTATGGCCACAGACTGAGAGAGTTGGGCTTGTTCACCCTGGAGAAGGCTCTGGGAAGACCTTGTAGCAGCCTTCTAGTACCTGAAGGGGCTTACAAGAAAGCTGGAGGAGAACTTTTTACAAGGGCCTCTAGTGACAGGACAAGGGTTAATGGGTTTAAATTGAAAGTGGGGAGATTTAGATTGGATATCAGCTAGAAGTTCTTCCCGGAGAGGGTGGTGAGGCACTGGAACAGGCTGCCCAGAGAAGTTGTGGGTGCCCCATCCCTGGAAGTGTTCAAAGCCAGGCTGGATGATGCTTTGAGCAACCTGGTCTAGTGGAAGATGTCCCTGCCTATGGCAGGGGGGTTGGCACTAGATGGTCTTTAAGGTCCCTTCCAACCCAAACCATTCTGTGATTCTAGGACATAACATTACCAGCCTCCTATTCACAGTTCATGATGTCCATTATCACAGACCTTAACCAATGCTCACCAAGTTTGTTTATCTCCCTGTCTTCCCAGCTCCACAGCAGAGGGCCTTTTTAGCTTAGCTATTCAAAAGAGATTGTAGAGAGTACTGCATCCTGCATAGAAGACAGTAAGACCCATAAATATAATAATCTCTGAGAGTGAAATCCCAGCTCAAAAGCCCATTCTTGTCACTCTGACCCCTGATACAGTGTTTGCATTTTCAATAGCATAGAAAACGTAGAGCACTAACTCGTCCGAAAATAAGAAAAAAATGATTTAAGAAATACAACAGTGAACAACTGGAAACCTGTCTTTTCACCTGCCATATACTTCTCCAGGGATATTTAATCTCACAAGTTCTATGGCTATAAAAGATGGATACTCTCTCCTGTTTCAGAGAAAAGTACATAGAATGTTACTTATTCATTTCTGTAAGCATCGAAGAACTTGAGTAAAACCAACTCCATACAAGCAAGATTACATTCATTTTCTTAAACTCATGGTAAGCAGCAGATACATAACAGGAACGAAAGACAACATAAAGGTAAAACTCAGAGTTTCTTTCCTGCTCCACTTTGAGAGGGGAAAAATAGTGAACTGGAAAGTTTAAAATACTTTCTAGATGTACTAGACAAAACAAATAAATGTTGATGCTCTTTAAATGAATGAAGCCAATGCATAAGGATGCAATAGGTACAGGATGTTTTGCTAGCTGAGACAGGAGTCAGCACATTAACTCTAGAAGCCAAACTGACCTGTCCTTACACGAAGAACCCATCAGAAGCAGAATAACCAATTAAAAATTACAAGTTCAGCAGCCAAATTGCAAATGGGTGTTTTGGTCAATGTAGCTTTTGGACAGTGATTACACAGACTTAAAAAAAGAAGAAAAAAAAAGAATATTCAATGGACCCAGAGACAGCTGCTGGCTGGGCACTGGAGAAGCTCCACGGGAGGTACTGGGGTGGCCCCCTGGTGGGGCAGCAGGCTTGGGAGGGCCGACAGGAGCAGCAGAGTTGTACACCTGCACAGGTGGTGCTTGCAGGGCCCACTGCTCTGCCACTGCCAAGGGAAGGGCTGGGGATCTGCGGAGACCTTCCCATTTGTTATTCCTCAGCAAGGGTGGTTGGTCCCCAGGGCACCCTCTGGCCCCACTGCCCTCCCCCTGGTGAGGGGCAGCCTTGGCCAGCTCCAGCCTCTGCTCTTTCCCTGCTTTGTTCCCTGGGCAGCAGATGCTGAAAAAAGGTACTGTGGGCTTCTCTCCAGGGATAAGGTCAGGCAGACACCAAGGGAGGCTAATAGTCTGCTAAGGAACAGCAGCAATGAGAAGAAAACTTGCACCCAACTCCTCAAAACTTCCCTGGAAACAGCTTAGTGACTCCATTTACATACTCATAGCCCCCATCTCCCCACTGATTCTCCAAAGCTCTCTCACCTAAATAAACCACCACTGAACACTCCACTGTGATGTCTCTTGGCCTCGCGGTCTTCTCCAAGGTTCCCCACTTCCACTGGGATATCTCCCTTGACTATTGCTAGTGATGGACTAGATATTTTCATCTAAAACCAGAGGATGAAAAATTAAATCAGAACAAAATCTTTTGGGATTGCTATTCTGGTAAGAAGATTTTTGTTTCTTTTTTTTACTGAAATGGGAAGTATTTTAAGGTTTTCACTTCCACTTTGTCAGCAACAGAATAATGTGCACACTGTTACAATTGTCTTTTCATCTGCTACAGGGTTCTTTCTTTTATCTCTAGACAAATGCCTAGGCTCTTCATCATGACTGTACAAAACTTTTAACATAAAATTAAATAGCATATATCAATGGAACATTGTGTTTAATACAAATAGCACCATTACTCAGCTACAGAGAACCATTTGGATATACCTTTCAGCTTTTTAAATAATTCCAAGAGCACAGCTGTTCACTGTCTTGGAGATGTATAATCAGATATTCTTTTTAATGCACTGAATCATTATTAGAATGAGGTTTTGTTCTTTCTTTTCATAGAGAAAAGATGTGAAGCTTCACTGTATTAAAAAAATGCAATCAAATTTTCTCTCCTTCCCTCACAGTAACTTCCTTTTCTCTTTTATTCCCAGCAACAACACTTTTTCCCTCTCACCCCCTTCCTCCTCCTTGGTGTTTGCTCACCATACTGCACATCTGTGTATTCCACCAGTGGGCCTTATATTCATCAGCTCCCTGCTATTTCCTCCAGGATTTGGCTGTGAAATGGGGAACATCTTATCCTGAAAATGATAATGGGATAGCTGTTTGAAGTTTCCCTTCTGTTTTTCTTATGAAGGTGAATGCCTCAGGATGGCAGAGCAGCAGCAACAGAAAAGACACACAGTAGCTGCACACAGTTAATACATTTTCCAAAACTCATTAAAAAATTACTGCATTTCTTTTGCAGGAAAATATTCATGTTCTGCACTACACCCATCACTAATATGATGAGAACTGCATCTTCCTTATGGTCTGGCATCTTATTGCTAGTTTTATAAATACAAGAACTCATGTTCAAAGAAGAGCAGTGCCTATTGCACTATGGTATCTTTTCCTTTTCTTCTCAAGGACACAATTTTCAGCAGATTGAATTATTCTTTCTCATCTTGTTTTTATGATTTATTCATTAAGTTAAAAGAGTGGAGGCCTAATAATTTGAAGCATTTGTCTTTGACTTCAACAGTGTATTTCTGCAAAACATACTAATTCCCCTTCTTTCTTCAGAAAATATGCACATTTTCTTCTGGAAGATAATAAAACATGATATTACAGTAAAATATCATCAGTTGCTAATGAGAAAATGAGGATGAACATAGTTTTTTATTTAATGCATTTATTTTTCTGACTAAATTTGTATTTCACTGGAATTACTCAGAAGCACTCTGGTCACAGCTATGTTGTGAAGTCCTCCACTTCAATGAGACTATTAACCAGAGTGTTTATCAATCAGACATGTGTTTCCAGTGTTTCCAATACACATTTGAATATATATGCAGGTTGGGACTTACACAAAATTCAAATCAATATCCTGCATTGCCTACAGAGGGTGGAAGAGAACAAGCTATTAAATTTCTGTTCTACATTTGAATTAGTCTGGAACTCCACAGGGCAATATTCTGATATTGGCTTAAAACGGGCCTATATGTTTAGAAAAATTTGCACAGGTTATAGTTTCAAGTAAAATAAAAAGTGAACACCACTTGTTTTTCTCTGACATTTCACATTTTTTTCCAGCAATTTGTTTCCTAATGAACTACCTTTTAACAAAACAATGGAAGTCACTCCACAGTAGAGGTGACATCTGAACTTCTAATCTTTGATTAGCTTCAACGTCCTTATGTATATAACTTAGCCCACAGGGCCCTCACTGTGTGAAGATGGGCTAGACCATGGTCAAGACTGAGCTGTGCCATAACAGCATATGTGTTTCTAAGTTTGCTTCAGTTCGGAAAAAGACACCAAGACCTTGAAAAATACCATGATCTCTTTGCCACAACCAAGGTATCACCCTCCTTTCTCCTTTCATTTGTACAAAGTTGACCAAATAGTCTGTTAGTACCAATAAAGTACATCTTACCTCTGCTGGTAAAGACAAACCAGACCTTCTCTGCCAACAATACTGGTTTCTCTCTAACAGCAAGCCCTTCACACAGGACAAGACTCTGCAGTGGCTCTGCTCTTAGTCTGTACCAGGTTGCTGGATTTTAAAGAATGAAAACTCCCATTCAAGAAGTCCTCTGAGGGGGAAAAAACAATTTTGGATTAGATATCTTTCACAGCTGTGTTGAGCCCTCACCATCATAACTCTCCAACATCCCCCACCCTTTGTGGCCTGATCCTTTTAGTTCAGTGTATTGTAAATTGCTCGGCAGGCTACATTAAAGTGACATTGTAATACCTTCTGTCAGATCGTGAGCACCTAGCACCAGTCATCACTTTCTTAAAAGTTCAACCTATCTTTGCTTCCAGGCCCTGGAACTGTCTTGGGGAAGCTAAACTCTATCCCATCGGCCTCTGAGCCCAGTGATGGTCCCCAGTATAGGTATGTTCCTCAAGTAGCTGGGACCCTGGTCCACAGGACTTGGTTTATAGAGCTTTCAAGGTTCTTACACATTCTTCAAACTATAAAACAGTTTTTAAATGCAGATATTTGTAATGTATTACAGTCATCTTTCATAATTAAGTCTTTTGTTGTGTTTCTACTAAAATAAAATAGTTCAGAACTTTTCTGTTCTTGGAGAAAGTGAAAAAAAAAAAAAAACGAACAAAAACTTATTTTTTGCAGTGCACAGGCAAAATCACTTTTAATAGCCATCCTCCTTGTTAACCATGTACTAAAAACAATTAAATCACCCTAAATTCCCTCCAGGGAATCAATTGCAATTCAGTTCGACATCCTGCCTGTGTACTGAGAAATAAGAGCACAAAGCTAGTGTCTGAGCTTGCTTGAGCAGTCTGCCATGTGAAAGGACAAACTTTTGGCAAATTATGTGCAAGCATAATAAAGTCAACATTGTTGGGCTGCTGCAAAAGGGGTCAGATTCTGGATCTTTGTTTTAGATATACTTTAGAGGAGACCACCGCTATTTTGCCTACACTACCTGAGCAGAATATTTCTGAACTGATAATCTCCTTTGTTGGGGTTTTTTTCAGTTTTAATACATTGAAAAAACTCCATCACAAAGACATCAGAAAATTGATTTTACCCTTATCACAGTGGACAATAAATGGTAGCTGCGGGGAGCTTTACAATTCTAAATCGGACCTGAATATGGACTTAAAGAAAATTTTCTCCTATATCAGATCAGGAACAAGTACATTCCACTTTAGACATTAATTATTTGCTATAAATTACCTCTATTGTAACCTAATTTACATAAGAGCTGTAAAGAGTAAATGGGATATGCACAGATGAAAAGCACAGTGTTGCTGGAGCTGTAGCACAAAGCTAGAGCAAAACCTTCCCTTCTTTTAGTCACAAGACTTCCATGGAAGGGAGTAACAAGGGCAATTATTATTTTATAGAGTTTTATAAAGTTCTGAGCATAAAAAATGAGGCAGGCATCTATGCATGAAAGGGCTCACAATTGAAATAGCTAGCAAAAATAGACAGTTATCAGATGATGGCTACAGGACCTGAATCATCAAAAACTAAAATGTTTGAGCCAAGAAGATTAGCATGCCCCATATTAGTTCCACTATTTAGTATTCATCCATCACCTAGGGTCTTCAGTTTCAGAGAGATTAGAGCTTCATACAGGCAGCATTAGAAACAGAGGCTGCTGGGAGAACAGCTGGTCAGAAATTTTCCAGTGAAACAAAATTTCATTTGAAACATCACCAGCTTGGTAACCGTTGATGAATGCAAATAGGGTTTGAAGGAAACCCTGCCCAGACTCTTAGCAGACAGAGCAGCCAGATACCATGAAGTCTTGAAAACAATGGTTGGAGTGAGGGCTCCGATAATAAGTAGACTTTGTGCTATGAAAACAGGGTGCAGCACTTTGAATTCACAGGATCTGTGCCCCTAAGTGGGTTCATATGAAATGGTGGTCCAGATGGCACCTACCCTGAGAGTACACTTGCAGCTGCTAGGAACTTTATTTATCCACATTCCAAAAAGGAATTTCCTGTCAACTGGTGTCTTACCCTGTGGTTAGGAGCTGTTTACCCAGGTCATTAAAACATTCCCATCTCTGCAGGGATGTTAGGACCTGACTGCAGGGTCAATCTTGCAGATAGTGCTTGCTGAGAGAATGATTTCTGTAATAAAACATTGGCACCTATCCAATTGCATCAAAACTTATACCAGCAGTTGCTTTTATTTGTGCAATGTTCAACACTTCAGCTTCAAAAATCAAGAAAGATAAATAAATTATAATGTAGTAGGGGCAATGACAACTCATTTCATGTTTAAACAGCTTTTAATTTGCAAGAAACTTCAGGTGGTACTGACCTGGATCAGATTCAAGTAAGTGACCTATAAATAAACAACTATGTATGTCATTACTGCTTCTCTCATCCATCTCGTCCTGTGGTAATTCCTGATTGAGTTTGAGCCAATAAGAGAAATTATACTTCCATTGTTCCTAAAGACCATCATAGTTTTTTGCTCGATCACCAAAATAAAGAAGTCCAAATTTCACCATTAGCTGCCAAAGAGCATGCTTTTCTATTATGCATCCAGTCCTAAAAAAACCCTCATGACCTACAGAGAAAGGCACACATTTTCCATGTACTCTACTGTTGCAGAATTAATTATATTTTGCTATAAGGAGAAAAACTTTCAGAAAGCTCCTATTCATTTCAGGACTCTTAGTGCTTCACATTTTAGCTTACTGCAGTATAATCTGTAATGGATCAATAGATTTGGCATGTCCTTTGTTTACAAAACTCAATATTATGTTTTAGCTGCTCACATTCATCATGCAGGGATAGAAAGAGAAAAATCTAAACTGAAGTTCCAGTCCCTAAGTATGGCTGCTACAAAACAATCATGTTTAGAAGGAAATGTCTCTGTGGTAATAAATAAAAGAGGCAGTACTGGGGTCGGGTTAAGAGATTTAAGATTGAGTCCAGATGTGATCACTACACATTGCATGAGTGGAGGGATATGCAAGTTAAAGCACATCACAGGAGGAGGAAGAGAGGGGGAAAGGTGTACGAAAGGAAGAGAAAAAGAGGAGGACAGGCACATCAAAGGAGGAGGAATGGAGGCAAAGACTTCATCGCAGATACTAGAAATGCTATAGGAGTGTCATATTTGGAAGCATATAGCAAAGCTGCATTTTATGTTTACTTTTGATTTTTTTGCTAAGTCTATAGATTAAATTCTCACTGTGATGCCTTAATTAATGCTAAACAGTCATTTGTTTTGTTTCCAGGAAAGCCTGTCTGGTGCTATACCGAAGGCCACCACTGTGAAGCCAGCACACGCAGAATTCACTGGTTCCTCAGAGATGGTAGACTGTATCAATACAAAGGAACTCTCTCAATGAAAAAAGTTGAGGAGGCTCATGGGCTGGGGAATACCTCCTGGCAGGCTTCAGAAAATAAATGAAATGTAGATGCTGACTTCTGGGAATTAAGTCTACTCACAACAGTCTTTCTTTTGCTGAGTAGACATCAACACCACCCCACAACTGTGGTCACCATCTTTCCAAAGATATCACACACACACACAGAGATATGTATATTTATATAAAGAATAGCCTAGAACGCTTTAGCTTGAAATGACCACTGGTAAGGAAGATTAAAAAAGAGATCTGTAAAACCACACAAGCTATGGGAAATGTAAACAGGTCCCTGTCTCTTTCAGTATCAAAACTAGAGGCCATTAGGTGAAATTTCAGAAAGTGTATCCAAAACAGCCAAAAGGAGGCGATTCTTCACATAATGTACAATAAGCTGTGAGCTTCTTACCCCAAGAAACAGTGAATGATGAAATTCTAAAAGATCTAAGTAAAAAAGATCTAAGGCTTCTGAATCAACTAATGATACCCTCCCAGCCTCCAGCAAGCACTTGTACAGTTCTCACATTCCTGTTTTTTACCACTTTCAGCATGACAACACAGAGGTAGACAGGCATTTTGTCAGTCATTACAGTGACTCTCATACTCTTTAACTAGAAAAACAAATGTTTTAATTACTATTCCTCTCACAGGGAACTGTCACTGACTTCTTTTGCACTGTAAAGCTACACTGTAATCCAATTAATGACTTTCTATTTCCAAAAGAAAGCTTTAATACATCAATAAAGAGGACATTTTCATATGTTAAAGAATATTGTAAAAAGCAGTTCTACTACTTGATTCAGGTAAATGATTGTAACTTTCTCATATTTTAACTATTTATTAGAAATTACAGAACTACGCAGGTTCCTTTACTCATTTAATCCAATCTACTGTTCAAAGTATAGTAAAAACAGGCTGTACCATATCTATAGTCATATTTTGGATAGACCCAAGGATGGAACATCCCACTTTCATGGAAAGGGAAGGAAAAAGGAAAAAAATTCCTGTGTCTCAGGTTGTATCCACTGCTTCTTGTCCTTTAAATAGGAACCTCCATGAGTCTGGATTTGTCTGTATGGTTGCCAGCTCAGAAGACAGATATCTAATACTGAAAAAGAGAAGGTGTCTCCCATAAGCTCTATCTGTGTCTGGTGCCAATCTGAAGTGAAAGTTAAGTTGACCAGTAAATACAGGGAAAAAGGCAGTTTCCCTTAAGTTGTGACTGTGATAGGAAACTTCAGCTGCCTTTCAATTTCTCTTTTTTGTGATGCACACCTCTTACTGAAATCTCTTTAGAAGGGAATATATGGTACCTGATGCCTAGAGTCTTTATTTAAAATCTGATTAATTTATACACAAGCCATATGAAAGCGCTATGAAAAGTATTGATAAGAAATTAATCCATACACATTGTGTTACAAGACAGACAGGAACCTCAGCTGGTTTACAACTGCATAAGTATCCTACTTAATCATTTCACTTAAAAGACAACACTCCAATTAGAAACATGTGTAAATTTGTCAGTCCTTACACCTGTCAAAGTGTCTTATTTACTGAAATAAATATCATGCACACATTTCTTTCTGGTTTTTTCTCCTTTATAAATAGAGGTTCCAGAAATTCACAGTGTTATTTATTAATAAGTACTATTTATTAAGTGGAGGAAATATTAAAGGAATTGGTTTCTCACTGAATCTAGATCACATACCTCAAAATGCCACCTTTACTTCCTCTCTGAAAAGAGCCACTACGAACTTTAAGATACCCTCTGAAGGTCTCTCATCAGTATTGATATGCACCATTGACAAGAGCTCTTTTCTGACTTGGCTCAGAAGCCAAATTATAAACACATTCCATTCCTTCTCTTTTGTACTGCAGAACACCTGCTTTCTTGCTTCATGCACTTGATTTTTTCATTCTTCTTAGTTCAGAATCACACATTACAAGCATCCGTCTCCCTCAGACACTTGGTGAGAATGCTTTGTTTATTTATCTTCAATTTTGTTGTTCTTTGATTTATCTTGTTTGTGGAAGCAGATTTTCTTTTGGGTGACACAGTATCCCCATGAACTCAGACATTTTCAGATCACCATGATGAAGTGTTATATATCGCTTGCTTGTTCATATTTCAGTTTTTCTCTCATGCAAGGTAGAAGTGCAAAAGAGCATTTTTCTTCCTTTCCAAATATGTGACATTTCCCTGGAATTGATTTTTTCAGTTATTTATAATTGTGATTACAGCTGCAAATCAAGGACAGGCTAGACTACTCCTTCTCTAAGGTTCAAAAATAAAATATCAGCATGAATGGATCTTGGAAACAAACCTGATATGCACTTCCTTTCACCTTGTTCCCATAAATATTTGCTAGTGACATAACAAAAACAGCTTCTGGAGCTCAGTTTGATTTCTTTTGTTATCTCTTCTTCAAAAATTGTGTTCAACCTGCAATTTATATATGTATCCCAACAATTACAAAGTGACATGGTGTAAATGATAGCAAATATTCAGGGCTCCTGAGGGTAACAGAGCACAAGGACCAAGCTTCAGTTAAGTTTCCACTTCTCACAGGAAGAGAGAGGGATGACAGTAAGTCACTAACCACAAGCTTTACAGTAAGCAGATAATGAGCATGTGCTAGTATGTTGTGGGAAGAGAAGCTAAAACTACATCGACGGGTCAGAGCAACATTCTGCACATCCACAGAGATAAAGGGCACATGGATTTCCAGTGGCTTGTAAACATGCATTGCTCCTTTTAACAGGGTCTACAGGTTTATGGAAGGTTTACTGCTGTTGACTTGGATCTGGAAATGTCTGTAAGCATTTGTGTTTCCAAAATCCACACACAACGCTTATAGAAAGTGACAGAATTCCCCAGGCCATTATACACAACAGTCATATAGACAAGTGATCAGGACTAACAAGGCCTATTTTTCAGCAGCTCCTCAGGTTCAACTTTTGAATTTGCCACTGCCCCGCTGCAACGCGAGAGAAAAATTTCTGCCAACAGTACCAAACCTCAGCTGCTCAAATGACTGCCACACAAGCATATTGAAAGCCCCAGAAGAGAGGGCTTCCACTGACTGCCAAACTGCATGACGATTTACAGCACGGTCTGTAAAAGGGAAGTACAGAGCAGGCAGGGAGCCTAACATCTCAGGCACAATAAACCCAACTTTGAACCCCTACATGAAAAGACAGACAGGACCTGTGGGTCAGAGCACAGCAGAACAAGTTATCTCTTCAAACACCTGTCATCACATGATGAAAAATTGAGTACCAAAATGTGTTGGGATTTACATTCTATTAAAAAATGGGATTTTTAAACCAAATTCAGCCCTCTATCATCCTTCTTCATTTCTAGCTGTGACCATTGAGTGTCTCCCAGCTTCAGGGTCTGAATTCATGCCCCAAATGCATTCTTATTCCATGCTTGGGCAAAATTTCACCACTTAATAATTCTTCCTTCTGTACTGTCATTTCCACAGAAAGTGGGCTAGGAGAAAACTGCTCCATGATTCCACAGATCCGCCATCTGCACACAGAGGGCTGTCACCAAGGGTGTCCTATGAAGTACATGCAAGCCTCAGGCTAACCATCAGTTGCTCAAACCTGTCTTCTGCCTTTGTTGTGCGAAGGCTGAATCCTGCAGGTCTCCAGCTTAGTGTGCTTGCTAGGTTATGGCTAGCCCTGTGCCAAAAGCGCTCAGTGACTGGATATAAGTACTTGCAATTTCTCCCTTTGGGTGCTGTAGCTAATACAATGGAGACTGATTGAAGAGTCCTATGTAGTTAGCCATAACAGTAAAAAGCAAAGCATAAACAAAAGCCAAGTCTTTAAATCCTCAAAAGACAGGCAAAGGGAATTTCTCTTCTCATTCAATGGATAAAAATATAGAAATTTTACTAAAAGCAGGGACTAGCACCAGAAATTTCCTCTGCCAGAAGAGTGTCTGATGCAGTCATCCTGAACCTTGTTCCCTCTGTCCCCAACAATGTTGTGTTCTCAGAAGAGCTTTCAAAGGAAAAACAGATTCTGTCCTCATCCATGCCAGCAGATAGGCTGTTCTGAGTGCAAGAGGAATGGAATTTGACTTTTTTAGAGGAAAACATTTTATCTTGGCCTTCTGCCTCCTGAGAGATGTTTCAACACTTATGGCACTCTGTAGAAAATACTTATAGACATCATCATTCCTTTCTTTAAAGGAAGGTTGCTTTTGGATGCTTAGGCAGACTGTTGATCCCATGCAGATGGAGACACGTGAAGAGGCTACAGTCATCAAATGCACATGCAAGGGAACTCGTCCATGCACACTCAACAGAAGCAGACATGCTGTCCATGTAACACAGCTATTCTGTACCTCTGCAGTAAGTCTGAAGAATATGCCAGTGCACACACCTGCTCTGCAGAGGCAGAGAAAGAACTCAGGACACATGCCTGTGCTCTGAAATATGAGTGCTACCTTCCTCTAGCCCTGAATCCATCACATGCAGCTGGAACAAAGTTTCAGACATACACTAAGTTCAGTGTTTCCTGGTTCGTCCCGACAGCCACACTTCACACTCCATATTTCACCATACGGGCTCTACACTGTTGTAGAAAGCCTTAGCTGAACTGAGACTGAAGGATCCATCAAAGAAATACATTTGGTGTAAGCGGGAAGCTGGGAGCAATGAGTGCATCCATTTAGAGTAAAGATTCAATTAAAAATTCAAGAAATTTCAAACGATTAAATGGAAAAAGAAGTATCTAGGTAGATAACAAAAGAGGTTTTGATTGTTTGATTCAAGAGCTGGCCACTGAAATCATCAGGTAAGAATAAAAAAGGTGAAGCAAATGGAAGTAAGTTTTGTGCTGAAGAAACAGCACAAAAGAAATAGTCATAGCAACAAACAAAAGGAAATGGATTTTAGGGATAAAAGAAAAATGAAAAGCAAAAAATATCTCCAAGTCAACAACAGGGTAAGGGGGTAACTCAGGGTAAGACAGAAAGAGTTTTGGAGAGGGAAAATAAAGTTAGTTTTGAATAATGCCTTTGATGAGCAGAGATAAATACCCAGTAACACAATTTAGTCTGGAAAGACTGAAAAAGATAGGCCATAAAGTGGCTTTCCACAAAATAAATATTTCATATAAGTAAGGAGAACAGACCTTCTGATTACACAGTAATCTTTGCTGTCATTTAATCACATTGTCTAGTTCTATATGGCTATCTTCCATTGTGATATACACACATTTCAGTCTTCAAAATCCTTCACAAGAGAACAGTCTTCCAGGTTGAAAGATAAGAAATGTGTACACATGCCAGAGCCTATTATGATCAAGTTCTCTATGTCTATAGCTTACTTGTTACGAGCAAAGTGGAATATTCATCATTCAATGTTGCACATATATTTTTATTTCCTATATTATTGCAGTGCATATATTGTACTGACATTGGACATAAATTGTAACACCAGCTTTGATTAAGACTTCTGACACTAAGACAGCCCTTCAGAGTAAACAGTCTGCTCTGACTGTACTCTGCATCCATCATTTATCCTTTTTTTTTTTTTACCCAAAGTATTTTCATCATTTCTTAATACACTTGAGGGCTGTTTTTTATTTTCCAGGTAAGCAGATGGTGTTGTAATTGATAGACTAGAAACTTCTTCTGCACTGTCACACACAAAAAAATGCACATACAATCTTTGAAAGCTGATCATTGTCCTTGAGTTATCAGAACTAAAAGTTATATCCTTCAGCTCCTTGATGATTATGAAAGAAGTAGCTCATTGGTTTAGAACTTCAGCTGAGTTGGGAACAGACTATCTTTTGAAACAAAAAAGATTAAGCAAAGTCAGAATACTTGGATATAAACCTAGGGTGTTTATAGTCATTTGTGCATAAAAACTGAGGTGCTGAATACCACAGCCCTGTTGACTTCCAGACTTGCCCTCCAAATGCCCTAACCAGCTGTGGGTTCTGCTGTCCCATATAGATTTACAGCCTCAGGAACAAATGCATTTAGTGTTGAGGGATAGTTGCCTGAAAAAAAAGGAGCAGTATTCTCAAGATCTTAGATCATCCACTTCCCTGTTTTTACATGGACTTTGGAAAAAAAAAAAAAAAAAAAAAAAAAGAAAATTGGAAGTGGACAAGTCTGAGCACATAGGCATTACCAATAGGGAAACGACTGTTCCTTTATCTCCTGTGGTGAAGTACATTCTTATTCAACCCTTTGGAAGTCACTGGGCACATGTTCATGTCTTCATCATCACACAGCCTATAATTTTCTTGTACAAACTGATCCTTATAGGACAGAGAGAAATGGTTAAGAGGGAATTCTACCAGATAAATGAAAGGGAAAACACTATACTTGGCAATCTTGCCCTCCCCTTTCAACCATGGACCAACATGGTTCTTCAAGAGAAATAAAAGCAGAACAGAAACAATGAATAGAACAATACACACTACAGCTAACTAGGTAACAGGATACAGTTGTGTTTTGGGAGATAAAGAATGATTTTGAAATAGACTTGCAAAATACAAGTCACATACAAGAAGCAAAGTTGTGAGCAGAAAGAACAAAAAGGTGCCTGGTGACTGACAAATACCTCTGTGCAAAGGAAAGTTAATGGAAAGTCTGTATTTCCATTCTGAGATCCTGCAACTTTTGCTCAGTGACTCTGCTCAAAAATGCAACTTGTTTTTCCTTGTATGTCACTCAAGAAGGTAATTTCCATTGCATGATAAGGTTAGAAAAGGTACTGATCCCAGGACACATAACGTGATCTGGATCCAAACCAGTGACTGTTTAAGCAAATGAGACAAACATGGAAGTGACCCAGGATATGGATAACAGTCAGCTCCTGTAAAATGGTTGTATTTTCAAGATGCAGAACTTAATCTTCAATTAATTACTTATTAGGAATGCTTCACTCCAGGGGTAAGAAGCTTTATTTACAACACATTGCAAAGTTTACTCAACTCCCTCATGTAATTGTGAATGAACTGGGAAATGGTTGTTTTTGTACTAAATGTCAGATCTGCACAGTTCTGAATAAGTACAGGCTGATCAATGGGACAGCTGCTGCAGTATTTTTGCCTTTACTCTTTCAAGGCTGACGCGTTACTGGTATGGTTTCAGCAGTGTTTTATGGTCCAAAGCTGCACCAGGGGAGATTTAGATCGGACAATAGGAAGCATTTCTTTACTGAGAGGGTGGTCAAATACTGGAACAGATTTCCTAGAGAAATGGTCGATGTCCAAAACCTATCAGTGTTTTAAGAGGCATTTGGACAATGCCTTAAATAACATGTTTTAACTTGTGGTCAGCCCTGAATTGGTCAGGCAGTTGGACTAGATGATCATTGTAGGTCCCTTCTAACTGAAATATTCTCTTCTCTCTTATTCTAATCTATTCAGCGATATTTGCAAGTGCTTTTCTCAGTGATCTAAATTAAATTTTAATTTTGCTCTCAGTGCTGTTAATATGCAGTGGAATCTGGGCTGAAACAATTCACTTTCCACAAAAGGATTTAAACTGCTGCAACTTCCCACATTTCAGGGAAATGCCTCCTCTTTTCCAGCTGAAAGAGGCCCTGTATTTATAGTCACCTGATTGTCAGAAGGGGAGGCGGAATCGAGCACACTTTCCAATTAAAAAGCAAGTGCTTTCTCCCAATTCAGAGTCAAATGAGTCTAAATCCCAATTCAATTCCTTTTGCATCCCCCTTATCTAACAAGACAGAAGATATTAGTGGGAGTTAGACTGTATGCAAGCAGCAGCTGGAAGTGCATATGAAACAGTGCAATGTTTTCAAAAGCTAGAGACTTTGACACAGAATAGATCTTGCTACTTTTTTTATTTCTTTCTTTATTTTCTCTTTACTATTAGAGGATTCAGACCTTGTAACCACATGTAAGTGTCCAAACTTGCACAGGTGGAGTGCTCTCCCTGTTGATCTCTGAAATGTCATGGTGTGTCTAAGCTTCAGCACCGATACTTGGGGATCCATAGCATGAGACTCAAGGGACTACGGATTCACAGCTTATGTCCTCGGAGAAACACAGGACATAAAGCACATCACATAAATATGTTTTGCATAGAATTTCTGAAAAGTTATTCTTTCCTCAAGAGTAAATTGCAAAACAGTAGCTAAACACACCTGTGACCATGCTGCCTGTCTCTGTTCCACCCACTCTGGAGACTTCTCCAAGTGAAGGCTTCCTGCAGCCTCTCCATCAGCTTTGCTGCTCTGCTGCTGTTCCAGACCATACATTCACTAAGGGAGGGGAGACTTGTCAAATGATTCCCTAATGAGCTTCATCAGGTGATCAAGACTTTTTCAAATGATAGATTGCTGTATTCCTAGAAGTTAGACCTTAACTGGCTGCTTTGCCCTGGCCAACAGCAGCTATCTTTTCGTTTAAGAATGTTCTGCTCATTTATCAAAGACAGATGACTTACAGTGCCATCCTATCTCTTCCGTCAGTCTTTTAATGTCCGTGAGTACTTGGTGTGGTCTACATTTGGAAGTTGCTTGTTGCACGTCCATTCAGGGTTGAAGCTTGCTCATTACACTCTATTGATCTCACTTTGCATACAAACATGTCAAGAAACAATACTGAACTGGCACCAGTGTTTCTGGTTCTGGGAGAACTTAGACTGTTTTGGGCAGGTGAAAAGAGCTACAGAGACATGAAAGCCTGGTCAATCCATCTGAGCCTGTCACCCAACAGACCCTCTAGAATTTGAGGAAGGAGATGAATTCCATCTCATAATTCTTGCAGAGTGGATCTTCAGTGGTCTTAGGATTTTAGGACTAGTCATTGTTAGAATTAACACAGTGAAATCCAGAGAGCTGTAACAGGGATCATTTGCCATATGCTACTGTTTTCCAAATTACTTTTCCTTCTGTCCTCTCTCCTAGATGGTTTATACTATCCCCTCTCCTCACAAATGGTACACAGTATTTTGGAAACTACCCCTTGTTCCATTTGAGATATGGTACTCTACTGCTAACAGTAATGCTTTTCTTACCCAAAAAGCACTTTCTTTCTCACTGTCACTGCAATTTTTATCTCATCCACTCTTATTTCATGTTTCAGAGGAAAAAAAGAAGACTTCTGCACTCTGACAACAAAAATGAGATTAAATTAATTTGTTTTTATACAAAATCTGCTGGAAATCACTTTCTCTGGCATCCTAAAATGTATGCCAAATATATCTACTTATTTGCTACAACACTAAATGTATGAGCATCATATGTGGACTCCAGCCAATTTCCCTTCCAAATTGAAATTGTCATCTTTAACACAAATAAAGAGACCCCTACTTCAGTTCCTGAGACATTATAGTACAGCTGTTTGACTGGGCAAACAGTAAATGTCATACAAGCCTTTCCATTTTAAAGAGAATGAGAAATTGCAGTAATTGCCTTTTTATGATCACTTGTTATAGAAGAATGGTTTGCACAACTTAAGCTCTGGTAGTGCTTGATTGTAAGGCATAGCAGTTTTCACTCCCTCTCTATGCACTAGGTACTTCATTCCTTCATCTGCACATACAATTACATTCTATAATTGCCTGTGAGATTCACTAGTGGGAATATTAGTCTTTAGATAAGTTATATAAGGTAGCAGGAACCTTATATTTCCAATCTACCTCTTTATTTGTGGATTGGTTTTGTGGGGTTTTGATCAAAACCACAAACAAAGTAAATGGAAAATTAATAGAAGCATCAATAAGTTTCACCTGTAAAATGATATTTTATAAGATTAACATACTGATGCTGAGGTTGGAAAGAAAAAGAAGAAAACCTCTAAGCTTCTCATGCATCTCATCCTGAGTATCTCACAGCAGAAGTTAAGAATAGCCTCAGGTTTGCCTTGCTTATGCCAGTAAGAGCAGTTTTCCCTATTCTGTTAACTGGGAATGAGCAGATACTTTGTGCTCCAAATGACTTGCCTTAAACTCCTCTTGTAGCCAAAACCATCCCACACAGCAACTTTTCTCTCCTGTAGCTGGGGAGCAAGTTGGCAGCAATGATCGAAGTGCAGCTAATCCCACTTGTCCCCACCCTTCCCATGCTAGCCTTGAAACACCCATTTCACCAAGCCTAACACCACAGTGTTTATAAGGGAGGGTGGAAAAGGATAGATCCCATATTCACCTGGGGGCTGCACATGCCTAAGCCTGCTGACATGTGAACCCAAGAAATGATGATTGTTTGCCTTCCTAGGACATGGGTACCTCTGTCAGAGAAGTCTCCATGCACAAGTGCCTTATTCCTTCTTATTATTCTGTCCTGAAAGTTGCCCCATGCTTGTGTTGTGCAAAAGGATGTTTAACCGATAGTTTTGTTTTTATGGGTGTTGGTGTTTTTGCTGCTCAACTTAATGCTGAGCAGTTTCCCATCCTTACTCTCCTATGAAATGCAGCTGAAAGATTGGCGTTGGTGCATCTATAAAGGAAATGCATGACAAGGGAGTTAGAAAAATAATCTTACTATAAAAAAAACACCACTTCTTTGTAGCAAAAACATGCTTAAGTGAAGGATCTATTTCAGAATGAAGAAAGAGGATAGTGATGGCTATGAGGAAGTGAACATATGCAGACTTCACAGCATAACAGTTTGCTTAATCTACTTAATTGGGAAATAAAATTAGAACTAGTCAAGCCTTGTAGCTGTAGTGAATTCACACACACACAAAAGTAGAAAAAACAGAATCTAAGGTAAATGAGACTAAAGACAGTAAAAAACATTTATATTTAAGAGAAAGAAAAGAAATTCTGTCAGTGTTAATGGCCACAACAAATAGAAATCATAGAACTGTCAGTTAAATTAAACAAAGACAAATATTCCATATTTCTATTGTGCATTTGACAAAAATACTGGAAGACAAAACCAGTAATTTAATAGTCATCATCGCTTTTGTATGCTACTGAGTTACTAAGACTGGGCATGAAAGTCCATGAGGAGCTTTGGAGTGACAGCCAGTGAGCTTTCTGAGCCAGGAACATGGAACTTCAGTAGGTCTCTGAACGTTTTGGAGAATCCAGAAAGCTGGAGATATGCAACATTTGAGGCATTTGTTTTAGAGGCTAGCTAGGCTGACTGAGTCATTGTACATCTTTCAAACTGATATGACCAAAATAAATGGAATGGCTCAAACCAGACTGGCTAAACACATCAAAGGAAAGTAACAGCTAATGATTTGAAACAAGCTGGGGAGGGGTGTGGAGCAGGGGTGGGGTTGGGGAGGGGAGGGCAGGTGTGGAGGAAAAGTTATGGTCAAACTAATTTGACTAATCGATTCTGACATCAGGAGTTTGTTGACAAAGAGAAGAGAGTCAGTGACTTACAGACTGTAGATTACTTGTCAGCCGGACACCAACAAAAAGGAACACCCAAGTGAAGAGACATCTATTCAAGGATAAAGACTAGATGCCATACTTCTAGGACAACCATTTCTACTGCTGAATGGATACCTAGCTGAAGAATTTGGGAAAGCAGCATGATGTACAGATGCAGATATAAATGAACATGAACTGCCTCTCCCTCAACTTGCTCAGTCAATAGCGACGCTTGCAACCATTGCCACAGTAACCCAACCCTGTAACAAATTCTAGACCCGTCTCCGGCAGCATTGGGGCTGCACCTGAATGCTTGGCCAACAGGTTAGTGCTGTCTTTAGATGTGCAAGCGAGCAGATGCTGAGTAGAAACCCCAAGTGACTGTCATGTCTGTGTGCTACCAGATTACTGTGTCCATTTGAAGAAGGCTATTAACAAACAGGCAGAATGAAAGCGAGGGAAAGAAGGGAGTCATGAAACAGGTTTTTAAACATGCTTTATAACAAGACTCAGAAAACTTCAACCTTTTTTCTTTTCATATAAATTACTTAATCTAAGCCTAAGTACCTCATAAGCATAGAAATTGGATGGAGGGCTCCTCAATCTGCTTGACAGGGCTTTGAGCTAAAGTTTAAGTTACATCAATTTAGACTGAAATAGATGTAAAAATAAGTGTAATAAACCTCTAGGAAAAAAAAAAATCCAAGACTTGTTGGAGCTTCTACTGCAAACATTTCAAGTTATTTGGCTTTTTTTCCATAAAGGTATTAAACCAGGAACTCACACAGGAAAAACAACAATTTGTACTAAAGAGATTATCAAGATTATCAAGCTACCCATTTTGGCTTTAGAAGTCCCTCAGCTGAAATTGTGTGAAACCTCATATTTACAGCTTTTGTATGAAAGTTGTTTTAAATAAGATGTTTGGTAATTTTCTGTCCCTTTACATTTCTTTTCAAACTTTTCCCACATGCTTTTCCTGAACTTTGATTTCTTTCCACTGACTCTGCTTGGACCACTTTTTCTTTCTCTCTAAGAAATCTGATCTCCTCTTTCTTCACCTCTCTCTTTAGTTTTAGTTTTTCTTCTCTCCTTCGCAGTTTGTGCCCCTTCCAATCCCTCCTTTGCATTTCCTTCCTATTTTCAACCTTTCTCTTCTGTCTCTTTTTTGTCCTGTTTATTTTTCCTATCAAATTATTTAATGTGATCGCATATGGAACAAGTCTTTTAGGGAACATAACAATAAGTTAATAACAACTTCCAAATAATAAACAAAATTTATGTGTTAGTCTAAACAGAAGAGATCAAAAAAGGTGTCACAGTATCAACATCCTGCAAAACCTACGGAGATTGTTTATGAGCATGCTGAAATGCAGTACCTCAGCTAATTGCTTTGATTCTGACTGTGATAGCTTCACTCATGGTGAATTTTCTAAGATATAAAGGCAGATCTGTTGAAACCACTTAAAGGGTCAGCAGAGAGCATCCACATGCCTTTTTCTATAAGAAACGAATTATGGCCAGGGCAATTTTACTTTTCTAGAAATTCTGACAGATGTATCTGAAAGGCGTTATCGTCTTATGGAGTCCTATTATCCTTTCTGAGATAAATTGATGCATTTAATTGAATTCTTGGTGTGCAGCCCCTGAGTCTTAGAATTATTTATTCTCCCATGCATCCAGCAGGGTTTCAAGCCCTTCTGTCTCTTCCCTTCAGGACCTCATAGTCCAAGCTTGGTGAAACTAACTTTGTGTCTAGGCACTGGAACTAATCACTGGAGCAAAATGCTATAATTTAGCTCCCAGGCAGAAAATAACTTTTTTATATCTGTTTGAGAACCTTACACAGAAGTCTGACATGCTTTACTTAATCCATGTGACCCCCACATCTTTCAGTGAATTCACTGAACAATTTTACACTGCCCTGTGAATATATGGAATCTAGGTGAAATAGTGAAGCATGAAAATATTCTCATCACAGGCAAATATCCCAAGTGCTATCCAGTTCACTTTATTTTCACTCAGTCATGATTCCTGATCTTTTCATTTTTATGCCATGCTATTTCTGTGACTAAATCCATTCTCCAAGGCTGATGTATATCCAGGATTTGCCTTATTCTTAAAGGCAAGATATTCTTGTTAGACATTAATTTTCCATTTCAGACATTGCTATTCTATCAAAGGCAATATATTTAAATTGATTTACAATGAAATGTACACGACTGCTCCTGGGGAGACAAAATTTGGCTTTTGAACAGCTGAGAAGGAGTCCAGCTGTTCAAAAGTTAAGTAATAGTCTACAAGCAAGACGGTGCATTCTTTCTATACATTGCAGTGTTAGTTCAGAAGTACAACAGTACTTTGAGGATGCTAAGAAATCTGAATCAGAATTTGAAACAAACCACAAACAAACAAACAAAAAAAATAATCACAGATAATTATAATGAGATTGTCCCAGGAAAATGTTGCAGATACAGGGTATAGCCCAGGAGCCTCAGCAGAGGCTTACTTCTTTCTTTTCATTAATAAATGTATCTATTTGTATGATTAATATCAGCAGATTTCCTTCAAAAAGAGAAGAGGAAAGGTAAGGAAGCGACAACATAGAGAAGATTATGCAGTTTAATGTTTTGAAAGACAGTATTAGAAACCTCAGTAGGGCAGTAAGAAGGTCACAAATCACTGAGTCCCTGCATGGAAAGCAGCAGGTAAAAGTGAGTTAGGAGTGAAGAGAGACAGAAGGTAATTTACTAAGGTGGCAAGGAATCCATCAAAGTTAGTGGTACTTAGGGGTTTTGGCAAGAGGAAAACTTTGTCTGTGTTAGAGGTAGCTGAACCTGATGAGCACTGGGACCCAGGGGTCTCTTCCTGTTCCAGACCCACACATGCAAGGCTGCTGCAGTTCCCTAAGACTGAGCACCCACTCCTGATGGCTGTATGTGTGTGCTCACACTATATATCCAACCAGCCACATAGGCTGACGCAGAGAGAAAGCGCTGCCTTTCCCAGCACCCACCTGCACATCCACAGACTTCAGATGGACATGAAGAGCCCAGTCCTGTCCCTTCCCTCCTGCTGACCAGGATGAGAGTCTGCTATTGCAGTACAACATACATAATATATGGGTCGCTGTTGGCCTTAGAGCTTCAGTCTCTCCAGAGACAGCCTCCACTACCCCTGCTCTGCTCCATCTGTTGGCACCAGAGTCCACCAGCCCTTGAGGTTTGCAACTCACTCCAGCTGCTGGCACTCAGACCTCTCATCTTCACCAGCTGCTGTGGGTTAAGGTTTGCTGGCGTTTGCACAAATGCACTCTAAGGCGAGAGCACAACCACACAGAAGGCGATCAGAAATCAGATCTAAGTAAAACTGAGGACACTGCTGATCAAGCATAGGGCTGTGTGAGACAAGCTTTACACTCAGTTGGCCCCTTCTTCCCCTTTTCCTTCTTTTTTTCCACTTTTGTTCCTCTCCAATCCATCTTGGTCCATCCCTTTCCCCAGCTTTGGTCCTTCCCCACTGACTCATCTTGAAGGGTTTCACTCCAGGGACAATCCTTCCCCATCCCTTGGATGGTCTTAGGAAGTGGCTGAGTTGTCCATTTCCACTGGTTAGGTTGTTGGGGTTCCTCTGCCTGTCATTGTTCCTCCAGCCCTCACTGGGTCTCTGAGTTCCCCATGATTAGCCTTTAACCATATAGCTGCAGCCTGCAGCAAGAACCATGCAGTGAATAACAAAATGACAGAAAGAGTAAAAGCCAGCCAAGTTATTCATCTGGGGCCAATGAAAGAAATGCCCATAAAATAAGAACAATCAGTCCTAAATAAAAGTAGGTATCATGAGAGAATTGCCACAAAATGTCAGCTAAGGCAGTACAAGAAGTATAGGCAAAGGCAGACACTGGCCTAAACTAGAGACATAAAGAGGAAGCATCACATTTCAGGCTACCTCATGGATGAGGTACAACATGCACCGCCAAATCAGTCCATGTCCAGAAGGCTGCACACTCATCAAAACACACTCATCACACTAATCGCCTCTTCCTTCTCCCCCACCACAGATAAATCAGCATCCTCTATGTGTGAAAGTTTCAAGCAGAAATGTGGAGACGTGTATCCTATCATATATGGGCCAGTGCAGTTGGATTTTGAGTATGGAGACAAGGGGAGGTCAACATGGACATTTCTTGTGTGCTGGAGGGCCAGATGTGATGTATTTACGATGATCACTTAACTACATGTACCCTTGAGTTAGTACTTCATTTTCAAATGTTGCAGAACAGGTCATACGCTTTTCTACAAACAAAATGAAACAACATCCTGGTTTCCTTATTCCCTGTCAGCCCTGCTATCTGCCAACCATGCAAGTGCTGTTCACAAGGAGGTTTGAAAAGCTTCCATCCAAAAGCAAAGCCACTGCCAGCTAGCAACACGTGCAGCAGTGTAATCACAGCAAGGGAGAGGAAGGCACTTGCCCACAAGTGTTTTGGAGATCTTCATGCCCATACCTACACCAGCACCTTGCCTGGTGCCAGAGAATACTCCAGGGCAATGGATCTCTGCCACTCCTGCTGTTAAACTGTGAGTCCCTTACAAACTTTTAGCTATAGCTAAATTTCAGCTTTAGCTCAGTAATACCCACATGATGCTTAGAACTCTTGGGGCATAAACAAGAGAATAACAAGATGCCAGCAAAAATTAGGATCAAGAGTATTCTACCTGAAAGAAGAAAACTTGTCATTCCCAATATCTTTCAGCATCTTTGCAAGGAACATATAGCCTAAAACAATAGGTATTCAGAGTAGGATTTCCACAACACTGGATTAGCAGCAATGTCCATTATCTTTTCATGGGAGTTTCAACTCATGAACAAATTCACTAAAACAGACTACAGCAAAATGTTTCATCTTTTCTCATAGTTTAATTCTTAGACACTTTAAAGTGCAACTACTGTGTTATCTGTGATTATCCCACACAAGGAATTGGATTTTCACAATGCCTAATTCCAAGCCACTGTGCTTTAGAAAGTTTAAAACATTTATTTGGGAAAGGGAGCATGAATATAGAATGCAAGACATTTCTACAGGATACAACTAGAAATATGCAGGTTTTCTTTTTTACTCCTTTTTTTTTGCCCCAGAACAATTTAAATGGGTTCAAAAAAGCTTTCTAAGCAGAGTTCCATCACTCAAATTTTGCAGCTTGAAAAACTGAAATTCCATCTTGTTAAAGCCTCATGTAATAGGAATGGGTTTATGACATGATCAACTAATGATGCTGAAATCATTTCAGATGAAGAAAACATAATGGATATAAAGGTGAATGCTTCCAGTTCTCAGTCATGTTGGAGATGCTAGAGTCATTAAATTGCTTCTGATGCACACGTCCAGGGACAGAAAAAATGTCACAAAAACAGACATATGACTTGCAGTGAAGCCTATGGAATTGCTATACTGTCAGCAGTTACGAATCTTGCTCTGTTTTCAGATGTCGCTGTGCATTTTATTGCGCATAGCAAACCTGAGCAGAAGGCAACATTGTCACTGGTAAAACAGCTTGGTAAAATAAATTTGGAGTGCTTAAAGTCAAAGAAAGTGTGTCATGTTGTACCCAGAAGCTGGGCCAAGAGGCAGAAAAGTGAAAAACACTCCTTCTCTATATGGCCTTTTTTATACGGCCATAACTTCCCAAACAAGGCATTGCTGCTTCAGCAGCTGTGAGAACAATATTAAAATTCTGAGGGGTTTTGGTGGAGGTGGGAGGGTGGAGGGAGGTGTTTTGTATTGTTACACTGGACACTACTTGCCTGAAGGGTTGCCAACCTCTTGATTGCCTTTCAAAAAATGAATTCATGCCCCACATAACTTCTAAGTTGGATGATGGACAGAAAACGCACAACAATGTTACTTGGCCCTGCAACCTCGGAGCAGTAGTGAGCTTCATGCACCAGGAGAGCCGGATTCCAGGGAAGCTACTTCACGTACCCTATTGCAGCTGCCAGTACAGCCTTAAATGTCCCAAAGAGAGAGGCTAAGACTGCTCAGTATTTAAAATCTGCAGCTTATGGTGTCAGTTGAAGCTGTTGACTCCTCTAAATAACGTGCTTTGAGAAGCAGGAGGTTTGCTGGTCACTGGAAACAAGCAGTTGCCTGATTCTTGCAGGTCTACCATCATACTGCATAGCCCCACTCAACCAGGTACTGGCTGCGGCACGGAGCAGGGTGCAGGAGGTGTACTCGGATGTGCTGGGAAGTAGGAAGAGGTGCTTAGTGACCCCTCACAGAACAGCAAAGGCTTCTAGGTGTCTTCAGTGCAGCATGCTAAACACTTGGGGCACCCTGACCTGCCCTAAGACAGTACAGTGTGGCAAAGACAGAGATGGCCCCAGAAAGCATCCTCAAAGATCCCAGAGGAAAGAATGTAGATGATCTGTTTTAAAACAGTATCACCTAGCTCAACAGCAAAATCAGAGTGCTGCCAGCATACGAGCAGCAAGCTGAGGGGAAATATTCCCAGGATCTTTTTCTTTGCACTGCACTCCCTTCAGGAAAGAAGGAACAGATGCTGGATGTCACTACATACAGCAGTAGCGCAGCTGCTTGCAGATGAAAGTACAGTCAAGAAGCAGTGTCTGGTCATTGCACTGCCTCCTTTAGCTCCTTTCCCAATTCCTCTTTTTTTTTTTTTTTTTTTGTTTTTGTTTTTGTTTTTGTTTTTGTTTTTGTTTTTGTTTTTGTTTTTGTTTTTGTTTTTGTTTTTGTTCTTGTTTGCTACAGTGGTAAATTACCAAGAGCAAGATGGGAGAAGAACATGAAATATACCGTCTGGAAGTCTGTTTAATAAAATGGCTAGTCTGGTCAGACAGTGGCCACACATCATGTGTGTGCTGTGTGGGCACAATTTCCAGATCAGACATCCATGTCCGTCTGCATAATTTTTTGACAAGAAATACAGACCATTTTGAGCAAAGTAAAGTTATTAAGCTGTTCCAGTTTGCACTCAGAAAAAATACACAGCTGTGCACGGCATTATGCTCAGGGTGAAGTCAATTGCTTCTCACCCTGCCTTGTCCCAGAATCAGACTGATATTTAGACACCTTTCAAGCAGCTTCCTTAGCTATAGTAATGCAGCATCATGCATATACATTTGGCAGAGCTCTCGCTGACTCCTGTCAGCAAAAGACCTGGTCCTTTTCATTTGCACTGAACTTGACAGCAGAGTCTCAGAGATGGATGCGATGGATTTAGGCACTGAACTAACCTCTGCTCCACACTTGGTTTTGTCTTCTTATCTGAAATTTGAACTCTGAAATGTTGAGGAATTGTGTTACGATGTAATGGCTCTTATGATAAATGACCGACTCAGTGACTTTAGGGTTTCATGACTACCATGATGCTTCGGGGGTTTTTTCTTACACTCTGCACCATTCTTTAGCTGGAAGACTCACAGTGGAAATGAGGATTTCATTGAAAGATGGAAACAAAGACAGCAGATATTTTGCTGAATTTGCTTTTAACTGGGAAAAAAAATAAAAATCCGCATTTTCAAGATGAGGGTTTTCCTTAACATTTTTTCTCATTTTTTCCTCTTTCCTTAACATTTTCAGTATGTGCCACTGTAGGTAAATCAGTACTCCAACACTGCAGTCCATGCCAGCAGTTTAAAGTTATTTTGGCTACACAGTAAGAAAGCATGAGCCTATGTATGTACCAGTTCAGACGCTAGTGAGATTTTTCTTTCTGGAAGTGCTTTCTTAGAATTTATAACTACATAAACACCTGTTGAGGTTCACCTCAACCTTTCTGAGCTTTAGAATTTCAACACTTTCTCCTCAAACACTGCAAAATGTCAACAGTAAACAGCCAGCACATGATTAGTTTAGCTCTCATGCACTGACAGAAGAAAGTAGCCGGGTGAGAGCAGTTATATGTTAAAGGTAATTGCAGTTTTTCACTTCAGCTCTTCTGGGTAAAAATAACTGCTGAATATTCAAGATCAAACATATGCAGTCAAAACACTATCTCATATTAATTATATTTTTGTGGATACAATTTGAAATGTGATGCTACATTCAGCTAAATTCCACTTGAGGGACAAAATGCCCTATAAAATATTGCTTAGAGGCATTCTGTCCCTTGCAGTTTGTACAGAATTATTTTGTGGAGAGATTTCAAACTGAAATTCTTCAATAAGTTTTCTCTGAACATCCTCTTAGAATCAGTCAGCAGTCTCCTAAAAATAAACACACTTACTTGAGATATGGAACTCTTACTCCCTGATCTTTTTCTTTTGAACATCACCTAGACAACTCATAGTGCCTTTGAGATGCTGGCGTATGCGTGTGTTTGAGAGTATCACATTTCATATTCCTGCCTGATATTATTGTATTTTCTTCTCCAGTCTTTTAGCTTTTAAGATTTCCTCCAACTTCCTTTGAAGTATATTTGAAAGGCACTATACAGTACTTATTTACATAGTAATATTTTATAATGATATTTGCATTGTATTGCACTCAGTGTCTGCAGTGACCCACGTACTTTCATTAAGGTTGCATAATAATGGCCATTAGATTTCAAATAGATGAGTCTTGAAAGTATCATGATGGGACACAGTTGATAAATGCTAACTGATCTTCTAATAAAGAAATTTTATGAGACAGGAAAAAACCTTCTGGAAAACAGAAGACACTTCAGATGCAATTTCCAAGAACAATATGAGTTCTTGAGCATTTTATCACTTTAAGAGGTAAATACACAACTTACTTTATAACATATATTACCAAAGCGAATAATAAGAATATTCACAGATGTTTGCTACATGATGCATAATAAATAGAGATACCTTGCCAGTGATTAAGTGGCTCCTTCCGTTTTTTCAGTTGATGACGTGAAGGAAACAAGCTGTTTGCTGCAAACCTAAGAAAAGCACTGGCAGAGTTCTATTCCTTGTCATCTTGCTGAGAGACCAGTTGCTATTTTTCTTTTCAAGACACTGAACTGCTTTCCCCAAACAGGTTGGTTTTGTATAAAGCCATCATTTGTTAAAAATTATATCTAGGGATGTCTAATCTGTCTAGTAATCTTTATTTCTGGTTCTTTTTTTTTTTTTTTCCCTTTTCTATAGCAAAAACTAACTCCAGTTCTCTTGTTCAGAATTTAGTCAGTATTAGAAACACTATAAAATACCATCATCAACTGCTTCATCTTCTAGGATTATTATCACATGTCGTGCCAAAACTCTCAGAAACAGGGAAACAATGGATCAAAACAGCTTGGTGTGACATCTAATGCTATGTTCTTAGGACTGTGTGCTCTGTGGGGCATTTTATAGCCTTCCTGCTGGATACTTAATTATGCTTCTTAGCAAACAGCTCACACTTTATCTTCAGCACTAAGATTTCAGAGTGTGCGTGGAATAAAAATTGCCCTCAGTGAATTTAGTAGCAACGCAGAGGACAGCCAGTGGTGTTGGGAGATGCTTGCTCCTACCTATGTCCATGGGAATGTGTGAGATCTTTCCCCGTACAACCACCTTAGTCCCAGGAACCTGCAGGGTAGTTTCTTTATGCAGACCTTATTGGAGATACTTGGGATGCTTGCAGGGTGTACTTGTTTGCAGGGCTGCACAGCAGCCAAACTACAGCTTCTTCATACATCAATGATGAATAAGAGTGGCTGCATTTTCTCCACTCATGGACACCTGGATGACTTTTAATTTGATCCAAGTTATTGCTTTGTGTAAAACTACCAGAGGGGAAAGTAATAAGTGATTTATTGTTAACTGCCATATGAAGCTACCTAAAACTCTGACCTGCAGCAGTTTTCTAGCTAGTTAATGTTCTTTCATCACTGTTAGATGAGCTTCTGTTATTAACAAACTGTTTCCCATATGAAGAAACATAGCAAAAGTTACTACTGAAATCATAACATTTTTTTCTTGAGTTCTATAAATTTCAGATGGCTACTCCACAATGGGAAAACACCTTATGGATTCCAAATTCTTCATAACAAAAATATATGATAGTCACTAATATTTGGTTAAGAAATTAGAGTGACTAAATTATAATGACCAATGAATCAGTGTGCATCAAAGGACGATATTTCTGTAAGCAGCTTAGAGTTGCAGAAGTCTGTATTTCAAAGTCAACATGGTCTAGGAAGCATGCATCCTAAATTTCTCTGGTCATTTTCCTTTTGCTTTTCTTAATTACCGTGCACAAGTTGTTCTCCAGATAGCTAGTAGCTTTCCACAAAACTATTGCACACCAGTGTGCCTTTAGCATTCCCCTTGGTTATTTGCTTTAGGTGCTGAACATTGTCACAGTCAAAAATTAGTTTCTCATTTCTACTCTTCAGTTGCTCAGGTTGCAGACTCCAGCCATGAGTTCACTGTGTGCCTTTGTAGGTCATAGTAAGTAGCCTTTTAGGTCTTCAGATTTTTTTGGTGAAAATATTTACGCACTCCAAGGAAGGAATTGCAGTTCACTGCCCTTAGCAGATTGAGAGCTCTCTACTGTGAGAGGCATTTTCCCTGGCTCTCAGAACTACACTGCATTTTTTTTGCCTTCCCTATAAATTTTACAAATCATTTTATAGTGACAACAGTGGGGTTGTATTCAGTGTTCCAGTCTCAGCATTGCTCTATCTTGACATAAAAATCATCTCACTGCTCACCTATTTAGACAGCCTAGAATCACATTTTTATTACAGACTGCACTGACTGCTCATATTAAGTTGCCAGTATTTCCAAGGCCTAAGTATTTTTCACAGGCATGATCTCCTATGTCTGAGTCTCTAAAAGCAGATTTATGACCTGTTTTAATTGAAGGAACCCTCTAGATGAAGGTGGGGAGCTAGGACAGGGAATTTCTGAGGATTTAGAGAGGGCTTCGAAATATGATTACACTGGGATGCAATATCATATCCCTTACAACATAACTTACTATAGAAAAGTTTATAGCCACGATTTTTGTCAATTTCCCTTAAATCTTTCTGCATCCCTCTTGTCATTATGTGTGTAATATATTTATAATTTGACAGTCAGCATTTCCACTTACAATTGACAATTAAAATACCTGTTCTGTACTGCTGTTTGATAAGAGGCCATTTCAATTACTTTGATTAGTTGCATTCTTTTAATTCTTTTTTGCTCTGAAAGGTCTTTCATCTGTTTTCACATTTAAGAATCGCTAAAAGGAAATTTTTAGAAGTTATTTCAGTATGCTATGCTACAGAGAAATAGTGCAGATAAAGATGTATAATAAACAATGGAACATGGGTGTTAGTGTTTGCCTGTGTCTGTAAACTGGACAGATGAACTGATGTTGAGTTTGCCTGTGTCTATATGGCTTAAGTAGATTTTCTGTTAACTTTCCAGATAAAAATTTGTTAGCAAAACCTTTGACTTCCTAATTAGTGACTATGAAGTAAATATTAATTGAAAGCAATCTCTGAGAGGTTTACATCAGGTTTCTTTTTGAACAAGCCAAGTAATGAAAATATACTTTATGACCCTAATTAATAACATAATAATTTACTTAATCAGCACAGTTCAGATGATGAATAACAAGTGATCAAAAAGGATTCCCTTGGAATGATCTACGGACAAGAAGTTAGAAAATTATTTTGATTGAATCATTTTTTTTCAACAGACTGTGTAGAAGGAATTGAATTTGGGGAATAACTTCACAAACTACACTTCTGAAAATGTTTGGCCTTTCAGATCTATTGGAATAAGTGTTAACTTAGTTAAGTAGATTAGCTTGAGAGGTATTATTTCAATTTTGTGGTTCTATCTTTTTGTGAATTAGTGGTTTAATCCAGCTTTACATATGGAGAACAGCTGTGATGATCCTACATTTACATACTGCCTCTTGGCCCAACAGATGCATGTGATTTAAATACAGTGTTCTATGACTGTCCTGTAAGCACAGCTTCCAGTGAAGTCCATAAACAAAATAGCCAACAAACCAGACTCCAGGCTGTCCCAGGCTCTCTTAATCAGAGAAATACCTCAAGCATAACCTATCCACCCATACAACTTGCTGATAGTATACGATGGAAAACCATGCAAGTGAAAGCACAAGACATAAGCCATGCAAACAAGAACTCTACATTTTGAAATTTGGAGTGGACACTGGAAACAGCTCTCCATTCTTTCCTGTAAAAGAAAAAAGAAAAAAGAATTCCTGGGGTTTCTGTAACCACAATTGGTTATGGCCTTCCTTTTAATAGCCATACTGAGAGTACAAATATCCTCTCTAACAAGCAAATCTACTTGACATGAATAGAGATTGATACAGTGCTATTGCATACTTTTGACCAGCCTTGCTGTTCTTTGCCAGTAACTGGACAGCAGAGGTGGCAGCTCAGCACTCCCTTCTGCTGAGCAGTCCAAGCTGCAATCCTCCACTGGTGTTTGCAGAAAGCTTTCATCAGTAGAAATGCAACATATGTTTATTATATTCTGAAAAATTCATCTTATAATTTGCAGCAGGCTTTGTACCTCAGAAACACATAAAGGCAGAAAGTGCGAAATCATAAAACTTGAAACCTTAAGAAAACCAGGTTTGCCATGCTTTGGAAAAAACAATTCACTCATGTGACAGGTTCTCTGAAGCCTTGCTTATTTTCTTTCAAGAAAACCATAGATTTGCTCAGAGAGAAAGGGCTTAGCTGTAGTCATTTAAGGGACAGAATTGCAGAAAAACTCAAGGATAATGTGAGTCGAAACACTGAAGTGCTCTTCCGCAACAGGATATTTCATCAACTCTAGGAATTTTGGTAAATTTTATTGTTATAAACTGACCTTCTCCGGGGTATGTTCATTTTTAAGGGTTTAAGACAAGACAACTTACAGTGCCACAAATTGGATGCTTGTTGAAAGTTCATATGAAAGTAGATAGAGAAGTTATAGCCACTTGTGATTCGGAGCCCCTCTGCTCCTTTTGGGGCACTCCTGTATAAGTGATGATGTAGAATTACTCCTAATAATTATTTCCTAACCTAAGACATATAGTCAGATTTTCATGTTAACTAAATTTATATAACAAACCTTACTGATTCTACTGAGGCTGAAGGCTCAAAGTGAAAACATTTCACAAAATACGAGAGTTCATTCATCTGCCCAATAATGTAAACTGTGATTAACCTCTATATGCAACTTCCTTCTGCCTGCAGAGATACCTATGCTACATGCTGCAGAAAGGCTCCTAGAAACTCAGCTGATATATGCAAACTGCATCAGGGTGCTCTTTACTGATGCCTGGTAATTCCACTGCTCTGCCACCAGTCTTAAGCAGCGACCCACTGTTGGGCAGGTTAGTCCATTGCACCATTAGGATTTGTTCTTTCATCCTGCCAAAGAAATCCACACTATCCATATGGACGAGTCAGAAGTCTAACAAAAAAATCCGGTCGTTTAAGAACCTCACATCCTTCCTCACTTCCAGGACATAAGAGGTTTGATATCATTTATCCAAGAGCTTTAATATAGCCTTGAGCTTCCCTCTTTCTCATCTTCCAGACCATGACCCTACAGTGATCTGTGTTTCAGTAAATCACTGACTGCCCTGTTCAGCCTTCAGCACTAGTTTTTTAACTTTTGCTACAGCTCCCTGCCTCCTGAACAAGCTCTACCATAAGGGACATCACTTGGAGAAGCAATGAAGCAGACACAGATACAGCTGATCCCTGAAAGGTCAGCCTACACTGCGTCAGTGTAGCATCCATACAGTGAACATACTGAAGCCAGCTACTATTATTCTCCCTTGTCCCTTCTCATTTTCTTCATTTTCTCTCTCCAGTTCTCTCTGATTTTTGCTCACCTGTTTGCAATGTTACCAGAAGCTCTTTCTTACATCAGCTTGACAAGCCCTCATTCCTCTCTATGCAGTCACCATTTCTGAGCCTTTCTTAGGCACAGGAGGACACCATTTGAATCCCCATCAGATTCCCACAGGCAAAAGATTTACAAGTAGCCATAATGGATAAAGGAAGTTCATCTATGTCTCATACTAGTGAAAAACACCCCGAATTCCTGACACAGCTAATACAAAAACATTTATTCTTCTGCAGGTTTCAAAATTAGGTTTTGGTGGCTATGTTGAACATCGCTGTAAAGGAGCAGCCCCTGGAGCAGCTGCAAGCAGTCCCCACTGCCTCTTCTGGCAGCATTTTTCACACGGCACCAAAATTCCTTACAACAGTTTTTGACTAATTCACTGCTCTCTTGGAGTATTCAGGCACCCCAATATCTATGTGCCGCTTGCTCTGTCTCTTTCAGATCCTCCTGCTTTGGTCTTCACAACTGATAGGTCTGGTTTTGACAGTGCTCGTTAAAGCAGCTCTCAAAAGGTAAAATTAAAAAGTTTAACTTAAGTATAATTGACGATGTTACCATTGGAGTTTGCCTTCCTTGTTCACCTAAATTACCCATCGTTTCTGTGCACAGTGCAAGATCAGACCTTTAAATTACTGTATCTTTTTTTCATTTGTTTCACTTTTTCTTTTTTAAAGAAATTTAGGGTTATACATCAAAACCTCTCACAATATATATGTCAGGAAAATAATCTTTAGGCAACTTATATTGCTGAAACAGCTTTACTGAGAATATAGCAGAGTTTCTTAGTGCACAGCACAGCTAGATTATTTTGGGAAGAATAGAGTGAAAAAAGTGAAATTTTGGAGAAATGAAGGAGACTGCAACAGTGATAAAGACAAAATATGCTTCAAGTGATTTTTCATGCTGTAAAAAATGTACCAAAAAATGATGATAGTATATAATTTATAAAGAAATCTTATTATCAGAATAGCAAGAACTTTGTTTTTTTGTTTTTAAGAAAGAGGACACTGATTTTGTAAAGTCATCATCAACAACAGCAACAATCAGTGCTGAAGACCTTGTGACAGGTAACAGATTTCTGTCAAGGTGAAGAAGTGTGTTTTGCTGGATTTTCATATATTATTCTTTCTTCTAAAATCAAATTTCTTTAATTTCATCACAGTCCATTCCCAGCTCAGACAGAGCCTCTGGACTTGAACTTGTGAGGTGCTTGGCATGCTGCTATATAGTCTTCTCCTATAGCACATGGAAGTAATCCCTCTTAGCCAAACTTTTACTTTCATTTACTCCATTAAAATGTAACTAGCTGTATTTTTGAAAATGGGAATGAAAGTTGGACAAGTAAGTGAAATATGGGTGTGTTCCCATAGCAATTGCTGCTAGAGAACCTGCACCTTCCCCAGCTACATCTTCATCCAGAGAGGCATCAACCCATGCAGCTTGTGTCACATGGTAAGTGTGATCTGTGGATAAGCCCCCAAACCATGGGGTCCATGGGGTGTATTTGCACCCTGCAAATTCATGTGCACTTGCTGGCAGAGCTGCACCAAGGGAAGTTCCTTCCTCCCAGGAGGTTTTATGTGGCAAGACATCACATCCCCTGGGGATGGCATCATCCCTTGCAAGGAGTGCCAGCAGTGTCAAGCTCAGGTGAGGCTAGGGGACTCCTGCCAGCTAAGGAAAAAAAACCATAACCCAGATAATAAATAGCTCTTGAGAAATAAAAGCCAACTGGTTATAACTGCAGCACTAACATGCTAGGTTTAAAGTTTACTGCAGAGTGTAGACAGTGTGTATTCCTGCTCATCTTGCCCTCCTTATTCTAAAAATCATACTAGACACACCACAAATACAGGCTTCTTTCTCAAGATTCTTGTCTCAAAAAGCTGGGCATTAATAGTGTAGCATACATTAGTATGCTAATAAATAAATGTATTTCTCCAAGAGGGAAAAGGAAAGGATTCAGATTAGTTTTGAATATTCAGGCAGAAAAGAATTTGGCCTATTATACAAAGCGTTGAAGAATGAAAAATCTAATTTTCCCCCAAAATTTACATATTTAGTGTGTGACAAAGTTTGTGAAAAGCAATAACATCCTTTCTTAGACCAGCTGTTATTGTGGGGAAAATAAAAAAGAAAAGCTGTCAAAAACACAAGCCCTATTTCAGAACTGAACCAGAAGCAGAAAACTTCAAATATAAATACTAGTTAAGAATAAAAGTTCCATATTAAGCCTGAAAATTTTAATCAATTGGACAACCTCACACAAAATATGGCTTGTACTTTAATAGTACAAGAGGGCGCTGGGAAGGGAGAGGTGATAAAGTCACTAATTCTAATGGAAAATAGAGAAACAGACTGTTATTATCTAGTTCATAAGTAATGATTCAGCTTTTGCTTGGATTTCATGTTTTAATCTTAACTTCACAATATAACATAAGAGAGTTCAGTAAGTTTTCTGGGAACCAGTTTATGGGCAAAAAATAAAATGGTTTTTTCCATTTCCTTTCTTATTTTACAACTAATTGTATTTTAATTCGACTCATTAACAAGGGGGGGGGTAATTTAAATGCAAAACATATTTTTTCTTTCTATTTCTGGGTGGTTAATATATCTTTTAAAACATCATTGTGCTTTGCATGAAATGTTATTATTTCTTCTCCAGACTGAAATACTGTTTTCCAAACAACTTTTTTCAAAAGGACTGTGTATGTAAAAGCTGTGAAAAGAAATCTCATTGAGACAAATATCCTTCAAGCCACATAAGGAATTACTACTGTTTTGTTTTGGAATTGGAATAACAAAACCTGTGGAACCAATGTCACTTTAACTTCAGATCCTGAGATTGCATAATAACGAAGAAGTTTAATATTAATATTACAGGAACCTACCTAAACGCAGGAAATAAGAGGTTTAACCAAATAAAATTTAAAGCAGAGTTTAAAAAAGAACTACATTGCTTCATTTCTGTACACATAAAAGTGAATGTGTATGTTTTTTTCTGGAAATGACTGAATTCAGACCTCTTACAGGTGTCCTCAGGCACACACAGACATACTGTCCTGTGGTAAACAGGGGTTTGAAATTCCAGCATGACTACTGCAGCTTACCTGCTTGTGTGCATGCTCAGGCATGGTGGCAAAGTCAAGTTACCTCTCCTCTCGAACACAGCTGGTTAGCAGAAGCTACGAGCACGAACGAGGGTAGTTATTCATCACAGTCAGTAATGTTGTGCACTGACACCATGGCTTGCTTCCTTAAACCTCTTCCCAGAAACTTGCTGTTGCTTTATGGCACGTAAACTTAATCACCCCCCGGTAATATGAGTTAAAACTGTACTGGCTTTGACTATCAGATAAAAGAAAAGTCAAAAAAACCCTCCTAAACAATTTGTCCAGTGCATCTCAGTTGTGAACACTTTTACCGGTAATACAGACTGTGTAGGTCTCTTGCGCATCTGTGTCCCTTCTGCAGTCAGCGTGACAAGAAAATTTTATTCTCCCTCATGCCTTCCACTGCCTTCTGGAAAAAATCTTTGTGAAGAGGAAGATTCCTGTAGATACAATATGGGCTCTCACAGATACGGGCATGTCACCCTTATGTCAACACACCTCAGACCATGTGGAGAAAAAGAAAGGCCAACCAAGAGCCTTAGTTGGTGCCTTTTGATAAACTGATTTAATTCACTTGGCACTGTAGCAGGCTTTAGGGGTGCACATCCAAAATACACCTTGGCCATGAAGGAGGGAGGTGGCAGGAGCTAAGCCCATGATTCAAACTAGGAATCTAACAAACAAACAGCAGATCAGCTCACCAGCTCAGCACAAAAATTTCAGTATAGTAATGAATTTTTTACAAAGCTTTAGAGAGACAGGTGAGACAGGCCACTATTACACTGTCTGTAGTGTATTGCAACATCTCTGAGACATGAAAAATAGTGAATTATAGGGACACCTACTCCAGAAGCTCTCTGAGCAGATCTGTAATTCATACTCTAAGACAGCTGGAAGGTCTTTCTAGCTATTATTTGGATGCAATGGAGCACTGAATATATTACTTCATAGTAATTTTCCCTCTATATCATAATCTATCTCACATATGCCTAAATAACATGACTGATTCATGCATTATTTATCTGGTGCCCAGTACTATGCCTGTCAAGAAATGCAAACTTGAATTGAAAAGGTGTTGAGATATTTGGATTATTCATTAGCATCAAAGAACCTTCCATGTTGTGCCCACAAAACATGACCCTTTAGGTCACAATTACCCCTTGCTAACTTGTTTTCTGTGTGTACATGGTGTGCAGGACAAAATTCACATTATTGTTGATGAACTTTATTGTCATGTTGTTCCACTCATCTGCCCAATTATGTTTCATTTTGTGAGGTGAAGTAAATGATTCAGGACTGAAATACTTAAATACTTTGTTCCTTGTTTATCTTATCTTATTGGATCCAGTATTTCCCAAATTAAGGTCCCCTCACTGGGGTTTTTGAGTTAGGATAGCCTCTATTTTGCTTTAACTTCTGCTTTTTCAACAATATGTATGGGCAAGGAGCTGGTGGAAGGAATGCTCCTTTCTCTTGGTCCACAAAGCTTGAAAAATTGTCACTTTTCCAAAAACAAGAAGAACATGGAATAGGCTTTCCTCCATTCAAAATATTCATTGGTAGAAAATGTAGGAACTACTTACAGTTCCATCATATGAAACTGGTCCTATTAATTAGGAAAATTATTTTCAAAGATTTTCACCAATAAAGTCCACTTTAAGTAAAGAAAAACTGCTGTTGAACAACTGAAAAGTTGTTAAACATTTTTTCCCAATTTTTTATTGGTTATTTTTACTTACGTGGTTTTGAATATTGGCCAATTCTTCAGCAGCAGTTAAGAATACATAGGTAATCTGAGCGATTTTTCCCCATTTCCACCTTTTCTTTTCCCTTGCTCCTGCAGTAAACTCAAGATCATGTATTAATGCCAGTACTGTCTGCTCAATGAGTTCATAAAAAACTTATCGTAGCACTTAAGATTTCATGAATCAATGTTTCTGCCTCTCCTATTCCCAAGCACATGTGCAAACATACCAGATTCAGAGTATCCCCTCCACCAAACCTCCCAGAGTGTAGGAAATAGTGTGCAGTAGGCAACCTCAGTGAGCATCTCTCCTTGTAATGATCTCCCAAAACTTTGTTAGTATGGGAGAGAAGCCCCTATTCATTACCGTGTCTGCTGTGATGGCTGAGCTCAACTCAGTTGTTACTGGTATGGCCGCTACCTATACCACCAGTGATCTGAGAAATCCTACTCCCAGATACCCATCCTGTTGTGCAAAGGTTTCCATAAATACCAGACACCTGCCCAAATTCCTCAAGTGAAAATATCCTGGAGGTGACAGAGAGCAGAAGTTGCTTTGATTTCTGACTGCAATTCCCATGGTATGCTGACAGTCCTGGTTGACTCTGTGACTTAATGGCAATCCAGATCCTTTCATTTGGAAAAACTGCCTTCATGGTCCAAGAAACAAAGTATATTGTGTGATCCTGAACACTTGATGCAGGAGCATCCTTGCAGAAGGCCAGCAGCCTCAGCCACGGATGGCAGGAGAGGGGAAGGGATGTACTTTGATGTTATACTGAATGAGAAGGAAACAACACAAGTCTGCAAAGCTCTGCCCTTAAGGACAACCTTCTCTCTACAGGAAAAGGACAATAAACTGAGGAAGAAAGCATTTGTCCAGAGAATCTTCTAGATATAAATCTAGGAGCATAATTTATATTTTTAATTAAAAAAAAAAAAAAAAAAGTCTCTCCTGTAGTCTGGTTAATAAGCTCAGAAGGTATTCATACTTTAGTAAGGGCAAGGCAGACACACCAAAAAGAAAAAAAAGGGAGTACATGGAAAGGAATGGGGTTGCAACAGCCTCCTAGCTTCTGTCTACACAATGTCTTCACTACGGGACTGAGCAGCAAGCCAAGGCTCTGTCAGGATGAAACTCAAATACATATCATTCTCCCTGTGCACAGGTTTCCATGGCAAGTTGGTTTTGACACAGGCCAGAAGGCATCTTGGTCCAGTCAAATTCCTTGCCTTGGCAGTCAAGGGACCAGTATGTAAGGTTGCTCCAGGTTTATGTGCCTGCCCCTGC
The DNA here is from genome assembly GCA_027574665.1 of Rhynochetos jubatus. Classification (NCBI taxonomy): domain Eukaryota; kingdom Metazoa; phylum Chordata; class Aves; order Eurypygiformes; family Rhynochetidae; genus Rhynochetos; species Rhynochetos jubatus. The sequence continues at coordinate 56,492,448 of CM050650.1, forward strand.
AGGAAGGACATTCTGGAGCTGTCCAGTAGCACCGATGAATTGCCCAGTATGGGACAAGACCTTCTCAATCTATTGGAATGCCCTTCAGCTGCATCCAGGGAGCATGCCCGTTATTAATGAATGAGATCAATATCACAGATCCAGGATCAGAAGGGCTTGATTCATCTGCTAGCTGCAGCAAATGCAAAATAAAAACTGGAAAATAATCAGGTCATGAAAGGGAAATTTCAACTGGTTTTGTTTGTTCTTTGTATTGACTTTCTACTGATATGTACGTGAATCAGAAAAAAAAACAGTAAACTACTAAGCTATTAGTAAATAGAGCTTATTTCTATTTTCACTACCTATCTGATGAAAGCTAGATGAATTCACCTCCAGAAGTTTACATTTATTTCAATGAGCAATAAAATATCAGCAAACATACCTAACAAATCAATCTTCTTCCCAGTGTAACAGCTTCCCAACCCTTTTCTCATTTTCTAAAATAATTTTATTTGTTGCTGTTGGGCTAAGTATTACAACTAGGGTGCTTTTCTATCATTTCAAATTCACTTGAAGTCATAACTCGTGGCAGCTAAGTGTAGGTATGATTAATACCCCAAATATCTTCCATTCAAGTTCCCACTGCAGTTTCACTCTGCAGTACCTGAGCACTCAGCACCATCTCTGGCCAGCTGCATAAAGTACAAGCTTAGATTCAAATAAACAAAAAAACCTGATATGAAATTCACAGGACTCAGGAGAGATTAAATTGTCATGAAGATTTTGTAGACAAAAAGACCATTGATCATCTGAAACATGAGGTGGTCCCAGAAGTGAAAAATACAAAATCGGATTTAGTTCTTTCTATGAAAATTCTATTATGCATTATGCTTTTCAATTTCTGTTTTTATTTGTCCTTTATCAAGAAGCATTAAACCCCTGTGCTTCCTTTTGTAGGATGGCAATGTTTTCTGCCTTTAGATTAATCTCACTATTTAATAGCTGCAGAATGATGGACTAGGCATGGAGAAGCTGTGAGGAAGAAATCCCTATCGGGATTTGGACCCATATTTCCTGTTTCCATATTACCATAATGAACCAAACCAAAACCGCATATCCAAAGACTCATTATAACAGAGGGAAATAGTGAATTTGATCTTAACATCTGAATCAAGAAAAATGCCTTCCCCAACTTTCTTACCCTATATTGAAGCCTGCATCTTTCCTTCATAAACTACAGTGTAAATATACTTTAAAGATAAAGGTAATATGTTGAATCTAATCTTCACATCACTTTTACTTTCAAATCTGGGGAAAAAGAAGCAAGTTTAACCTATTTGGTTGCATGAGTCCTATTCTGGGGTTGGAGGTTAAACAATATACAGGAAATATTAAACGACTGGAGTAAAAAAATTACTCCCTCCAGTTACATAAGCTATAACAGGCATACAACCTTCCACACACATAGAAGCATATTTACATACATACACATATGAAAAAACTACAATTTTGAGGGTGTTTGGTTAGATCAAGCCTTAATCTCTTCAAGTGATTTTATTGATATCTGCTTTTCTTCCCATGGTCTCAAATGCATACTTAGCAAAGCCCAAGAGGAGAACAAGATCTAAGGACAGTGATCTCCCACTTATGAGTCTGTGCAAAGTACAAAAGTATATTTCATCTGCAGATTGAATTCTGGTCCCTGACCCATAATGACTCAAAAATTCACACTGAAGCAAACTTAACACAGGTTTTCCTTTCTGTCTTTATTCTGTGGTCACACATTCTACAGCATTTGAACGTTTTTCTTCCCACTACAAACTGATCATTACCTCATTGGTTTAAATGGATTATCAAAAGAGGGTTGACTCATAAGAGAGATTTTAGACTACAAATCTACAAAGGCCTAAAAGGCAATTTAGAATAAAAGTACTATGATAACCTAAATCACAGACAATGCCATGTCAGAAAACCTATTTCTCATCTATTTAAATGTATCATTGGTATGCTAAGTAGCTAGGCATGAAATACCAATGTACCAATCCACTACATTTTCTCAGATGTCCCAAAGACATGAAAAATAAATCTGAGGTTTCCTTCTACTTTTTAATCAGTCCCTTGCAAGCATGGAAAAGGCTTTACTCAGGAACACAAGCAGAAAAAATGTCATATATTCACAAGGTATTTGCTGAGATTTTTATGCTAATTGACTTCCTGTGTTTTCCCATTCCTTGCATGTTCTTTTCCTGTTTAGGTAAAATGCAACAGACTTTCAGCAGCAGAATTTGGTTGTAGAAAGCAAATTTAGACACACATCCTTGAATACTTGAGGTAAGTGGATTTAGACCTCAGTGTTCAGAATAACTTTTGCTTGCCTTCATGCTGTCCTGGAACTGCAATAGTCAGGTGTCACTTATGTCCCAGCCCTAGAAGATTACATTCTTCACCAGTTCTGAAAGCTGAGCAAGTGTTACATAAGGAGGGGCTTGTTGCTTTCCTATCAGCTCCCTGCATGCCATCTGTCCCCCTCCTTCTGCTTCTAACTCACCCAGAGGGTTCCCCTCTTCACCCTCCTCCATATCATCTTATCTTCATCTGTGTGGTCCCACAATTTCATTTTGTCCCACATTGCCACACACAAGGTCTCCCCTTTCCTTTATACCACTGCCCTCTTTTTTCATGCCAGGAATCCTATGTAACCATTCCTTCACATGCCCCAATTTTTGGTATCTTCTTGTTATCCAAAAGGTTTCCTAGTGTACCTGAACCTTCCTGTTCCCTCTTTCTTCCATCTCACAACTCCTATGGGGTTGCTCACAAACCCAAGTACACCTTCTGTCAGAGGAGGTGAATGGTGAGGTTGAGCGAAACAACTTCTGGACAACATTGAGCCCTGCTTGGTTGAGGTGGTAATACCAGGGGAAAGAGGGAAAGCAGGAATTATGATGCTGAAGAAATCCCTGGACTGCTTCACAGACATCATTAATTGTCAGTTTGGCTCCTTAAATAAACAAGACAAGACCTAACTCCTATTTTCCTCTCAATTCCATAAGGTTCTCTGCCATTGCCAAGAACCTGGCCTGAAATTTCCATTCGTGAGATGCAATGTTCAAAAGTTTATGTTCCAGACAAATGATCCAATGCATCATGAAACATCCAATCAAGTAAGTGCTGATTTCAGTGGTGGGACCTAGACTAAACATAAACATGCAAACATTAATAAATGTTTTCCAATTAGCACAGTTAATAAAATAGCCATTTTTCATGAAGGCATGCTGCAAAGAGAAAGGGAACATCATTATTAAAATAACCTTTCATTAACAGTTATTCTCTCAGCTGATGGAAAAAAGAGTCTAAGAAAACAAATGTGAAAGGGCTCAACCCGGGGCGGGAGGAGGAACTGTTGACAGTGCATATGGCGTGTCTTCATTCAGTTGGGGTTTTGTGCATCTTTTCTGTATTGTAGATTTCACAATCGTAAGCCCCTGTAGGGCTGGGGATGCCAGGGTAGATAGACCTTTCTGAAGTGTGGTTCCAAATTGTATGCTAGAAGGAAGCTAGAAAGGAAGAATTAGCAGCAATTCAGTAGTCAACCTGAATTGCAGGCCAGTATTAGGTAAAAAAGGCAAGGTTATACATGCAGAAATCTCAGCAGAATGCCTCCTTGCTTCTAAAAAGTACAGCAGCACCTTCAAGGACAATAAAAAGCAAGATCCTGAATATTGTGCCTCATCTGTGCCTTGTATGACATTTCTTCAAATACAGGGCCTCCTAACATTAAATCAGAGCTCTGGATCAGTAATAACTTTATGGAAAATGTGATACCCAAACCATCAGCATCACTTAAGAATGATATCATACCCTCAGTGTATTACTCAATTACAAGTAACGTAACACCTCGAGAAAACAGCATGGTACATAGTGTCTGTCTCATCAGCTCCTGAGTACAGCTTAAATGTTAAAATGCCATACATTACTTAAGATGCCTGTTAGTAAATTCTTGTGATTGGGATACAGTGACAGCTACTTATCTGCTATTTATTGTCATAACTTAAGTGACTTCACTAAGAGACAGTGTGTCCCATATCCACTCCCCTTACAGATTGGCCTTCCTCTGTTCAATTGGCTTTGGATTTTTTTTAAGAGTGCACTTTCCGCTTAGAAATACAACTTTGAACGTGGAAATTATTACTGATGATGGGACAAACTTCACCTTCACTAACAAATTGGTACAAATCCAGACTAAATTTTACTTGGTATTTCAGATGTGTACAAATGTTTGCAGATGAGATTGGTCCTTGGCTGTTGCATAGGGAATAACCAGATGGAAGTTTTAACTCTTATATAGCAGAAAGACAGGATTAATTCTTGGCGTTTCCAGTTTTCATTATTTCTTCCCTGTTGTTGCATGCATATCAGAGTAAACACCAGAAAAACAGAATCAAAATACTTACACTAATCCTGAAGACATGTGTAGCCCTTACTAATGCCTCTTACTTCTGTCACACAGGATAGAGGGCTCCAGTGATGTTTGACAGAGAGGAGCATGTGCCAGGAGTGAAATCTTACAGAGACTGACAGATTTGCAGTTGGTATAAATCATCAAAGCTCCACTGGATTTCCTACTTTTGTGACTGAATGAGGATGGCCTATAGCTTCAGGGAAGACAATCTGTGGCTGCTCTTTATGAAATCTTTGTATAAAATCTTAACATTAAATCATGAAACAATGGCAAGACACTAACTGCAAGGCAGCAGAAGTGAGATTTGAAAGGATAGCATGACAAAGCAGAGACACATGTCTACAACAGATATAAATGTTTCAGAGCTGAAAAGCAAGTGCTACTCCCTTGACATTTCTTTTCTGTCAAAATATAATTAAAGAATAGCAAAAATGTGTTTCAGTAATACATATAATTATGTCTCCAGCTGTAGACATATTTGCTTGAAGTGACAAAAATAAAGGCATCCCAGGTGCTAATGTTGACTAATCAATCTGCTATTAACAGGTAACACATTTTTAACTGAAAGAAAGGAAAAGGGCATTTTCCCAAATCAGTCAGTGCATCAGACAAGAAGTCAATCAAAAGAAATCAGGATCACAGATGTATTAGATGCGTACTCCAGGCCCTAAATCAATGTGAATTTCTAGAATTAAAAAAATATTTCTATCCAAAAATGTTAATATTCCCCCAGCTCCTGAAAGAAAGGTAGTACTGTTGATTACATTTCTGGAAAAGCCTGAATTGTAATTTTTCATATTTTTCTTCTGTAAAGAGGGAGAAATTAAGATCTTCGACAGTTTGAGCCAGCAATGTTTTCTGATTCTTCTTTGGAGAGTGCAGCAAAATTTGTAGCTGTTTCCTGCCTGGCTGATCCTTTCCAAAACACATATCTTTTCAAACCTGTAAAGGCTCCAAGAGGTTCACTGGAGGGAAAATGCATTTTCATCTAAACTACCTGATGACATAGTGTCATCCAAGTTGACCGCCTCCCTCCCAACCTTAACAGAAGAGTTTGTTTTACCATTGCCTCCCTTGAACCTAAATCTAAAAGGAATTCATTCAGTAATGGAGAATAGGAAAAAGAATTTCACACACACAGATGAGTAAATGAAAGTCACAGCAAACCCTGGTTCACCATTCACAGTGCATGTTGCTTTGCCTTGCAAGCACTGAGGAAATGGAGGAGGCTTTACTATAGTTCTTTAGGTCAATCCCCACATGTATGCCTTCCACTAGACACAAACCTGCAGCTGAAATCATAGCTTGAAGCTGCAGAAAGACCATACAAAAGTCTGTGACAACTGGGAAGAGTAATTCCTACTCTTGGGATTACTTCTGATTTATTGCTTACTGTTGGGAAGCAAGTACGGTGTTGGCCAAAGTCCTCTGCCTTGTAACTCACGCAGATCCTGCTCTGGAAATGAAGCAACACAGCAGTGCTGGCACTGAAGGCACCTCAAGGTCAGAACAGAGGTACCAAGTTAGCTTACATGCTGTTGGCATTAGGGTGAAAATAGTGATCACAGTATGGGATCCTAAAGTCTATGTAAGCCCTGCTTTAATTGTCATAATCCTACTCTAGGTGCTGCTTCTTTCTCCCTATAGAAATCTTGCACCTGAGCAGCAGGCATGAAAATCTCCAGTTATTTTGGTGGTGTTCTTATTTCATTTTTCCTTTCCTTCAGACATTTCTAACTGTTCCTCCAATGGCTCCGCAGCACTAGTTACCTCATTTATTGTAAATCTAATGCAATGATAGTATGAGAACATCAACCTGACTTGCTGATCAGCCAAGTAGTCCTATTCTCCAAAGGAAAAAATACTGTTAATGGAACAAAAATTTCAGAAACTCTGAATTATTTTTGTTATCAAAAAAGATAGGTAAATAAGCATGGTTTATAAACTCTGTAAACATCACTGATTTCTCTTGGGATATTTGATTACCTCCATTTTTAATTCATATACAAATAAATGGTCAAGTTTCTGAAATGTATTTTCTATTAGCTGTGGAAATATTATGATTCAGTGTTCTTCTCACAGTAAATGTAATGTTCAGGGAGTCCTTTATATGGATCCAGTTCAGCAAAGCTCTTAAACAAATGTTTACACTGTAGTGATGATACATACCAAATCACATCATATATTTCCTGGTTTTCAAAAATGGTTACTGGAATATCTACTTTGACATAAGCATTTCCAACAACTATACACCACACACCAAAAAAAAAAAGAAAAATCACTAAACGTATTGTTAGGATTTCTTCCTACCAATGAATAGTCATATTGGCAAACAAACTGATCATAAATTCCTAGGGAAAAAGACCTGTGTCTGGGTGGAACAAGTCACATTTAAATCCTGCCTTATGACTGGGACTTTACACGCTATTGTACTTAATAGGAACAATAATGGTACTAACAGTGGTCTGATCCTTGCCCTCAAAGGTATCTCCCTTCACATACAGCGACTGCTGTGGTACTACACCTTCACCCAGGAGATTTTTGTACCACTGAGTCAGGTAAATGAAAGAAATGCACTTTCTCAGCAAACACACCTAAGTGCTGCTCTACCCACCCTAACCCAAGGCCAGGCAAATAGAGAAAGCTTTTCAGTAATTCCCAGGACATGCACTCCCTGGGCATTGTGAGGAATGCAGACAGCACCGCAACCCATTCCACTCTGCATCCTGCTGAGCAACATCTTGGTGATGCTGGCTGCAGTGAACGTTCTGGGAAGTGCAGAGATGGACAGAAAATGTTGCACTGACCTTCTAGATGTTTTCAGTTAATCCCAAACATCTAGCTCATTCTAAAGGGGGGAAAAAAGTTAAATACCTTTGGGTTTCTTTGCTCTATTTTACTAATTTTGCTGGCCAGATAGCCAATGATGATAATACTTCAACTGTATCAACATTTCTGAGCAAGTAATGTTTCAACGCAAAAGAAAAAACAATTAAGAAAAAAAAAATGTTGATTTAATTTTTTTTATGGTAAACCACAATGCACTTTTGGAAAAGGAGGTAAAGAAGTAGATATCCAGGATAGCTTGTTTTCCCATGAGTCAAAGGCATCAACTCTTGTCTTTACATGTCATCTTGCTATCAATAAGCTGTTGCTAGGATGTGAATGTTTCCATGGCAATGAGCAAACTCTTCAGCTTCGCTAACAGCACTGTTCTCCACCCACCACCCCTTTCGTTTTCTGAGACTGTTTATTTTTTCATACCACTGGAACAAATATGGAAACGAAAATATAATGAGACAAGCAAATCCTGCATCAGGCTAAAACCAAGGAAGGCCTGAGGACTTCAGTATGACTAATGTCACTGAGAAGAGATGGTGGCTTTAGCCATAGTTTGCAGCTGCTTTCTATTATTTCAGACTTCTGACATGGAGCAGCGCACTATATCAGGCTCAGAAAATGGCCTTAACTCTGAACGGCAGCAGGTTGTTCAGAAGAAGCTGAGTTTTAAGCGCCGGCTTTGCTGGGTTTGGAGGATTTCGGGAGGCAGAGGCTCTTGTGCAGGTGATCCATGGAGGCAGAGGAGCAGAGGCCGGGCTGTGATTGCCACCTGTTGGGTCTGAAATTGCAACTGCAGCACTGAGAGCCCTGCAGAGCTGCCTGCTGCCTGGGCCTGGGTCTGGGCTCGGGCCTGGGCCCCAGACTGGGGCGAGGCTGCCGGGCTGGCATGAGCCCTCCTGCATGGTGGCGAGCTCACTGGGCACCGCTGCCTAGGGGCCTGCAGCCCAACGTCCGCTGCCCTCAACCCCACAGCCTTGCCACGTCTGGCCTCACTCCCTGGGGAGGAACCACAGGGGCTTCCACTGCTGCAGCATTCAGAGTAACTTATGCATCAACTTGGTTGTCAGGATCCTCTTTTAGCTTGACAAACTAGTCAAATAAACAAACATTAAATCAGTAGTAGGTGACTAAAAGACAACTAGTTCCTCTACTTCCCCTCTCCTTCTCCCTGTTTTTACAGGAGGAAAAACACTTTGGAAGGAAATTTGGCTGAAACTCCTCCTCTTAGGCAAAGGAGACAATGGGGACATGGCCATAGATCTCACCTCTGTTGCTCCATTTGCTCTTTCTTCTTCAAACCAAACAAAAAGAGATAGGGAGATAAATGGCGAGAGGAAACTGAAGTGCCTCACCACTCCATGTCTGAAACACGTTGGGAGCAGCTGGCATCTCAGCAAGCTGGTTCTAAACCCTGCCATTACCCCCCCATCGCTAAGAAACTCTTGGCTGGCTTGCCCTCATGCTCCTTTCAGGAGACTTGAAGCCCATTCTGTTGCTCAGTCACTATCTTCTGCCTGTCAGACTAGTCACCCCGGGTTCAATTTTTCATAAATTTCTAGTAAGAGGACAAAGCCAGAAGGAAGCAGAAGGAAAAATGTGATAGAAAAATTATACACTAAGAATCAGCAAGAAATTTTGATCCAGCATATAAGAAGTTGTAGAGAAGGCAGTCAAGGAAATCCTGATCTGTAGTTACTTCTCTGCCTCCATTCGTCAGATGACTTTCTAGGAAACAATGAGTGACAAGAAATTCCAGAAAGTATACTCCTTGTGTTGGTGGAATTTGAAGGCAATAGAGATGATTAGCCATGCTAGAAAAGAGACCAAGAAACTCATAAAATACTTGCAAAGACCTTTAAAATTGATTAGATGATTGACAAAAAAAGAAAGGCACATTTATTCTGTTTTTCTTAATGGCCAGGAAATAAAATTTCAGAGCCCAGTTTATGAGCTCTTTACACCCCATCCCTCTGCATCACAATACTTGTGGCAACTTGTGCTAGACTCTCGAATACACTCAGCATTTTTTTTTTTTTCCCTTAGGAATAATGCATAAATATTTCTGGCACCAAGTACTTTGAGTGTTTGTTTGCCAAGTGGTTTTGATAGCTCTTTTTGATTATGAGAAAACATTTTTCTTAAACTACTCCATTTTCTAGACAGCCACCTTAGGCATAGACAGTTTCCTACAACAAAAAGCATATTTATGGAACTACATTATTAAAATATTAATGATCTGTTGCTACTTTTGATTATTTGTTGGGTCCTCTATTTTCCACAGTCAGCTCCACTGCTCTGCTGAGACACCCCAGTCAGAGTCTCACCAGAGGTACATAGTATGAGGTCTAGTCAGGATCTTCAGTGCTAATGAATTTATCTCCTGACAACCATTTCCTTCCCCTACTTTGATAAATTTGCCTTTACACTGAAGGTATTTTCCTGTGCCACACTGGAATTTGAAGTGTTTTTCAATGCTTCCTCCTGAGAGACCAATGAATCAAAAGTAGGTCTGCCTCTGACCCATATACCTATTTGAAACATCATAACCTTAAAAATATTATTGCTCAAGTTGCAAAATTGGCATAGGGCCTGTGGTCTCTTACTAGCAATAGCAATACTGATCTTACTGGGCCACTTAGCAACATTAGTTGATTTATCATAGATGCTACCTGGACAGTTGGCATAAGGCTGTGTTTTGCAACAGATGTCACCTGAGAATGCTGATTTATTACAGCTGGGGATCTAACACTACATGCTTTGCAGCTCACAACGAACCAAGTGTTGGTGGGGTAAGTTTTATGGTGGTAAGTAGCACATGTGTGGCATAATCAGGTTGCTAAGAAGCTGGAAGAGGGCACTGTTACTAGCACCAATTCCTGAGGATACAAGATAAAAGCAGAACACTCTCAGAATTGCTTCTAGCTCTGCTAAATTTATTGTTTGTCAAATGCATTCACATCCTTTAAACTACTTAATCAAAATTTTGGCATTTATCCACTTTGAGAAAATTTGATTTCAATAAAATGTGGGTCAGCTTGAGACATGCAAAACTTATGCTTGACTTTGTGTGGTGCAGATGAAGATAAACTGTGTGCTAGAATATGGTCCAAAATCCACACAGGCCAGTGGGAATCTTGCAACGGACTTCAGTGGGCTTTGAGACTCTCTTTACAAGGAAATGAGAAGTATTGAAGGTAGGAAGAACTAACAAAAGAGAACACTGTTTGAAAAGAATCAGGCAAAGGCTTACATTAAGTTCCTAAGCACCAGCTTCTCATGAAACACAGAAACAAAAACACCAGTATGTCTCTCTCTCTCTGTTTTCTTTCTGCTGATGTAAATGATTTTCAGGGGGTAAGACATATCTTTCCACTGCAATCCAATGATGTTAAAGCTCCTCTCAGTTCTGATCTAACTTCACACCCTGACATAGGAATACTGCTGGGAAGATCATTGGGATAACCCAAGGCTATTGGCCCAGGCCAGAGATAACAAGGAAATACCACAGTAGTTGCTCTGCTCCCACGGCTGCAGAGGTTCCCACGGCTGTTTACATACCCAGGTGAGCTAGTTTAAAGCAAACATAACAAGTCCTCTCAGCTGGCACCCCACCACAGGTTATGAACACACTTTGGCTTTACATTGCAACTTTCAGTTCTTATCATTCCTGCCTTATAATGCAGTACTAAATTCTCTCATTGCAAGCTGGAAGAACATGCCTACAAATTAAGCTAGGGATGCAATTTTTTTCTTGCCATCTCCCCCACATCCTGAGCAATATTTCTTGCTTTCAAATTCTCTTATTGCAAGGCCACCAAGGAGCAAGAAGGTAAGGCAGTATGAGATTGAAAAATTAGTATAGTGTAAATGAATTTAGATCAATGAACATTAAAATTACCCAAACACCACCTTGTAGGCTTTGCACAATATTACTGCAAGAAAAGTAAATTTTCTTCCAAAGGAAGTAATTTTAGTGATAAATGAAGAAAAAGTGGAGATAGTATCTGAACTGTTAGTGAGCAGGATTGCTGCCTTTAAACCAGGTGAGAATTTGGAAAGGTTCTGTAAGGGAATATTACGGTTCCTTGCTCACTCAAACATATACATGTTCTTATGTCTTACAATGTTTAGATTCACCTATCTAACAATAGATTCTCTTAATTTGTTACTTTGGGGCTGGGACTAATTAATTGCAACAACTTATAAATAAATTTAAACACATTTCAACTTAAACTGTTGAGACATGTTTTCCACCTGAAATCTACCTAAATGAAGCTTTTGGCTGTGGATAGATCAAAAGAGCTTGAACCTATTCATAGTACTCTTATTTGGTGACAGAAATTGATGAAAACTGACACAAGTCTTTGTAAAAAAAAAAAAAAAAAAAAAAAACAAAAACCAAAGTAAATTTACACAAAATATCTTACTAACCTACATTATTTTCAGCATTTATCAACCTTTCTTGAATATTTTACTTTTTTCAGTCATACTGGTTTACACAAGATAAAATTAATGTTCTCTTACTACCAAGCGGCCTCATGTGCATGTATTTGTTTTCTGTATGTTTATCACTTATTTGTTTCAGTTTCTTGATCTAGGGTAGTCATTGCATTAAAACTATCCTTTTATCTACATTCATGGAGTTTTATGTCTTGCATACTCTCAAGAGAGCTCGCTTTTCATTTTTGATACTGGTATTAAAGCTTACTTTCTTTGACAGTTTTATTCCGAAAACATCTTTATTTCTCCCCTGAGAAATGTTAGACAATATCTAGTTTGGAGATGTGGCGTGTCAGGAAATCTAGATTGCAGTTTAAGTTGAACAAGACCCAGCATCTACCAGGATTAGACATCTGCTGAAAGGAACAGATTTCAGCCCTATCAGAGCCACAAAGCTCTTCCTTACATTTGAGAGCCATATTATCAGCAATGAAGGGGAGCAAGCCCAGAGTAATTTCTAGGAGGTTCAATCTGATATTATTTTGGCAACACTTGAGAGGTTGTCATAGGCCATCAGGACTTGGTACAGCCCATGGAGAAGAAGAAAAGACATGGTAGGCTTGCTGGGAGCCATCACAAGTTTTGTCTGGGCCAGCACGGTGATCTGACTACAATTGGTTACAAGCAAGGAAGGGCTGGCTTGGCAGAGGGAATGTAAGAAGTTCCCTAAAGCAACAGGACAGCAACCCATGGTCATAGCTTGAATACCTCCTTTGCCCATGTCAGTGTCCTGGAAAGCCAAGCTGACTGCTGCTGAGGGAGAGGGACAGAGCAGATGGGGAAGGAGGGAGTTGGCATCACACTAGTGCCAACTAGTTCAAGAAACTCCACTGTCCCAGGCTTTGCCTCCCACCCCTCCCCATCTCTCTTCTCTTTTTCTGAGTCTGTTTGCCTCCCTATATCCCTGTCTAAGGGCTGGAGCAGCTAAGGCTAAGCCCAGGTGTGCTCTGTGCTGCTTTGCACTGCACCATCTTGCCTACACCTTCTCTGTAATCAAATTTGCAGTTAGCTAGAATTTTGGCCTGGATACCTCAGAATCAAATGAAATACTATTGCTGGCAGAATACTTAAGTCCTCCTAAGAATACAGAGCTGATGATACAAACTTTTGCCAGCCATCAGTTCCAGTCTCCTGTTAGCACCAGCTGTTATACTATAGATCTCTTTCACAAACGGATGGAGCTCCAATCCTGACATTAATTAGCATTCCTATCCCTTTACCTGCTCATGGAAAATGTTTCCTGAGCCTTGTTGTTCAGAGCAGAAACGTCCTCCTGGTACTGAGCCAATTAATGGTGAACTCATGCTCACTAGCTTTGCTAGCCATTCACTTTAATCTAGTTATTTCCCCTTCAGCAGTTTGCCCCCCCCCATGCATTTTCAGACCGCAATCATACCCTCTCACAGCTTGCATTTTGCTTGTTTAAATGAGTCAACCTCTTTTAATGTCTTCTCATAAAGTGTCTTCTCTTCCCCTCCTCCTCGCCCTAGCAGTCCCTCTCAGCAGGGACCTGTGAGGTCTTCTTTCCTGAATGGGGAACAGCCACACAGTATTCCAGAGCAATTCCACAGTGCCATTTAAAGGGACTGAACAATTCCCATCTGTACTGCTAGTACTCCAATCTGAGACAGTTGCAGTTGGTTTTTGCTAATGCAAGACATTTTCAGTTCATAGTGACCCCATAACCAAGAAGTTGGATGACCATCATCCAACTCGTGAATTCCAAGATTTTCATAGAAACATGCTTTATTAGTCCCTAAATTCATGAGACTGTATTTTGTATAATTAAATCGTATCTTATTTCTAATACTACTGGAACCTTCAGTGTCATCCAAAATCCTCTGTATGATATTCTGCTTCATTTGTCTTGTGCTGGCCCCGGCTCTGTATCTTCAGTAAAATTCAGTAGCCTTACATTTCTCATACACCATTTCCTCTTACCTGAAATGTAGTTCTATAAGATATATCAATGGGAGTGATTCTGTTTTTCTCTGAAACTAGAGAAATTTAGCATTAGTCTTACTCTATACCTGGTCTTCTCCTTTAAGTATTTATAGCTGCTAGAAAAAAAGTTGATTATGGAGAATTTCTCCTGTTCTGCTATTCTGCAGAGTTATTTAAAATACAACGTTCTTCTTTTGGAGAAATAAGACAGTGGATCTGTTAGAAGAATGGAATATTAGAAATACCTACATCTACCCTCTGCTCTATTGTGGACCATCCACATGACCTCAGGTGAGGCATCCCATCACTGGACATTTTAGAAAACAATAGACAACCATTTGTCAGAAGTGCATTTTGCATATTTAGTTCTGCCTTAGGGCTGGGGATGAACTAAGCATGTCCCCAAGGTTCTTTCCAGCATTACAATTCCATGGAGTAAATTTACTTCTCTGTGTATCTATTTCTCATTCCACACAGATCTTAATCAGTCTATTTACCCGTGGGTTTTAGTAGTCAGCAATTATCATCCACCTTGTGTTGGTACAGTGTCTTAAATATAGTCTTTTGTGAGGCTTTTAGACTGAAGGTTAAGAGAAATCATTCAATCAGTTCCAACAGTATTAACATACTTTCTACAGTTAATGTACAGTTAATATAGAGTTAGCAAATACTTTTTTATGGACTACTACAGTACAAAACTCTATATAATACTGTATTTTTTCAGAGAATCTGAAGTTCTGATTCACCTTAATCTATCACAGGTGTCAGTTTATCTACAGTTACTTGGATAGTAATTATATTCCTCTCATAGTACCTCAAAAAAAAAACCCTCATTGTATGATTTAAGTTCTCTCTTTGAAAGTGATCTTATCTAGATAGTATTGGCAAGTCTGGGTCTTTTTTATTGTATGTTTTTATTGTGGAAGGCAGCTTTTGCCTTTTTATCTGATGTGCTATTGTTTGTAAATTGTTTTGTGGATATAACCTCTAGGAAAATAATATTAATGATTCATTTGGAACCAAGACAGAATATTAGCAAGAATGTGGCTTGGTAGTTGAGTAGTTTGAGCATTCAGATTAAAGTGATGAGTCCTGGATTTCCACCCCTGGTTTACAGACCATTTGTGTGTTCTAGCCAATGGCTGCTTGACATAAATACCCAAGAGACTGTTGAAACAGGAGTCTCAAGGTATCTATCTCCCAGGTCAATATCCTAAACTTCTAGCTAGCTAATGATCAGACTATTTTTTTTACCTTCTTTCACAACCACCCTCAAGTCTTTTTTGAACAACACCACAACTGTAACAGAAGAGCCTGACAATGCTTTCCTAAGTAGTGTCAGTTCATGAAGCACAGTCCATGGAGAAGGAAAATATGAATTCCTATTTTCAGGGGGAATCAGAAAGTGATGGCAGGTGATGCAGAACTATGTTGTACCCAGGGAGCTCTTGCTTAACAAAAGGACACCTTCTTGGAAAGAAATCAATGGTTACTGCAATATCACCTGCAATCTGGGCAGCATGCTCTGAAATTACCCACAAGATAAAACCCCTCAATCTAGACAGGCAGAGGAACACCTTCAATGACATCTCTTACGCACTCCCTTTACTTTGCAGTGAAATGGAAATGTCACACTGTCTGATGCAGTGATACATCTGAGAGAAAAGCTGCTAGCAGCTCACGGGTGGCAACTGGATGCTAGTTTTTTTATTTAATATTCTCAGGTAGCTGTCAGTGGGGATAGCTGAAAAGAACTTTACACCGGTGCTAGAGTCCAACATTAAGTCTTAATTTAGATGACTGCATTCCTTTCACAGATCTTGCCAGAACCTAACATTTCTGTAATGCATATACCCCCATACAATATTGTCTCTGAATCATGCACAGAGGCTAGCTAGAGTGGTTTGGAAGTCTAAGTTTTCCCATTTTCAGTATGTCACAATTACCAAATAAAATTGAAAGTACAGATGTTTTACAGAAATTAAACATAGAATAACTTTTTTGCATTCTTTAATTTATGCTACAATAAAGAAACTGTAAATGTTGAACACTTCATTTCTACCTGTCACAAACATCACCTTTCTTTTCATGTATCCAAAATTCAGCAGCTCACTCTCCCCTTACAATTATTTTACCAAAAAATAACAAAAAGTTAAGTCCACGGAAAGTTGATGATATTCCTAACTAGTCTTCAAAGAATCTATTAGTGGTCAATACCTACATACAGTTCAGTTAGTCAGCAGACAGCAATTTGACCTCCGAGAGAATTACTTACACAGAAGAAATGCAAAACTGGGCCTACTTATTGATTCATTTCTTAGATTCGTTTAAATGTTGTCAGACATACGACATATAGTGTTAGTTCCTTGTTTAAAATTTCATAAAGCACAAGGCATGCTATCTGTACATGTCTTTCATGTACCAGTGAGCACATTGGAGGTGTCACAATGTTCAGTTTAACTTTTTTCAAATGTTTGCCCTTGTGGCAACTCCTTCCCCTGAGACTAGATGCAGGAACATCCTGTTCTCAAACAAACCTTGGACTGATCTCTTTGAAAGGATTGAATTGTCACCAGCAAAAGTCTACCTATTGAGCCTTCTCCTTTTTCTTTTCCTTCCCATTCTTCTCTTAACTGTGTACTTTTAACTTCACAGAAAAAAACCTTTAGATATTCCATGTGATAATTAAGAATTTGAGACAAAAGCTGTTAAGACACCCTACTGTCATCTCTAGTTTTGAACAAGAATAAACTAGAAATTGTAGAAAACTCTACTCAGAATGACTGAATAGACCAAAAATATTTTAATCTAAAATGACATTAAAAATGGAAGGCCACCCAATCTGTTTCCCTCATCAGGATTGGTTGTTTATGAATGATGGGAGGGGCACTCTCCAGCTTTTTTTACATTCTCCAGTGATGAAGATCCCATGATCTCCCTATGCAAGGGTTAGCTGTCTCCAAGGAAGAGAGCACACCACAGGACCAGAGAATTGTCTCAGACAGCATGCAGTCCTGTCCTGCCTGTGACACAACAATCCCCAAATCATTAGGCAGGACAATGGCCCATTATGTCACCTCAGCTCCAGTGTATGCCTCAAAGATCAGGTTTACACTTTGACTACTAAGCTACTCATAGGTTTTACAATTAATAAAGAACTCATCTATTATAATGTAAACCAAATCCATCAAATACTAAATAACACCTTTGAATGAAACCAAACCTCCTCCCTTAACTTTCTGCCCTGTGTTTGACCCAAGCCCACAGATCAGGGAAGGCTGAAACAAGAATCTCACCATACTGAGTGAAAAAAAGTTATTTGACATCAATTATTCTGATAATTCAGGTTACTAAAATGATTGAGTGATAGAGGTGAATTCCAGAAATGTTTCTTTCCTCTAAAAGCTGGAAGCTTACCTGCATAAACATCAGGCACTGAGTAATACCACAATCTGTAGCTATTGTATTTGGCAGAAAGATAAGCTAATGTAATTACATCCTTCAAAGGAAGCTCTCCACTACAATTGCTTCTAGCTACTTAAAGATGCACTGAACAGTTTCCACCTTGGAAAAAGACTTTTTTTTTTTGTTGTTGTTAATTATCTTAATAGTTAATATAAAATCACCTTAATGACTGGGTACCATTTTAGAAAAATAAGATATGTCCACTGCATCCTTTACATTCAAGATAGTTGTACTGACTCACTTGCTGGTGGAAATCCCTCATTCACCTCGTTTTCTGATGTCAGTTTTCCAGTCACCTACTTTTCTACTTAACTAAAGCTATGCAGACAAACCACTTGAAACAGTTACTCATATATGCTACTACTGCTACTTACGTCTCATTCTGTCCCTAGTGGTTGTCATGTATTATTTCCTACCTTATCTGACAGTAACTGCTACAGTTAGGACTGCTGGAATTTATTTAAATGCATAAATAATACAACTACCTGAATAAACTGTGAATTTTGTTTATTTTTAGGTCCAGCCCTGATTTTAATTAACCTAAAGTACACAATTTAAGTAGGAGGTGAATGCATGGATACCTCTGGCTGAATTGCAAATCAGGTATTCATATACTAAGGTCACAGCTTTCTTAACATTCATAAAGCATGTCTACAAATTCGATTTTTCACTCCAAACATGGGAGCAATTCAAATAACACCAGAAATTAATCCATCACTGGGTTTTTGCTCATGCAGTAAACAGCACTCTCTTCCTGAGGAGAAATCAAATGAGGTAAGACTAGCACTCCCAAGCCAGTTTTCCTGAAGCTGTGAGGCAGGGGCAAAGGAAAAGGTAAAAAGGAAGCAATCCTCTAAAAAAAAAAAAAAAATCTTGCTTTTCCATTTTTGCACACTTTTCTTTGAAAAAAAATACTTTTTATAACCCCAAGGCTCTCTGGCTTTGCATGCCTTGTCCCATTAGTTTTCTTAATGGAACAGCAGATGAGGACATGCCTAGCAAACTCATTCAGCTTTGACATGGTAAAGGACAATGCTAAGCAATGAGTAGGTACAGCTTTAGCAACCAAACAGAACTACTCTCTGACTGCATAAATTATGAACAGGAGAAATGTATTTCCACTTCAGGAACTATTTACAGAGATAGTACTAGATGTATGTTTAAAGTATGCTGAAGCACACTGGATGGTCAGTGTGCTTGTTTGCATGCAGCACTCAGAAAACTCCTCCATCCTGCAGACCTTGCTTGGCAGCGGTCCAAGCTGAGGCCTAGGAATCACCCTGAAAAGTGTGAGCTTCTTCCTGCCTCTACAGACTAGCCTGAGCTCTTCTTAAGCCAAAACTATGCAAGCAAACATAATCTTTGCATCTGCAGTGCTGCCTAGTTATACACAGGGGGTTGTAAATTCATAACTGGCACCAAACCAGTGAATAGGGAATGATTCTTCCCTTTTTCATTAATTACAAGAAGAATGCCCTGTAGTGCTACCCTGCGGTACTGGAGACAGCTTTTTCCAGCTGCTACAGACTTGACAAAAGATGCTGGTAGTCTCCTGCAAACCAGAGCCAAAACAGAAATGTCAAACGCTGGCATTTTTCCAATACAACTATTTAAATTCAGATTTGACAATGGCATGACATCAGATTAATCAGAAAACCAATTAAAGGTCAGCAAGTCACAGTTAAGAGTGCATATGTAGTGGCTGCCAGTGGCCAAAAAAAAAAAGAGAATATCACACATGAAGAAGTACGAATTGTTGTAGAAAATGTCTATATACCTAATATGAGAGTATGATATCTTTCAAAATTATTGAACTCCACCCTTTATCATACCACCTACCAGCAGTCATGATACCTTGGTGGTTCAAGAGACACTGACATATTACATCAAACACAGATGTGTGTTATTGTATTTCAGACAAGAGAGGGATAAATACAAAATACCTACAGTGCAACTCTTGTTATTTACAGCTGGTACTGGATTTCTGACACATATGTAAGGATAAAGATAGGTGTAAGCTGTTCTCAGAAGGTAGAAAACAGCATTAGCACATACCATACTTAGTTGTCTATGAAAAAAAGTATAAGGTTACACATTGGAGCCAGGGAAGGCTCACTGACAGTTCTTCCTGGATTATTACAGCTCACTATTACCACATTTATAATAGAAACCTTTCCACCTAGGAGAAGAAAAATTTTTAAAAAGGTGCTTGAGGAATAAGAAATCTAAACATTCATAACTGGCTTTGCAACAGTGACTGGAGATCAATTGCTTACGATTTCCTTTTGCAACATCTCAATAGAAACTAGCAGGTACCATGTTAAAAATTAACAAAAGGATACATTTCTCACATAATGGATTGTTAAATCACATACTATTGAATGCCATGGATGGTAAGAGGTTACACAGGTTTAGAGAGGATGGGATGAATACCTATTAATTTAAAAAAAAAAAAAAAAAAGTCAAATCATAGCAAATGTAAAGATATCCTCCCTATCTTGTGAAGTCCCCAAGTGAAAATTTGTGGAAATCAGAATAAAATCTGAGGAAGCACTGACACACGCTTGCCCTGCTGCTGTCCTGTTCCCCCCAAAAACCTGCTATTTATCACTATCAGAGTCAGGCTAACATCTTTACATTCTTACCCTGTATGTAGCTTTGTGAACCATAAATGGCACTTTGGCTTTCCCAAGTAAACACAGCCTTGATCCTTCAAAGGACTGAGTTCTGCTGAAACATGTCAGTCAGTGATATTTTAACTTCACCATTTGCTTAACACTGAATTCAGTGAAACTGCAGATACGAGTCACTTCAAATAAACCATAAGGGCAGGATTCTTGTACTATTTAAGGACACTGTGTGGCTGCAATGGCACAAGGCTTCCTGAAGACACAACAGGAGACCAGAGGAGCACTATAGAGGGTATCTTTAATGGCAATAGATGTCTATGTTCAAGAAACTGAACTTCACCCTGTCTGGACTGGTCACTGAGAAAGGCTACAACAGTTCAAGACTGAGCCCTCTAATTCAAGTTCAGCAGCACACATTTGACGGAGCTTTTAGGCAGATAACTCTTAATGAACACTTAAATATTCTGCTGCCATGGGACACAGAGAAAGTACTAATGGTCTAAAAGCCGGAGGAGAAGGAATGCTCTGGGACCTGCTCTGTAGAAGGTCAGAAACTTGAAGATTTCATTAATTTCATAGATTAATATAATTTCAATACTTTGAACATAATGTAAGAAACAACAAGGACTCCAACACTGAGTAACACAATGGTGTGCAGTGAGAAGACTGTTCCATGCACAGTAGCAACACGGTGAACCTTACAGAGACGGAGTGATAAAAAGAAATCAAAAATCTTGGTGTCTGAACTGGAGGCTCTGGAATGCTAAAACAATACAGAGTGCCATGACTGTGTTGCAAGCCAATTCTCATTGCAACTTTTCATTTTAAAACTACAATTAGAGCAGATGAGACTAATAAAAATAAAACACAGGAAAAAAAAAAAGAAAAAATTAAAAAGAAAAAAGAAAATGCTTGGAAAGT
Source organism: Rhynochetos jubatus (assembly GCA_027574665.1). Taxonomy (NCBI): domain Eukaryota; kingdom Metazoa; phylum Chordata; class Aves; order Eurypygiformes; family Rhynochetidae; genus Rhynochetos; species Rhynochetos jubatus. Next base: position 56,513,193 of record CM050650.1, read on the forward strand.
TAAACTTTGTGTGAAATTATTTTTTTCTGGAAATTCTTTCTTGGCAAATTTTAAAATGTCAGGTTTCTTATATAATTGGAATCAAAGTAAATTTTAAGAACTAAGCTTCTCTGAGAGAAAGAATTTCTGCTTTGTGTGTCTCAGAAAGGGATTCTGGATGGGCTTCAAAAATTTATACATCAACAAGTAATTTTAAAAGGAGACTGAAAAAGATGCAAGTAAAAGTTAACTTACTGAAATTTGCACTACTGGGCAATTTAAAACTGAATGTCTTTTAGCTGCTGGACTTGTAAATTACATCCAAACCTTGCTTGGACATAAGAAAAAGGTATTCTAGCTGAAAGTAGCATTATGGGCAGACAGAGAAGGCAGCTTGTTCTCTCCATTGGTGGAGCTGATTGGGACATTTATTAGTTATATCAGAATGGTTCACTTATGTTTTGGTGCCTCAAATTTCAGTCTGGAATATAGATGCCTGACTTCTTTTACAGTGTTCTTCCAAAGAGAGATTTCAGAGGGGGGCAAAGGGTTGAACTTTTCACCTATCTGGAGGACCCTTCAAAGGACGTCAGGTGATATATACATAAGCTTCTCCACTCGTAGGCCACCTTCTCTCTTCCTCTTCCTTCTTTTCCCTTCCTTCTACTCAAAGTTATAAATAAACCTCACAAATCTGGTGGGCTTTGTAGGAGTGGAGGGTTAAGGCCAAAACAGAAATATAGATCCATCTTTATATTAAAGAACATCAATTAAAGTGAACATTGGTAGTACCCATGCCTATACATCCTTAAACACCGTTCTGGGATTACAAGCAAACTATTCTCTTAAAAGTGAATGGCTTTCAGCCTGCAGGGCACAAATCTATTTCCTAAGATGACTGGAAATGTCTGGTACTAATGTCTCATCCTTTCTGCCACGCAAATATCTATTAGATGGAATGAGCGAATCCTTTAAAAAGTAGATATCAGGTAGTTCTAATAGCACATTGGGACAAAATCAGCCCTTCACTCTTATAAAATAGTGAATAAAGCTACTCTACTCATATTTTTCTATACTACGACCAGTAGTTCAAATCAATAATTAAAAATAGCACGATATTTAGGGTGAGAAGATACATCATCTACAAATATCTGATGACAGTGTGCTGGTTTGGGCTGGAATAGAGTTCTTTTTCTTCACAGTAGCTGGTATGGGGCTGTGTTTGGGATTTGTATTGGAAACTGTTGATATTACAGGGATGTTTTCATTATTGCTAAGCAGTGCTAACACAGATTCAAGGCTTTTTCTGCTCCTCCCACCACACCACCAGTGAGTGGGGTTGGGGTGCACAAAAAGTTGGGGCGGGACACAGCCAGGTAGCTGACCCCACTGGCCAAAGGGATATTCCATACCATATGGTGTCATGTTCAGCATATAAACCTTGGGGAAGAAGGAGGAAGAGGGGGAACATTCAGAGTGATGGTGTCTGTATTCCCAAATAACTTTCATGTGTGATGGAGCTCTGCTTTCCTGGAGATCATTGAACACCTGCCTGCTGATAGGAAGCGGTGAATGAATTCCCTGTTTTCCTTTGCTTGCGTGCATGGTTTTTGCCTTTACCTATTAAACTGTCTTTATCTCAACCCACGAGTTTTCTTATTTTTATTCTTCTGATTCTCTCTCCCATCACACTGGGTGGGGGGCAGGGGGGGGTGAGTGAGGGGAGGGAGGGGCTGTGTGGTGCTTAGTTGCCAGCTAGGATTAAACCATGGCAGACAGATATGGTGTTTAATACTTAAGTTGCTAGTGCTGCTTATAAATACCAAAAAAAACCCACCCCAAAAAAAAACCCAAAAAACAAGGAAAATGTAGAGCAATATGTACAATGCAAGGAATCAGCCCTGGCACATTCCAAGTGTACCTGCCAGAAGAGGCAGTTGCTACAGTGGTCACCCCAATGGAGTGAGGGCACAGCTTGGGATCTGAATGCATGTTGACAAATCCAGCAGCAAGGAGCTGTCTGGTAAGGAACCAGACAAGGAATGTGCCCAGCCCCAGACCAGGGTTCAATTCCTGTGTGCATGCACTGGTGTCTGGAAGCAGAAGTGAGGAGCAGTGAATAACTTTTATCAGCAAGTTAAATTAAGTCCACTGATCTTTTCTCCCCCACTGCTTTCTGAGATCCACACAGACAATAAGACTCAAACTACACCCCTCAGTTGTTGCAGCTCACCTGCATACCTTTCCCCCTCTCCAGGGCTGTGACATCAACATTCAGTTTATCCAAAGCACAAAGTTGGTACTCTCTTATACTACGAACTTATCAGGAAAACTTAGCAGAATGAATTCAAGAGAATATAGTAGCAGCTGTCTTGAAAAGGCACAAGTCCTATGGCTCCTGCAAACCTACCTCAATTTACACCCAATAGAGAAAAAAAAGCTTCTCCTTCTTCTCTTACAATGGCATGGAAGAAAAGAAATACATGAAGTAAAATTTCTGTTGCCTCAGCTTGAAACATTCATTGTTTTAATCAAACAAAATTATTTCAGCTTCTCCCAAGATAATATAGGACATGACATGTTCTCATGGACAAGTTATTACATGGAAATTAATGAAATTGAAGTCTACATTCATTTTAATTACATTTGAGTACTTAACAGAGGCAACTGTGTTAGGGATTTCGAGGTCCAGTGTAGCCCAGCATGGACACAGTCAACAAAGAGACAGAAGCTTTCTCAGGAGGGAGAGAGAAATCCCTTTCACACACAATTCAATGTACTTCCCACTGTAGCCCTGTCCTCTCTCCCTCTTGTACATCCTGCAGAGCTGGGACTCTTTCTTCAGTTCCTGGCAGGAAGGAAATATTTTTATGGCTGGGCTGGAATAACAGCAGGTGTCATAAGAAAAGTGATACAGGAAGTGGCTGTATTCTTATGATACTTGAGCACAAAGGAAAACTTTCCTAGCGGGACCTGGAAGGGAAGGAATAAGCTCACCAGCTTGTTGAGTTATTTATTAGAGACAGATCCTCAGCTGTTATTAACTCTTCTGTATTACAGCTGAAGGACTGTATGCATTTGCTTACATTTGATTTTGTGCTTATGCTCTAACCCCAAATAGCATTTGATGGTACAATGCTCTCCTGGGTGCTTGCATTTCGAGAGCTCTATCAAAAGGGCCACCTGACCGATCAAGTGGCTTATTGGAAAGCATGAATCACTGGGTGCTCTGAAACCAGCTTCACCATACTTGTATATAAAAAAAACCTTTATTCATTCAAAGAGGGCAGACTGACTTCAGCCTTTCTTCTGTGCAAATGATTCATTCCAGGACTAATGAAACTTCAAGGTTTTGGCAATCCATCCTCCCACAATCTGCCATATCAAAGGGCAAACTTACAATGATGATCTGAACTCTAAATTCATGTTCTAATTGCCATGCTTACTCTACTTGATCTTAGAAGTGATGCGGGGACTGCAGATACAGTCATGCATGGCAGATGAAATCTTCCCAGGTGCAGGATCATGGTTCCTGCCTTCTAGAATTCTTTCCCTTTGTGCTTATTTTCACACTGACTTCACAGGCTCCTGAGCTGAAGGACTGAGAATTGTTAAGATTTTCCTATAAATAAAGTCTTCAACAAAGATTTGTCACTCTCCCTTCAATTGTGAGTAACTTCAATGAGCAAAAAAAATCTCACACCTCCCAGTGCTATATTTGGCCAGTACCACTGCACCAGTTCAAGTGGCCTTCTGACCAAGAAAAGAACACTTCTACCCAAGAGTAAATGATGAAAGATAGATAACCATGAAGAATTATGCATTCAATGGGTAATAACCATTTTGTGTGCTTCCACTGTACATGTCATCTGAGGATTGCAGAACACTTTTCAAATGTTAATTGAACTTTGTAATACCCTTCTGAGATGCATAAAAGATGTAATGGATGCTTCAGCTCCTCAGTAAAATGTACTAGCTTCCAAGAGAGAAACAAGAAATTATCTGACAGTATATAAACACTTCAACGGAAAGTGAGAAATGACAGCATATTACTTTGAAATAAAACAAAGGGAAATCAATACCAGTTTATTCTAGAAAGCTAAGGCTTCTTTTTACATTGGATCTACTGAATCATTAATGAACACATAAGTCAAGAATTCATTTTTCTCTCCTAAGAGGACAGTGGATCCAGTAGTAATACAAGCGCCCCCAAACTCCTTCTGAAGTACAGGTATAGTAACAATTCTGCCCGAAAGTGCCATCCATGGCTTCTCTACTCCATCTCCTGCAGCATTTTCTATCACTGTGTGCTAGCCATACCATCAAACACTGCTGTTGTACAACCTCCCATACTTGTAGGGCCTGGCGTGGCTGCAGCACAGGATGGTGTGGCCCCAGGCACCACAGGATAGGTGAAGGGCTTACTGTTGAAGTTCCCTTCTCCTTGACAGCCCCACTCCATGGGACCAAGGCTCTAATGACCTCATTTGCCATGACCCTTTGCCCTGGTCCTCCACACACTCAGCAAAAGGAAGATCTTCTCCCCCCAGAACTTGCAGTCTAAGTAAATCAATATACCAGACACAATATGTTCCTCCACGTAATGATAACTGACAAGTCTTCCCTTAAGTTCCTGTTGCCCTGTGCAGCTCCACTGATTTCAGTGGAATTATACTTTAATTAGTCCAGTAATATCAAAGCCAAATTAGGTTTATAGTTTTCATTCAGATTAAATTATTTATGGTACATAAAGATAGTGGCACCCACAAAAGTAACCATTTTGCCGAATGGGATGCTAAGGGTAGCATACCCAAAACAGACAAGAATAAGGCTAACATGGATACTACTGTTCTATCATTTCAAGCACCTCAAATACATACAAACATTTAAAAACAAAACAAACAAAAAAAATGCAGCTACGACATCCATGTTTTTAGTCATCCATCATGCAACTTTCCATTGCATTCCCCATATGTGTTCCCATTTACCTCAGGCAAAAATGCACGTGCTTCTTCACTCTGTTAATTCTTCCAGGCAAAGACAACATCAAAGGCACACTTCAGTAGTTACAAGACATCTCAACTTAATAGACTACAGATATCTCATAGGAGGGAGAATCAAAAAGAGAAAATATTTTCTAACACAGTTGAAATTATTGAACCTTCCATAAACAATCCTTTCCACAATCCAAAGAGGGGAAAAAAAGACTATTTTTTTCTTTCACTTCAAATGTCAGTGTACCCCAACAGGACACCTTCCTATTGCCAGTGGCTCTTAGCATCCAGAATCTTAGTGACAAATTAAAGGTCACCTTCCTATATATCATTTACTACTTCGAATTAGCTTTTGCAATCACTAATTGATGAGAAATTACAAGTGCTTATTATACAGACAAGTGTGAAATCTTCACTTTAGGTTGTTTTCTTTCTACTATTGTGGGGTTTTTTGGAAATGAATCATCTCCTATGCTCTCTTTTTAGTAACTGCAGGCTACTTATAAATAAACAGAAAATAGAAAAGGAAGGAAGACAGAACAAAACCCAGAGAAATCCGAAACAAATGTTTCTTTCAAATTTTAGTTTTTTATGTCACTTAAAAATATGTAAATAAACACAGGACGTACTTACAACCTTTCATCCTGTTATAAGTAGCACTATCATCCCTCCTATACAAATGTGAAAACTATGACTCAGATGAGTTGTGTCATTTGCTGACTCTGTTATGCATTTGATAAAGAGGCTTAATAAATCACTAAGCAGAGTCTATGCATGCTTGCACGCATTCACAACTCAACTACCTTATGGCACGCTGAATGAAATAATACATCTTAATGTTCCACTGAAATACTATGCCATGTGGCACCAAGAAAGAATACTACCTGTTTATAAGTTGTCTCTTGCACTTGCTTCAAAGAAATAAGCTGAGCGGGTATACCTCTCCTGCAAAAATTAGTCAGGAAAACTCTTTTCCTGCTGCAACGTCTCCCTTCACCGGGTTCATAATTCAAAATGGTTTAGTGTGGAAACAAGGATACAACAGTTGAACTCTTTCCTCAGCTCAAGAAAGGGGTGAAAGAAAGATCATCTCAAGATAGCTTTCTGAGGTAAGAAAAGTGGGAAAGTCTAAGTGCCTTTCTTTGATGCATTATGTAGAGACACGATACTTGTAAGATGCAATCTTAAACATCTGACAAAGATATGACAAGGACGAGTGCAAGTAAGCAAGCTCAGGAAGAGAAGTGTTGTGTTTTCTGTCATAAATCTAAACTGAAGCTCAGGAGACTACATCAGCATTCTGCTTAAGTAAGTCTTTTTAGACAATGTTATTATCTGGCAACAGTCATCTATAGAAGATTGAGCAGGTTGAGTTTAAATCCAAGGGTTTCTTTACAGCAAGTATTTGCAAATGTTGAAGAGAATTGGAGCACCAAAATCAGCAGTTCTGCTTGGGAATTAAGTTCCCTTACCCTACATTTCAGATGTATGTAACCCATACCCTCCCTCCAGTTTGAAATCACTGTCACAACTTCTCCTTCCATTGTTGGGTGCCCATCTCCATGTCACTTCAGAAATCACTGCTGCTGCTGTGATGCTTTTTCCCTCATACATCCTAACCAGAAGCTCAAGTACAACACCTGCCCAGGAGCTGGAAGGCCTGGGCTTGTCCTTCATGAGATCAAAAGGACTTAAACACAATTTTCAGTGGAGTGCCTAAACCATAGATGATAGTGCAGGGGTGACAAGAAGGAAAGAGGAAGTGAAAGCTCTTTCTTTTTGGAACCTGCTCCACTTTGCTTTGGATAACCAACCATTGACTTAGCTGGGGCAAAAGGACAATGATAATTCACAATTCAGCAACTAAGGAGCTTTCCTTCCTGAGCTGAACCTTAGTACCGGTTCCTATTCCAAAGGACACTGTAAGGATAAAATATTTAGCATCTAGTGATAAATGGTAGCCAAACAGAAGTGTAGAACTTCACATTTTGGAAAGGGTTTGTGATTTGGTGGTCACATATTTAAACCTTTTGGTCAAACTGACCCTTTGTGGCTGAACGGATGACTTGACCTTTGATGACTGTTGAGCCGTGTTGCTCCTCAAAACAATTGTTCTAACCACTCAGTGACCCAAAATGAGGTTCAGCCTCCCTCACTATTTGCAGGGGTTTCTATGGCTGCATCTGATGTGTATGAGAAGCCAGAGTTAGACATCAGAATTTATGGAATTCAAGCTGTTCTGGTGTGTCCCTTCCTTTTCTGTTGTTTATATCTTTGCTTAGCCTTTAGCCCTGCTTCTGCCTTCTGGTCTACATCTGTTAAGCGCAAGCTTTAAAGTGTAGTGTTTGGTTACAGAAAGGCAGTCTTCCAGGCCAGTTTTGAAAGAAGCAAGGCACACTGCCCTCAGCAAGAGTGCACACAAATGTTCCAAGGAGTATTTTGAGTATTCATTGCCATAGCAAACAAATCTAGCAGGCAACAACAATTACTGTCATGAGCTGGCAAATAGAGCGCCTTCTTTTACACTAATTGATGCTTACTGGGAAGACAAAAGAGAGATTAATTCACCTTACAATATCAGTTACTTTGACAAGGTTTAAAAAGAAAAGCCTATGGCATGCCTGTAGGTAATTGCTCCCAGTCCGGTTTGTTACTGGTGCCTTTTGCAAGAACTGTTGTGAGGACACTGCTTTCATGATTTATATGAGCTTCTAAAATTATCTCCCATAAATTACTGTAGATATGGTGGTGAAGTGTGCTTCCTCTGCATGTGAAAGAATAGAGAGATAAAGGCTGTGAGGAGGTGCGCTGAATTTTTATTTTGGCTCATTCCAGTGGTGTCTCAAGTCTGTCTTATGCTTTCATGAGGGAGAAAGCAGGGTATTGAAGGGCACATCAATGGCTTTCTCTCTTTATCCCCATTTAATATATTTTATTCAACTTGGCCTGAAAAAAAAGAAACAAATAATAGAAAATAAAAAAAAAACCCACCCCAAACAACTAAAATATAACTTTTACCCTTTGTTAAGAAACGACACATTTCTTAGAAAATATTTTTCTAGGATTTGACAACCATAAGCTGAGCCAAAAAATTCATCTCATCTATGTCTCTCTTCATAGTTATTTACAGTCTATCTAATACCATTTTTATTAGCCTTTTGAAATCTTCCATCAGATTCATACAGTATACACAGTTCCCCAGTGGAACACTCTGAAACACTATGATTCCTTTAGATTTTCTGAATGGCAGGAGCTTCTTCTGGTAAGTTTATTTTTATGTTTTATATTAACAGCAAGCATATTTCTGTTGATATCAAAATAAAAAGCTTGTGTGTGTGAACAAGTACATAAAGATCATTTGGTATTACCCTGGCTTCTTATATTAGAAGCAATCCGAGCGAAAAGTATCACTGTAGAGTTTAAAAATCAATAATTATCTGAAAAACACAAGTAATATATCCTCAAAAAGCCCTGGAAAACCTTTTCTTAACTTTTTCAGTGATGCTAGGAAAAAGAGATCATAACTCCTTGATTAAGATTTAAATTTAAAATACTGTCTTTAGAACTTATTCAAATAATGAGGAGCACCTGAGGGGACTGGAGTTGTTTAGCCTGGAGAGAAGGACGCTCAGGGGAGACCTTATCACTCTCTACAACTATCTGAAAGGAGGTTGCATAGAGGTGGGGGTTGGTCTCTTCTCCTAAGTAACAAGCGATAGGACAAGGGGATAGGGCCTCAAGTTCTGCCAGGGGAGGCTTAGATTGGATATTATGGAAAAATTTCTTCACCAAAAGGGTTGCAAGTATTGGAATGGGCTGCCCAGGGAAGTGGTGAAGTCACCATCCCTGGAGGTATTTAAGAGACGTGTAGATGTGGTGCTCAGGGACATGGTTAGTGGTGGACTTGGCAGTGCTGGGTTAATGGTTGGACTTAATGATCTTAAAGGTCTTTTCCAACCTACATGATTCTATGAATTCAAAAAGACTGTTTTAGAGGCAAGACTCACACATGCATAAAATTCTAAAATGCTGATTTAACTGTCATAGCATTGATCACTGTGTCCTTAGGTGACCAGCTGGTCTAGCTGTCAAATTGAGAAGATGGAGTCCAAGGTTCTTGGTTTCCTGTGCACCAAAAAAGAAGATTTAGGCACTTCTGAATGAAACACATGCCTGCCATGAACGTGACCACTAACGTTAGCCAACATGACACAGTGAGGACAAAGGTGAGGTGAGGACAAAGGTGAGTCAGACATCCTGCTCTTTGCAGTGTCTCAGAGATAACAAAAGGTATCACCCTCCACTTACTTAATCCTTCTCTCAACACCTGACAAGAAAAGAACTGTTTTGTCTTTGAATATAAAGCTGAAAGGGATTGATTTTAGACAACAGTAATTTAGAACCATGACAGACATGGGTTCAAATCCTTCCTTTACCCTGTGAAAAACTCTGGAAAGCAGTCTGCTATTCCTGTGGAACTTGTCTGATCAATAGGAGAAAATTCAAGAAGACAAGCAAGCACATGAATTTATAGTCTAATAATTAGAACACAGAGGAAGACTTTCTGTTGCCCCTAAAGAGAAACTTATCTATTATCACTCAACACAAAATACATAAACAATCTTTGCAGCAGGACCAGAAATCTCCTGAAATCCCAGAAATCTTCCAAAAGAACATACACTTACCAAAAGAACCCTCACTTTCCTTTTATGGAGGCTGAAGTTCATCTAAGCATGAACAAGAAGTTTCTGAGCAACTTTAAAGGTGTCTGTTGATCTCAGATTTCTCCAAGATTAAGGAAAACTCACAATTTCATAATTTTGAACCTCAGAGCCTAAACTATTCTGACATCTCACTAACCAAGATTCTCTCAATATTTGATATTTTTGTCCATGACAGGATGTTATTTGAGTTCATTTAAGGCAAATTACAGCTCCTAAGTAAACTATACTGAAACTAAGGGAGTATCTAAAGGGACTGAAGACAAGAAAAAGTGAACTCAGTAACCTAAACAAAGCTCACTAAAGACATTCGGAGGTCCTTCCATAAGAACACAGAGAATTAAACTCCCATTGAATGCTCATAAAAAAACCAATGTATCCCTTTATTGGAAACATTGCTAGGATGATCCATTAGGATGCTAAATACCTAATATTTAAATCTAACCAAACCTTAAAGTATTTATCTCAACTGCAAATGAACTTCCCAGAAGGAAAAGCGTGCATCTCTGATTCAGGCAAGCTGCCGACACTAAGCTGTCATCCCTCACCTTCAGTTGCACATTTTTTTTTCAGCACTTTCATCTTGTCTCAGTGTATTCACCCCTTGTGAGCAAACAGCAGCAAAAAGGCAATGAAGTACTAACATAACACAAAGAAGCAGCAATCCTTTTTTGTGCAGCATGAATGACTAGTGCAACACATATAACATCAGGGTGTCACTATCAAAAAGAGAAAGAAGGTTTGCCAAAGCCTTGGCAGTCATTAGTTTTTAAGTTTTATTCTTGAAATTTAACAAAATATTCCTTATGCAATTTAAGGAGATAACATTTCCTGCCATCAGGGGGAAAAAAAACCAAAACACACCTTTGATAACCAGCAGGAATTTGTGCATTCAGTTTTAACATGCTGCTTTCAGCTCTTGTGGTTAAGCTGTTTTCACTAGGGAACTGTTAAAAGTAACTCGGCATATATTTTTTCTTAAATTGCATAAACTTAAGATTGGATTAACAGATACTCTAATCTTGGCCAGCACAGGGTGGAGTTATTCTCCAAGTCAAGCCCATTCTGAGAAGTGAGACATTAAAAATTCTCTATGAAAAGATATATGAATAACTGCGACTGAAGTCACTGCTGCTTACTGCTTGTGCTTTTGGATTTCCCTCTCTCCTTTTGATTAAAAGAACAACTTCAGTCAGGAAAAAAAAGTTAACTCCCTTTACTGTGGTTGCTAGGAAGCCGTGTTCCTGATAAATTCATAGCTCGCGCTGGGCCTGTATTGAATTCAAGGTCTTTCTCCGCTCCTGATACTGCAGCTGCGTTCCCAGCTCTCGCTGTCTCACTGCAGGCAGCGTAGGGGACACACAGTAATGATAGCAGACCCAGCCTGGCCAAGGGAGTATTTCATTCCATAGTACATCATGTTCTGGGTCTTGGGTGGGGAGGGGGTGCGGTAGCCATTACTCTTCCTTTTTCCTCTCTCCCTTACTCCCTTGCTCGTCTACTCCCGGGCACTTGCTAACCCTCCTGCGTTAGCTGCTTTGCTAACTCCTGTGCTGTCTCATTTGTGTGGGACTTAGTGGGTTGTTTAGAGTTCCTGGCCATGCTATCACTGATAGGGTTCGCTCGGAATCTGCTGCGTTAGTTCCCGGGCTCTGGCCCTCAGGCTGCGTCTCTCGGGCTGTGATCACTCTCAGGCTGTGGTTCTCGGGCTCTCTGGGTCTGACTCTCACTACTCAGCATCTGGGTGTGCATTGATCAGTGGGTGATGAGAATATTGTATCATATTGTATTATATTGTATCATATGTTTTATTTTCTATTATTTTAATTATTTATTATTAGTAGTATCTGTATATATTGATTTAGATTTAATTAGTAAATAGTTATTATCTCAATTTTACGAGCTTCCTTATTTCTTTTTCCTCCGATTCTTCCCCTCCACTGGAGGAGGGGAGGGGGGATTTGTGAGGGTGGGTTCGTGGTATTTTGCTAGCCGGAGTAAACCACAACACTGTTGCATGCCAAAACACAAGGCTGAAAATCTGACTAAATATGACTACAAGAGGTGTCAACAAAGATAAGTATGCTTAGTGGTACAGGGGACTTGCCCCCAGCATAAATTAATCAGCTGTTTAAATCAAGTCCTCTCTCTTCATCTTTCCAGTAGCCAAGATCCAAACATTTTCAGTTTTCCAAACTTAGAGGCTTACAGCTGGCTTTCCTGAGGGCTGAAGATCGTGATTTTGCCTTGAGAGCAAGCTGCCATATGTGCTCTACCTAGACTTCAAAAAATTGAGATTCATATCCCAATATTGAGATTATCATTAGGGAAGACAATTATTCAGGCTTGGCATTCTATTTTTCATTCTCTAAGGTGTGAAATTTTAGAAAGGCAGGAAGGTTCAGCCCATATTGTAGTTTTATTGGCTCTCCACAGTTTTTTTCCCCTGCAACACAGCAGCCAGAGGAGACCTGGAGCATATCAGGCACAAATGACTGCACAGCTCTAGGGATGGTACAACCATGGGACCCACTCTGAGGATCAAGAACTGCTAGGGAGAGATGGGATCCACCTGCAGTGGGGCAAAGACACACAGGCTGCATAGCCTGTGAGTAGAGCTTTGAACCAGGAATGATGCAGGGGTAGCAGATGACCAGCAATCAAGTGAGAAAGGAAGTGGTGGGCTGGGGCAACAAGCAAAGTGAGCAGGAGGATGTGAACAGGAGATAATTAACAAAACAGGGTGCTCACCCCAAGGGTATCCACACAAACAAGCAAGTGCCTACATGACAGCATGGTGGGGAAGCTCTAACACTTCTGGAAAACCCACATGACTGGATGCATCTCTGAAGAGCCTGTACACTAAGACACATGGCATGAGGACAACACAGGAGGAATTAGAGGTCTGCATGCTGTTGCAGGGTTATGACCTCATTGAGATCACACGGAAAAGGTGTTATAGCTCACAAGTTTGGAGAGCTGCAGTGTCTTCAGGAAGAACAGGCTGAGAAAACAAGAAGGGGAGAGAGCAGCGGGAATGCAGAGCTTTGCCTAGGGATGGATGAGGAGCTTACAGGTCAGGATTAGTGAACAAACTAATGTCTTAATTGAGCAGAAGACCTAGTGACAAAGTACAAGGAAAAGACCAAGTTATTCAATGGCTCAGTTTTTACAGCTAAAACTGCCCTTCAGCAATCAAAGGACTGAGTCCCTCAAGAAAGTCTGAAACAAGACAGTCTCAGTGGAGGAGGAACAAGTTAGGGAACATTTAAACAACCTGGACATATAACAAGTCCATGATCGCTGATGTGACATGCCCAATAGTGCGGAGGGAGCTGGTTGGTGTTAGTGTGAGGTCATTCTTGATTATCTTTGAAAGATCGTGGTGATCAAGGGAGATTCCAGAGGACTGGAAGAAAGCAAACATCACTCCTGTCTTCAGAAAGGGCAAGAAGGATGATCTAGGTAATGAAAGGCTAGTCAGTCTCAGCTCAGTCCCTGGGAAGGGAACAGAGTGAATTTTTCTGGAAACCATGCCAGACACCTCAAGGACAAGAAGGTGATCAGGACTAGTTGGCATGGATTGTTACAAAGGGAAAGTCATGCCTGACCAACTTGATAGCCTTCTACAGTGAACTGACCAGCCTGACGGATGAGAGGAAAGTAGTGGAGTTTGCTTATTCGCTCTAGCAAGGCTTTCAACGCTGTCTCCCATAACATCCTCACAAACTAATGAATTATGGACTAGATAAGCAGGCAGTGAGGTGGATTGAAAACTGGCTGTATGGCTGGACTCAAAGGGTTGTGACCAGCAACACAAAGTCCAGCTGGAGACCAGTCAGTCATTAGTGTGTACCCCAGGGGTCAATACTGGGGCCAGTGCTGGTTAACAACTTCATTAATGGCCTGAACAATGGGGCAGAGTGAACTCTCAAAAAGTTTGCAGATGATACGAAACTGGAAGGAGTGACTGATACACCAAAGGGTTGTGCTGCCGTTTGGAGGGAGCTCAACAGGATGGAGAAATGGGCCAGATGGAATCTCATGAAGTTCAGCAAAGTGAAATGCCAAGTCCTTCCCCTGGGAAGGAATAACCCCATGCACCAGTATGGGCTGAGAGCTGAGTGGCTGCAAAGCACCTTGTCAGAGCAGGTCCTGGGGATCCTGGCAAACAGCAAGTTGGCCATAAGCCTGCAGTGTGTCCTCACAGCAAAGGCAGCCAGCAGCCTCCCGGGCTGCATTAGGAATAACATTGACAGCAGGCTGAGGGAGGTGATCCTTCCCCTCTACTCAGCATGGGTGAGGCATATCTGGGTCCAGTTTGTGCTCCCCAGTACAAGAAAGACATGGACATACTGGAGATGATAGTCAAGGAAAGGTCCACAATGTTGTTTAAGGAACTGGAGCATCTGACATATGAGGCAAGGCTGAGAGAACTGGGACTGTTCAGCCTGGAGAAGAGAAGGCTCAGGGACATCTCATCAGTGTGTACAAGTACTTAATTGGGCAATGTAAAGAGGATGGAGCCAGCAGTGGGCACAAACTGAAATACAGGAAATTCCATTTAAACATAAGAAAAACCTTCACTAGTCTGTGTGTAGTTGAACACTAGAAGAGGTTGCTCAGAGAGGCTGTGGAGTCTCTCCATTCTTGGAGTTATTCAAAATCTGATAGGAGAGCCCTGAGCAACCTGCTGTAGATTATCCTGCTCTGAATGGGCTGTTGGACTAGGTGATCTCCAGAGGGCCCTCCTCACCTCAGCCACTCTGTGGTATCTGTGATCTGGGACACTGGCACCATCCTGAGCATTTGCACAAGTACTGAGAGACAGGTTAGCTTTTTTCTTTGCAATAGACCCTCCCTTCCTCCCTTGTAAGGCAGCTGAAGAACAGAATTGATGAAGACACGGAGAACCAGATGAACATGCACATGATGTCTGACGATACATTCAGGTCCATTGGTACAATGATATTGGTGATGTGTGAGAATGACCCTATAAACACACAATGTGGAGATCAAACTGTGCTTGGACAGCTGCTGTTGACCAAGGTATGCGTTGTTTTCGACATTTTTTATTTTTATATGTAAGAATAATTAGGAATAAAACTATTAATATATTTAAAACTTCACATTATTTCAAGTAAGAGTATTCACATAGGAACATGAATGATGGCAATTATATCAGTAACATTAGAGTGGACAGAAGATTTCCCAACAGCAGATCAAATGCACCTTTGTCTTATCTCTTCTTGTAAGTGCTGCAGAGGAAATGAGAAACAAGAGAGGATTTGAAAGTGAACAGGACATGAGTTTGAAGGATGGAAGAGATTCTGAAATGAATTTAGTTCTCAAAATAAAATCACATGGAGAAATCAAAAAAGCTAGGCATCAGCATGCCCACTCTGTAGCAATTTCACTAGTGTTCTTCCACCCCAGTAAATCAAATTCATCTCTTTATTCTGCAACATTGTATTATTTAATTTCATTAAACAAATAATGAGTTTCAACTGCTTAGTGTCACATAATGTTCTGTTTTCAGTGCTACCAAAATGGCATTAGCTGTGATTTAGAAGTGATGTTTGTTACAGGACAATTTATGATTGCTCGTCAGAATCTTCTGTTTATTTCAAAATGCCCTGCGGAACCTGTGAGGCCCATAACAAGTACTTTTCTAGTGCCTCCTGAAGAGTTCCTAAAAGTATATAATTTTTATTTAAATTGCCTATTTGAATCTCCTCCCTTCAGCAAAAGTCAATGGTATTGCCACATAAACATTTTTCCCCACATTACCATCTGCAGCTGGGCAGAGGAGTCAGTCTCTTTTTGAACAGTATTTCTCCTACAGGTGCATCCTCTGTGTATGTCTAGCACTGTCCTTCTGGCATATCAGAGAAATCAATATTAGATAACCCCTAAGTTATGTGGTATGTGTCTGCACACATCCAAGGAGCATAGAGACAGCAGCAGATAGGGGGACCTAAGTAATGCTCTGCCCTGGCTACTCCAGGGGCCACCACAGGAGCCATCAGCTCACCAAAGACTCATCTTCCCACACAGGAAAGAGCACCGGGGCACAAGGGCAGGTGGACGAACCCTGGTAATGCCATCAGAGAAATGCGATCCCTCCCTAGACTATCCCCAGTTTGTCACAAGGGACCCTGAGCACAGATAGTCCTCTTAATACAGTCCTTAGCAAACACCAATGAATCTGCCTATGAGCCTTGTCAGATTAGGAAGTCTGAGTCTATATCCCTAAATCATGGTGCCCTTCAGACTTGTTACACATGCTCGAAAGCTATCACTCATAACTACATTTATTAAACTTTGAAGATACATTCAATTTTTCACAAGTGCAGAAGAACTCTAGGGATCCTGGAACCTAAAGTACTTATTTTCAACTAATGTTTTTAGTATTTTCCACCCCTCAGATTACCCTTATCTGCAGAGCCACTGTCACAGTTTAGCAAGGAGACACGGGTGACCTGGGTCACAAATACATAAGTAATGCAAACGCCTGTGCCTGTTTCTTCAATGTGAAGAAGGCAAGAAATGACCACAGAAACTTCTACTTTCCACAAAGATAATTGACTGGAGAGCAGCCTCGTCCATGAGTTATTAATACACTGTTATTACTTGTATGCTAGAAAACGAGGCAACAATGTTAGTATTAAATTTGTTAAAGCATTCAGTCAACTTTAGGGGTGCAAACTGTAGCAAGCACATCACATAGCCCTAGTACTCCAGAATTCACTGCAGCCCTTCAGGTCATTTGGGCTGTCAGCACTGGTGCCCCTCACTTCCAAAAATCAGTCCTCACATGGTTACGATAGGGTGCAAACTACTCAGCCCTAAACACACCACTTTAAACGATGCGCACACAGACTTTATGCCATTAGTGAGGACAACTCTCGTTTCCCCAAGTCAGCACCTGATTTCCTCACAACACCTATAAAAGCAAAGGAAAAGCTATGTCAGACCAGCGATTTTACCCCACAACTAACCTCTCTGACACTGGCTGGTACGGGACACCTAAACTGAGTTGGCTTTGTCTTTGACTCTGATAGCACCTGTCCATCTCCCTTTTAGTAAGGTACATCACAGTCCTATGGAAGCCTCTCACTTCCTGCATCTTCCCTGCACTACTACCTCCCTCCCCAACTGCTCCCTACCCTGGCCACTGCATTTTTTCTCATTAGCTACCACCATTTACCCTAACCTCTTCTTCAGCTGGCTAGCTCTTGGGCTCCTGCTGCCAAAATCCACATAACTATTTTCATTGTCTATGGAGACTGGGAGCAGAATTTTCAAAACAACATAGGGCAATGCTAAACATTTTTACAAATCCTGAAGTTATATGGAAAAAAGTATTGAAATCTACGATTCCAAATTATGTGTATTAGTCATCATGTAAATTCTGTAGCCTAACTCTAAATTCCAGGATTATGTAGCATCATTATACAAAAATCATACTTGAAATCCCTATACACTGAACAACAGAGATTTTGTTTACTTCAGAAAAGAAAGACAAATTTTGGATAAGAAATTGCTCTGAAACTAGGGAGACAGAGACGTGGATCTCAATTAGTGTGATTTTAGGTAAATGACTTAAATAACAAGACTTTGAAAAATTATATGAGCTACATGAGATAAAATATCAGCCAATGTGACCACAGTCAGCCCTTCTGGCCACTGAAATTCATATTAATATTAATTAACAGACTTGCCTGAAAATTCTTAAATAGCATTTTCTATGACACACATTCCTTACCTTGCCTGGCGAGCTGGTCTCTGCCCAAATCACAGCCAAACCTGAGACCAGGTCATACAGCCTGCTACGATCGTATATGTGATTTAAAACAGCCTTCACAACGATGCTACCAAAACATTATTGCTCTATCACCTTGAGGAAGTCCTTGAGCGGAGAAAGGAGGGTGTCTGGCGGATTTAATAACCAGTTAAAGGCTATGATGCAAATGGCTCTGGGATTACTGGGGTAGTAGCCTCCTTCCCATTGTCTTGCATAATTTCTGCTGCTCCTCGCTGGTCTGGATACAAGGACCCAGCAGAGGCTTTTAGGTAACACACTGCCAGGAAAGCGAATACTTCCACCAGCAAGGCTGGAGGAGAGTACAGCCTACTTCCAGACCCCTTCTTGCCCTGCTCCTAGAACAAACAGGTCACACCAACATGCTACTGGCATACAGGCCTTCTTCACCAAGTGCCAAGCCACAACAGCCCATCTCTAAGCTCTATTTATTAACCAGACTGTAAGCAAGGCACTTGGTTTCTATTTGGTTTAGGCCTCATGGAGAGACTGAGGAAGTGAATGCATTACAGGAAACTCTGGTTTTGCTATTGAGAGAGAGATAACTGCATCGGAATGACCTCACTGACAGTACTCCTTGGACAGTGTTTGAAAAATATATTCATCCTAAAATTCTCTGCAAGTCTTGAGTCTTTCTCAAGTCTTTGGTCCATCCATTTCTAGTTACAATCCCAGACACCTTCTTACTGCTAGTGCTTTGGCAGAAAAGAGACAAACAAAAATCTGATTTGAGATGGAGGTTGTGATTCTGACCCCAACCTGATGTTGAGGCTTCCATTTAAAATGTACATCTCTCAAAGCTACATATTTCCCTTTTCTACATGCTTTACACTACCACCCACAAGAAGGAATTACTGGTCTACAACTTCACAAATACCTTTCCAGCAGAATCTTGACTACACAGTCCTTCATTATCTGAAATTATTTGAAGAAAAGGTCTCATGCATTATTGTACTTAAAATGTCCTTCACCATCTGAAAGCATTATTGTAAAGATTTATTTCATATTGTCCATGTCCTTGAGAAATAACATTTGTAATAACTTCGCAAAGAGGTGCATTTAACTATCATTCCTCTACCTTGAAATTTTGCTTAATGAGGCCTATCTTGAACAGGCTCAACTCCCAGGGCTTTTTGCCAGTCCTCTCTGCAGCCCGAGTGTTCCTCTGCACCTGCCAAAAGGTTGATTGAATCAGTCATAGTAATTCTTCTGTCTGTAATAGTAAAGACTTGTATATAACACTAGATTTACCTGGGCATCTATTCTTAAGACTTTTTTAAGACATTCATTTTTAATACTCTGAAGGCCCCACGAGGGTGATTTATATCTGGCTATGACAAAAGATGCAGAGTGGATCTCCTAGCAGACCTGACTTTCGTTCCCCATCTTCCCCAACCCTTCCACAGCCAGGCACAGATGTATTCAAAGGGCTAAATACTAATTCTGTCCAGACTTACATTAAACTCTTCTGATGGCTTTGGTGGAACAAAGGGCAAGCACAGAGTGAGGCTCCTGCACACTGTGCACATACTCAGAGATAAAAGTCTTTTAGAATGGCCCAGTTTTAAAGCTTTGTTTCTCCTGCTCTGTGTATGACTAAGCATGCTGTACTTCAGAAGGGGATAAAGAGGCACTGACTTTGACCATGCAAAATCTCTGAGTTCTTGCTTTCATTTCCCCTTGTCCACATTTTTTTCCAGCAATATAACTCCTATTCTAAAGCCCTTTTTCTGAATATGATGCTAAATGGCTTTCTCTTGTCAATAAAGGATGCTGAAAATACTCTCTCTGGCCATGAAGTGATACATTCTATCCACAAAAAGTGCTCATTAATAGCTTACTTGAACTTCTTCCTCCATTCCACTATATGCCTGATGAGACTTGACAGTACATAACTTGAAAAAAGGAATACCAATTACCCAGATCTATGTGTCTCCCAAAGTCCAGTCACCCCTTTCCGTTTTCTTCTTCTTCCCCACTGCTAATGATCAGAGACACTTGTAAGAGTGTCTGGTCTACCTCTGCTTACCGTTCCCTGCATAATCGTCACTGGCTCCCACTGCTTGTTGGATAGAAACACAAGAACTCCTCAGGTTAAAATGCCTGGGGTTTTGCATCATTCTGTCAGGGTCTAACTTGCTGCTTCCTCTCGCCTTCTACCATTATCACTCCTGAAGTACTGGATGGTTCTCTGTGCACAGTGAGCAGACATACTAAGTGTGTGTCTGTGATGAGGTAGCAAGAGCAATCACTGTCACTCTATCTCCTTCCTGCTCACAGGCAGGTATTTTTCTGCCTCTGATTTCATTGACGAGACAGTAAAAGTGCTAGGTCCTAGTAATTAATGATCAGTCATCCAGCAGGTAGTCCTGGAGATGCACCTCTGTGCTCACGTGGAACAAACTGACCATGGCAATGTGCTGATGTGTATAGGCGGTGTGCCAGCCAGGGAGCTGGTACAATGCATGTACAGTACAGAGAACAGTTTTGATGTCCTCCTTATCTCTGTTACCGCATCCGATAACAATCACACCAATGTCTAGGGGAGAGCATCCTCGGAGCTCTGGAACAGAAAGTCCTCTGAAAATCCTGAGGATCCGTGAGATCCGAGCCGTTTCCAAAGCACAATTCTGTTGGCAGTCACCCCTGCCAGCGTGCTGCCGCACAGTTCACCACATTTTATGGCTAGGCTCAGCCACCTCTTCCCCATGCTCCATAACCATAGAGGGCATCGTTTCGCCACGATCCCGGACTCCTTAAGCTAACCAGTCGCGCGCTGATCTCCTCCCCATCCCGCTCCTTAGCCCGGAGAGTCAGTCTCCCCCGGTACTTTCTCTCCGGTGCCCGCCGCCCGTGCCTGAGGCGCACGGGAAGGGAACATTTCCAGCGCTTTGCTGCCAAGAGCCACCAGCAGCGGAGGGGAAGCCTGCCTCCTCCCCTCGCTCCCCCGGCCTTCCCGCGGCGCGACGGGACGGGCAGACCCCGCTCTGCACCAGGTGCGCCCCGGCGGGGGCTCCGCGCACGGCAGGAGGCGGCGGCGCGGCGGGGCTGCCCCTTCCCCGCCGGCCCGGGAGGCAGAGCTCCGCCTCCCCGCCGCCCTCCGCCGCTCCTGCCGCCGCAGGCCCCTCCTCCCCGCCGCACACGTGTGCCCGCACCCAGCGGCCGGGCGCGACGTCGGGGCGGGCGGGCGAGCCCCGCCGCCAGCCCGGCACCGCGACAGCACCGCACCAGCACCGCTCCAGCACCGCTCCGTGCCAGGCATCCCTCGGGCGCGGAGAGCGCGGCGGCCGCGCTGACGCCGCTGCGCGCCATGGCCGTCGCTTACCTGCTGGGCAACGGCTCCGCGCCGCTCCTCGCCGGAGCCCTGGAGGTCCCCTTCGCCGCCAACGCCTCCGCCGCCTGCCGCCCCGCCGCGTCGTCCTGCGCGGCCGCGCCGCCGGGACCCTGGGGCAACGCCTCGGCGGCGGGCTGGAACCGCTCCGAGCCCTGCGGCGGCGCCAACGGCAGCGCGGGCGGCGGCGGGCCCTGCGCGCCCGCGGGCGGCGGCCCCTCCGTGGTCACCGCCATCGCCATCATGGCCCTCTACTCCGTGGTCTGCGTCGTGGGGCTCTTCGGCAACTTCTTGGTCATGTATGTCATCGTCAGGTGAGTGCCGCCTGCCCCGCCCTGCCCCGCCCTGCCCCGCCCTGCCCCGCGGGCCTCGGCCGCTGCCGTCGGGGCGGACGCGCCGCCGCCGGAGCCGGGCTACGGACCGGCGTCGCGACGGAGGATGCCGCGGGCTCGCTCCGGCAGGCAGCGCTCGAAGGGCTGCGCTGGGAAGTGCGGAGGGGCTGGGAGTGGTGGGAGGCTTTGGGGAAAGCGCTGGAGCGGGTGATCGAAGAAGAAAAACTTGCGGCGGGGCCGTAAGGGCCGGCCGGGCTGGGCGGTCCGTCAGAAACCGCTGCGGATCGGGGGATGCTCTACGGGCCCTCAGTGCTGCAGCACCTCTGCGAGCTGCTCTGGCCAAGGAGGCCTGAATCCCGCACCTGTCCGCTGAGGAGGGAGGATTGAAAGGGATGTAGCCACTGCCTGGCAGCGTGCGCGGCTGTAGGCGCGCACACGGACACCCGGCACACATGCCCGCGTCTCTCCCAAACACACAAGCAATATGTAAATAGCATCGCGGCTAAACGCTTCTCTCTGCCAGGATTTATAGAGCCCCTGCCTCAAGTCTTGATATATGTGCTTATACTCACATACGTTTATATATGTATAGGTACATACACGTGTAGGTACGGCTATCCGTGATCGCGGCTGCCCGGCAGCACTTCGCCCCCCAAGCCCAGCCGGGCGGCGGGGCGGCAGCCGCCGCCTCGTTCGACAGGCCCACTCGCAAGCGTGTCTTTTACTCCCAAGAAATCCCATGCCGGTAAAATCGGCGGAAAGTGGGTGAAATCCGGATCACAGGGGCTCCGTTGCCCACCTGTCAGCGGAGCTGGCGGCTTCCGTGGGAGAACACTGCCACCTCCCGGGAGCGGCGGGACGGGACGGGGCTGACGAGCATCCTCCGTTCCTGCTCGCGTTTTCCAAATCCAGCAGCCGCTGAGCCCTGTCGACCCCAGCTGCCGCTGCTGCAAGAGGTACCCCCGGGGCGAACTCCCTCCCAGCCTGGGCAGCCCCAGGACTTCCACCTTCCCCTGGTCTAGATAGCGTCGCTTTTCCCTTTGAACACTGTTTTCCAAAGAGACGGCGTAGGAGCCCTGCAGCCGTCGGACGTGGGTGCTGTGGCCGCAGGCAGCTGGCTGAGAGGGGCAGAGGCTTGCAGGCCAGCGGCACTGGGGTGGCTACGAAAAGCCGGGGGTGAGGACCGCAGCCGAGGCAGGTTGCTGCGAGACGACAGAGGATGGATGATTCCTTTGCCATGAAAGCCTGTGCAGCTCATAGACCTGATGGGAACACCAATAATATGCATCAGCAGTTCAAACGACAGTTCTTCAGAAACCTGTTAGGTTTAACTATACGTTAGAGGCTGCAGTTCGAATGCACAGGGGTGGAGAGATCCTTCTCTGCCCTGCGGTTTGGTCACTCCGAGGCTCAAGCTGTGTGTGTGCAGACAGAGCTGCAGAAAGGTTTCTGAACAGGGGCACGACTGCCATCGGCTGAGCAAGTGTTGAACACATTCCTCCGGGAGAAAAAGCAGATGCACAGTGCACCAGAGCCAAGATTGCTGTCAGCAGAGAAATAGGCCACAGGTTATCCCTGGATTTATATATTTATTCCGGGCATAACCCATACTAGGTTTATATTTCTTACACTAATGAATTGAATTACACTTGTGCCATAAAGGCAAACTGAACGAGGCACTTGCATTTAGATAGAAATCTACAGATAGCATCTTTGCCCGAGATTACAGTTTAAAAACAAAAGCCAGAAGCAATAGGAGAAAGCAAAAATATGTTTTCATTTTACAGAGGAAAACAAACAAATTAAATGTCTTCTCCAAAACCAGCTAGGACATATGGCAAAGGCAGGACTGAACCCAGGTCTCTTGTGAAAGAACAGCTTGCTGTATGACAGAGCTCCTTCCCAATTAATATCATGCAGCTGTTTATCAAATTGGGATGAAAAAGAGTCCACATGTCAATGGTTGAATAGGATCTGTGGTTTAAGCAGCAAAAAAAATGCATTTCTTTTCTGTACTTCTCTGTAGGTTTAGTATATCTGGGACAGCCATAGGGAACTTTTTTTATTGATTTCCTTTTGCAGACTCTATTAACACGACAGTATTCCCAATCATATAGTAGGCATATACGAAATGGTGAGTGTATATGTTCATATTCAGGTATCATTGGATCTAGCTACAGACAGGAGACAAACATTCACTGGATTGTATTTGACATCATATAAGGCTCTCATTCTTTATCTACCTTTCACACTACACCTGTTCAGGAACAACAAAACATTGAAGTTCATATTCATTTTAAGAAGAAGTGAGACTACTAGAAAGAAGATTTTAAAGTGATATTGGTATGTAGTTAGCCTTGAAAATACTAGGAGTTGGGAGGTAGGTGCTTAGATATTTAAAACTCTGTCCCTACCCACCTTTCAGAGTCCAGCCCCAGTGAAAGCAGCAGTGACTTCATATTCAGTGTGCTACATGCTAGTATCTCATGCTCGGCTTCTTTGGAAATATTTTTAATAACTATTATATGATTCTCATAAACATTGTTCTTCATACACCTTTTGCACATGAAAGAGGTACTTGGGTTTGGAGCCAGAGCCATGCAAGTGCGTGTCTGCCATGGAACTGGTGCTATCAATTGTCCCACTGACATCCTGTTTCCCAGCTGGAGCACAGATCAGAAAGCAGACACGTCCAACAAGGGGATAGAAATGTATTTTCATTATCGATAGAGAAATCAGGCTCTTCATGCAAAACAGGTCCATGGATTTCCAATTTATATACCTGATACTTTATAGTTAATGCATTCTCATCCAACCTCCTCATTCTCCCAAATTGTTCCTGTTCAGCTGAATGCTTTCATCCTTGAATTACTATTTACATGTTACATCTGTAGTGTTTGAGGTTGAACCCCGTGTTACTAACACTGAGCTGTTTCCTTTGTCAAGTAAAAAAAAAGTCTTCTGGGTGACAGCAATAATAGTCAGGATTTGCTGCCAGCCATGAATTTCCTGTAATCTGAAAAATCTGTAGCTAATTTTTGTTATCTGTTTTCCCCATGTGCTTTGTATAAATTACTAATATGAGCACAGCATTGTTATGGCTATGTCGATAGCAAATGCTACTTCTAGCTGCTGCAAAGTACAAGACAACAGTGTACGATGAGTACCATGTGGTATTGAATTAATTTACACAGTAATCTATATAGGCTTTTCCAACTTTCTCATCAAGTCAGTGGGGTGTTAGTCATGCATTAGAGTGGGAAGAAGAATATACCCTGTGATTAAGGTAGTATGCTAGAAAGCTGTAATAGATCATAGATGAAAATCTTTAGCACCACTGGTCTGGAAGAGAGGAATAGCTCTCGGAGGCCCCAGTCCTCCACCATGCCAAGTGCCCTGAGAGAACTGTAATTCCACCAACAGTCACTAAAGTCACTCAAGTCAAGAGTGATTCCTTAATTGCTTTGCTATTAGTTTTGTCACATGCTATAAAACAAAGGGGCCTCAGGTTCCCTGTGATTCTTGGCAGGAGGAAGGAAATGACTTGTTCTATTAGAGTAAAATGGTTACTCTGCTTTAAAAAACAAAAAAAAATTAAACCAGGGAAAGAAGTCCTCTCCAAAACAAAAAGATGTCTTTCTACATTTCTTAAAACAGTCTCTTAATAATGTTTTTGGGGAAAAAAAAAGAGCTATGGCTGTTTACACACTGCTTGTGATAGAAGTTTACCAGCCTCTGCTAGTGGGTAAATGTTTGACTAGCAAGCATCTGCCCTCCCTCCCCCAAGATCAAGGGCAGCAGACAGGTAAAACAGCAGGTATCCTTTTGTATTCTCTCTTTTTTAATTACATTGGTATGACAATGGTAAAAATCTGGTCCAAAATACATTAGCCTGCAACCTGGGGATAGCCCTCACCTCATTGAGGGAGCCGAGGTGACTGCAGGATGAGTGAGAGCAGCAGCTGGCTCTGCAGCCCCACACTCGTCTCCAGACCCTGTGTCACCCTGTGCCCAGTCTCCTCCGACAGAGAGCACACCTGCCCCAGGAGGGCAGACACCCCTGCTCTGCCAGCAGCTACCCACGGGCACTTGCGGGCAGAAAACATCCCCTCTCACTCAATTTCTCTGGAAAAAGCTGTTCTGATCCCACTGTATTTTTCCTGGAATATCATTTTGGTAATGACTCCCATGAAAATTAATGTTAAACACTTCCTGATGGTTTTTTTTTTTAAATTTCTTTACCAACTTTTCATGACTTAAGTAAAATTAGAAAATATTTTAAGCACATATCCATTATATTATGTAATTATTAGCAAGCTAATGACTAGTGAGCTGATTATCTAACATAGTCCTGAACTACTGCATTATTTCATTTTAACTTACAGTATTTTTTCAAATCATCAAACATAGCTTTTACTCAACACTGTGGATAAGCTTTTATATTTTTTCTAGATGAAAAGGTGACATATTTACAAAATATCTCAAACATAATGTGATGTAAGCCCAAATGTCTCAGAATCATAGTCCAGTTTACTAATCCCTTTTCCAACCATAGCCAGCAGCTGATTTTTAGTCAAAGGTTGGAAGAAATAGGAGCATCACTGAGTGAGAATCATTCTAACAGTCTGTTAGGTTGCAGAGGAACTTGCTGAGCTGCCGTTTGCATCAGCGTTCTATTCAATAGTTTTTTGCGGACATTTCTACCATGCAGCAGTCAAAAAAAAAATATGAATCAAAAATAATATTGGAAAAAAAAAAAAGGTTACAAATATTACCACATCTAAACAGAGCTGTTTTGAAATAAACATCCTCTAAATTAATACTTCAGAATTCTGAAACATTTTTAAAGCTGTTAAATTGGTTATTTTTAAGCTTAGGTGTTCTAAGATGGATGTTACAGAGAACCTCATTAATGGACATTTTTTTTTAATTACTTATTTTCATTAGGATTCCAAGTGAAAATAAGTTTTCAATCCTTGAGCATTATAATTGTATTAAAAGAAACCCTGAAACCAACTATTCTCTGAATTACTGTGGTTAGGTTGATCTCAAATGAAGTTCTTTTTATAACCATCTCTGCCCTTGTTGGTTTATACCGTGAAGTTTGGGCTTATTGTAGTATAAGTAGGGCTGCTATCATTACCTTTCAAAGAGCCTGCTGCCTTTTGGAAGTTGGCTTTTAATGGTGTTCGCTAGCAAGGAGTTCCACAGCTTATCCAAGTTGTGTTGAGAAGCATTCTCATGCCTCCATTTAATGTTCAACACTTCTAAATTTTATTTATAGTTCCCTTTGAATTGGCATGATGAAAAAAGGTACAGATGACAGACTATAGCTAGTCAGGTAACTGTGAAAGGCATGAAATAGCATTTTTTTTTCACCTTCTCATGGAGAAGTGTTCAATTATCAGCTGTAAGATCTTGTATCTCAGGTCAGAAATAAAACTTCAAAACAAAGATGTTTGAATGTTTGTGTAGAATGGAGTGTCTCTTCCTCATTGTGTCGTATGGAGCAACCCCAGCTCAGAAAAGTCTCTTTCTTAAGGAGGGACGGGAAGCAGCAGGTTTTGTATCTTTTCCCGTTTTCCCCTTGCACTGTGCTAACCTCCAGCCCTGGGATGTGCTGCCTCTACAGAATAACCATCCAAGAAGCCAGTTTCCCAAATCCTTCTCATAAGCTGATGGTCTTGGTACCTTCCTTGGAGCCCCAGTTTCCGACGCAATCTCATCCTTGTCAAATGGAGACTAAATCCACGTTTCCTGGTACTTTTGATCCGATCTTCCCAAAACACATAATCGTGCTCCTTCTTTCTGTCATGCCTGCCTCCACCATCACCTGCTTTCCCCTTTCACCCCATCACAGGCAAGCCTTACTCCATGTTTATTCTCTCTCCAGACCCTTTGTCCCACCCCTGTCGCTCCTTTCCAGATGATGCTCGACAGCTTCATTAGAAGATCCTGACCTCTTGTATGTGAGATGCTGTACCTTGTACACTTGTTGTTACTTTGTTCTGCACAGTCTATGGCGTTGCCTCGAGCACCATGCTGCCTCCCTGATACCCTCTGACCAGGGGGGGATTGCCTCTGCTCTTCCCCATCATGCTTTTGAGTATCTCACATCTACTGGTGGCTTACCTGCTGGCTTCCCTGCTGAACAGGGGATGTTTCATTTACAGTCCTCACCTGAGGTGAGCAGTCCACAAACTGGGAGGAGGGAACCAGTACCTGGAAACCAGAGAAAATAGCTGAAACCTAGAAAAATGTCACCACAGTTATCATAGCTGTAGTCTGTGGGTTTACTCTCAGTGATGCTTCCCTGAAAGCACAGGGGAGAAAATGAAGTTGAAAACACTGACATTTTTCCTTTCCATGTCTTCCTGGCAAAGCAAAAACTTTGTCAATAAGCACCAGCTGCTGGATAATGGCAATATATCGGAGTTAGCCTTTTTAACACCATTGATTTATTTCTGAGAGATGTGTTACACCATAACTGAGAAAGCAGCAACCTTTACTGGAGACCCATGTATGTCTCAGCACCAGGCAAACAGAGACTCGGCTGAAGGTGGTTTAACAAACAGGCCAGATTAAGTCCTAGAATAATTGGCAGATAATTTGTTCCCCATTTAATTAGGCTGGAGGGGAAGGAAGTGTACCAGCAGTTGACTGTTTGGGCATTGAAGCATACATATTACTGTCATTTGGTTTTATCATTAAGTAGCTTTTTATGGTGTCTGGGAAAAGAAAAAGAAATTAGGGTAATATAGAAGTTACAAGACACTGCAACATCTTAAATGTTTGTGTGGCAAGTTGATATGAATGTGTCTATAAAGACCTGTTCTTAGCTGGTTCCCCTCCCCTTTATGGAAAAAGAAAGAATGGATCACATCAGCTTTATTTTGTATGAATTTCGGCTGGGATATTTTGCCTATATATATGTAATTTAAAAAGGCATAAAAATAATGAGAGAAATAATTAAATAGTTACCTGTTATGACTACTGTGGAGTTTGTGTGTTCTGTCTGAAATAATCTCCTTGCTCATTAATCCTCTCAGTCAGACATTAAGTGAAAGAACCAGCCTTCCTTCCCAAAATAGATATTTTTCCCAATGAAAGAAGCTTGTTTTGTTTTCTCTGGAGAGAGACTAATGACTATTTCAAACTAAATAGCAGAAAGAGGATCTCTATGATGACTGTCAGTTACAAAAAAAAAGCAGGAGGAGCCATAAAGATAGCAACATGTGAATTTTAGCTCAGAGCCCAACACAGTATTGTAATTAATTGAAAACAGAATGAGTCAGATGCCCTCCCAACTCTCTTGGTGCCGCATCATTCCCAAAAAGACTCTTACTAGAGTCTGAAGAAAGGTGACTGCCTAAAAGGCTTTTAGTTAGCTCGCGCTCTCTCAAAGCTGAGCTCTGAGAGAAGTTGCTAACAGGTTCTGAGTACAGGAGAAGCAGCCCTGAGTCATTGCCTCTCCACAAGAAGTGGTGTGCTCTGCCTACTTCTCCTGCCTGGGTCCTGTGAGCAAAAGCACTGGTGGATCTGCATCTGCCTTGACGCTGCCCCTGATGCAAGAGAAGGACAAACTGGGAAGTCAAAGATACTAGCAAGATAACATGAAGAAAATAAACTTTGGTGAAATTCTGAATTAATTTCATTTGTGCTATGGAGGAGAATAAAGTGAAAAAGGAACTTGGCAGTGGGAAAACAAAGGGTGAGGGAGAAAAGAGGTAGCAGCTGAAGCAGCTACAGTCCAGCAGTTATCTGCCATATGTTCAGATCCACATTCGGCACATACATACATCCAAACTCCTTCAGGAAATGGATATCCTCTTGCTAGTGCGTGAGGAGAGGAGAGGAAGGCTGCTTCAGCATAATGTATGTGGAGGCCTTGTTGTGTTCCCGACCAAGTACATGAAATAACTAGGCCTTGCTAGATCTAGTACACCCCTTTAGTATGCCATGCCCTGACACCTGAGTTTGATACTTGTACGTTTTTTCATATCTCTGATTAAATCACCATCACCAGTTACAGAGGTGACTGGCTAGTGCTGTGTTGGGAGTCGGGATGCAAGGCTTTAACAGGAGGAAACAAGAACTGCCACTGTCTTTCTTAAAAGCAATAAAATCTTATTCCTTTCCCCAGATCAGCTTTTACCCCCTAATTCAGGATCAGTGCAAAAAGTAAGTGAATGTACCTGCAAATTGCACAGTTTCATTGTAGCTAAGTGTGAACATTTTCTGCTATGAAGTTGTATCTGCTGGAGGGTTTGGTTTATTTTGATTTGTTGTTTGTTTGTTTTCCCTGAAGGCTTTATATTTTTAAATTTCACCTTTGTATATGATCTCTTCAGAAGAACATAAATCAAGAGGATCGTGTTAAATACAGTATGGTGGTTAACCACCTCCAATGTAGGTGGTCTGAGTGTTTAAGAGGCATTTGGACAATGCCCTTAACAATATGCTTTAACTTTTGGTCAGTCCAAAACTGTTCAGGCAGTTGGACTAGATGATCGCTGTAGGTCCCTTCAACTGAAATAGTCTATTTTAGTCTGTTCTGTCCTAATGACTACAAGGGTTGTACACAAATTTATGGTGCTTGTGCCCAGAGCTTGAATTCAATGGCTTGTTGTAAGCATCCTGAAGTACCCTTGAATCGAAAAATCGAAGACTAAATCTTCAAGCTTATTAAATCATATGCTCCCAGACAGATAGGTTAGGCTCAGACGGAATATATATGACTTGAAAACTTTAATAGATGTCTACCACAGTGCATGTCACAACTGTGACTGAGATACAGCAGGGGTCTTTCGCTCTATAGAAATCCACTACCATGCAAAGAAAGAAAAAAGACAGTAAGATAGGATGGCCATCAGTTAAGTCTATAATTTGAGACCCTTTAGCTCTAAGGTACCTTCCAGGGTATGGCCTAACTGAGAGACATCTTTTCAGTGTTAAACATACTAATTGAATTGGCAGTCAGAAGAAATTTTTGAGGGATTTTCCAGACTGCCCTGGATATGGCATGATGGCATGACCTTTGTCAAAGCCTTAAGAGGTCAAAGAAAATTGAAAGTACCTGATATCTCACGTAAACACACAAAAAAATTCCCTCTTTCCTGTGCTTGAGTTAACTATACAAGATGCACCTGAACAGCTATGGAAATAAATGTTCATTTAAATTGGTTCAACTAGACATACTTCACATGTTTCAATCTTTCCACCCAAGGAGACCTCAACTAATCTAATGTATGCACATAATGATTCTTCATTTGTTTAACAAGTCATTTATGCAAGAAGGACATGAATTTGAAACACTAACCTAATCTTCTCCAGAATCAACAAGAGTTATGTCAGGTTTTCTGTTTGTAAGACCTAATTGCTGGCTGTTGTTTCTTTCAGCAGCCAAACCATTTTCATGAACGACTGCTTTCTGCAATGAATCTCCTGTAATTAAGCCAGTTTTTCATATATTTTGCATTGAACTTCAACACAGAACAGTTGAATCAGGCTTTGTCTCCAAATTAGCATTCAGTGGACAAAAGCTCGCATGCCTTTGTGTTGCTGAAAGTGGTTATTACCAATCTATCATGCACCAGCCCATTTCTTAAGTGCAAAAGGCTATTTCTGCTTTTCTCCTCACTGTTCCTATTTAGATAGGAGCACTTTTCAAAGTAATTTGTAATGGTTTGTATTAATATATTCATTAGACTAAACGTGGAACCCCTCTCTAGCTTCTTTGTACTGGTCTAATGGTGCAACAGTGCTATAAAACTGATCTGGTACCAAAGGACTGTCGGATCTGGGAGAGGTTATATATCTACAATCCACATGGATGTAAACAGTTTGCCCAAGAAGTGGTAGGGAAAAGACTCAGATGGCAGACTCAACCGTGTCTATTAGGCTAAGACAAAGTGTGATGCAAACTAAAAATTTCGTTGTTTTTTAAGAAAATATATGGCCTTCATGCTATTTGTTCTTTACTTTTGAGCCATTGAGACTTAATCTTTTAAGACTCTTCAAAAAATTTTGTAGGTGATAAGGTGGAGGCTAAAGAATTGAAGTAGGCAGGACAGAAACAGAGATGTGGCACGTCTTGCAGAAAAGAGAGAGGCACAAGCGTGCTGAGATCTCTCTTGCCACATGTCTGTGAGGTGGAAGGGAAGATGCTGGCGGTTCCTGCTCAAGATGCTGTTACACTTTGTGCAATGGAGCTGGGGGTATCTCTAGGTTAGTTTGGTGAACTTTTTATCTGGTTTGCCAACTACAAGTGGCCTACAGGCTGCCAGTTGGAAAGGTCATTTCAAGACTTTATGTTTATTCGTGAGTGCTAGGAGTTTACTGATTATCTGAGCAGGATTCTTTTGATTTTCTGTAATGCTTTTTCTTATTCCAAGCAAATCCTAGTGGAGTGGACCTGTACAGCTCAGATCTTCAAACTTCAAGTATATTTTAAAGCTTTGCTGGATTGAAGATAAAGGCAAGGCTGGGTTTGCCCTACAGAATTAGGCTGACAAAATTCTTACTGCTGTAAATCTGATTTATCATCTCCTAGTACTAAAAACCTCTGCTTCATAAACATTGATATTTTATGCTACAAAACCTTCACTGAGGAGATAGAAAGGACATACTAGTGGCTTTCAGTATTATAATGAGCATAATTAATATATAACAAGAGCAATATTGAGCTAAATATTCAACAAAAAATTGAATCATCATGTTGCTCCATTTGTCTTTCATTGCAGAGCCGTGAAAATAAAAGTAATGTTGCCCAAATCCAACTTCTTTCTTCACTTGCAACCTTACTCATTGTCATGCAAAATTTAATATACTTCATATTTCAGATGCTGCAATGACAAGATAATATAAATACCAACCTTCCGATTTTTATGGGTTTGTGTTTAAAGGACTTTTACTTTACACGTTTGTTCTCTTTTAGATTTTCTAGTGGCCTTGAATGAAAGTGTGAAAACAATATCAGTTAAAAGATAGCATTTATAAACACAATACTTTTGGTGTTGTAAGTAAGTTATACAAGTATCCTGTGACTTGAACTACATATAAAATCCAGTTCCTTTGAAGTATAGAAAACTCATCACATACACATCTACAGCTGGATGATGGAAATGTTTGTGCTGCTTATTCAAATAAGTACACTGTTATCTTAGCAAAAGATACAATAACAGCTAAGATGAAGGCTTTGAAGAGCTCCATTTTGAGGGACTGTTATTTTCCCTGCTGTTCAAATTGCTTTTAATCAATTACTTCAGTATTTATTTCTTCATACCAAAAAAAAAAAAAAAAAAATCCTGGGGACACTGATAATCTACTTATTTGGAAAAATATATGTTTAAAAAAATGTACCTTTTAGAAATAAGCCCATTATAAAATCTTGAAATATTCAGTACAGAAAAACACCCAAATCCGTAGAATTCACTGAAAAGACTATTGTGAATTTCAATAGGCTTTTGTTCATAAGGCAATTGTGGAGGTAAATACTTTCTATCAGCACAAAAGCTCTGCTTCCTTTCTTTGTAAGAACAGCATGATTAGTGATATCAAGATGACATCAAGCAAAATCCTTCATTAATGGTCTACAGAGCCCATTAGATGAAATAAGTCCAAGAACTGTTAAGCTTAAACCTGACAAAGCAAGATAGCAAAACTGAAAAATGGGTAGTATTTAAGTGGGATAAGGCCCATGCCAGTCACAGCGAAGAAACTTTATTCCATTTTTTTCAGAGCTTTTCTCTGCCCATCCTCTAGCATGCTCACCTGAGAGTCACTCACCTACTGGTTAATGTATTTTTTGTTTTGTATCATGCATTCCCTTTAAAGCATCCAAATGGCTTTAATTACTGATAGAAAAGCCATTACCATTATCATCTGACGATGTGCTCTCTAGACAGAACTGCGTCACAATTGGGCGAGATGGCAGCAGCACTGAGCAGCACACCTCAGCGTGCTTCCTTGTCCAGCCATAAACAGGCCAATCGCCGCAGGGCTGAGTAGAGATCAGCAGCGTGGGTGAGGGTGCAGGACCCTCGTCACCTTTCCTCATCTGTGCAGAATTCAGAGCCACTGCCCCTCTGCTGTTCTTGCTGCCTGAGCAGGTCAGACTGGAGCAGACTGAGTATGTCTGCTCACAACACAACAAAACCTCAAGGTTAGCTCTCCGGACACATTAACTAGGCCTGGATCTCTTATCAGATCTATGGAAAAGACATTCATTTTCGATGAACAACAGAGGACATGGCAAAAAAGAGGGCTTAGTACAACATCTTCATCCTGGGTAATAGTGAAGTCAAACTCAAAAAAGTTGCTATTTTCATTCTGCTCCACAAGATTCTCCAGCAAATTGCCCAGAAAATATTTTCTCTTCCCTCCAAACCATTTTTAGACCTGCAGCTTATCATGTACCTCTGTCACACTGCAACCCTGTACATTTTTGCTAAGTAATTCCCAGCAGAGACATGGATGCTTGCAGTATCTACCTCTTCCTAAATTAGTGTTACAATCTGTTGGATAAATGGAGTGCTCCTGTAAGAAAATTCTTTTAGGGTACTTTCAGCATATAGGTTTTATTTAAAACTTGAAAGTATCATACTGAGCTCATACTTTCTCAAGACAGAAGTCAAGAAAGAGCTTGGATCTACTTGAAAATCTTTTAAAATACACATTCTAACTTGAAATGAGGGTTGTTGGTGGCCCCTCATGCACGGTGCTAAAAAATGAGAGATCAAAGCTAGTGAAAACTTCTTCAGATTTCATCATAAAAGCAATTTAGATGAATTCAGCAAGATGCCTGCAGTTTTCCAGACCATACCAAAAAAGTTCCAAATGTGTGTTCCCTGCATCACCTTTTTTTTTTTTTTTTTTGGTGGGTTTGGGGTTTTTTTTTGCAGCTGACTCATGTTCTGGAGAATTCAAAGTCAGAGAGGAAAAAACATGAGATGCTGTATTTTACATTGTCTTCCCCAGCAGGTTGCCAGAAACATCTTATTTTAATGGCCTATTCTTCTTGCAAGTAATGCCAGAAATTGTAAAATGTTCAATCAAATACCATACTTGTTACTCTGCAGAAACAGAAGGGAGTTTTATCAAAAGAGCAAGCCATCTGACCACCAAAAGCCAGGCAGCCACAGTGTCTCGGCAGTAAGCAGGACAGCGGGCAGCATAGTCAGGAACATTACTTAGAGTGAAACAGTCATTGTACTACTGCAAAAGTAGGGCATCCTCATAAAGAGCAGATCTCAAGTGCTACTCAGCCGATACAAGGACTTGAAACTCCAAAGGGCGCTCTTCACAAAAATTGATGAAACGAAGAAGGGATTTGGACTCTACCTTTAGCAATGCAAACAAATTAAACCATAAAAATCTTCCCCTGCTGAGTTGTGATTGAAGTGGGACACGTTCAAACTTCAGAAAGTATTTTTGTGGTAGTTAGCGGCACAGACTTAGCAAGAACGGTGTGCAAAGGAGTTAGATCCTCTTACCGAAATAAGCACTGTGGAGCAGAGCATGCCTTTCTGCCTCTAGCAACAGGGCTGCAGCATCCACCCAGGGCGGTGGTTCCATTGATATGTTCAATGCATGTGGTTAATAACACCTGTCTTTTCCTTTAGTTGGAAGAACCATCTGTCCAACTTGTACAGGACATTGAGATTAGTAAAGCAATATAGTAACCATCATTACAAACTGTTTTTTAATTCTACATTTATCTAAAAATGAGACTTAAAATATCTGAATTTTTAGACACAGTAGATTTGGTAATTACACTAATCTTTTAGGTACTTATTAGGTATTTATTCCCTGGGTACCTAAGGAATTACATCATTACTACTCTACAACCTACAAATGAGTTCCCCATTTCTACAGACCACAGTTCTGATACTTGATGTGACATCAGCCAATAGAGAAAATCTATCCATACAGTACAGTGTCTGACATGTACAAATAGCATTTTTCAACTGATTTCTCACTTTCTTTAACATCCATAACATTGTTTCTTCTGCATGTATCCTTTCTCTCTGCACAAGTTAAATCAATCTTTTCTTTCTTACATCCTAGAGCTAATGTCTCAATGAACTGCAAACATTATTGTACATAAAGCATAGCAAGGCCATTTGGTTAAAAGCAGAAAAGATGATCTTTGGCAGTATCTAGCACATTATTTCACAGAAGTTTCTTGTAGAGGCACACTGGACTCAATTTTGTTTAACACTGTCAGTTGTGGTCACTCACACACTGCTGATTTTTTTCTAGGTACACGAAAATGAAGACTGCCACCAATATCTATATTTTCAATCTTGCACTGGCAGATGCCCTAGCAACAAGTACTCTGCCATTCCAGAGTGTGAATTACTTGATGGGAACATGGCCATTTGGTACAATCCTCTGTAAGATCGTTATATCCATAGACTACTACAATATGTTCACCAGTATCTTTACACTCTGCACCATGAGTGTGGATCGCTACGTAGCTGTTTGCCACCCTGTTAAGGCCCTTGATTTTCGCACCCCCAGAAATGCCAAAATTGTCAATGTCTGCAACTGGATTCTTTCTTCTGCCATTGGCCTGCCAGTTATGTTCATGGCAACTACCAAATACAGGCATGGTAAGTCTGGCTTTCATTCTTAAATTGCGTACTTCAACGTTTAAACTCCTTTCCACATTGTTTCACTTTATTGTAGAGGTTTTGAATTAGTTTGTATGAAGTAGATGTCAGTGTAACTGGAACCCTTCACAATTTTGCATCTGGCTGTAGCTGACTGGACACAGCACTGCACATGACCTGTCTTTTACAACAGGCAGCTCCAGCTCCTGTGGATCCGTGCGAGTCTCTCTGCCCCACACAGTTACTGTAGTGTTTGGAGAAACATCTGTGCCTGCCTGCCTTCTGTTATGGGATGCATATGCACTGTCCTAAGGCACAGAAACCTGTGCTTTACCCAGGATATTCCCACTGAAGTAGGCACTCATTTTGCACCTAGTCTGGCAGGACGTGATAGAGAACAGAGAGCAAGTTCTGGATTACTGGTACTCAAAGACCTTCCATGAAGTCCTCTACCTCTCAACATAAATCCAAACTCTCCACTGTGCACACTTACCAAGTGTCATGTCATCCTCTTCCCCATTGCCCTGAAATGCCCAAAGTCTCAGCAGATACAGTGGCTAAACCATCTTTCTCTTAACCAGGTTTTATACTAAAAATTAAAATGAGTCAATGTTTAAGCACTTACGATGATTCAACTCTTTTTCTCATCTAATATACACGCAATTCCAAGCAACAAAACATAAAAGAGAACACGCTACTTTGGTTTTGTTTTTCTAACTGATGCTTCAAATGTGTTTTGCAGCACTGTGTCCTATCAATGTTTGTGCTAATGACAGGTCACAGATTACTTAATTTTACCTGTTTACCTAGCAAATCTTCATGCATTTGCCTACAATATTTTTTAATAAGGTTTAAAGAAAAGTAAATTAAAAACTGACCTGCTTGTTCTTCTCTGCTGTTTTCTTTTTTGCTCTAGGTTCTATTGACTGCACACTTACATTCTCCCACCCCGCATGGTACTGGGAGAACCTCCTGAAAATCTGTGTGTTCATCTTTGCCTTCATCATGCCAGTCCTGATCATTACCGTGTGCTATGGGCTGATGATTTTACGTCTAAAGAGCGTTCGCATGTTATCTGGCTCCAAAGAGAAGGACAGGAACCTGCGGAGAATCACGAGGATGGTTCTTGTAGTGGTGGCGGTGTTTATCGTCTGCTGGACTCCCATCCACATTTATGTCATCATCAAAGCCCTGGTCAACATCCCAGAAACTACTTTCCAGACTGTCTCCTGGCACTTCTGTATTGCTCTAGGGTATACAAATAGCTGCCTTAATCCAGTCCTTTATGCATTTCTAGATGAGAATTTCAAAAGGTGTTTCAGAGAGTTCTGCATCCCCACTTCCTCAACCATTGAGCAGCAAAACTCCACCCGAGTACGACAAAACACTCGTGACCATGCTTCCACTGCCAACACTGTGGACAGGACTAACCATCAGGTATGACTAGCAGTGGAGATGTCATCTCTGGATCCAGGCCTCCCGCTTGGAGATGACATGTATTCTGAAGTTACAGTTTATACTGATTTCTAGCTATTATTTGAAGGTCTAAACACCTTCAGAGTTATATTTCAAAGTGCTTATGCATACACAGAGACCCTGGTCCTGCATGGTGCTAGTTGTTCTGTCCTCTAGTTGATGTTCAGAAACGGAGGACTCTCAAAGGTACCTTGCATGATTGGGTCCAGCGTGCGTGCATACACACAGCACACAAAGCAGTGTTTCATTTGCAGGATGTTTACAACAGGTGACTGCTTTAGAACTGTCGGGAGAATAATCACATTTCCCTGTTCATCCTCCTTGTCTTCTGAGAAAGACAGGAGTGGGACAGAATATATCTCTCTCTTCTTCTCCCATTGCAACAGTGAATAAAAAAAGAAGAAACGGTGTTTGTACACTTTTGGTTCATGTACAAAGAAGGCCAACCTGGCCTTCTTTGTCTTGGAAGACGTGCAAGATGTAGACAAAGACTTGTCTACCTGCAGTTCTTGCATCAGATAGTTATCTGTGTTGGCTAGGGTGGGTTTTGAGAGATATATATACGTATAAATATACATATACATGTGAATAGAATAGAATCAAATCGAATCGAATTGAATCTCTCAGTTGGAAGGGACCTACAGTGATCATCTAGTCCAAACGTGAAGGACTATTGTACCATTTTGCCATTTAAGGTATACTGAGAATATACCTTTTCCATGCAGAAAAAGCTGTTGAGAAGTAGGGGTTTTATGGCACAGCAGATAGCAAGAGAAACAGGGGTTTTTTTAATTCAGACTGTTGTTGCTTAGCTTCTGCAAAGAAACTCTTGTTACATGTTCGACATCTGTATTCTTGTGATTAGTCCTGAAAATTTCCAATCCACATCCCTCAGTTAACATCAAGCAAAACAGGAAGGTAAATATTAACATTCGTGAAAGTAACTCACACTTATTAGTGCTAGAAAAAGTTTGGGTTGCCTCTGCAATTCATCAAAAATAAAGAACAAAAGGCACAAGACCCATTCATTCCTTGCAGGAATATACTTACTTAGGTTGCTCCTGCACCAGTTTCTTGCTGCTGCCACATCAGCTCCAAGCTAGCTGTCTCCATGGTGCAGAAGGCACTGGCTTCTTGTGAAAGCAATCCCATACCTGCCACTCTGCTGCTGCCAGGAAGCCCAGGTCAGAATGTTACCACCTGCAAATAGACAAAATAGTCATTGCATGGGAAAAGAGGACGAAGCAGGCTGAAGGAGAAGGGGAAGCTTTAATAAAAATTTGCAGTTGGTGTTGTAGTTCACCAGCATCTGATTCAC
Source organism: Rhynochetos jubatus (assembly GCA_027574665.1). NCBI lineage: Eukaryota > Metazoa > Chordata > Aves > Eurypygiformes > Rhynochetidae > Rhynochetos > Rhynochetos jubatus. The sequence continues at coordinate 56,551,784 of CM050650.1, forward strand.
CCATGCCAAACTGTGGGCTGTGAAATCAGTCAGCGCCTGCTCAGTCTTACACACACTTTGGTGGTGAAGATGAACTGCCAGTGTATGTATGTATGTATATACATGTAGTATTTACTAGGTGTAGCAAAAATTTATTAGAGAGATTTGTCTGTTAATATTACATTTGTAACTCTCAGTGGAGCCAATTTTGTGCATGTGTCTGACAACAGGATTGTATCCATATCTAGTACAATCCCAGCTGTTAACCGTGGAGTGTATATGCACACATCTACATTTAGTTATGCTTCCTTATATTGTTTTTAGGAAAGCTGTACCCTTCTAAACTTCTACCCTTAGCAAAGAGTAGTGTGGTACTTACTGCCCAGAGGCTGAGTGAAAGGAAGTCTGTTTTCCTGGGGCTGAGCAAACACAGAGTAGGAGATGATCCTTCCCACAAAGTTTTTTCAACCTACAGCAACGAGAGAGAGCCAGCTGAGGCAGAGGTAGACCAAGCAAGTGAAGTGACCTGTATAGCGGCAGTAAGGAGGAAGCTAGTCTCATAGCTGGATTCTTGGTTGGTTGGATAAATTGTTTCCATTTAGGTAACAATGATGGAATTACTTAACAGATAAAACACATGTGAAGGGGAAGATGCTGAAGGCAAAGGGAGGTGAGAGGACGAGTGTGGAGATGAAAGGAGAACATCGGGAGTGAGGTCAGAGTGAGGCAGAAAGGAAGGAAACAAGCAAAGAGCCAACATGCATGGAACAAAAAAAAAGTGCAGAAACGTAAGAAATCGTGTGACTACCCAGCTTTGGCTACTTCAGTAGCTCTTTCCAGAAACTAGCCATCAGTTTTCCACGGGGCCAGGGAGAAGACAACAACAATTGGAAGCTCATGTGCTTGTAGATGTGTGGACAGGTCTCTTTGAATGGTCTGGTATTTGAAAGAATAAATGCCCATAAATGAGCCCAATTTCATTTCCCTTACCACCATCCCTACTGTCCTTGCTTCAGTAGCTGCTGCTGCTGCCCCTAGTTTATACCTGTCAGATGTGCTCTCTGGATGCTGACCTGAGCCTTCCAACTGCTCTGCTCCCTGGAGTACAGCACACCAGCTATTGGGTCCAGTCTTTCTGACTCTCCACAAAACCTATAGAATACATTCACACCAAGCCATGTTCAAACTTCAATATTAAATTAAATTTTTTTCTCCAGAAAACATTTCTGTAAAAGACAATATTTTTGTCATCTGCTACTATCAGAATGACAGACAAGGTTGTAGGACTAGTCTACACTTAAAAGGTCCTCTAGGATAGTATTTACAAATATAACATCTAGTATTTTTTATTATTATTAATTTTTAAACAGAGAAAGCCCTAAGGTAATAGCAGCTTTTGCTCTCAGAAAAGAAAAAAATTAAAAATAAATTTAAAAAAATGAACTAACAAACCACTGTTTGCTCAAACAGTGAGCCTTTGCAAATTCTATTGACAGGGCATCCTTTTCACAGGTGCTTTCTATACAAGAAAGTCTAGCTGGTATATCTGTATTGATCGAAGTATACTGACAAGCTCTTTCTGGTATAGATGAGGCCTTGGAGAGCATGTGATAGGAATTCTAATTGTAAGGCTGTATATTTCAAGTAATTTTCAAAGAAACAGGTGTTCTACAAGTTGTGTTTTTGCCAAGTGAGAATTCTTGACTCCTGCTAAAGTTAATGAGAACCACAAGCACTCAATCACTCAACAGCTTAGGGCCTCACACATTTAAAGCACTTCAAAATAAGTGGAAGAAACAACGGCGTTTTCTGTCAATGTAAAAGCATTATCAGGAAACATCAGAAAATTTCATATTATTCTGAATAGGACATCAGGAAGAAATTCTGGAGGAAGAAGGTGGTGAGGCACTGGGACAGGTTGCCCAGAGAAGCTGTGGGTGCCCCATCCCTGGACGTGTTCAAGGCCAGGCTGGATGAGGCTGTGAGCAACCTGGTCTAGTGGAGGGTGTCCCTGCCCATGGCAGGGGGGTTGGAACTAGATGGTCTTTAAGGCCCCTTCCAACCCAAACCATTCCATGGTTCTATAAATTATCATACTGACCTTTAGCCTACTCTATTGCTCTTTGGCATTGCCAAAAAGATCTAGACTAAGAGTTTGATTGTTGTTTTATCAGCATTTACAAAAAGTGGAGGAGCAGAACAAGTTCAAAACTCCTCCAGACATACAGGTTGTTTCAAATGCATAGAAGAACATCAGATCCATAACTGATGGTGTGAGCATTTGTAAAAATACTGTGTGCTCAGTGAAGCAACATAATTCTGAGGGAGAAAAGAACTACTTATTTCAAACTTTTCTCTGTATGACCTAATATTGGCGGAGAATAGTAATAAATGCCGAAATATTAGCTTTTGCAAATGGCTGAATATTTTTTATGTTATTGAAATTAACCTGATTCATAATAAAGACCTTGGCAAATGCTTAGAAGTAGCTTTTACTTCAGATGCTGAGAGACTTTCTGCATTAATTTACCTCCTAGATTAAAAAGGTTTCAATATTTTTTAAGATTTAAAATTAATTGAATTTTTTTGCCGAAAAGTGTGTTTTCCAAATATCTTTTTTGTTAATATTTGTCTGTCAATAACAAAAAAATCCTAAATACTCAGGAAAAAGTGAATTTTTAATAATGATAGAAATCTGAAAAATCAAATTTGCTTCAGTGAGTTAGTTTCTTTGTGACCCACTTAGGTTCTTGTAGCAGCCTCACCTGAATGTATCCAAGCAACTAAGCAAATTACATATAGGCACATTTTCAGGACTATTTAGTCATCCAATGTAACTATTTTTTATATTTTTAGCTTCTGATGCTTTCTCCTAAACCACTGAAGTGTTTAAATGCCATAATGGAAGCGGCAAATCCTCCTCATATGCTGAAAGTGTGGCCTCAGATATGTTCAGTAGACAGAAACTCTGGTATTTGTGCTTAGCCCTGAAAGCTTGCCCTTATTGCTTGGATTGACAGTCACGTAAAGAAATAAAAAGGATACTGGAGTAAAGAAAAAATACTTTTAAGCTGAAACAAGGAAAAATTGAAAGCTAGTTTCACTTTGATTAAATAAATGAAGAAAGTACTTTCTTACATTTTTGTTTTCCCAGTGCTACATGACAGATACAATGCTGGGAATGCTGGTGAGTCCTGTGCAGAAACATGGCAAGATCTGGGCAGATTCTGTAACTCGAAACCTTGGCAGATTCACATCTATCTGTGTTACTAGAGAATGGCCTTTCTGTGTATTTTAGAAAATGGACATATCTCTTTTGTAAATAATACTGCATTTCAATAATAATTATAAAGTATTGTTTTCTTATAAAGCCCATTTCTGGCAAGATAATGACATCTGTGGTAAGATTGTCTAAATTCAATAGATCTTTAAAACTGGGCTTTATTTTGTAGCTGATTTGCACTGACAGGAGCTCTTTGTGTATCTTTTTGGTAGCAAAGAAAAGAGAATGTGTTTGTCAGACAATTTCATTAAAGGAAACAAGAATAAATTATGCAGTGAGGACCAGAACTATCTGGATGGCTTCTAAGGTTGCCTGTGTTTGTGGCATTTCTTAAACTGTGAATTAGAATAAACGGGGAAAAAAGTTTCAATTTTTTTCCTTCATAAATTAGAAAAACCTCATTGGTAAAAACATGAAAAATATGTTTCTATTGTACCTAATCCATAAAGTAAATGAATAGGGACTATAGAATTCATTTTTGCATCTAGGCTTCAAAACATAGGGACATTCACATTTAAGATGTCAGTTTCTGGCCAAGATAAGCTCAGGAGAAACATTCCCGATACAGGGTAAAGAAAATCCTTAAATAGAGCATGTTGCATTGAAAAAGCATTTGAGTTATGTTGTGGCCTTGGAGAAATTTATCTCCAAATCAGAAGTCCTAACAGCCTCCACTCAGCTGAACATTCTTAGGAAGCAACCCAGTTAGAAAATGCACTTTCCTTCTCCCTGCCCCAAAACCCTTACCCAGGTACTGTTACTTTCATGGAAGCACGCTCTTTGTCTTTTCCCAATTAGGCTTTGTCTGTGACGATTTTCTATGCTGTAAACCCTTTATTTGCAGTGCCTCCCACCCTGTTTCCAGCAGGTTCTGGTGCTGCAGGACACGGTTTGCTGCGCAGTAAAAAGGGCTGTAGCCTTTCAGGAGGTGCTGTGCATTAAGCAGGTTTTCTTGATGAAAATATCCGTAGTGCCATTGTGCCTGTATGCAAATGGGACTTAATGTGGATACTGTGGACACACAGGGCTGAGAGGTTGTTGGATATGTTAGTTGATGTGAGTCCATATCTCACACAGAATTTAAATTAGACTGTAACTGCAATCCAGAAGTTAGCCAGTGTACTGATCTGAACACAGAATATATCATCTAAAATACTAACTCCCCTGCAATTCCTGCAAAAGGAATACAGGGAGGGAGCAAAATCATTCCATACTCATGAAATTTGTAGGGGGTTCCCCTCTAGAAAGAAAAGGACTGGCTTGGTATGAAATATATTCTAGTTCAAATTTCAGATCTACTAACATTTCTTTGTCTTTGAAGATCAGACATGAAACTTTTCTGTGATCATTTCCTCTGCCTTTGTTGTTTTTTGACAAAATCTTGCCTTACTCTCTCGGCTACCTGTTTAGCTTTATACAGCACGACAGCAGCTGCAAATAACAAGTAAATTCTTCTTAAAAAAAAAAAAAACCAAACAAACACAAAACATATGCACACACACACACAAACTTGTGGGTGGGAAGGAATCAAGTAATTGTTTATTGTATTTGCAATTTCTTTCCTTTCAGTTGGAACTTCAAGAAGCTGAAACTACTCCACTGCCGTGACAGGGTCTCCTGCCGCATAGCTCTCAAAGCAATTGCACACCAGTGCCACGGTGTGTCTGGGCAGTATGCTACGGGAATGTGTAGGATACACTTTCCCTCAAAAAAATACCACAGAGGAAAGTGCCTGCTTTTCCAGTCTGACAAAAATTGCTTCTGCAGCACTTCTACATTGCCCATAACAGAAGCATGAAACTTAACAGCCAGCAGAGCCAAGAGATACGGGGGCTTGCCAGGCTCCAGTGTTCAAAATAGTCATGTTCACCAGGAATACTTATATTAGTCTAAATTAAGATTCTGTACCTGTAGCGATCTGACACAGTATTGACGAGTTACAGTGATGTTAAATAGGTTGGAAACAAATATTCAAAGGCTAGACAACTGTAGTTTGAAAACCGAAGGTGAGCGTTTAATGATCGGAAATAATGGGAAATTAAGTTATAATACTGTTGGGTACTTGATTTACTCTTAAAATTTATTTGTAGAGGTGTTTTCTGTGCAGGTTATTTGTGTGTTGGAGTCTCACAAGATCATCAGTAACAACATATTTGCAGTTCAAGAGGTCTTCTCTTACAAGGATTGCATGTTCTACAATTTAAAAAGGAAAATATTTCTTTCAGTGCTCATTTAAGGAAAAAAAACCTCCAAGCTTTGCCTTCTGATTCTATTTCTCACATTAAATGTAGACTTTAAAATCAAAACAAAGAACTATCACTTCTTCTTAAAGACTATACAGAAAGTATTCCATCTTGTTATTGACTGTCGAGTGATCCCCAAAACAGCATAGGCTCTATTAACATAAATTCCAGTGTGAATAGAAATCTAGTGATAAGCCTGTCAGAGCTAGCACAGGCTGATGATGACTTCTCTTTCAACTCGTTTCTCAAATTTCAACTGTCCTGTCAGCAACATTTCAAATGTGTAAGTCCTTGACTATGTGAAGTGCTTGGAGCAGTTACTGCATTAGACTTTAAAAAAAAACAAAAAAACAAAAAACATTTTGTTAGAAATCTATTTTTTTCTTAACTAAACCCATAATATGTTTGCTTTTCTAACTAACATAATACAGTCTGCATCTCCCTTTTGTACTAGCTGCTAGAACACATTAAGATTTATTAATGAAACATTGTAATGAAGTAAATGCCACATTAGTTGTTTTCTAGTATGAAAAATAGAAATATCCATGTAGATAATTTGTGGTGCAATGGTATTTTCCAGCCATTGTTTGTTACTTGCTTTGTAAATAGATCATCTGTAGTTAACCAGGAGAAAATGTACTTTGATGAATTTAAGTGTATTCTGAACTACAACTCTATGGTATAGGGTGGGGGTTTTCTTCTTATTTCTGCAGTCAAAATGTGTTTCTTAATTTCATTGTTAAAATCTATGTGACAATACGCTTTTAATGTGAAATTGTTTGTTTCTGCCATGGACTGCGTAATAAACATTGAAGGCTAAATCCCTGCAAGTGGTAAATTAAAGTAATAGCTGAGTTTCATCAGTGTGTTGCAGCTAAATATGTAGCCCTTTAAATCAGCAGGGTATGAAACTAGGTATAGCAGAAGTGCCTTAATTTTTTTCCCCCTTTTCTGTTGAAAATTCCACTGTGCTGTCATAGAGATTTAAAATCTTTTAATTTTCTATTAGTTTAGCAGGATCTCTTCATAGTCATCAATAAAGTTTAAACCACAGTCATCATCATCATCCTAAGAGTTTTTGCATCTAATTTTTAAATGGCACAAGATAAGCACTTAGAAGAATTTGACATGTTGTTTTACACTACACAGCAGTATTATTTAGATAAGAAGTATATAGAATACACCAGAAATGCAAATAGATTAGCATCATACGTCTTTACCATCTGACAGGCTCTGAGTAGTCTGCTCAGAAAATTGAAATACATTGAACAACCACTTGTAAAGTCTTAACTCATAAACCAGAAATACATTTAATTAAACCTCAAATCATAGTTTTGTGACTAGTCTTAAGTTCACCAGCTTTCACAGAGTTTACATAATGAATTGAAACCATTGTTTCTTCTCTATTTAGAAGAAGAATGAAACTGGCAGGCAAAATGCTATGAATTGCCAACAGACAGCCTAATATTTTTAAAGATATCTTAGGTTTCTACAGTCCAATAATTAATTGAGAAACCTGACTGTAAATATTTTTAGCAGTAGTAATGTTGTTGTAGCCTTGATAGTCTAAGGATATAAGGAAGAAAATTTTATTAGCAGAGCATTAGCAAAAATAAGTAAAATGTCTTGTTTTCTTCCAGAAGGCATGAATGTTCACTGGTAGTGCTTTGCAGTAAGCAGCATATTATTACTTCTGTATCTTCATTGTAAACCTTTAATAAAAATGTTTGTGTTTCTTGTATATTTGCAACATATTGTATTCAGATACACGTCGATTAAAATGTAATGCCATATATTAATAGCTCAGCTTTAAAAAATGCCATGCAATCAACTGATACCAACACAATTACCTTGCAGGTTCTCAGATTAATTATCTGATTACTCTAAAGAATATGCTGTATATTTTAATAAGGGGATATCCCAATAGTTCATTATTTAAAAAAAAAAACAAAACACACATGGGCAGAATTTGGTTTTGATCCGAACCACACCCGTCCCTCCTGTGATGAGAACGCTCAGCTCCAGGAGCTAGCCAGTGCAAGAGCCCATCTCTGGCACCAGAAAAACAGGGTGAGCAGAGAGAAACTTTCCCTTTCCAGCTTTTGGCAGATGGAGGCTTCCCAGACTCTTTCCTATTAAATTAAACAGCCTGGGCACATGCCCAAGCACTGGAATGAGCTTGCCTGTACCACTAAACTGGGCAGGGTAGAGCCTGGTGTTACTGCCTGGCTCTCTGCAGACCTGCATGCTCCTGTACAGCTTTGGAGGCTAAAGGAACTTACTGGTTCAAACACCAGCTGTTTTCTCCCTGTGAGTCTCGGAGTCCCGGCATTACTGGACACATTTTCTCTATGATTGTAGATATACACATAGTCTTTAAAAGACTTCGGTGAATCTTTCTTTATGGAGTGACTGGATAAATTCCTAAAAAACCCTAAAAAGGTTTCTCCCTTCTAGAAAGGAGTCCCGTGGTTGAGCTGTGCTGAAATATTCTTGTTTTGTTGATTTTAACAGTTCTGCTAGATATTTTATTTGGGCATAACTATTTCTTATATCTGGGGGGAAAAAAATCCAAACAGTGAATATGGCTACTCAGTACAATTTTTGAGCAAGGAGACATGAATATGACTATTCAGTAAGGAATATTCATGACTATTTTTATTCTCTTCTCCATGCCTGTTCTGATTTTACAGATTTTATTGTATAACTCCTCACTTGTTTCTGCCCTAGCATGCTCATTGACATTTTGAAGTCTTGAGCACTGCATGGATGTTTTCAAGGATTTACCCACAATAACTTATTTTAGCTTAAAGTCTTTTGCTGATCAGTAACAGCTATTTTACTACCCCCTGTTGTACAGATGTGGTTGGGATTTTTTTTCTTCACACACACACACATTGTTTCATATAAATATATATATATCAAATCTGCATGACATCTATCATTTGACCTCCCAAGTTACCCAATACCATGAGCTCTTTGTTGCATCTGGTCTAGCTTTGACTATTTCGAATAACTGTATTTTTATCAACATTGTTACTTCACTGCATGCCCCTCTTACACGGACCATATGACAAAATGGGACAACAACTTCCTGGGACATCACTAGAAACCTCCCTTCCACTTACTATTTATTCCAACTGTTTGATTCTTGCTTTTCATTCAGTTATTAATTCATTAAGGATTTTTTTTTCTTTACAACATTATACTTTTGTTTCTTTAAAAGCCTTTAGTGAAGTGCTGCATCCAGTAGGTTTTTCAGAACACTGTGTCTCAGCTGGATCACTTTTTCCAACATGCTCATCAGCTCCTCCAATGACTTCTGAAATGCTGGGTCAGTTGTTCTCCATCTGTTATACTTGCCACCTGTCTACCCATTCTGCTCTTCCACCTGCCTGGCTTACTGAAAACTCAGAATTACCTGCCTGTAGTGTCCCTTTCCTCAGGCTCTTCTTTTCTTTTTTTTTTTTTTTAATGATGTTCCCAACTGTCATGTATTATTTTAGTTCTAAATTCAGTTTTAATGTGCATAATACAGCACAGTTAGCAGTTTAACAATTTCATACCTGAGGGTTTTTTTAGAACCCTTGTGTGAATGACATCTGGCTCTCACTATTTGAGCCTATTGGAAAACCTGATTTATTCTAAGCCACTTCAGCTGACACTTCATTCTGAGATCCCTCTTCAGTCTTCTCCTCTATGGAGGATGCGACACAAACGGTCCTCTGTAATGAACTCTCATGTGAAGAATTCACACATCTTTTCATTTTCCACCATGTTTTGTAATTACTAGTTATTCACTGGACCCTTGACAGCCATCCAATTTGTCATGCTATGTTTACTCTAGGCCTGAATGTTTTTTCATATTACCAACATACAATGGGAGTAGTCAAAGTAGCTAAGTCCATAGCAAAAAGATCTAACTGATCTGGGATGGTTGGCAGTCAGACACAGCATCATTTGGCAAATTACAACAAACAACAGAAAAGTAACTTACCATATCCAGACATCCCTTCAAAACACCATTTCTATGATTCTGTTGTTGTGTAGTACAACACACAGGGCTTCGGTGAAGTTTAGGCTATAGAAGAAAGCAAATAAATGCTCCATATTAGTGGACTCACTTTGTGTCCATTCTGCATGCACATTTCCCTGTGAACAGCAGTGGGCTGAAGCAGGCCAGCACCTGCTAAACACACTGCTCTCGGCCGTACCCAGCCTACATGTGCCTGGAGGAAAACCATTGTCCTCAAGGAGCCCATCAGCTGACATCAGGAACTAGCCTAATGACACAAGGAAAGAGGACCCTGCAGAGAGAAAAAGGATGATGCAAAACTGCATCAATCCCCAAGTTCTGTTTGTTTCATAGACCGAACCTGTCCAGGAAAGAAGTGAGCATCCAGATAGAGTAAACTATGCGTTTGCGTCATGAAAGGATGGGGAGATAACGTGAGAGAAACCACAGGAGGTTCAGTTCCTAAAGACACATTTGTATGTACAGGCAGTCACTATAGGTCAGTCCCCTGGGCCTGAAGTGTGGAGCATGGCCTCAACAGTGATGCCAGTTTGGGCAGCACTGATGATTCAGTTTCTCCAGCCTTCAGTCTTTCAATGAATTTGTTGTTTTGGAAGAGATGAAACCCACTCACTCGGTGAGCTGCATCTTCCCTGATGCTCTATCTACTGCCTGCATAGGCAGCAATGATAAATTCTATTCATAATCCAAGGGAAGCTGCACAGACAGTGCTCAGCTCCCCAGAAAGACAGAGCTGACCTCTGCAATGTAGAACCATCTGCAGTCCCCAAAAGTCCCACAGTAAAATGAGTCATCAGGTTAAGGGCAGGACAGAGTGTTTTCATTGGATGAAGATCTTAGCAACCAGTTCATACTCCCACTCTCTCTTAAAATTTACAGTAAGGATCAACACAAAAACTATGCACAAATCTGTATTCAGTTTTTAAGGTAGCATCAAATTAATTCCACTGCACCAAATTCACCTTTGGCATTAGCTGAAGAAACAGAAGAGAGTTGTTCTTTGTTAGGCAATTCAGTGGAAGTTTTGGAGTGATTCATAATATCAGGCTAAATTCCCAAGTGCTACGTTACTGAGGAACATAAAAGTAGGATGTCTAAAGATGAAAGACAGACATTTATTATGTAATACTCCTGTTAATCATTTCTAATACAACAGAGTTCTGGAGTACGCACAAATTTGCACATAGCCACACATTCACATATTAATGTGCTGATATTGGGTGCAACAAAACAAAACAACTTGAGCTTGAAGAAAGGTGTGTTAAAGTCTGTAGAATTACTGGACACTCCTACTACTTTTTGTTTTATAGCACTTTCTAGATAAAATTTATTTCACTGTTCTTTGCATCGTAAACTTACAGTGAAAATGTGATGCTTTTCTTTACACTCTCATTGATATCTCTGCAAAAAGCCCAGCACCAAGCATCAAATACATTAACAGAAACCATGCGTTTAAAAGGAACAATCATTTATGTAAAGGAATAGGAATGGAAAGACAAGCATTACACAACAAAGAGAAGATTGGTGCAAAGTTGATCAAGAAGCAGCAGTAGGTTCACTGGGCTTACTCTAGACAGGAGGTAATACAGCAACTCCAAAGCAGAGGGAATGCTAAAGGGAAAGGGGTCAGAGAGTGAGAAGGGGAAAGCACAGTAAAATAGCCTTTGGAGACAACCACCTACTTGACATTTAAAACTTGCCCTGGGTTTTACTCCAGTATAGGTAATCCTGAATTCACTGTGTTTTCCTGCATAATAAATTTACTTATACAGTTCTGATTGCTTTCTTTTTCTCACTTACTTCTAAATTGTATTTTATTGTTGGTGTTCAGGGCCTATAAGAGATTTGCTGAAGTTTTGCCATGATTACATATAATCTACAGCTACTAGTGACCTGTGTTATTACTTTTAAATGAAAATACCAAGGATTTCTTCAGATGGTGTTTTGCTCATCCCTTACAGGCAAATTTACCAATTCAGGAATTTGAAGACTAAAACCAAATACTATAACCTTCTGTTCAGACTTTCTGCAAAACTATTCTGTTAGTTTTTTACCAAGTCCAATTGGTCCCACAGCATGATCATAGAATATTAGAATCATGATGTAATATGTCTTTTTGGTTTTTGGGGGGGTTTTCTGAATAGTGGGGAAGAGGGATAGTCTTGATTCAATGACTTAAAGGACAGAAATTCCACTGTATCTTCATGATAATTCTGTCCAAAATACATATCTGCTACATATATTGTACACAGGAAAGCTACCTGAATTGACCATTGCTTCACTTCCTACCTATTGCAATGCCTTTTCTGCCAGTTTAAGGACTCCCTGATATTTGAAGCCACATCCTTGCCTACAGGCTTTGTATGAAATGCTTCTTACAGGGATAACTTTGATCTAGTGGATTTATTCTCCCAACTTTACCCTGAGTAAAGTCATGACAGAGAGACAGGCTCCTCCTCCAAGACAGTTCAGAGCATTTATCACTAGGACACTCATCTGAACCAGGATGAGGTTCAGTCTCAAGAAAAAACAGACCACTATAAAATCTTTCTATTTCTCCTAATACATTAAATATAACACCTTACACTTCTTAATTTTATGTGTACAAGATATGGTTTTCAAATTTCCATTCATTGTGTCTCTCTTACTATCACATAGCCTGCTATCCAGTGTCTGTGTTGGTGTGGAAAGGAGAACAGTGCCTAAAGTTTCAGACACACGCATGACATTTCAGTAGTGTGTTCATACACTAGCCACTGTACTGCCTGAAAAATACATATTTAAGGAGGGGCATATTGGGTTTGCATGGCAACGTTTTGGTAGCTGGAGGGGCTACAGGGGTGGCTTCTGTGAAAAGCTACTAGAAGCCTCTCGTGTGTCTGATGGAGCCAAGGCCAGCCAGCTCCAAGATGGACCTGCCGCTGGCCGAGGCTGAACCCATCAGCAACAGTGGTAGCTCCTCTGGGGTAACGTGTTTCAGAAGGTGGGGGGGAAATGGGAAGAGAAATTGCAGGAAAGCGAAAGACTGAGATGTGCAAGGAACAACTCTGCAGACACCCAAGTCAGTGGAGAAGGAGGGGAGGACGTTCCCCTGCAGCCCATGGTGAGAGGGTAGCCTGTGACCCTGCAGACATGGAGGGTCACGGGGGAACAGAGACCCACCTGCAGCCTGGGGAGGACCCCATGCCGGAGCAGGGGGGTGCCCAAAGGAGGCTGTGTCCCTGTGGAAGATCATGCTGGAAAAGGCCCTGGCAGGATCCATATACCAAGAATCCCAGGCTGGAGCAGGTTTGCTGGCATGACTTGTGACTCTGCAGGGGACCCAGGCTGGAGCAGGCTGATCTGAAGGACAGCACCCCAAGGGAGGGACCCATGCTGGAGTAGTTCATGAAGAACTGCAGTCCATGGGAAGGACTCACATTGAAGAAGTTCACGGAGGACAGCATCCCATGGGAAGGACCCCACGCTGGAGCAGGGACAGAGGGTGTGGAATCCTCCCCTGAGGAGAAAGGAGCAGCAGAGACAACATGTGATGGACTGATCACAACCTCCATTCCCCATCCTTCTGCATCACTGGTGGGGAGGATGTAGAAAAACTGGGAGAAAAGCTGAGCCCAGGAAGAAGGGAGGGGTGGGGGAAAGGTGTTTTAAGACTTAATTTTTATTTGTCATCATCATACTATGGTTTGATTGGTAATAAATTAACTTTGTTTTCCTCAAGATGAGTCTGTTTTGCCCATGATGGTAATTACTGAGTGATCCGATCCCTTCCTGTCCTTATCTCGACCCACAAGCCTTTTTGTGATATTTTCTCTCCCTTGCCCAACAGATGAAGGCAGTGATGGAGCAGCTTTGGTGGGCACCTGGCCTCCAGCGAGGGTCAACCCACAACATAAGGCATGTTCATCCAAGGGTTATAGACTCCAAGGGCTTTATTCACTTTATCAACATCATACCAGGAGCTTCTACTCAGTTGTTTGCTTTTATCCACAAATGTGTCACAATTACTTTATTTTAGATTTTTTTTGTTGTTGTTCCCAGATTCATGATTTTATACATATTAAGACACAGAAGGTTCAAATGAGTCTCCCTTACCAAGCGCAATCATCAAGTCAAAATAATAAGGAGGATTCAAACCTAAGTTTGAACACAAAGCTGAAGCAAACTGTATAATCTCCTAAAAACTAACTTGAGAAAATTAGTGATGAATAAATGGGTTTTTAAAAAACTCTATTAGCTATCCACATCCAAATTTAAAACTTCTACTGCAGCACATCCAATAGACAGAAACAGGTAGCGTGACTGCAAATGTGTAATTCTGCTGCTACTTCTCCTATTTTCATACACTTAACAGTGAGTTTCTCCGCCACCTCTAATGCATGGTTTTCTTAGGAGAAAAGTAAAGCTTTCTTACAATTATCCCATATCCAAATTCCAAATGACAGAGATAATGATGGCAATATAAAAAGGCAATGTAAACACTCTATCAAATACTTTAAAGCAATTAGGCTTGTGTTGCTCTGTAATGAAGCACATTAAGCCAGAGCCCATCAGCACAGAGGGGGGGGGGTGTTATAGTTATTAGCAACACCAACAGGAGGTCTCCTGTTCAGAGTTCATCTAGAGATGACACTCATCATCTTCATCGCCAATAATTAATACCAGTGCATGAAAATCTGATCCATCATAAGCTGATGTTTAGATTTAATCTGCTCCTTTCTTGGAAAAGCAAAAAAATAATTTCTTAAACATTCCATAACGTCTTCTCTGTCAGTGTTATTACACTACCATTTTCTGCTTTTACCTAATTACATTATGATACACAGAAACAATCTTGATTTGTAAATCTTTCAGAGCAAGAGGTTTTGACTGTCCTCATCATCAGACACCCAACATATTTGGATCCACCAGGCTGTATTTATCCCTCTGATTCAACATGCAGGGAAGAACGCTTTCTTCTGGTGCTGCATACTAACAGCATTACAAGTGAAAGATAACATAGATATTTACTGAAAGAGACTGTGACAGTAAACAGATGTCCAGAAACACCCAAGGGATACATCATTTACATGTGAATGGTGCATGCCTTAAGCCTTCCTATTCCATGTTCTTTTGTCTTCTGATTCTCTGAAATGTCAGATAAAAGGAAATATTCCAATTAAGGAACACAAAAAGTAATTAAATTTGAAGAGTCTATATCATCTCTGCACTGTTGTCTAAACTAAGCAAATATTCACTAAAAGGCATTGAATATATACATCCACAGACCACAGACTCATTAAGCAATGAGAATTTGGATTATCTCAAACTATAAAGTGCATCCTATTCACAAATATATTGCTTCTTCCAAAAATTCATAAGAAAACACTAGTTGTTAGAAATCTCATGGGGGGAAAAAGGAGAAGAATATGATTCTGTGCCTGGTAAAAATTCAGTCAAACTATTTAAAATTATGAGCAGTTTTACATTCATTCCATTTGCTAAAATGTAATACATGGAAGCACTAATCATGAGAAGAATATATTTAAAACTTCAAGAGAAACAGTAGATGGTCAAATTAGAAACTGGATACCAGTGGAAAGTAAAATGTTGATCTTATTCCTTTGTTTGGAGACTTCAGTATTGACAATTACCACAGGATTTATTTTCCAATCAGTTATCAATCCTGTCACAAAAGTAATCAATTTGTTTGTAGAAGATACGGATAAAAGTTTGGTACAAAGAAAAATTTGAAAGGAGGCTTTTCATCTTGTTTGAAGGAAAAGGCTGTCAGCAGAACTCAGCATAGTCTTAAAAACCATAGTACTGAGAAAATAAATGTCTTAGAAGTAAGTCACTGCAAAAACTATTGAATGGTCTTTGGAAAATTATAGTTCACCTTTCTTCACCTTAGTTTACCAAAACACGCCTATATTGAAAGAACTAAACAGTGAATAATAATTAGCAAGAGGGACAGGGACAGCCCCAAGGGAGCGTGGCTGCAGGCAACACACACTGGCAGCAGGGACCCACAGGAAGCCACCAAAGTAGTATTTGGAGCACGGCAGCTGACACATTTTAGTTGATTTCCAGAATTTTTCCTCAGAACCTTAAACCTGACAAAAACTTTATGCTAATTGGCAATAATTAATCAAGACTAATTGTGCCTTAGTTTCCCCCACGAGCTTTGGAGCTCCTCACCCTCTTATTTTCCTTAAAACCTCCCGTTTTGGGATTTTGGGAATTGTTTTCTTTAAGCTATTTATGCCCATGACATGACCAGCCATCAATGCCCTAGTTTTCTGTTAATTTGCAGACATGGAAAGGCCTGATTTCTAACGTAACTTCCCTCTATTCAAAATTAGAGCCAGGCACCTGTAGCATAGGTAAACCTCCTTGTGCTGCCTTGACTTCACTAACAATGAAGCCAAAGAGATGGGGAGCTCAACTGTAGAGCTCCACTTCACAGGGGTCTGCTGAGCCCACCCCTCTCTTTGTCAGCTGAGTTAACTCCAAGCCAAGCTCAGCTGCCTATTTCTTCTGCAAATGCACCTGCAACTGCACACAGCCATATTCTGGCTTTAGGAGAGACAAAAGACACACAAGGAGAATCAGGGGTCTAAGTCTGCAGTTCTCGCATGGTGAGCAATGTCACCTCAGGGGGGACACTTAAGCAGGAAACCTCTTCAACTTTCCTCTTCCTTTGCACAGTGTCCTGGAAGTCTATTGCCAGCAGAGCCCTGCATATGAATTGTCAGTCCTTGAGATCTGAAAGATTCACCATGTTACCAATTGACTGTCACAGCCTGTAGTGGCAACTCTATGTCATCCTCTATTTAATCAGTGGCATGGCACTGCTGGAT
Source organism: Rhynochetos jubatus (assembly GCA_027574665.1). Lineage (NCBI taxonomy): Eukaryota > Metazoa > Chordata > Aves > Eurypygiformes > Rhynochetidae > Rhynochetos > Rhynochetos jubatus. The sequence continues at coordinate 56,568,167 of CM050650.1, forward strand.
TTACAGCCCTCTGCAGTAGGCACTTCCCTTCACCATGTTACGAACAGGGGACCAAGACACTGGGTAGGAGTGATCTAATCAAATCATGTGTTATCTGTGACTGGAAATTGAACTTTGGTCCTTCAAATCTACCTCTAATACGGTACAGCTTGAATTATCTTTTCCAGCACATGCATTTCCTCTGCACAACAAAATTACAGACAGGGAACTTACTATTATTCAGAGTATACCAGACTTCTGAGATTAAATCAACACATCATGTTACACTGCTACTTTCTAACTTGCCTGACAACCCAGTGCCATGTCATACATCACTTTTCATGCAGTGTTTCCTTTGCTGACCAAGGAAACACCCACCATCACTTAGAGATCAGGGCAGGAGGGCCAAACTCAGAGCATGGAATGGCTATGGAATATAAATAGCAAAAGGGCTGCACTGTTTTCTCATTTTCTGATTCTAAAATATCCGAATATATCTATTTTTTCTGTTTTTTTCCACAGCCAAAATTTTCTACAGGACAGTTCCTAACAGAAAGGGGGGAAGCCCAAGGGTGACCCTTTCATGGAGACCCCACCAATGAACCAGCCACCTCCCAGTGGCTCCATGTGCTCCAGACTCCTTGAGCACCTACTGGGCTTCTCTGAGCCTCCACTTGCACTACACCAGACCCAGTCCCACCTTCACAGTGCATTTAAGAAAAGGTCCAACAGAAACTCTAAAAATCCTTCTGACAATCTCAATGTATCAAATACTGCAAATATCTGTGTATCCACATCTACAGTAAAACTCTGTCCTCAGAAAGCTGTCGAAGTCGCTTTAATTAACAGGAAGCTGCTGAGGTCACCTGATGTCACAGAAGTCAGACACCACTCTCTGAGACCGTGAAAGTTTGGTTTGGCTTGAGCCAGTATCTGTGTTCTTTTTTCCAGTCCCCATGTACGTTAAAAAGAACAATTATGCAATCTTTTTCTTACACAGTCAAACTGTGACTTCCTCTGTCAGAGCTGCCGTCTGTTTCCATCTGTGCCAAGGCACAAAGCAGCCCTCTATAACTGACATAAAGTTCTAGGGGAGTATTTAGGGTCTTCAAGGTAGTATTCAGTCTCTGCCTACTTAGGGATAACACTCATGTAATCAAGGACTGATGAGTCTGCAACAGTGCTGGGTCTAGAAAGAGACACCAAGATACATTTAAGGCTATTACAGATAAAAGTGAGGGTCAGGGCACAGGTAGAACAGGGCTAGGGTGGGCAAGGACTAAGAAGCAAATGTCAGCACAAGGCCTAACCCAAGACCAAACATTAGTTGTCACCCTAACCTGAGAATACCATCCAACCCCAAATCAAAATTAAGAGAAAGGCAACAGCCTTTGCTAACCCTAAAATATCTTCTGAGCTCTTTCTGTTACCTGGAAAAGAATCTGTATCTTCAGCTCTTACTATGCTGACCTGAATGAAACCCTAGAGACAAGTTTCAGACAACCCCTGGATTTCCTATCTTAAATAGATCTCATTTATTCATGAAGGACCTAGTAATACAGATCCTAAATTATTTCTGTTCTGATCCTCGACACAGTATAAGCCTAAATTCAGTCATGAGCATCCACTTGACACATACCAGGACCACAGCCAGAAACATAGCAAAGATAGGTGGATGATGCAGTGCTTACTAACCTCTGTGACTTCTCCTACACTCGATGTTAACTCACACTTTGATACAAAAGCTAATCTTAACTTTAGACTAAACTTTATCAGCAAAAGCAATGAACCCAACACTGAAACAGGAACCCTGGCCAGCCTTAGATACAGCTGCGGTCCAAGGGCTTTCACAGGACCAGGGCAATAAACCAGGCATTTCAGCCGCTGCCATCCAGCTCCTTGCTGCAGACGCTCCCAGGCAGAATTCAAAATGCAGAACCAGACCAGGTGATCAAAGCTGGGCTTGGAGCCACAAATCAGCCTCATGTCAGAGAACAGCAAGCATGAGTGCTAGCATCTGGAAGGAAGGCCTGGCCACATCAGCTCTCACATAAGGTGCAGCCACCTGAACTGCCTCAAGTTGTCATCAGCAAGATGAACAGGATAAATTATTTCACAGAAAACAAACGATGCTCATGATGAAATATCACACAAAGCTGGAAAAATAATGCACGTATTTTACAGCAGTGTGAAGTTTTACTGTTAGCTCCTCCTGGTATTTGTAGCGTAAACTTCTCAAATCACACAGAAAAGGACAACGCCACAGGAGTAATTTTCAATGTTGCGGTAATTTATGAAGTTAAGTGCTAGTCAAAGTGAACTGAATTTATTGTCAGTGGTGAAAATAAGATTTAAGAAAACACACCTTAGAAATATACCTTCTGCTTCAGCAACAGATCTGCAAGAACACAGATATGCCCATAAATGACCTGTGCATGGTTGACATTGGAGGCTGAGGACATTGGAGATGCCTCTGAATTTTCGGCTATCTTTCCTGTGCCACACTGTGATTGTAGATTTTGCGCTTCACCAGACTTGGGCAGACATTTCACGAGGGACAGAAACACACCACTGTCCTTAACACCAGTGTGGCAGCACTTTCCACAAAGCCACCTCTGACCTCTCAACCTTGTCTTGTAGGGTGGGCTACAAAAAAAAGCTTTAACAATTTACTGCCTGAGATTGATGGATGTTAAATAACCGGATACTAAAAATCACACGCTCTGAGACATCAGTTGTATGGCAGGTTGTGGGTTTCCTCGGTTTTCATGCCCCTTGTTACACCACAGGCCATAGATACCCCTTTTTACCCCTTGATTTATCCCCTCTCCTTTCCCAGCCCCTGCCAGGATCTCTCAGGTGTTAACTCGCTTTTCCACACAGAGCATCCTTGTCCTCAGATCCTACTTGGTTTCGCTTTCCTGCTTCTCTTCTAGGTCTGGTCTGTCGAGCTGTCCCCTCCGTTTCCGGCCCCTGCAGCAAACGCTGTCACCTCGCGGCAAAACTCGCTGGGAGGCAGCCTGAGACCCCCCACACACACCCCCCCTCCGACCCTCCTGGCTGACCCGGCGGCTTTCCGTGCTGCCGCCGCGCTGGCAGCCCGCAGGCGGCGCTGGGGGACCACCGCTCGGCAGGGGAAGCCTGCCGGTACCCTCGCCGGCATCCCTTTGCGAGTCTGCCGGTACCCTTGCCTGCATCCCTTTGCAAGAAGCCGTGTTCTCCCACCGGCCATACACGGAGAACCTGCCCGAGACCGGCATCCCTCTGCCCAGGGGTGGCAGGAGGAAAGCCTTCCCCGTCACATCACCAGAGCTGTTTGTCACCGCGGACCGCACCCGATGTACTGCCAAGGCACCCCTCAGACAATTTTAAACATCCCCTGGTGACAGCTAGGTCATTTCTTGGGCACAGGAAAATAGTACAGAAACTGTCCCCCTGACAGCTAGCAGTAGGTACTTTCTTCCAGCACTAAGAAACAGCCCACGATAATGTCAGAGGAATGACGACTGAGCCTTTCCAAAATGTGATGAAACAGGGTCAGATGCCAGGAATGGCACCTTTGTCCTCTGTGTTGCCAGTGAACACGTCGATCCCGAGCTCACGGGAAATGCTTGAAAGCCTAATGGAGCCCGGCGGGATTTATTTTTCTTTTTTAAGCAAAAGACAAATATCCGAATCATGACGAGCAACTCGTTTGTATTCTTATGAAACTTTGGAACCAGTTGTACTTCGTACTGCCACAGGAGGGTGTTAATCGAAAGCCAGAGGAAAACCAGAGGCCGTCCAAGCCAGCGTCTGGTGTAACCAGGTGTACGCGTGGCGGATGCTCCAGCCCCAGCCGCTGCCTTTCCCACGCCTGCGCCAACATCCCCGCGGCAAGCATGCCAGGAAGGATCCTAGGGAAGCAGAGCATTATTTTTTGTAAAGTTTGGCTTTCAGGCCCAGAAATAAAATGTTTGGCCATGCATGAGGCACAGAAAGCAAGAGCACAGGCTGAGATTGCAGCAAATCCTGAACGGAAACCGTTCCCTCAGGTTGTCTTCACAACCATATGTTGCAGGGGGTGAAAGGGAAATCGTCATTTGGTGAAAGTGAAGCTATCATTTTTCAGGAAGCTGAGTGAAGTTAATGCTCTGCTCCTAGAAGGAAGAGATCACTCTCTTCCCTCCCAATTAAGCAGCTCGTCTTCCTTCTGCTTCTGCCTGCACAATCCAGCTGCCTCCCTTGTGAGAGCTCTGGCAGGCACTGAACCTCTCCACAAACCAATTTTATTCACCGTCGCAGTAGAGGACTATCCAGTTTGCTGGCTCTGGTCCTTGCTGCCTGGACTCTGTTGAGCTGACAGAGGTGCCAGATGATGAGCAGATCAGCCCAAGGCAAGCAGTGGGAGCATGTAGGAGATTGGGGGAACAGAGGGGGGCAGGGACATTCTTTCTTCAGGGCAGCTGAGCTCTTAGACAAGCTCACTTCTTAGGAAACACACCCTCACTGTGCTGCTATCTGGCTGACCTGTCCAGGTAAACTGAAACTCTTTTGACAAAGACCTCAATCCTCTTTTAATTGAAACTGGCTGCTTAGTGAGCTAAAAAAAAAAATAAAATCCAACAACGTCCCACACCCATCAGAAGAGACCATCCGTCCTTAAGGGTGACTACAGCAACCAATTAAATTGAATTAACCAATTTAACAGCAGAGTTGCAAAAATTACATTGCCAACTATTGGAAAGCATTCCTTAGTCAAACGATTTATTGACTCTTCCTGGTTTCAGATTATTCAATTTAATAGTAATATTAACCCCAAGAGGAAATTGCTTTTTTAAAGAACCAGCAAGTCCTTATTTTTATACATACCAGTAAACTGAAAAATCTGCAGTGAAAAGTTAAAAAAAAAAAAAAAAAGACTGAGCAAAATATTCTCTCATTTCAGTGTTTAATTGACAAGTGCAAACATAAGGCTCTCATTCTGCAAGATGTGTGTATCATTCCATTAAAATCAAGTCACATGTGTGGGCAACAAGCAGTAAAAAGGCAGAGCTGAGTGCAAACATTGTGCTTTGAGTTTGATACAAGTGAAAAAAATAGAGTTAGCAGATAAAATACCAAATTGGAATTCCATATAATTTCATGGTGCTGCAGGTCCTGCCCCTGCCTAACAGATATCCTCGCAAATACTCCTCTATGCATGGCTTTCCCTGTCTACACAGAGAGTAGCGGAATAAATGTGGCCGTTCCTGCTTTTGGCCAGTCCTCAGCACAGAAAGCTTTGGACAAGAGCGCTGCTATTCGTAAGCACATATGGCACTTCACCAGGTGAGTTGTTTTGCTAAACATTCATAAATAAGCTGTTTTACCTGAATCTTGACTAGACTAGTGCTAGTTTCTCTTCACATGAGAGTGGGAGACATTTTCACACAGGATTTACTGTACTCTATTTTTAAGCAGGGGAAAATAAAACTGTCATAAAGAACTTCAAGAGCCAGAATAATTTGGGTAGGTCCTAAGGCATCTAGGGCACAGGGAGAGTTAAAGATCACATGGCACCTAAGCTATGATCTGATGACATAAGCTATTTGCCCTGTAGAAATGCCGAACACCTACATCCTCAAAAGTGACCTTATGTGGGCCAGATAGGATACAGAAGCCTCAGACACTGTGGTAGCTACAATGGTTTCCCAAAGAAACAGACTTCCTGTGTTAAAGGCTGCCATCTAAAGACAATCATTTCAAGGTAATACATCAAGGTTGATGAACCATCAATGAATTACATGCATATTTCATTTTTAACTTTCTGCCAGCTTATAAACCACTCCCTTTGGATTTTTACCAGGAGGAAGTAAATTACAAAATATTCATTTTTCCAGAGCAGACAGGTCTTGGAACTTCTCCCATTGCAAATTTCAAGGAATGTAGTACTCTCCTCAACATCTGACAATATTTTTTCCATGTTGGTATGCTTAGCTTTTGGCAAGCTTAACTCCCATTACCTTTATGCACAGAGAAAACAGTTTCATCCTGACCTTAGCTCAGATCTTCTCTGTACCGCTTTTCCATTTTCCACCTCCATTTTTGTTTTAGTTAATAATAAAGCTGATTCTTAAAAATGCAAGAATGTGGGAGCTTGGAGCAGACCAAAATGGGATAAATCTTCAAGCAGTCAAAGAAATTCTGACTGACACCTTAAAATGTCTGCAGTTTCGAAATGCCCCACACAAAACAGGAAATACCACTTTGGCTCTCCTACTACAAGAAAACCACTTTGGCTTCCTGTTAACAGAAAGACATGTCTTTCATAAATGAAGTTAGCCCAGGCTCTCATTGTAATTGGCCACTTTTGTACCACCAAAAAAGGTAAAAGAAAAAAACAGAAAAACCCCAAAACCCAAACTTCATCCACAGTACATGGAGATCTTCAGATAGAAGTACACTTACATGGACTCTCCTGTTACTTTAAGAGTTAATAAATACAATGTTTTATCTTATATCTGTAATAGATTTGTTCACACAATAGACACAGCATGCCCAGGATTTTTCCTAGTTAAAAATCATTTTAAATTCTAAAATTCTACATAGTTTTAAATCAAATACCATCTCTTTTCTTCCCCTCGCTCTGTGTCTGGTCCAAACCAGCTTTTTCTCTTAGTAAGGAGGGTTTTCTACAAAAAGAGAATTATCAAGGGGGTGAAGTCCTCACATATCATTTATTTCTGTTTATTCCTTCAGGTGAAACCTACCATTGAGTAACTCATTAGAACTAGATACAAAAAGGATTCACTGTCCCTACATGAAATCTCTCCCATCATAGGAAAGGAAATGTGATCCCAGTCCATTCTTGTAGCTTGTGAGTTCTACACCACCAAAACAGAGAGATTCAGTTTCCAGAAAAGCTACCAGAGACAGGCTGCAGAAACAGCTGATATTGGATACCGTCATTAGTTACTCCAAAATCTGCATAACTGTATCAATAGCTGCCCCAGTACCAAAAGGCTTTACTAACAAAAGAATAAACGTGCATGTGCACACATCCATGCACACACATTTTCTCCTGAAAACATACATAAAACAAGTCCCACGAGTCAGATGGTTAGAGAGTTTCAGATATTTACTAGGGATGCACAGTTTCCCCTACACTCTGTGTCAGGAATGCAGGCCTTCCAAATTCAGACCAACACATACCATTTACCCTAAGTAGCACTGAGTGGAGCACAGAGTTGTCCAAGGTTCTCTTGCCAAGGTAGATCCCAGCTGCAACAACTTGTAGCTCTCAGCTTGAGCACACTTCTTTCTCCAACTGTGGCTTTCAGTTGCTGCACAGCCCCTTGTGATGAATCCAACACCAGGTGAAAAATGCCACATCAATTAGCAATGCTAGAAAATTAACAGTTTTACTATAATTTTCACTTCACATTTCCTAACTTTCCATTTGTTTTGGGTCTAAGTAGTAGCTGAATTGAGGTAGACTCCCAGCACTGCACTTGCATAAACCTCATATATTTGTTTTCTTGAACACACAGAAATTTGTTAAAGTGACAACTGCATTAAAGTAACCTCGTTCAATAATTTTCTGTTATTTTCAGAAGTTGATACAGCCCATCCTCATCAAGTTTTCAACAACTCAGTACTTCAGCAATAAACATCTACTAACCATCTGAAAGAGAGTAATTTTAAAGCTAATTTTGGCTACATAATCTTATCAAAGCCAACAGTGGAGTTTGGGTGGTTCAAGGACATTTGTCTGCCTTTGTATTTGGGAAACCTGGCTTGTACATGCTTATCCAAGCACAGCGTAAAAAAAGCCAACACAGCATGTTCAGGCCACATTTGTATAGCATAAATCTACTTCAGCAAACAGGGCTGATCAGGACTTTGCTCAGAACTGCAAGGCACTGATTAGTTTGGCTGGCCACTTCAGCACATGCTTGCTGGTAAGATCTAAGTGAAGATGCTTTTGAAGAAAAATGGTGTTTACATGCTTTGTTTCATGAGTAACTGAATGGTCTGCACCTGCAAGAGAAAATCTGAAGTGCACATTTAATTTGACCTCCATTATTTATCAATTATTTAGTGCCAAGTAGTTAAAATTGGTATGGACCAAGCAGATTAATCCCTACACTCCTAATTTTCAGAGTGTGCTCAGCAGTTAAGTGACATCATGACAAAGTCAGGGGCTATCCCTCTCCCACCTATGCTTCTGCTTTGAATAATTTCATTCAGGAGCAGGATACTCACAGATGTCCGCTGTCCAAGGGGTCTTCTGGGAAAGGTGAAAGATAAGAAACCTTAAAACAGGCCCAATTTTTGGGAAGTGATTACTCTAAACCATTGAGCTTGTTTCATCACTGAAGTGATGAAATCGTGACGTACATAACAATTTCCTGAAAACAATATTTTTTTAACTAACCTGGGTTAATGTCTGCTTCCCCATTTAGTCATTGTCACCCACTTTCAGGTCTCAGCTAACATTTGCTCCCCACCAGCAGACTAGCCCCACCTATTAAGACCTGACCCGATATCAGCCCTTACCCTCACACTCCTAAACCCTTTAGTACCTGAGGCAGAGATGTTATGCCTAGCAAAGCCCCGCTTCTGCACCCAACTAGCCCCAGTTCCCCCTAACCCTCTCCCATTAAGGCCTGTACCAAAGGAGCCTACGTTCTTCCTTCTATTTCCCCTTTCTTATAGCTTACCTTCTGCTCCTCAGTTCTCACTCTCAAAACAGCCTTAACTGCTATCTTTTGATGCATTGGGGCATAATTCCATGTCTCCATTTTAAAAGGAAAGCTGCTGGAGTGTTAAAAATGCAGTATCAGCAGTCAGGCATTGCTACACAGGTGGAAAAGATTTCACATGCTCCCACTAACACTATCAACTTTTGGTTTCTCAATCAAGCTATGATAAAACATACCATGTGTAAAGACAGGTGAATATGGCTGCACCTGTATAGTGCATTTTGCTTTAAAAAATAGACTGTGTTGAAAACAAATGACAAAGAATATTTTTACAAAACAGCCAACAGAAGTGAAGATTGCCACAGTTCCTGTAGTGGCACTAGTTTGAGAATGGTAGGCCAATTCTTACTTTTCAAAATTCATCACTCTGCAAAGTTCCTCATACTTGTACAGATACAGAAGATGGGAAGGAAAAAACCCAAATCTTGTACTGAGGACAATGAAGCCAAGAAGTTATGATCCTGCAGCAAAACACATTAACATACTTATTTTTGTTTGTGCAAAGGGAAATCCGAAACTTCCTAGGAACTGTTTGCCTGCCCTAAGTTGTACAGATTTTCTTCATCTAAAACTCAAAGCTAGACAGACAGAAGAAAAAGTTACAGCAGATGTCCCAGGGTAGTCTCAGTTGTAGAGCCATGACTGTGATTCATAATGAAATGAAAAACAAAGTCATTTTAAGTCCACCTGTAAGCACTCTCATCTGGGTGGGTCTGGTCCATGTGTGCCTATCTACATTAGGAAATTCAGCATATATAAATATATAAATAAAACATATATACAGTACATGGTGACATTCATATAAGTCATAAAATGACATATTTACAAAAATATTTGCAGCAAAATTTTACACTTTCAGGTCAACATCAGGAATTTAATTGTTTAGCTTCTGCCTTGTGAACTTGATCACCTTCCTAAGTAGGAATCTGGGATGAGCTTGTACCATATATATTCACAACTGTCAAAAATAAGAAAGAAGAAAATCTTCCAAGGAATTCTGCCAAGTCCATAAGAAAAGTTGAAACTTGCTGAAGCATTAGCTGCCTCACAGAAATTACATGTTAGCAAACATTGAGAGACCTTCTCTTCTTCATGTAGAAAGACAGTACTTTGTTCTAGTTCATAAATAAATTTGAAACTCATAAAACACCAGGCAGAGCACAAACTGGGTGCCTGACAGCTGTCTGTAGTATAATTTCATGCATAATTACTATTCTATTTGTCCCAGTTTAAACCAGTAGAGAGGTGAAAGTAAATGACTGTAGAGATGAAAATGCATACATCAGGCTACCTTGCAGGGTAAAAAGGTAGAGAGTAGACTACATCCTGTGGGCATTGTTATAGCTTCATTTATCAGTAAGTTACATGGTTAAAACAACTCCAAGGATCTCACATTTATACAGTTCGTACTACACAGTCCTGTATCTTCCAGCAGTTGGACATATTTGATTTACTTCTCCCAAGCCGGAAAATCATTTCTTTGCTGCTTCATAAAACAGTCGTCTTAGGTATGCAGTCCAGGTTCAGGCATGCTTTTTAAAATTTTTTTAATTCACCCTTTTGACATGAAATAAATTCTTCAAGGGGAATTAAAGCTTTGGAGCATTTATTTTCCTTTCGAAGAACGTTTGGAAAAAAAAACCAAACTTCAAAATGCAGCAGTTTAAAGTGCCTGTATGTGAAAACCCATGGGGAAAAATCTTGCCATGAACCATCAAGCCATGGCCTCAGATAGCACTTTCAGTGATAGGCTGTGCAGTCATCTCTTGCTCCTCGCTGTTCTCTGTGGACATGTCCTGGACCTCCTGCTGCTGATAGATATCTTGGAGCAGCATGATGTTTGTGTTTCTCCACTCTCTGTACTTCATTGCTGTCAACTTTGGGTCCTCTAGCAACTGGTTAATTGTGGCCAGGTCATGTTCCTTACACTAGGAAGAGAACAAGTGGTTATTTGCCACAGAAACTGTCAAGCTCATTGTCCATAACAAAAAACTCTGGGAACATTAGAGAACCTTGTCACAAGGATATGGTCTATTATTCACCCTCCTGGCAACTTGTTCCCATTTTTAGAAAGTAGATCATCAGAAGTTAAGCTCACAGCAGAAACTTGTCCCAGTTGAAGGTAAGATTATGATTTCATGTAGATTTTTTTATTTTATAGGATTCTTAGCAAAACTACATGAGACAGGATTCATGTGAAAATTGGACATTGTTATGCTGTCACACAACAAGTTAGGACTTGCATGAAACTAGACACAACAACATTTATTTCTGTAATTCACACCAATTCCATCTTTCTCAAAAAATACTTATTCCCTGGCCACATTACAAAGGTCTTTTCTCTGGGAGCTAGACAGAAAATAATTTTGGATATAATCTGCACATTGGCAGTAGAGTTTGCGGGTGGCTAGATCACACGTGGCTGCTACTTCTACCGCCAGTTACTATTAATAAATCTGGTTTCTGCTTTTGCACAAGAGCAACTCACACCGTATGTTGCAGTTCCATCATAAGACATGAACAGTCACTGAGAGCCTTTATGTCACATAATCACAGAATGGTTGAGGTTGGAAAGGACCCTCTGGGGGTCATCTGGCCCATCCCCCTTCCTCAAGCAGGTCACCTTGAGCCAGCTGCTGAGGACCATGTCAAGACAGCTTTTGAATATCTCCAAGGAGAGGGACTCCATAGATCCTCTAAGCAACCCATTCCAGTGCTCAGTCACCCCCACATTAAAAAAGTGTTGCCTGATGTTCAGAGGGAACCTCCTGTGTTTCAGTTTGTGCCTCTGGTGCTGCCACTGTGCACCACTGAAAAGAGCCTGGCTCTGTCTTCTTTACACTCTCAGGTATTTATATTAACTGATATCCTCATGTTTTCTGACTTTGCTTTTCCAGCCCTTATTGCCTATCCATGCAGTAGATCACAGGATTCAGAAGCCCTAGTTAGCAGCTACAATTAATGGAGGCACCGTGCTGCACTAACAAACCTTTACTGCTTTTGCCTGGCTCCATCCCCCCAGCCTGTGTGTGAAAGCAATGGAACAGTTCGCACAATCTCCCCCTGCTGCCATCGGTTTCATGAAACCTGAGGACACGCTGTGCTAGTGGCTACCTTGAAAACACTTTGAAAGTGCTCTCACACATTCACAACACTGTGATGCCTGAGCTGTTTCTGAAACACAAAACCTTGTTCAACTATTGGTTTACACAGGTCCTACCCTCAAGACCTAGTGCCAGCCCTTCTGGCTTCAATGCAGAGATATGCACAGTTAGCCTAAGAGGAGATAGCGAGGTCGAAGGGAGAACAGTGTCTCCAGTGGACAAAATTGGTGGCAAAAAGCCATGCCTTGGAATTTTTCTGTAGCACTAAATCTATTTCCCACATTCATTAAGCCTGTGATCCATTTGCACACAGCTTTTCTCTCTTCCAAACTATCTAAAGCATGTTTTGTTAATGATATATTGTGGCAGCAAGATTAATCTATTGTTTAAAAAGCAGAGTCAAAAGTCCAAAAATAAAATTGCACTGAATCTTGCATAAATCACTCGCCTCAACCTAACAGGGTTTTTATTAAAGCAGATCAGCTATGGATCAGACGCAAAACTTTCCTGATTTTTAAATTTCCAATAGATCTTTTCAATTTCATGCTATATGTTAAGAAAATTTACTTTAAAAACACATAATCCTATTGATGCAAAGAATATGGCACTTTCCCACTGCAGATATTTGCCTTTCAGACAGGTTAACTTAAACACTGCTGCATATAAAACACTGTTTGTGTCTGTGGGAAAATGTCTGTGCTATATTTGTCTTGTCAATACTCCAATTTCTCAGTGTGAAGGAATAATTTTTTTAAAATTAACACTTTTTATACATTATGAACACTCCAAAAATGATTTTTCCATATTAAATATGTGTTAGACAAGCCTAAGGTTATAAACACTGCTAATCACAACTTATACAATACTCCCATGTTAAATCAATGCAAACCTGTCCTCCTTGCTCATGTCTGGCAGTAAGGCTTCTAGGCTTCTATTGAGCTCCATAGTAATGAAATTGATTGCCCCACAAAATACAACTCCATTTTCAACTAACTGGTTCATAGATTTATTAGGGAGGCTCCTATTGGGGAAAACTTTCCACTTTGTTACTATATTTAGTTTCCTGTTGCATAAAACAGGCATACTTTTTAAACTGTTGTATGATGGGCTTGCGTTATTGCTGATGCAGATGAATACTGCTGTAGTCAGTGCCATGTCACTGAAGACTCTGATACCGAGGAGAGGCTTCACCAGGTCTCATACAGATCCTGGAAGTCCTACAACAGGGAGAATGACTATATTCCTACTTGTCTTTTCAACTGTGTCTTCAGGAAGTTCAACACAGACCAGGATGCCAAAGCCGAGCCTCCCATTGCAATTAATAAGCAAATCAATGATTGTGATGATAGGAGAGGTTTTTCATGTGTTTCTCTCCAGCGTACAATGCCTGAAGCCAAATACACGGACTTGAAACAAGATGCTCAATTCCTCCTCCTAATGCCCTAGTTGCATTTATTCTTTCTTCTCCTTACAATTTAAACATCATGCTTAAGCTTTGTTTCCCTCAGTACCATTCAGACGCAGGTTTTGAAATCCCATAACACTTGATGCTGGCAAATAAACAGCCTCATAAATCCCCATATTCCAGACAGATTTACTGGCCCTTTCATGAAACGTCCCCTTGAACCCCTCCACCCCTCTAGTTCATGATATGTTTCCAACATAAAAGCAGGATGCCTTTGTTATTAAAAATATTTTAGTTACAGGAGGTCTTTACAATAGCTTTGGCACATCCTGTATATTCTCCAATAGTCACATAAGGAAAACTTTTTTTGGCTCAGGGTCATTTTCATGTCCTTTTTCATCAACGTACTTTGTCTGCTCTTCCTTTTTTAAGGCTACCCTGTTTAGTGCATTCAGCCGAGCTTGCAAGTTTTTCAGATAACTAAGAGAAGCTTTCTATATTAAATTTTCCAAATGGGCTGGAACTTCTGCAAGAAAGGTCCCTTCTGAACTATTGCCTGTTTCCAGTTCAAATTTAACAACAACACAGAGATCAGTATTCAGAATGAAGCAGAAAACAATTTCAAAAACTTAACCAAATTCTCTGGGGCTTTAAGTAAATATGTAATTGGGATTTGGCTGAAGTCTAGGCCTGCTTCTTTTTTCAGCCAAACTGTTACTTTCTCTCAGGCTTTTCCTTGGCTTGCTCTGCAACCTCACCTTTAATGTGCTGTTCAGCATGCGAATTTTGTGGAGTTTCTCATTAATGGAGGGGTTTTTGCTGCGTTTGATAAATGACTTCCTAAGCTCCTTCTTCGTTGACAGCCGACGATCACCAATGGGAGACAGGCTTGCTTGTTCTAATGACTTGTAAAGTCTCTCCATCTCATCATCATCACATTTTTCCTGATCTGGAAAGAAAAGAATAAATTGGGTATGGAACATGAATATGGCAGCAGATAGCAGAAATGTTAAGTTCAGCCATCAGAAAAGCACTTAAGCAAGTCAAAAAATAACAGTATTAGAGTTAAAACCAAGGGCAATTTTTAGGATAATTTATAGGGTAATAATGCATATGAGAAAGACATACTACTAAACTCAAATGTTTTTAAGAACCAGGTCATGATTCAAGCAGATATGAGCATGTATTTCCACTGATGGAGTGTTGTTTTAATGCTCCAAATGTTTCGTAGGCTATGAACAACTGTCAGGAATGCTACATTTGAACGAAAACAACTTTGATATCATCCACGCCTGTTCACCTTTCCCTACATGTCACACACAGTGAATTACATTTCTACCTGGAAACTCACAGATCAAATTCTATTTGGTGTATCAATTTATCACCAGGTTTTGGTAATTATTGAAACCAGAGTTTAAAAATCTGAGCAATGAAATGAAACATAGGAACATTTCAGGGGCCCCAAAAGAAGGTTCCTAGAAAATAGATTACAGCAGGAACTCTAGGGGCATGTGATGTTTAACTCCTGGGTTTCACAGGTTGCAGCACAGAATTTGATTGTTGTGACTCACAACAGAGTCATGATTATCTCCACCTTAATTATTCTGACAGCTGCCAAGCTGCAGCACCATCTTCTGTAACAGAGGACATGAAAGAAAAAGCTAGCAAACAGTTGAGAATGAAATATCATAAAATAAGATAAAAACTGAAGCAAAGACTTTTTTCAGAATAAACCAACTTAAAAATGAACAGTCAGAACCTAAAAATGTTCTAGGCATATACAGGGGCATTTTGGCAAAAGACCATCTTCAGCAACAGACTGCACAATTCGCTTCCTACCCCTCAGTCCACACTGTAAGCTTTTCTACCTCAGTGTTTGCTAAAGGAATACCTTAAAGTTATTGATTTTTTCAAGGTGTTAATGAGCCTCTCAAAACCCACTGGGATAATATTCATTTTTTTCACTGGGGATGGTGATGGTGGTTCTTCTCAACTGCAGTCTGTCATGTGCCAGTTGAACTGGCTGGGCACTACTTCTTTTAATTAAAAGTTAAATATTGACTTTCTAAATAATCTTCAGTTAGTAAACATTTTCTGAACCAAAGGAAGAAGTCCTTTTGCTCACTCATGCTGCAGCAAAAACATGTGTTCCAACATGTCAGCACACTTAGAAGGCTGCTCCTTATCCTTCTTTCCCATGTTTTAAAAAGTACAGTATCCTCCTACACCCCTGTTCTTTCTAAATATTTAGGTTACAAGAAAGGTTTATGATATGCTACAAATATTTGCCTTTACCGTGTTGCTGGCCTTTTTTTTTTTTTTTTCATTTTTTTGTGATTATAAAACGCCTGCTGTAACTTGACAAGAACTAAATATAGCTTCCAAAGTTGGTACAGTGCTGGGGGAGGAAAAGGAGAACTGTTGTATATTTAACAAGCTGCAGGAAACAGAAAAAAATGCAAGTGTAAGGCATAATACACGGCACTAGTATTTCCTGAAAACAGTTGGCTTATGCTATGAGGCTCGTAATTATAACTAGCTTCCTGCCTACTTTCTTGGGATGAAGCAGCTGTTTGTTTCATTAGCCAGCTCCTGCCCAGGACTGGCTCAGCTCTGCTGTAGACATTACCCATCAGGACTATACACAGTATCACTTTGAGACATCAATTGGCCTTTATCAGACATCCAAGACAGAGTATAAAAGAAGAAAAAAACCTGTACTGATCCTGTCCAGCAACTTTCAAAAATAGTCATGCCATGGGGGACTTGAAGTCCCAGTTCCAGATATTTTTTGAGGTTAACTCATGATGCTCCTCAGTGTCCTAAAAGGGTTACAAAGCAGCAAGCAAGAGAAAACACCCTCACTGAACACCCTCCTTCAGTGCTAAGTACTCTGATATCTTCCATGTATTTGTGAGTGAAGGTAAGGAGGACAAAAGTACTCAGCCTGGAGAAAGAAAAAAAAAAAGAGGGAGCTGAGATCAGGAAAACTCAGCAAAAGGCTCCTGGCTGATGCACATGATCAGCAACATGCACTCAGCTCCTGCCCTCTATCCAGACTGCAACCTTGAACTCCTCTCCTATTCCTTATTCTTTCACCACTCCCACTCCCAGAAGGATTGATCAGGGTCAGGTAATTTCAGAGAGAAAGGAATGTGCCAGATTCTTCAGACTGGGTGGATAAAGGGAGTGACAGTGAAGCAGCTAAACTCAGGAAACAGTTTGAAAACAAGAGTGAGTGCAACCTACAGGCTGTACAGGGACAGGTATGAGTCATTTAATACTTTTGTCTCCATCTTTGCTTGCACTGATGAGCAGTGAACTTCCCCCATAACAGTTAAAAAACAACAAAAAATCTGAATATTGTGCTTTTGTATAGGAGCAGATGCTGTTGCTATTGACAAAGAGTAATAAACCTCTACAAAATTGAGGATAGACTGATTGCTGTCTGGACTTTTACCTTCAATGTCTCAAGTTCCCCTGAGCCAAGCTCAGAAAGCAAAAGCCCATGTGTTGCAGGCTTGAAGCTGCCACTGAACAAGTCAGATTGATGTTGTAAATCTGAAAGGGGGAGAAGTGAGGGTATGGGGAGAGGCATTGTGTCTAGCAATCAATTAACAAGACCAATAAAATAACCTGTGATAAGAAAATATGTTTCACCTCACTCACAGAATGATACATTAGGGTATTTCACAGGCCTCTTAATGCCATGAAAGTAAATGAAGAAAGCGGTACCTATAGATTTCTTTATTATTTTCCCCACAAAACATCCAATTAAGGTTGGAGAATAGAGATAAAGCAACATGAATCAGGGCTTAAGCACAGACTGCACCTTTTCTCCAGATTCAAACATTCACAGCACATTTTCCTAGAACTCTGTATTGTTTAATTCCCTTGCACCTGGAGTCAGAGCACTGACCTGCAGATAAGCACGTTTCTAACAGAAGCACAGACATTCACCAGTTCTGTATTTTTAGGTGTCACTGATTTGGATTCCACCTATGAAACCTGGGCTGTCTAGACCATACTACCAAATTGTTACAAAATATTTGCTTTCTATCACAAAACAAAAATTTAGGCAAAAAGCACACCATACACAAGCTCAGGCCCTGGTGTGAAAATTAACAGATTGCCTGTGTCAGCCTCCCAAAGATGAACGTATCACCCCTACTCTGAGCTTTGTTAACCTCTGAAGGTTTGTAATGATGGATACATTCCACTGGCAAAAATTCTTAATAGCACAGACAAGTTGGTCCCCACTAGCACTGCTCTGGCCTGAGTCTTTCTAGCCAGGTCACACAGCTAACATCAGGCACATTTAAAATCACTCCAAAAATATAATATTGCAAGTTATCTCTTCCACCAGTACTCTTCAAGCTATGCACTTTCTGTCTCATGGATGCAAGTTAGGAAACAGAAATGCTACTACAGCACTTCTTTATCTCATCCTATTTTAAAGGTAAAATACACTCATTTTTCTCTCAGGACCTACAGAAGGATTAGCGGTAAGGAACAAACAGCAACAGTGGAAGGATAGTGTATATTGTGTGCATTCATGAGAGAGTACATGCAGACAGGGGAACATGTGCATTGCACACTTTTCCCTTCCCCTAGCAGTATTAACTATAAGCAATTCCACTGAGCAACACCACTGGAAGGATGAATCTTCCTGGGATCCTGCACTGTGCCCTTCACTCACAAGCCTCACAGCCTGCTAAACCTTCATAGCACTTGCAAGAAAGTTCTGTAGTGTTGCACAGCTCTCTGAACTTTGTCAGACTTCACAGTGGGGAAAGTGGAAAAGAAACAGTGCTGACCCGACAAAAAGGGAAGTCCTGCCCTGAAATATTTTAACATTCAGAAAAAGAGACCTTCTAGTTTGGAGTGAGGAAAATAAAGTGATATTTCTGGCAAGTCAGAACTTCTGACAAATTCTGTTTCAGGAGAAGTAAAACACAATTGTGTGGCTTGATGCCACTTATCTGGAATTTCCCTTTACCTAACAGGAGATACCACAGACAAGAGCAAGCTGCCAGAGGTTTAACACGCCAGCTCTTCACCTCCTCAGTTTTCAGCTTCCACCGTCCAGTTGGCCAACTTGCCACGTGTGGGAGACATTAAGGTACTGAGACTCCCCACCATGCAGCAGCAATACAGGAGCCTGCCTGAAATCTCAACTGTAATGCTCTTTAAGCCTCCGAAAGTGAAATTATCCAGAACTTTTCAAAAAGCAGCTGTGAAAAATCAAGCTGATTGTTTCCCAGCGGTAAAGACATAGAAATTGGTAATGTTTGTCAGAAAGAGCATTCTGCACTGAAAACCACCTCCAACGGAACTACTTCCAAGTTACTAAATCTAAGCTGAAATAAAAATGCTTGTTCTCCCATTCTCTGAGATGTCACAGCTCTCCAACCACGTATTAATCCCAGGGAAAAAATAAAAATCTGCTTCTTTCTCCTCTCTTTGTTACTCTTACGATCTTCTTGTAGCTGTGCCAACACCTCTGCTTCTGAGCGTGCCAAAACTTTGGAGGACAATGAGACAACACATAAACCAAGGCTGGAGAAAGGAGAGGAAAAAAATCATAAACTGCTTTTGCCCTTACCTACCTACTCCTCCCGCACCTCCCGCCATCCATTCTCCATAGTGGTAGTAGACTCTTCAGATGGAACATGATAACACCCGGGGAAAACGCATTTTCCACAGAAATACAGTATAGAAAAGACAGGAAATAATTTAATTAGGAGGGCATAGCTTAGGCAAACTCCTTTCTGGCAAATGCAGAACTAAAGGTAGGAGAGAGTGGGAGGAAATAATAGGAAAAGTGTGTTACCACCAACAGCTACCTCTTGACTAGAGCAGTATAGTGAACTTGGCAATGAAGGATGGCATTTTAACAAACCGTTGCTGAACTGGAAACAACACAATAAGTATCTCTCTTCAGAGAGTTCAGAAAACCGTAACACCATAGTTTTCACTGTGATTTCAGAAGCTTTTCTGATGAGAAGAAAAATAATCACTCACAGTTGTTTCTCTACACAGTTATTCTCACCATAGGCATACTTCTGGGCTAGTCTCAGACATGATATACCCATTTTCTGTAACTTTCGCAGAAGGAGCAAAGAGCCAGAGCACACCAGAGGATCTGTTCTGTCTATTACTGGCACAGGCAGACTCCAGAGGGGAAGAGGATGTCAGTTCTGATAAAAGAAGGAATTGACTGCATCCAGCTCCTATTTAACTAACTCCTTCCCACAAAACCAACCCTGATAAAATTCAAGTGGTATTTGAAAAGACTTCAAAATATTGGCACACACCAGATCTTCTACCAGCTACTCTGAGCTAAGGTAAAATAAATAAACCAGAAGTGGTGCCATAAGAATTCCTTGCCAAGTCACATTAACTTCACACAATCATAAAACCCTCTAAAAGTGCAAGGAAGAAGGATGTTATTGCTGTAGTAGAGCCCTAAATAAATATAAACACATATGTGAGTTCTCTTACAGTAACCTCTCAGTCTCCACAGCTTCCTTTTGTTATCATAGTTTTTGATTATGATGATGGTGAGTCATAGCCAGATACCTTTTGTTCCTGTGGTTGCCAGAAGAAACGTAAAGGATGGAGTTTGGCCTGCAGAGAGTGCCTGGCCATCCCAGACAGGGCAATGCCAGCTTCTGGATACAAAGCACATATAGTCAGGTAATTGCTTGTGTTCCCAACCATTTCTTGTTTAGCTTCCAGTTTCTTTGTGTCACAGGCAGCTTTGAATCCTTTGTCACTGTGCATGTAGTAAGCTGCAACACGGAAGTATTAAATATTCCCACTAAGTAAATGGAAACCTAATGCTGATCTCCTTTCAAAAGAGAAGACTTCAACTCCCCTTTCTTGTACCTTTGTTTTAGATTCTGGTATGTAACCACTCCTCAGTAATCAGTGCTGAGAATGCTCATAACACCACAAAGGGTGGCTGCAAAAGTCATTAAAAATATCATGTGGTACATCTCCTTGCTCCAGATGCAGTTGTTCAGCAGATTTCTTTAAATAATTATAATGGAAAAAATAGCCCATGATCATTTAGTTGAATCTGTTATTTCTGTTACAGACATTCATCCATTTATCTCTGAGAAACTCTTCTTTCGTTATTTAACTCACTACTGAGGTTTCTTCACTATTTTTGTATTTTCATGATAAGGTCCTTCTCACAAAGCCACAGTTACTCTTTCTTCCTTCTAGGTACCAAATTCTCCCACACTGGCCTCCATTTCTGACTTTTGTCAACAGAAGTGCTCTTCAGCTCTTCAAAATTTTCCCCTCAGCTCTAGGCTGCTGTCAACTACAAACAATAATTCCTCATGGGGTTTTACTAAGCAGAATGTGGCCACAAAGCAGAGCATGTGACAGGGTTTTTTGCTATCCTCACACAAGGAGAAGGAAAGAGCATGGACACACATGAAGGCTCTGTGGGGAGTGGGTTCAAAGATCGTATAAATGTTCCGATAGCAGCTGGGCCAGCTTACACACACAGGACATGCGCTTTCAAGGATCGATGCCAATGCAAGATGAACCTTTCCCCTTGTGGACACAGTCCCATTACTCTGAAACATGATGAGCTGTCAGAAGTGTGATTCTGTGAAGTGCACTATTTAGAAGCATTATAAAGCAAATAATATGGGCTGCACCAGCAAATCACTGAGAGATGCATTCTTGATTCACATCAGATACCAACAGTGTTCTTACTAGTTATTGTAAAGTGTGAGATTCTGCAGCTAGCTTTTACCTCACCATTGGAATTCACCCCCCAGTATTTGTGCACATCTTAACTCTCTGGAGGGGGAAATTCTTGGGGGATAAGCCACAGAACCAGAATTGCATCTTTTTTATACCTTTCATTTGAAACTGAATTGCTATTTTACATTAATCCTTTTTTCCACATTTTCAAATTGAAGTACCTTAACTAATCTCCTCGCAAATTATTCTATTTATTTTTATAGTGGCCATCTCAAGGGGTGGGGGCACACCAACCCCACACACCAACACTCTTCATCCTCTCCCTGTAATATGCAGGGTGATAAAGGAAAGGAAAACGCATGTATGGTGTACATCTTACTTGCTCAACTACTGGTTAGGACACAGACAGTAACTAGTGAGGTGGTACAGTTTCCATAGTGACTGTCTCATTGAAATGATCTATTTCTGGAATGCCATCAGAGATCACCGGTGTGGTTAGAATGGAAGTGTTTTGCAATCAGGGTTGGCCATCAGCTAAGCAATGGAAGAATTCATTTCCCCAGGAATATTTTTGGGAAAATTAAGACATGTTGCAAATGGCAGGAATATATCAAAATGTGCCTTGATTTACATTTCAATCCCATTTGTATTGGTAAGTATTACTGAGCCTATGAAACTGTGCTTTAAATAATTATGTCTCATGCTAACTATGACCAGCCATAAAAGTACTTATCACCCTTACAGTTCTGATGCAAAGCATTAACCTATGGCATTATTGCAGGATTCCTGACAATACCAGAGTAACAGATACTAAGCAAAAGCTGAGATTTTTGAAGAGCGACCACTGAATCTTGCTCCACTCCAACAATCCACCCGAGCATACCTAAGGATGTTTCCCAAAGACATCACTTGGTCAAATTTAACCCAGAAGGTCAAAACACAAAAGCAATGTATTTGCTACATCTTTGTGATGTTTCCATTAGGGACCCCATTTCTGCCAGACCCAGCCTTTTCCTACTTGCAAAGCCAGAGTTTATGGGAAACTAAAACATCTACTCTTTTCCACCACATAGAAATACTACATTTACTCACTCTCAGTTTTAATTCTTACTCATCTTCATTGCTACAGAACTCCCTAGCAGAGCAGCCTAGAAGATGGATAACGAAGCTGAGTGAAAAACACTCTGAAAAGAATTTTCACTTTTGCTAAAACCTGTTCTTCACTCTTTTTTTTTTTTTTTTTTTTTTTTTGTAAATCAGAAATGTATGACAAATTAAGTTGTGCTGTTTATATATGTAAAACTATTGGGAGACTGACAAAGTAACTTATGATCCTTATGCTATCATTTCTCACTCAGTGCCAAATTCACCTACAGAGAAATACCCTAAGTTCCCAACGAGTCCAGTGCTGTTTCTTTCTACCTTTGCACTTCCTTCAGCCTGAACTTTTGCCTGCACCTTTGTTTTGCAACATACTGAGACAACACTGCTGTTCCAACAACGAAGTCCTTTCTTCAAATCTTTACAAGGGTTTTGGTTCAGGGACAGAGCTGATGCACAATGTCATTGCTTCCTTGGGTATTACCTCTCTAGGCATCATGCTGAGTATCTTCTCATTTCATCACGTACACAATAAATGCCCATCTAATTACCAATCAGATACTAGGTTATATATTTAATGTGCAATAAACCAAGTGTTTGTTATAAATGGTGTGCCACTGGAAAACTCTTCAGTGAATAACTTAAAGGAAGGAAGGGGAAATTGAGGAAAACCCCTGAACTCCCAAAGCGTATGGTTCTGCAGACAAAAATCTCTTTCATTAGCTCACCTTTGGCTAGTGATCTTTGTCCTGTTGCATCTGGCACAGCTAGACACTGTGTATCCAGCCCTAAAAAATAATTTTGGCATCCACCACTGGGTTCGGAAAACTGGACTTCCTGGCTTTCTGCTGCTTCTCCACAGTCTACTTCTGGCGGCTCATCGGAGTGAATCTGTACGCAGAAAGTTAAAGGCTGATCACCCTCTTCCATGGCAGAGCTGTTAACTAGGTCAAGCCAGGACTGCCTCTCAGGATAAACCACTTTGGACACCAAGGAAGAAGATGACTCTTGGGAGTTGAAAGTGCTTTCAGGAGAGGAGAGAGAACAAGATGCTTCACTTGACAGAGTCGAGGCAAAAGAAGACTTCTGCTGATCCTGCTTTCCAGAAACAAATGGGGGAGAGGAGAAAAGAGAAAAATTATTTCCAAGTCATTCCTCTTCCTAGGTTCTAAATGTTATAGATATGCAGTTGAAATGCTGACTAAAAATTGTTGTGTTCTGATTAATTATCCATCCAAAATAACCTGAGGTAGGGCAGCCAATCCCCTACAGAGCAGTACCTTCAGAAACTAAGCCACAGGAAAAGCAGAAGTAAAACAGATAAAAACCTGCCAATTCCTAGAAAAAGAAGACCAAGGTAAAACATTGTGTTGAATGTAGCCTTCTGTGCTAGGTCTCACATTCACCTCCACTGTTTATCTTCGCTTTATTGGTCTAATCAAGAATGCAGAAAAGAAACTCTGAATTAGCCATTGAACATGAAGTTGTTTTGAAGAATTCAGTAAATCCACCAATGTCATACCCACGGATAGACAGAAATGGGCCCAAGTTCTGAAGTACCTTGACCTTCTCAGCACACATACCTGGCCCATTCACGGGACTAATCATTCACCAAGGCAAGAAGGCTGACAGGTATTACAATGACAAGTTAAGGGGGAACAGAAAAAACAAACATGGGGCAGAGGGCAGGAAAAGGGAAATGGTACAAGATTTGTGCTGCTCATTCAACTGCTAAGATTTATCTTTCAGCACATGAATGTGGAAAAGGACCCAAACTTCACTAGAAACATATCAGAAATCATTACGACACCCTAGGGCCCTCCATACTGCACTTGTCAACCTGCCTCAACAAGAACACATACAACCAGCTCTCAGACATCTAACAGTCATCATTAGAAGCTAGGAGTTGAATGACAGAGGGTATGACAGACGCACAATTCCATCTAAAGAAAGATTGAGAGAAAGATCAAAGTTTTTTAAAGTATTTAGCTTCCCAGACAAGAAAATAGATGCCTAGATCTTTGTCTACAACAGGCATTTACACTGATTGAGTTGTAGTATTAGCTGGTTAGCAAGAGACATGAGAACAACTATCACTAGCCTGCTTCTTTGCCACCAAAGACCACTGAAAAGATGAGCCAAGAGAGTCAAATACATAAGTAATACTTCCATAATCATGCAAATATACATACAAATACCCAGATGAGGATTAATTGACAGTAATAAATAAAGCAATGGAAAACAAGAGGAGACAAAGCTTTATAGAGAAGCTCTTAGCAGAAACTATCAAAAATTTTGATGAGATCATCATGATATGAAAACCAGATTTCCTGTATCTGCTACTGCAGAAATTTACTTCTTCTGCAAATCATCTGTTACTGGACAATGCCAGAATCAGAACACCAGACTTGATGGACCACAAATCTGTCAAGTTTAATTCCTCAAAACATGTAGAATAGATCTGTGTAAGGATTAAAACAGATGACGACTAAACTGGAAGTACTGAAAATTACTGAGGTGGTGTTGTTAGGGAAACCTAGACAAGCTGCAAACATAATAAAGGGGACTAACCTGGAATACTAATTAATAACCTGGTAAGCTAGAAATAAGATGTATTCACATAAACCAACCTAATAGTGACATTTTTTTTTTTTGATTGTGACATGTAAAACTTGTGCAAATCAGTGTTGCTGCAATGTATACTACTTCCTACTTACACTAAAAAAAGCCAAGTAAATCTGGCTTCCTGTGCTTCTGATCTAGCTGTATCAGGTAGCTAGTAATCAATTCAGAAGATGAGGAAAACCAATAACAGATTGTGGGTCACCACTTGTTTGTAGCACTTTCTTCCCTTTTGTAAATTTTCAAAGCCATTCTTCCAAGACCATTCCACTGCAGGACCAAACATAATTTATATTCCTATTCATTGTGTTTCAGGTGTACTTTTGTTTTTAAAAAGGAAACCTTCACAAATGCACCCTAAAGCAAAGGACAAGGACATACTGTCATAAACTACATGTATGAGTAATAAAAACACCCTTGGGAACACAGGTGACCTGAAGCATTTCATATGAGAGCTCCTGTCACAAAGACAAATTGCTGAAGCTTTTGTACAGCCTAACAGAACAACCAAACAGTAAAAGCTCTTGCTCGCATGATGTGGATGGTCTTTTCTGGCATTTGTTCATGCAACAGAAAGTGCTACTGAAATGAAAACTCTGTTTCACCAAGTGAAATACATTTTTGTTTTTCTTTTCATTGTGTGTTAAATAAAAAAAAAAAAAAATGTGGGTGAGAATGAAGATGACTGCCAGAACATGTTTCTCTTTCTCTACATATGTATTGTGGGGTTTTTGTTTTGTTTTGTTTTTCTTTGGCATGACAAAAGTTTACCTAACTTACTCCAGTGGTTTCTTTGGAATTTTTGCAATCCATATAATAACAAATCTCTACTTGGGGACACTTTAAAAAGCAGATGCTTGAGCCAGCAGATCATAAGGATTCCACTGAAGATCAGAGAGTCTCTAGGCATTCTTTAGAGAAAAATTATCACTATGAAACACCTCAACTGCTCTTTTGGGACTGCTGCAATCTCTTGTCTCAACATAGCTGCTGGTTTTGGAATAGTAGATCTATTCACATGTGGAGAAATTACTGCAGATGGTCAGCTTAACTTTTGTCCCACAGACGTTAAAGTTTGCTTGTTCATCACTTGGTTTTTTTTCCCATGATATCCAAAAGCATGCACAACCATAGAAACCTCATAATCCCTACTTTTTTCTTTTTCAAGTTTCAAAATGGTTTAGGTCAGCAGTGAACAGAACAACAAGCGAAAACTCCATGCTAGAAGTACAGCAAAGTGTTGGCTCTCTAACACGTAACAAAGCTTGCACCTGGGCGGTTATTAGTTTCCAGACTGATAGTTTTCAATCTGGAGTTGATGTCAAGAAGTTTGGAGACCTTTCTGCTTCAGATAAAGTTGGTTTGATTTTCCAAAATGTCCATAGCTCCTGATCCTTATTTTGCAAAGTCCTTTTGGTGCTCAGGAGGAAGAAGTGCAACTTTAATGAAAGATAAAAATAAAATGAAACCCAGACAAGCCTGTGGCATTCTAGCTGGGTTTCCAGGATAATCATCTCTTTCAGTAGCAATATGAAAAGATTCAAGTAGGCCTTTCAAAAGTGTTGTACCCACAGAGTATCCAGCCAAATTCATCATATTTGGGACCTCATAGTTTGGTTCAAAAACTGCAGTGAATGAACTATCAGCAAGCAATATTTAACCAGCCTTCTCCAGAACAACCAAGAGCTCCACTCCTAGAATGGACTTCCCAGTGAAAGCTGTGCTTTACCAATGGTTTTCTTGCTCCAGTACTTGTCCAAAAGGGGAGGGGCATCAAATTGGGTATTTAAAAGACAACTGACTTGCAGTCAGACAGCTCCATCAGTACCTAGCTGTTTCCTACCCACCACGTGAGCAAGCTGAGCACAGGGCTGACACATGGCAGCTGGAGCTTATTTCAATAGCCACTTCTGGAGTGAAAAGATGACAACTTGTCTGAGGAGACACTAACCTTTGCCCAGGGGGGAAGGGATTTTAAGCTGGGGATGAGGAGAAGGTAGAGGTAGAGGCTGGAGGGAAGATAATCTTTAAGGGAAAGGCTGAGGAAACAGGACCCCTTGGCACATGCACCGTTGCCTGCCTCCCACACATCCCCTCCGAAAATATGGAGGCCAGCACTCCAGAAGAGCATATGGAAAGGCGACAACCAGAGATCGCCTCTGCAGCAACAGACTGACAAGCAGCAGGAAGTCAGAAAAACAGAAAGCTAAAAAACAGCACCTGTTGAAAACTCATCATCTGGAAAAATGCACACATTCACTCAGAGGTGAGCAGACAGAAAAGACATCTACAGCCTCCTAAAGGCAAGCCACTGAGGTATAAAACTCAAGATGCTCCATTATCGACTCTCGGCCCAGAATAACTCTTGGAGACATATTGCCAAGGTTCCTATTTTCTCCGATATTTATAGCCACTCGACCACATTTAACTTCCAGTTAATAAAGGCAGTAAAGAATCACGTCTTGCACAGCAGTGAACACCACGCATCCCCCGAGTGCCAGGTGGATCTTCATACAGTGATCAGTGATACATGACTGTTTTGGGAGTGGAAGCGAAGACTGACTTATCTGACTGGAACAGAAAGGGGCAAGTGGGTGACAACATGACATACTCTCCCAGCTTTATGCGAGCTAATTAAAGATTGCCAATCAGACAACCCTGTGCATGACACCTCCTTTTAATATTGCCTGTGACCACGCAAGCTTCTCCAGCTTGTCTATATTTTTCAAATTTGTTCCTGCTTCACTGCCTCTGTGCCCACCCCAGCTACTGGATGTCATTTCAGCATGCCGTGCAGGAGCCTGTACCACAGCAATGGGGCAGCAGACACTTCCCTTCCATGAGCTGCAATAAGAGGATTTAGTACCAAGGTTTTTACTGCACACTCCTCGATATTAGCTTTCAGCTGGGGAAGGGAAAGGATAAAACTCAGGATTCCCATTTTCAGTTCATTACCAGCCCAAATAGGATTCCTCATTTCTAAACACAGAACTAGATAAACCTCGTAACTTAAAGCACGTGTAAGGGGCGATGAGATCAGTGGGAAAAGCAACAATATAGAAACAAGATTAATAGAGCAATAAGTGGCTAATAATTAGGCAAGCCAATTTGATTAGACATATGAGGGTACATAGCACTTATTCTAATTTATGAAATGAAGCGAGGCAGGAAAGAATATTCTGGGCAAATACTCTACAGCAAGAGAAAAAAAATAGCATAGATTTTGGGAGGATGCCTATTTTCTTTTCTTATAGTCTATTTTTCAGGGGTAAAGAAATGATTCTATCACTGTTAAGAAGAGGCCTCTTTCCCTTCACTTCACTGCTAGAAAATCAGCTTCAAATTCAGCAGTCTTAAGAACAGCTCACTCAAATAAATAAATACAAATCTGTTGGATGATGCCAGCAGGGTCACAAAAAGAAAGATGACTTGGGACTGATTAAAAAAAAAAAAAAAGTAGTACAAAAAACTAGGTTAAGACAGTGTGTTAAAAACCTGTGTAAAGAAAAGACACAGCATGTGTATGAAGTAGAGTGACATGTTCCTTTCTCCAGCAAGGTAAATATGACTCCATCCCCTGTGGCGCTGGGGCCATCAGCACATCCTCATTTCATAGGTACACAGGGTGAACATTTCCAGTCGCTGTTTTAGGTTATTCTAAAAGGTCCACCATCTCAAGAAAGTTTTGTTCCAACTGGCTAGCAACAAGAAACAAGCTAATTACTGTAACACTTACCGAAGGAGGAGGTGGTAGCTGGACCGTGTAGGGGGGAGGTGGTGTGTCTGTTATTTCTGGATCATCATGTTCACTTTCACTGTAGCATTCTGAGGTGAAAATGAGGAAAAACAAAGTGTTAGATCAATACCCATTCATTCCTCACAGTGCTGTGGTAAACAAAGATCACCAAGTAGCATGTTCTGGGATGAGGACCATGCTTTAACAAGTCAGTGTCTCCTACAGTGAAAATTAACCACTTGTGGTGATACTACACTACCTCATGGCAAGACTTTTTGTCAAGTCAAAAAAATTGCTAATTTGCTATGGCAGGAAACACTAGGTGGCACTACTCTAGATAGCTTCACAAATAGGTTTGGAGTGGGCGGGTGGGTTTTTTCCTCCCTTTGCAGCCTTTAAAAGAAAGGCTGCATCATTTGTGGTGCAAATTAGGGAGACCTCTTGCAAGTAGCAGATGCTGTTCCTTAATCTTTGTAACCAGTAAGTTTTCCTGGTACTAGCAACAGGCATTGGTGTTTTGGTTGCACTTTTGGAGAAAACAGATTGCTCGTATGGTGCTTTGAAAACCATAGAGTAGCCTCATGAGTCTTCTGCCACCACGATAACTCACATAGGCATGCTGTGCATCATAGCAGTACACGTGCAGAGCTACTACTAAAAATAAACACAATCCTCTGGGACTATACACCCCAATTATTTCCTTTTTTTAATAAAAAGCAAGGTGATAGAGCCTTGGTATCTCTTGACAGGTGGCAGAGAGCCAGTCACGTTATTCCTTTCAACTACCTGTGTAGCAGGTGAAAGCATTTCCAGATGATTTTTAAAAGTGGATTAAATGAAGTGAAAATCATTGATAAAATGGAACACAGAAAAGAGGAGGCAGTAAGTTGCTGGTTCCTATTCCCATGGCCTGGCTGTAACCACTGGGCAAGATCACTTCCCTGTGCTAAGTCTCCCAGCACTCAGTAGCCTTTCACATTCAACCTTTATAGCAGCAAGTGCTGCATCCTGCCCTGCACCACGTGTGAAGGTTGACAGCCCTCACCCCCAACCCAACTGAGCTGGGGACATGAAAAGTTGCAAAGAACTAGTCGAAGCTTAACAAGGACAACACAAGGGAGTGCCAGGCATCCCAAGAGCAGGGGCTGCCTCTGTGTTCTCCACAGGAGCCAACATTCTGTAACTGCCTCTCCCTCCACCAGCTGCACGCAGCAGCTTCTGCAGCCCAAGAGCAGCTGGGTCTTCCCTGGTGGAAGTAACCTCCCAGCTCCTTCGCCCCAAACGGGACTGT
Source organism: Rhynochetos jubatus (assembly GCA_027574665.1). Lineage (NCBI taxonomy): Eukaryota > Metazoa > Chordata > Aves > Eurypygiformes > Rhynochetidae > Rhynochetos > Rhynochetos jubatus. The sequence goes on from CM050650.1 coordinate 56,597,859, forward strand.
AAGAGCTGGACTTCATGGGCTCGCACCACTAGAAAACAGTGTGTTAGCATGTTGTCTGGGGAAATCACCTGTGGCTTTCTCATCTTTTAACTAAGTTAATTCCCTCACACTTTCTTTGGGGGTGTGGGGGGGGAGGGGAGGCTTTAGTAACCACAGCATGAGGGGAACAAAGTTTTAAGAGAAAATAGTTTTATACACGAGAGAGAGGTTTCTAAAATGTTAACAATGTGAAACTTAAAAAGATTCATTGCTTTTTCTCCCTGTACTCTGCAGAATTATAGGGGGTTTAATAGCATAGCGGCCGTTGTGTTTACTGGAAATATGTGCTGGCACATCGTAACGTAAATGATTGAGACTGGCTGCAATAAGGCCTATATCAAATTTTAAGGCTCTACTAATGCCTTCTTGAATAACTCCTACTGAAGAGCTTATTGTTTCTACAGCTCCCCTTTTAGGCATACAGATGAATTGAAAAAAGTATCAACAGCTGTTTCTGATACTCTAAATAGGCGAATGCAGGGGGAGAGTGGTGTTAAAATGCACAGAAAGTACATGAACACACAGGAACCACCATAATAAGAGCCAAGACCCTCCTGAAGAGTTATAGTGTGTGATACAGAGGGGAGAACCAGGTCAGCAGGAAGAGAAGTGGCTGTGGGTAACGACAGCATTTTTCTGAAACATAGAAGAGCCTCTGCAAGGTCTCGTCCACCCAGTTGCATCAGTGTGGTACTGAACCCATGCCCAAGGCAGCTACTGGAGCACCTGTGACAAAACACGCATGAAAAGAAGAAGAGGTGTTTGACACCAGAATTGGGGTGCCTTTTTCTGAAAGGGAAATGGGCCACCAGCATCAAAAGCTGCAGAAATCTTGGCTATGCTGTGCTTATTGCAGGGTAATTAGATAACCTGTAGAGGTTATTGAACAGATTATTTTGTCTTCCTCTAATATTTTTTTCATTCAGATTAGTGGGCTGAGTCTTTTTGAACTGTTTTATAATTCTCATCTCACCCAGCACAACCAATACTACATTTTTTGAGGCTTAAAAAAAAAAAAATTGTTTTTAGGTATGGAAGTTTGACCATCCTTATCTTCTATCAAACTCCTTCTTGGAGAAAACATGGACAACACCTTTGGACACTGACTCCCTGAGTACAATTACCATGCAGTTCTTGCTGCACAGCCTAATACTCAATACAGCCCTTTATCCTAATTATCTCAGTCTGCTTTGATACAAAATTAGGTTCAAAGAGAAGACAGGTATTTTGGAGGAATGTGGGGGTATGGGAATTAACAAGTTTCCTAACAAGAAGTAAAGAGTAACCATCATTCTTCATAATGTCAGTTCCTTCACAACCTAAGCAGTTCTAAAAAAAGGCACAAGGTACCAATACTCTAAAAATGGAGGGTCAAAAGCTCATAAGATACATATTCCTCAGGTCAGAGTCCATCCCTGGTTTGCTAACATAATACATCCACAGTGCTTCTCATTTTAAATGAGCTCCCATCACGTGTCCTCAGCAGCAGCTTTTCCCAAGCACTCCAACGGGTGACTTGCTATGTTCTCTACCCAGATTTGGGATTCAAGTGCAGGTACCCTCCCACCAAAAAGTTCTGTTAGGTCAGCGTGCAAATTAAAACAATAAATAAATAGCTTTCTACAGAACTTCTAAAATTATTAATTCCGCAATGAACTCTTGGGCTTGGCTGTGAAGGAAATTGTAGGCTTCAATACACCACCACCCCCAACACTGCTACTATTCAAACCCCCAGGAATGGAGGATCACGTTAGGGACAGGTCTACATGGCCCAAGGAGTTCCCAAGCTAGCAATCTCCTGGGCCGTAGCACAACTCCTGTAGTATACCTTACCAACTCAAAACCCAGAGTAACACAGCTGTTTCTCTTTGCACTTGGTAGGCTTAGCGAGCCAGCAAACTGCTGGGATTTAGTTACACACCTCTCACAAGATCACCGAGTGTCTCGCAGTGGCACGGTTTCTCAGCATTGTTTCTTTTTCAGTGATTACTCTGTGTTGTGTCGATGTGGTTTCCCTGAGCTCAGTCACTAGACAGACCCAAGCTGACAATTTAAAAGAAAGAAAAGAACTGGCAAGTTTGCCCAAGCAAAAACTGTGAAGAACATGGTGTAGTTTTACACACTGAAACCACCATTAGGAACATACCTTCCTCATTCTTTCCATTGGGTGCCTGAGGGTCTACAGCCATCCCCAGCTTGCTTAGCCACCTGTGTTTGAAACAGAGGGAATATAGGGTTAGGGATACTTGCATGCTGTTTGGACAGAATTTTGCCCCTTTCAGATGTGTTCTGCATTACCACATCTATTTTCATTAAGTTGAAGACTAAATGTCAAAGTTTCATTCTATTTCTTAGACCATCTTCTAGAAAGGCACCAGTTGCCTAAATTCAAGTATTCCCCGTGGTGATCAGGACTAGTTTCTAGGGACATCATCTTTCCCTGATCCTGAAAAAAGCACTACTGGTGAAAGGAGGTGCATCTGCAGAAGCTAAAGGAAAAGTATGTGTGCTATAACACAATGTTAGTGGCTGTGTCTTGCTGTTGAGGTGTCATCTTTCCCGAGATGAAGGAAAAGGCATAGAGGCCATAGAATATATGTCAGCTGCCTTGGGCAAAGCTATCACTGCATAGTCTAAGAATCTAAGCCATTTAAACTAGATTTTCTGACCATTACATACTGCTTTCTTCAACCCCTATGTATTTTTGGTTTTAGTAAGTTGTACTTCCTGTGTTACTTTAAGCTATTAACGGGGGTTTCATTTCTCTTCCTAGGTGGCTGCATTTTTCTAGTGCTAGAAACAATCCCTAGATATAGTTTTTGTATGTTGTATTTGCCTGTAGATCATTCAGTTCTATATAGGTTTTCAAAAACTAACAACTAAAGAAGCTTAAGCTTTTCATATTAAAACTCAAGGTCTAAATAAGGAATGTAGGAAGGGCAGGATTTAAGATTCATAATTCTTGAAAAACATTGTGTCTGGTCTTGGTTCTCCTGAAACAATGAGAAATTTGCTGGTAAGATCAGTATCAAAGTAACTGGACTTTTACACTGCAGTGTGAACAACAGAGCCATGTAGCAATTCAAGCAAACAAGGTGTCATTTCCATAAGACTGGATTGTTAACTTTCTTCGAACAGCTAATCATAACAGAATGATTATTTTTTTAATAAAACGATCTTAACAAAATAAAAGGTACACTAAAAAAGCCAGGATTTCATTAACCACAAGGTCGGAGAGATCACTAGTAACTGTATTGCAAGTAGCCAGGTAAAATTCAAGCCGCTAGCCAGCACCTGTTTACTTTTCATTTGTGCATGACAATGGCAAATACATGCTAAATTAATGAAGCAAATGACTTTATTAATAAATCCATTGTTGGTTTAATAGATATATATGCATGAAAAGTTACAAAAGGTCATGACCCGTCAAGCATTTATGCACACCAGTAACTCGACACACACGAACGCCCCAGTGAGTTCACTGGAACCACTCACATGCATATGTATTTGAAGGGCTGGAGCCAAGAGAACAGATGTCTTTTAGTCTGTTTTGACATATGCGTGAGTATGCGTGTACTTTATGTATTAAATGCATGTATTTCATATTTTGCCAATGAAAACATCAGCAGTTACAACAGTGAAGAATTAGTATTAGTGCAGTATAATGCAAGCTACTCTAACACTAGGCTACCTAGCTTTAAGCCAAAATTAAATTTACTCAAGAAATGGAGTTTGAAGAAAATCATTCAGGGGCATGGGAGCAGGGACACCTGCATAGATTTCAATCACTCACTCACATGAGACTAAACATTTCAAAAGTATCATTAAGACACTGAGAATTTCCAGCTGAGCTCCAAACTGGCTTCTAGCACTCACTAGCATCCTCCATTAGCTCTAATTTTCCTTTTCCTTCTCCCTAGATCCTTCCCTCTTCTCTCTCTCAACCAGGGTTACTGTCTCTACAAAAATATTCCTGTTCAGCACTCCCTCATTCTCAGTCATCCTCAGCCCATCTGCCTCAAGAACTTCTCACTCTGTTCAGGAGCTTTGGTAAGAAACACAGCGATACAGAGAGGGATGGTTATCTCCCCACCAGTATGCTCTGTGCTGCTCCAAGTTGCAAAGGGCAATATGTTTTTTCCATCTATACTTACTTGTACGCATCTATAGAATACAGATTTATGAATATATATATATATATATATGCATGTGCACTACTGTAGTATTGTACATTCTGCACTTATAGCCCTTTGAAAGGTCACATGTTCTCACAACCTCTATCCTTTTCTGTTGTGGTAAATATGTATAAGGTCTCTAGTTTATAGAGGGAAAGAACAGTCAATGTCATATGAAGAATCTCACAAAGGTCACCAGCAGAGCCATGATTAAAATCCTGACTTGACTACCATAGGAGCTCTCTTCCCATTTAAATTGCACTGCTTTGTATCCAGTCTTTGGCCATTTAATGTAATAGCATTGTGAACAGACTGCTATTTGCAGTAAAGAAGATATGAGATGTATCTAAATCAGCCAGATCAGTAGCTAGTAATATCTATTTCTGATAGCTCAGTGGTTTCTAAAATGGCAGTTTCATATCCATTTTTAATTCTTTCATAGAAAACTGCACTAATACAGACATTTGTGGGAAGAAAATTTCTGATCTGTCATGAGGATCATTTAACTGCAACATAGTTTGGTAGTGAAGTAAATGCTTACTTACTGTTAAAGAAACAGCCCTTTGTATCCCTTTAACCCTCCTTGTTAGCTGACATGCTACTCAAAGTAGACAATATTATATTCTAGTCCTAGATCATTTCTGGCACAAAACTATATAAAGTTTTTATCTCTCCTTTCTTCCCTCACTTCTCCCAAGGTGATGAACTTGGTATCAAACCTTTGCACCTTTCAAGAGAAAGGAATTTATACCAGGAAATATCTAGAAGATTAGTACCAAAAATCAGGCTGAAAACTCGATTCTGATTTCAACCGTCATTTATGAAAAAATAACAGTGTTTTCCTTCTATACAATGACCAGAAAATAAACCAGACTCAGTAATTCCCTGTATCACTTTGTCAACAACCACTTGACAGCGAGAGAACGAACTTTCAAAGGGTGTTCTCAGGCGTGAGACAGGATGAAACACGGTCAGTCGCTCCTACTTACGTGTTCATTTCCAGAACATTTTCTGCCGCAAAATAAAATGTCTTGATCTGTGGGTGGCTGATCTTAATAGCACTTTAAGGAAAGAAAGACAGAAGAGATATGAAAAAAAAACCTAGTTCACATAAGAAAAAAATAGCTGAATGAATTTTTTAAAATAGTTATTCATGCCACTATATTAGCCCAGATCAACTTATCCATATAGCTCTTTCCTTAAAACACTAGTCTGTTTTTAGCATATTTCCTAGGCCACATATTATTCAGAGGATATAAACTACATGAACTAAAAAGGAAGGAATGAAGAACAAAACAAAGACCTTCATTATGCCATTACATAATTCAGTCATGTGCCCACATCTTGAATACTGTGCGCAGCTTGGTTTCCCCCAGCTCAGAAAAACATAGTACACCTGGAAAAAGTTCAGAGAAGTGCCATGGGTGACCCAAGGTATGGAAGAGCTTCTCAGAGTGATTAATCAGGCTAAGACCCCACAGCATAGAAAACTGATGGTTGAGAGAAAGGAGATATAATGCAGTAAAATCACAAGCAGCACACAGCATGTGAATAGGGACTGACTCGTCACTGTCACTTCCAAGGCAAGTTTTAAGAGGCAACAAGGTGGTAGGTCCGAAACAAAGTGGAGGTGATCCCTTGACATGCCAACAGTTAACCCCTTGGTCTCAGCCCCAGGCTAAGTTTTAGTTCAACAGCCACCAGTAAGGCTTTTCAGAGGTTGCTTTGGGCTTTGTGCTGTTTGGACTGGTTTTTTCGCCTAAAACATAGGATGCTGAAACTGTGTGACTTCCCCATTTTGTTCCTCCTTAGGTGACTGTCCCGTGGAAGCACTCACTATTTGATTGGAGTTCAACAGCCCTGGTCACTCCACACAGTTCTCCTAACTTGCCCCATTCTAAATAAGTGATGAGTACGTTTTCCTCCCAGTCACTGACAGCCAAGAGCTGCAGAAACGAAGGGCAACATTTCTCATGGTCCTGCGCTATGTGACTCAACCTTTCCTCTGAGAAAACAAAATGGAGCTCCCCATATTCAAAATAGCTGTCCCCTTTCTTTGGAGGAGTCAAGTCCACAGTCAGTCTCAAGAACGCCTACAGCTAATGTGAGCATGAGACCCGAACAGAAGAACAAAGGCTTTCTCTTGAGGGACAGAATAAAAACCATGCTGAGCTTTATAACTTTGAATAGCAGTGACACCACTCCAAACCTTTGAAGTGTACTCAGAAGCAGCTGGAAGTCAGTGCTGCATATGGAGTTTGGAGAGAATATTTTGAAAATTGTACCCTTCTAAACAAAGTTGCACCATAGCAGCCTAAAGAATAGTCCCAACTCAGAGGGAAGCATCATTACTTGCACCACTGTTGACCTGCCCACCTAAGAGAAGGTATCTGAGATAGAACATGACTTAAACACATAATCAGTGAAAAAAGAGAAGAAAAAAAAAGGCATTTTGCATAGTGATCTACATTTTCATTTGTCATTTTAACAGAGCACATCTGGTAGAGAATTTTCAAAAATATTTTTGCAATATGGTTTTCTTTCAGTAGCTCAATTAATATCTCATTATTTATACAACATTGAAAAGCTCCCCACAGCTTCATTGTCAGGCACTACTGAGATTAATTCCATGCAACGTTGTAAAAATCATGCAAAACTGAGGGCAAGAGACAAACTTACTGCTTTTTTTTGCATTCAATTGCTCGGTCCACACTGAAGTCTGGAAGTCTGATGAATCCTTCTGCTTTTTCAGCCTGCAATTAAAATAAAATTTAAAAATAACCACATCAACCAATTGGTAAACTACCAGACTCCAATGCTCAATGATATTTAACATGCAAGTGCTTGGTTTTGACAAGTTCTTACATTGTGAAAATGTATGCTCATCGCCATGGGGACAGATTAACACCCGATGTTTGGTTGATATTTGGGAATGAAAAATACTCTTATACCAGTTACTCTATGTGCAAGTTCTGAATGCTGGAAAGCCACCAATCCTGTCTAAGTGGTAGAATGTGAGCATAGGATTTGTTGTACACTTCCAAATGTCAAAGCACCTGAAAGAGGAAGGATCCTCAACTCCTACAATAGTGATGAGATACATTCCCCCTCCTCCTCACCTCAAAGCATTTGTGTAAGAGCACACTTATCTAAGATTCATGAGTAAGTCATAAGTCTAGTCCACAGTTTGAAATTGTCAAGGGCAAAATTTAGGTTTTGATCAAACCAGGACTAAAAACAATGGGAAGGTGGAGGAACCCAATTTCTTTATGGACATCAGTGATCATACAACTTCTTTCAACAAAGAAACCAACCATGCTTTGTGCATACACCACAGAACCTCAGCTCTGAAAACAGAAGCCTCTCAAAAGAGACAAATGACAAGAGAAAGAAGGAATAAGGGGTTTAACCATCAGGTCTGGATGTTACACACAATCTCAAAGGAGTATTTGTTCCATTAAATAGCGTGGGTGCGCGTTACACTTATGCGTAACAACACAACATGTAATGATCTACGTATAATTGAAAAATACACATCTGTAGTGATGGCAATTCAAAATTGACCCAGAATGATCCTAGGTAAAGATGGAGGAGACTTTCCCCCAGGTAACTGTATCCTAGATCGTTTTGTAGGGTCACCCATGTATGCCTGTACGTGAGCAAGGCAGAGGCAATATGAGCTGCTCCCCTGCCAGGAGGTGAAACAGTGCACAGGGAAGGTCTCATGCAGCTGAGCTCTGTTGTTAAACACTGAAAACTAACCTCAGATGGTTTCAGCCACCCAACGGTCACACATACCCCAGACATTTGCAGGCATGGTAGAGGGGGTAGCAAAAGCCAGGCAGACATGTACAGTACAGTCTTCATATGGAGTCACCCCTTTCCGAACAGGAATGGGTTTATTGAGCATTGGCATCTCTGCTCTGGGTCAGCTGCACTCTGTGTCAGATTGTGGCTCCAGCAAAACTGAAGTTGCCAGTTACCCTTGAATCCCTGTTCTTGCTGTCTGCAGCTGAAACATCCTCCTTTATTACATCTATCTATATTCACCCAATCAGCTGCAGCTAGACTAGGGTTTCTCCGAAGAGGAGCAATAATGTAGACAAAAGTCTGTAGCACATGATGTCAGAAAAACCGTACTTCCCAAAATACAGAGTGCTCATTCCTGAATCACTTTTTTGCTGCTCCCAACCCTTATCCCTGGGAACATTAGAATTCTGAAAATGTACACTGAGTTAAAGCAGGTAAAATATACACAACAATTACAAAGACAGAGGATAAATGAAGACGACTGACAGCATCTCAAGTCACATTATGCACGAATATGAAGAGGCTATAAAAAGACGTTCATCGAGACAAGTCTTTGAGATTTAATGCTTGGAAGCATGAATCTCTGAGAACAGAAATATGGATACAGAATGGATTTTTCAGTGGGTGGCTTCCCTGCACCTCTGCATATCTGTTCTTTGGTACACAATAAATGATGGCATAACCATCATTCCTGCAGTCTACATGGATTAAATATTCATGTGAGAGGTTTATATTTTGCATCTTCACCAGTAAATGGTTTGCCTGCTCCAGAACCAAAAAGAGAAAAAAAGCAGTATGTGGGTGCCAGTATTTTCTTTCAGTACAGAAGAAACAATGATGTTTATTAGCATCTGGGCTGGAAAAAAAAATCATTTTGGAATGTGACTTCATTTCTACAGAAATGTTATTTGCAGTATTTTCTCTGTCTATATTTGTATCTGTCAAACTTGTTTAAAGCCTGGCTTGGGGAGATTTTGTTTCCATTTCATAGGTTGGAATTTGGTGATACTAAACACATTGAGACAAAATAACCATTAACTAAGAAAAAAAAAGTTTTCTTTTTTATGTATATTTCAATCAAGTAGACCTAGGGCTACTATTTCCATCCCAGATCCACATATTCACAGAGCAGTAGGGGTTGGAAGGGGCCACAGGAGATTTTCTAGTCCAACCCCCCTGCCAGAGCAGGATCACCTAGAGCAGATCACACAGGAACAAGTCCAGGTGGCTTTTGTAAGGGAAGGAGACTCCCCCACCTCCCTGGGCAGCTTGTTCCAGTGCTCCATGGTACACTAATTATATAGGGATGAGTGAATGAGTAGAGGTAATTAAAGGAGAAGCCCAGGGGATACATTGAACTAAACACAGAGAGTGTACTATCCTGCATTTCTCTACTGATAGGAGGTGTCACTTACCAGAACAGGCGCAGCAAGAACACTGAAATCCCTATTTGGTTCCCAAGACCAGATTAAGAACATCAGAGACCAACCTCAAAAAAGCAGTTCATGGGGTATGAAAGCCATTAGTACACACAATGTTGGACGAGAATCATGTGCAATGCCAGTTATTTCTCTGCAGCATCATTCAATAAGACCAGTTTAAGAAAAAACAAACACAAAAAAAAGATGTTGCAAAAAGGAATATACCCAGGTGCCTTCTCTCCCCCACATGATTAAATCCATGGCCTGAGCTAGGTAAACCGTCAGGTGGGTGAGGGGGTGACTAGGGTTTGGCCTTACGTGTTATGACTGCAGTCACAGCTCAGCCAGTTTCATCTACTGGTGCAGTAGCCGTTGGTCTAGGCTGCATCCTATAAATTGCTGAGGGTGCTGCTCAGACACTCGTGAGATTAAGTCCATGCAACACCATTAGATAAGTCACTGTCTCTGTTCAATTCAGTTTTACATTATGCAAATATTTGGTCATTCAGATTTTGTACTGGGTTACTGAATTACCATGATCCTATGAGCCAGCGTAGGCACACTCACCTGGGGTGCTTCCAGCCATGTGGAGATGGAACTTAGACTAGAACCCCTGACATACCTAATGAGTATCTAAATTAGAGGAATAGTCTCTAAATTTTTAATGGAAATAGGTCTTAGGCTTTGATTTCAGTAATTTACATTTACCAGTTTTGCAACAGAGAAATCTCCAGACATATGCAGCATTTTGCACATTTCAACTGGTAAAAGATTAAGTTCAATGCAGTCAGGTTTTATATTAATTCTGTCCATGATTTCACATTTGCTCATTTATAAGAAGTAGTTGAGGTCTCACTTTATGTATGAGTGAAAAGAAGGAGGATAATGGTGTGAATTTTAAAAAACACATTTTTTTTTTTAATGCATTATTGGTACACATCTCAAATGTGATATCTACGTAACAGCCAACAGTATGGGTATGTAGTTCCATAATTATCAGAAAAAACGGAAGGGAAAAAACCCACCAAAACATGAGTAAAACCTTGTGAGTGTTATTATAGTGAGCAAATAAAATTCCAAATAAACACTAGGAACAGAACACATGTGGAAGTCATCTTTTTGGTCATTCTTGGGATAAAAACAACATTTTAAAACATTAAAACTATATAGAAGTCCTAAATGTTTTCTTTTCTCTGAAACGTTATTGTTAATGGGACTTTAAGTAGGCTGTTATTTAACTCACACATTCCACTCGAACTTCCTTCAGATTTTATTGCAATGCTGTAAAATAGCCCTGAAAAACTCAGATTAGAAGAACCTTGACCTGTTTCCTATTTAATCAGGATGTTTAAAAGAATAAGCTGTTATCTCTTTTGGGGTTTATGCAGGTTAGCCTAACATATAAATTGTAGGGAAATCATTTCAATAACAACAGTCTCTGCAAATGCTTGGGGCAAAAAAGAAAGTAATCACTTTTTCACAGAAAAATCTTTTAACACAAAAAAAATTCAAGCAAATATGAATCTTAATGAATGAATACGATGAAAGAAGTTAATGTCCTTTTTAGCTTGCCTCGGTACATTTTCTAAATATTGTGGCTTTAGGAGATTTAGTAAATCACTTAATAGACCTTTTTCAATATTTAAAATGAATGTGATGATGTAAAAAGATTTTTTTAAATAGTGCTGTAAAGTGAAAATATCTAGTTATTGCTGAAAAACACCAATCTGCAATTCTGCATACCCCTATGGCTTCATCTCAGTGTTTCAGTGCTGCCCCTAGAAGACCCAGGAACAAGTCAGTGCTCAAGTCTTTTTGGTCTTTTTTTCCCCTCTGCCAAGTACACCAGTGAGTCAGACTACAGAACTGTGAAACATTTGTGTAACATATTGGTCCAGAGGTCCCCAAAGCCCTTGGCAAAATCAACCTACATTCATGACTTATCATTCACATAAGCAGCAACCATAATACAAAGGTAAAAGGTTTCTGTTTTAAAAGACTGCAATTATACAGCTCCTGGCAAAGCGGTTGGAATGAGGAACAATTTAAATGCAGTGATCGGGGGGAAAAAACACCAAAGATAAATAGTGACAGTAGATCACAGCCTGCAACCCTTTGATTTTACATTTATATTTCTTTTTCAGCTGAATCCCCATGACAACCATCATTAACACATCCTGCAAAACTGTATTTAAAACCAGCTGAGCTATCCTAAAGGCCCACAAGACAGAGATATTTAGTCCTTCATCCCTTTCCAGCCAACACTACCCAATGTAGTCTCAACAAGTGCAAGGAGACAGGAGCCTGGGATTGTGTGTGACAATCTTCCTCCTCATATGTACCCCTCTTCATATGCAGGAGCACTTATTCCCTCCAGGGTTTCAGTATTAGAACTAAATCTGCTAAAGGGGCTGGCAGGATCATATACTGTCCTCTTTAAATGCTTGTCTTCAAGGCACCTGCCTACGGAGAGCAGTAGTCGCAAGGGGGAAGACAAAGGCCAACCAGGAGCAGTTGTCCAAGGAGTCTGGTGTTCCGGAATGCACCCAGAAAGTCTGGCTGCTCACATTCATTTTCTGACATTTTCTGTGTTTCCTTTGCACAGGCAACCCTTCTGTGTTTCTTCCTAGTCCAAACAGCTTCCCCCCTTCCAGGAAGAGGGACCGTCCATGCTGCAAACAAGGGTTGGCCTGCCTCACGTGGTATCCGTGTTTTATAGAAAGAGCAAGCATACATGGGAAGAGGTTGCAGGGCAGTCTACCCAAGCCTGCTGAGATCACTATGGCCCTAACTTCACCATTCCAAGCACCTCAGCTAGCTGGTCAAAAGCTAATACGGATTTTCTCGCGTGCACCAGTTTGCTTTCAGTGGAGAAGTACGATTCTCAGGTTGAGTGGTCTGGTGTTGCTGACACTTCTCAGCATTTTATTATTTTTTCTCTTTTGAACTGTGGCTTTCACCATGTATTTTATATTAAATTGAAGGAGCTACTGTCTGCAAATGTCACCACAAGTGTCCTATATCTCCTCCCCCAACCTCCTTGTGCAAGACCCAGAACCAGAGTGGCTTGAAGGTAAATTAAGTCAGAGCAACAGAAACACCCAGAGCTTCAGAGGTGCCTGGAGGCAGACTTCCCGAGGACACATCAGCTGAGGTTACCTACTCAAATCCAGGACAACACACATGTGCCTACAAATGCCACCCACTCCCTATTTTCTCCATCTCCATTAGAAAAAAGGTTAGGTCCAGCAGCCTGTTGCTATGCTACAGTTGCCAGTGTCTGGTTTACTGCGGTTTCCACACAGCCACAAACAAAACACGCTCTTCTCTCACAAGAGGGGAAACTGGTCACACAGAGCTACAGGTAGCTGGCGTGCCTCGCTTCCTTCAACCTCAGCCTGCTCCTCCACCACCACCTTTTGCTTCAGCCTCAAAGAGGACCCATCACGGGAAGCCTTGGGCACAGGAGTAGCAGGACCCTCCCTCTTTCAACACAACTGCAAACTTAGTATTTCATCTCAGATGGCCCGTTGGGACCGAGGATTAACTCCACTGCAGGCAGCAGAAGTGCAGGCAGTATTAAACCCAGGCCAGACACAGAAGTAAAAAGAAATATCAAGCAAGCTAGTGACTATGATGTCCACTGCTATTTCTGCTCCATCAATCCAGAGGTGAAAATATCTATGAAAAAACAATCAGTCTAATTCATCTCAGATATGACTCTGAGCATGGCTCTGGTCTCATCAATTTAAGTAAGCAGATCTTAGCAAAGGCCACCTTCTCTCCTTCCCACACCCCCTAGTTTCTGCAAACATCACCTGAATCATGCAGAAGTTGCACTTTAAGTTGTCCAAAGAAACTTCATGGTTTTAGTGTAAAATAGTGTGTGAAAGTCAGCAGAAGTTGAAAGCAAAGAGATGCTACCAGCTAATGTGTTTACAAGAAGACTACAAGACAGGTGAGAAGCCAGGGCTGTCATAAGCCAACAGTATTTTCAAGCCATATGACCTCTTTAGAGTAGATGAAATAAACCAGAATGAGGCTGCCACACATTCTTCAACCTTGTTCATTTTGGGTCATCAGTGACAGCAGGAGAGCAGGCATGAACCCAAAGGATGAGCTCTGTCTAATAGCACTGGAATCAGCATAACCATGACTTCTCTGGATCCCGAGACAGGAATTTAGCCATGCCACAACAAATAAAGAAACTAGATGACTTTATTCCTGTCCCTCACCACCCTTCATTTCCCTGAATCTAAAATTTGCCTAGTGTTGACCCGTTTTATTTCCTCCCAATTCATGTCAGCCAGCCAGCTCACCTTTCTTAATGCTGCTTGGCCAGAAGTATAACCACAAGGGGTGACTGAGACCACTCAGTGCTAATAAGGGTTTGCAGGGTATTAATGCTACTGATGAGTGTATCTGCCAGACCATGTCTTTCAAACAGAAATATTACAAGCATTGGAAAAACAAGTGCTTTTTTTAAATTTTCTCTGCTTTTCCTATTTCTTTTCTTTCTCTTTCTCTCACACATGTATTTGACTTGGTCCTGAAGGACTACCAAAACACCACAAGAAACAACAGTCCAAGACCAGCAGAGATATTTTTACTTCCCCACCACCACCACCTCCCAAAAAAGAGTGACTAATACCATCTTTAAATGCCATTTAAGAAACACCCAACTTCTCATTCTGTTAAAAAAAAAAAAAAAAAACAAAAAAAAAACAAAAAACCAACACTGTATCCACAACTGAAGGGAGAATGATAAATACTCCTTACATGAGCAAAGTTTTGTTTAGTGTTTGGGTTTTTTTGGGGTTTGAGGTTGGGGGTTTTTTTAATAGTTTAAACTACTTTATTTGTAACTGGTATGAAACAAGTAGGAAGATTTTTATGGGGATTACTGCAATATAAATAAACAACCAGAAATAATCCGTATTGCATTTCAATTCTTAAATTTTTCTAAGAATTAATAAGGCTTTCTTTAATCTTTAATCCTTTGCTGAGCCTGACAGATGCTGATTTCCAGAACAGCCATTTGCCTTTAGGAAACCCAATGCCCATCCACAATTCCACACTGAAACTTCTCAGCTTCATCTTATGTTGTTGCTGGCTGCCCCTAATCCTCCACAAACCCCAATTCTGGGTGCTGTCAGTCCATCATTTGAATGTGATAGGAGCTTTTTTAGAAGTAGCAGTACAAGAGAGTAAAGTGAAGAGAATAATTGTAGCTGAATCTTACTAGGATGGTCAAGATACTATCTCTGCCCAATCAAGCCAAACTGTAGCAAAAAGTCAGGAAAAAACCAGCTGTTCCCCAGGACTCACTACTTCTTTAAACTCAACTATACCATTTCATTAAAAGGTTTACTCTGGATTTCTCACTACATCATCCATCATACCCTGCGCGGCACCCCCTGCCCCCCTTTTTTTATTTTTCCAGTTTTTAATTCCTAGTTCTTCAGTTCGTTGCAGGAATTCAGGGCCTGCTGTTCTTTGTCTCAGCTAATTTCCCACTCAGACTATAAGTGGAGTACTATATTTGGGCTGGATCAGCAGGAAGAGAAATGCTATCTATAACAGCTGTCCTGAGGAAATCTCATCTTCTGAGCAGAAAGCTGGACCTTGATTTCAAAATACCGTGTGCTCCTACAGATTTGACTTTTAGCATTGACTCAGAGCAGGAAGTTTAAAATCAGCAGAACATGAGAACCTTTAATTACAATGCTCTGGATGAGACATCCGCAAGACGAGGGGTAAAAACTTCACCGACAATGCTCATGCCTGCAACCCTGCCAGCGCCAATTGGGATAAAAAGAAAGAAACAAAAGGAGTAGAATAAAAAAACCCCAATCAGACAACCAACCAACCAAAAGCAAACAAACAGATTAATCTAAATGTGGAAGGGGATGCAGAGAGAAGTAGGAAAGAGACTTCTGAAAATTAAACTAAGTAGAAGTGAAGAACCATTCCTGTTTTGAGTCATGACAGAGAATGTCTGCAAACTGCCCAACCCAGGAAAACCTTTCCTAAATTCAAATGCCACCAGTGCCTGCAAAGAGCAGCTCTTTAAAGGGCAGAACAGACAGCAAGTTAACATTTCACAAGTACTTGCTGAACTAGAAAACACAGTTTTCTGCATGTTTCACATTCACATAGACACTTCCCAGACTACAAGAAATGTCAGGGTTGAGAAATAAACCCAGTTATTTGTACATCTCCAGGGTGCATTTAATCTGTGACCCCAGCTACCCCTCTCTCAGTCCCAGCAGCTGCTGCTCGCCCGGCACCCAGAGCTGGATGGACATTGTACTCACCAGCTGACTACTGTACCAATACAGCGAGGACTCCTTCAGCACACACCAGAACTTTTTCCATTTGTTGCCAATGAAAGCTCCTTTTTCCTTCTTTTTGTATAGCCATCCCTGGCAATCGGCTTGCCCCAGCTCTTTACATGATATCCTCCGTCGGCTCATTGTAAAGAACCCTGTGCCATGAAAAATACAGTGTTCTGCCTGTTTAAAAGTGCATTATCAGGAAAGCTGTTCCTGCCAATTAAAGACATCAACCTTACTTAGCAATCTCAGCGACTGATCCAAGCATATTTTAAAATACACTTAGAAGTCTTTCAGTTTTATAATGGCTGTGACAGTAACACACATTCATTTGAAAGGCATTCTGATGTGCAGAAACAAAATAGTAAGCTATAGATACTGCAGACACTAATTAATGCTAAGATAACCATACACTTATTCTTGTAAATTAAAAATATATCCTTTGATCCTTTTAAGAGAAGCATGCATATATTTCCCTTCACACAGCTGCACTGAAAATAATTCATCTATTTAAGTCAGCTAGAGAAAACTATTATGCCAAGTACACGAAAACCGCTAGTGTTTGTGTATGTACAGGCAGCTGATTGTACCTCACTGATTCCCAGCTTTGATTCAATTAACATACCACAAGGATTTAGTCCAAAGGAACAGTCCGTTGTCATTTCTCTCTGAATCGGTGCAAGAATCGGTGGAGTTAAAAAGCAGCCTTGCACCAGCTGAGTAGCAGTATAAAATCCTCACCCTCCAAAGAATAAGACATACTAAGAAAATAACAAAAGAGGAACCAAGAAGAGAAAAGAAAAAACAATCTCTCATTACCTTGACTTTTCTTTTTTGTCTTCTGACGCAAGGGAACCTGTAAGAAATGCAGGAAGGAAAGAAAAGAGGAAATTTCAGATTGTGTTGCAACATTTGTGTAGAAAGGGGAGGGGGAAGCTAGAGAAGGACGTTGTGGTGATGCTGGTGGTATAGGCAGGATGGAAACGCATAACCCACTCACTGCTGAAGGGACGTTAGTAGCTGAGGCATAAAATGTGTTAATTAAAATTGATGTATATCTAGTTGAGCAAGAGCAAATGTAACTCTATTATACGTGTGTCTATCTACTAGTGCTTCCTGTTTCACACCCACAGGCAGCTTCACTTTGCTACGTGTTTGCCTGAATTGTATTCTGTGTTCAGAAGTTAAAAAATAGAAGTTAGAACTCCAGCATTTTAATGCTTCATTACATTCCACTCCACGAGGGGAGTTTACAAACATGGGGAGATCAAAAATACATGCCAGGCGTCTGATTGTTGATTAGCTCATTCTAAGAAATCCTGAAAGAGAAAAAAATTGGATTTTCCACTCTTTTTTTTTCTTTTAGTGAAGAGACTGTATTTCTCCTGTATGAGGGTTTCGTAATATTTCTTTTTAAAAAAATTTTTAAAATCACACAAACCTAGCAGACTATCAAAACCATAAAACACAAATATGCCACAAGTTTGCCATGCCACATATGAGAGTTTTAGTCACTGCAAAAAATAATGCAATTGAAATATATTGACTCATATGCAGTCTATATTCTTCATCCCACATAAACACACAGAAAATGAAACTAAAGCAGAAGACCACAGACCTAAAAAAGGGGTCATCAGAAATGTAAGGTCTGGCTTTTGGAGTAAATTCTCCCCAGACAGGCTGGTTGGTCATGCGATTGTGGACAAAGACTTGACTTCTCTTTGCCTCAACCTTTCCATCTCTAGCATGGGAACAAAATCATTCACTTTTTTTTATTTTTAGGAAGGTTTTGAAGCCTCTGGATGACAAATGCTGGATAAGGTGACGTATGATTTAATATGCTCGGCCACAATGTTGCTATGCAAAGCCGGTAGCTACCTGATCCGCTGCAGAGCTACGCTAAGAACATCCCTAATGCAGCCCCTCTGCCTAGCCAGCCAGCTTTTCAGGAAAACAAAAACCCATTTCATATTATTCTTGAAGGATTTGATGGCTGTTCTCACAGACAAATTAAAGGTGAGCAAAGCTAAACCATCTGGAAATGGTAATAGAAGAGACCACTGCTATCAGGATTTACAAGAGCTAGAACGTTCTCTAGCCAGTGATCTTTGCAGCACGTATCAGAGTGCAGAACCGCATATCGCAGTCGTGTGCTTATCTGAGATGACCTGAGCAACACACTTGTGGGAGGCTTCACCAGGAATGAATAATCCCCAATTCCTGCTTAATCATAGCACATTCTTTTTTCCTTTTTCTTTTCTTTTTTTTTTTTTAATTCTACCACTGCCTCTCTCTCTCTCTCTCTCTCTCTCTGACTATTCTCCATGACAACAGAGAGACAAAAAGCAATGAGAAAACACATCAGCTCTATTGAAGGCTCCGCTATTTCCCCATCCTCTACAGGCCACCCTTCGTGTCTTCATTCCAAAGAAAGCAATGCCCTGTTTAGGACACATGGAAATAAAATACAGTCTCAATGAACCAATGGGTCATGAAGTCACACTCATTACTTTCCTTTAGAGCTACCCAAAGTGCTGTTAAGAAAAACAAATAAGAATCAACTCTCCTTATGCAAAAACTATGTAGTGGGCCAAGGTCACATCTTTGCCATGATACTACAGTGGGGTCATTTCATCTTTAACCAACACAGCGATGTACAACAAGAGCAATACTGAGACAGGATGTGGCTCTCTGTTAGCAACCGAGGAAGAGGTAGTTCTTTCCACTAATCTTACTGATGATCTAAAGAAAAATAACATGGTCTATGGCTCATATGTCAGGAAAGGGTTAATATCCATATTATGTAAATCATCTGTTAGGTTCTGTTTTTTTATACAGGCTGAGGAAGAAACTGATTACCTATGAAGAGCTCAAGATAGCAAAAAGAAGTTACAAATGTGCATTTATTATTCAATGGCAATGATTTTTTCCCGCTGCATGTTGACAGGGTGACAGATCCCCATGTCTTCATATTTTGTGGAAGGAGTTAGAAAATTCATGAGGGAAGGAAAGGCAGTTTCACCATCCAGCACCATATTTAGTTTGCCTGGATTAAAACAGTAACAAATCTGTAATAAAATCATTGCTGAGTGAGATTTCATGAGTTAAAATGAATTTCTGGGTTTTATGCCCACAATTCCTTAAAGCTGAAGTATGTTTTTTAAAAAATCAATCCTAAACTAGGAATTCAGCAACTTTTAAATGTTTTTAGTGTTGTTCAGAAGTCCAGTGTCATTTTATTAAAAAAAAAAATATCTGCTGTGCACTGCACAAGAGAAACCTCTAACCCCAGGCTGCAGCAATGAAGCGCAGTGTTACAAAATCACCTTCCCAAATCTTGTTGATCTATGAATAAGCAAAAGAAATCTCTTTTTTCAAACCACCAGTGTTTGGAGTCAAAGCTATTTTATGAAATAAAGAAACAATTTTCAATGAAACTGTTTTTATTTTAAACCAATAGAAAATCTATATTTAAATGATTCTACTACAAAATTAATAGGATGCCTCACTAGCAGGTTTTATATTTTTGTGGAAAACTGAATCCAACACCTTTGCAAGTCTCCAGTGGCAAACCTTTCCTTAAAAAGTAGATTAAAGTTCACCTCTCCAAAAACTGGCCTGTGAGAGTCAGAAATCTTTCATTTCAGTGAACCTGGGTGAACATTGATTAAGATACACTTTTAAGTTTCACTCCTAATAGGAGACATTAATACCAGTACAGAACACAGAGAAAACTGTGAAAAACAGACTTATTACCAGTAAAACCAAAGGTACATAACAGCCATTTCAGATGTGAATGTACTGTAACTACCAGAAAGACACAGGAAGAATCTGAAACTGAACCAAATGTCATGATTTTACTATGCTTCTGACAGTGGTGGATGTTACTCTATAAAGCTCAATTTCCTGATGGCGAAAGTTCTCCTTCATTATCAGAGGTTCAATTGAGAAGCAAACCAAAAAGCTCAGATCTATTTCTAGCTCTTGCTGTTACCAGGGAAAATCTGAGAGCAATAATCCTCAGAAAGCTCTGAAATAAATGCAAAATGTTACAGTTATTTGCAACTTTAGGAAGGTCCTCGTTTTTGGACAAGGCTGGCAATACAGCATAGGTTTTAATCTTTTTTGGTAGGTTTTGGTTTACTCATCAGTTTACTGAGACCTGAGGGCTGAACAGGATGGGATAGTGATCTTGCAGGACAATGCAGGCTTCAACCTTGCTATCCATTACTCCTTGTGCTGGGTTCAGTCAGTATTGTTGCTCCTCCACTTGGCAAACACACCCATGAGCCAGTGGCAAAGGGAAATGTACAAGTGAGCATTGAGCACAGCTGCTGATGTGCCAGGCAGGCTCCGGAGATGAGCAAACGCACACAAGAGAAGTGACAACTTCAGTGAGTCTTCTGTCAGTTTAGAGATCCCATTTTTCCATAGAATCTCAGTATGGATAAGTTTAGAAGAGACCTCTGGAGGTCATTTGGTCCAACCCTCCCCCCTGACTCAAGCAAGGACACCTACAGCTGGTTGTCCAGGACCATATCCAGATAGCTTTTTAATATCTCCAAGGATGGAGACCCTACAGCCTCTCTGGGCAACCTGTGCCAGTGCTCAGTCTCCTTCACAATAAAAGTGTTTCCTGATGTTCAGAGAGGATCTCCTGTGCCCATTGCCCCTGGTCCTGTCACTGGGCACTACTGAAAAGAGCCTGTCTCCATCATCTTTGTACCTTCCCTTCAGGTATTTACACACAGTAATAAGATCCTCCTGAGTCTGTCTCCAAGATAAAACGTCCCAGTTCACTCAGCCTTTCCTTACATATTAGGTGGTCCAGTCCCCTAATTATCCTTGTGACCCTTCACTGGACTTTCTCCAGTACGTCCATATCTCTCTTGTACTGGAGAGCTCAGAAGCGGACACAGTGCTATAGGTGTGGCCTCACCATAGCTGAATAAAGGGGAAGGATCACCTCTCTTGACCTGCTTACAGTGCTTTGTCTAATGCAGCCAAAGATACCATTTGCCTTCTTTGCAGCAAGGGCACACTGCTGGCTCATGTTCAACTTGATGTCCACCATGACTCCCAGGTCCTTTTCTGCAAAGCTGCTTTCCATCTGGGCAGCCCCCAGCATATATTGATTTCCCCTGGCAGTACCATTTGTGCTTACACAGAATAACAGTAGGGGGTAGAAGTCAGAGTGCTAGACAAGCTTTGGCGGTCCTTCCACAACATCCTGGATCCTGGCCCCTGCCAGGCAGCAAACCTCTCTAGATGGTTGGTCAGGCTGACAGATGGGTGCCTTTGTCCCCTGCAACAGGGCGTAACTCATCGTGATGTCTCATCATTTCTTCCTTGTAGTCTTGCATGGTTTACGGTTAAATTGAACCAGGCCCTTTGCTAGTAGGCACATCTGCCTGCTCTTCAATTTTTAGGGCAGTCAACCTATTTCACAGCTGCAAGTTCTTAGGTGGGGCAGGAGCCTTCCTCTTAGTACTAAAAGTCATCATATTCCATCCTTCCCCTTCTCCAGAGGCTTTGCTTAATTTGATAGTGGGGGTAGACGATGACTGTTTCTCTATTGCAGGTGGGGACTGAGGCACTTCAAACTGTTGTGTCTCATAAGACCCTGTTTATTCCCCTTCCATCCTCTTTGATGCTGCACAGCCCGCTCACTTCCTCCTGTATCTCGGCAGCACAGCTCCTCCAAGATGGTATACCTCCTGCAGGGCAGAGGGCCATCTCTCCTGGCCTCAGGGTGGTCCCAGACACTTCCTGCAGCCTGAGACTTGGAGGGTTGCATCCACTATCTCCCACACTATCAGGGAAGCTGTCCTGTTACCAGTACGCCTAAGACTGTTACAGTACCCCAAATTCAGCTGAAGGCCCCCTACTTCACTCCTTCACATGCTGCTGCACAAACTGCTAGGTCTGTTGGCTACAATCGTGGACTGGGTCTTAGACAGGTGCCCATCAGTTAAAGGGGTCTTGAACCCTCCCTAATCAGAGGGAGCTGCATAAAAGGTTCCAAGCACCCTGCATCAAGAGCAGCTGACAACACCCATTAGAAGGTGCTAGAACTTCCTTGGGCCCACACCCTTATGACTCCCCTGGCTTTGTCATTGCCTGACAGCAAAGATTTGCAAATATATATCATCCTGGCTACATGTTTCCAGCTTCCCTTCCAAATTGTTGGCCTTGGGCAATTATTGCTGGGAACCAAACTCAGGTGGATAGCATCCTCCTGAGGAGCTGCCAGGAGTAGTCAAGAATCACCCCAGGGGATGCTTGTGCCTAGAGACTGACAGGCTTGCAGTCTGCAAACCCCCCTGGAGAGAAAACTCTGGGGTGAAATAGGAGTGTGAGGCTGTTTGAGGGAAAAGAAATATTGTACTACAAACAAAAGCAGGGGCATTGGGCTAATAATGAAGGCCAGATTTCATATCTCATGAAATTTGACTGACAGTGCATGAAGACACCAAAGGCAGCTATGATTTGCAGTTCTTCTACAGAGCTGTGATTTCCTTAAGCTCCTCAGGGGTTAAACAGATGCATGGCTAAAGAAAATCTTTGGCTAAGCTCATGTGTCCTAAATTACTGCTTTCTCATCTGTTGACGGGTAGGATTTGGAAGTGAGGACAACCCTGACATCAGGCCCATACAATAGATTTCATTTCATCCCTAGAGAAGAACTGGGTCAGCCTGTGGCGGTCTCACCCCTTGGCACGGCCCATTAGCAAGATCTTGTTCAGATACTGATGTTGTCCACAGTCTTCTATGACTGCATGGACACAACCCAAACATACAACCTCTTGAGCTGATCAGAAACTCTGGCACAACTTCAATTTCACTTACGAGAGTGTTGCCATCAGCTTCCATGAACAGCTTCAGAGGTCAGTAGGAAAGCTGTAAAAAGAGAAAATTTTGTTTAAGTAAGTTCTGTATTACATTTTCATATAACATACGTCTTGGCAGTAGAGTAAAACAATACATTAATATGCTTTGACCTGCCAACTTTACCCTCCCCACTCCATCCAACCAATCGAAAAAAAACGAAAAGTCTTTTGTAAATACGGGGGCTTGGAACTAGATGAACTTTAAGGTCCCTCCTAATCCAAACCATTCTATGGCTCTATGAAAGTTAATACTATGTTATGTGAACTGATTTTACTGAATTAGAAGTCAAGCAGTGATAAGGAACACTAACTCAAAGCTATCCAAACTTTTCTATGAAATAAACAGAATAAAGGTCATAAATGTGGTTGCGTGGTTGCTTTTTATTTGGTTGGGTGGGGTTTGAGCTTTTTTAGGAAATGCGTAGAGAATAAGTGAAACTGGGACTGGTTTGGGCGGGGGGTTCTGTTGTTTGTAATGGTTTTTTACTTTGAAAGAAATCTATAAGGTTTTGATTTCCACTTCAGCTGAGTAATTCCCATGAATTCTAATTAGGTAATCTGCCTGTACTCCTGAATGGGATGAGACCTCATAAGGGACTACCCATTTTAAAATTAACTGCAATTCTCCCTTCTGGAGAGTAACATCTGTGTAATCGAACAGCAGACACTAGAGTTTTAATTTCCCAAGATGCACGAAGTTAGTAGCTATCCATTTAAGTGACAATTCAGGTGATTTTATTTGGTATCACAGCCAATAGCTATTTGCCTTTGGCTGGTAGAATGGACAGATGACAAAAGAATTGGTGCAGTATACAAGATGAAGAAAACATACCTACTTTTTAGTGCCACCGAAGTTCTTATAAAACTCACCTCTCTGCAAATGAATCATACAGTGAAATGGAAGAGGATACAAGGCTCTGTTGAGGTGAGCAAGAAAGGATTTCCAGAAATAGAGCCACACTTCAGAAGAATTTCTAACTAGAATTTTTCCTGTTACTAAAACCAGTAATTTAAAATATGTGCCAATCCTCATGCATAATATTTGTTTTATTTTGAAAATAAAATATTAAAACAGAAAATAAACCCCCACCTACTGGCTTCCAGCAATTTCAAACCAAAAATAGAAAGGCAAACAAATAGTCATTTTTCTGGCTCCCAACTGCATTTATTCAAAAATAGAAAGCAGCACTTTCTATAAGTGGCTCAAAGTGAAGTAATATCAAGATGAGGAGAGATGTTATGGCAAATAATTTCAAGGATGTTTAGAAATCATAGCTAGTATAAACAAGCAGAGGAAACACCTTTAGTTATACAGCAAATTAACATCAAGCCTCACATACTGAGCCAGAAAGCAAGGGAGTAACAGACCAAATTATAGTAATTATTGTGACATGTGGCCTTTTTCCTGTCATTTCTTCATTTCATGTGTGATTTGGGTTTGGAGAGGGTGGGGTGTAATTATACGAACTGCACAGATTTGAATCAGCCATGGTACCAGGAGCGAGAGGACTGGCAAGGAAACATTTCCGGCTGTGTGCTTTGTGCCAAAGGAGTTGAAATGGATTTCAGCAAAACCTTCTCAGTGACTTTAACCCAAACTTTTGTTTAGTTTCCAGAAACTGGATAAGCAATCTTTGAGCCAGCATCCAATTTTCAAAAGCACCATTGACTTCTGTCTCATGCTAGTTAAGAGTATAATTTGTCACTCCCTGTGTAAAGAAAGGTTAAAATAAAAAAATCAAAAGTTCACTGCAGAAATTACTCTCATACACATAACCTGAGTTTATTTCTCCTAAGTAAACCCAGCTTAAGTGAGATTAGTTGCACTGTGAAAGAGCACTAGGATTTTTATGTCTGCTCAAGTGTACTCAGCTGTTGCAAAGCCAATATTTCAGAAGGGCATAACCTGTTTATCTCTGCACTACAGTAAAATAACTGTTTCCTTTCAATTTTCTTCAGGTGCACTGTGGGAAAACCATCTACCTTTTCTAAACAGAGAGGTGAATTAGAAGAAGGAGCTGGATATATACGGACACTCAAGCAGAGCTGGTCTACACTCACTTTACTGGATGGTCTAGCAGGAATATTTAGGGGCTGTCTCTGGGAACCATAGCCCCCCATCCCCTCTATATTCCCCTCCCACATGCCGCAGTTAGCATCCCCTGCTGAGCTGTGTCCCTCTCTGTGATGGTAGGGGGTCACACCATGGAAGCCCAGGAGTGTGCCCATGGTTTTGCTGGCAGAAGAGGTTCCCAGCCTACAAAAGCTACACCTGAGCTCAGGAGCTTAGCAAGCCAGCGACATCTTAGTAGGAGACAACACTTGAGTTCATACCACCAGAAGGGTGTCTTGATTCCTAACTGGAATAGCTGAAGCAGGAAAATACTTGGCCCAGACCACCTCATTTCATAGCCCTCAGGGCACTATATTAGAAACTAGAGACACCCATGTGCGTATCCTTGTCCTGACCTAGGTGGACATTGAATTTTAACCAGGGTCTCATGCCCAAAGGTGTACCCTAAGCACCAAAGTGAGGATGTGGGATTCCAGCCCTCTTCCTAAGATTCTCCATTTGCAGTGAGGTAAGATCTCACTTAGGGATGTCATCCAGAGGGATAGGGATGCCATCCAGAGGGACCAGGACAGGCTGGAGAGGTGGGCCACTGCCAACCTCATGAAGTTCAACAAGGCCAAGTGCAAGGTCCTGCACCTGGGTTGGGGCAGGACCAAGTACAGGCTGGGTGGAGACTGGATCGAGAGCAGCCCTGAGGAGCAGGACTTGGGGTACTGGTGGATGAGGAGCTGAACATGAGCCGGCAGCGTGCGCTGGCAGCCCAGAAAACCAACCATATCCTGGGGTGTGTCAGCAGAAGAGTGGCCAGCAGGTCGAGGGAGGGGATTCTCCCCCTCTGCTCTTGTAAGACCCCACCAGGAATACTGTGTCCAGCTGTGGAGCCCTCACCTTAAGAAGGATATCGACTGGTTGGAATGAGTCCAGAAGAGGGCCACAAAGATGCTCAGAGGGCTGGAGCACCTCTCCTATGAAGAAAGGTTTAGAGAATTGGGCTTGTTCAGACTGGAGAAGAGAAGGCTCTGGGAGGAGACCTTATTGCAGCCTTCCAGTATCTGAAGGGGGCCTACAAGGAAGCTGGGGGGGTGGGGGAGTGGGCGGCTTTTTACAGGGGCCTGTAGTGACAGTACAAGCAGTAAACTGAAAAAGGGTAGATTTAGATTAGATATCAGGAAAAAATTCTTCCTGGAGAGGGTGGTGAAGCACTGGAACAGGTTGCCCAGAGAAGCTGTGGGTGCCCCCTCCCTGGAAGTGTTCAAGGCCAGGCTGGATGAGGCTGTGAGCAACCTGGTCTAGTGGAGGGTGTCCCTGCCCATGGCAGGGGGGTTGGAACTAGGTGGTCTTTAACGTTCCTTCCAACCTAAACCAGTCTATGGTTCTATGATCTAGGAACAGAAGGAGAGGGAAATCCTTCAACCTACAGGTTAAGGCACCCACATGGAAAATGTGCACCAGAATTGCAGTCTGCTGTGAAGGATGTTCAATTCACTAAAATTGCTAAGTGGAACAAACCAAAGAGAGAAAATTAAACAAGGCACAGTGAAACCTCTCACTTCAAATGGCTTTATAAAGGAGAAAAACTTGAATCTCTCACTTCCTGGAGGATAAAATCTAATGGACCTACTGGATAAAAGCATTATCAGTTTTCAAGCCATACTTACATTTCTGTGGCTTTTCCTAGAGGTGCCCAAAACAAGTCAAATAGTTTCAGTCTGAATTGAATACACTATGTCAAAAGCGATTTCAGCTAGAATACTTTTCAGGGTTTTTTAGTTTGATTCAAGAACTGAATTATAAATATGTTAGTATAGCTTTATTAGTCCCACTTCACTCCTGTTCTTTCAAGAAGAGTAATAAACAAGTAGGTAAATGAGTAATAGCTGATGCAACAAATGTGGAAACACAGCAAGTGAGTTATCAGAAATATCTTGCAATCATTTCCATCTGACTACATCATCTCTTCTGAAATAAATAGAAATACTCTGTTAAAGATCAAAGGCAATGTTAAGGGTGGAAAAAAGGGGGGAAAACACTAAGGTTCCAATGATTCTAATTGCAAAAAGCAATCAATCCATTAGTAATATTCCTCTTGTGGAAGTCAAAATCCACAGGGCCTGATGCTGCCTCTTCCCAGTTACAAGCTACAGTGAGCATGTTGATCTGCAATAATATTGGTATAAGTCTGCCAGACATGCCTTCCAGGCATCCCTCAGATGACATCCAGAGTGGGCATATGTCTTCCTGCTTCTGAGCAAAATATTTGAGATATGTAATATGACTCAAACTATTTGTGTTGCAGAAGCACCCAAAACGTGCGTAACTCAGTTCCTGTTCAGATGGCATTGACACAGACTATTCAAAAAAAGTTCTGCTTTACCAAGTGCCAAGTCAGGGCTGTAAGACAACCTGGAAAATAAGCTTTTTGCCTTTTTCCTGTTTACATTTCTCACACTGGTCTCCAGCTTTAACCTCTCTGCTTGTTTAATGTTTATTTGACTGCCTGTAACAATCTGCACTTCAATGGACAAGGAATTGACAGGCAATAGGAAACTGGTGACAAAAATTTCCCTTAAAAAAAAAAAATCAATACTTAATCACATAGCATTGCCCCAAATCATAGCAGTGCTTGAAGTACTGTCCTGTATCAAGAACAGTCTTGCATAACTGTCCTAAGTTATCACATTACCACTAACTGGAGTTCTTCCAACAACACAGGGGAAAAATAATCACAGTGATTGTAAGCTCATAATTGTCCTTTGGGTTAGAGATCAAGTTAATCAGACAGAAACTTACCATTAACTATTAATTAATCAGATCTAGACAGTTACTTAGCTGGTTAATTAACTATCTATATCAACTACCTTACTTGTACAGGGAGTTCCTTGATGTGCAGATTTTCTCTCCTTTATTGGCTCATAGAAAATTTGGATATTAAGCTGGTACTTTGCCACAAGGCAATGACAAACAGGCATCAAGGCACTTTTCACAAAAGCTCGTGGATCATCCCACTCTGGTTAAGTTATGTCCCACCCACCTTGGTCTCCATGACTTGCTGTTTCCAATTGCAGATGAAACTACAGATTCACTGTTAGCACTGGAAACTACCAGTCCATTGAAGTATAATCATAAGTCATAATTGTCTGAGTGTACCTTCAGTTTTGACCACAATAGGTAAATTTAAGCTTGTTAAATAAAAATTACCGTTTGAAAAGACAAAAGGTTTCTTATCTCAGGCCTAGCAGCAAGAAACTGCATTTGTCACATTGTACTACCATTGGTTATATTACCTTATTTTCAAATGCATCTGAATTGATTCAATCCCCTCACCTGGAAGCAATTCAGAAAGGCAGCTCCTGACTCCGTTTGGGAGAGAGCCAGGAAAAACTGGAACAAAGTTCACTGCTCCTGTCTTGGAGACAGAAAGGGTCTGGAGACATCGCCCTGCTTGGATCACAGCCAGGTCCTGTCAGTCCAGCCGGGAAGCCCAAGAGCAGCAGGTTACGGGTGTCACAGCTCTGAGCAAGCAGTTTCAGGAGCCCATGCTCACCAGCTTTGGGAGGAGAGGGGCTGAAAGCAAAGAAGAGGTTCAACACAAGAGGGAGTCTCCAGCTGTCTCTGTAGCCTCACAAAGAGCAATCAAAACGGCATGCTTGGTGAAGTGTGTCTGCCCCAAACCTGAGTTTGCACACAGAGTATAGTGTTGAGCTGATTCCTAGGTCTGCTATGTTTGACGGCCAAGGAAGAGTTTGCAGAAACATCAAGTGCAATACCACAATAACTAACGCCTCCTAGCTGGCTCTTGTGCTGCAGCAGGCAGTAAAAGCAAGGCAAAGTTATGTTGGCTGCAGAAATGGATGAAGAGCTAGCGCAGTTGAGGGGTCCTTAAGGAAACATTCTGGGTCTCAAAAGCATGTCCCTGGTGTTCTGCCTTCTTTCAAAGATGCACTGTTCTCTGCTAGACCAGAACATGAAACACGGAGGAGGCAAGCAAAAAAGGGCCCAAAGCCTATAGCTCTTCCTGAGACAACAGTCTAAGGGGCTTCTCTAGAAGCAAGTCCCTTCTGAGGAGCTGTTCAGCAAAGACTGTTTTGAGTGAATGCTGCAAGGTACAGCACCTACAGAGCAAAGGAGGAGCATATTTTTCCTCCAGCAAATGCACAGAACTAATTGTAAGTGTGGATCATCACAGTGACAGGGCAATGAGCCATCCACACTGGAAGGTAGTTCTGCCAAACATATGTTTGCAAGGCATTATAGAAGGTTTTATGCATCCTATGGAAGGTAAAAATTGAAAAAATTAATCATGGCATTGAGCCCCTGCAAAACATTTTATGAATTTGGAGGACAAGTTTCAGAGGAAAATGAAAAATAGAAAAGGTATTGTCATCAAAACAAACCAGATTTCCTAAAATAAGACTAACAAAAAAAATTGCTTCCGGATAGAGCTGACATGGAGAGGCTGCCTGGCACACCTCGACTTCCAGCTCTGCTCCACACCACTTCAAGGACAATCTGGGTTTGAGGCTCTTCCCTCCGCACATACAGTGGTGTTTTTCTTTTGGTGAATTCTTACTATTTCCCCTCCAGCAGCCATTAGGATGAAAACCCTTCCCAGTGGCAGGAAATCTCCAGGCAGGAAAAGGCCTCTTGCTGCACCAAGGGGCTCAGCCCCCACCCAATCATTGCCAGAGGCATCTAGTGGGCAGTGATAATGATTGAAGGCAGCAGAGCCAAGGCTAAAGCAGAAGCCAATCAGTCCTTCCTATGTTTGCAGCTGCTCCCCACAGCACTATGGCTGAAGTTTTCTCCTATGCCCAAAACAACCAGTTACCTGAGCAATATTTCCCAACCTGCTGCCCTGACAAGAGATCCAACAATGACATGCAGTCCCCTTACAACTGGCCACAACTGCAATGCAACACATCAGCATAATAGGAGCACACTTTTGGCTTCTGTATTTGAGAACAAAAGGTCACAAAAAATTGTTACTGTTGCAAATTTGCTATTGGGTGCAAAAAACTGCACCCTCTGAGGCTGAGATGTGAATCCTCTCCTCCTTTCTTCCACCCAGGCAATGCTCATTTTATGGACAGCACTATACTAAAGGCCAGCATTCACACTTCCAGAGAAATGTCAATAGAAGAGCTTTTAAAGAGTAAAGCAAAATTATGCTGATGGTTGTGAGGATGAAGTAAGGAAGAAATAGCTGGGGGATGTGCTGCTTCTTCCATCAAAGACTTCCACTCCACATTCAAAGAGTTCACAAGAAACAGAAGTCTTGAAGAGTCCTGTGTGAGTCTTCATTAAAAGATCAGAGGCAGCGAGTTTATCTACCTTCCACAGTACACAATATACATACACTGTGCTCAAACGTCATCTCTGCAATAGATCAATCTCAGCGAGGCAAGATACAGCAATGGCAAACTGCCCTGGCAGGTTGTACCAGAGGAGGGTGAAACTGCTCCTGCAGTACAGTGTAGGCTGGTCAGCCATGGAGATTTGCATGCAGTCATCTTGTTCTCATGGGTGAAAGACACTTCCCAAGGAAGAAGAGAATGGAGAAAACTGTACTGTTTACTTCAGACCTTCTCCAGAGAAATTTAACCAGCACCCATTCCTCAATTCAACATCCAGGTCCACATGCTAGTATATGACATGGAGTTTCTTCAGGATCCAGGACAGAAAAAACAGTAAGCTGGGAAGGCAACTGGGAGGCCAGTGCTGTTCTTAGTATGTCCGAGTTACACCAGATATGGACTGCTGAGAGGCAAAAATTACCTCTAGGATAAAAGTTCAAAGATACAATGAGCAGGTGCTCTTAGAAACACTTTGCCCTGGGAAACCAGTATAATCATCACTGACATCCCTGCTTCTACGCTATTTCAGCAATAGATTTGGTTTTCTATTAATCACATTAATTCTCATTATCTGTTCAAATTGCTATCAGCCATCTTTCCTTGGTTTCTGTTTCCAACAGGCAAGAGAAGAAAGCCTGCAACACCACGCAAAAAGAGTGTATTAAGAAGTATCTGCTAGAAGATAGCCCAGTGTGAAAAACAGGACTTGTCCAACGTGGGTAGCATAACAAGCTGGTTGGCCCTGAGAGGTGAAATAAAACTTTAAAAAACCTCAAACTTATTACTGGTTGCAAAAGGTTGCTGCAATACTTTTCTGCAGCCGTCAATGCCCCTAGGCATTTAGGATTTACTAAGATTCTTGTTTCCTAAACACTATAGCCTTTGCCAGAACATCTGCACACAGAAATAAATCATTAAAGATGACTATTCAGTACTCCTGAAAGTGCAAATCTGACTACATCAGACACTTGCTTCTTGAATCTTACAGAATGAACACTTTTCCTTACTCCTTTTCTCTGAAGCTGCCCTCATTGCAGTAAAATCTGAAAGGAAAGCAGTGAGCATTTTTCTAAAGGAGAAGGCAGTATGGTGAAACTATATACATAAAACCAAAAACTGAACTTGTTCTTCCACAGAAAGAATTTCCAGGTTTTCTCAGATTATCTAGATTTTTATTGATGTCATAAACTGTACTTCACCAAAGTTTTCTCCTTAAATCCCACCATATTATGGGTCTCCCAACACTTAACACAAAGCTAAGTCTGTCTGTCATTCTCATTTTTCTCCTAAGGTGACATTCTCTCTCCTCTGTTTTTCTTCTAAACCAGTTCCTGGTTGTTTTTGTCCTGTTATATTTGGATGAGTGTATTCCAATGTAGGCTACCTCTGTTTTTTTAACATAATTCTTATACACATATCTTTCAAGATTTATATAAGAATAGCAAATAGACAAAATAACTTATTGACTTCCCAGTGATAAAAAAACATTAATAAGACAAAATAAAATTACTATTATCAACTATTCAATGGCAATGTATAGCCCCCAGTAATTGCAGCCTCAATAGTTACTCTTACTTTTATGATCCTTTTAAAATAAATTATTTTTTAATTGTTACTTCAGTTTTCCCTCTCATGCCACGTACCATTTTGGCAACAAAAAAATGTGGCAACAAAACCCATATGGTAGCACAATTAATTAACGAGCGGTAAATGCTGGGAGAAAAGCAAACCCACACTTGGTGTTTTCCATTGCAGCAGAGCTATAATTTAGACCAGTTAAAGAGTCTGAGGCTAATGTAGGATTTGAAACACCCGTAATTTAAATTGTCTCAGTTTAAATCAACTCACTTGGTGACACAACTTTCAACACACACTTTTTCTGTCATGGGGAAGGAATGGTTCATTTCTCTTCCTAGCTGATCTCTCAGGCTTTGCTCAAGCAAGTGCCACGACACATCCTGTTTCTGTTGGCAGCTAGACAGCTTCTCATGCTTTCAGACCATATATTATAATTTAGCACATCTGTTTTGCAAGCATTGTTGAGCACAATAAGGTTGTAATATTCCTGTCTCTTTAGTGTCATGGGAAAGATTGGAAGGCCTGAAAGAGCATGGAAAGATTTGGATACAACACCTCTAGGCACATCACTGGCAGGTCACAACTGAATTACTACCTCATGATGGGGGGTGGTGCTTTTCAGACACATGGCCATGACCAGGAACACCTCAGTAAGCACACAGAGCTCTGGGGGAACACCTGAATGCAAATGTCTTACTCAATACCAGTAACCACTTTGTATTTCTGAGCAAGAGCTGTTACTGTCCATTCCACCCTCACTTTTTCAGTGATGAAGAAAGAAGACAGTCTAAATGTGAACAAGATAATCATCAACTTAAGTGACTTTAACATGCCAATATGCCAATCTGCAATCACATCAACTAGTGTGTTTTATTACGCTAAGAAGTTAACACTGTAACCGTGACCCCGGAAGATTCCTCATCTTAAAGCTATCATTAAGTTCTGCCTTGTACTTCTCTTCCACAGAGACAATCATAGAGAAAACAATATGTTCATTAAAAAAACAACAGTTTTTATATCCCCCCCAAACCCCAGATATTTTAAACCCAAAAAAATATAAAAAATTTTGTTAAAAAATATGCAGTTTAGAAGGGTCTTGTTTTCTTACCATGAAAAAAAATAAAGGGAATTGTTTTCATCTAAAAACACAAAACAGATGAGCTGTCTAATAACAGCTAATGGCTAATTAGACAAAAATAAATTGTTTTCAGCTGTATTGTCCCACAACATCATTTCCTTTTTTCCATTAATATTTCTTTTTTGCTGAAAATTATACCCCAGCATAGGATGGGGTGTACAACAATAATAACAACAACAACTTGTTTCCACATTCCAAACACACACACCCCTTCCCTCCCCATCCAATTCCCTATTTTGCTCTTAACTGAAGAGACATTCAACAACAAATTTGGGAGCTGCTGCTTCCTACGTACTATAAACATCTTCACACTGTTGCTTTCTAAGAAAATTTGACTGTCTGACATCATCTCCATTCTCCTTGCACTTTGTGAGATCCTTACAAATCATTTGAAGACTGTACGAGGGAGCTATGGAAAGTTCAGACACACAAGCAAGTTACTATGAGTTGGCCAAGACACTAACTATGAGATTTAAGCTCAACTGAATTGCCTAGCTGTTGCCTTCGCTTTAGATTAAGAGAAAACAAGCACAATTAATATGACTCAGCTGGTATGATATTTTGATGGTGCTTGTACCCAGAAACTGTTCCTGAAAGAAGTTTATAGACTTGGATGCACCAAAGAATAAGATCATGCATTCTCCTGAGACCTTGCAAGAAGGAACAAGGATAGCGAAGCAGCTACAAAGTGTAACAAAACAGTGAACTATGTAAAATGATTACACAATTACCACCCAAAATACTGTTGAATAAACTTTTCTGAAGTATTAGTAATAGGGATTGCAGTGTGCTCATTTCCATTATAACAGATCATGTGTCAGGTACTGTAGGAATATGGAAGAAAATAGAAGGCAACTCTGCTCCTGGCAGCTCCCAGTGTAAGACAGGCTAAAACAGGAGGATGCAGACAGGAATCAGACAGAGTCCAAGATAAAAGAGAGACGAGGGTCATCAGGATCATATGTCGGGTCTCAGCATGCCTAAGGACAGACATTGTCAAAGTCTGTCTTAGTGTTGTAGCAAGTGGTTTTGAAAAAAGAGCGAGATACAATGTTTTCAAATGTTTGCAAAACTAAGAGAGGGATCCCAGGGAGTTCAAAATGAGAGTTAAGGCTCAACAGTTTGATGCTGCCCAGAAGTGTAAATAAATAGGCTGAGAGATTCAACAGAGTGAGAAAATTATCCTTGGAGGGAGTTTCTGAACTGATATGAGGTGGTGAAATTACTTTTGTCAAGGCCAGAGAATAGGAGATTTCAGTAAATGTGATACAAGACAATGACAACTTGGATGACTATTTATTTCTGTGTATGAAGAACGAAGACATTTGAAAGTGTGTGTAAAATTTAAACATAGCTTGGAAGTGAGGACATACAAAATTCAAGAAGGCACTTGGACCATAATTTAATTGTCAGTAATGAGCAACAATGATTTAGGAGAGGCAGAAGTTGATCATGCTGAGCCATGACATATCAGAGAGACAGGTAAAAGTCTACCTTTGGTAAAAAAAAAAAAAAAACAAAAAAAACCCAACAAAAACAAAAAACAAACAAACAAAAAAAAAAACCCACAAAAAAAAAACCACCCAACTGTATTATAGGAGTCAATCTGATAAAATTACTCAGGCATAAGGTACAAAGGAAAAATGGGTCACAGGACAGAATCTTTTAGTAGACCACAGACAGTCTTTTGGGGTATAGCAGGACCTTCTGAAAGGCAATTTCATAGAATCATAGGATGGTTTGTGTTGGAAGGGACCTTAAAGACCTCCTAGTTCCAACCCACCTGCCACGGGCAGGGACACCCTCCACAAGACCAGGTTGCTCAAAGCCTCATCCAGGCTGGCCTTGGAGACAGCCAAGGAACTTCTCGGGGCAACCTGTTCCAGTGCCTCACCACCCCCTGTGTGAAGAACTTTTTCCTGATATCTAATCTAAATCTCCCCAGTTTCCCATTACCCCCTGTCCTGTCACTACAGGCCCTTGTAAAAAGTCCCCCCCCCCCTCCAGCTTTCTTGTAGCCCCCTTCAGGTACTGGAAGGCTGCAGTAAGGTCTCCCCAGAGCCTTCTCTTCTCCAGGCTGAACAAGCCCAACTCTCTCAGCCTGTCCCCATAGCAGAGGTGCTCCAGCCCTCTGAGCATCTTCGTGGCCTCCTCTGGACTCATTCTAACTGGTCGATATCCTTCTTATACTGAGGGCTCCACAGCTGGACACAGTACTGCAGGTGGGGTCTTACAAGAGCAGAGTAGAGGGGGAGAATCCCCTCCCTCGACCTGCTGGCCACTTTTCTCCTGATACAGCCCAGGATACAGTTGGCTTTCTGGGCTGCCAGCGCACACTGCCGGCTCATGTCCAGCTTCTCATCCACCAGTACCCCAAGTCCTTCTCCTCAGGGCTGCTCTCGATCCATTCTCTACCCAGTCTGTACTTGTGTTTGGGATTGCCCTGACTCAGGTACAGGACCTTGCACTTGGCCTTGTTGAGCTTCATGCCTGTCCAGGTCCCTCTGGATAGCATCCCTTCCTTCCAGTGTGTCGATTGCACCACACATTTGTAAGTGTGTCTCAGAAAGCATGGAGAACCACTGGCAGAGAGAATCACAGACAGTAAGTTTTTAAGAAGAGATTTTCAGATAAAATCAAAGGTAAGTGCCAGGATAAAACGATGGCAGAGAACAGAGGTTTTTATTAGTTGACTGTATTTAATAGAAGCTAACTACTAGCTGAGAAAAAAAGAGAAAGACAAGAGGAGGTTCTGGGGGAAAGCAAAGTAAGGAAGTCAAAGGCAGATGAGCTCTGTCCAGATGAGGAAGCCATATCTGCAGTAGAAGCAGCAGTTACTGAAGTTTTAGATGAGGCAATGACATGTCACTTTGTTGATTCCTGTCCCCACTCCACCACCCTTGGAAGCGTTCAGTAAGACCTGTTTGGAGAGGAAAGAGGCAAGAACACAGGCACAACTGAAAGTGTAGGCACAGAGAAAGCATGACTCAGCTAAGCCAGAGGCAGGGAGTAGAGCTAAAGGAAAGACACACTCATCGGGGCAGAAGGATTCAGCCTATTCATCAGACCAATGCCAGAGATGCCCCATAGCAAAAGCAGCAGGCACCGGAGGGCAGCCAGCCTGTAACTTGATGAGAGGAAAGTGAAGTGAACAATTATAGGGTAGAGGAGCCTGAAGAAGGGAAATATTTTTAGAAATGTGTGTCACTAGGGGATAAACACAGTGCACACACATAAGCACGTTAATGAGCTATGCCTTTAACTGCATGTATTGCTTTTCAGAAAAATCCTCAAAAGACAGAAATGTGGCTCTGCTTCAGCTGAAAGGGAAACTGAAATGCAGAAAGGGGTAATAGGCATAGTTTCACATGCAACATTACCCCAGTGCCCATTCTTCCTGTTCAGTGATGGCATAACCACACTCAGGATGATTTCAATGCTAATAAGTGATACACCAGACAGGAAACTTTCTCCAGCCTGATAAATAGTACTGGCTACATTGGCCCAGAAATAGCACTAGCTGGGTTAGCAGGGGGTTGACTGACCCCGTGAAGAC
Source organism: Rhynochetos jubatus (assembly GCA_027574665.1). Lineage (NCBI taxonomy): Eukaryota > Metazoa > Chordata > Aves > Eurypygiformes > Rhynochetidae > Rhynochetos > Rhynochetos jubatus. The sequence goes on from CM050650.1 coordinate 56,634,229, forward strand.
AGTTCCGCACATAAAATAGTGAAACTATTCAAGCTGCCATTTAGTTTACAGCCCTGTCTGGGTTACTGCTCCTACTGCAGGATCCAGCAACAACAGAGAATCTGCTATGACCTCCACATGACAAGCTGATTAGCAGCCAGTTCCACATCCCTGACATTTAATCAAGTGAGTGCACAGTACAGCATGCTACTTCTGCATCTATGTCCAAACCAGTCCTCATCCTATTCACCCACAACCAAGACACTGTTAGTTTAGCTAGATCATGTGGGATTGTGGAAGGGGTGAATTTGAGGGGTAAGGGAAAGCATCTGGAATTAACAAGGACAAAACAAAGAGAATCTTAGCAGCTCTGCAAGCTCTTCAGCCCACATTGGCTCAATGCTATCCCCAGCCACCTCGCAGGGAATGCACAAACACATGCCATGCTGAGCATGCAGCACCTGGCTGCTGCATCCACACAGGGAAACACACTCAAAAAAAAAAAAAAAAAAAAAAAGAGATGCAAATGCTGCTTTCTGGCCACCAGACAGCTCTGCAAGAAATTATGTCCCCCAGCATGCCTTGGGAAAAGTAGCAAGCAGCTTGCACAAACAGTTCATCTGAACGTTAGCAGCCTGGCATTAACAGCTTTTGCCATTTATGGGGTGAAACAAAGCTTTCTCTCACCCTGATTCTTCCCAACTCTGGTGCAGAGGCTGTTGTGAAGCACACTTTTGCAGACAGAGCAGATTTTAATGTACCCTTTCGCCTCTCCCACCTGTGAAACCAGTATGACTTCCCAATGACAAGCAGGTGTTGGAACGCAGCATACAAGGACCCACTCTCTCTGCTTCAAGGAGCAGACCAACTGCTCTCCCAGGGGTGGCAGTGGGGCAGCACACTGGATGATGCTAAAGCAATGCAGCCTTGGAAAGCAGAGTTTCAACATCCCTGACCCAAGATACGTAGTCTCCTCTGTGCCACGGGATCCACCTGATCAAAGCGTGCTGCTGTGCCACCAGAGTCACGACACCAGGAGGGGCACAGTGGGACTCTCTCCTTCCCAGAGATGGTACAGAAAGGCCAGTTCACGAGAAGCTGCCAAGCAATTTCTCTCTCCTTTATAAATTGTCACAAAGCATTAAATGTTGGCCTAACTGGCAGGCAGGAAAATCCTACTGAACTGCAGTTCCTAAGCAGGGATTATAAACCTTCCAAGAACTCCAATTAATATAATTGACCCCAATATAGATACATATTACGCTACAACCCAAAAAGGACTTGCTGGAAGCAAATAGGTCGGTGGATGATTAAACAAGCTATTAATCCCAGCTTTCACCAGAGGCACATTCTGTTGAGGAAAACTCAAGTAGTGGTTTGGAGTTTCTGTTTCAGTACGAAGGACAGATTTTAATTCCAGCTGTCCTTTTGTTCATGGTATGAGTAAACCCGTTCACACAGTGTTTTTGCTGTGTCTATACTCACACAATTCCATGACTCTGAGAAAAACATTAAAATTAATGCATTCTAAAATGCTTTTCACATTAAAAACCAGAAATCAATCTACTCAGTGCTGTCACCACAGCACATTATTTTCTACACTTATATTGCACCTTAAATACTCTTTACACAATACACATTTTCACATTTTTCTCTAGGAACCTAAAATCAGTAGAATTGCTCCCATTTCCATATTGCACAGTTGTCTTCAAAAATACCTGATTTATGTGAAACAGTCATGACTAGACTGTCTACCCTGTCCTTTGATGCTTCTTAAAACAAAACTGAAACTTGTCCAAAATAGGAATCACTCACATAAATGCTGTCACTTGTACTTATTCCACAAACAAACCTCATTATTTCTAAATATCCTCATTATTTTTAAGTAGTCCATTTGCATGTTTTAACCAAAAAGGCAGGGGGATGGGAAAGGAAACATAAGATTTTTTTACACTGCTTTTAAAAAAAAAGGGGTAATTACATGCCAGTGTGAACTTCCTTTACTCTACTAAGCATTGATTCCCATGAGCTGAAACCATGTTTCAAAAAAAAAAAAAAAGTAGATGTCATGAGAAAGAACTAACATTTGTCACTTGAGAGGGGAATAAGACACAACCTTACCAGCAAGGAATTCTGACGAACAGCCACACTTGTCCCATCAACTCCCACACCTCGCGAAGCAGAGAGGAAACTCTTGCAGAAATTGGTTGCAATGCTGAAATTGCCCAAGAGGAAACTGGTGTCTCTTTTACAAGTCATGACTATGCAAACCACAAGCCAGGCATCAAAGCAAGTGCTAAAAGCCTCGTCTGCCAAAACTATTAATACTAGAACCAAGCTTGGTGGAAATGGGGTAGGGGATGGGGCTAAAAAGCTAGAAATATTCCCAAATAGCTTTATTTTATTGTTTCACAAACAGAAATTAGTTTTAAAACTATGTTATCAAATATCTCTAGGAAGAGGCTCAGAGTGCATTGTGGGAGACAGGAGAAAGCATATTATAGGTGCCCCATAACAACTTGCACTACCCAAGCCTCAGTGCACTCCCTATTTCTAACTCATTCCCCGGAGCAGCCCTTCAGCCTCTGTCTCCCACAGGCCCTCCAGGGTCCAACCCTGCACCCCGAGGTGTGGGAGAGTTCAGGGCAGCCTGAGCCCAGCCTCACCAAGGCCAGGTAACCCTCGGGACAAAAGGAAGGATGGGGCATGAAGCACTACCGGTTTGGTTTTTCTAGGTCACCTGCAAGGTGTGTCCCAGGAAACACCATCCAGGCAGGGATGGGGCTGACAACAAGGTCTGCAGAAGAGTACATGGGTCTAATGGTGTCAAATCAACAATCTCTATTTCCCATTTTTCACTTTTTACTACATGATGCAGTGGCAAGCCAAAAATAATAGCCATATTCAAAATATTAGACAGATACTTCTAGAAGTTCCATTTTCACTAGTCTTGAGAAAGAAGTTAAAAATAAAAATCAGGACATTGGAGTTTTGGGTAATTTATGGCTTGTGTATTCAAGTTTCAGTCACATATATGAACTTCAAGAATGAATAAACATTTAACTATAGCACAAATATCTAAATAATTTGTATTGTTCTCTCTACACAACTCTACTTATTTCAGATATCACTTTAGTCTAGAAAAGACAGAACATGCACTCTTAAATCTCATCCTTCTTTCAAAGTGATAGGCATTGCTAAAAATAACGTAGATAATTGCATGCTTTGAAGTGAATTTTTCCTTTTTGACTCACTGTAATATTACAGGCCGATTTCTTCAAAGCAGGACTGAGGGATGCTGCTGTCTAGGGATTCTCCTGTGTTTCCTCAGATCTCTCCCAGCTGTGGCAAGGAAATTCCAGGGTCCAAAGGCAGGTAAAGGAGACATGCAGAGATCTGAATGCTCTACTATTCACGACACTGAAATTACAGTGCCACCTGTAGGACACCCAGAAGTAGTTTAATTTGGGCCTTGCTGATGCCATGAACACCAGTTGCTATAATTATAAGAATTCCTAGTAGTCCTGGCAGAAACATAAGGACATAGAGAACAGATGACTCATGTCAATCTACGGGGAGTAACTTGAAAGCCTTGTTCACTCTGAGCAACATATATTAAGTACCTCAGTGCACCCAGAAGAAGATATTTTGCTACTGAGATGAAACTTTTGTGGGAGAGGGACATGTCAGTGCAATGCAATTGTATTCCATCCACCTTAGAGCTGGTGCCACTGTAGGCAGGGGAGAACAGCCACATCTTCAACTACAGACAGGAGACCACCCTCAGATGCATGTAAGGAAAGTTTCCATTATGGCTGCACACTTTTTTTTAATTTACTTTTTAGCTATTGACTATGTAACTCAACGTATCACAATTTGGTGACTATTTGTATTACATGAATATGGTATTTTGCATCAGTGTTAGGAAGCACTCTTATATCCTTCAGAATATACTAACAAATGTGTTGTATGTTGCTTTCTCTTCCCCTGCCCCTTTTGCCAACAGAGTTATTTTCCACTTTTGCATCCTGTAGCTAAGGTGATGGCTGTAAGACTTCTCTCCGATGAATCATTTGAAGATACACAGTAAGAGAAAAAGCAAGCATATGCACCTTTGCTGTTAAATTTCCATTAATAACATTTGAAGTGGAAAATACTCTACTGATTAACTTAATAGCACTGTTACTGCAAACAAACTATAAAGAGGAGGTGTACAACATGTTCAAAAGCAGCTTCTGCTTAGCGTTCAGCTGTGGTCAAAGGAACAAGATGTTCAGACAAATGAGGAAGGGAACGGTGAATAGTACAATTGGTTTAGGAATGCTTTTGTTTAAATCAATGGCAGTCTTGTGTGGAATATTATGTAAAATAACTATCACCAACAACAAACAATAGAAAGAATTGTGTAAGACTAAATAGCAAAGAGTAAAAAGAATGATCAAGAATTGACAGGAAAAAAAGCTTTTGTAGGAAGATGGATTTTGATACAAACAATGCTTTGTAGTGTGGCATAACTGATAAGGAATTAAACATAAATATTTTAAATCATGATTTATATAGGGAAGACACAACTCTTTCTCAGTCACATGAAACAAAAGTGGAAGGAACAAACAATTAAAGGTGATAAACAAAATGGACAGAAAGAAGTGCATTTGACCACAGTATTTGGAACTCACTGCTGCAGTGAACTGAGTCTGGAAGTTGGTGCAGCATTGAAAACATGCTGTGAAGCAGAACAAACAGTGATTCACTGTGTGCAGAGAGCAGTAAATGAGGTAATTTCCAGGAAAATTAGGTTGAAACATACATGGCAAATTACAGCATAAGAAAATTATTTGCATAGTTTTGTTAGCTTCTTATGGCCACAGCAGTGGCAAAGAGTAAGACACCTTCACTAACTTTTGAGGGAGATGCTGCACATCACAGGAATAAAAATTTCAGTAGGATAAGCAATGCAAAGAGTTAAAAAATGATGCATAAAATTTTGCAAATACATGCTGTAGAAATCACTAGGCTTCCATTCAGGGAGGTGGGTAAGGCTGGAGCAGAAGAGATTTCCAAGTCCTTGACAGCTTGCCAACATGCCTACAAGGACACATGAAAACTCAGGGGGCAAACCACAAAAATTTATTAATTCCCATTTATCTGGTAAGCTCCCTGGGAGGAAGCAAAGGATTGTGGAAGCAGAATAACCAAAATCATATGTACCAGGAACATGAGGGCAGCTCACAGAAGTGACGAGTAATGCTTGGTGAAAGCAAGCATGTTAAACTACTTTTCCACTGTGTTCCTACAGCAGATTTCAAATTCCTTGGACCTGGGCATTGCACAGGGCAAAACACACTGGTCTGGTTGAAAATTCATGACACAGCATCCGTATTTTCTCCTTGAGCCAAGCAGCAGTTGTCACAGCAATCAAAAAAAAAAAAACCACACGACCCAGTTCACAGCTTAGAATCCCATTAGACAATTTTTTATTGAAAAATGCTCTGTGTGTGTTGTTTTTTCTTACCAGGCAGGAAAGTAATGTATCATTTCAGTCTTCCTTTGCCTATTCAGCCAACTAGGTAACCCATGAATGTACCAAAAGGTATGGGAAACCCACTGAAAGCAGATTACATATCACTTACAAACAAACCCTATTGATTTCATGACTTGGGCCGCCAGCTGCAGAGACCACAAGTGGGATGAAATGGGTTTTTCTCAACCAATATGATTCATATTTGCCATACCTATCTGTTACATGCAAACCAGTTGCCACTGACACGTAACATTTATGATTGAAAGCTACCAACTCCCACTACCATAAAGTTTTCCTTCTAAGCAGTAAAGATGTTCCAACTTCCTCTGTGAGGTTTCTTTTCTGTTTTAACTTGTTTCACATAATGAAGTGAGCTTGAAACCGAGAGTACTAACCAGCCCTTGAACATTCCGGTGGTCAGAGAACAACGGGGTTTTACACACATCCCTTCAGTTTTTTATTTCTCCCTCCCTCAGATCAAGCCAACCTCTTAGGAGTATTATTTGCAAAACCAAAGGGGAGGAAATCAGCTGTGTTTTTACCTCTACCACTTTGCTAAATCCCAGTGTGAAATTTTGAGAATAAAATGCTGATGGATAACATGGGACTGGCCAGCTTTGAGCAAGCACTCAGAGGCTCCAGCCCTGATTCACACTTGACTTTGAATCAACCACTTGCACAGCTTTACCTCCACACTTTTAAAGGAGGTGCACAATAATTACATACATGGAGGAATGTTATGAAAATTTGCTAATTAATACCTCTAAAGTGTTTGGAGTTCCTCAGATTCAATGTTTTGCAGAAGGGCAGTATATGACCTATTTTTATAATGAAATTATAATCAGAAAATAAAAACAGAACATCTTTAAAGTGACCAAAAAATTGCTTAAATATCTTGGGAGAAGAAAAAAAGTTGCCAAAGTTAAACGTTAGACAATGGTTTTACTGCAGCACTATACTAATCACGAAGTTAACACGTACAGAATTCTAAATCCCACTCCTTTCTTCAAAGTCATTTCTTTCACAACCTTATGCCACTGCTTTCTTTTCATCTCCGATAAAAAGCCTTCAGCAGTTCCAGTCATATTAACACTACTGCTGCTTTTGGCTGCATGCATTCAAAAAGCATTGACCTTCCAGAGAGCCCACAACAGCTTCCCATTGTAAATATTAACATGGAATATTTCGTCACTAACCCTGTGACAGAAACTGGGTGTTCTGGATACACTGAGTGTGGTGGGCTTGCAAGGTGGCTAGCAGCATCATGGGCTAGATTGATGGCATGACATAGCCAGGAGACTGGGGGACATAATTATCCCCTTGCTTCATTTGAAGTGCATCTAAATACTGTATCCATTGGGAAACAGAAACACCACACCATAGGAAAGATAGTGACAAATTGGAACAACTTCAGCAGGAGACACCAAGGTGGTTGAAGCTGGAGCACTTGTCCTGCAAGGAGAAGCTGAGGGACTAGGACATTTCCAGCTTGGAGAAGGGACAGCTTCAGAGGCCATCTAACTGCAGCCCTCCATGACCTACAAGGGGGTCAGCAAGATGAAGGAGATGGGCTCTTCCCAGTGGGGGCATGGAAGAAGGATGAGACAACAAGGCAGAAGTTGAAATAGGGGAGCTTCAGATTGGATATAAAGAAAACTTCTTTCCCTATGAGGGCAGTGGGACCAGTCACTGAGAGAGGTTGTGCAGTCTTCATCCTTGGAGGTGTTCAAGGCCCAACAGGATAAAGCCCTGAGCAAGCTGGTCTGAGCTCCCAGCTGAGTCTGCTGTGAGCAGAGGGTTGGACTGAGACCTCCCAAGCTTCCCTGCAGCCTGAGTGGTGCAATGAGTCTGTCATTCCCTGTTAGATCCAAACTTACCTCTGACTAGCAGATCATCCACAAACCTGCAGTGAAGGTACTAAAAAGTCTTCCCAGAAGTAGAAAGATGCTTATACTTTCAAAAAAGCAGGATATGTATGAATACAGATACAAGTTCAGGAGAACTTGTGTCTTTGCACGCATTTGGAAGAATTTATGTTAAATCCAACCACAAAATATCACTGTTATGGATACAGTAACACTGAGACTATACATCTTCAAAAATGTGCTCCTTCAGAAGTTTGCTTTTCTCACTAAGCCAACACATACTTCTCTTCATTCATACATTTCAGCTATTCTACCAAATCATCCAAACAAAGGTTTTAAAGCATGTTTTCCCACAAACAGAAAAAAGGCATAAGACCTTTATACAACTATTTCGTATCTTTTAAATTATTTGAGGAAAGAGGGTAGTTATTGGATGTAACACTTAAGAAAAAAAAAAGTTAATAGGAAAAATAAACCAACACATACTTTTTGCATTCTCACTCAACTGTTTCTATTCCAAACACAGGGTCATTTTGCAAAAGGAAAAATTAAAAAGGAAAAAAATAGTATACTTCTTGAAAAGGAAAATATTTTCACATATCTCAAATCTATTTCTTCAAATAACTCTAGAGTTGTGCTCTGAGCTTCCTAAGGCTAGCCCATCTAATTACTTGTAAAGAACCCAAGCGGGATGTCTCCTTCTAGCTGCAAGATAAATAGATAAAAATCAATACAGCCATTTACTTGTGTCATCAAATTCAAGAATTCGTCAACAATTTATCAGTAAACTTCAATCACTTTGTATATAAAGTCACAGAGTGCATTGAATTCAATCATACTTTAGGGTGACATGAGCTGCATTTCAAATTCAAATACTGTCACTATACAGCTATCTGAAACGCAGATGCTATCCACTACCTTCAAAAATCTTTAACTTGAAAAAGGTCAGTTTTTGAAACATTAGTAAGTAAAGGCTGACATACCTTTCGTCTTTGCACATCTTTTTGTTTGCACATCCATTTGTCAAGTAATGGCTTTTCCAATGATACTATCCTTAGATATACATCATCTGTATTCATTTGGATTAATTGAATTTCCCCAAATCAAATTCCTTCCCAGCTGATTTCCTTTGTGCACGTTCTTAGGCTGAGGGAAGCTGACTGCTGAGCTCTCACACCTCCAAGGACCAAAGGAGATCATGCAGCAACACTGACACATTGACCAGGAAGAGCACCAGCATCAGCTGTGTGTGTGTCATCTCATCAGTATTTTCTGCTGAGGTTGCAAAGCACTCGTGATTGCTACTTCTTTCTCTCTTCCTCCCCAACAGCATTTGTCCCCAGCACAGCAATGAACCTACCTGGATGAGGAGGGCAAAGGACACTCTCCAGTCACTCTTTCTGCCCAGCTATGACTTTTACCCTTCCTCTGCTCCCCCAGCTTATTTGCATTTTTCATCTTCAACAGTCAGTCATAATAAAGAGAGAGAAGTGAATAAAAGCATTTTGCGATACAACTTAGTAAACATTTGAGTCATTGTGGTCTAGTGGTTAAAATATCTCTATTTTGAATGCGTTCCTATGCTAGTACTTAAGCACTAGGCTTCAAGAAAAGTAATTGAGACTCGCTATTCCTTTTTACCAAAGTAATTTTTCTTCTAGGTTCACATGTGCCTCAGTAGGGCACTTCACCTTGGTGAAGACTTAAGTCTTTAAGATCTCCACATATTTTAAGGAAGACATCTCACTTAAACCCATTGTATAGATGAAGAAGATGAAAAATATTAGGACCAGACTGTTCCCTGATGAAACAAAAGCAATCAAACCCCCAACAACTTGTGTGACACCTCTACCAACACTTGAACATTGCTAATGACAGCAATTCTGAGCAAAAGCAGTGAAAACTCCCTGTGCAGGCACACTGAGGCTATCCCACTGGTTTCTGCTTTGTTGTAAGGGAGCAATTGCTTAACCAGCTTTCAGAGAAGCCTTTCAAATATTCCCTGACTAGAAAGACAATGTTATCTATGGTATTGTCAACTCTAACTTTCAAGCTCCTCACCAACTAGCAGAAATTTATCTTCCTTTTATACCAGAAGACCATTTTTTGGCAAGTTCCTCTGAAAGCAGCAAGATTCAAGCCGTTGGAAAGGAAGCAGACAAATGGCACTTCCACCCCCGCAGCCAGCATGTCTCTGTGGCTTTGCCTCACGCCATACCCCGACACTTCAAGCAGGGCTCAGAGCTCCTCCACCCCATCACTACTCCTACATACTTGTTCCACCATTATAAGAGCTGCTGCCCCTCAAAAATGCATCACACAATGGTTTGGGCATAACAGTCCTTCAACAAACACTTCAAGCTCACATATATTTTTAGTTCCAACAGTTCTTGTTACATAGGAATTCTTTGTCTATTCAATAAAGAGACAAAGGGGAACAAAGGTGAAAGGTTACAGAAGGAGGGGGAAAGGGGAAGTGGGAAGGCAAGAGGGATGTGACTAGGAAAGCCAATGGTACAGATTCCTGCTTTGCCAGACACCTTTTCTCCAGAGCCTGCACCAGTTCTTTGATGAAGAGTTCAAAGGACCTTGCAAGAGCACTCCACAGCTCCTCAGGGCAGTTACTGCTTGCCAGGACGTCCACCCACCTGGTCTTCCAATTTCAGCTGTCTAAGGAGCTTTACATGTTTTCCCAGGTGCCTTCACTCTAAAGTAGTTCCCTTCCTGTGGTACACTCTGCTACAATAGTTGTAACCTCTCTGGTGCTCTCCACAGTCAGAAACTACCAAGGTACCCTATGAGCATTCTTGCTTGTCTTAGTTCTCAACAAAGCACCTCTGCACCTGCCACCTCCCTGCTACCACCGAGCTTTGGCCCAAATGCTCAGGGCACCATCGCTGCCAAGGCTGACACAGAGACAGTATGAGCAAGGCACTTCCCACAGCTGGATACTACAGTGAGACTCTGTAAGTGAGGTTACAGGCAGTGCACAGGGCCTCTCAGCCCGGTGCGAGTCAACGCAGCACCATCAGGATCTCCAGAATTAAAGCAAGTTCCCTTGGGCATTGCAAGACAATGCAATGTTGTTCGAGAACATACTGGAGCTGGTTTCATTCCTGACACTTTCTAGAGTGCGTGGCCCAAGGGTACCATATAAAAAGAAGTATGGATAATATGGGTGTCCCATGGGATGCAGAGGTAAAACACCTGCATCTTTGATAACAAGCTGAAGAAAACTGATCTCATGGATTTTTTTTTAATTACTTACATATCTGGTTCAAAAAGGAAATAAAAGTGGAATTTTTATTTAGTGCTCTGAACTGGGTCAAAGTACAGGTAATCCCAGACCCTGACAATGGCCAATAGCAGATAGAAAGCACAGGAACAGAGATAATGTAAAGCAAGGCCTCCATGGGGACTTCTGCCACCTCACAGTCTGGGCACATCCTAAAGGAAAATTTGCACAGCATTGTTGTATGCAACAGCTCTTAACAGCCTCTCCTTCCATAAACTTTTCTCCTGGCTTCTTGAACCCATTTATACATCCAGCAAAACAAAATCCACACCAATTCCCATAATTTAATTGTGTGGTATGTCAAACAGTGCTTCCTTTGTGCTTAAATTTATCAGGTTTGTTTGGGCATTCTTTTTGGTTGGGGCTTTTGGGGTTTTGCTTTTCTTTATTAAGTGGTGCATATTAGTTTTCCTGTGGAAAAAAATGAGTATTCACTGCTGGCCTGTAACCATCTCTGTGCCAGTCCTAACCGGCAGGCCTTTATCACATTAACGCTCAATCCTTTTGTTCAAGCTGAGGAGCCCCAATGTATTGAAACCCTAGTTCCCCTTTTCCATACCTTCTTTCTGACCTTCACTTCCCATGTCATATTTAGTTGTTATCCCACAAAAGACCTGTAGCTGCCCAGCTGTCTCAAGCCTTTGGCAATAGCCCTGACAGCAGATTTCTGGAAATCCAAGTCCACTGCACGGATATGTACCTGGGCAAGTATTGCAGTAGGCTAGCAACAATGAATTTGTAGAGCAGAATAGGCAGTGCCAACGATCCAACATGCACATGAGCATTGCAAATGAGCGGTCATAGTCTAGTCTCATGGACTGATTAGAAGTGCACTCCTGGAGCACATCTGGTTTAATTTTATACTCATTCCATATAATGTGAGATCAGTCTGCTGTGCAAACCACAGCAAGGTAAGCAGGGATAATCAGGAGTTTTCGTTCAGAAGAGTACTCCTGATCTAAATTAACCTACCTACAGCATTCCATCCTCTATCCACTGCATGTACCTTTGGTTCATGTTTGCTTATTAATCAAAAGAACTCTGGATTTGTGAAGAATGTCTTTTTTATCCAAAAAAACCCAAAGCTAGGATTACTCTCATTTGTGAATCCATCTGATTATTAATTTGCTACTTTATTTCATCTGCCACTGTAATTAATTCAGCTAATAAATTACATACCATAGCATGTAATTTAGCATTTCCTCTTCCCAGTTGCTTTAGAATTCTACATTAATACTGCCAATTGCCAAAGGGTGATGATCTATCAGCCTTTTTTACTTACTTGTTTTAAAAGATATCTCTTTATAGTATTTCAGTTTGAGACAGTTCCTTAGATTTCTTTTACATGAAAAGGCTTTTCTCTAGAAACATTTAGTATACAGGATCATTTAACACTTTTTTTTTTATGGTCTTGTCATCTTTTCCCACTTCTTTTACAACTCAAAGTGTATCAAAATCTTTCTCTGTCTTCTGTTTCTAATGATCCTAAAGGATTTTGTTGTGTCGGCCATTTTTTTATTACTTTAGCAATCAAATCAAAAAGACTAAGAACTATTTACCAGAACTTGTCTTTTCCATTTTACTCTATTGGATATTACTTCCAGTTTTTGAAAGATGTCTTATTTCTGATAAACTCTTGTAATTCACTGTTTACACATGCTATCTTTTTCCTTTTATTATTGGTACTTTTTAAATCTTCCTTGACAGATGACAAACATTTACTTTCAGTTTCTAGTAATGGCACATTTAAACAGTCTTGATGCCCTTTCAAACACTTTATCCTCTTAGCTGCTCTTGTTTTCCTCTCAACACCATTCTCATATCATTTAGGTCCACTTTTAAAGATACCTTCTTTTGTTTTTTAACTACCAGATTGATGTTGCATTTAAAATCACTGTGGTTCCTACTGAAAAGTGGTTCTTACAGTTTATACCAGGCTGTTGTGCTCAGACTCAACTGAAAACTCTTATCTTATGGATTGTTTTGTTAATCATTTCCGGAAGAAGTCATTGATGGTATCAACAGTAACACAGCTACACTTGTTTCACCTAATGAAGATGAGAGATGCAATGCTTTCTTTGGCATTCCCCCCAGCCACTTTCTTTTTTGTTACTGACATCTGGAATTAAAGTTTTATCCAAGATGTTTTCCCTTCTTCTCAGTAAGTGCTTCCTACTAAACAATCTTTATAATTGAGAGCTTTTGTCTGCCCTCAGAAGGAAAACCCCTACAAATTAAGCACTGATGTTTGCTTTCTCAGAAATCCTGAGCTGGGAGATTTATAATAATAATAATAACAACAATACACAACAACTTCACCCCAAACCCAATATTTGGGGCCCAGCTTCCCCTGCAGCTCCAGCATGGCTGCAGGGAGCCAAGGAGGCTGCAGAGCTCTGGGGCTGGTGGCACCTAGGAGGGACAGCAGGGGCCAGGCTCTGCTGGGAAGCAGCATCATGCCTCAGCCATAAGCAGAACAGCTTCTCACCTCTTCTGTTACACAAGCCACTTGTTTAATAAATGAGATATGTGTGCACATATTAAGCGTACATTTGCACAGCAGTGTATTTACAAATCCTTTCTATCCCATCCCTTAAGCTGTCTACCAGAAACACTCATCTGAATTGGTTCAAGATTTCTCTATAACCTGACCCCATGTTTGAACCAGTGTATTACTCAGCCTGCACCAGAGTGTCTCACTGTTAACTCCTCAGTGGACCACAGAAGATGTCTATCAGCAGCACACTTCCTGGTCCAACCGCTGTTACAGCTGGATGGCACGCTGGCTTACACAGCAGAACTGGCATCTGGTAGAGTGACTTCCTCCAGCAGAGGGGGAAGCAGGGACCTATACTTGCATGCAGGCCTTGCTTTCTGGAGACCTGAGGTTTCAGTGGGAAGCGGCCTTGGACATTTTATACTCTAAGATGAGATAAGGAGAGTCTAAGACAGTTTCTAGTTTCTGTGCAACTCTAACCAAAGCAGGGTAGAAGCTGGTTATACTGTAACAACATTCAGTTGTGTAAAATGTTAGAGATTACAGTTAAAAAAAGGTATTTAAACAAGCACTAGTTATAACTCATATCCCCCTTCCTGCTCTACCACACATAGGGACATCCAAAAGGAATATTTCATACAGCTAAAAAGCTTTTGGGAAATACAGAGGAAGATATTTTGAAAGAAATGCCACATATAAATCTGACTCCACCAAAATCTACAGAGGATAACAGCTTTGTTTTAATGATCACAACCCATCAGACTCCCCCTCCTGCAAAAGGTGACAACACCACACGTATCTTGTTCCCAAAGAGACCACGCTCTATACCTGCACAACAGAGTGGGCAGTGGAAACATGGCAAACCAAAAACCTTGAGCCTCTCTTTACACAACTTTTCCGTACCACAGCTTAAACCAGTTACTTCCCCCTTCTCCAATAAGAACTGTGCACATTGTAGTCCAGGAGAGTTAGACAGAAATAAGAGTTAGACCCTGACCACTTCTGTTACCAAAAACAGAAAGTGGAACCACTCCAAATAGAGCAAAGGGGCAACTAAAATTCTTAACAGAAAATTAAAACTCATTCTGAACAGATAAATATCCAACCAGATGTTTTTCTGATAAATTTTCTGCCGGCACAGGAACCCCATCAAGCAGAGGTCATTTCAAGAACTAAATAACTGGTAGGACCACTGCCATGTGCTACTGAATGATCCACAGGTGCTCAGTAGATTTCCAGCAGGGAATATAGTCCAGCTGTAGAATAGCACTAGTTTCCAATTCAAGAGCATTCCATTCCCACATTTGCCTTGCAGTGCTGAGCAAACATGGATTTCCTCCATCTCAGTTTCTCAAATCACTTGAGGAAAGTGACAGCTGTTCTCTCCCGCAGATCCCAGCAAGGTGAAGAGCAGACATATATCCAGTAAATGCTATAGGCACTTTAGCTCCTCTGCTGTAGGGACTGATTTCCCAGGTACCACCCACAACAAACATTTCTATTAGACACCAATGGAGACCAATCTACCTCATTAATAGCAGCAGTGAACCTTTCAACCAGACAAACTCAAATGATGCAAAGACTACTAATTGCTGACCAAGTACTCACGATTTTAAGTTAACATAGCTCATGACAACACCGTAGCTACAGTGACACAGAAGTCATCTCTTAGTGCAAGAACAGGAGAAACCCTCTCCCAGACGCACCTCTGTCCAGGTGTGACCAGTGCTGCAGTTCTGAGGAGCCACCACGAAACATTAACGCCAGCGCGTTCTTGACAGCTATTTTCCTTGGGGTTATATGGAGCATCTACTTATGATCTCTGACAGCAGAGCCTAAGGATAGAACTAAAATGTCTAATCCTACCGATTCTTCTTCAGGAGCAAGAGAGTTCCCTATACCAAGCCTCCAGCTTCCAGGCACTTACAGAATAATCTCCAGGTATTTCCTTTTCAGAGAAGGCAGGTGACTAAGCTGAAACTGCGTTCAATTCTAGTTTCACAACACACAGTCTCAAGAAACTGCTTGCTTCTCCCCCGAGCCATTTAAAACTTTGAGATATTGCTAGATAATAAGGGAGTTTCCCCAACTTACATAATGCTTTCCCGTCTCCTTCTCTTCCTTTACATCCTCCAAGCTGGGGAAGCAGAGAAAGTGGATGAAGCTCCAAGAAATCTGCATGAAGGAAAGCATGATCCTTGCTACATTCTCACCAGTCATGCTACCGACCTCCCAGGCCTGACCTGGAGATGAGGTAAGCACTGGACTTCCTCTGTCATGTGAGGATGCTCTACATCAGAGGCAATTACACCTCTGCTCAGCAATTCTCTTCAGAGACAACAGGAAAATACAACTCCAGACAAACACACACGGTTGCTTTACTTTGTCTCTTCAGACCTAGTGACATCCCTTTGTCCCATTCTTCAGTTTATAGGATTGTATTTTACCTGCTGTCCTTCCTCCAGCTCCAGGAACACCTGGATCCAAGAAGCAACTGATCATTCCAGGCAGCTACTTTTTCCAAGCCTCCAGCAGTCCAGCTGCAGCTGAGTTCAAGTTGTAAGTGTGACAACCGAGCAGGGAGAGAAGCTCTGGGAGTTTGCTCTAGCGTAGGCTAAGTGTGGGAGGACTGACGTACCAATGCCTGTATAAGGCCTTGTGACAACTAGCAGTTGTCTTGGTGGTTTTACAAGTATCAGTTGTATTTACTCTAGCTGAAGTGTTGCTGTCTGCAATAGAAATTCATGTTTCCTATGGCTGCTTCCCAATTCAACACTCCTGAAACAGCCAACTCCCCTGGTCAGGATCAAGGCCTCATCATGTTAGATACTAGGTAGATAAAGAAGAATGACATCATTCCATCCTGAAGAGCTGGCAAAAATAAAGAGGGAGTGAGATGACGGTAGTGTTCCTAGAATGGAGAAAAACAAATCCAACCATGCCTCCTCTTGGCCTCTGTCAAAATAATGACTATATGTAAAGCCCTGACTGTATGCATACACCTACATAAAAATCAAGACTCAAACTCAGAGACAGGAAGTTGTTTAACTGAAGTCTGCAAGCTCCTGCCTGTAATAACCTTCCTGCCTTCTGATTAGAGCCAAGAAAAGGGTTTAGCATTTTTCGTCTTCTTTAATCTAATGCTATTTGTAAATGCATTTTTCCTCCCTCCTATCTTTCCACTTGGTTTTATTTACACACACATGCCAGTGGGGTAGATTTCAGACCTATAATTTGTGGCTTCCTGACTCGGGGATTGTTCTGAAGTAGTTCTCATGAGGCTGTTCCTCCAGCTAAATATTTACGCACGTATACACTGCGCATAGCTTTGACTTATGTGCATGGGCAAGGGCTCTGCATACTTCACATAATTTTGCAGAGTCTACATGTGTTTCCGATCATGACAACACATTGAAAATATGTGCCTACAAAACACATTTTAAATGTATTTATACAAACCAGTATGTGCTTACCCTTGAGGTGTTTGCTATATATAGAAAAGATGAAGATTAGACTTCCTGTTCTCATTCTTTCCCTTCAAATTCTTCTCCTGTTATTCATTGTATCCAAGTTTCCATTATAACTCAGCTATACATTATTTTTCACTGGCATGTAATCAATTCAAACATTAATTCTGATAATACACGTGTACATGATAAAGCATGAGAGTATTCCCTAAAGAGACATCTTGGACTTTCACATTTCAGTCAGATCAACAACAATGACGGTGCAGTAACGAGCATCACTCTCCTGCTCAGCATCTACTGAGAGACCACATCTTGCAAGTGTTCAATATATCACAAAGAAGTATAGCCATTTATGACTGTCAACGTTTTTTCCATCATATTTAACATATACATGCTTTAAATCTCTTTTCTTTGGAAAAAAAAAAAAATCTAATAAATCCAATCTTGTCTACCAGTGTGGTTTTAAACAGTCATTTAGCACCTAAACCCTTTTTCTTTGGTTGTTTTAGCTTGTGGGTGACGTCAAACAAGTAATTCTAAAATCTCTTCCCAATACAATCCCAAAGGTATTTCTTTACAAGAAGTTTCACATTCAAACCTCGCAATAAGCTACATGAACTATCACCCTTGTTGACCCCAAATAGGAAATAAAAGCCATGACAAGTTCTTGATTGCCTCACAGTTTTGAAAGTATTCACTCTTAGAAGACTTTGAAATATGGGAGTTAAACATCATTTTCTCTGCTATGGCTTTCCTTTTCCTCTGGCTGAGATACAAGACAGCAGGCAGGCTGCAGCAGCCCTGGGACCCGTGCTTACAGCTTGCAAGTTCACAGTTAACAGTCACTCCCCTCTGGGAGAGCCTTCCCCTCCCTATGAAATACAAAATACATATGACCACAGCCTGAAGATGCCCACATGTTAAAAAAAAAAAAAACGAGCAGTGGTCTAGAAGCCAACAGTGCTACGTAAACGTATTCACACACTGATAAATGCTTGCAGGACCAAGGCTTAAGTTAAGTAGATTCTACAGACCTCACTATTATCTGTATTTACAGAAGATGATCTATTCAACTTATGTTCCTTTTTCATCATTGTTATCTTGAATGGGTTTTTATTGCGTGCGTGACTGGACAGTCTGTTTTATGAATACAATATTTATCCAGAGGACCAAAAGCCTCATCCTGCTCCTGCTGCAAAAGTGAGTTAGAGAGCAGAGGGGCCCCCCACAGTTCAACCAGGCAGTCAAACGCCATGAATAGCAAACAGGAAACCATGGAAGCAGTCAGTTTCTGAAGGACTTGTACACCAGGCTGGTTTACACAAGCTGCTTGCCACAATTCTACAGATGACGAGTCAACTTATACAATTCAGAATCTTTTTGCAATCTGAGATAAAACAAAAGAGGGTTTAGTGGTACCAGAAAAATCCAACCAGTGCTAGCCACCACCGACAACTTCTCAGTAGCCCAGCTAGCTGAATAGTTACTATTGTACTCCTCTGCAGCAGAATCATACAGATAGAAGTCCGACTGCCCAGCCAGTCAGACTGCAAGCCTCATCTGCTCACCCAGTGATACTTTAAAAAAATGTTAAATAATACAGCAACAAAACATTGTCAGAAACTCCAGATCATGGCTAGCCTTTTGCATGGATCCTTTTGACATACATCTATAGAAAGTGCTGTATGAATAACACACAGCTTGGTAGCCTATCTGCACACTCACTCTGAATTTCCCACCTTAGCTAAAACCAGCAGGGACTGACAGGGCCTGTCAGGGCTACCAATACAAGATGCTGCAGTTTGCAGAAAAGCACCATGTCTTCAGCTGTACCTCCAATGCCCTCATATACTCTATCAAAGGGGCAGGGTGAGGAGGCTCTACAGGTGAGCACCAAAGAGTCAATACTCCTTAGTCAACCAGGAGGAAGACCTCTCTCAGACAGACCTTCTGACCAGTGCCACAGGCACAATTGCCTCAGGGCACCAATACCAGGAAGTCATTTGGTGCCAGTCCCAGAGGAGCGAGAAGATCTGAGGTTCAGCAGCAGTACCACTATGCCTGCTTTCACCTTGCACAAAGACGATACTGTGTAGATGTACTCTGTAGACATCAAACATGGTTTGGCACAGGCTATCTCCCTTTTACTCCAATCTACAATCCTCCTTAGGGAACTTCAGCAACACCCAGTGGTCCTGGAACAACAGGATAATCGGAGAGATACTCTGGCTCCACCAGCCATGGTCCAGTCCCTATCGACCATGGCCAAAGAAAGGCACCATTCCTCCTCCACCTCCACCCTCGTGGGCAGGAGCTGGTGCTGCTGCAGCCTGTTCCCACAGTGGGAGGAGTCCAGTGGAGAACCACAGATACCAGGAGGACAACCAGCTCACTTGGGAAATTTCTTATAGCCCATTGGTCCCAAAACAAAACTCAGGTGAGACAGGGTGCAGCCCAATCAACCATCTCCTAAAGAAAATGCTGAGCACAGGACTTACTGGTCAGGTCATTGGGAAGAGGAAGGTACCAACAAGGAGCTGTTTTGGGCAGTGAGGAGGCAGAATGGCATATGATAGCATGTTTGGGAGAGAAAGGCTTGAGCATGTCCTAAGTGCACAAGTCTTCCCAATGAGTGTCCCTGTGCTGGCTGTGTCCCTGTCCCAGCTTTACTTCAGTTTTGGGCCATTCAGATATCAAAGAGACTGAAGGTAAAAATAAATAAATAACCCACAGTCTGAAGTCAAAAGCCATTTGGGGTGAGGGTTTTGTTCCTTGAAATATTTACCATGTTTGAGACTTGGTTTAAGCTTGTAATGGAAATTCAGACCACTGTTTTATCCAAACATTCTCCCTATCTGTGAATTCATGGGAAAAATAAAACAGGAACTTGAAGTCAAATTCTCTGCTCATAAAACTGAGCACTACTTTAATCTTGTTTCTCCCATTCTGGTAAACCCACAATTTGTTACAGTGTCTGGTATTACAAATTTAATCCAGAATAACTTTTTCTATTGATTCTAAGGAGGGTTTCTCAAGAGAATAAATGGATCTTTAAGACAAAAGGAATTGAAATAAGACATTTTTTTGAAAAGGTTACGTGGCGCCTGATAGTCTACAATCTGTCAAGTTAAGCAAACAAAATTGCCTTGTAAATAAGGCAATTACAAATCTAGTTTCTACACTCTGGAATGAAGCCAGGATCTAAGTGTGAAGGATTGAGAGGAAAATCTGTTGTAAATTCCTTCAAGTGAAAGTCCCTATTTAAAAGAAAGAGAATACCCGTTTTAGAAAGGTCATGAAGTCACAGAAGTTTTTTCAAAGCACAACTTTAAATGTCAATTTGACCTCTTTTTAAAGGCAAACAGACACAGCTGCACTTGGAGTATAATCCTCATGCTAGAAAGAGAATAGCAATGATTAACAAGATGTTTTGCACTGAACTTTGTATAGATGACCACAAAAAAAATTAAATACCTACTCAGTAGGCATCACAAACTCAGTGATTCTAAAAGTTTATTGTTGTATATTCTCAGTTTAAAGAAAAAGAAACAAAAGTGAGAGAAATATACTTTTTGTACACCATGAAGTTGCAAGTTACACATGAGCCACATCACTGAAGCTTTCACTTGAGCCTGGTTTTACTGCCTTTCTAGGTAAAGGGACGTGCTGGGGTGACAGGCAAACATGGCAACTGGCAGACTCGTGTGCCTTTACTACAGTTTTAGTCTAAACTCCTTGGGGAGGATTGTAGCAAAGGTGAAAATGTGAGTCTGAAAGACAGAGCTGACAAGTCCTGCAATTCCACCTCTAATAAATATTATAGAGGAGTAGCTTAAAACTGGGGCAGGGCTCAAAATTATATGGGTATACACATATACCCACAGACATACACAGATGTAAACGCACTCATAATAAAGGTCAGGCAAATTTCACTGAAACCAAGGAGCCGGACTGGAAGAATCACTTTACATTAACCCTGTACATTTTATTCATAAATTGAATAGACTGTGGGTGTTGTGACTAACTGGCAGATGGTAAACTGAGGTACTAGATGGTGTTTACCATTAGATAAACTGTTGCTTCTCCTGTTTTTTAATTGGAGGTTAATTGAACTCCAGCGCACCCCACTATAAACAAGCACTGGCACTAAAAACAAAAAGACAAGGAATAAATTAATGAATGCATTCCCCTAGACCATCAAACATTCACCATTTACACTGCCCAGATATAGTGTCAAAAGTGATAAACACACACATATCAATAATAATCTCATATTCTGCTCCATTTCCCATCACAGAAGTACCTGATCCTTCTCTCCAAGGGAAGCAGAAGAATAAGGCACAGCTACACACAAGAACATGAAAGATCGGGCTCTAACTCTCTGATGCCTCCTTGATTGCCCCTGATTGCCCCCTTTATAGCGCAACACACCTCAGTCCTGGCCGTCCATTTCTATTCACCTTACACATAATTGTACACACATGCAAAAATTATCATGAAGTAGATATAAAAGGACCTAGCAACATTTGATAGACACGTCCTACATAATACCAAAAGACCTTGTGGTAAATGTTCCAGCCACTTGCTGATACTCACAGTCAAGATGCTGACAGATCACCCAAAAAAATAAAAAGACTTCACAAGAAGGAAGTTTCCTGACAGAAAGATGATGGTAAATCACCAAACTACTATAGCACCACAGCACACGTAGGTAGACTCAAAGAGCAACCAGCTGGTAAAGCTGCTACATTTCAGGCAGTACATATCCAAGCATCCCCAACCTACTTCAGGTTGTAGAGTGGCTCAAGCAGAGATGAAGACACACAAATACCTCATGTGTAACTTTCTGCATACTTGGAAAAACAGAGGTTACTAGTTATTGTTTTTTAGCTTATCAGATTATTATTCTCTTGCGTTGCCATTTTGCTATGGATATTATCCCACCCTTCCCCCCCAAAGTTAAAACCCAACATCCTTAATCACAGGTTGTTCCCACTAATAAATTACCTATGTAGTATGTTTATATAGTCTCTTTTCCACAGTACAGTCATGTTGAAATTGCCCTCATTGAAATATTTCCATTTATTTGCATGACTAATCAGTATTTATCAGTAACATGGCACTTTACATCTTCAAAGCACTTAAATTGCATATAAATGGATTATCTGAAAACTTGTCCAAGTACATATCTTGGAATCTGATGCACAGACTCAGCTATTGCTTCCTAAAATAACTACTGCCTTCACATGTGCATTGAATCACAGTGAGGGTAATAGTGAAAGGCCTGAAGAAGCGTATGTTACTTAAGGAAAGAACATATAGTGCCTGGAAGAAATAAAGACAGTCAACTAGCCAGCATTCAGTGATGACATGGAAAAATCAGTCCTTTGAGGGGTAGAAAAGACACTGTGTGTCCCACTTTTCACCATGCTTTTTACTGAAGATACTTGTCGTACTCTTGTGCAAATGAAGTCCCACATCTCTAAAATTGCCTGCAAGAGACTCGCCACCATTCTTTCACTTCCTCCTCTTTGAAGTTTTCTACAGACTTGTGTGCCAAAATATTCAGGGCATCTGGTGCTGCTTTCTGGAAACTCTGGCCACTGGTGACTTGCACTGTACTGCAAATCCATTTCTCAGCATAAGGCCAACACTGCATCTCCCCACACAACACTTAACCCTGGGAAGAAGATGGGGGTGGGTACTATTTGCTTCACAGCTTGCTTTGGGAAGGAACTTGTACATAGAAACAAGCTACTTCTATAAGCACTGTTACCCTGCCTCTCCGCAAGTTATTTTCCTTTTAAAAAATTAAGGTTTACAATAGAAACTGAGGGGGTGTGTGGTGGTGTTTCAACTCTGTCATATCAAAGGAAGCAATAGTAGACCTGTTGGTTTGGTTTTCAAAGACTAAAATATCTTTTAGATTTATCAATGCTTTCCATTGAAGACTCAGCAGTGCAGAGCCATACTTAATAGTTAAGTACTTAGTATTTAGTACTAATACTAAACCTCAGTTCTTCAAAATAAATAGCTGTTTTTCCAATGTTCTGCAAGTGCCTCGACTGAAATAATAATGGTAATCTCAGAAGATGATGATTTTATTCTAGATAACGACGAAACTGCAAAAGTATTGATTTTGTATGTTACTGCTCCTTGTCCTCTATGGTGCAACTGAACTGAGTCTTCTCAAGCATTCACTCAATTGATTCAAGCTCCTGTAAATCTCAAAACTTCACTAGGGTTACAGAGATTTGAAGTGCATATGGTGACTTTTATACAAAACCACCTCAAAGTGCTTGATGAACTCTACCAGCATGCAATTATATACAGCCTACTTGCATCTCTGCACATTCATAAGGTTGGAAAAAGACATTAAGAGATCATTAAGTCTGTCCCTCCCAGCAGCATCAATTATACTTGGCTTATTCCTGACAGAGGCTGCCTAACCTGTTCTTAAAGACATCAAATAATGGAGATTCTACAGCTTACTTCAGCGCCCCAAACCAGTGCTTAATTCTCCTTATTAGGTGTTTTTACCAACTTCAAGTTCAATGCTTCAATTTGTCTATTGTCTCGTCCCATAAAACATCCTATAAATTTCTTACATGAATCTACCATGTTTGTTCTTATGACATCAATTACCTCTTCTTAAGAATATCCAACACCATTTTATTTAATATTTCCTCAAATATTTCAAAGCAAAGACCCCCAAGTGTGCTGTTGCCCCCTCATTAGAAATACTTGCTGTGGCACATACTTCAGGTTACGTGACTGGCACTGCCAGCCCTAAAATTAAAGCCACCAAAAGGAGTGGAAGCGCCCCCCAGCACAGTCAATGAAACATTCTTGAAGAATCTGCCTAAAACAAGATACCCGATGTTTTTTTCTGTTCTGTGTTGATTAGAAATGCAAGCAATCATTTCCTAGGGAGATTATTTCTCATACTGTCTCGAAAGAAGATGTGAACGCCTGCTGGTTGTGTCCCTCTTCAGCGTTGGGGAAAAAAAATAAATAAAAATTTGAGCCAACAAGATCGCTGAGCAAAGCTTCTTTCAGTTGTTTTTTCCGTTCTGCTGCTCTTTAGACCTTTTGAACTTCATTATTACTATTTAGTACAAAGGTGCCTAGAGGCCAGTTAAATCACCGACCCAGGGTGCTCAGGAAGTTACAACTGTAAGGTACAGCTTGTTACAAAAAAACCCAAAGCTTATGATCTAAATGGATAAGATGGACGGTAATAAAGGAAGAGAGCATTAAAAAAAAACAAATAATTAACTTGTTTCCAATGTCAATATAAACAAAATATCCCACAGAAAACTAGATGTGGAAAACTAAAGATGACGTAGCTGCATGGAGCAGGGGCAGATGTCTGCAAAAATACTGCATCCCCTCAACCCTATTGTCTGTGTGTCCCACTTTGTAGCTGGGAGTTTTTCCAGCATTAAACAGCCCTTCACTACCACTGAGCTTAGGTAAGTAAACATGTACATTAAGTATTAAGTTTACAACAGGCAGCACAAGAGATAAGCCAAGTTACCATTTTCTGGCTGGTGGCTGAGGTACCAAATCTCACAGTTCAGCTCCTGATTTTGAGAGGGAAGCAGGAGACAGAAGCCACCCAGTCTGAAGGATCCCCAGCCGTAGCACAACTCCCATGTCGTGCCCAAAAAGCACTGCTTGAAATAACTTACACTAAGCAATAATGACTGAAAAACAGATAAAGTATTATTCCTTTAAAGTAAAACCACTTTATAACCTAGTTGTAAGATACATTGTCTCTTCAACCCTCTGAATATAGTTTGAACTTACCACAAATCTAGAGGTTGCTCGGGAAAATTATAAGGTTTGCACATATGAACCAAGAGGGCTCCCCCGTCACAGATACTCCTTCCCGTCTTCCTTTTCTTCCCCCGCCCCAAATACAGGAAGAGAGATCACCAGCTGCCTGCTGAAGAAAACACCCACCGAATGGTGTGCATCGTTCAGATGGCTTGGATGATTCAGCTTTTCCACGTGAACTTTACTAAAGTTGCACACAAATGGTGCTTTGTGCATTTCTGAATCAAACACATCATTAATAGTCCAAGTACACATCAACACAATTTCTATTTGAAGATTTTTTCATCTAAAACGCAGCAGTGTACCCATTACCTTACAACAGCTCCAGTACTCAAACCTATTAATAAATACATCCCCTTATGCTTATACACTGCAGCATCTCCAGCCTTTAGAAATTTTAAATTGCTTTCCAAAGTTGCACAAAACAGGGCAGTGAAAAGAGGATCTAGTGACAAGCTTATCATTCTGAAAGCCACCTGATACAATGTGCATTGGTTTTAGAGTGGGAGCGCTGGGAAGGAACAGAAAAGCCAGATGTTGCAAGCAGTCTGCTCTCCCAGATACAACAGCACAGGAAGCAGCAGCTTGATCATAAGTGCCCCATGAAGTTACCTGCAGCTAGATTTTGAAAGCTCGAGATAGTCTCATTGTCTAGAAACTTGTAGGAAAATTTTAATATTAAACTTTCCAGACAGAAAGCTGAGTGCAAAAAAAACCACATAAGTGCAAAATGCATACACATTTACTTGGCTTATTTTTGGTTTATCTCTGCTCAAAGATGAAGAAATACTGCCTGGTTTTACTTCTCTAATTTCCTTGGCCGTTTTTACTTTGTTCAAGTGTTCACTTAAATCCTATTTATCAACAACATCTTATTTTCATTTCACCCCTGCAGACATAAATCAGAAACAGCTCTAACAACCCAAACAGATTCGACACAAAAGAGTAAAAGAAGAGTCAGATCTAGTGCTGCCTTGGAAAGAACCTCACGCCAGACAAGCCCTATTTATTTAGCAGGATAACCACTGATTTATCCTAGAGAACAAAAGCAGCACAAGCACATTGAAGACAACACTGCCTTCTGCAGGCGCACAAATGTGACAGTGCATAAACAGCCTGAAGTGCTCAGCAAGGACAGCCAAACTGCAGCCGTCTAGGGGAACATGCAACTCCCACCCAAGCACACGTGCGGCATCCGTGCTGCCACAGGCCACCTCACTTAAGCACAGGGAGAAGGTGGCAAGCAATTGAATGGGCTGTTCGTCACTGGAAGTTGCTCAAGACCTAGAGAAAAACAACAGAAATGTTGCTTGGCCTGATGCTTTGGGGTTACCCAGTGTGCCCCTTTCTATTAAGGTACCATGTGGGATTTTGTCTTAGGAGTCCAGGGTAGGTGAAGATATCAGAAAGCAACCAGAGAATCATACTTTCTTCTTCAAAACAGCTTTTGTTTGCTTATGGGTTTTTTTATAACTGATTTTCACTCCATTTTAAGATGTAGACATGTTATGCATGTTCAACCTGAACAGCTTGTATTAAACTAGTCAGGCTGGTACAACTCTCACCTTGCAGCTCCTGCCCTGAGTTAACACTGCCAGACTCACCCACCCTTGCCAAGATGTCTCCAATCACACACAGCTAGTTGAACAGTAAGCACTGTGCAGAACCAGAGGGTGTCTGAAATCTGCATTTTGAAAAGGTGTCAAATACTTCATTGAAAGCTAGACTAAAAATCCACATTTGCAGGACTAGGAGAGGCCATGTGCTTTAGTTACTAGCAGTGGTTCAGGTTTTCTGAACACCAAAATTCTAGTGATGTTTTTTTCACTCACTGCCATGTATTGATAGCAATGGGAGTATGTCACACCATGGCTTCCCATCACACTCCCCCCTCTTTGGTCAACCACTGGCAAAATGAGTCATAATACCAACATCTGAGCCTCTTCCACATAGAAACATGGAATGGTTTGGGTTGGAAAGGACCTTAAAGATCATCTAGTTCCAACCCCCCTGCCATGGCCAGGGACACCTTCCACTAGACCAGGTTGCTCAAAGTCTCATCCAGTCTAGCCTTGAAGACAGCCAGGGATGGGGCATCCACAGCTTCTCTGGGCAACCTGTCCAGTGCTTCACCACCCTCTCTGCGAAGAACTTCTTCCTGATACCCAATCTAAATCCACCCTTTTTCAGTTTACCGCTAATACTGTCAATACAGGCCCCTGTAAAAAGGCCACACACCCCCCAGCTTCCTTGTAGCCCCCTTCAGGTACTGGAAGGCTGCAATAAGGTCTCCTCCCAGAGCCTTCTCTTCTCCAGGCTGAACAAGCCCAATTCTCTCAGCCTTTCTTCATAGGAGAGGTGCTCCAGCCCTCTGAGCATCTTCGAGGCCTCCTCTGGACCCTGACAGGTCCATAGTCTTCTTATGTTGTGGGGGCTCCACAGCTGGATGCAGTACTGCAGGTGGGGTCTCACAAGAGCAGAGTAGAGGGCAAGAATCCCCTCTCTTGACCTGCTGACTACACTTCTGATGCAGCCCAGGATACAATTGGCTTTCTGGGCCGCCAGCGCACACTGCTGGCTCATGTCCAGCTTCTCATTCACCAGTACCCCCACGTCCTGCTCCTCAGGGCTGCTCTCGATCCATTCTCTGCCCAGCCTGTACTTGTGTTTGGGATTGCCCCAACCCAGGTGCAGGACCTTGCACTTGGCCTTGTTGAACATCCTGCTAGGGGCCTTATTCTGCACACACAGACTATATCTATCCCAGCCATAACAGTAAACTCCAGTCAGCAGCAATTCAAATGTGTTGCTTGTGGCCAGGCTCGCCTATGCATGAGTACCCTGGGTGCCTGCCTCAGTCCCTCACTCCACCATCTCTCCTAGACCACCCCAGCTTACTTGCCCATTTGGCTTTAACAAAGGCATTTCTGCACAGCACTAGGTGAATCATGCCCGTGCCATATGAGGAGATCATACACTGCCAAACCATTTTTGTTTTTAAAATAAAGGCTCCCTCACATTACCTGTGCATTAACACCATGCTGTGGGATGCATCATCCTTCCAATCTGTCTCCATGTTTCCACAAGAGAACAAATTTTGCAAATCAAACAACAACTCACATACCTTATCACATTAGCCTTTCATTCTGTTTTTTAGTTTCCTAGTCCCAAATTACTTTGCTATTCCAAGTATACTCAATACGCTTGTTCTGCCCTACAGCTCACTGGGACCACAGTCACAGCAATCAATGGCAGGACACCACACACCGCCCATGTGGACCACGTGTGACCCAGCACATCATGCCAGTCTCTCCCCTCTCTCCCTGCTAACAGGGTGTATCTCCTCTCTCCCACCTCACAAAAAAGCCGCACAATTGGAGGAAGGGAATTCCCTACTTGACCTCAGGGCAGGAGGAAGCTGTCAGTGCACTTGCCATCAGTAAAAATCCAGCCCATCTCCATAAAAAAGCCATGGAGCAGCCCCTGTGTGACAGCAGCAGATCGGGCCATGGAGTTCAGCAGTGGCCTGCTGCTTCAAGGGCTCATGCCCAGCCACACCGGCAGCATCTCAGGCAGGCCTTCTGACTGGGAACCAATGTGGTGCACAACATTACCTAAATGTTTTTATCTCCTGTCTCTGAGTTTCACTTCTAAAACAATACCTGAAGAATTACTTGTCTCTTCTGCAACCAAAAACTTTCTAAACTGGTATTTAGAGACCTGAACCAAGAGGCCTGTATCTCACCTCCTGAGCAGGAGGAAGAGAGGGAGTGCTGGTTTAGCTGTGCTCCTCCTTGTCTTCGTCACTCCATCCTGCCCAGGGAAAGCACAGGCAGCAGGAGAGAAGCAGGAGGCCTGCGCGGTAGGTCCGCACCCATCTCTCCAACAGGACCCATGAATCCAGAGTTGCAAAACTCAGAGCTAGGAGAAAAAGCAGACCTTTCCTCCTCTACAGTGATAAGAAGCCGATGTGTTTGGAACTAAAGGGCCAAGGACTGCTTGGGGTGGTCTACGCAGCTTCAAAGCAGAGTCAAAGCTGACAGCTTACTAATCAGAGAGGAATTCTTATGTGAATTGAGAGCCTGGAAATAGTCTTGCCAGCAGCACTATTGTTACTGGAAAGCTCTGGTCAAAGCCATCTCAAACAACAAAACAAACTAGATTATGCTATAAATATTAAAAGCTTTATAGCTGTTTGTTTGTGCAAGAAATTCCTGGAAAGTCCCTTGGCCTTAATGTAGGGAGAAGGTTAAAGAGGAAGAAGGAAGTAGGGAATGGGAAACAATTCATTTTGGAGATCAGTTATGTTGTTTTCATCCTACTCACTTAGACCAACTTATATCAACTCCCCATCAGAAACAAACAGTCAAGAGCCGTGCCAGAAAAATATTAAGATGTCTGTGTCTTCAATGGGATATTCAGTGGGCTTGGGGAAGACAGTCTCAGCTAGAACTGCAAAAGCCTTTGTTCGAGTTCTGTGGAGAGCAATTTCAACACCACAGTTGCACTACAGGAATCCACATCACCTTCCTACTTTCATGTAATAAAACCAAATAAGATGTCCAAGATACAGTCACTCAAGTTTGGCTGATCATTTTACCTGGGTGAAAATCCTTAGTTTCATTGTTATTCATTATCATTCACAAAGTTTTTAGAAGATAGAAAAAGGGCTTTCTTGTGTTTTGGGGTTTTTGTTTGGTTTGGATTTTTGTTTGGCTGGGTTTTTTAGTTTACCGACAAAGCTTTAGAGCCCATTTGTCACTACTTGCATTATTAACATTTTCATTGGAAATAAGCAAGGACTTCATTAGAAGCATTTGCACTGGAAACAGCTAATGGGGGAAAGAACAGGGAAATACATTAATAAGAAGCACTGAGTAGCCTGCAATTACTTGGAAAAGCCATTAAATACACATATCAGTTTAGACTGTGGCATTTTCTATGGCTCTCGGTAAATATGTCCCAAACAAAAAAGCCTCAAAGTGAAGGTCACAGGGGTCTGAGGCTCACTACCAACAAAAGCACTCCCAGAGTACATCAAAACATGCAGCAGCTGAGCACTAGCAGCAAGCACAGCCCACTGCTTCATTGGGATCTCATGGGGTTTGCTCCACAGGTACCTTCCAACAGTTCCTACTCTGGCCCATCTGTACTGAAGGAGAACTACACTTACATGAGGGGGGAAGAAAAAACAAACCAAAACCAAAAAACCCAAGCAACTAACTCACTTTGCTGAAAGTGGTGCTGTAAATTGGACCCAGTTGTTCTCCAATTCCTTGGCTGCTGTCAAACTCCCACTGTGCATGGTGAACATTCAACCACAGCAGAGCCCAGGGAACAAACAGAAATTGCAATCACATCCTGACCCCAAAGATTCCCCCTGCAAATCAGCACTGTACCACATCGTTTATGGTTAATTCCTCCATCTCCATACAGTTAACAAATCACATAGTCACATAGGAAGAGATACCTTTGCCCTTTCCCAAAAAATATATTAGGTTAACTGCATAACCACTTAAGGGGGAAAGTCAGTGGCTTACATCATCCTGAACTGAGGTGGCCACACAGGGAGGTTTAGAAAGAAATGTTTACATCTATTCTATGTCATGCTAAAACAAACATTTCTCCCACTGGCAGGAACTGGAGGACACCCAGAAGTCTGGTTTTCTTCCTCCACTGAATATGCAATCCTCATTTTGCTTCCTACTGGCAAACATGTGCAACAGACAACTCCTGCCTGTTTCATATTTAGTGTGTAAAAAAAAATCCCAGCTCTAGAGTGATATTGGCCCAGCAATATTATTTTTAAATTTGACTTTCCACTTCTGGACTGAGTATAGAGTAACCCAAACTAAGCTTTTGGAGCACTGCACGAGGCCCTGTGAGAACAGTACAATGTCACCAGCAGTTACTGTCACAGAATAAGGTAAACCTGATGGTTATGCACTTGCCAGAGAGCTGGGTTTGCATTGCGCAGGCAACAGGATAAAGAAGGGTTACTATTTTAAACTGCAGCAGCAGCAGCATAGGCAGTGGAATTCGGTGAAATTATATATTGAGAGAAGCTCAACTGCTTTTGTCATGGATTTCACAGCTCAAGTGCCATGCGTGGAACTATATATAACTACTTTGAGTGACTGCCCTTGTTTCATGCTCCAGTACCACACAAACCGAGCAGGAGAAACAAACGGGCATTTATGTGTGCACTGTTTTCCCTGCAGTTAGTGCTTTTTGCTGAAAGGGTGTTCAACACAGCACAGAGCCCTACTTTCAGCTTAGCCTGGCCCCTCTTTCTTCATTCTCCTAACTGATTCTTTGTGGAGTTCACTTCCTACATTTAAGTTTAAGGCTCTCTCGAGACTTCTTGTCCATGATGAAGCCTTACAGCCTGTAAGACAACAAAAGCGTTTCCACACAATGACCACAAAAAGCATGTGCTCCATAAGCACAGCATGTGCAAAGGACAGCTCAGACTGAAGAGAAGCCACAGCTGTACAGCAGGACAAAGACGGATTACTCTGAAGGACCCAACGCTTCTTTCCAGTTGGGCATGAGCATTTCTAACTCACACGGAGATGGTGCACTAGGATGCGCGGTGAAAGTCAGGGTAAGAACTTGGATAAGTGCAGAAATCGCAAGCAAAAGCCAACACCCACCCTTCGCCAAGATATCAATCCTGCTGGCAAAGGCAGTTTTGAGAATCCGTGCACGCAAGAGTCTTGCTGCTCAAATCATGTGTAAGAGACTCCAAAAATTGACTGATGAATGCAGAAAGGTTCCTGAGGAAGCAAAGCCTACAGAAAATGTTTGAGTTGAATATATTATTGAGGTCCAAGTTAAAGCCTGATGAGGGGATCTAACTTGATCTATTCAGGACATGGCTGCAGGTATAGGGCAATTTGTGAAGACTGCCTTTGGCAATATGTGACAAAACAGGACATAAGGTTTGGACAAAAAGTTTATAGTCATAAAACCAAAATTCTTTATCCTCTCCAACTCTAAAGCTATTCAACTTCACCATCTGTTTCCTGGTTTGGCTAAGTTTTAGATTTTTTTTTTTTTTCTCCTCTTTCTGTTCAATGAGCACCCAGCTTATGGAGTATGTTGTTTTTAAAACAAGCCCTGCTTAAGAGGAAGAAAGGATTATCAGTTCATTGATTAGTATAAAATTAGTGTAACACAGTACTGCACCCACCTCATGATCATCCAGGATTCAAACACTAATTAATCTCATTATCCATAATATAAGAGGAAGCATATTGCTTGAAGAATTACGCTGAACTCTGCTTCTACAAGTCATTAGTATACATTTCTATTACTTATTTCCTCTTGCACATTACTATCTAGAATAATATTGTCTTACATAACCATTGCAAGGAAACACCCAAGGTATTGGCTTGCAAATACGCTACAGACTAAAACGGAAGCCCGCTCAGTATTTCTGAAGTGCACATTCCTAAAACCTCACCATACATATATGCAAAAGTACTGAATATTAATTTTAATTTTTGTGGGGTTTATAACCTTCTCCAATGAACTGTATTGTTTTGCCACCATGAGAGAGTACTCTAAGGATTGCAGAGTACTGTACTATGGCAGGATATCTGGATGCATGTGTTTTACTCATTAGGGAAGTCAACCTCGGCAAGTTTTTGTTCTAACAGGCACATGTACCTTCAACACCTAGAGATGAGCATAAGAGCAGTTTCTAAGTTGTTACCTACATTTCTCAGATTAAGCCAGAAAGCTATCGACTGATTCATTCCTAGCTCTGTGTCTTTTTCCCCACCCCTCTCCCCCAGAAAATACCTATAGAGTGCCCTCTATATGCACCATACACATTAAGGTAAGCAATCGACATCTTCCAGATTTATCCTCTTGGACAATGAACATGCACTAGTCCTTGGGATTTCAGTCTTTCAGGTGTTTCCCCTTGCTTTTCAATTAGCACAGGAAGTACAAAGAGGAACAGCAGAAGAGATGGGCAGGAGAAATTATTCCACAAACACAGAACAGATTTCACCCACTCCGAATGAGATTAAAATGCAAAAAGGAATGATATGAAAAGGTTGAATTTTTAACACTTCTCCATACTCTAGCACTTCTAACAGGAGCCATTAATGTAAATTTGAAAAATAACTAAGGCTTTGGAGTATTGTGACAGACACTGCTAGGGGTCTTTCCTGCATTTCAAATCATCCTCCTAAACCAACAGCAGCACTTCTCCCAAACAGTAATGATAGTGGTAAATTACCTATGCCATGTTGCTACTTGCTTAACAGCTGTTTAATATCGCATGTCATGCATAGACATAGGGAAAGCTGGGGTTTTCAATCCCTCCTCTTTGCTAGGGAAGAGGGGACATGTGGGGAACAAATCATCTAAAATCCAAGTGCTTCTCACAGAAGAGTGTAAAACATGCTCTTAAAGACCTGCTTTCCACCAGTTCCTTGCAACTTCACTTTATTTCTACAGCACTGGTAGGAGGGTATTTGTATTTCCTCTCTCATTTGGTGTTTATCCAGTGAGGTACTTCCAATGTTTCTTTGAAACAAAATGTAGGACTTGATTAGCAGCTGCTACACATCTGCAGAGCTTGTTCTCTACACACCAGGCCCAAATCAGAGCCTGACTCCCCCACCTTCTCCTTCAGTTCTCTTGGAAAGACCTTTCTAACACTGTTTATTAACATTTTATAACAAATACAAAGAACACACAGTAAGAGCTACATCATTTCTTCTTTGGTAAAGAAGTCATTTGGACATTATTAGTACATACTTGGACCAAAACACACCCTTGCTTAGTGGTCACCTCTCAGAGCCACATACCACCACTCCACATGGCAAGAGGTTCCACAGGAGGGAGGATAGAAGCTTTAGTGTGACATATGTGTAGACAAAGCAGCTGCCAGAAAGTCCTTGAAGAGATAAGTGGTCCCCTTCTGCTAGCATAGGCCATAGTGGTTAATATTGATCAGAGAAGGGCTAGGAAGCAGTGGTCCTCCCTCAAAACACCTGGGCTGCAGGTGGCTATGGACTTACAGCCTTTCCTGGGTTCTTCAGACCTTATCCCCTCTCAGTGCAAGAAGAGAGAGTACAGTCAATTTCCCTCTTGGAAAAAGGGAGAAAATGGGTCAATTAAAACTCATTTTCACTTTGAATCAAGATTTCTAGAGTGAATGATGAGTGCCCAACCACAAAGCCCAACACTAGTTGATCAAAATCTAGATTAGAGGACAATCTTGCAGCCCATGCATTAAGAGCTACCCCTGTGTAGCAAGATCAGATCAGATCTTTAAAAAGAAGCAGACATTTGGAAGAAGGTCAAGTTACAAGTCAGAGCACTATACAGGCAAATGAAAAGGGGTCTGGTGGTTGATTCACCTTACCAAGTACTTAAAGTTACAGCTATCTATTTTTTTTGTCATTTTTAAGTTTCCTTAATACATTTGGGTTTTGGTAATCGGTGTCACCAGCAGAGGAAGCAAAAAGTTATTTATACTTTAGAGCCTGCTTCTGTAAGTCTTTTAACTGCATTTACCTCCTAAATTCTCAGAAAAGAGAGACATGGCCACATTTTAGGACACTGTTAAAACTGCTTGTTCTCATAAGTCACTGCATTAAAATGTTGTAAGATGTAAAGGGGTGGGGGAAGAGTGTATGTGTCAATACCTACAATTCCTACTGCAACCCAGAATAGCCTACCTGTTACTACTGAGAATAGCTATTGGAGCTTTTCTACCAGGTAGTCAGAAAGGAGGGAAAAAAACCCTCTGCTGAGGCCAATAAAATGCCAGCTTCCCAGAGAAAGGTTCCACATACCATACATCACACAAAAAGATTAGCAGCACAGTAAGCAGCAGTTGAGGGCTCTCCAGTACCAGAGAAACATGGACATACTGGAGAGAATTCAACTAAGAGACACCAAGATGATTATGGGAATGGAGCAGATCTCCTCTGAGGAAAGGCTGAGAGAGCTGGGACTGTTCTGCCTGGATCAGAGCACTCAGAGGGGTCTCTTCAATATGTATAAATACCTGAAGGGAGGGTACAAAGATGAAGCCAGACTTTTCTCTGCGGTGCCCAGTGACAGCACCAGAGGCAATGGGCACAAACTGAAACACAGGAGGTTCCCTCTGAACATAATTTTCACTGTGAGGGTGACAGAGCACTGGCACAGGTTGCCCAGAGGGGTGGGGAGTCACCATCCTTGTGAAGTTGCAAGAGGGTTGGGACCAGATGACCTCCAGAGGCCCCTTCCAAACTCAGCCATTCTGTGAAACTGCAATACCACTCCTGGCAATTTCCAGAGATGTAACCCTGTTTACCCTGTTCATAAAAGCCAGGCAACTCTTTCCCTGGACAATCAGCTATTGGATATCCTTATGACTGAAGGTCAGTTTCAGTACCTTGACTCAATATTATTAGGAGTTGTTACTATGGAAAAAACAAACATGAAGATATTGGTTGGGGCTTTTTGGGGGTGCAAAACTTAGCTTGCATTTAGGCAACAAGACAGATTTTGAAAAAGTGTCATTCTGCCAAAATGCTTACAAATTCCTCTTTCCTCACAGCTGCTATGATTTAAAACAACTTGTTAAATTATCGTATTTCACTACTCTTTGATCAAATTTTGAGAACCTCATTGAACAAAGGAAGCAAACTTCTCAGTGACTTAAAAATGTGCCCAGGTACAACCCAACCAAACAGTACATCCATAGTTTCTTCTACACCAATATGCATAATGCTTCCCCATTCATTTTTAAACCATGGAAAACAAGATATTAAAAGAAGAGCAAAAGTTCCATTTGAAAGTCTTGTTTAGAAAACAGCTCTGACTTTAATCCACTTCAGTAACTGATTTAATTTAAAACAGGTCAGTCAGTTTGAGGCTGGACTACACTACACCCCAGTGCCTACAACGTGGCAGTTTCAGCCCTCTTCTTGGAGGCAGGACCAAACTGGTCTAGGATTCAACTGCACCGCAGCTGTGTTGGGCCAAATCTCTTGTACAGACTGCCATCTCAGCAGGATGAAGAAGATTGGCAAGACATCCATATTATAATTTGCTTTGGTCAAAAATATCCAAACCAGTCCCCACCTAAATCACCAGTGAATCACAACCACACATAAGTAATTGAGAACCGAATTTAACACCTTGTCTCTGTAGGGTTGTAACACAACTCCATAAACTTGTTGCAGCAGTACGGTTACATCTTCACAGACAGAATTACGGTGGTTTTAACACTCATCTTATTGCATACAACTCCTGCCCCAGTACAAAGTGCAAACTAGAGTTTAACCTCCCTCTTTCTCCACCAATTATTAGATACAAATTATTGTTTTCTTCAGCAAGACCAAAGGAGTAAAGGCTGTTGTCAATGCATCATCTACAAAAATAGTTAGTCTTATAATTAGCAGGGAATACAAAAGACACTCTTTTCAGTTGACTAATCTGTGCCCAGTACCGCAGACAGGAAGGTACAAACTGTATCTGTAAGTGTAAAAAATATATGCAACTATATTTAACATTTAAATTACTTTGAACACAACCGTGTGCATACCAACAGTCTTATGTACATTCAGTTTTAAACAATACCTCTTTAATATCCTCTTATTTGTTAAACAAGTTTTATTTTCCTCCCAAAATACCCAATGCTACTTTAAAATTCTTCAGGGGGAAAATTTGAGCTATATAGAAAATAGCAAGATGTCTTACAATTGTAATGTATCATAGCACATATTTTTCATAAAAACAACACATCATTCAAAAACTGAACCATTGTAAAAGTTCACATAAGTCCAACAGGACTGTCTTTAAAAGCTTACTTTGGTTAACAGCAAATCATTCTTAAACAATTAAGGAAAAAATATATACTCTTACCACCTCTACAGATGCATTTCTATGGCATATTGTGGCAATCCACTTATCTTTACGGATGAGCACTGCAGCTGTTCAGTGCTCTTTATCTGTACTGTGATTTCAAAAAAATGGATTATACATCAGGTTGGATTGATTTATAATTAAATTAGTCCAACTTCCTAAGACCTCTAGATAAGACAACTCTCTTCCTTAGACTTCCTAAGATCTCTGTATATCAGAGAAACAATGGCAACACTACCTCTTCTTCCTCACAAGGTTGATCTCATGCAGTGCTTGCAATAGCATCACTAAGTTGCATGAAACTGCTGTTTCCCTGCTTATTTCCTGGTCAGGAGAGGAACACAGATTTGCTGAGCTCTGACACCCATACATACTCTGACACCCAGCCAGTCACACCACCCTCCGAGCACGCAGACAACAAGAGCCACTGGACTTTATACGTAACACAGTGATTTCCTCTGAGTCATTACGCAGATTTCGGGTCACACGTGGCCTCTAGATCAGTGAAATTTTTATTCGTTTCCAGGGAAATAAATGCCCTCAGCTTTTGGCCAGGAAGAGGAACTTGATCTTTATCTTTCCTCCCTCCTTGCACTACGAAACCCTCTGATCCACCAAAACAAGTCACAAACAAAAGGCAAAAACATAAGATTTTCCAGGAAAAGAACACCATGTTAGTCACTATGCATCAGTTAAGCTGAAAAGTAGTGAAGTCCGACTGACGAGCAAAGGCACTTCGTAACAGTCCTGTGAACAATAGTCAATGTGTCAACAATTTCAGTCTCGTGATCCAACTGACCAGCAGTGATGGCTCTGTGGAAGAAGATTTTGTGGATGATGTAACAGAGGATTTTTTAGCACCTTCCTCTTGAAAAGGAATTGTTGCACTGTTGTGGAGGTCTGTATTCATAAAACACCTGCTGCCTCGAACATAATCCGTTCCCCTCACTAACTGCTTGTCAGACACTGGCCTTGAGAGGGGATGTTGTGTGGAGGAGTTTTCTTCAATGATTGGGGGTATCCTTTCGTTACTGAAGTACCTGCAGAGGACATCTTCACCTGTGTGAACAGGAGAAAGAAAACCAATTATTGCTGACTTCAAAACATTTCAATAACATTTTGTATTTTTAGAAAAAGGTTCTGGTTACATTTCAAATTACCCAGATTTTGGTTACCTTTCATAACACACCTGGACATAAGCAGCTGTCAATAGATTTCTGGCTTTTTCAGTCTTTAATATTTTTTTAAGCAACATAGAACAAGAATAGAAATTCACATACAGAGAGATGTGAATTTGCAGATAAAGATGTAAGAACTTCCCTGGATTTGATCATCCATTTGTGATGCTTTCTCTGTTTTCAGTCTCCCCTAGACACCTGGCCATGGCTGCTGCTAGAGATATCCTATTGGGCTAGACAGGTCTTTGTTCCAGCCCCACATGGCTGACATACAAGCCTGCAGCACTTAACTACATTTCAAGTGTTAAAAAAAGCCAACACAAACCCAAAAGCAAAACCAAACAAAAAAGCATGCACACAAAAAACAGCCCTGCCACCTGGTGATCATTCTGTTAGACTCGTTACTTAGCCTGTTTCTAATATCCCTCCAGGTTGCTGCTTCTTGTCATCAGCTTCAATTTTGCATTCAGGTAATAGAATTCAGCTTCTATTTTCCCCTAGAATTACACACCAGCTTTCATAACTGATTTCAAGAATAAATTAAATAGTCATCCTTTCTTATTTCCCCACTCTAACAGGACTCAGTCTCTCAGATGGCAAAAGTGGGGAAGGAGAACAGTGGAGAAAGAAAGATAGCAACACAATCAACACCTCAACACCACCAACTTCCTTCTCTGTCCCATTCTGTGACATAGGCAGAATGTTTCCTAACAGCAGTCACAGCAAAAAGCAACTCCTAAAATGCCCTACAGTTTACTTTTGAGAACAAGCTGGCTTCTACAACAGACTCCATAGTGACCTAAACCAAGAGAAAGGCTTATCAAAAAATCCCAGCTTTATGATCAACATTAAATGCAGAAGAAGGGAAGGGGGGAGGAGGAGGTATAAGAGCAAAATGATAAATGTGTGTTATAAAGAGACAAGTATAGATCTTCCCTCCCCATTCTAGCCTACTTCTAATGCTCACAATAATTCTAAAACAACACAAGTTTGAGTCCCAGCACTGAACAGCCTCACAAATTTCACAACTACCATCTGGCATTCCTGCCTAAACCAACAATCCTAATCTTGGATCAGTTCAGCAACAGGAACACCCTAATCCTTCATTCCTCATTCAGACAATTCCATCCAGTTCACCCCAAGGAAATTTTGGAGAGGTGGGAAGAGAAAGAGGGACAAGACCTAAACCCCTGCCTTTTCTTCCTGGTGCTCGTGGCCTGGAGAAGGGTTCTGCAGCTCCTATCCAGCTCCCATCAGCAGGCATTGACAAAGGACGAGGTTTTCCTAAAGGCAAGAGAAGGTTATGAGGAATTACATTAAGTTTAGGGCCCCAATTTTTACATTGATACTTTTCTCAATTAAGCAAAAGGGAGACATACAGCAATTAAGAGTTAAAATTGCAGGGAAAAAATATTTCAAGATACTTCCACTGGTTCAATAAACGAATGCAGTATGCCAAGAATGAACAGCCACACACTTGCTCGCTCACAGCAGCAGTGGTCACAATGACCAAGTTATAACCAAAACACACATGGAAACAGCCAAACGTAGCAGCAGAGTCCAGCTGAAGAACACTCATTACAGAAATAACAGCATTTAAGTAGAATTATTTCAGATGGGGAACTTCATTCACATTCACAATTTGCACAGACTGCCTTTACTATCAAAGTCTAAAGAGCAATTTTCTAACCTAAATTGTTCCAAACTGACCAGAGTGTTTTATCATAACCACAATAATGAAGGAGAAATGAACTCACCATAAGACTGTGTTTTTTCCCTCATCTTGGCCAGTGGTATATTTGCTTCCATGGGATATCCAGGCAACTGGTCCGAATCAGCAATAGTAAACCTCCGCCTTCGACTCTCCTGATCCAGGAAAGAATTGGGAGACTCAGCACCCTTGGACCCAGGTAGCGGCTGACTGGGTTTGTTGCCTCCTCCATATACAAAGCTCCCCTTTTCATCCCTGAAAGGACATTGCACTTCAGTTAGTAGCTTAAAAGAGTTTTGCTACAGACATGATTAGGTTTGAAAGATACTTCCAGCCCCCAGTCATGCTCTTGACAACTGACATTGTGCTGCAAACAAGCTGAAATAATAAAACCAAGTCAGGTGATGGAAGACTTCATTGTAAACATTTACCAAGGAGAAAAGAAAGTTACACCCCTCATACTAATTCAGTTTTAATGAGCCAGTAGTTTAACACACATAGAAGTGCAGAGGTACCAAAAACTTCCGAGAAAGAGACCTTTCTGTCCTGAGGGTTTCAAAGCTGTCTGTTCAGTACACAGCTGTGACAGAAGGTGCATACACAGATTTATCCATCTCTGTAACAGCAACACCTCTTGCCTCCATCTGAGGGACTGTGCTTTTCAGTCTTAAAATTAGACCAATAACTGCCACTGCATCTTCAGCACCTTCTCTCTCCATCCAAAAGTGAGACTCCCTTGAGTTTCAGTAACACACTCATAGCGTGTGTGTATATGGATATATGATTTTGAGCAATATCTGCAGGAACTCCCTTCCGAGAACAATCCTTCATTCCAAAGGCCAGGAACTGACATTTTTAGAACCAGTCCTTGTGAATATTTTTGGAAGAAAAACTACCCTCCAAGTTAAGGTTTGTCTGTGGCTTCCCCTTCTCTGTACCTGCTACAATCTTATTGCTTGAAGCAACCAGACAAAAATACACAGCTGACTGAGCACATACATACCCCAGTACTCACAACAGCCCACTGGCCAGCACATACCACTTTTTCCAGCTCTCCATCAAAGGCAATGCTAGAGCTCAGTGAATGGGAAAGATGTTTATGGAAATTCAGGGCCCAAAAATTACACAGAAGTTACACCATATGCAGAGAGCTCTCCTACAACACCACCATGTGGAGGCTGTGCCATGGGGAGGGAAACCAGCCACTGCTCCCTGCCTCCCCAGCATGGAACAGAGAAGATCCACACCAGGAAGGGAACAGAACAGGATGATGAGGGGAAAATAAATGAAAAATTAAAATAAAAAAGTACCACAAAAATGCACCACAACTCCAAGAGAAGACCAAAACACACAGAGGTGAAATTAAATAGCCAAACAGAAGGTGCCCTTTCACCTCTTTCAAGCTGCCACAGCTTCCCACATTGGCTTTTGTTAAAAGTCAAAGTCAAAAAGCCTTCCCCTTTCCACATATCATCCAGGACAAGTTTTACAGCTCACATCACTACTTCCCTCCTTGTCAACAGGGATTCAGGTGTAAAGGCATCTGAAGCTAGACCTAATTTTGTGACTCTTCCCTGAAGAGATACACAAGTCAAACACATGCACGTAATTCACTAATGTGCTTGAAAAGTAACCACTAAAAGAGCGAGGCACTCTAAACCCAGCTCTAAAATCTATATAATTCCTTTTACGCCAAGAAATCGGATTATTTTTACTCTTTAAGAACTGAGCACCCATAGATACAAAAAACAGGGAGAGAGCAGGTCAAAGTGGATGCACCTTCAGCAAAGATACCTCACATTGGAGAGACCCTCTGCCCCCACCATAGTACTGCCCTAAGACTGCAGTAATACACCCCCTGGCTCTGTATCAGGCCTTACATGCCAGGAGGCAAGCTCTCCTCCTGTAAGTCATGCAGCAAGAGGTCAGAGTTTCTTGCTAGCCATACCATACTTCCCCTTCCCCTGCTCCTGTGTACACAGGCCTGCGTTTTTATAGCTTATGTGGCAGGGGAAAAAGAAAAAAAAAAAGGAGTTAAATTAATTGACTCTCCCTTTCTTTTAGTTGGAACATTCCTGTTGTATACAACTTGCAAGTTTAACTGTTTAAAACAAGTTATTTTCTATCCTGACTCCCACAACAGTTACTTAACTTGCTGAAAAAAAACCCAACAACAAAACACAGT
The DNA here is from genome assembly GCA_027574665.1 of Rhynochetos jubatus. Classification (NCBI taxonomy): domain Eukaryota; kingdom Metazoa; phylum Chordata; class Aves; order Eurypygiformes; family Rhynochetidae; genus Rhynochetos; species Rhynochetos jubatus. Next base: position 56,675,652 of record CM050650.1, read on the forward strand.
GGAAAAAAGTTACAGACAAAAGTGACTTCTTGCTATGAGCCATCGGATTTAAACAAAATCAAAAATATAACCCCCCCAGCACAATCAGGAATGACATCCATCCATGTTCTGGGAACAACGCTGATCTATGCAGCATACAATAAGCTAATAATAATAAATTCTATTACAATCCTGGCAGTTTATGCATTTAAGAATAAGTTTAAGCAATCCTACGCATTTAAAAAAAATAGAAGAAAGTCCGAGATCTGCAATTTCCTCAAGCTAATTTGCACAGAGCTCTAATAGCAAGCCAGCTCAGAAACAGCTGTAACAAAGGAGTTTTTTGTTCAGTAGTGCATGTTTATTTGCATACCGAGGAGAATACGGAACAGCTGGTGGAGGTGGTATGTACAGATCCAAAATGGCTGGCTTCTCTTTTTTCAGCGAGGTATCCATGGTGCTTTCTGGTGACTGGGTTGAAGTTGGCAGAGGACTGGTCTGAAATGTTAGACAGCTATTAAACATCTGAGCACTGATTTATCATTCACAAAAAAACAAATTCAATAATACTATTTCATCCCCTAGTGAACTATTCTACACTTAATAAACAAGTTAAAAAACTCCTAGCATTTACATTTTCTTCCACCTCCAGTTTTGGCCGGCTTTGCAATTCCTCCTATAGAAATCCTATCGCAGGTAATGCATTGCTCAATTTTGCTCATTCCAGTTCTATTTTTTCCTGCAAATTCCATAGATGGAAAAAGCAACAAAGACAAAACCCCTTCTTCTATTTTTGGATCCATTACAAGAATGCAGTTTCTTAAATACAGATATGACGTGCAACAATTCAAGGCAGCTCACCCTACCCTTGTTCTATATAGTCCAATGCCTGTGCCATGGGCAGAAATACGGTAAACTTCACCACAAATCACATCAAGTGATATAACTAGGCTAACAGAAGCAAAGGAAAAATAAACTTGGTATTGCTCGTCTAAGCAAGTTTGCTATTTTGCTCTTTGTGGCTCGCTTCTATGTTTCCAGCACCTTGCCAGGTGCCTATCTGCCTCTAGGAAGGCGCAGGTTTGAAGGACCCTTTTGGCTTTGCCGGGCAAGAGGGCTGCACTCTCTCCTTGTCATCAAGGACCTGCCCAAGCTTTCACTCCAGCCCCTCAGTTAACAGCACCCCTCCTGCACAAGCATCTGCTTTTACCAGTTAGCATGCTGGAACCCAGAACTGTCAGGCTTCTCCAGTCATCCATTCCCCCAGGAAAACATTGCTTGGCACAGCCTATATCCCAGCCCATCTCAGCTCTTCACACCGGTAACACAGCCCTTGCTTTGGTTAACCCTAGAAAACTCAGAGGGTGGTGCTTTCTTTGGCTCTGATTAAATGGCAGGCACAATGCCACAAAAACAAGACAGGCATTGGTGAAAGGAAGGAGGAGGAAGAAATCAAGCACACATCCTCCACCCAGTTTGAGAGAAATCTGCCCATCTCAAGACTTGTAACAGCTGCTGGCATTTCACAGAACAATGCTATCCTCAGAGCTGTAGGGACACTTGTGTCAGAACAGGAGTAGGAATGGGAGCTCCTCCGGTTTTCTATATTTCAGGTAATCAGTTTGGATTACATCAGTTTATTTCTTCCTGTAAGCATTAAGCCCTAAGCTTCCTAATACAACACATCATTCTTCAACATGGTTATTTAAGTGAACTTCACTTTCTCTGCTTATTACCATATCTGTGAATTGCCCAACAACCAAATCTTACATAAATAAGTAGTTTAAATAACTTCTTGAAAAACACTCACTCTTTCCCAGACTAAGAAGATGACATATATGGAATACTAAGTTATTTCAGCAAACACGTATTAGTCCACTAAATAGAGGAAGCGTTTATTAGTCCACGCTGAAGAATTCCATACTTATATGACGCAAAACTCCTGAAACCACTGATAGTGTGCCACTGGGAGAACCTGACTGATTAAAATGCCCAACACACCTAGTCCCTTTGTGTGGCATTATCTGGGGTTTAAGAAAAAAAAAAAAACCACACCACCACCACACAAGAACATTTTCCCTTTTATCAAGGAACCAGAAGAGGACAGTCGTTTCACCTAACCTTCCTTGACCTATACTTAAACAGGAGTACCTGGCAGCATTTCTGTTATTTCCCTTTTTCAAGTTTCAACCAAGGCATTCCCATTCCATCTATACAGCTGAGCCAGCAGTCTCTCACCTGCACCAAGGGTGGTTTCCAGCGCAGGTTCTTTAGCGGAGCAGGAGTGAAGTGGAAAGAGCCAGTGGGACGTTTCTTAAGCAGCAGCCTAACTCCAGCAGGATTCTCTCGCAACTTTGCCACCAGATTTTTTAGTTGCCATCCAACCTGGAAGAGAATAAAGATATGTTTTATTTAGTATTGCTTTTCTGAAAGCAAACAAATGAGAAAAAACTAAATCCCAAGTCAAACTGTCTGTTTTAACATGAACCTAGAGAAGAAATCCAAAATGCCAGAATGAAGAAAAAAAAATTGGAAAGTTCCTTTTGTGGAAGAATCTTTGTTTTGTTTCAGAGAACAATCTCTACTTAAGCTGTAAATTAAACACAGATATCAAACAATGCTCTGCATACCTCAGCTCCAGTCTTAGAAGGATGCATGGATGTGCTCAAACTGAGCAACACAGGGATCCAGAGTGAACTACTTCAGTCCTGTTTGTTTCTCACATTAAAAAGCATTGCTTAGCTGTGCTAAGCAAGAAAATGCTCATCTTTTTATTCAAGTTCCTAGATGCAAATTACTTGACAAATACTTGGGGGGTTTTCAAGTTGTTTTTATTTGCATTCCAGTAGATTGTAACAAGGCATTTTAAATACAATATGAAATATTTTAGTATGATCCATGTGGCATTTAAACACAAAACATTGCATGTTTAGTTTATCAAAATATTGCAAAAAATTAAAGTCCAAGTAAAATTTGTCTTAAAAGCAAAACATGAAAAAGCCTCAAAGATTAAAAGGAAAAGACCAGAACTGTCTCCTGACACCATCCATTCAGAACCTGGGGGAGTGAAGTTTGCAGAGCAAGTGTAAGGCAAGATTGGTAAGGCTGTTTGTTACTAACCACAGTTTGCCGATTAACCTGGATCACTTCGTCACCAGCATGAATCTTCTGAGATCTATCAGCAGGGGACTGTAAAGAGGAAAACAAGAGGCATGTGTGTCAGTAAGTTTTCTTCACTCCAATAACAACCCCCACCAAGCTAAGTCAAAGGTTGGATCTATAATGAAGAGCATCACTGACACTGTCGCACAGCTCGATCACACATTACATACGTTGACGACTGGAGAAATACAAACAAATTCAACTTATGATTGATTTTTTTTTATACTGGGGGGAACTAGAGAGAAAGGGAAAAGGCACAGCCTACATCTGTCACAAGACACATTTTACTTAAGTCATGGGACGGTCTCCACTGTCCTTTTGCCTCCAGTGTGTACTGTATTTTCAGACAGCAGTGGGAAAGGACTGAAGAGAAGACTTCCGTCCTAACACAGCAACTAAACTTAGCTTTCAAATAAGCGTATACTTATTTAAAACCGAACATACACAATATTTTGAATGTACAGAACAAAGGACCAAAACCCCTTCAACCCACAAAATAAATCCATTTCACTTTCCCTTTTTGTTTCCTTATGTAAATAAGGGCTACCAGCTTCAGTGTGGAATTATCTGCTTGCATCAAGGTCAACAGATAAAACATATGATTGCACACATCACGTGTGCATAGAAAGGTATTTTTCAAATACTTATCAAATAATAATACACTTCAAAATACAATTTTCTCGGAACAAACCCCAAGCTCTGGGGAACCATTATCAAGTAACAGCTAAATGTGTCAATACTTATTTAGATTTATGTACAGCTGGTGCCATGCACCAGCTATCACTGCAGTTATTAAAAACAAACAGTCTCACTGCTGTAACACATCAGCTCTGAGCAGCCTTGACAACACCCAAAGCGCACAAACATACTACCCTGGTATATTGCACCTGGGTCACGGGACACCTTCTCCCCCCATACCCCCCACCCCATGAGTAATCACCTGGCAGCAGACCAGCTCTCCCTAGTGACTCAAACTAAGCACTTGGAGTAAGGACACCTTCTCCTTGTCATTACACCTTCAGAGCCCAAGTAACTTTGCTATTAGAAGAACCATAGGAATAAACAGTGCAACAAGGGAAGACAACACAGGGGAATTTGTGGGAGGCTCCAGCTATCATGAGTAACCCCATTTCTTCATTGTCTTCTCGCTTCCTCTGAGGGGAAATACCTCCGTGGAAGGCTGTGTATATATGAGTCAACCAAGATCATGAAAAAACCCTGAGCCAAAGTCAAGTTTGTGGAAAACAAAGCTCATTTCAAGCTGTCCTTTGGGCGATCAACAGCCTGTCTGTAGGAGGGTGGAGGACCCTTGCACAGAGGACGCCTACAATGAGTGCCAGCTAGCACAGCAGACACTACAGTCACATTGTGAGAACGGATGAAAGAGCAAAGTTTAGATCAAGGACAACATGACATGGGAAGTCAAAAGTAGGACAGCACAACTCAGGAATCCTCTTGGCTGACTGGTATCAAGTGCACGCACTTCCCGAGACCTTCCAATATACAGTACAGTTAATTTTGGGGTGCAATTACACTGTATTCCAACACACCAGCTTCTGGGGATAGCTACCAAAATACCATTCCAAACCTAGCAAGAAACCTGAGCTGAGACCCAGCCTGATCCCACACCACCAGAAAGATCAGCTGTTTGCAGCTTTCGGTCACTTCAAGCTTTGTTGCTCCACGGGAAAGAGCCTTCCCAAAAGAAGAACCAGTGTTCATAAAAGTGTGGAAGCTTAGCTCAATAAATCAAAGTTATAGAAGCAATACAGCCCCACTTCTAGCCTCCGAAAAGATCTAGATGCCCAGGAAGTTTGGTGGCAGCCAGTGTTACATTCTGTCCCATTTATAAGATGTTGAAATTGCTGACAAAGTGGCCTCAGTCTATGTTTCAGATGCTATACGTATGTATTCCATGGCAATAGCATAAAAGCTATAAAAGCTTCCAGTTTTCACTCTGAACTGCAAGCTCAGTTTTCCACCCACTCCTCCCTGGCAGGGGTACAGCTAGAACCACAGGTTCTTTCCTAGTCACAAAAAAAGGCATAGCTGCAAAAGCCAAGTTCCTCCGCTCCTCATTCTTTCAGCCACTGCTCCTGTAGCACGGCCTGTCTGACCACACCACAGCATTGCCCGCCAGCCTCGGCTGCTGGCCAGGCGTCCACTGCAGTGACTGTCCAGGAGCCTTTAATACAGTCTCAGCGTAAGGAAAAAAACAAGCAACCAACTGAAGCAAAATTACGGTTGCCTATCATGCGGACCATTTCCTTCCAGCAGTCTTTTTCATAGTCTTTTACTGTGCAAGGTAATTTTGTCACTGGACAGCTCATTGATTTAACTACTCATTACTGAATTCAGCACACTACCACTTAAACTTTCCCATTAGGGGAGATTGCCTTTGCCAGTGGAGAGCAAATATGTTCCAGACTTCGTTAAGCAAGATACTGTAAGCACTATGAACAGTGGATACGGTAACTTATTAAAGCAATTATTTTAATGCCAAGTGTTTTAACTAACTCATGTACTTGCAGAAACTGGTTTAATTAGACTAACAGTGAAACATGCAGACACAAAATATTTACAAATTGTGAATCAACAAACCATGCATCACACAGATTTAAAGCAGTAACATCGTGAAAGTCATATGTAAGCCAGGAAAAAGTAGTAAAAAAAAGACAAAATCAAAGCTACTGTCAGATAGTTAATCTGTGTTTACTTCACTTACATTTTCTGTAGTTCCAGTAATTACATGCAATCCATCATAAGTTGATTTGATGTACATTCCCTAAATGTAAGCAGAAAATGAAAAACAAGTTTAAAGGCAAAGAAAACGTGTAACTTATCTGATTAAACAACTGTTGGCAACAGACTCAAAACATTATTAAAAACACAATCCACACGTTTTCCCTAGAAAAGTGTGTGGTCTAATATTACAACATTCTAAACCTCTTCACAGATCACTTTTACTGTAATTCATTACAATATTTATAATTACTTAAAAAAAACTAATACATGGAATGCAATTTAGAAACACTGTCTGGTTGGTAATCCCAAACACTGCTGGGTTTGCTGCCATGTTGGTCTTTGGCCTTGAATAAAACTGTATTTTCTTACTGCCCTGTCTGCGCTAGAAAATTAAAGGTTTTACTAGACTGCCAGCAGCTCTCTCGGTACAAAGCACACTTACACAAATAGGCTATGAATATTGCTTACATGCTCTTTTACAATTTCTCTCACCAAGTCAATATACACACTGCCATGTAACCACACTGCTGACATCAGCAATAAAAGCTCTGGCAGAATTAAGTATTTGTGACTCTTCATTAATGCTGAGTATGGATGCAAGGACAAACACTGACAAAGTGGGTGTTGACCACAAGAACAACAAATTAAAAGTCACCAACAGCCCTTGAATGATTGCATAGATTTCCCCACAAGAGGTGATGAGTACATTGGCTTACTCATTTATGAACAAACATGTCTCTAATTTTCATAGAATCACAGAGTGGTTCGGGTTGGAAGTTACCTTAGAGACCATCTAGTTCCAACCCCCTGCCATGGGCAGGGACACCCTCCACTAGACCAGGTTGCTCACAGCCTCATCCAGCCTGGCCTTGAACACTTCCAGGGATGGGGCATCCACAGCTTCTCTGGGCAAGCTGTGCCAGTGCCTCACCACCCTCTCCGGGAAGAATTTCTTCCTGATACCCAATCTAAATCTCCCCACTTTCAGTTTTAAACCCATTACTACAGCCTCTTGTAAAAAGTCATCCCCCAGCTTTCTTGTAGGCCCCCCCCCTCCAGGTACTGGAAGGTGCAATAAGGTCTCCCCGGAGCCTTCTTTTCTCCAGGCTGAACAAGCCCAACTCTCTCACCCTGTCCCCATAGGAGAGATGGGCCAGCCCTCTGATATGGACTCAGCCTTTCTACTGGTTGTTAGAAGTACTCACACGGAGCTGTACAGAACTGGATGTTATTCAGGAGTCAAGGTAACTTCAGGCAGATATGCTGTCTACACTTGCTTAGAAGTACAAGGAAAAACACAATTTCACTTCCCCCCCCCCCCCTTCTCTCCAGACAGTTCCCTTCCCTGACAATATCCCACTGCATGCTACTACCATCTCATTTCCTATTATTTAGCTCAAGCTAGGCTGATCCTGCTTCATTGTAGCTTGAGCATTAACAGAGAGGTCCCCATAATTTCAAGAATGCATGACTGATTCAGTCAAATCCAGTGGCCTAGGTAAAATTATTTAGCACAGTAAGACTGTAAAGTTCCCTCTAAAAATGTTCATCTCTTCTGCCTTCAGAGCTAGGGCGGGAATACAAATGCACTTCCCTTCACTCATTCTAACATTTCTGTTCTCCAGCCAGAAAATACACCAAGATTTCAAACTCAGTTTCCTATAACCAGCATCCACTGAACACACCAGGCTCAGTAATAACACACAACCACTGAACATTTAAAAGGATTTCTCATATTCCTGAGAACAGAAAACCTCAAAATGACTCATTCTTCACAATCTTGCTATAAACACACATAAAAATGTATCTTTCAGAAATGTTAGCATGACTTCTCATTACTTTCCCCCTCCAACCTCCCAAAAAAATCAGTTGGTTAAGGTAATCTGTAAAAATAAAATGTCTGATTCCACAATAATCTGTAAATGCCCCAACACCCTGGTTAAGAAACCAATCTGCAACACTTCAAAGTTATATTTGGATCAAACTTATTAAGATGTAGACCCATCTCTGGCAGCCACTCCAGACAACTTCTGACAACTAACCTTTCTGTTTCCCATAGGATATTAATGGTTTTGAAATATCTTGCTATACACACAGTGACCTACAAGACTACATATTCAACACTGGGGATATCAGGACACTCCAGAATTGGTTCTTACCAGGCCTTCCCCAGGTTTAATGTTGGTTAAATGAACCTCCTCCAGACATGCACACTGGCTCATCAATGGATCTGTAGTTGATCGGATGGCTTTATCACAAATGCCATTTAAAGTCTTGGCCTACAACAAGAACATACAAAAAGCAGTTACAAAATTTGTCCCAACTTCTTCCTCTTTCAATTTTCAAAACCAGAAAGAAAATGAGTTCTAAAACTTGGTCTACTAATAAAGCACAGTTAGGAATCACCAAAAGAGATTCATTTGTACAGATCTGTTCTACAACATGCTTATCTTCTTACTGTAACCTTGGATGGACAACCTGTTTGCTTTAACCAAAATATAACCCATTAAAATATTGAAAGGTTTTAATGATTCCTTCTGGGACCACTTGTCCGTTTTTCATATTGTTCTTCATTTCTGCTATGAGAAGAAAATAGGCCATGTGTCATTAAAAAAAATATGCTGGCCATTGACTTATCTGTACAAAAGCTTTACAGTATAAGGTGGGACACCAAGCACTTAAGCGTTTCAGCATTACTTCTCACCACTGTGCCTCTGAGCTGACCTCTTCCGGAATGCTTACGCAGGCAAGGTTCATTTTTCCTTTTGACCTAAACATAACTGATCCTAAGCCAACATTATAACTAAAGGCAAATTCTGACCTTTTGAGTGTCAGTAAAGTCAGAGGCAGAACAGTTTTGTCTTGTAGAACTTAATTAGCAGAAAGGCTAACTAATCAGAAGGAAAAAGAAATAAATCATAGTCAAAAAAATCAGTGGGGTCCCTACACTCACAAATTCCACTAATGCCTCACAGTTTGTTCTGGGTCTTTAACATGAACTGAGGCAATGCTGAAATTCAAAGTAGCTTAAAGGAGATGGGAGGGAGGATTAGTACACAACACAGCAGATAGTTATACCCAATCCGGCAACCAGCAAGGTAAGCCACCTCTCACAAGGGGTTTAAATCCTACAGTCAAAGTAGACATATGTAATTACAGGGCCGGGGAGGGGGGGGGCACATCTTGTAGGAAGACATCAGTTTGTATTACAATGGTCCCTGGAAACAATAGCTCCAAACAATTTTGTTTTGTTTTACATCAGATTTATAGAGCAGCAATAAAATAAATCAAAACAATGCTTAAGCGTGAATGCGAGGAACTGCTCAAACACGGGAACTCCCAACAACAATACCTGCTTCCATAGTGGGTGTGCACAAATGGAAAAAGAAAGATGCAAAAAACTCCCTTTTACGTGGTCTCATTATTTATGGACAAAATTATTTTTAGTTATTGTGCTCCTAAATTCCTAAGCATCTATGAGCTAGCGGAAGGCCTTATCAAAGAGCACAGCCTGGTTCATGTCAAAAGCAGGAAACGATGATTAACTGTTGGAAAATATAAAAAGCATTCCATTACTCTCCTCATTTGGTCACAAGGCTGCTTCAAACAACCCTGAAAACTCAGATCTTTCAAGCTAAAGTACAATCAGAGACAGAACTCTGTGGCAGGGCAGTTATTCTGTATGAAGCAGCTTAATAAGGCATAGCGCCTGCTTATTAAGGCACTAAATGCACATCACAAGCATAATTGGTTTATGTCATCTATGATCATTTTACAGTACTACCCCTCCCTAAAAAAACTGAGGTCTAAATTCTCTTGAAAAAAAAGAGCTGTGCAATATACCTTCAAGGAATAATTGACTCTTATGACACTCACTACTCACCTGTTCAGATTTCATTGATTCCCTCCACAGTAAAGAATATCTACAAAATGGCCCAAAACAATGTTTACTTGCATTATATGCTTGTATGTGTGGGACTGAAAGCAGAGCAGAGAAGCCACCAAAATAAACATGAATGCAGGCAGCTGAGTTTCAACAGAAACGTGTACTTACTACAGTCTGAACTTTATCTTCCATGTCAGCCACAGGGCAGTCCTAAAAACAAGAACAAAAACCCTACATTAATTAATACACATGTAAACATCTCCTCTGAAATCACTGCAAAACCACCACTTGAACCTCAGACTGAAATAGTTATTCATGCCGCAGGGATTAATCAGATTAGTTTCACCCACTAGAGTTCAAATGTACTGTTAAACAACCATTTTCTGGCCCTAGCAGAAAGGAATAATAAACCTTGAAATCTAGGAGAACATGGGATTAAGTTACAGTAGCAGATTATTCCAGAAAAGTAGAACCCTGCACAATAAAACCAGACTCCCAGAAGGCCAGGCACATGAGTTTGCCTTACACCAACAAACCCCTACTCAGGCATTCCTGTGTTCCAGGCATCAAAACGGATCTAAAACATATTGTTAAGAAAAGCATGGAAAGTGATTTTTAAATATATGCTATCGGTGACATTCCTGAGGGCCAGAGGACTGCACACAGAGCATTATTTACACAGCCCAGGTACAAAAAGTCTTTGAACTGAAACAAGTTCAAGACTACAGAAGTCTCAATTATTTTCTGCAAGAACAAGTGAACTAGACAACAGTGTTAGATATTGTAAGCATTGTTTCATTATTTACTTGCTGTTTTAACTTTTTAATCTGAGAATCTATAAGGAGAAAAACCCCAAATCCCAAGCATCACTTCCAAGATATTTGCCACTGACATCTCAACGTGCATAACTACCATGCAATGTCCGAGAGAAGCTGTACTGTATTTTTTATCATCCTCAGCACTTCTTCTGGTCCTTCCTAGCTCTATTCTGTGCTTTTAAATACAGAAAAAAAAAGCTTCACCATACAGTCCTCAAGATATGGACACACCAGTGATATACAAAACAGCTCAGCCATGTTCTCTTTTATGTTTTCATAAAAGACTTTACACCTTGTTCACTCTTGTTATGACCACCAAGGACTGAGGTCACACTTTTCACGTTCCGTCACCAAAAGCTTCAAGACTTTTCCTGAACACTGCTACAAAGTTTAGACTCCAACATTGTGTGTCAGCGTATTTTTTTCTGCTAAATACACCTACATGAATCAATAGTGAAAGTCACCTATCATCATGCAGCCCAAGTGCTCAGTACTGCAAAGTCCTTCCACTCCTCTTCATTTCTATTTACTGGGATTATTATTTTAGCCTTAAAGTTCACTACACTGTTTCTTACAGTTTTATGGTAAGTGCTGTTCATTGTATCTATATGGCTGACATTAAAGTGAACTGGAATCTAACTGCATTCCCGCTTTGCCTTATTATTCACCCATTTTTACACATCATTTATGATTATGCAAAGCAGCACTGGGCTCTTCTCCACTATGAGAACTGACCATTTATTCCTACACTCTATTCCCTAGTAAAAAATACTTTTGAAGTCTAAAAACTAACCTAAAGATTTTTCAGTTGTATCTTTTCCACACCAATGAACTCCTTCAGACCATTTTAATACATCTGCAGAGACCCAGTACAGAATAGTGTTGATTCTTCCCCCATTAATGCTTTTTCTCTTATGCACCAATCCCAATCTTCATTATAGCTCATATCAAATTGGCAGAGAAGTACTCTGGCGCTTTTCTAAAAGGCTAGGGTTGTATTCACCAACTTCCATTCCCCTGCCATCAAAGGCTGATTTAATTGACAGATTAGACATCATTTTTAGTAGTTTTATTAATACAGTTCAGTAATCTCATATCTCAGTTCCTGTAGCACTCTGGTGAGCACCATCTGCTGCTAGAAACACTTACTGTTCTACTTCACAGTCTGCAAATCTGTGGCTGTAAATCATCGGCTTTCTGTGATTGCATATGCAGCATCCAAACAAGACGGGCCTTCAGCAGCGAGCCAAACTTCTGTGCCTTTGTACTTATAAAATCCAGACACTACCCTTTCACAACAACCCAACTGACTGGATACAATTGGGTCCCATCACAGCTTGACAGCTCACAGAATGTTTCTGTCCTTTGACATCACCCCCTCAAAATGGGGAAACACCCATGTCACAACAGGACAGAGCTCTTCAGAGTTCAAACAACATACAGTCACAGATTAATGGCTACGGGCAAGTTGAGCTGGAGCCGGCACATCGTGCTTCACAGGCAAAGCAGTGGGCACACCATCAGAATGGTTTTTAAGACAGGCAGTATTATTCAGAGACCAAAATGATGTCATTTGCCAAGACTGCCACTTATGTGTTCTTTTAGCTGTCACCAGTGAGTGCTCACCACACAGCTCATAAACGGAAATTTCTGAAACAAAACCCTGTGGTCTCACAGTGAGGGCAGAAAGAGCTTGGCTAGTGGGATTTGTATCATAAAGGTGGCAGCTCCTTCTGTTACATGCAGCATTTTCCATCTGATGGCTCAAACGCTCTGTATGGGACAACACCTAAGGAGTCTGCAAGCACAGGTATAACCACCAACTGAGTCGTATTTTTGTTTATAGTTAGCACTGATAACTGTTTTTCAACATGTCTGGAACTTGATAATCTTCAAATGCAGACTAACTCTTTCAAAAACTAACCTTCTTTCCATTAAAATTCAAGAAAATACAAGTAGCCTTTAAACCACAGCCATTTAAAATAACAACCAGCAAGAGCAAAACTGGAAGTTGGGGCAGGGGGAGGTGGGAACTAAGAAAAATGGACAACTCAAAGTGACCTTCAAAGTTAGAAGTAAGCTAAGCTCTCATTTCCAGCTCTGCCTTCCAATTGGCACTCTGCAAACAGCAAGAACATTACTTCCCCAAACACACACACACACCCTTCCTTCCCTCCTGGAAAGTAAAGGGGAAAAGACATCAGCTGACCTTCTGAACAGTAGTAGTGAGATCCAAGCAGAGCTGAATGATTCTGTTCTTCATTGATGAAAAGTCAGCAATACCTGTAAATGGTGTCCTGCAACAAGAGAAAAATTCCACTTAGATCCAAGGGACTGGTCTTCTCCCATCCTACCTTATCAGTGAGGAATAGCTGTGAGCGCACAATCTGTAACTGACATCCACACAAGCGTGAGCACACAGTTTTACAAGTGTTCCTGACTGCACAGTCCTACTACATCCTTGGGCCAAAACTGGTGCATTTCTAGCCCTGTGGTAAGTAAGTTCAGAGGAAAACCACAACAAACAGTCAATTTTCCAAACTACAGTTCTCCCAGCTGCATGGCTCAAGCCAGATCACATTGACTGTTGTAAAAATCACACCCTTGGGTTTGCCAGTGAGTAGACTTGACATCCCGTGTCTTTGACTACTAAACTCAGACTGGAGAGAAAATAAAAATTTCTCTAAAAGAAGAAAAATGGATTTTCAAATTTCACACAGAGAAATGCAGTGAGCTTAATCTTAGCAAGAGATCATTATAGGTAGAGCTGTTTTAGAGCCTACAGAGCCTCACCTCAGACCCCCCAGACAGCTGCAAGGGCCAAACAAGGGGTTCAGAAGCAACCTCAGCAGATTTGGAAGTGGTCAAGCCAGTCATCTTGCTGATGGCAAGTTGCAGAAAAAATTTAGGGCAAGCTGCCAGTAAGAGGGTGATAGGAGAGGACCAGGCAAGAGGCACAAGCTGTTAACACTACTGCCTGGGCACAGAACCAACTACTCGCTGGAGAGCTAGGATACTGAAGGGTGAAAGCTTTCCTTGCTGCTGGGCCCCCAGCAGCTCTCCTCCTAACCTTCCGTTCTCAGGAAAGCTGGCAAGGGGCTTGAGAATTCATGTTAAGCTGTTATCACAGACATCATCCCTGCCAGCATCAAGCCAGCTCTGTTGACTGTTTGCTTCCGCAGCAGCTGTCACAAAGCAACTCTAGATGTGGCCAGGGAAAAAAAAGAAAAAGCATACACACACACAGAGTCCGTGGGAGAGTGTCTCCCGCTGCTCAGGTTTCAAATCACAGAGCTAAGGCCACGATTTCAGCAGAACATTAAAAATGCTTTTCGTAGAAAGGGACCTGCCAATGACAAGTCATTTATAAGGTGGGAAGGGGAGAAGAAGACGTCACATGTACGAGAATTCAACCTGAACAGGAAGACTCCTGCTCTTATAAATACCAGTTTGACTGCAACCTTTATAGTTTCACTGGTTTGAGCAAGAGTAGAAGCACAAGAGTAGATACCCTTGATTAAATTTTTCTACTAGCAGCCTTCTGACAACACCAAAAGGAGCAAGTAAGATGAAGATCTTCACACCCAAGCATCTAGAAATTGCCCTACGAGGAGAAGCAATTCACTATAGCAATAAATTAGAATATGAAGATTTTATTCTTACCTGTCCAACCAGGCAAGCAAGGCTTTAGCTGCACCAATAAGCTCTACCACAGAAGTAAGGAATTCATTGGGGGGCTTGCGAGAGGTATTTCCATCATAATTTGAACTTTTCCTGCGGCTGCTGATGTAATTTTGCAGATTGTTGGATGATGCTCTCAGCTTGAGAACCAGGTTCTTCATATTGTCTGTTTCAAGGCCATAGTTCTGCAAGGAATATTATTAAGCTTGATAAATCTCCTTATTGAGTCATCCTATTTATTATGCCACAAGTTACAAACATGTAAGATAAAAGATCTAAGGATTTCCCCAATTTTTTCTGGTGTGTTTGTTTTTGTTGGGGCTGGGCAAAAATGCCTTATAAGATTTGTTCTACATGACAGCCACTAAATAACACTTTCTGGGTGCCAAACCCCCTCAGTTTCTCACACTAATCAGATTTGAGGACACTTTTCAATCAGGATGAAGTACCAATGTCCTATCAGATGTCATTTACCTTTAAAATGTAGTTGGAGTAACAGAATTGTTTCATTCCTCTTTTTGTTAAAAGGAAAGCAAACAGTTTTCTTAAAATGTTTTCTATACTGTCGTACATAAACACTGAAGTAACATTTCATTCACAACTAAAGATAAATTTCATCTGGCAAAAGATAAAAACATCTACAGGAAGCAAATGTAATCTCACAGCCAAAAGCTGGAATAAATATTTGGATCACAAGTTTTCAGTAACTGTGCTCCTTGACTACAGCATTGCAATTATTTGTAAGTTTGAGGAATGCATTAACACTATATATGGTAATTAAAACCATTCTTAGGGTGCTTTTTATTATACAGCATCTTTATAAAAATTTTCAAAACCTAAAAAAAAAAAATTTAAGTACTGCCTATAACTTCAACTTTATAAATTCAGATACAACAAAACCACACTCTAAGATTAAAACTCAACTGTTTTAATCAACACATTGTTCATCTAATTCCAAACACATCAGAAATCTGTTCTGAAGGCAACTTTTTGCTATCATTGTGCAAGCATGTGAACTATGTTGCAATACGTTGCTGAGTATCTCCACTTTCGAGTTACCCCACCTTGCAAAACCTCTGTGCATCTTCTGAAATTTAAATCCTAGGCAATGCTTTGCTCTTAGAGTGAAAATTCCTACTATTCTTAAAAATACCCACACAAACACTAAAAACCACACAACACATCAAAGCAACAAAAAACCACCAAATAATACAAACAAATCCTGCATTTCTCCAGTCTTTCTCCACTGCAGATTCTTGCTACCAATCTCCAAGTTCCTTAGTTTAGTCAGCTACATTACCTACTCTTTCTCCTTATCCCCCAAAACAACTAAAGCAAATCTTAATTCCATGCAATTCCAAGTTTCCATGGGTCCCAATGACTCCACTCAGGATCACTGCGTCACCCAGCCTGGAGTGAAGCTTGGGAGATCTCAGTCCAACCCCCTGCTCACAGCAGGCTCAGCCGAGAGCTGACCACCTCACTCAGGGTTTTATCCAGGTGGGTCTTGAACACCTCCAAGGATGGAGACTGCACAACCTCTCTGGGCAACCTGAGCCTCTGTCTGACTGTTCTCAGAGTGAGAAACCATCCAGCTTGAACCTCTCGTTTCAACTTCTGCACAAAGTCTCTCACCCTCCTGCCATGCACCACCACGAAGGGCCCAGCTTGTTCATCCTGCCAACCATGTGTCCCCCTCACCATGATAGGTGATGGAGACCTGCTATTAGGCCTCTCCAAAGCCAACCTGGCAGCCCTCTACTGAGCTTGTTCTTTCCTGTTCTTGGGGACAAGCTGGGCATATGTACATTGAGACGTGCTGAGTAAAGGGGAATAACCACTCCCTCCCTCTCCAAGCCATGCTCCCATTAATGCAAGCCAGGATGCTGCCAACCTCTTTGATGCCAGGGCACACTACTGGCCTGTGGCTCCATTCCCTCCATGGTCAAGCATCCATAACACAGGATGCAATATCTTCGATTAAGTCATTTACAAAAGATAAAACAGAATCTTTGCCACAAAGGAACCCACCAGTGTTCCTGCTACTCAGACATAGCAGCGACTGGGCTACCTTTAAAATACGTACCACCTCCTATGGATAAGGTCCCAGTGGGTGTAAGTTACACAAATCCCTGTCTCTTCACCCTGAAGGCTCTTGGCAAGGAAGTATCCTTAAAGTGCAGCCAGGAGTAAGGGTTGAGAGGATATACCCGATTAAAAAAAATGTTACTATTGCAAGACCAAAGGATGTCCTTAAATTTTCCAGGATCACAGACAGGGAAAGATTTGGATTACTAAACAATGTTAAAGTACTTGCACACTAACATGTGACCTTACCACCTTTTACTTTTGACAAGAGGGAAAACATAAGATCCTGTGACCACAAGAATTTGAAATTAGACATGTGCCAGGAATCTTCCCCTTTAACAGAGGAATTAGAAGACACTAACCCCTCTTCTTCCATAAAGGGACAGAAAATGCAAAAGATATACCAGTCTACAAGAAAAAAAAAAACCCTACCTAATCACTCCAGTCAGAACTTGAGAGAGTCTTCATATATTTAAGTATGTCAAGGTCTTTCTGTCATTCAGGGGCAGAAATTGTGCCCACCACGTGTGTGTGATGAGAGATGGCCCCAGCCATTTAAAAGAATGTATGTTGATATACCAGGCCAGATTTTGGCTTTGGCCCTAAAACATTCACATACTCTTTTATCACACCTCTTTCACCTTATTTATCACAGAATGGTTTGGGTTGGAAGGGACCTTAAAGATCACCTAGATCCAACCCCCCTGTCATGGACAGGGAGCACTTATCCAGCAGGTGAGTCCAGTGTGACTTTTCCAGTTCAGCTAGTTTTTCAATAATTCTGTCAATTAGTTCCCAGTTTTGAGACAGACTTCAGCTGAACACTGAACTGGAACTGGTACTGGAACAGGCTGCCCAGAGAAGCTGTGGATGCCCCATCCCTGGCTGTCTCCAAGGCCAGGCTGGATGAGGCTTTGAGCAACCTGGTCTAGTGGAAGGTGTTCCTGCCCATAGCAGGGGGTTGGAACCAGATGGTCTTTAAGGTCCCTTCCAACCCAAACCATCCTGTGATTCTATGAACACAGGTGTTGAAGCACATGGGGGTGCTGAGCACACAGGGGCTTCAGCTTATGACTGCAGCTGGTCTCCCCAACAACCAAGAGCACATCACAGCCAATCTCTCCAGTCACCGCACTAAGCTGTCCTACAACTTCCCCCAGAGACTCTACCAAGTGTACCCAAGATACCTAAACCAGGAAAAGTGCTCTAGGAAGAGTCATGGCTAAGCACTATGCCTATCCAGCACACAAGGAGAACAGCTCTTCAGTACAGGCAACCAAGTCCTCCAACTACAGATCAGCCCTGAGGGATGAACTTTCCCAGGGCCATCACAACCTAAACCACCTCTGCTCCAGGGCCAAGCCAGTCTCCTCACCTGTTTGACTAACACACACAAAACATTACATGTCTTCCAGAAACAGCAACATTTCTATCCAAGCTGACACTGTCTTGACCACCTCACAGATAACCATGCATTTCTTGTATTTCTCTGCTCCTTCATTTGCAGTGCCCAGCCTGTTGGAACAGCTAGTTTGAGGAACTAAACCATTCAAAACCACCCCTATTCCCTGTTTTACTGCAGTGTGTTCTCAGCCAGATTAGATCCCTGAAGTAGCTCACCTCTGGGTGAGGTGAGTGCAAGCACACAGATCACTAATCAGGGGATGGGGGAGGGGGTGGAGGTGGCAGCTGACTTGGATTAATTTACCTTGTCATGGAGCTGTAGGCCCAGCACAGGACCAATAGGAAAGCTGATAGCACAGCAGCACACCAAACAGCCTTCACACTGACACACAGCTGAAGTGCAAAGCTTAGCAGGCTTTTCTGAAATATTTCTAGAGGACTGAGGCTGCAATATTTAAGAGATTATTGTTTAAGCAGCCAAAGAGCACATTACATTTTCCTATCACTCCCTATTTTAAACCATCAGAGTTGCTTTCAGGAAAACACGGGCTGAAGCCAGCAGTCAAGAACACCCATGTCAGTGTCAAAACATTCCCAGGTTGTTACTCATTAACCTGGGGAGCCACAGGCAGCACACCCCCACATGCACAGGGAGCACATGTGCACAAGATCGCACCCTTTCCAAACTCCACTGCGCTGAATGAGGAAAAGCATACCCACCAAATAATTGCTCAAGGTCAGGCAG
This sequence comes from Rhynochetos jubatus, assembly GCA_027574665.1. Taxonomy (NCBI): domain Eukaryota; kingdom Metazoa; phylum Chordata; class Aves; order Eurypygiformes; family Rhynochetidae; genus Rhynochetos; species Rhynochetos jubatus. The sequence goes on from CM050650.1 coordinate 56,694,160, forward strand.
TCAAAATTTCAAGAAAAGGGTGACTAACCAAAGTCAAAAAAAGCACAACAGTTGTGTCAGAGCTGACTTGGGCTGGTCCAGAGCTCTGCTGCTCTCCAGGAGCAGCATCACCTTCCCCTTCACAACCGTGTTCACATGCTGCAGTGTGATCAGCTGGATCTGCTGCCTGATCCAACTAAAAACCAGCTGGGGCAGGGCAGAATTAAAGCAGACTGAATGCCTGCTCAAGAGCTGATCCAGCTCACTGTGTGCCTTTATAAACACCAGCGTTAACACAAGGTACTGCCAACAGTCAACTACTCTTGCTGTCTTTAAACAAAATCACCTCCTAAGGAATCCTCTGGAGTCCCAAATTTCCTAACAGCACTGATTAAGTTGAGACCTCTAGAAAACTCAAGCCTTATGAAGTGGTGCATAGATGGGGTGCTTTTAATAAGGATTAACTGCAAAAGATAGGTCTTCATGTACGCAAGTTCTATTTTATATATTTTGCTTCACTACAAATAGGGTGGCAGAACATTACAAACAGGGAAATTATCAAAAGACACAGGACTAAAAACTATGTTCTTTTCATGGCTGGGTTTTGGATTTTTGTGGTGAGGTTTTTGTGGGTTTCTGGTTGGTTTTATTTTTTAAGATTGCTTAAAACTAGTCTCTCTTCATTTTAACTCAAGAAAAATCTAATGCTGTTTTTCTTCCCAACTCTCCTACCATACAGTGTAGTACCATATTCAGAAACCTAATCCAAACACATTAAAAGTGTAAATACTTGTATACAGTTTCCTGTTAATGCTTACATTGTTTTATATTTACTAGACCCAAACAATCAAGTCTACTCATCATTCCCTGATGAGTAAGCATTCAGGTTTTCACCACCACTTGATTCTTTTTGTCCAGCTATTTGGCCAAGAAAGCTTATTTTCTACCCCTACTTTTGTGGTTTTGATGAATTTAAAAAGCATATTTATATACATTTGTATCCCTCTCCCCCAAATAATTGTTGGCTAAGAAATATCTTCTTGCTATCCCTTTTCTCCCCTAAGCAAATACTGTTGTTGACAAAAAAATGGAGGTACTCAAATTAATGGGGTTTTGCCCCGCTCAGGAGTTTAGTTTCTTTGATATGTCTTTTAAATTCCTTAAATAAGTCTTCAACACCTGTTCAGAAAAATCTATTGGAACAGCTCAATATCAACAGAAATGTGTGCTCACAGGAAATATAATCACAAAATCATTTACATTGTAAGGAACCTTACAGACCATCTAGTTCCAACCCCCCTGCCATGGGCAGGGACACCCTCCACTAGACCAGGTTGCTCACAGCCCCATCCAGCCTGGCCTTGGAGACAGCCAGGGATGGGGCATCCACAGCTTCTCTGGGCAGCCTGTGCCAGTGCCTCACCACCCTCTCTGGGAAGAACTTCTTCCTGGTATCCAATCTACAGGTGGAATAGGGAAGCCTTTATTTTCTTGCACAAAAAGAAGAGACAAAAATTAAGAAATTGGCTGTCTGTTCTGGTTTCAGGTAGGAATGAGCTCCTTTTCTTCAGAGTGCCAATGGCTGGCCCAGAGCAGCAGAGTGTGTTTCATTCCACAGTACCTCATGATCAGTACACATGCGCTGTTCAGAGGCAGGAAGGGGCCTGGGGTGTGAGGTTAAGACTTTGGCTTGCTTGATAGCTGGATCATTAGCTCCTTTGTTATCTCTTGGTGTGGTTATTAGTGATGAGGCAGTTCATTTGTTAGTGGGTTGGGGGTTGGCTGGCTTTTGTCCTGGTCAGGTTGTGGCCCTGGGGCTCCAGCTGTAGGGCTCAGACTTTCACTTCTCAGGACCTGGCTGTGTGCTGTTTGGCAGGTGGTGAGCTACTGTATCCTGTTTTTTATTGTTTTAATTACTTAGTAGTACTGTTAGCAATCTCACTGTATTTTTCAGTTATATTCAATTATTAGCTTCCTGGTCTTTTTCTCCGACTCCCCTCCTGTACTGGGGGGAGGAGGTGAGCAAACTACTGCGTCATACTTAATTGCCAAATAGGGTTAAACCACAACACTCACTAGAACTTAACACACCATCCCCTTACAAACAAACAAAAAATTCAATGGCAATTTTATACCACAATCCCAAAAATTCAAGGAAAGGGGTACCAAGAAGGAGACAAAGGGTATGCATAAACCATGGGAATTCTTCCTCCACCTCTTAAAAAGTAGCAAGGACATTTCAGCTGCATTATGTGAACTCTTAATGCATTAACTTCGGCTGCATTTCAGAAAGCATTTCCAGAAACGAGTCTGAGGTCAAAACTTTTGTCTACGAAGGAAATTAGAAGGAAATTGTAGGAGATAAAACACAGCTTTAGGTTCTGGCACTCATCCCGCTTTGTTCATTTTATTCTAATATTTTTGAAAGTAGGAAGAAAAAAGTGCCTTTGGAGGCTGCCACATCCATTACTTCATTCAGGGCTGTATACAGCACACAGTATATGTACTAACTCACCAGACCCCTTGACTTACCCGACAGATTATCCCTTCCTACAACATGAACTGCATTTCAGGTTAATCATGTTCTTTATTATATTGTCAAGTTAAACATTAAAAATTCTTGATAAATCAAATACTGAAGAGAAAGTGTGGTGAGTTTCGGAGTGGTTTCCCCCCAAAGAATTAAATTCTTACTGTTTTCTTTTACCATTATGTGTAACAGAAAGCAAGACACAAGTGTTCTGGTTTTATCAGACTTGCCTTTGTTATTCACCTAAAAGAGCTTTAAGGAATTCTTTTCATGTCTGTTCATCACTTAACTAACCAGTGCACACAGGAGATCCACAGCCTCTAGAACCAGTTCCTGGTGTCCAATCCGTGAGATACCCAAGTCTTCAAGGTCCTGGTGAGAAATCTGTAACAGCTGTTCACCATTTATCTTCTCTCGTTCAAATTTATGGACATACTGTTGCAGGCAGTCGTCTAGGCCTGTCAAAACACAAGAGAAGGGGATGCGATTACAATCTTCATCTTCCCCACCACCACCACTTCTCTCCAATTAGAAAAACACTCCAAAAACAAAAGAGCAAACCGCATGAGAGGCACAAATGGCAAATTCATACACCGTGTGGTGCCAAATTATGAAAGAAGCCAGCGCTGAGAGCGAAGTTGTACCACGAGGGCACAGAAATGGAGCATGCAGATTTTGTCAATTTTTGGGTCACCTAAGTCAATGCATGGCCCACCTGCTTCTCAGGATCAAGCTCAGCAGGTCTCTTTGGTGTTGGCAAAGAGGGCATGTGTAGAATTAGTCATCAGGGTAACCCAGAACCCTGAAGGGGATTGCAACCAGTAACTGATGGAAAAGAGGTAAATACAAGGCAATGAAAGAACAAAGATCTTGCATAAAGCCTGGTTGAACAAGCAAACAAACAAAAGCACAAAACCCCACAGTTCCCCATCCACTTACATATAAAAGGGCTAAATAAATTAGGAGAGAAAAATGGGACAATCAAAGGGAAAGCAATCAAAATGCTGTTTGTCTCAAGTCTCATTATTTCCTTGATTTATGAGAACCTGCCACTTCCTGAATCAGCCATTCCTTCCCCTTGCTTAGGATTAATGGCACACACTAAGAAACCCTAACTCACTTCTGCATCTGTGAAGTACAGAAGTAGGCAGTTTATAGAATATTTCATCCCAGCAGTATCGCCAATGTCCTCACTTGAAATTGCAATTCTACGATCTTCTTTCCTATAGCGTTTTTCCCCACTGATGAGAGAAAGGATTTCTGGTTTTCCTTTTAACTAAACTTCATGCGTTAATACTGTTTTCTTGCATATTCTGCTTATTTCCTCTGTTCTTAAAGATCTTGTACACAGCAACAATCTGGGGAAAGCATTTAGATAGATGTGTTATTTTAAAGATGATGCGGTGCTCTTGATGCCCTGTTCCACTTTAACATATTAGCCAGATGCAATTAGATCTGTTCTATAGAAATACAGTACGTTCACTAAAAATAGCTGACACGAGAAAAAAAAATTAGATTACATATTTGACATTCACTTTGTAGCATCCACAATAGCTACATTATTTGACCATGGAGTTTTTTAAAAAAGTTGAACCTTTAGCTGTATAAAGGATGTTTATCCACTACACTGGCTCAAAAGGAAACCATTGAGATGAACAGGATGTGGAATGCTGCAGATGAGAAACACGAACAGCATCCTGAACTACAAGGAAACAAGAGCCCGAAGACCAGCACTCGGTTCCACTCACAGAGCCGCAGCAGCAGCCTGGAAAACAAGCACTCCCAGCACATGCTACCTCCAGGAAAACATTGGAGACAAATCACAAAAGGGGTTCTAGGAGTCACATGAAACATGTAACAATAGCACAAGCAGTCACTGCCGCCTTGCAGTGCCTGGTCGCAGCAGACCTATGGATCAGAGTCTCCAAGGCACAGTTGTACTTAACCCCTTGCCATCATAACGCTCGCTCAGAAATCAGTGAGGTCAGACACCCTGGCACTCAACAGTCACCCCTTTGCATGACTCGGGCAAGCTTAATTATTGCAGTACATCAAAATCTGGCTGAACAAGCTTGACTCCTCCACGTGCAGAGCTACTGGTGTGCACAGCTTGACTTTTGAGCATAATTATGAATGGGAAAACCCGCATGCAAGATGAGCAGTCTCCCAGGGCTATAGTTGTTCGGGGTGCACTCTTGTTTCTTCCCATCTGTCTTGGCAAGGCCGCATACATTTTGAAAATTGAGCCCAGTGTTCTCTTTCCCACAGGCACCAAATTCTCCCTTAGGCTATATAAACTCTTTTCCCAGGAAAAATAATAAAAAGATCTGGCCCTCATTGTTTAACAATTTATTTTTTCAAAACAAATTCTCAACCAAGGCTGACATACAGTGCACATATTTGGCATTCCCAATTCTTAATGCTGTCTTGCAGACCAATGTTTCCCATCATTTACCATTGTAAGTGCATAGTTTCCATTACAAATTGCACAAACACCTAAAATAAGAACTTCGTTGCATGCTGAATGAAGTGCTTTATGTTTAAGTTTCTTGTATGCAGTGTTGCTTTTGCCTACTATCCTTTTTGTCTTGACTCAGCTTTCTAGATCCTCATTTTGTGCTTAAACATGACCTACAAATGTATATACACACAGCCCCAAGAAATACAACTATGAGTTTCAGCTTAACTGTTCTCTAAGGTCCATTACAACTTGAACAGCTAACTCTAAAATATTTTGTAATGAGTCCTTAAAAACACTACTTGAACAATCACACAAGACTGTATTTTATAAAAATAAGATACTATATAATCACACAATTCTTAATTCAAAACAGTCAACAGAGGCACAGCCACTCTGCCAGAACCATATATAAGATTAAGTGACCAAAATGTAAAGCAGGAAGTGAGGACAGACCCACACACTCATGGCAAGCATTCACTAATGGTTTAAAATGAGCTTTCTAACATTAGTGTTTTTATTTTTACTAAGAAACATATGGAAAAATCTTAAACATTTTAATTGAGATCTCAACCACATTTATAACTTATTGTTTAGCTTTCCATCATATGAAGTGTTTAAACATCATATGCAAACCCAAAAAATTCTATTTCTCCAGGAGGGAAAAGGGAGGAAAAAGTTACTCAGATTAGTTCAGTAAAATTAAATAATGTTCAAATGAAGTTTAAAAACTCAATATTCCAATGTCACTGGTAAGCTAAATGAGCTGCTCTTTTTTTCCTTCTTCCAAAGCATCTCAGGTTTTTTCATACATTTTCTGTGAGCTTCAGAGCCTCCTGTAGACTTGGTATTGCCCATTAGCAATGCCTGGATATTTTCGAGAAACTTTTATAGTTTTTAATTATCAAAGCAGTCTACATTACTCAAAAAGATACTTTCCTATATGCTAGATCATTTTCAACTGTGTAATATCAGCAGGTTCAAGAAAGAACATAGTTATCCCTATTTGCAAAAAAATACAATTAAAACTCAGACCCTAGAAGTGACATCTACGTTTACCTTCTTTACCCACTGAAAAGCCCTTCTGAAACCGAACGTCTTCATTTTTTTGCTCAAGGTGCATTTAAAAAGCATGTCTTAACATTAGCATTATTCAAGTTTTACAACAATAATAGCAGTGATTTTTGCTTTAAAAAAAGGAAACTAGTCTAGTTAGTGTTATTCCTATCATGAAAACCCTGCTGAGGAACTGTAGTGTAATTTGCACAGAAAACCCAGATTTTGGCAGGTGTAGAGATGTGCAATAGATCCCAAGAACTGTCTAGACTTTTCTGTCTAAAATAACCTTCCACCACCACGTTAAACGCCCCAGAAGACATTCAATACCTTGCATTCATGCAAACACATTAGGACAAGGCTCACACTTACAGATTTGCACTGATACTAATCTTGGTCTGCTTCCAAGATTAAGGAAGTTATTTTGAATAAGAATTGAGGAAAAAAGACAACTTTGAGGGGAATGAAAGGGAAGCTTGGGTCTAAGCCATAACTATCAGCTTACTATTCAGAGAGAATTAACATTTCTACTGTTGATAGATGTCAGCCATTCAGCAATGACATAAGTGACTCCCAAAGTACTAGAGATTCGTGTTTTATAAGTAGAGTCATTGAAGTTTCATGCTTTTTGCTCGACTTCTGTGCTGGCCATTACCAACCCATTTACCTACAATAAAGCAACAAAACCAACCCAGTTAACTAATGTATTATGGCCACAGGTCCAAAAATCAGCTGACTCACCATTTCTTCTTTCCTCCATCCCATTCCTACTCACCCTCTTCTCTTGCAAGACCAGTCTCTACATACTCCAGTATGGGGGGAGAGGGGGAAGTAGTAGACTGGGCAAGGAACTGGGAAGTGAAAACTGGAAGGTGACAGGGATCGTTTTCTGGTAGTTCAGGAACTTCAACAAAGGCACGAAATAACTCATAAAATGCCAAAGCTGACAAGAGGAAGCAGGAGCAGCACAAAACACTTGAGCACAGGAAGGACTCATAAGGACAAGATCTTCTCCTTCACAAAGCAACACCATGGGAATCATCACTCACCACCTCAAGGAAATACATCCTTATTATTAACACATACTCATCTGTTCTCTGTTGTGTGACTCAAACTGACAGCACCTGGTGTCTCAGGGTAGCACCAAGACTCATGTACAACCCTCAGCCCACCAAGGGGCTTCCTTGGAAAGCAGCCTAGGTGAGACTGCCAGAGTCTTTTTTGCCTCATCACCTTAAGACAGACAAATTCAAGTGTTGTAAGAATCTGACCTTCCTACTTAAGAAGGTCACTCATATGCTGGTCTCCCCTTCAGGGTCTATTCAGTTGCCACTTTCAGTCTCCAAAGACTCCTTGTATGCACCAACTTCAATCCAACCTCCCCGGCTTTGAGAGATCATCAGTTCTAGGAGAATCTTTGACATACCTTACGATACATGCCATTATAACATCATTTTTATTCTACATCATTTTGTAACCATTATTGTGACAGCTTCCTCCCTTCATTTCCTCCATCTATGTCCAAGACTGGAAGAAATTAATAAAAGAACAAGCAGAAGGGAATCAAGGCAGCAACAAACACTAAAATATATATCATCACAAGCAGGTGAATCAGCACTTGAGAAGGCAGATGAAAGTAAGGAAAAAGGGTCTGCAAGGCAGCTGAGAAAAGGTGAAGCAGCTCAGTAGAACAGGTACTGGGAGAAAATGAACAAATTGAAAAGAAAGCTCAAGGAGAATGAAAACAAATGCACATTACTCCTGCAGTATTGCAGACAAAGAGGCCCAGGGATGACAAAGTAATACAAGGTCCTTTAAAAGGCTGATAAAATAAATCTAGAACAGTCATTGGAAACCTAATTTAGTAATAATTTGTGTCTAGGTAACAACTGATGTCTGGGACCCACATGCCTCATTGTTTCTTAGCTATCATGATTGTTCCAGTGCTTATCTTTCCATAAGTTTTCAAAACAGCGTTTAGTTACCTGTTGGTGAGCCACTTACAGGGGACAGAGGAGAGGTTACAGGCCTTGCAGTTTGCCAAGAAAGAGATACTTCAACAGCTATTTGAATTACTGTCTAGCATACAAAAGTAAAATAACCTCCTTGTTCAGTTTTTTTTAATCCAAGTAGTGGTAGTGCTACAAGTGATTGTGAAACTATCTGAAGTATCAATCACTTTTAAAAAAAAAAAATCTATGCAGAATCAAAGAGCAAGAGCTAGTTCTTACCAGCATCATATCATGTAGCAGTTGTAAGTAACTTCCTCATTTTTGTTTCATCATCCGCATCCTAATCAAGCCGGCAGGGACTGCAGCCTCAACCAGGCATTAGGTCTAGTTTTGCTGAGGATAGGCATTGCCTGGAACAGCCAGAAGGGTACAGGAGTTTGTCTGTTCCCCAGCTTCTTGTGGGGATGGAAATGGACTAACTGCCGGCCTCTGGCTGTGAGCAGGGAGGCAAAGGGCAGCTCTCTCATGAAGGTCACAGCAGGACAGAGGGAAAGGTCAAAGCCTTCAGCTTTGATAATGAATGCTTTACTGTCCCCTCTGTAATCCCCTCTGACTGACAGTTGTGCAGAAAGCCTTTTGTGACGTGTTCCTATTTTCAGTATTTCCAACTAACATATTTAGCCTGGAAAAAGAGACTACATACACATGCATTCACACTACCCCAAAATACATCCATTCATTCCATCCAAATCCACCCATAAATCCCTTAGCTTCTTTCAAATGCAGAACTGAAAGCTTTGCCTTACAATAAAAGAACTGGTGAGTAATTTTAGGTTGTAAACCACCCTGACCAGAAAGGCTATGGAGGCTGTGTTTAACCTTTAGACGCTCAGTATAAATAAAAATCACAGGTTGACAGGCCTGCCATTTTGTTACACTTTTTACCAGTCCTCCCCACAAAATCATTGATGGAGACCATTCCAGCAGTTCCCACTATCATGTTCCAGATGACTAAATTTGAGGACAACCATAAGCTTCAACACTTCATAGGTGCCATGGTTTAACCCCAGCAGGCAACAGAGATCCACACAGCTACTAGCTCACAACCCGCCCCTCCCTGTCCCAGTGGGATGGGGGAGAGGATTGGAAGTGCAAAGATGAAAAAGACTCATGGGTTGAGATAAGAACAGTTTACTAATTGAAATAATAGAGACATAAGTAATATATACAAAAGACGTGACGCACAACACAATTGCTCACCACCTACCATCCAACGCCCAGCCAGCTCAACAGCAGCCCCCAGACAGCTTTCCCCTACTTCATATACTGAATGTGAAGTCATATGATATGAAATATCCCTTTGGCCTGGAGGAGTCGGATGTCCTGGCTGCACCCTATCCCAGCTTTTTGTGCATCTCCAGCCTTCTCGGAGCATGAGAAGCTGAAGAATCCTTGACTTAGTGTAAGCACTCCTTAGCAACAACAGAAACATCCTAAATCCAAAACACAGCACTACATGAACTACTAGGAAGAAAGTTCACTCAGCTGAAACAAGGACAACAGGGAAAATTATTAAGTACATTAAGAAAGAGTCAAAATAGCTTTTGTCCGCACTCTTGCTGAACCCTTCTAAGAACTCCAGCAGGTTTGCAAAGCAAGACTTTTCTCCACAAACACTGGTACAACCCACTCAGATTTCCCCCACAAAATATTTTCAGGAAACTAAGCAGACATGGGATAAATAAGAGTGGAGTCTTTTAAAGAAAATGCTGTAAGGAGGAGAAGGATACAATGAAGGCCTACAAAACTACAAGTGGCACAGAATAACAGAAAGAGAGCTGATTATACATGGTCTCTTCCAATACAGAAATTGGGGAAAACAAATGCAGCCAGCATGTAACAGGTCCCAACAAGCAACAAAGAGTGATGCTTCATACAGCAGTATGCAGTGAATGATCAACAGCCTTACGGGTTCATAAGAAGGTGAACAGGTTCATGAAAGAAAATACCATAAGTCACGTCTGACTCCAACACACTCAAACAGAAATGGTTGAAGGCTTGAGGAAGCCTATAGAAGGAAACACACAACATGTCATCTTTCCTACAGTCTTCCTTAAAGCATCCCTTTTTGGCAAACATTCAGGATGGGACACTGAGCTAGATGGCACAGGCCTTCCACAGCTGTGCCATATGCAGCACACAAATGTAGATGGAAGATTGCTTTTAATTACTTTTACCCTAGAACTTAAGAAAACAGTTACCTTCACTAGTGAAAGCTACTATTCATGTTAGTATTTACTGTAATAACAGCACAAGATTTTTCCAAAAATGCTAAAATCTTTATGTAAAGAAGTACGGTGAGAGGGACGGGGTGTGGAGAGGGGAAGGCAAGACCAAAATGCATAATACTGAATTGTGATATCATTTTAAGCAAAAGGTATAACCAAAGGTTTTCCAGACTGGTTAAAAAAAAAAAAAACACAGCAAAAATAGAACCTAGTAATACTAGGAAACAGACCACAGTGAGTCATACAGCTGCTCTTGCGGGTTGTAATCCAGACTGAAATGCAGTGAGCGGGAAATTGCAAGGGTGAATTAATTTAGAAATTGTACATTCAGTTGACAAGGAGTAGAACTTCCATCAGGACTGCAAGAGTATATTTGACATGAGTGGATGGTAGCATACAGTGAACTGAGATGAAAGCAATTCTCTAATAAATGAGAACTTAAATGATGATATTTAATTCCAGAAGCATCTTGGCTAAAACTCAAAGTTTAATTCTCTTTCATTTTAATGGCTCTTTTTCAGGGAACTTGTGAAAAAATTGGGGTGAAGGGAAGAAAAACCTATTTCTACTATTTTCAATAGAGGGTTCTTATTATGACATAGCTTTAAGACTTCAAATTAAAGGCAAAATTAAAATGTAATGCTATAGAAACTGAGAAGTGAATTGCATTGGTATGCCACACTTCTTAAAAAAAAAAAAGACAGCATAATGAAATACAGGTATAACCAGAAAAAACTCTCCTTTCTAAAGGGAAACAAGCATGAAGACATAGACCAATCGTGTCATACTTTACTATACTGAAAAACAGATTGCTATGCCACAACCACAGAGACAAAAATTGAATGAAGTGTTTTTCAATTTGACAGGGCATTCCCTCTAGACATGAGAAATCAGAGGGTACAAAAAAAGCCTAGTGTATAACATTCCCACCAATTTGAAGGCAGGTGGGCCAGAATACACGTGTAGTCATGCTTTTCACCAGCAGAGCTGGGCTGGACAGTTGCACACAGCAATGGGTCCCGTACTTGGCCATAACCTAGTGAGGCCTTGCTGCTATCATGCTTGCTAGGGTCACTCACTTCCCTGAAAGGCAGCAATGGAGTCCACCTCTGAATATTAGGCTATTAATTATCATTTGACTTCTAAGATTGAAATTTTAACTCACACAGAAGGAAGAGATGAGATACCCCCTCATTCAAGGACTCACCACTCAGACCCAGGCAGGACTGCCAACCAGAGAGATGAAATAAAGAAGAAAACTGATGCACATCATTTTTTCCTGCTGCCTTCGGCATACATCCTCTGTCTGCATCAAGGATCAAGTTTCATGTGATGAAGTAGCTTCACACAATACAACTTTACTTTGGTTTTCTCTTTTAAGAATCAATTATATTGCTCACTGACCAGCTAGGCTTGGTGAAAGCCATCTTTCCATGCTTCAACAGATTTTGTTTGGCAAAATACGCAAATGAGATGGAAGCAGAGGATATCCGTATGTTCTCTGCAGATAGACCTGGCACTCTAAGTTTCAACAAAACATGCAATGAAAGCCAACATTCAACCAATGCATGAAGAACACATTAAAATAGAGAACACACCTGCCCTGGGCAGACAAGCCCAAATAGCTTCCTAGCCAATACCACAAGATGTCTTCAGGGACACTGTTGAAATCATCCTCCCCAAACTCACAATAAAAACAATATCCTACTTGTGGCAAGGTGCAACTCACATTCATCCCCTGGGTATACTGCAGCATGGGTATGCAATACAAAACAAATAAAATGACAGTACATTGTAGCTGTAATGAGGCACTTCAGTTAATCAACATTTATTGCTCAAGTAGCACCTAAGAACTACTCTAAACTCCAAACTGAAACACGAAAACATCTTTGCGCAATATATTAATATGTGCAAATGTGTGTCTATTTGTCTGTTGGATACATTTAAAATAGCTGTAATAAATGGGTTTAGAATGGCTCTCCACTGACACAGGAGCACTTCCAGCAAATTTGACTCAGATCTTGCTATTCTTCTTCACCCTAAGCTTTTACCATTGTATCTAACACTCAACTTATCCCCCTGGAAAAATTATTTTAAACCCACAGAGCCTGGCACTGCATACTGTAACAGACTACTGCAATGGCAGAAAAATTCACATTTAATTGTTACTAAAAAAAAGATTTTGAATGAATTAGTTCATTCAAACTCTTTTGACAGCCATCGCGCCCCAGTGAACATACCCTACTGTTAGCCACAATCTCATAGAATCATTTTGCTGGTGAAGACATGACTGACAGCATCAGCAAATACAGAGTTTTTAGCATGGTAAAAGAATAATCAATGTGACTTCAAAGTCGCATGCATTAAGGGAGGCAAGAAAAAGCACTAAGTGGCAGTGATGAAACATAGAAGCAACAGGATTTATGTCTAAAAACACTACCAGATCCTCCCTACACCCTAGAAAATTCTCTTCTGCCTTTCTTTGTTTCTTGCAACTGATGACCATGACTAATCAAAAGGTGTTGCTTAAAGAGGGCATCAACAGAACTTAGTTGCTTTATTGCACCAGCATAGGGTGGCTTCATTAATTCCACCCAAGCAGTGAGTATAGAACTGTCCCGCATACATCAGGATAAATTAATGTGTCCTACAGCCTGTTAGTGACATAAAGCATTGCCTTCAGGTACTGCGTCAAAACTCTGACAGTGAAACTGTAGTGAAAGTTTAAATGCGGGTTCCCTGTTCTACCCTGGGCTTGAAAACATCTCGTTCCTCTTAGATGCTCAAAAGTTGTTTCTCAATGCACATGGGCTCAAAGCAGCACTAAATCTTTCTCCAGCAGGAAACAAAAATGGTAAAATCAAAAGAGGAGAAGGAAAACAGATGCTTCCAGTATTTTTCTCACCATGCTAAGGCTTTTCCTTCATACTAAGTACACTTTAATACATGCTGGCCAATAGGTTTTAACTTGTATTCGATTAAGAATTTGCACTCTCTAATCAAGGTAGGTCTGTTTCTCTCTTACTGAAAAATTGTTTGTTCCATTGATGCAAATCAAAGCTTTGCCTAGGCACAGTGGGGTTTTGGCAGGCATGACATCAGAGTATCCCACCACAGAAAGCTGCAGTTGAGAAGAACCTACAGACAAGACCTTAGTCTCCATCCATACAGTGCTAGGCTTAGTAGGGAATCAGTCCACTTCACCACGTGCCCTCTCCTGTACAAAACACATGGGATGACCACCCACGTGCATACCACAGCATTTCCCACAGGTAGGTGGCAACAAGACCTGAGGTAGGAGACTGGTTGCCATTTCATCTTCAGGCTGGCTAACACCCTGACTCACTCTTAGTAAGGAGGCCACACGCAAGAGGACAATGTGACCTCAGAACACTCATTTCAGTGGGTCCCAGATGGCACCAAGAGATTCTACATGGTTACTGCCAACTCACTTTTATCCAAAACTGAGGTAAGATTGGGAAGACGCAGGAAGGCACAGCCCAGTCTGCCATCTTTGCCATGGAATAACTGCAGAGAACAAGGGCAGAAAGCTGCAGGGGGGTGGTGGAATAAAAAAAAAAAAGACAGTGGCACAACTACCCCCAAGGCTTATCTATCAGAGACCTGACTTGCACCTCATGAGATCACCCACGCTGCTCCTCGCTGCCCTAGCTGCAGACCCCACTCACACCTGTTACAGCTCCAAAGAGAAGCCCAAAAGAAATCTTACTGCTGCTACTAACACATACAGATGTTTTCACTAAATCAACGCAACCGCAGTGAAATACATTTCCCAGAAATTTCCAACTCACACAACCATGCTGAATTTGTTGGGTGGTTCTTTTTTATACCACTATTCTAACACACACTTCTACTGGAGAACTTTTACTCAGAACAAGCCTTTAAAACACTTTACCATTTTTCTTACAGAAGTATAATAGCACTGAACCTAAAATAGTTTCAATGCCAGCTGTGGAGTCATCCAGGAGACTACAGGAACCAGATTTCTTTTTTTAATGGAAACAATTTAGCTTCATTTTATTGTTCTAGTGAAATACATACTGTAGCTTAATCCATAGCAGGAGTATGGAATCATTTGTGTCCCCAGAGGCAAAAACTCTGGAAGCTGTGGAAATTATGGAATTGAAACAGTCTGTGAATCATGTGGTATTGCTGAAGACCACCTCTCTAGTCACATTTTTCCCCATACTCCATCCCACTCCTCTCTCCAACATCCCCGATCCCCTTCTTTCTCACCTGCACCTATCATCCCCTTGCCAGAAGGCCTTCCAGGTCCTACCCACAGAGGAAGTGGTGGCAGAAAGCCAAAACCAGAGGTAAGGAGGGGACCCATCGGGTCCCTCTGCTCTGACTGAGCATCTTCTGGGAGGCATGGCATCACCCCAGAGAAAGGTTGCAAGTAGCAGGCTGAAGAAGTTCTGTGGTGTGGACCAACATATACCATCCCTGAGACACTAGTGCACAGCCCGGCAACAGGTGACACCATGCAAGGCACAGATTTGGGGGGACATACTATACAGATGCCATATAGGAGGAACCAGAGAGATGTCGCAGGACTGTACTAAACTCCACGGACTTAATGAATGTAAAAAGGCAATTTAGCTGGCAGTGGGGAGGTGGCAGTGAGGAGGAGACGGGATGCAGACAGGGGGCGTATCCACATTTCTGGTGCTTGACAGAACAATAAAGTCCCTCCTGCACAACTCTGTTCTCACCATATCCCCAGATACAAAATACTAAAGATGCACCAAGTGCATTTACTGCCTGTGTGCTCAAAAATGGCTATGCTGTGTCACAGCAGTGTCTCAGGTTGCTGGTCAGACTGGTCTGAGGTCCAGATGTTATTACCATCGGTCGTTTTGTATAGTCTTGCTCACAGTGAAGCAAAATTTCACTTCTTACCAAAGAGTATGTCTTTTGGCAGGTTTCACCCCAACACATCAAGACATCCTTCAAGACATCTCCCTGCTCTGGTTTTCCAAGAAGCAGACATATGAAGTTAAACTTAGCAAGAGGCAGTTCCTACCACTGCAGGTTTCTAGCTCACCTAACTCCATTATTACTGTGAATACACAACCATATTTAAAAACAATTTTCACAACAGCACCAGACATGGGAGCACTCCTGGACAAATTAGTGAGCCATTCCCCTTATAAATCCTTGTCATTTCAATTATAATGTTAATGCATTCACAGTAACAAGCAGTTTACATCATCAGCACCATCACAACATGAAACTTCAAGGTGTCAAAAATTCAAAGCTGTCTGAACAAGGAAATATTTCTGCTTCAGAGAGCTAACCTCAGTAAAATACAGCCACCTGTATTTCCACCTATATCACCTTTTCCCTGCTGACACTTCAAAGCAATGCTTCTTCACTTCATTACTTTCATATGCATTTAACAATTCTTTGTCTATATGGCATCACTGATTTCTTATGTATAGTCAATTTTTCTTCTTAATGAGTTTTTTCTATGCCACCATCCTTTTTTTTTTTAAGAGAACAACGTTACTTTCAAAGCTTGTTTTAGCAAAGTTTTTTTTTACATTAACTTTTTTAATTAGGATTGGTTTTCATAAAAAAGAAATTAATTAATTTAAAAAAATTACCATTCCCATGCTTGTCTCAGTTAAGTACAAATCCATCAGCTGAAAGGAGATGAATTGTTAGAGGAGAGCAACCCTTGCAAGGGGCAAGAAGAGACAGATACCTCCGAAAAGCTGACAAGCCACCCATGCAGAAAATGTCTATTAACGCACTGGCTGATCAACCTTGTAAGGACTATATTTTTTGTCCCTCATCCCAAAAACTGCTACTTCCAACTTCTGTTATATCAAACTTCAGGTCATCCCCACCTACAGCTTGTACACTGAGCGGGGGTGTGTGTGTGCGAATTCTCTGAATTGGATCTTAAATAAGGTTAAATTTGTTAAAGTGATAAGTTCACAGCCCTACATCTAAGGGAACATTAAGCAGCCAATCTCCCCTTAAGGCTTTGAGTTTTGTATTTGCAAAACAGATACATGAAGGGATGAAAATCCCATAAATGGTTTGCACACTTAATGTCTGACACAATTTAGTCCTTGGGGAGCGTGCTACATGCGTGTATGTGTGAGATTGTATGCAATCCTTTACAATGAGGCCCTGACCCTCTACCTGTAACATTACTTTCAGCACCAAAAATAATACAGCATCAGAACTGTAGGTTAAGAGCAGTGATCAACATGTGCCCTGTTAATTTCTGCATCACCATGACTGTTTTTTGTCCTTGCTTCACATCAAATCCTGTTATTTCTCTTCCTCCCTCTTCTTGGTTATTCTTTTTATAAAATAAACCAACCCTTCAGATAGTTCTTATACACTTATGTTGATGATTCAGAGCACATTTCAATTTCCTGAACATAGACCCTGGGTTCAGCTACCCCAAGTACCTAAACACAAGGATATGGCTATTTAGTTGGACACTAACAACTTGAGACACCTGTTAACAACAAAACTATACAGACAGACTCTTCGATGTAATATCCCCAGCTCAGGTTACGAAGATATGCAAGAGAAACTGCAAGAGCAGGGGAGGGAAAAGTGCACTTATTTTTAACACAGTAGTAAATCACAAAGAATAAACTCAATCCTGAAGTCTCTGAAACAGGTGAAAAACAGGCTAGAAAAAGAGATGCATATACTCTTAGAAAGAGTGGCTGCCATTAATTTTGCACCTATTCTAAGTCCAGTATGCTCCCCTCCTCAATTTCTGTTTCTAGAGTCACCGAGACATTCATTTCTTATTTTCCTTCCATTTACTGCTCCTCTACTTACCTTTCAAATAGCATTAAGGGTTTGTTTTTTGTTTGTTTTTTTTTTTTTTTTTTTAAAAAAGCATCCTATAGGTGCTCAGAAGCTTTAACAGATTGTACCGGACATCACAAACACTTCAGTGGTTTCTGCAAATCCGTACAAAGAGTAGAAATAATGACAAGTGATAAATGCAAAGTTTTACATGAAACTGAATGCCTTACATATCTCAGGTGACTAACGTCAATGGGGTAGAAAGAAACAAGTTATATTTCATGGACACAAATTCTCAAAGCTTTGCTGATCCTCAAAAGACAGATTTAGAAGAAGCCTAGCCATTTTAACACGCACTTATCTTGAACATAACTTTCCAGAGCAAAAATGAAATATGATGTGCTCACTTCTCCTGATCTTTCAAAGGAGTTACAATTACCTTAACCACAGAATAGACTTACTAGAGCCATTAATTTAATACATGTAAAAGGTTACAAAATTCCCTTAAAAATTTACAAAGGATTTTTCCCCCACCCTTCTCCCTTTCCCAAGTTTAAAGAGTTGCATCCTTTTCGTAATGAGGGCAAATGACATTTTTGTGCCATCTGCTGGGTATAAAGACTTAGAAGTAGTCATCTGTCCACAAATATAAGAGATATCACATTTGATCCAGAAATATCATAAGCTTTATTCAAATACAATGATTTGTTTGTTTTGACCAACCTAAAGCTGCCTGAGCAGCCTCTCTCCTGGATGCATACCTGATCTCAAGTATTACAGAGCCTTATTTCCAAGCTACCTAAAGGGATCAAATATCCTCTCCAAGCCAGAGATTATTTCCACAGCTTGGACTGATCTGCCTCATGGTTAGTACTGCATAGTGATCTCCAGCTGACGATCAAATTTTCAAACTTGCAGATCATGATAAATTGCTCACTATGCCCAATGATGGTATTTGGAAATGCGAATTAGAATCAGAAGTAATACTACAGTGTGCTACTTTGTAAGGGGTGACAGACCATGCAACAAGGTTCATGCTCTAACTCCTGAGAGTACTTCTATTTGCTAACTGTGTGGTGATGGACTTGTATTTAGGACCGGTGATTTCTATAAGCCTGTTTAATCACTATTCATCTTTGTTCTTCACTTACAGGCACTGTAGTGCCCTTATTTACACCCAAGTTAATGATTAAGTCTTACAGAGGGTGGAAAACAGTGAGGGAAGGTCAGGGGTGAGAAGAGGGAGTGAAAGGGAAACAAAGGTTTCTTTTCTAAGATAAAGGCGTTAGAGATTTTTTTTTTTAAAACTTATCAAAACAGCAGCAAAGAAACAATGTCTCACACGTGTATTCTCTTTTTATGCAGACTCAGCTTCATATTCCTAAACCAAGACTGCTCCTGAGAGAACAGCACCACCCCATGTGCTCTCTACCAGAACTTCGAGAAAACCACACCAACTCCAGGTGTGCCTTCTGCACATGTAACAGAGACCTGTAAGTGGAAAGCTGTGAAGCACCATTTCCAGACTGTCACCACAGAGGATGCCATGCACTCCTGTCTTCTGCTTACTATTCGCTGGGAAAGGATAGAGGCTCCCCCACTCAAAGTCTAATGCAATTCATCAAAACATTTTCTGCTCTGTCCCTTCTGTAAGCGTCATCATCTTTACAAAGGAAAGTCCAACATGCTCTGAAAACTATTATAAAACAGTCAGGAGACAGTGAGGTTTCTCCTGCCCAACTAAGACCAGCATGACAAAATGCTACTTGGGAAAGACAACCACGTAACAGGAAAATGTAAGTAATAAAGAGAAATGCAGCCGCAAAAGTAAAAATGAGGGAAAATTACTACTGAAAATTTACACTTGTGAAATTCACCTTGAGACCACCTAAATGACCTTTGAACAGTCACACTGCTTCAAGTGTACTACAGCAAGTACACAAATTTCTCACATTCCTTCCCTACCTTAGTGTTTATTTCAAGTGACAGAAGTAGCAACATCTCCAAAGGAATCACAGAAGAGCATTATGTGCCTAAATAAACAGCGTAACAGACATCTTCCTATCCCCAAGTTACTCTCTCTAGACATCCCATTCTGCTGAGGTGAAACAAGACAGGCATTTCTTTTACCCCCAGTGTTTTCAGTTCTAAAAGATATAAAACTGTCATCAACCTCTTGGTCTGCAGCCAATAAACTTCAACTACTGTATCCTCCTCTCACGCACACACACCAGTCTTGGTGAAAGATGCTGGAATGAGGGCCATAGAAGCCAAAAACATGCAATTACTTGCAGACCAGAGCTGACAGATGCAGCTCACACCCTCTTCCCAGAGCAGGAATTAGCCAGGCCTGGCAAGCTCTGGGACAGGCCAGACCCCCACCCAGGCACACTCTCCATCTTCATGCCAAAACATCCAGCAAAAGAAACCTTTAGAGATGACGGTGTAGCAAAACTCCCTGGCAAGGCAATAACGCAACTTAAAGAACAACCATCCCATTCAACTCCAAAAAAAAAAAAAGTCAAACCTTCTGCCCACTTCATCCAGAGCTGGACTTCATCAGTCCGTATATCCCATCGCCAAGCCTCTGACCATCTCGTTTACCGTTGCCAACAACTTCATCACAACAGCATGGATAAACACTCTTCCATAGGAGTAAAATGGAAGCAAGCGTAAGCCCAGAATTCAATCACGTGCAATATTAACATTAATCACAGTAATTACAAACTGACCAGAGGCAACACAAAAGCACCGTCCCCTCTGAAGCATAGTTCCTAAGGTGGCTGCCCCCACAGCTTGTCAACTTTAATAGCTTAGGCCCCCTCCATGGGGAAAATAGGTCAACACCTTTCCAGTAAATAATTTTTATGCTCCTTAGCAAGTACAAGAAAAGGCTTTTGCCGATCCTAAAAAGAAATCCTACCCTTCCACAGGTCAAGGCCAAGTAATTTCATTTTCTGAAAGCAGTAACAGTACACTCTATGTGTTTGTATCTCTAGCACATGAAGCCTGTGTGCCTGATAGCTTTATGTGGTTAGTACAGTGCAACCACCCCCCACTCTAGGGCCTTCACCTCAAACGTGCAATTAAGAGCTTGCCATTTAAAAGTTTCAAGCATCTTGTGGTTGGAGGAGTAGTTCATTAGTCACAAGAGCTCCTTTTCTTGAACTCTAGTAATTAACACCCTGATGCCTGTTCCCACAGTGGAAACAAGAGGGAGCATTGCAAAACCATCTCCCTCTTGGCTCCCAAGAAGAAATGGGGTGATCCCTTTAATTTTGTTTGGCTGCCTCCTCACACCACCATGTGGAACTGTTTTGGCTGAGTGAAGTGAGGTCCATTACTCACAGCTGCCTCTCCTTTGTGCGTGCACACTATGAATGCTGTTACACCCATGAGCTCCTCAGGCAGCAGCTCACAGTAAGGCAACAGCTGATAGAGCTGCCAGCTAGCCAGCCCTTCGGATGACAGCCCTCTGCACTGTTACGAAACATCTATGCCCAGCACCTTACAATCTCAGTCACCAAGGGGGTGTAAGTACAGGCACATGAGAATCACCAGCCATCGGCACCTGCTTATCACATTAATATGTCACAGCAAGCCGAACAACCTGACAGAAAAATGCTGACAGTGCATACCTCTTTCCATCATGGATAGATCCCCAGGAGTCACTACTGGATTCTCCCAGGAGACACCATCATACACAGATGCATACAGTACTTCAAGTTAAAAATCCCCACAACATTTACATCAAGAACTCTAGCTTCTGGAAAGTTGTTTGAATTATTTTATATAGTACATTAGAATCCCTTCCATGAGCCAGGACACACAAGGAGCCTCAAGACCCCCAACCCCTGTCCAAAGGAAGCTTGAAACAGAAAGAGGAACATAAGGCAAAGAACGACACTCCACCCCACTGGACAAGTGATCGCTTCACTGTGCTAGCCATCGCCCTTCACCTGCAAAGGGCTGGGAAGGTTGATGCCATCACAGCTGAGGGCTTGGAGAAGAGCTTCACAGCTATGTGAATAGGATCAGAGAGAGCTTAAAAATGTTTGTGTAAAGTAGCTGTTGGGTTCTGGACAGCAGGTGAAACAAGGTGTACAGAGCAAGGCTAGGAGAAGACCTAGCCACAAAAATCCCCAAGAGCAAAAGCAGCCAGCAGACATTTCAAGCCATAAAGGCAGCAGCAGAAAGGTGGGGGGGGGGGAAAAGACTGATATGGTTAGCACACCCAGCTAGACAAAAAAAAAAAAAAATTGCAGCAGCAAAGCACACTGATAACATTGTCCCAGTGACAGGAGAGACCTGCCTTGAGGCACTCAATACAATAGGCATTTTAAAGCACATAGCTGAAGCATCTCAGCTTCCTTTGAAGGGACCCTGTCAAAAAGCAAGATGTATCAATTGAGCAGTCAATCACCAAATCTCTCAGCTTCCCCATATTTTTATAATTGCTTTAAATGTCTAAAGCAACTGCTTCAAATAATTAGCTGCCTTGACACATTTTCATTATTCCATGTCCTCTTTTACCACACACAGCCTTTGCTAGGTGTGTGATGATGCTACTTCCTAAAATAGCAGGGACCTCAGAGTTCAAGTGCAACACCCCAACTATAGGAAAGCCACAGGCATCCAAGATCAACAGTAGCAAAGCTTACCAAGGGCTCTGTCTGAATCACACACAAGTCCAAAATACCACCAACCTGACCAGAAGCTCTACCTCTTTCCCAGATGAAAAGTGGAAAAGAGGAGGGCAGGGAAGAGCCCTATAATTATCTCAGCCACTCCATCTGACACCCTCATATAATATTATTTTGATTATGAAGAGCCAAGAGCATGAGCAGATATTCCACCCTTTCAGTAGGGTGGTGACAAGATACTTCTGACCCTCTGCTGAAGCTCCAAACACGTCTTCCTGATACTTTTAAGGCACAGCAAAGCACCAGTATGTATTTGTGGGGAAGTCAGTCAATTTGATCGATCACTAGCTGCATCTTTCTCACAGCATTTCAGCTAAATTGTGGTTTGTTTGTTTTTTAAAAAGTTCCATTACAGAACTTTATTGGTGTAGCTTCCAGGGAGCACATGATTCCCATGTGTCAGAAGCATCTTTAGGGAGACCCCTCACATATATGGCTAACAAAGCTGCTCAGGGGATGCCACAGGCAGAATGAAAATAGTTTAAATGTAGATAGAAAACTAGTTTTCAAAAGTTAACAGATTTTTTGACCCAAAGACATGGAGGAATGTTAAAGAGCAAATATATATTTCAGTAAGGCCACAAGGGATAATTAACTAGGTTTCCAACTATCATTTCAACACATTTTTAGTCCTTGGAAAATTGAGGGTGATACTGGGCAATAAAATTACTTGCATTATGTTCAATAATACATGGGCTAGGAACCACACAGTCCATTCTCCAGCAACAAAGACATGTTAATTTGAGCAAAACCTGTAAGCATAGGTACAAACTGACGGTTCTGGAAATGATTACTTACTTCTGTGAATGGCAGTTCAACAGTAGTCTCCAGGCATGCCTAGCACAAGACTGACTCTACCACCAGCTGGAATTCCTCTCCAAATACACTGCCCTGTGAAGCCAATGCTAATGTTACTACACTAAAAGATGACACAGTGTTGCTGGTGGTACCATGGCCACATCCCAGTGTCCAACTGTGAATTGCCTTGTTTCAAAAGACAATTTTACACACCAAACATGCTCACTAGCTTGGAACCTAGGTACTGTGTCATGGTCTAAGAAGATAAAATATTAAATAACTTGCCAAAATATTCCATACTAGTTACTTCACCAAAGGTTTGGTTCCAGCAACATCAATGCAAACCACCATTTTCCAACCGGCTTCCCATCATGACTAGCACCAGAAAACAGGAGGATTTCTGAGGTAAAAAGAATCCGAAGTAGCATCAGAAGGCTGCTCCAAGTGTTTCCAATTATGCCACAAAGATCTAAAAAGTATCCGCTATCCCCGATTCAGTTACAATTGTTAGATGCTGCCTTTTTGTGCAATAACAAAGGGTGCTGCTCATTTTTCAGCACAGCTTTACAAGGTAGTCCACCGATTAAAGACACTGCACTGGAGAGAGACAAAGCAGACAGGACAGAAGAGGTCAGTTATTATCACACTTGCATCTATTACCACTCTCACATGCGATATTGAAATCTGTGTTAAAATATACCAAATTTTATCAGCTGCTGAACAGCACAAGATATAATTACAGCTCTCACATACAGATCATACTAATTACATTCAACAACTTTTTTGTTTATCAGATGCCTAGTAGTATTCCAGCAACCCTAAAAGCAGCCATGCTCTTTTCTAAAGGAGCATGCTCCCTCATTGTTGTTGTGATTTCCTGCACCCCAGCAGTTCTCAGGTGACCAGTGAGTAAAGGCCAATATCTACAATGCTGAACCAGCACCTGCAAGTTTCCCTCCTCTGCTGCAGACATTATGGGATGGACCCAGTTGGAGACTGATGTGCTTAAACTCCCAGGATACTCAAGAGACCTACTCAGTGCTTGATGGATCCCAGAGCATGATCCAATCCACCCTGAAACAGCAAGCACAAGATCAACTAGAGAGTGTCTCAGTATCCAGCTACTATAGCAGGAACAGAGACATGCAAATTAATCCTGTCTTACTCCAGGTTTGAATGCCATGCAGTGTATGGCCAGAGGCAAATAGCTTGGTTTTGCCATGTGCTCCATGAACCATACGTGAACACCTGAAGTTGCCCACAGAGATGTTAGGGGAGTTCAAAAGCAATGTAACTGCATTAGGGGATGAAAATAGCCCAGATGATCATGGTAATGCTGTTTCTACTACACTGATAACCTACTTCAGGTTTACTGGGCCGGCACTGTGTAAGGTAGACAAACCCCAAATTCCTCACAGTGTTAAATTCCTACCTTTAAAGTGAAAATAACAAATTCCTACTGAGAAGGGTGCTGAAAGGATAAAATAAAGACCACAAAGCACCAGGGATACTGTGGTAATGATGCGTTAAGGTTAAATCAAGATAAGAATAGTACAAAACACAAAGTCAACACTTCTTCAGCCCCCAGAGACCTTGTTTCTCAAGGCTCTGCTGCAGGCATCTTCTCGTGATACTTTTAAAATCCAAATAAAAGTACCACATTAGCCAGAATCATACCAGCCAGCATCAGCCCAGTACACATTCTCTAATGAAGTAGTCATCGGCAAAACATTTAAGAAACATGAAACTATCATAAGAACAACCATAAAAATAGATCCTCCGCTACTGAAAGCCCACACAGCCAGCGAGTACTTGCTATGGAAGCACAGCTTCCACCCCAGTCCATTGTAACGCTCCAACACTGCTGCATCACTCACACCCACGCCCAAGTAAGAAATGGAACACTGCCATTTGGCTCAGAATGAGATCCATGTTCCTCCAAGATTACCGTTAAATCTTAGTTAGAACTGAGGGGAAAGAGCGTGGCTTTTTTAATGCAGTGATGTCTAACATTATTGTGAGATACAACCAAAATCAGCAAGAAATAAAAATGTTATTGGCAGGTTTGATTTCCAAGTTCTTGGTTTCAATCGCATTTATTTAATTAATGGATTTATTTGTCTAATGTTACTGTTTGAAATAGTGTGCAGTATGCGTAGTCTGAGAAACAATGAGAGACCATTTTTAAAAACATTACATCTTCTGGTGAGTACAGCCTAAGTCCAAATACTAAATTTTGTAGTATTCCATGTAAAGAAAAAAAGGCATACAGAATTTACAGCATATTTATCTTTTGTTTCCTCTTTCTTCCAAAGTTTCCATTGCAGCTTGCGTTCAGAATGCCAACAATTACGAATTTTCATGTTTTGCCATAATC
The DNA here is from genome assembly GCA_027574665.1 of Rhynochetos jubatus. NCBI lineage: Eukaryota > Metazoa > Chordata > Aves > Eurypygiformes > Rhynochetidae > Rhynochetos > Rhynochetos jubatus. Next base: position 56,719,108 of record CM050650.1, read on the forward strand.
CTTTAAAAATTCTGTTTGGTGAAGCTAGCAGAATACAAACAGCGAGAATCCTGCACCTTGCAAAGGATGGGCGAGTGAAACAGTGAAGAGACATCACCAGTAGAACTATTCAGGAAGGCGGGGCGGAATAAGAGCAAAAGAACCCAAACCCCACTCATGTCAGAGTAGGTATCTGCGTTTCATTAGGTTCCCACTTCTCTACACCACACTCCGGGCACAGCTCCATCCACTGGTCCCTGCACATTTTTCTCAGTCAACATTCTTCAGGCATGTCTGAACTTGTTCTTCTAGCCCTCCTTCCTCAGGGGGAGGAGAAACAAAAAAGAGAAAAAGTCTTCATCCCTTATTGTTCCCTCGCTGTGCCCACCCGTATAGGCAGGCACGTGTCTTCTCAGCAGTGCCGTGCTAAGGTACCTGCTCAGGTACAGTCTCCTGCAGCACTGGGATAGCAGCCAACTCAAAATTAAGTTTTCAAGCACTGAATTTATGATACTGTTGTCCTGATGGAAAAAAAAAAATACTAGTAGATTTTCATTCTTCTATTTACATGCCCACCTGTCACCAAAAGGTTGCCCTGTGGACATCACAGAAGGAGGGGGAAAGTACTGCCAAGACCTGCGGCTCAAAACAAAGCATCTTTGGAACTGAAAATAGAAGGGTTATCACAACAGACGGCAAAAATCCTCTAATAAGGGTCTTTTACGAGTTACAAAAGCTAGAAAGCCCAACTGAAGCCCTTAACCATTCTACCACACTGGCCCACTAGACATAATATATCCAAAGGAGGCAATACCTTGAAGACCCCTTCCCTTCTGTTCTGGCTAGGAAAGCATCCATATAAGACAAGATACCTTTTATTTAACGACAAAATGGGCATCCTGCAGACCTTTACATAAAGTATTCAGCTAGCAAACTTCATTCCAGTAATACAAGACTCGGAGATAAGGAAAGACATTATTAATGATGAAAGGATGGCAACCTAAGCAACATTCATTTTGCACACACAAGACAAGACATCAGGATCATTAGCCTAGAAGCATGTACCAACACTTGCTTTAGCAGAAGCCTTAGCCCTTGATGAGCACCAATTAAGTTTTAAATGGAGTTCTTGCCTTTGATCAAGGAGCAAGATAAGATCACATTTATGCCAGAGCTTTGATTGCAACAGCACACCAGATGCTCTGCTTACCTACACCTAACTACTAGAATAAGAAAGTCCAGAAAACTAAAGAGATTATCATTACAGTGGCAAAGAACTGTCTTGATGTAAAAGGGTATCAGAGAAGCACGCACAAGAAACTACTTGAACTCAGCACTGATGCAATATTATATTTCGGCCAGATACTGAATGCATGTCTATAGGCCAAAGTTAGAGGTCAGTGATTTGATCTCACCAAATTAAACACAAATGCTTGGTTTTGTCCAGCAAGGATGATGTTTGCTGAAAGTTACTTATGATATTATGAAATGTAACTATCTATTTTAACAGGTAATTCATGTTTAAAGCCAGTAAAACAGATCAGCTGTGAAGTGCTATTGCTGGCACCCTGAAAAGATAGGGGCAGGCATATGGGAACCTGCAGGCAATCTCTCCGTGCCAAGGAACCATGGCCCATGGATCCGAATGGCAGCCTCAGACACCATCTGACTCCAGTAATGAGCACCCGAATGACAAAAGGGCTATATCCCCTGCCCAACATCAGAAAGGGATCCACAGTCAAACAGCATTTTTATTTGAATTGCCTATCTCTTACAGCAGCCCTGTGGACAAGCACTCTAAAATCTGAGCAATCCCACAACCACAAGAAGCTGTCATGAAGAAGTACTGTAAACATGTAAGAAGTTGCCACAGAGGCCCCAGCCCCATTAACAGCTGCCCACCCTTCTTTTCCTCTCCCCAAGTTAGCCTTGGCAACATCAGTACCTCACTACCTCCTCCTTTTGGCAGAACTTCGTATCTGGGGTATGAAGAAGATAGAGTGAGGAGACATTGCAGAAACACCATCCTTCTCTGGAAGCGAGACCTGACTCCATGACATTGTTAGGAAAATGTAAGGTACAAATCAAGACCATTATCATCACTTTTTATGGAGAGAAAATTTAACAGTAATCAGCTTTTTTCCACCTAATTCACAGATGCATTGTTTGGACCTTCTGCGTGAAGCTTCCCTGTAAGCGAACATCTTGTCCCAATACAATGCAGGAAACTGGGAACCATCACTAGGCATTGTCTGTTTGACATGCCTGAAAGGAGCTCAACTGTTAGACCATAACTTAAACCAAGCAATCCAGAATTTTAGATTTTAAAAATCAAAATAAAATAATAACCACCACCCAAAAAAGCCCACATACTTTTGAATACCTACTGACAGGCTGTAAGCACGCATCACATAACTAGCGTTCGCCTAGCACCATGTGTTGGATAACAGCCTTTTGTCAGGATCTTTTACTTCAGAAAATAAAAAATCATGGCAAATTTCAACATGCATTTTATCCAGTGCCCCATACTTTGTCTTCCCTTAGCTCTCATAGTGTACTAGACAGTGTACAGAGAGAGGCATGATCCTTGGCCAAGAGGCTTTACATGCTGAAAACATGGGGCCCCAGGCAAGAGTGCAAGGAATGAACACATAACAAGAGCTATGGACGTCTCATACACACACACACCACATTTCATCAAAAATGAGGCTTTTCCTACAGAAATCTTGAACAGATACGAATTACTTCCTGTCACTCAAGGAAAATAGCAACTGACCCACTGGCCAGTCTCCAAACCTTCAATTGAGCAGTTCAAAGAAATTCCTCTTAAGAAGAGTACCACCTTACATCTCTATTTGGTTAATACCGAGCAAGCATCTTCGCTCTTAACGCTACCATCTACCTTCAGGTAGTGCGTCAGTGTACCTTGTGTGCCTCAGATTTATTGTCAGTTTGACTACATTTGTCTAGAAAGGTTACAATCAACTTCCCACTAATGCCCGTTGCTTTTCCAGACACCGTGCTGGCAGCATTCAACTTTCAGACTTTCTGATCTTTGATTAAAATAGTTTGAACAGCAGCTTAATGGCAAATAAACAGAGCAGATGGAACATGAAAAGATCAGGGCGGGGAGGAATCACAGAACCCACAAGCAGCTCAAGGAAGTGGAACACAGCAAAAAACATGATCTAAGCACAGGAACACAGAGGCTGACTTCAGTTTATTTTTTTTTAATACACATTCACTGATCTTAGCAACAATGAATGGTGTTAAGACTGCAGTCATACAAACTCGCTGTGCAGCTTTTTACTTTGTTTCAACCCACAAATAAATGTAAATATTTCGTTATATTCACCTTTCGCTAGTAAAACATTACGGGCCAGCTATATTCAGAGTTTCATCCGAGATCTTCAAAGAGCAGTTATTCAATGTCATTTTCTGATCCAGTTAACAAATACACTAGACAAGTATTTTGAAGTAATCAAGTAAACAGAGGAGATTCTTCTGCAGCCCCACTTATGGGCAGCTCTCTTCTTCACTGAAAGCAAAATACTCTGTCTTAAAAAATAACCAGGAGTTTCTTAGTGTCACATTTTCCAAATAATGTCAGCACAACAGCATCCACTTGAGAGAACCTAAAAAGAAAAGGAAAGCTAAAAACAGCACAAAAATAAAATCCCACCACTCCAGCACTATGCATTACCCATAGTTGTTTCTAAAATCCAGCTATGCTTTGCAGATCCCAGCACAGTTAACACGACTGACCTTGTTGAAATCTCCCTGGGTAAGCAAGATCACCCTAAAAAAAGAACACCAGGCCCTCTCAATTAATAGCTAACCATTAATAAATTAGCATATTTCTCTCCCTTCTCCCAAGCATATCTATAAATAAGTATAGCTGCCTGAAAGCCTTACCAGGAATGGAAATCAGAGTATTTCATGATGTAACAGGCACAGCAATAAGTGATATCCATGAACTACCGAGGAAGGGAATAACTGAACCTGGAGTGCAACGAAGAGGCCAAAGCAGATGTGCGATCCCCATCTAGCTGAGTCTACAGCAACAAAGGCCAAATTGTAACGGAGCTTCACAACAACGGAGCCCTCTAACCACGAGCCTTCCAACCACAAGCGTGTCAAACTGTCTTTACCGTGTAAAATTTGGCTTGAAGTCACAACTCACATAAGTATGTGAGGCCTGGGGGCAGGGGGAAGAGGCAGATCAGGCTGCAGCAAACAAAGAGGAGGCACAGCGGTGTTCTCTAATCACACAGTGACATTTCTCACACAGGAGGCTCTATCCCATACACAGCTTTCCTTCCTTTCCCACCTTTTAAGGAATGACCTTAGCTGTGGGGTAGCCAGGGGCTTTTGGGACCAGAGAAAGTTTCTACACATGATCAGATCACTCTCTTCCCTTCAAATTGTTGCTGTGCCAGTAAGATTATGCCACTTCTGTGCTGGATATTTCTCCTTCAAGACCACATGAGTTTTTGCTGGTTTCTGGACCCAGGATAGCCCAGAAAACTGCAAGCCCACAACCAAAACAATACCAGCATTGGACCACAGATGTGCTACAACTTCCATGGCCAAACACCTGTCCCACAATAACCTGAGTAATTCCAGGAATCCCTCTTGAGGAGATCTGGGAGAATTCAGTCTCACAGGCGCCCGAGGGAGTCCTGTGAGATACAGGTGAGAACTCTTGAACCCATTAAACATATCCACCTGCATAGGAGCAAGACCACAGGTCAACTGCAACACTATCCAGAGGTTAGTTTATACCCCAACAATGAACAACTCAAAAAAAACCCCTAAAAACCAAAAAAGCTAACATACACACACATCAGCACGGGCTGTATCATTCAGAGACCATAAACTCCATATCAACCCAGCCACAAGCCAATTCAACACAGCATCCAAGCCAAAGAAGTACCTTTTCATTGCTGAATAGGGCCCCTAAATATGACCTGAATTTGTGTCACACTGTAAGAGAAACCTATAACTACAGCATCACTTCTTGCAGACAGAAACCGAGGAGGTGCTTATAAAAATATCAGACAGTTTTCAAACAGTGATGCTGTAGCTAAAAAGTTATCACACCCTCGGTCAAAGCTTGAGAAATGCTTCACCCCTACACAGAAAATTGCTAGCGAGTAAAAGCACAACTCTTCCTCAGCAGCCTCACTTTAACTAGTCCCACTCTTGTTAGCCATATAGCCTGCTACTGCCAGTGCAGCACGCCCTGCCAGAAAAAACACCCTTGTTGGCAAAAAATAGCAGCGTTCTAGTCTGAATTAGCAAGAGAAGACAAGCAACTGTGTTTTGCATCAGCTGTTGTTGGTAACAATGAACAGAGCACTTTTTATTTAAAACCTGACTACAAATAAACTAAAAATATTCATGTTCTGCTTACTAATTCTTGATAGGTCCTATTTAAAATTATAGATAAATGCTGTTTATAGTATTTACCTAGGAACAAACAGCTCAATAATCACAGAGCAAAACTCTCCAGGACAGTTACCGTGTTAAAAAAAGTTAGCTCAAAAGCTGCTTCAAAAAAAATAAAAGAAAAAGACAAGTTCACCAAGAACAAATAAGCTAACTGTCTGGCAGTGATCATATAGCTTACCCTTGGACTTTGCTTTCTGGGGTTTGTTGCATGGAACGGGGGGAAGTTTCTATGCTTCTTTTAGTTTTGGAAAGTTATCTATAGGTGTTTGATTGTGTAAACATGGGAAGAGGGGAAGGTTCCTGGAAAAACAGCCTCAGTTTTGCACTGAGCATTAAAATAGACTAAATCAGGCCATCTATTTCCACTACTCCCTGTATTTTTCCAAGATGTTTTTATCATTGTACGATAAACTTGCATCGTTATCTGCAAAACCAATCTCCCCACTGAAAGCTGGCATCTCCCACCACGGTTATTCATGTCATTCTTCTAGAATACATCTCCGTGGCACCGCAGCACTAACTACAGGCAGCAGATACCATTGGCCAAATACTTTATCCCAGAGCTTTACCAGTTCAGCGACGGTCACGGTATCACCCTTCCTAGATGTCACGTGTAAGGAAACCAGTGGCATACGCTCCCCTCCAATCACTTGCTTTATAAAACCAACTTTGAGGATTAAACAGAACATTCATAAGGTAAAATACGGAATATCCAGTGGTTGTGAGCTGCACAGTAAATAACCATTTCAGATTAAAAATAAACCGTGAAGCGCCGTGCTAGTAAGGCTGTTAGCTAGCTATCAAAGTGTCTGTCGGGTTTAACGTGCAGAGATGAAAGCGTGACCATAAAGAACAGTTTTCCACATCTCATTTCTTTATTACCATCCTGACATGCAGGGAGTGACCAAGTGACGCTGGGCACCAAAGAGGTCGAATTCTTACCTAGAAACTGAAAAAGAACAACAGAAACAAAAGTCGCCAGCAGTCTTTAATTTATTCCTTTGCATTTCAAAGGACACGTGTTTGCCTTAGTCAGAAGATCCACCTCCCAACTACAGCCAGCCCTCCAATTACTCTGCATAACACTAATTAAGGGTCCAGCTAAAGAGTTACCTGCTCACGGAACCTGCGAGTAAGATAAATTATGCAAGAAAGCAAGCCAAGCATGCTTATGTGTAATAAAGCCCTTTAAAGTGATTAGCAGGTTTACTCTTTCATCTGGCACGATAACAAACTTTCAGCGCCCAAGAGAAAAAACACAATGAGGGAAAAGCACTATATAAATATTCCACATGCCAAAGCGAAAGGCTTATTTCATCGGAACAATGCACTCCTGTTCAAACCAATACCAACCGGGGAGGGGGGGAAGGTCTGTCCGTGGAAGTTCTTGACACGTTAGCGCATCCCTCCGCGGCGCGTTGGCAGGGAACGCTCCGCTCACGCAGGCTGCGGGGACAGCCCCCGGCTGGCACCGGCCCCTTGGCGCACATGTCCCGCTCGGGAGGGGGGGGTGGCTGGGGTACCCCATCCCGCCCCGTCCGAAAACACGGGCCTGCTTTCCAAATCCGCCTCGGTCTGCAGCCGGGCGGCTGCCAAGGGCTGACCACAGGCACGCAGTCTAATCGGCGTTATGGTCCCGGGACGGAGCAGTAATGGCTGCTACAAGTAAATGCCGCTCCTAATCCAAGGAAACTTTCACCGCGGAAAGCATTCCTAGTTTCACCTCGCTCTCAGCTCCAGGAAAGCCTGGGGAAGCACTTTACGTAGTAAAAGATGATCGCGCTAGGATGTAGGCGTACAAGAAACCAGGAGCACGTTTCACAAGCCGTAAACCCCGCACCTAACTCGTGGCTATTCCCCTTTTGGTTGATCCCCCGTAGAGCGGGAATTGCGACCGCCGTATGAACTATGACTCCGTGGCCACTCGGAAGGCACCCAGAGCCCAGCCCGGCGTGACAAAGCCGAAGCCCAGCCTGCCTGCTAAGGCAAACCCGAAGGCACCCAGCACGGCGTTGCTCCCCCGCGGCAGGAACGGGGCACTCGGGTGGGCGCAGCCCCCGGAGCTGGGCGCGGGCTTCCCAAACGCCTGCTTCGCCCATCGGGGTCCGCAGCTGATGTCGCGGTGAAGAAGCCTCCAAGCAGAGTCGGGAGTGGAACGGACACACACACCCGAGGGATGAGGGAGGGATGGACGGACGGACGAAGGGGCCGCTATTCAACTCTCCGAGCTGGAGCCCAGCGTTTTAATCCCCATCACCGTTAAGCAGGATTAAGAGTTCTTGTTTACTTGAGCTAGTTTATGAAGTTTTTGCTTAACTTAAAAAATTAAGTGGGTTTTTTTCGACCAGTGAGCGGCTGTTGCTTGAAAAAGCTGGAAGTTAACCGACTGCGTCTGCCTGCAGGACAATCGGTCCTGCAAGTTACCTAACGAGAGTTACTACCTCTGTGCAAGCAGACCGGCCAGCACAGACGAAGCGGACCGAACCCTGGGGAGACCCCATTGCACATACACGCACCCCGAGCCAGCCGCCCGCACGCAGCCCTCTGCGATGCTCACCTCCCCCCTTCCCCACGTCCGAAACAAACCCAGCCCCTAAGTCCCGCAGAGAGAAGTACAAGTGCACCACCAGGTCAAGGAGCCCGGTCAGGCAAAGCACCTGAGCCGGAGGAGTCCCGGAGCTCAGCCACGGGACCGGCACCGCCACGGCGCTGGCACAGGCGGCCCCGCTCGCCATGCGGCCGCCCCGCCGGCGAGCCCGGCCCCGGGAAGAGCAGCCACGGCGGGTCACCCCTGAGCCCGACACGGGAAAGTCCCCGCGGCCCAAACCCGGCCGGGCCGGCGCTCTCTTACCCTTGGTCCAGTCCACCACTTGCTTCGGGCTCCACCTGGTCACCGGCTCCATGGCGGACTTAACCCACGCTCCCTCCACAACCCCCCGCCAGAGAGCACAGCCACGCTCCTCCGGCCGCGGGCTCGCCCCTTCTCAGCCTCTCATCCCGGCAGCGCCGCTCCGGGCCGCCCCCTCCCCGGCCTGGCTCCTCCCGCCGGCCGCGGCCCGGCCCGCCCCGCCGCCGCTCCGCCCCCAGGTGTTGTCCCGGGCCGGCCCGGGGCCGCGGTCCTTACGGCCGGTTCCGCCCCGCAGAATGTGTCGCTTGTGTCCTGGCCGCCTCCCGAGGCCCGTGCAAGCCCGTAGTGGGTCTCAGCGTCTCCCCGGAGGTTTAAGCACTGACCCCCAAAGCCGTGTGCCCGCTGTACTGACCCCCACCGCTCCCTGCTACCCAACGCGTACCGCAGCCTGCCACCGCCGTGCCGCTAGCGAAGCAGCAAGGAGGCGTGGAGAAACCAGGTACAGGGCGTCTGGCTCAGCAACAGATTCCGGCCCAAAGCCCGGTTGTAACATGCACGAAGGTGTCGCTGCTCCTCATCCTCAGGAAGAGAAGAAGAGTGAGACTGTGAAAGTTTAACCCAGTAGTATTAGGGAGCAGATAAGCAGCTGGGACTGCAGACTGTCCGGTATCCCACCGTTTCCATCGGCTCCCCTCTCTGTCAGTTATCCCTAGTCATGTACTTGAGATGTAGGCTCCTTGGGACCGGGGCTGTCAGTGCTGATTTGTCTATATGCTTTTTAGTTTGTGAAATATTCAGCCTGTCAGGTCACCTCTCTGCCTGTTGGAAATATTGAAATGCAGTTGACCACAGCTTTAATGGTGCAACCACCAAAAGTTCCCCGATTGCCCATTGAATCGTGTGTCATTCACAGGTAAAGAGGAACAAAACAGCAGCTCTCCCCCCTCAGAGAGGCCTGAGTAAACAGATGGGCCTAGTGATGTGCCCTGCTAATTGTTTCACAAGGGTTAATGTAACAGTGTTTCTGCCTTAACTACACAGATGCTTCCCAAGGTTGCAGGCGGGCAAGCAAATGTTTCTCGCTGCTGGTGTTTGGAGCATTCATCTGCTGTCATCTTTCTCTGTCACACATCTTGGGCCAGTCCCCCTGTCTGGTTTGGATGAGCATATTTTGTGACTAAGGCACGCAGATCTGGTCACTTGCTAGCCAATCTGATAAACCCACTATTCATTAAGAGTATTTATTTTTCATTTTCAAAATTATTACTTTTTTTTTTTTAAGCAGGACGATGTTGCAGTGACTGTCTGCTCTTTTATGACATTATGTCCCCCACCACTGCTTTACAGCCCACTCTGGACAAATGAAATGGGGCTGACAAGGGAAGGCGGCATGTCTCCAGTTTCCCAAAGAAATTCACAGCTGAGTTGATTCCCCGTGATGTTCTTTCCAAGCCCAGATTGCAACTGTTCTGTTGAGTTGATTTTGCTCATGATTGCATCATCTCAATCTTGTCTGTATTTGAGATTAGATTAACTAGTAGTCAATTGGCATAGGGTAATTTGAAGTTCTGTTTGTGGAATAAGGTATTGTTGTTCAAAAATACTCATTGCAAAGAAAAATTTAAAACAAACAAACAAAAAAAACCCCAGCACAAAACACAATTCTACCTGATTTCCAATAATGCCAAAACAAAAAAATAACACTGTCCCTTTGCATGTCTCCAGATACTGTGTGGGTTAGTTTATGAGTTTTGTGCCAGTATGGAGTATTAGGAAAGATGTCAGTTCCCTTTCCCTGCTTGCAGCTTTGTTCATTGCTGTGGCAAGAACTGAAAGATCAACTCTCCAGAAATGCACATTTTTTCATTTGTTATGATTTTCAAGTGATAAAAGTGCTTTTATTTGAGGAGATTCAGACCAATTGCTTACTGATTCCCCTCTTTCTTTGTTTTCTTTCTTTTTATTTCCTCTCACAGACCAGGTTTTTAAAGGGACATCAGGGTAGCTTGCATGGGCAGTCTGGCAACACACAGCTCGACATGGGCCAGAATCATGGTTCCATAGTCACAGACACAGCACCGTGCACTCCCGTACCACCCCCCCAGCAAAGACTTACAAAACAGTCTCACTCCTGTCAATTTGGCAGAGAACGCTACACCGTGTTTGTCACCTCCAGGTTTCTGTCTTGGCAGCTCGTCAGCAGAAGGAGGGCAGGTGATTCTTTGTAATAAAAAGTCTGCTGGGGAAATCTGTCCTTTACAAAAAATTGACATGTGTTTGAATCATTGGAAAGGCTCAGCATCATTTCAGCAGCTGTGTTGGCTCGAGTCTGGTTTAACACCGGACTTACCACTTTACCTAAGCACAGTCTGGTTGACCGAGACCCTTAGGCCACAGTTTTCAGTTCCAACTCTGTGTGCTCCCAAGTCACCGGTTTGGATACGGGTCATGCGTGGTAGGTAGGTGATCACATTTCTAACAAAGCAGCCGAAGTGTACAACAAGGATTGTATTCACCTTTTCAGCTGGCATCAGGAGGACGGACAATGGTTGATCTAGCACAAAGGCCTGCTGGCACACAGAGAACACAACAAAGTTCACTGAACAGCTTAGAGTTTAGTGAGGTTGGACCAGGTGATCACTTTACACCATGTGGCTGCTCATGTCCCCTGACCGCTGCATCGCAGTCTGCCCGTTAGTAGACTTGCTACCAGCGCTACACAGCATATGCTTCGGGTAGTGCGGCTTTGCACAGGCACCAGCAGCTCTTCTGCACAGCTGCGGAGCTCTCTGCCTGCGGGGATGCAGGTTTGAGTCTTCAGCCCCTTTCTCAGAGAGGTAACTGCTGTTACTCATCTTTAGAGGGGTGAATAAACAAGTGTTTAGTGAAAGGCCATGTACCAAGTTTAAAAAGAGTGTTTTCTGTTCAGAGCCACAGAAAGTTATTTTTCTTACCGATTCAAATTTTTTCAGAGAGTTCAGCATATTGCAGTTTGTATCTTTGAGTGGACGGGCTGTTTATCCTCTCTGGCAAAGCATTGTTTAAGTGTTGTTTCACTGCATTTCATTGCATGATTCGTAAAAGGTTTATGGATTTATTTTTTTAATACTGACAGTTGAAAGCTGTGAAAATTGAAACATTTAAAGTATCATGAACCAAAGCCAGTATATGGGTAGAAAATCCAGTTTGCCTCTATTGACAGTCCACAAATGATCACTAGGGAACAGTCACTCCTTTCATCACCCATAGCGTTTCAGAGTCCATCACTGTTCCTGTCACTACAGAAAAATTAGGACTTAGGTATAATTTTCCAAGCTTTACCCTACTGACACACACAGTCCACATAAGTCAGTAGGACTTTTTGCACAATAGCAAGAGAATGTTAGCCTTCCTAACTAGAACTGAGAGCTTCCTGGTAAGGCCAGTGAGTATTTGAAGTTCATTTGGAAATTGCAACAGGTAAATTAACTGAGTCAGAGTGAGTCAGGTTCAGAACTGGGTTTGGTTCTGTAAGCATGTAATTAAAAAAATTCACACTAATGGGAAACTGTTGTTGCACAAGCATCAGCATCCTACTTCTCCCCTCGATACTGTAATTGTTAGTGATGGATCTCTTCTGTATGTGAGAGATCTTGGCGTGGCCTGTTGAGAGAAATAAGTCTGTGGAGTCCTTTTTTTGAATACAATGTATTCAAAGAGTCCTTTTCAGCTGGGTGGGGTAGGGAGGATAGCCTGGGGGTCTCCTTGGCTTGAGCACTTACTGTGAAAAAACAATGATGTCCTGGCCATGCTTTCCCTGTGCCCTAGAGAGAGCAGACTGACCTAGGTGGGCCGTCATTTGAGGTAATACTCTCAAGAATTCAGAGGGATTTTGATAAAGCAATTACATTTTCCCTTCAGTAAACCAAAAATAATCATTTCAGATCGAACTGAGTATATGAAAATCTTGCCTTAAATGAAATGCAGGTTGCCAAGAAAAGGAAACATCAGAAAGATACGAATTCTGACCCCAGTGTTGGCACCAGTTCTCTTGGAGACCTGGGCAAAACAATTTAATCTCTTTATTTGCAATTCCTCACCACTCAAATGTTAATAATCTTGCATTGTTGAGAAATACCGTATTTTCTTCACTGGGTATATTTATTCCTTTCTAAATAACTGAAATATCTACAGAAATAAAAATAAACTGCAAGCTCCAGTTAATTGAAAGATTTATAAGCCCTGAAATGTTTCTAAGTATAAAGGAGCAAGAAATGAATAGTTAGATGAAGAGACGGATGCAGGGTGGTTCTAATGATTTTGCTAAACTCATTTAATCTTGTATGTATCTACAGTTGGCCACAGTACCACATGTACTGTATAGAAAAGGCTATGGTTATGGCTGGTTTGTCAGTAACCAATGTTAAGTTAGGAAGACCTACATATATCAATGATTCTATCAGACTACTCATATTTTTTTTTTTTTTCCATTACAAGGTTCCCGCACTACTTATTTCCTAAGCATAGAGCATACTGGAGCCTATGCTTGGATTGACCCTGTTTTCTTCCATTCAGGTTTAAAACAACCTACACAAAGTTCATAGGTGAAAGTTGCCACTCTGCTGCATACGTCTGCTGCATATGTATATGCAGAGTGCATATACACTCTGGTGTATATGTCTACATATGTGTCCATATATGTACACTGGCGGTTCTGTGCTAAACTGAGCTAAGCAGTAAGTGGAAAGGCCTTCTCCTGAAGTTTTTACTCAAAGAAAAATCCTCTAAACTTTATTGAGTAATTTCTTTTCATTCAAGAGTGCAGAAATAGGCCTTGAATCCCCATATATTTACATTTTTAATCCACTAGGTGATTTTATTAAGTCTCAGATCACTGCACAGAAACCATTTCCTCCATTGCACCTTGTGCTGAAGTGGCACGTTTTAGAATAGGATCACAAACCTGTTTACTATATATAATATAAATACATTTTATACTTAATAGAAATTGGATTATAAAGTTATTTTGGCTTACCTTAGGTCCATTTAGCCAGCTAGGAAGCTTTCTGACTCTCCTGTAAACACAGCACATAAGTGATTTGTGTAAAATTGCAAAACCAGCAATATCAGTGCTTAAAGAGAAACTTAAAGTCAACAGCAACATTTCTGTGTACAGAAACAGGGAGATGGTTTTACCTGGTCCTCAATTCCCTGCCCAAATGGCACCCAAGAAGAAAGATTTGTCTTGAACACACCCCGTCAGCCAGTTTGATTGGGTACAGAATTACATTCCCAAATGACAATCAAATGGAGGGAGATTAACAATGGCCAAGAGGAGGTTTTGGTGGAAGAGCAGGGAAAGCACTTTGCAAAATCAGCAGGAGCAGCACCTGCCCCATCTGCTGCGAATGTTTGTCCAGCAGTCATTTATCAAAGGCACGGAGAAGCAGACCCTGACCCGATCCTGCCTGAACCTGGGGGGATGGAGAGGGTGAGATGTGGCTCTGTGCTGTACCCCAGCAGGTGAAACAGACACTGCACAGCCGAGCCCCAGTGCAAGAGCAGAGTAGGAGGCAGAGGCACCATGCGGTTCCCTTCAAGCACCACGCTGCTCCGGGCTGAGGAAGCATGAGGACTAAGGCTGGGATGGCAGGCGGTGTGCAGAAGGGTTGCCGGAGCAAACCTGATGTCCCCGCCACCCCTGAAGTCAAATGCAGCTGGTGGAAACCTCCTCCTCCTGTTGAAGGAACACATGTGGGCCAAAGCAGGGAAGACCGTCTCTCATATATCAGACATGGTGCCAGCACACTGTCCTGTCCCACGTGTGTCTTGACACTTGCTCAAAATAAGGTATAAGAGGTATGAATTTACTATTGGAAAACCAGAGCTATTCCTGCACAGAGCTTGCTGATAGTCCCTTGTACATTGTATTTAAAGACCCATACGTAAGAAACCTACGTTTTGCCTAGATCACTCTAACTCCTTCTCCTCTTCTTACTTAAGTCTCCAGGCATCAGGAAACAACAGCCAAAGGGATTTAAAGCCAGGCTGGCTGAGGCTGAGTCTATGTGCACATGCAGCATTGGAACTGTGAGCTACAAACAGGCTTTTTTAAAAGCTGTATGGCCTTAAAAAGAAGACAGAATTTCTTGCTCTCTATTGCAGACTTCCTCTTGTTTCTTCTTTTTAAAGGATGTGAGATATGCAAGTGTTTTAATTCAGCCATTTTTCTTAATAGCCTAAATTTAACTGCAGACTCTGCAATGTAAAAACACTGCATTAACTCTACCTGCTAGAGCTGTACTTGCAAATGGAAGTTATTTTGTGGAAGCGGAAAAGAGTAATAGGAAATACAAAAAATATCTGAATATTTACTTAGCTTTAAAAATAATTACTAAAATATGAGCAGAAGGTTTGATTTTTTTTTTTTCCACTAGTTGTCACATATTTAAATGCTTTATGTAGAATTGGCAGCAGTGCCACCACTGGTTACTGCAGCCAAGAAAATCAACCTAATCGGGTCTCAAAGATCCCGTTAACTTTAGCAAGTTTCTCTAGAAAACTGGAAAGCGAGCTACTGTTGTAGTATCTTCTATAGCACTCTCAGATCTTCAGGTCTTATAACACGCTGCAGACATTAATAAATAGCCTCACAAAATACCTGTGGTCTTGTGGTTAAGACAGCCCAACTCAGTTTCAAAAGAAAGAGGTTCAAAGCCTTGCTCTGTCACAGCCAGCTCATGCAAGACTAAGAAAGGCTCTGATCCTGAAGTGCTTTAAATTTAGGCATGAGAGTAATACTGTTCAATTCAGTGGGAAGAATGTGCTTAAATCTTTTCAGGTTTAGGGGATTTAAGGGTGCCTTTGGGTTCCAAGTCCAAACAACCTTCCTGCAGCTGCTAACAGCCTCACCGCCGACTGTCCATTTAAGCACCTGAGAAGCGTCCAAAGATAATTGAATGTACTCTGCTGCAGAGGGAGGATCTGTGGCAGAAGGTCTGCTGGAAGGAGCAGGGGTAGGAGGGAGAGCAATAATATCTTAAAACATGACTGTTTAACTACTGCTGCAGCTGTCTTGGCACACATCTGCCTAGGTCCTTGGTCCAGGCTTGGCCAAGCTCTACAGAGCAATGACCGTCTCTTGACCAAGGCCTTTTCTGTGTTCACGTGCTAACTTTGTTCATTTCCCCGTGCCATGTGGGGATCCTGAATTAATGGGTATATTCAGAGTAGGTCTGATCAAACCAGTTGGGTGAAAATGCTGGGGCTCCATCGACCAGCTGGGTGAGCCGCAGCCTCACCCAGGCTGTGGGGCATCTCAGTTCAGCTCCCCACCTCTGCTGCACAGGATTTTGGTTTGCTTCCTGGACCCATTTCTAGATATAGGTTTCACCTCCCCAGTCTAGCCCTAGCAGTCTTTCTTAGTGGACTGGCTCAGCTAGTTCTTCCAAAGCTTTTTAGATTTTGTGGCTTGCACCCTTTATGTGCCCAGGTCTCCTCACGTGTTGCCTGTGTAATCTGAGGAGAAATCAAATGCCTCGACTCTGTGGCACTTGCCCTTGCAGCAAGTGCTGTTGGTACCAGCAAAGTACCGCTATTATAAAACACTGTTTGAAAATGAAATGATAAATCACACTCAACAGTTTGCTTTGTACATTACAGCTGTTTTATCATAATTGCTGAGAAGTTTATACCTGTCGTTCCTTCATCGAGGAGCAGCATTGAAATATTTCCTGTACATTCATCACAAGTTTTTTCCTTTAATAAATGACTACATCTTGTATAACTCTTCCTTAGACTGTATTACTCTTGCTTCTGCAAAGAGTTGACTCATTGGTTCTGTTGAGCTTGGGATACAAAGTGAAGCCCTGGGGAGAGGAGCTCAGAGGAATGGAGAGGAAAAAGATGTCACTTAATCCTCTGAAAATACAGCTTTCAGAGACCAAAGAGTAGGTCATTTGAATCAGTGACTGCTCTGAAAGCAATAAAAGTCACAAACAAATGTTGGTACCACAAGTGTTGGAAGACCTTATAAATCACATAAGAAAGGTTAAAGAAATTATCTGAAGCACAGTCTTTCTTGAAACATACTGATCTTCAAAAATAGGTTTACAGCCTCCCATCTGGATAATAATTTTCATAACAGAAGTCTGGCAAAAAGCTTTGGAAACCACATTCAGTAAGTATTCTTTGTCTCCACTGCAAGGATAATTATATTTCCTTTCCCCTGCTTTTAGGACTTTTCCCTCAAAATTTGATAATGTAATTAGAAAGTGTAGTGACAGGCAAGGAGTTCACCAGACTGGAATTGCGAGTTTCTGCAAGAATCATGTCCAAGGTGGGCTTTTAGTGTAAAAGAGCACTTTGGTCACGTCTTCCTCAGTAACAGCATCCTAAACATGTAACTGGAAGACTTGAGAAAGGCACAAAAAAAGATTGCAGGGCATATAAAGACTTGAACATGACCAAAAAAAAGGCATGGAAACAGCTTTAAAACAGCAGATTCAGTGGACAGAAATTGGCCAACACATCAAATATACATTGTTTATTGTTGATGCCTGAGGCCACAGAATTATTTGGAGTCTTTGGCTTTCTGTGTGTACAAGATGACGGCAGAAGCCAGACAATGGACTGATGTTTGTCCTTTCAAACCCAGCCACCAGATGAGTGGGGCTGTTGTTTTTAAATATTTAGTGTTTTGTTGGAAGGCTGGCACCTCTCACATGCTCCTTGAAAGAGAAACAGCACCGCAAGGATCCGGAGCGAGTTCAAAATCCTCATTCAGCCCTCAATTATCCGTCTCTCCCACACAGACAGAGCTGTATTTGCAACTTATTAGTTTGGGGCCTACTTTTTTTATTGTGGTTTTGGTTTAGTTTATGGCACTGTATATTTTGGGCATTTTTTTCTTCGATTTTAAAGTGATTTTCATGGTCATGGGAGGACATAGAGACCAAAAGCTCTAACAGACCAAGGCACAGAAAGGTACAGTGTGCTGAGCACATCGTCTGCAGTGGCCTTCGGACCAGGCTGATGGCAAAACTGTTTTCCCCACACAGCCTTGCCAAAGCACCACAGCCCTGTTATATACGGACCGTTATTTGTAAGGATCTCTGCTTGTGTTTTCCCAAAACAACTTACCTTTACAAGAAAGTGGAGGAGATTTATCCTGAACCCTGGGAGATGCTCATTTTAATACCAAGTCCTGTGTGAGCACCTGTGCATCAGTATTCAAAACAAGTCCAAGAGAAATACTGTTATCACCCATGGTCAGTCTGGATTAGTGGCTGTCCTCCCTTTCTGTAGACAAAGGGAGAGAAGATCAGAGGGCAAACATGTTTGGTTGGGAAGAAGGTAAGATGAATTCTTCCTCCACCGATCTATATGCAAAGTTCCTGTCAACCGTTAGCAAGATTTGATCACTTAAGACCTTCCAGTGGTCTTGAAATACTTTAATTTACAGCTTGATTTGAGACATTCCCTGATGGTTTCAAGGGAGGACTAAGGAGGTTTTTCACAAATTTGTTCAAGAAGAAAGAGAAACTGGGGTTCCTCTAAGCTCTTGTGTTGTTTATTTTACCCCCACGTGGCTGCAGATGGAAAGAGTGAGAAGATATCTCAAAGCTGAGAACCTTCAGGTCCCATGGGACCAAATCGGAGGTAATTTTAACTAGGATCAAAAAATATGCTACGAGATTTTTACACGAGAGGTGGAAGGGGCATACTTCCATGTGGGACTCCCAGTAGATTTCTGCAGTGAATCCTGGCTCTGGAGACCAGGAGCAGCTTCTCCACTCACTGATCCTTAGCATGGCCAGGGTTTGCCCTGTCATGGCCTACCTAAATAACACTAACATGAATGAGATTCTGTATTTACTGCCTACTGTAGGGCTGTATGAAGCCTGCCTCCTTTGGATCCCTGGCAATTTCTTCTGCAGTGTTTGTGTCAAAACACAAACCTCTTCTTAATGAAAAAGTTGAACACCTATACTGCACATGAAAGCAATCAACAGAAACTTTTTTTCATAACAAAGTAGCGGAGAGCCAGGTAGCACTGTGCATCCTTCGTTTATGCTCTGAAAGGAGCCAGATTCAATGGAAAAATAAAATATATATCCCAAAGGCTTCATGACCCCTTTTTTATTCAGCATTACTGTACTGGAAAATTCTTTTATATAGCAATATTTTACTATCTTTTGACAAAACACTAGCTTTATTGTGACCAGTTGCGGGGGTTTTATTGCACTACTGTATGTTTGGTAACTCAGTCTGTAGTTAAAGCTGCTGTTATATGTTTGAACAAAATAGGTTTAGAAATGGACTATTTGCCTGGTGAGACTTGAGTCTTTTTCTGTTTATGTGTGTAATTATTTCCTAATAGGCACAGCTTCACAGTACTGTATATTTGGTTATTATCACTATGTCCTCTACTGCCAATTGAATCATCGATTTTTCCCACAGTTTTTCTTGTTTTGAAGACCTATGCTTTAAAAAAAAAAAAAAAAAAAGTGATCCAGAGCAACACAAGTTTGCCACTTTTGCTGAAGCTGCTGATTCAACAAGGTCTTTCAGCATTTGTAAATTTAGGGTCATGACCGATGGGGATATTTTTGAAACAGTACCACTAGTCATATGTTTAAAGTTGCTCTTGTGTTTAAATACTTTGTGGAATCAAACCTTAATGCTGTGGGCTGAGCTGAGATGACTCATTCAAAGGAAAAAAGTCATATATGTGAAAAAATATTCGCACTTCCTGATAAGTCATCGAATAGCTGCTTTTCTTAAAATTCCAAAGATGGGCGACCCTTAGTTGACTATACCATTGTAAGTCAGGAAGCACAAACCTCCATAATGTCACTAATAGGTGTTGTAAGAGGATTCCACTCCATAAGCAGCAATAAAAAAGAGTCAATGTAAATAAGAGAGACTTCGTTAGCTTCTTAGAGAAAACCTCTCTAATGCAAAACATAGCTGATCACTGCATGGAGCTAACTTCAAAGGAAGAAGCAATTCCGATATTTCTTGGTTTTAAGTAATGCGGAAGGCCAAGCGGAAAGTACCGTGCCAGCGCAGTGATGGGTGTTAAGTGTTAAACATCTTGAAACCTTCATCAGCCGTTGGTCCATCAGCAGGCAGATTTTCCAGATGGCCTTTGGATGATCAGTTATGTCGCTCCTAATTGCAAGTCCCTCCTCGATGTGTCTCCTTCCCTGCTGCTTCAATGTGAGGAAAGGTAAAGTCTTTAACCATTAAGCAGCTGGCGCAACTTGAGTAAACAATTCTTAACACTGCCTTTGAGAATGTTGACAAAACCGGTAAGGCTCAAATGGGCATTTTACTTTTAAAATTTGTTTTTCTACACAAAATATCTCAGAAACAAAAACAGGTAGTGCATTCTCAGCTCTTTCTGATTCCATGTTTTTTTCACGACTGTAATTTACAACATGGAGCTCTTCCTAATATTATAGCTGCAGGAACAAGAAGTGCAGATGAAAAACAACAACAATAAAAAAATAAAAAAAAAAACAACTCACCCACCCAAACAAACAAACACCCCTCCCCCCCCCCCCCCCAAAACAAAAAAAAGTTCCATGTTTAAGTAATACTGTCTTCCTCTGCCAAATAAAACCAAGCTTCTAATGGCTGCAGTTTGGGGCTATTTTTCACAGACCTCTGTAAAAAACCAAATGTACACAAATGCATTAATGGAGCTACTGCGATTTTGTATTTCATTGATCCTTTTTTTTTTAATGGCAGAAGAACATTAAGATTTTATTTCTTTTTTGCAATCATGAGTTTGTTACTCCCTTTACCTTTTAAAACCATGCTTCAGAAGATCCGCTTATAAATGAAGTGAGGTCTTCAGGATATTTGGAACCTCTGAATGCCTTCTTGTTGACATGTTTAACTGTTCAATCCAAGAGAAATAAGATCAGGCCTCAGATGAATCTTGCCCTGTACACACACCACTCCATTCAATTTTCCCATAGTTTCCTAAAACATTCAGGGCTCTTGTGCTTGTACAGGCAGTTTTGAGATATCACAGGCGTGGTTCATGGCAACTTCTGTGTAGACTCTTTGGAGTATACAGACTCCTGTTAAGACTCTCCTGGGTATACAGACCCTTGTTAAAATACTAAACAACTGTTATTTTGAAGACCAATAGTTTTATTTGGATCTTTTTAACTGAACTAAGCCACATTTGGTGCTAATCTCAGAAATCCCATGTTGGTCTCGCTCCTTGCCAAAGTCTGCTGAAACTTAATCAAAGGTGTAAGTACTGACTGTGACATTTGCTGTCACAATTTGTGACACTGTGTACATTTCCATTTTTCAAATGCTTAAGTAAGGATATTTCATAGTAGTCTCCTGACGCAGAAGAATGTTTTGTACAGGAAATCAGTGAATGATTTCTCACTGACTTTAATACAATTTAAATTAGACTCAGCATTCTGCACTTCAAAAGGCAGTAGATAAATAACCAAATTATAAAGACTTTACCATTTGAACTAAATGGAGCCTCTGAATCTTTTGGGAAACATCACTCTTTAGCTATCATTGGTGATTATTTTTATGGATTTCCCACCTGTTTATCTTCCCCATTTAACTCCCTAGTCTTCTGATAACTGGTCAATAGCTGCTATTAAAAGTTTCCAAATCTTTTGAGATTTTGGTTTCATTTTGCAAGTGGTACTGCTTTTGCGGTTTTAAATATGCTACAGAGTTTGCTTAAAACAGGGGGTGGCAATAATTACCTCAGTCTTCTTAGTGGCTTCAGCAGCGACTTGGCAGATTATTTTTAGGAGGTTTATATAACTGACAGCATCCTCAGCCAGACAGTTCTTGTGCAGTCCTGATACGTCCAGCTTCTCCAGAAGTCTGCAAAAGGATTGATCTGTTTTTATTTGTCCAAATATCTGGCTATTTAAACATTTGTGGAAAGGAAAAAGCAAGACCTTGAGGCAGCCAAAATGTTCCACGGAGTCAATCAGGGTAAGCAATGTATATTCAATCCATACTCAACTTTGAGAAGCTGGATGAACCTCTTAATTTTTAAAATATTTTCTCCATACACATTAATAACCCTTTAAACTTGTTCCTCTTCCTTCAATACAACTCACAATTCCTTAAGCACTTTACCTTTGAAAACTGCAGCTTGGAAAGGTTTTAATAGCATAAGAGTTCCTGATTTTTGTGGGCTGCTGTTACATTTATTACTGGGAGCTATGTGCCAGCGGTGTATTTGGGCTGACACAGACAACAGTCTAAGGTTAACCTGTGCCTTGAGGGGCTCATCTTCTAACCAGACCGAGACAACCACCAAACTGCAAGCACCTGCCTACCACTGTGGTGGAGAAATCACATTTTCCTGAGGACGGAGATGTCCAAAGAAGATGGCAGGATTGTTTGGGTTTAGTTAGAAGTACATGGGAGCTGGGACTGGCCTTGCAACATTCGGGTGCTTTAGAGAAGGTTCTGAAGGCTCAATGGGGCAGTGCTCACTGCAAGAGGGTGCTCTGGTTGCCAGGGACAGTGTGATAGAGGAAGGGAGAAACTCGGGGGTACGGAGCTGGTAAACCCAACACATCCAAGAGCTGAAAACCAGAGAGCGTAAATAAAACCATAGATGCCACAGAGGCAAGTAATAACACCTAGAGGGTACCCGGACAGTTAGCCTGCAATGCCTGCTTTTTGGCAACTTCAATTTCCATGTCTCCCAACAGCGCCTCTTTGTCCCCCAAGTCCCAAGAAATGAGATACTGTAAAAGTTAGTCACCAGAAAGAACCCACTCATGTATATAAGCCTCACATGTGTAAGAAGTGAGCAAGATAGCCATTTGGATTACATCCAGAATTTCTGGAAATGTGTGGAAAAAGTTGTTGTACAGAGAAAGAAAGGAGAAGAATAAAAGGGAGAATTTGCTTTTTGATAAAGCAGATAATACAAATCAGGTATTTGCCATGAACTTTGGCCATTTGTCTATATTCAGTTCTTTCTCAAAGGTCATTTTGTCATACTGGACTCAGCAATCCTGTGAAATACAATTAACTCTGTCATTTGATGTAAGACAGAACATGGTCCAAGTTTAAGTAGGAAGATAATGGATTTTATCCATTTTTTTTCCCAAAATGCTTCTGCAGTGTTGTCATAGATCAAAATCTGTGCTGCCAAATAAATACATGGAACTCCTCATGCTAGTGGAAACTGAGCAACCACATTTTCATGCAACAAGTTGAGATGGACATCTGTATCACATGTATATTAGCGGAGCAGAAAGAAGACTCATGTACATCACAATGTCACATGTGTTTTAGCAGAGAAGAAAGAGGACTCTTGTTCATCTGTTTTATCATGACCTTACAAACATGAGGAGCATCTGCTAAAACCAATCCTTTTAGCAGAACAGCAAATTTATTTTTGTTACTAGAAGCTATTTTGAAAGCATTACTGCATAAGGCACTTTGAGGTCTCACTGACATTAATGAAAGTCTGGTTTCAAAAAGAAAGGGATAAATATAATTTTGCCCTTATCAGGCAAAGCTAAGCAGAAGGGATATTTTCCTTTCACTGAATTATGTCATGATACTGTGTTTTAATTTGTCCTTGCATAGACTTTCATCCAAGGAGTTCAAGGAAGTTCACAAATAACTAAGTGAGTCTCAGAGAGTAGAGAAAGTGGTAAACATAGACTGATTTACACACAGTTATTCAAAAATCATTATCAGAGAAAGATCCAGAGCTCTCATCTTCAGGCTGCAGCAACAGCCGTGCTGCTGATTCAGTGACACACTTAACATAGAATCATAGAATCACAGAATGGGTTGGGTTGGAAGAGACCTTAAAGACCATCTAGTTCCAACCCCCCTGCCGTGGGCAGGGACACCCTCCACTAGGTCAGGTTGCTCACAGCCTCATCCAGCCTGGCCTTGAACACTGCCAGGGATGGGGCACCCACAGCTTCTCTGGGCAACCTGTTCCAGTGCCTCACCACTCTCTCCAGGAAGGATTTAACATCATGTCTGACTAAAGCATGCAGGTTCATTTCAAGCACCTGAACACTACTCAAGTGCTCAAAGCAGAGAACATACATACCACATTTCTGGATCGTGATCTAACTTTGTTTGCTAGGGAGCTCGGTGAAGCTTGCACCACATCTGGCTTCTGCTACCATTCAGTCAGCAAACAAAAAAACTTCAGGCTCCAGGTTACCTCATCCAAACACAGCCATCTCTGCAAGACCAATGAAGAGAAATCATCTCTATTTCATGCAAGTGGCCACCATCTATGGATGAATATAGGTAAGATGGTTTAAATTAGGATGTTGAAATGCACCTCCACCCTAGTTCAAGATGTGTTTATTTGTGTGCACTGGAACAGGCCAGGCACAAGCACTCAGGCTGAGTGGCAACTCAGCAGCAGAGAATATAAGTTCCAGTAGAAAGGTGCAATAGACAGCTGGTGGGGGGATACTGGGGGGAAACAGATTGATTCAGTGCAAACCCTCTGTCAGAGTCTCAAGTGAAGACTAGAAATTAGTGATAGCATCAATCCCGGCAGTGCCCAGCATAAGGCACTCTATAGTTTTCATACAATTAACAAAAAAAAAAAAAAAAAAAAATGGAAAAAATAGTAGTTTAGACTTCTAGCATCCTATACAACTGTCTTGTTTTAAACTTAAGTCTAAACCTTCTACTTCTGCTTTTATCAAAATAATGTTTCAACCGTGATGTATGCAACAGTTCATTTATATCAAAGAGACTACTTGGCCATGGGAGCTGTGAAGATCAGTTTCTTATGGTTCTGTATAACATGTGATTTATCTCCTTCTGTAACAAAGTGCGGTGTGTGATCAGAGCATCTCCAAATTGCCACCGTCTGTCTCCCATGTGGCATTTTCTAGTGGCTGGTATTACAGCTGGGCTAATTTATAGAAACTACCCTCAACAGGGGCACAAATTTTCCTCTACAGCACCAAATAACTTCACTGAGCCTTTGCACCTTGATGAGAAGTTTATAACAGTGTTGCATTTTCAAAAATTCTTAGTTGTCTTGGTCTGTATTTTATTTTCAAACACCTGCCAAAAATCAGTTTGTTTTTTCTTAAGCAACATCTGGAGTAAATTCAAGCAACCCTCTGCTGCCATGACCTTACAATACTACACTATAATATCAATAAAACACACTTTAAAAAAAAAATTCTCTGTGTTCTGTTAAGCACTGCCTATTTACAAGAACAAGCAAACTTTGTGAATACTAAGCAGGGCTTTGCATGTCATAGAAGACTCACTTTAAAACTTACTCAGTTACATGGATCAATTTGCAACGTTTTCCACCAACAAATAATTGAAAAATATCACCAGCCAATTTGCCCCAGATTTGTAAGCCATAGGGAACTAGATTTCAAAGGAAAAAATAGATAATGAAAGTAAGTAATATTACTGATTACACTAAGCCAGGTCTGTTTCCACTCTGCTTCCAGATGTGCGAGTTGAGGGGAAAGTAAAGGGATCTTTTATTTAATAATCAGTTAAGTCCTAATTAGTTTCAGAAGCCTAGGGAAGCAAATAAACTAAAATCCTAGCTACAGATGAATTAATTTTGACATTTTATCTAAGGCTGCTAACAAACAGAAGTAAGCATTGCAGGAAAAGATTAATTTGTACGATGTAGGTAGAAGACACAGGAAAGCTTCCAAGTATTCAAGAAAGTACCCTTTCATATCTGTCAATCATCACAGCTACAGTAATGTTATTGCTACTGCTCCTCTGATAACAAACAGTGTTGGCAATACGTTCTATTGTGCCTTGAAAAGGCAGTTACTATGCTTGCCTGGAAAAGACCCACATGCACCCTATAGCAAGAGAGTCAGAAGATACTTCAACACACTGTATAAAGAATCAAGACACAGAAACAGAAGATGAGGTAAACGCATCCATCTTTGTACTACCCTGAAGACAGCGATATAAAATACATACTAATTTACCTTGGGGTCTGCTATGTTCATAAAAAGGGCATGCTGACCAGGCTGGCGTAAGGAATGAAGAGAAGAGTAGTTCTCTCTTTGCAGCCGCTGGAAAGGGAAGCCAAGCTGGCACGGTGGCTTAGTGAATTAAAGCTTTGGCCCATCAGACCCTGGTAGCACAGCCAGGTCAGCACTGTTTTTACTGTCAAGTCCAATCATGCCCACATAATTTCCTTGCTGGGAAGGAAGAAGTATTTGCATTTATTTATCTTTGCACTAAGAGGCAAAAATTCCCATAAAAGCCATGAATGACTTGCTGACTGAGTTTAGCGGCAAGAATGCCTAACTGTGGAGCCAAGTGTGTTGCACAAATATGTTTATTCCTCCAGGTCCATTCTGATTCCATTTTGCATTATTCCCTGAGGTGGACAAAACCCTAAAGCTTGAAAGGAAAATTAGGGTCAGAGTAGTACACAGTCGTTCTCATATGGATCCAAGTTTCACAGCATGGAAATCCCAGCTGGTTTGAAAGCAAGCGGGAAGTATTATGAAACAGATTCTTTTCTGTTGGGAGTGTTTATTTTCTCTCCCTGGGGAGAATGTGGGTTCCCTAAGCCACACTCTGCATTTAGCCTCTCTACCAGGAAACCCTAGAGAGGAAATTCTAAATCACAGATTTCTATGTGCTATACTTGACAGCTGCGTTTTGGAAACCTGCAGCATCTCTGCTGCTCTCCTGGCTGAACCCATCAGGATTTCTATGAAGGATTTAATGGATTTCCCACTGGGGGCCCATGAAGATGTCACTAATATCAGTTATTATGGAGAAAGCTTATTCTAAACATCCTCCTTTGTTTCTTTTTTACAAATAGGAAAAAAAAAAAACCACCTAACTCTCTTCATGAAGAAAGGGCATAATGGCATTGATGCAGCTTCATGTATACCTGGCCAGACCAGGTGCAAAGATGAAAGGTTTTAGATAGATACTAGCATTTCTCTCAGTGGTTTTGCATCCTTTCTTTATGTTCTTCACTGAAGACAATAAAACTTGGCAATATTTTAGCTTGACACCTTCTCTTCAGCAGTTTTAAAGAAACAAAGGGGGTTTTTTCTATTTTTAAAGGGAATTTTAGTAAATCAGATATAAAATTCCAATTAGAAATGGTCTGACATATAATCTCAGCTTTCAGCCTTTTGAGAGAGAAGACTTGATGTTCACTGGCAACCTCAACAAACTACTGTCCTGTAGCCTATTTTGTCATCTGATTTGACTTCTGAAAACTCACATTTTTAGGCAGCATATTTACCTGCTCTTCTTCATAAGACATGTACATCAAGAGGCCCACCTTGCCTTTCCTCTAGGATTGTGTGATGTTTTGAACTGCTTATGAGAAAACAGGAACTCTACTTACTGCATCTTTTGGAGAACACTGAATGATACTTACATTCATCAATGTAATCGTCAAGCAGCATCACCTATTTTAAGGTTAAACCAAGCTTAGTCACAGCTAAGCTTGAGATGAGAGCTTGGAAAGGTAAAAGTTGGGGGTAAGAATGAAGATTTCAGGGCATAAATCTGCTTCCCCTAAGCTCATTTCCCTCCCTTGCACAAGCTGAAGGTTGGCATTTGGAGTGGGGCTGTCTCTTTGGACATCTCTGGTGTTCTTCCGAAGCACCTGGCCCTCCATAGCATGACCTGCTGCAGCTGAGCATCCTGTGGAGCTGCAGGATCTCGCCTGCCTCACGGATCACTATGTAGTCCATGCATCCTTGGTGAGACTGAGGCTGGGGTTTTACCTGGCAGCCATTGCCGTTTGATGATCTGCATTTCTTCTTCTGGGAAAGAGAAGTCTGTGGGTCCTATTTGTGGCAGAAATCTCATTCATTTGTGCACAGATGAAAAGCTCCATGAAGCTAAACTGTGTTTAAGAACATTAATTTAACATGAAAATCAATCAATGAAAACATACAGGAGTCAACTTTTACCTAGCCTAGTTTGAGGTTGGTGAACAGATCAAAGCGGTTAAAAGAAAAATAATGACTTACAAAGACTAATGATGGAGAATAAGAACCTGTACAAAAACAAACAAAACACCTGCCTGAACTTGAGGGTGGCAAGTGAATTATCCACAACGAAACATATTTCCTGAAACGTGTTTACATGAAAATTGCTTGGGGGTTGGGAGCACAAAGTAATTAGCTGAAAAATGACTAGATGGGTGAGGTTAGCTGATCTGTTTGTCTAGTCAGCGTTTTAGGGTCAATGCAAACTAATGGAAGCAGAGAAAGGGAGAGGAGAACAGTGCACATAAAATAAAGGAGCAAAGGACACATTTGTTTATTTGCCAGAGTCAATAATCATACCCCATAAAGCTACACTGCTTAAACGATTAGAGCTGATCAAGGACCTCTCACTGTAATTCCTTTCCAACAGAAAACAGTTTCCATAATGCTGTTGCTTTCCATAAGGAAATTATTTTTAAAGAATTTTTTTTTTTTTTCCCCTGGGAAAAGTAGTATTTTGAGTTGTTGAATTGATTCAAGATGTTCCATTTTAAGGTAGTTAGCTAAATTATTTTTCCTTCCTTTGGCACATTGCCTCACAGGAGCTCTGGACCAAGCACCTTGCTCCCTTCAGGCTGGGCTGTGTATTGTGGTTATACATCTCCAGTGATGCAAAACAGCATCACCTGACTGCATGACATGGTGCATTGCAGGATTCACTTGAAGAGAGTTTGTAATGGCAGGTATAACCTAACCAGAAAGCTTGACCTCTAAAAGAAGATGAAAATGGACCACCATGAGGTAAACACAAGGTTTGGGTGCACCAGACAATGCTGGTTACATGCTGTCCTTTTTATGGGCCGGACCTTGACAGGAATTATAATCAGACCAGAGCACCTGTAACACTCAGAAGAAAAACCACCTAAACATTCTGAGATTGAAATACAGGCTGTCACATGTAAGTAATGTTCTCAAAACAGTCTGCCCTTTCAAGGCTGGGATGCAACTTATCCCCTGCAAGTTCTTCTAGTAAAGAACCTTACACAAGAAAGTGTTACCCTAAAAAAGTACCTAGAAGCAGTTAACTACTTATTTGTGTCCCCGATAAAAAAGCATTAATGGCATTTTAAGGAACATCAGTTGCAACCTTTTGCACCCCGGGCAACTGCCACGCCATGCTGTGGGCAATGTGGGATCCCCGAAACGCTGCTGTGTGCACCCTGGTCTCCTGGAGTCTCCTGGTCTCCAGAGCTTGCAAGTTCTGGCGCGATTACCAGCAAGGTCACAACAGGGAAAACAACACACATAGAGTGTGTGATACAGATGGCATCTGTCTTCCAGATACTGCTTTTAAGGCCCAACTGGATGATCTGTACTGACACTGGATGAGACTTTCCTTTGCATATTGTGCCCTGCCTACAACTAGTCTAGTCTTTATTACAGGAACATGGTCATTATTCTTACATTCTTTACTATACAGTACCTCTGCTCTTACATTGATGTATGTGTTTGGCAAAACATCACAAGATGACAGCAAGTCGTCTTCATTCCATTGTTGACCACACTGTCCCTGCTTACTCCAGCAACCACTGTGGAAAAAGGATCCTTTTCCACCTGCTCCTGGCCATTTCCAAAGGCAATTGCAGTCTACTTGGAAACCCAGTGACTCTAGGTGCAAGAGCTAATCTCAGTGAAAATGCACTTTCTGGCTGCATTTTCTTTCTGAAGAGGATGGTGAGGCACTGGCACAGGTTGCCCAGAGAAGCTGTGGGTGCTCCATCCCTGGCAGTGTTCAAGGCCAGGCTGGATGAGGCTGTGAGCAACCTGGTCTAGTGGAGGGTGTCCCTGCCCACGGCAGGGGGGTTGGAACTAGATGGTCTTTAAGGTCCCTTCCAACCCAAACCGTTCTGTGATTCTACAAATAGACAGCAATGCTGTGGCTTAGTTAGGAAGAATGAAACTTAGCAAAGTCCTACTTCAGGAAACAAGCATGTGCTTAAATCACACTGACTTAAACTTAAAGCCTTCATACTACCTGTGAAGGGAAACTTTTCCTGAGCATGGAGCATGGCTGCATGGAGTCCATGCAGATGACTATAGGCTGTGAGTTTCATGGGGATCTTCTTAGAAGCTGATCTCCTTCATCATTATTCATGGATATTTGCCCCCATTATCATAAGACCCTGTGTAGGCAGAGTGCACAGTTAAAGAAAAATAAACAAATGAAATTGCCAACCGCTGGCAAATGCCCAAAGCAATGCCACCATCTGCCCACCCCACCCACTGATAAAATAAATTCCTGGCAATTTGCCTAGATTCAGGAATGCTAAACTAAATAAGTATTCCTGGTTGTGTATGCTGAAAGCCAGAAAATCTGGGCCCTAATGGAAAAAAAGAGGAAATTAGTCAAAATCACAGGGACCTTCCACTAAGAACATTCTGTTGCTGTCACCTGGAATTTCACATCTGGAGAGTAAGCCTAAAATCATCCCAGGAAACGTTACCGGCTATCCCAGGTCATATGAAAAGAGGAGAGCCCCAGGTCGCTGAGACTGACCCCAAAAAAGGTGGGAATACCTTACCTGAGTCACTGGAGGAAATCAGTTAGCTCAGAAGTTTACATCAGTAAAAGCACCATGGAATTAAGGCAGATAAAGGTCCACTGTAGGAATTTGTGATAGACCAGGCCATCCTCTTCTCCTTTCACCTTGAGGGTGAGTCTGCCCACAGGCAGAGCACAGGTACCCAGGCTCAACCTGCAAGGGCAACAGCTGTGCCAAAGTGAGGATGGGACCTGCAGCTCCCATGTGACACCCACAGGGACAATGGTAGCAGCCCTTCCCAGCAAGTCTTACATCCCCACCTAGGTCAAGGCAAACACCACTAATACAACATGCTGCCGTGTTAGCTCTGGCTCCTTCGAGAGGTGAAAGCTGTGGGTGCCCTTGTGCACTGCTTTTCGTTGCAAGCAGACTTTCCACAAGCAGGGACAAGGATCATTCAGAGCCCACAAAGGCACTAGCAGTCCTGTTTCTGCATCATATTCTTTTCTCTTGAAAGACAAGCATCAAACAGGAATAGATCTCCAAGATCATTTTTCTATCCACCTTTCACCTCATCTCTGCTGGTTTACACCACTGTAACTAAAAGGAGCGATCAGGGCTCACATTTCCATCCCATGTATGATAATCATCATCTAAACAGAAAATGTATTTCATACAGAAAGTGCTCAGCTATCAGCTTTAATTTTATACTAAGAAAAGCTGCTTCTAATTGTTACCAGGAATGTGTGTCAAAGGGGAAGGAACCAAAAATAGCTCTGGATGTAAAAAGAAAAGGAAAAAAAAAAAAAAAGCAGTATAGCTGCTATTCTAACAGCACATGTATGTCTGTTAACCTTAAGGACTTGTTGATAGTAAGGGTGCATGTTTTAACTTGCTATGAAATGAATGTGCCTATGGGCCAGATTTGTATCTTAGTTATAACTATGTAAAGCAGAAATAAACTTCTTTGAAGTTGTTAGACTTATTTTGGATTTACAGTACTCCGAGATCAAAATCAGAACTGCGTTTTAAATTGAGATGAGCAGAACAATGAAGAAGGCAAAGGATCCGGACGGCAATGAATACAACAGGATCTCTATGTAAAGCTCCATTTTTCTGTGCACAGTGTAATGAAGCAGGGGAACGTTGCTGGCTAGATGGTTCGTATTACTATGTAATGAAGTTAATATATAAATTATTGTATGCAGACACACACGCTCTCACACGCTATTTCTTTGGCTTGTATTTTCATGAGTTTCTTTGCCTTCTTTGTTCTGGGAAGCAAATAATAAAACAAAACACAAATGTGAATAATATCTATCCGAAACCATACATATTAAGTACGTTTGGAAGCATAACCATTATTTTTTAGAATGTGTTTTCCTTATTATGTGCTACCTAGAATAAAGAAGACAAAGAAATACGTGTATTTCACTTCTTCTAAAAAAAAAAAAAAGGCAAACAAACAAACAAAATTCCAAAGCCTCTTTGTTCTAAGCAGAATCCAAAGAAATACGTAAAGTTCTGATATATATAAGGGAATGCCTTCAGACAGCATTTTAGAGCATTTTAGAATGTCATAGTACCATCATGGTGTATGCTTTCTTCTCTTTCCCATAAGAATAAATAATGAATAACAGAAAAATACTGGTGGTCAGTGAAGCATTCCATGTAATATGCTGACTTTGTTAATCTTCTGTGATAAATACAGAAGCTAAGAGGAACACATAAAGACCATGATTAATGATGGGTGAAATAGATTTTAAAGTTCTTCTCTGTAATAATAATATATGTATGTACCTAAAAGCACCCAAAACCAAGTCGTTTGTTAACTACATATACCTCTTAAACCGAAATTACCACTTCTGTTTGTTTTGCTTTTTTAGAAGGAGTTAGCTGAGGTGCTGAGTTCTAATCAAGTTCTAATATTCTCAATATTTCTCAATACTTCTAATTGATTTAACAGGACACAAAATATGTAGACTTTCCAAAAGTGAGGCTTACTCGGCTAAGGGAGTATGGACCAGAAAAACATCTTTTCCTCCTGGTAGGTGTGCCTGACTTCTAGACCAGGAACTTTTAACTCAGCTTCCCTAAGCAACAGCCTGACATACAGGAGGAATGGCACCATGAGTGCAGTGATGTCTCATACCCGGTGTACATGAAGGATCTTTTCCTGCCTGTTTGTGAATTCCCAGTGTGAGTATGGGTGGTTTTCAAAAAAAGTCTGTTGAGGATGTATAAAACCACCCCAGCAACAGGGGTGGGGTTTCTTTCCTCAAACAGCTGCTGTACCCTTATGTTCTGCCAGGAAACTGCTTTTGGTGGGGACACTCACTAGTTTGGAGGAACCCAACCACAAAACGTGTATTGTTTTGAAAAGTTTGTGTTTCTGCTGTTCACATGCGACCGGCCATGGCACACACTCTGCACTAGGAAACATCTGTCTATGGGTTTTCACAGTTGCAAGCATTTTACACTATAATAATGATTCTGAAAGTAGATAACTTTGAAAAACAGTTATATTCAGGCAGGTTTTTGAAACTAAATAAAAGTCACATGGAAAATGCATGTCACTGATTAAATGTCAAGGGTGCTGATGTACAGGAAGACAGAGAGGAACATCCAGTCCAGTAATTACTATGTAATTTTGTGTTCGAAGGCCAGAAAATTATGCCAAATTCTGTGCAGCAGAGCGGTTCTGTCTCTTTTACAGAGAAAAAATGAGAAATAATAAACTCTTACAAAAGGCACGTGATTTGCAGCTAGATGTTTTGTCTAAGCATTGGCCTAAACAGTTTTGACCCAGAAAGGGTATAGAAAGAATGGTAATTATACAGTCCGATTCATTTTGCATCTGTTGTACAGCATTTATACATTCTGCGTGAATCTGGGCCAGTGGAAGCTCACTTTTGGGTAACAGTGTTTTGGTTGCATTATAGGGATTAAACATCTGAGTTCCCAAGACTGTATTTGAAGGGAGAACACCTATCCCAGATTCTGACAAAAAAGAAACTAGGTTTTGGGATAAATGTTTCTTGGGCTCTAGATATGGGGATGCTAAACGCCAGAAAAGTGAATGGAAAATGAATTGTTTCAGTGTGAAACACAGCAGAGCAAAAAATCAACTTCAACTATCATCCAGTAGTCAGACACTGAAATTATTAGAAAAACAACCAGTAGAGTCCCCAGTTTTTAACACTACCACCTACTCTTCAGCCCACAGCCCCATTAAGGGGAGCGGAATTCCGTTTTTAAAAGTGCTGAACATTCATTTCGGATGCTCAGATTGTCTTTGGAGCCAGTGGCAGTCCCAGGCACATGACACTTCACTGAAATGAGGTGTACACAGAGCTTCCTCCAGCCTGATAAGTAGAAGTTACGCATGTAATATTACCAGCATGAATGATATTTGCACCTGGAAGAAGTCATCGTAGAAGAGCTGTGTTATATTAGGAATAAAATCTCTATTATAAAAAAGATTATTTATTTTATGCACCAAGGAAATCCAGCACAAACTATCTGTGTGTCTTATGTTAGATATATACAATGGACCTACCTTCTAATTAAATATGGCAAATAAAGAAAATATTGAATTTCTTATCCTCAGAGTTTACATTGGTGTAGTACCTTCTATCTCGGAGGCAGACTGACTTACAGCATCCTACTGCTTTCCTCTCTATTATGCTTTTATACATTCTTGGAGATTTTCAATAGTCTCCATAAGGAATACCAAAGCATAGATCATTTAGCAAAGATAATTTGATGATGCAGTATTATTTCCATAAGGAGGACCAGCTAATCTGTTTACTATAGGAGTGGTACAGCTGCGCAGGGCAAGCACAAGCACAGAGGAGGGACTGTACCCCTCTGGAGCCATCTGATGCACAGATGTCTGACTGTTTAGAGGGAGAATATAAAATTTACTGCAATGACCTATTTCATCACACTTACGACTGAACTGTGTCTGTTCATACCATTCTCCATGGTATGAATGCCAAAACAGAGTGACAGACAACTGGGTCAGTCAAAAATCCAGGATGTTGGGGTGCCATGAATGCCTCTTTCTCACAGTCTAGGCATAACCTTGATTGTTTGGGAAAGCTTTGGATCTCAGCAGCAAATTGTCAAAGTGTTGTTAAAGTCTTGGTAAAATACTTCAGTGTTGACACTCAAAGTGAGAGCAAGAATTCTTCAACACCCAGAACAACCACACTGGCAAATCAATCACTGCCCAGCTTTCACCTCCTGCCACCCTTTCCCAAGTAAAACACAGCAGGACAACTGTGATAACCCCAGGAATGTGACAGTGCAGGTGGTGGGGCACATGGTTTTCAAGAATATCCATTAATGTTGTAATATCTGCCCTGACAAAAAGTGGTTCTTACAGTAACTGCTAAATGCTGAATATCTGGTTCCATGTTTTACTGATGCTGTCATGGCCACACAGGGGCATATAGAAGATTAAGTCCCATTCTTTATGCTGGTGTTGTCAAGGATTTTAGCCCCAAAGAGGCTGTAGGGTTGCATTAAAATTTCTAGAACTCAAATAAGCTGGAGCAGCAACATACTTACCTGAAAACTTATCATCAACTTGAAATATTTCCATTCGAATTCTTCCTCTGTCATGTCAGAGTGCTGGCAGGCAAGCTCCCAGATGAAACACTGTGGGTAAGTGTTGCACGTCTAGCAGGGGTTGCAATCTCTGTGCCATCTAACACTGCCATGGAAGAGGACCTCTGCTACAGACACTGACAGTCTGTGCACAGCCAGAAGTTTCCACAACTAGATTTCATTGTTCTTTCCCTCCTGGCTGCTGAGTGATCTCTTAACACATAGGATTTTCTTGAATTACAAGTACCAGGTGACAATAAAATATAGATAAGTAGATGCAATGTTCAGACAGATGCTAAAACTTCTTACTGTGCATTGGAAGACCACAGCAAGAACTAGCATTCTTACTCATTTAGTGGAAAGGACATATAATTAATACCATTTAAGGGGAACGTATATTTTCATCCCCAAAGGGTTCCAAAACAAAAAAAAACGCAACAGAAATGTAGTTGTCCTGAGGTTGTAAGGCAGCATCAGCCCACACCAAACAAGACAAGAGAAAAGGTGGGAAGGAACATTAGATACTACTAAAGATTTTTCTCCTTAAAACTGTTTATTTAGTTCCTTACATATAAATCAATCTGGATTTTAGACATGAATCTTATCCAGACAATTCCTAGTCACTGCATCTTTCTCAGAAGACTAAAAGGCCAAGTTGACCATATCAGAGGAAATGCAGAGCAAACACATTGTTGCCTAAAATTCAACCCCCAAAAGTTTAGATAGATTGAAAAATCATTCCTACATCTAGGGAGTTTCATCACTGTATACCTCTTATATAGACATACAGTAGCACATACTGATGCATGCCTAGTGTAGCTGACCTCTTCGTAAACCCTGGAAAACTTTGACACCTGTTTGGCCCTGAGTGAATTCAGTTCAATGAGGACCATAAAATATCCTGCCCTACTCAAATACACACATCTTACTTCCCTGGTATTTGTTAAGAGTTTCTGGGAAAAGAAGACTCTTGGATATAAACTGAATTAGAATAAGACAAGATCATAAAGGGAACTTTATAATAAGATTATTCTAAAGATAAATCACCATCTGGTTTTAAGTTTACAGTACTGCAATTCAGGGAAAACGCATTTTTGTTGTTTTTACACTGAATAGCTCAAACTGGGAAACATCCCAAATTCAGCAGGAATTTATTTGTTTTAGGTGGAATGCATAGCCAATGAGTGAGGGTAATTATTTCCACCTATAATATACTTCTCATTCATTAACTCAGAAGAGAATATAAACTATTTTTGAAATAAAAATCAAACTATAACCTTAGTTTGTACTCTTTACTGTAAACATATGGCAATGCAATAACGTGTTGAACAAAAGAAAGTAAAAACAATGAAATCTAATTTTGCTTTTATACATTT
Organism: Rhynochetos jubatus; assembly: GCA_027574665.1. Classification (NCBI taxonomy): domain Eukaryota; kingdom Metazoa; phylum Chordata; class Aves; order Eurypygiformes; family Rhynochetidae; genus Rhynochetos; species Rhynochetos jubatus. The sequence goes on from CM050650.1 coordinate 56,754,869, forward strand.
TCCCAACCTTGCTTCTTATTCAGTGTCTCTGCTATCAGCTGTGGTATTGCTCCAAGCCAAAAACAAACTCCTCCTGTCCTTTTGCTGGGATTTAATGTTTAGAAATAAACGTTCTTAATCCTTAAGGATTTGTAGAACAAGCTGTGATTTTAATCCACTGTGAGGCAACTTGCCTAGTATCTGAAGAAACTTCACCCATTTCTTTATAGGTGAAAATAAAACGTGGCAACTGTCACATGGGAATGGAATCACTGCTTACTCTGCTGCAAGAAAATTCAGGCGTGGATGAACAAACCGCCTCTTGCTATCTTTTCCTACATGCAGCAGTAAGGAGAGTGCCAGTCCCAGCAGGTTTGTCAGTAGCCAAACCCTGAACACAGGCTTCTTTTTAAGACTGGTACAACAATTGTAAGGATCAGGCAACAGTTAGAATTTTGCATCCTTGCACAGATAAGCACTGGCTTTCACCAGATCAACAGAGGACACAGAAACAGAAGCCCAGTGTCTCAATGCCTCCCCTCATGCAGGGACACTACATTGACACCATCACCCATTGTATCTTCTGCTACTTCTCTGAAACATTCTCATACAATTCCTACCAAAAAAAAAAATGTTATCTGTGTCACCACACAGATTAAATTGATTTGTATATATCTCCTCATTACAGCTATCTGTTTTGTTAGTGAAATTAAATGGATTGAGAATCCGCCACATTTTATAGATTTGTGGTACAAGGAGCTGCATGCTGTTCTCAGCTCTGTCACTTGACGTCGAGTGACTCACGTAGTCTCTATCCCAGACCTTGCAGACATCAAGTGATGACAATAACACTTACCTGTCTGACAAGGTTGTGAAATGCTTTTCAATAATGTTTGTAAGGTTTTATAATTTTATACAGAGGCTCTACAGACCAATTTTCCAGGTCAATATTACTATAGCATCAGAGTTGTTCTCCTTCGCAGAACCTGTCTAATCAGTAGACAGATAAAAAAATGACATCTAGATGTTTACAGTCACATTGGAGGGGTAACAGAGGTTGATACAAACAGCAAGATTTTTGCCCTTGCCCTTTCAAGTCATGATTGCTTCTTGTCTCATTCACTGATGGGACAGCCTGCCCATGGAAGCAAAGGGAGCAATAAGAAACAGTAAATTCCTCCCTTGGCTCTAGAGAACAACTGAGTGTCCTCTCATTATGCAGTGATAACTGTTCACACCAAGGACTCAGAAAGAGTCCTGGAAAATTGAGATTAAAAAAGTAACAGTTGTCTGTGTTAGGCTCTTCTTTTCCCACTTTCAAACACTGGCTGAATTATACATCCCTTCATGGGACGGGCAGAGAACCTCTAGTTATTCCCAGTAAAACTTTCCTGTGTTTGCTACCCAAGTTCATTGCACAACAAAGGTTTTCCATGTTGAGAAGGTCACATGTTCTTCACGTGCTTGATCCATGGCCAAGCCGGGTCTTCAGGCTTAGGGACTGCAGAGGGCTATAACCCTTTCTAAGCAATGAGACACTTCCAGATAAAAAAAAAGGGAGCAACTTAACTTGGGCGAGCAGTGCTTGAGCCCAAGGTCTCTGCGCACCCTGCACAGTTTGCTGTCCTGCTCCCTGTGTTCTGCTGCAGGGAACAGGGGAGAAAAAATGAATCCATTCACAGCCTGGTAGTCAAGGCCTATTTCCTCAGTCTACCCAAAACCTTCAGCTGAATGTAATTACTAGGATTTGTGTCTTTCTATATTAATTATTTTTTCTTGTGTTTTAACTCTGCAAGTGTCGCAGAACAATTAGAAGGATGAGCTGGGAAAATGCTATTATGGACTTATTCTTAAATGCAATTTCCATCTGTCTCTCTCTTTTTTTTTTTAACGGGATTTATAAACTGTCTCATCTGTCAATGATAATGAGCTAGTGGAAAAAGCCAGGAACTGAGATTTGGATGATCATGTTTTTTCTCATCAGAACTGCCGGCCATGGGGTGTGTTTAACTCAGCAGTGCCCTTCAGCTCCTCGTGTTTCTTTGATTTGGCTACTGACATGGCAAGTTTGTTGTTGATACTGTAAGCATGAACACTGCTGAACACCATAGGGTCTTCAGGAAATACTGTGTAATACATAGTAATTCTTTTGATAGCAGTTCCCAAATCCCACCTAACAAAACAGACAGACAATCCTCTGTTGGATATGGAGGTATATCACTTCAGTTAGGATAATCTGAGTGAATATGCTTTTTGATCTCCTGTTACAGTAGGATCCAGCAAAGGAAAAAAAGAGAGTTTTTAGAGAGTCAGCAGATAGGAATAAAAGAAAATCCTTTTCTTCCACATAGAAATATAGTATCAAGAATAGCACCCTTGAATCTGTCTTCCATCCTCTGTCAGTCAAAGAGGGATCTAGAGACACACAGGCCACTGCCATCAGACGGGAGCCTCCCACAACTGACCCAATATTATGAAAATACGAAGAAGCTACCTTAGCTTGTTCCTGTTCTGACCCTCTAAGTGGCAATAATAAAGACAATCAGAGTCAATAACACTGACTCGATTCTCAAAGGTGAACAAACAATAAACTGGCAATTTTATTGCACTCGTTTCCCTTCTCATCTGCCAGCAAAAGGACAGGACGTTGCTAGTGCTTATAACACAACTTGTGCAAATGCAGGCTTCATGGACTGTGCAAATAGAAACAGAGAACCTGCAATAGCCCAGATAAAAAACGAGTCATAGGATGAATCAGGTCGGTGGCTGTGGGAATGGATTTCAGGGCTTTTATGAAGCTATGTGACCTGGCAGGAGCCCAGATGGAGTGAGGGAGGAACTGAGATAGAGAAGATTTGATTGAGGAAGACACCAATGACACGTCTAGTATTACATATGAAAGTGGGAGAGGTTGGAAATAGATTTTTAAAGTCATCGTCACAGAGGTGGCAGTTAAATCTATGGGAATAACTAAAGTAATCTCATTTATTCATTTATTTACCCACACACGTACACACCCTTGCTGACTTCCTAATTGACGCTGTGGCCAGAGAAGAAATGCTGAATTCAAAGAGAGGCTATTTGTATTTTATTTCTGATCCAGCTGGAACCAAGAGGTGCCAGAAATCCTGGGAGAAAGGCTCCTTTCAAAACCAAAATGAGCTGTATTTCAGGCAGCGTGAATTATGGTTCTCTGAAACCTCCAGTGATTTGAAAAATACTTTTTTCTGCTCTCTAAGGCAGCATGGTGACTTACACGATAATGTGATACACTATCAGATAGAGAATTTTAAAATAATTCCTGTACTGCAATGATTTAAAATGGGGAAGAAAAAAAAAAAAAAAGGCAAGTTATTTCATGAAGAGAAACCTGCTGAATCATTTTTTTTTCTTTTGAACTTTGCATTTTATCTCAGGCATCTTTTTTAGAGCTTACCCTTTACATCCATACTTAATTTTCCTCCACCACAGAAAGACCCTTGGTTCTATGCTGTGCTCTCTCACTATTAACTGTGGAGGGGCAGGAGGTTCTGTGGATGGCTCTGAGTTGGCTTTATGTTGGCCAGCCAGTTGGTATCCGAGTCATCATTAGTCCATGAACACCCTTATGCTGCAGTCTTTGCCTCAGTGGGGACACCCCCCTGGGAGTATTCCACTCTCTAGGCACTGATTTTCTTTAAATGTGCAGGAACTTCATATCTCTAAGCTCCTTATGCCCTTTTCCAAACTAGCTGAAATGGTTCAAAAGTTTTAAAATGCCATTGACACATACAGCAAAAAAAGAAAAAATAAAATAATTGTATTATATTTGGAAGCCTTGAGTTTAAATTTCCCAACCGGTTTATGTCGCTCGTTTAAAAAATATATTAACATTACATTACAATACATTAGTTCTGAAGAAAACCAAAATTCAGTTAATCACTTTTTTACTGCAATGTAGGTCATGCTTTTGGGGTGTTCCCAGGCAGCTCCACCATAACACAGTGCCCATGCTACACCTTCAGGACACATAGCCCAGCAGTTGTGCTGTCTGTTTTCAATGTCATTTTAACTGATACAGTCTATTTTTTTCTGTGAGATAGATATGCACGTTAAATAAATAAAGAAACTGGGCAATGCTGTAGTGGGTGTAGTCCTTGGTTCTTCTTGCCTAATAATTTGCATTTGTCAACCACTAATGTGATCTCCTTTAGATAAAATCAAGTCCTCTTCTGCCTTGCTAATGCCAGATGTGTAGTGATGTGTGTAAGCAAGAGTACTAATTCCCTGTCCATCACTGACAACCGATTTGGGATCCAAAAGGGTCAGCTCAAGCATTTCACTGTCTCAAGGGTTGATAAAGGTAATTGAATAAAATTCTGGGGTTTATTTTCATACCTTCTCAAGCACTATTTTATTTAAAAGATTTTTTTTTTATTTTATTGAAAATATTTCCATATTTAGGACCAGAGGAAAATTGGAAGCGTCTGATACAGTGTCATTATTGCCACCGGAGCAGGGAATGGCTTTTTGGCTACAAATAACAGAGACAGCTGTTTTGCTGGCATGGGGCTGGGACCTCACTAGGTTTTCATCTCTCTTGAGCACTTCTGGTACCTTGTGCTAGGTTAGTTTGTTCTTTTCTTACATACTGAATGTAGCAATAATCCAGCACCAGTTGGTTTCCCAGGACCTGGCAGCCAGAACCATCCATTTCCCAGGAGCAAACATCCAAGGGGCACCAGGGCAGCCCCAGGCATCAGGCACCTTCCTAGGGACAGGGATGGGCTGAGACTGGATGGGACAGCAGGATCTGTAAGCAATTTGGTAGAATTAAACCTCAGTATTGGTAACTATCCCAAATGGCTTAATGTATGGACGGTTTTCTCTTTATATTTTGGATATTATGCCTTGAAAACAGTGGATAAAGATGCACAGAAATATATTTTTCTGCTTTTACAATTTCACCGTATTTGTCCATTTGCAAATGCAACCTCCTGTAGCACTCACTGTACAAAACTTCCAGCTTCTTACCACAGAGCCAGTTTTCCTAACAGTTGTTTTTCAAACAAGAAGTTCTCCATGTTTGATTAGGTGGAGTCCTTACCGAGCTTACAACACTCATTCTGTTGCCATTATACTCTCCAGAAGATTCCCACAAATTTGCTCCTTCTGGAGTTATATGGGATCTAATTAAAAACAAGCTTTGCCCAATTACTTAGCTGGGCATTTTGACCCACAGTAGTCACCACGTATTTGCATCTATCTTAAGATATCAAAATATAAAGCGTATTACACGTATTAAAGAAAAAAAATTCTGAAATATATCTGCCTTGCTAATGTCTGCTATTGAGTAGAAAACCAGAAAAAGTAAATTCCTTTATTAATTGTTCCTGACTTACAGGGTTAACATAACCTGTATCCATATATTCTGATCCAAAGATACTATCCTTGTTCTTAGATGTACTGCAGCTGCTTTCATTAAAAATCTCAATATTTATGCTCTGGGAGGTGTCAAAGTGAAGTCTTGCCTAAGAGCAGCAGTGTAAACAGCATTACCTCCGTTCAGCAGGAACTATTGGCACACCTGTCTTTTTTGGAAGAGTTTCAGTTTGCTATTTTTATTTCCCTATGCTTGTGAACTCAGTAGGTTAAGGACTCTTCCCCACCACCTTTGATACGTGTGCCAGCTACACCTTTCCTCTAATCCTTGCTTGATCTGAGGGTGGGCATATCTAATCACAGGAGTGTTTGAGGACCTCAGGGTGTAGTGAATATTTTGCATGCCCAACCTACTTCCACTGTGCTCGCTGCTGTTATCTTATGCATAACTATTACCTCAGACCTGCCAAGTATTAGGTATGTGACATGACACACATTTTCCCACAATGTCTTGCTCTTCCCCACAGAACTTACTATCTCACTCAACCGTGGGAAAACTTCCTTTGTGCACTGGCACACGGAGGACAGCACTGAATATCATAAAATCAGCAATTCCCATTGCCTGGAGTCTCCACATTTCACTATGGCACGAGTACTTCTGACTCACTGAAAGTCCCTCTAGGATTTTTAGGTGTCCATATAAGCTCCCCAGTATGTCTTTGTAGATGAAGGCACAGCACAAATTGTGGGGTGAGGCTGATGGTCCGTTCCACCATTCTTCAGTTGGCAATTATCTCCATGATAAACCAGAGAGTAATAAATTACAACAGATTTTATTAAAAAATGCTTTCAGCAACCGAGTTTCTCCTGGCAGCACAGTTAAGTTCCACCATCAATGCAGAGGCAGGCTTCCTCCTTCTTGGGAACAGCTTGGAGCCACTCAATAGCTGAAAGCACTCCGAGTCTTCTCCGGCTTTTGACACTTTCTTTTTGACACTTTTTGACACTTTTTGACACTATCACTAATGTTTATGCAGTTCAAGTACGGGCAGGGACAGGGACAGTGCTAGTGCAATAATAATACACTTAAGTATTTCGTAAAGGTTGTGACATGTCTTTTGTAATGTATTTTTGAGCTTCCACAAAGACAGTGGGGCATAAACATGCTTTGCCATTAACACTGAATCCTGGAAACAAAACATTTATAGAACAAACAGTCCTGTAGCACATGGCTAGATCCCACCAGTCACACCTGTTGACAGAAAGAATGGGGCACATCAGTTCCCTGGAAATGGAAATATTTCCTCTGTGGTGTGATAGATGCTTGAAGACCAGGAGAACCTCTGTGCCTTAGAGCTGGAGCTGTAGGAAGGCTATTCCAGTAGACCCTCCCAGTGACAGCCTAACCGGTCTCCCTGCCCTGCAAATGCTTTCCTATGTCTTTATTAGTTACCTAATCCTATGGTAAAGGATTATTGCAGTTAACATGCTGTAATCTCATTAATCTAAATTTAAGAACACTACAGGATCAGCAATGTTTGCGTATGTTCTGAATTCTTCCCATGCTGGTTAAAATCCATGCGTTAGCGAGTGACGCAGAAGGGCTTCAGATATCATCTCTCTGAGAGATACACGGGCCAGGCACAAACTGAAGATGCAAAATCTCATTGCAGGGGACTGTCTTCTAACTGGGTTGGATCAATATCTAAAATGCTCTAAATACTGTCGCTGAAAATGTCATAGCAAAGCATAACCAGGCTTAAAACATTACAACATTGATATACTTACAACATACAATCCTGTTAATTGACAGGCATGAAACAAGAACAGTTTTCAAGTGGTGACCTGCCCATCTAGACAGCATATTGGCAATATTTTAAGTGAAGTACTGGAAACCATCTGAACTTGGTCCATGTTACTGCTTTCAGTGCTACCACTGGAATACTAGCTGGCATTATGGTGGGGAGCTTTGGGGGGGAGGGCAGAGGGTGTAGCTATTGCTGGTATAATCTTCAAACTAGGAGTGACATTTAATTTGCTAGAAAAATAGTATTTCTTATAATCCCTGTGAGGCAATGAACAGCAGCTCTTATATGCCAGTTCTGACAGGTCATTACAGAAAGACCAGTAAACCTAACCAGTTTTGTGGCAAATTTCCTAAATAGAGAAACTAATTCCTGAAGATTTATCTTCTGATAACTAGTGTACCTCATAAATAATAATAAATAATTAAAATTGGTTTACCTCTGATGAGACAAGGGAAAAAAAATTGTACATAGGTATTTGCTTTAAATTATATTTCCACAAACCAAATTTTGCTGTACTTTTTTCTGCACAGAGTAAATAAATAAATAATCAAATAAATCAAAACTGAAATGTCACTGGGATGGTTGTCCCAGTCATATCTGACAGAAAGGGAATTTGAAATTGGCAGACAGAAAAGTTTCATCAAAAACACCTGCTCAGATTAACTGTTAGGTCTACTATTGCATACATAATGTTTTGTTTACATTTTATTTAATAAATGATTTTTTAAATGATTGATAGAGAAGCTTTCTGACACAAGGAGGGAAGGAAACCTTTTAAAAACTGTTAGCATCTGACAAGTAAATTCATATTAAATGATTAAGTACATCATTTGGTTATCAGGCCATAACCATAACAACTTTCATCTTCCTCCAATTACCACTGACTGTTTCAGAGCATCAATAAATTCTGAAAGAAAAATTATGTACTGTACTGATTTCAGACTGCACATTATGGTAATGTGCGAAACATTTAATATATAAATCATATCTAATGCATAAATATGTACAGGCAATGAACATGCATGCACATTCACATGCACACACACTGAGTACTTCTCATCACAAATAACTGGGAAGAATCTTTGAAAAAAGTCTGAGTCACTACTATGTGTCCCATCTCCTGCCACACGAGGTTCTCTTCTCTACACATGGGACCCCATGTTAGAGCAGAATGGCACAGAAGTGACTCCTCCAAACTGCTATAACCACAACAGCTCTGCCACAACTTTGTAGATAATGTTTGGGCAATCCTGAAGCCTACATGATTGTGCAGTTGCTTAGAAGCAGGGAAGCAAAAACTGGAGATGAAGATGTCTCGGCTCTTAAATAAATGTATGCCTTATTTTACTTTTAGATGCTTGTAAAATGTAGCAAGTCTCTTAACTTACCTGAATCTTAATACGTGCTGAGCATAATACATAAACTGTGTGCTGACCTGCACAGGGAAGCTGTCCCAACATGAAACATGGGCACATCACATGAGGGAGTCCTCTTTCTCTGTCAGAAAGACAAACTGAATTTCATTCATTTGAAGATAAAATGTTAGTCTACAGCACTTAAGAAATCCCTGTTCTGCCTTTTTTGGGGTGGGGGTGGGGTGGGGAGGAGAGGGATGGTGTTCTTTAAGAGTCAGCCTTTCCTGATCACCATACAAAGTAGCTTGCAATTCTGTGTTAAGTTTTAGAAAAACCTTGTTTCAGAAAGTGAAGCTGAACTAAGCTCATGGTCCTGCAACACCTTCCATCCTCCCGTGCCCAAACACTTGCTGTCTACAAGTCAGTGTAGGCAACCTCTTGTGCAGCCAAAAATTATTATTCTGTTGGGTTTTTTCTTCTGAAACTTATCTGTTCTCAGAGTGTTACCGTGTCCCCAGCAGGTCTTCATTGCCACTAGGGCTCAAGGAGATTCTGAGCATCCCCTAACACCTCAATAAAGTAGGGAGTTTCAGACTTTCAAAGTACCAGAGGTGGTAGATGCCCGAATAAACAGGGCAGAAAATACCAGTCTTACTGTTTCCTTTTATAAATTCAAAAGTATTTCCAAACTTTGGTCCTCCAGATTTCTGTCTCAAAGCTTCACAGGACGAGGTAGGCATGGCAAGAAGAACTTAGTGAACCTTCCTTTTCTTCAGCTCAGGCCTGTTTATTTTAAGCCACAGCCTCTGACCTGCTTGCTTCACAATGTGTGGAAGTTACAATCATCAAAGCAGTTTCAGCAATACCTGCATGAGTTTCCAGACCTGATTTCTTCATGTGGGGGAAACGGTATGCTTCTTGTAGTAACTGCATTTTTTGTACTACAATTAGTTTGTGCAGTGATGAAGGATGGCACCATACCTTGCTACTCAAAAGGAAGATGTTTCTTTTTAGTTCCTGTGCTTACCACCAGTGATGGGCAAAAGTGTGGCAGTCAAATACTCAGAATTAGATGGGCTAGGCCCATCACTAATATCAATGCCATTTAGAGAAACCTTAGATACAGAAGGCTGATTTTTATCTTGTAAACACCCATGCGTAATTCCATGCTCTTTGGTGATTTTGGTTCAGTGCCACTATTCCCGCAGTGGTCCCACTGGTACCAGTGCCACGAGTGGAAATGTCACTCGCTGCAGAGTTCCCAGGCAGAGCTGTGATAAACTAGCACGACCTTTCACAGATCTGAAGGACTGTACAAAGACAGAGTTCATCTGGTTCATTGGCTTTTAAGTAGATGTAAGTGCAAAGAGACTCAGTTTCAAGAGTTTTTTGTTGTTTACATGGTGTTTTTTACACAAAGATATGCCTTTCCACATACTCTTAAGAGTAAGAAAGAGAAGCATACCCTTTTTCCTAACATAGCTGGGTTGAATAAGAGAAATAACTACTGTTTCGCACATATCACGTAGGTCTCATATTGTCTGCCATGTCTTATTCTTGCTGAGCACCAGAAAGTAAAATGCAATGAAACTGTTAATAGGAAGCGAGTAAGAAAGGAGAGAAGGGACCTCTGAATAAGGAGGTGAGTGCTTCTGAACAAAATAAGCCTACTCCAGGCTTGCTCCTCTCAGGCAGACAGTGCTGGTGTTGACACCAAGAGCTGAGGTCAAGGTGAATTTTACAAATTAAAGATACTGGCTTGACAAGGAGGAGGGATAAGCTGCCACTAATAAGTGAGCACAGAGGAACTTTGGGCAGTCAGGCTTCCCTACCAAGCTGGGGCAGAGCCAGAACCTCAAGCAGGTCAAGCAAAGCTACAGTTCTTTGCTGTTTAGGGCCCTTTTTGGATGCTCCTTTGGCAAATAAGCATGACACTGTTTTGGGGAAGCTGTTTTCTGAGTCACTTTAATTAACTGCTGTCACAACAGAGATAAAGGGTGTGTATGTGCCAAATCCTGTTAGGCCTGTCGAGTTAACCCTGCTGGTAAACAAGCGAGTTGAAGCCTTGAGATGTAATCTGAAAGTGAGAGCATGCATGATTCCCCCGAGAGGGACAAAATAGCCAGATGTATCTGTCTCTCAAAGGGTGCATTCATGGGAGATAAAAATAGGTCAGCTTTCTGGATGACCACAAATGTGCTAGGGAAATGAAGAGATACCTCTTGTTGTGTCCTTTAGGAAGGAGAAGAAAAGGATGTTTCCTTTTCCTAAAGGGTGAGAAGTTGAAGAGATGGCTATGTCTTCTTCCAACTAGAAAAGGAAGGCACGATGGGATGTTCTTCCATCTGTCACTCAGTTGTTAAAATGGAAATCCATTGTGATTACATCATGGATTATTTTCCTATAAAAGAAATTTTTGCAGGTGTCAGCAACACAGGGAGAGTGAGGAGGAATCAACATGCTGCAAACCAACACACTACGTAATGGTCAGGGTCAAGCGGCACAAGAAGGCAGGATCTGTGGCTGGCTCTACTGTTACCTCCTTTTACAATTTGCTGGGTTTGCCTTGAAATAAAGAAAAAACTGTCTTGCAAAAATGAAGTCAAGACTAACTACTCCAGAGAGCTGACCACAGTTGTATGTACTACCACATGGACAATTTACATTATTTCTGTCTTCATCTTAACCATGATACTTTCCTCTGTCCCATTAGTGACTCATACTTGGGTTTCCCCATGACCTAGGGACTCTGTACAGGATAGCTGGACCATCAGAGCCATTTCAAGTATATGCAGATTATTTTTTCCAAGCAGTGGTACAAGATGTTCCAAGACCTTTGCCATCTCCATGGAGAGCAGTGACATGCATGAATGCTTGACATCTCTCCCAAGGAGGTTGATGTCCCCACTTCAGCATTTTCATTTACAGAAAAGAGGCTGGTGGCTTTCATCCAGCTCTGTGCCTCTTCAGTTCTGTGATGGTCACACTGCTCAACCCCATGGAAAAATTAGTCCTCTCATCTGGAGGACGAGCTGCATGAAGCTTTTCAGTTGTGCACTGAATTTTGCAACCCCAGGTGGGAGCCAAAGCTACTTCTATGGGAAGAGAAGAGTTGGGAAAGACACAAAAAACAGAGGGAAACTAGGAAAAGGAAACCAGGGGAGAATGTCAGAAAGCCAGGATTGCTGCTCCTGCTGTCACAGGTTTGGAGGGGCTGTAGGTGGGTTAGCCCTTTTGGCACCATTGCTTCCCTAGACCCCCCGATGCTTTGCCTGGACAGTGGCCATGCCAGCCTGGCTTCTGGGGTGCTGTGTCATTACAGTCCCCCAGCAGTCTGCAAATGCAGCTGCTTCATTTGCCTTTGCCTCAAACCAGTCTGATCCCCTCCTACCCCAGCATCTGCCAGCATGGTCCTTGCTGTTGAATTTCCTTTTTTTTTTTTTTTTAAAGAAAATGTGATTCTCCCATAATAACTAGATTCCAGAAGTTGGGGCTTTTAGGAGAAGCTGATAGCATGGCATTTACAACAAAAACTAGTGGATTGGCAGTTTCACTTAGACCATAGATTTAATCGTATGCAGATGGTTCCTAGTGGGCCCAAGAAGAGATTTTCTTTGATCTGGCTTTTCGGAAGGGTTGAAGCTTTTTATTTGTAAAATGACATTAATTATAAATGTTAGTTAGTGCTGCTAATTGTCACTGAACTGCCACATGTAACTATATCCAAACATCAGTCTCTAATTGTCCAATCTCATGCTTCTGCAAATTTGCGTTGTTTTGCTAATTGAGCTTTGTCTTTATTTGGCTGAAACTTGTTGTGACTGGAACTGTTACTCCGTGGTTGTACGGAAGCCAAAAGCATGGAGGCTTGATTCCAGCTGGAAACTATAATTGATATTATTATCTACAATGCAAATAATTATAACTCAGTGTACTTCCTCTTCAATAGGTTTTTCTTGGCAGGATGATTTGATCCTTACTGATTAATTTTTCATTTTCTCCCCATTTAAAATATATGGCCCGTTTCTTTATGCCACTAACATGGCAGTCTATCCAAGATCTTAGCCAAATAAGGCCCAGTTCATGTACATTTTGAACCTGTATAAAGCTCCTCTCCTCCTCATTGGGACCTGCATAATATCAAGAAATGCCACTCTGACAAATTTTATAAACAGACAGCAAATGAGGTATTAACAAATCAGTTAATTATATGAAGATTGCAAATTGGGTATAATTTACCAGTGAACATACTGTAATCTGGATGCAAACAAACTATAAGTGAAGTACAAACAAGTAATAAGCCTACTTGCTAGCTATAAATAAACCTGAGGTGAAACAGACTACAAACTAGGCAAAAAAGAGAAACACACACTGGTTACAGGCTGGGTACCAGGAGTAAGACAATGTGCTTGCCTATGCATTCACCAGAGCGGTTGCCTCAGCAGTTCTTCACCACCAGCAGGAGACTTCAGAATCCAGATTGCAGGCTACTTCTGAGTGAGCTTTGTTCTGCACAGTATGGAGAGACAGCATTGCCGCTTTTGTACGGAGACAGACTCTCAGTCCTTGGGAAGGAAAACGTTCCCAAGAAAAATGGCAATTGACACTGCTACAAAACTTTATTCTCTAGGCAACACTGACTTCCTCAAAACCAGTAAAATTTGCTGAAAATGAACCAAACATTCTATTAACTGACAGGTAATGCTGTTGGCTAGTAGCTGGTCTCTCCACAGGGGAGAAGGTGACCCCAATACAGTGTTGCCATTGCCTGAAAAATGGATTTTCTGCTTCCAGGGCCTGAGTTTTATCTGAAGGAATCTGTCTGAAGGCATTACTGAAGAGTATTTCTCTGCAATTTTATTTCCAGTGTATCTGAGATTAACTTCCGTAATTTCCTTAAATTGCCTATGGACAGGCCAGGGAAGGAGAAGGGCCCCTGTTCCACTACATGAAGCATATTTTGCTGGCTCTTTTTGTTTCCAGTTACTAAATCATATGGCTAAACTACATTTATATTATAACACATATAATATTACATTATATTACATTCAAACATATACAGCTAAAAAGTATTTCTAACTCTTTACAGGGAAGCCACCACTGGTTTAGCCATATGGATGTTACAGGATTGAAAATTAATTGGGTTGCCACACTAATGAAAGTAGGAAACCCTCAGGGGTACGGTGTCCTGCAGCTGAGAGGGCATGTGGGAAACAGTTCAGTGGATGTCCCTTCCATCAAACTACAGCAGAGGCTGAGGGGAAATTTGGCAGGGTTTCCTTGGTCCTCTCCTGACTGCAAGGTCTTCACATTCCAGAGAGCTCAGTCCCACTTCTCCTGCCTGACAGATTATGTCTTGTATCCCAGAGTGCCCAAGAGATCAAATATCCCCACTGTTCGTTCTTCAGAACCTCCCAGTATTTCCCATGCTGAATATCCAGCCTCCCAAGCCTTTTCCTCAATGTTCCTCCCATACACAACCTTGTAATCCCCAAAACTCTTTGGTCTTCTTAACTCCCTTCTTCAACCCACCCAACCCTAAGCTCACTAAGGCCTCCATATATCCGATTTCAAGTCCTCATTCTCCTTGCTATCCTAATGCCCTCCCACTTTTCAGCTCCCCAGCTCCTGCTTCAGTTCTACTTTTTCTCTGACTGGCTGTCCTTGATCCTGCTTCAAAGTACCTCCCATCTGCAACCCCTTCCCCACACACAACCTGGGGCTTCCCTATTTCTCTCAATCCCTGTGTCCTCTGCCCTGTTGTAAGGCTCCCAGTACATCTACATCTGCTGTACGTGGCTGAGGTTCATCTTCAACATGTTATATCACCTCTAGCCGTCAGCACTTGCCTCCTGCCTCCTGCCTATCTGAGAGAAGCCTGGTACTCCCCAGCTTGTTTGGCCCGGGTGAGGCTGATGAGAAATAATAAACAGATAGCAGGCAGAGACTCAAATATCAATTATTTACTTCAATGGGATACAAAGGATAGAAAAAGATGACCTGCCTGAGAAAGAATGGTTGTATGGTAGCCACAGGAAAGTGGGGATAGTGGCTCACTTCATCGCACATAGTCTGCATGTTGAAGCGAAGTAGGGCTCCCTGAGGTATATGCTTCAGGGAAAGAAAACAGTTGAGGAAAACAGCTTCTGGTTATACAGTAGTATGTACTAGCTCCTAGTATGCTGACAAGTCAGAAGCTACCCTGAACTTTGTTTGAGCATTACCACCTCTGAAAGGAGCAGCACCTGGGCAAGGGTTTGCTTCTGCATTTCTTTTCTTGTTACACTACCTTGCCCTCAAAAGCTTTCTTCTGTGACAGTCAACAGGATAAATGCAAGACAAGAAAGGGAAAGGCTCTAGTGACTTTCCTCCCTTTGTCATTCCATTAGGACAGTGCCTTTATTGAGACCTTTTGCCTTCACAGGTGAGTGCAATGAAGTAATATCCAAGTTATCTTTTTTGTGGCTGAACGTGAGGCTTCTATTGGCAGGGTTTCCTCTTCTCTTGGCCAGAACAGTTTTCCTCATTCCTTCTTCATTAACTAACCTTCTTTGCCAAGTGCTGGATGTTTGTAGCAAGTTTAGGTCCCTGACAGCAGCACAGCCAGAATGTCTTCCTGAGAGCTTTGTTAAGACAATGCTGCTGACATTACTGAGCTGGTGGTAAACATCACCTGTGCAACTGCAAAGTTCTTGTCAAGCTAGAGCTTTTACGCTCATAACTGCAAAGAAAGGGAGGCAATTAGCTTTGCAGAATGCTTTTAGTGTCATATGCTAAGCCAAACATATGCACACCCAGTTAGGTTTTAAGTCTTATTGGATCATTAAGTCCAGCTATTACGAGTATCTAATACCACTAGTTATGCAACAGAAAGGAATTGTTATTGTTGTTAGAACATTTCTTTTACAAAGACACCAGCTGGATCTCTTCCTCTGCAGCCATTTGGGTGCTCATCAGGCCTGCAGCAGTGGCAGAAAGCAATAGGTGAGCATTTAGAGAGTTTGCAGGCAAGACCAAGGTTCAAAAGGCCTTCATGAAAGGCACAGAGAAAGTGAATAAATACACATCCTCAGTTTTCACATCTAAATTCTGCCACATGAAATCCTGTAGCTCTCCCACAGATTCACCACCATTGCTGTCAATCTTCAGTTAATTAATCTTTTAAAATTAATCTTTTTAAATTAATCATGTAAATGATTAATGAGGTGATGATGGTACTGAAAAATTCCAAGGCACTTGGAACTGGCAGGATGTTTTAAAGTAGAATTTTAAACTTTACTGGAGCCTATTGGACAACAGAAATAGTTCAAAAACAAAGCAACACGTATATCCGTTGGAACCGTTATACTCCACCCCAGTGTTATTTCATCTTACTCCTGAATAAATGTTTTGATAATGGTGAACAGGCATTAAAAGTTTTGGGGTGGTTTGGGGTACCACAACACTAACAGACACAGAGACTGAACAAAGCTCTGAAATCATAATCTCACTCAATCTGTGTTTCAGCACCGTTAGACCATGAAGATTCCATACTCTTCATGCCCACAGCAATCTGCATTAAAATCCTAAGAACACGTTTCACCCCAGTTGTACATAGACACTAAATAAAAATGTACAAGGGAAGCACTTCAAGCAAATTGAATAATAGTTTGGGATGAGAACAGCTTAACCCCCAGGAATGAGAAGCAATTTCTCTCACAAGGGTTTTAGCTAGAAAGGCAGAAGCAGAGAGCATTCTTCCTCTAGTAATCATTTCAGCTCTGGTCTTTCAACCTTGACCGAAGAAGGAAGGGCAATGAGAGAAAAATCAAGCCAATCTATTTCTCCATTGGTAAATTACTTACTCATTAATGTTATAGTGGAAACATCTGAGATTGTTTACAAAGCTCCAGCACTACAGATTAGAGTTTTAAAAAAACAGGTTCCATTTTCTAAAAGAAGCACAGTTTTATGGCATTTGGCCAATGTTTTCAAGATTAGGTGCCTGATGGTAAACACGTAATACCAGGGGCCTGGTTTTCAGAGTTGCTCATTGCCACATCAATCTCACCTCTGTCTGTAGTTTGCTGTGCCTCTTGCCATTCCTAGAAATCAGACTCCATATCTGTATACATCACCATTGAATGTGTGTATCTGACCCAAGGCACGCGAGTCTGAAGAGGTTTTTTTCATGGCTTCACACCTGAAAAATACAAAGGTGGGAGCCAGGTGTACCTTTCTCCTCCATGGGTATGTTCATTCACTGTCCTTGCGAGTTTGCTCCCCAAGATGATTGAAAATGGACCTGCAGTTAGTGCAATGCAAAGAAGGTGCCACAAACCTACCAAGGGTTCCAGCCATCCAAAACTCATGCCACATGACTGCTTGAATGCTCAGAGCTGCTTTGCACAAGCCAACAATAATACAGTGTAATTAACAATGGAGGATATTAGGTGCGACTCTCAGACTTTGAGAGTAGCTAGACCCCAGAGCTCCTGAACATCATAAGCCTTTTAAATCAGCACAGAAACATTTTCTTTACAGCTACTGTATACAGAAGAACTCTGGGCGTTCAGCATATGCATGCAGCAACTGTGGTCTCCTGTATCCGTAGTATCATCTCTGTTACAGACCATTTTGCAGATGTTCAAAATCTTCATTCTGTTCAAAGGTTTTATTTTATGACTGAATTCTGTTATTCCTGAGTGTTCATAGTATATATTTATGATAGCATATATCTCTTTCTGCATCTTTTCAGGCCCTTGCCCTATTGCATTTTTCTTACTGTAATATCAATAACATCAATAATTAGCATTACTTCAGATTGTTTTCCTCCTCCCTTTCATATACTCTTCACAGCCTATCTTACCAGAGTGGCTCAAGGGAGCCAGTGTCTCCCAGGGAACACAGCCAGGCCATGCAGAGAAGCGGGTATAGGCGAATCACTCTGCATGAACTCTTAAATTGACAGCAGCTAGTAGTTTCATACTGTAATGGTGATTAACACGTGGCTTCTTGTCTCCCAAAACAAGCCCAGCAATGCCTGCAGGCAGTGTGATTTACTGGTACCCACTTTCACTCTATTCTTACATAGAAAATCAGGGCTTGGATGCTCAGAAGCATCTGTTGCATAATACCTTTGGGACTTCATGTCACAGAGGATGTCACTAAGTTAATATGCATTGGAATGACAGAGACTTAGAAAACATTCATAAAGTATACTTCTCAGTCGAATAAATATTTCCTTAACTAAGCAGTTAACAAGAAGGTCTTCATGAGACAGCTATCCCATAAAGGCTTTACCATTCCTTGGGACTCCCATCTTTTTCAACACTGAACACTAGAATAGAATAGAATAGAATAGAATAGAATAGAATAGAATAGAATAGAATAGAATAGAATAGAATAGAATAGAATAGAATAGAATAGAATAGAACTGTTTCAGTTGGAAGGGACCTATAATGATCATCTAGTACAAACTGAGATGATATTAAGTGACTATAAGTGGCTAGATCTTGGGTGGAGCATTGTGTCTTATTTACATGCATGTGGATTTTTTTTGGTATGAGACAGATCCAGCTGAGGAAAGTTCAGTGCTATTACAGTGGCGTAAGAGACTAGCTCAAAATTAATAAACACTTTGAAAAGATAAAATGATGCAAGTACAAAGCACTCTGTAAACATCTTTTAATCCTCAGATGTTCCTGTGCCAGTTTCCCCTCCTCGCTTTATAAACCAGGCTGTCCAAGGCCACACAACAAGTCAATAGCTGAGCCAAGATAGACTTCCAATGCTTGAATTCTAGCTTTCAAGCCCCAGTGTTTCTCTGCTTTTTTATACTTCACCTCTCTTTCCACACTGTGACTACTACTCAGAACACTTATTTTTCTGAAAAACATGAAAGAAGAGGTTCTTGAAACCTTTTGACACTTGTGCCTTGCAACTCCAGTAGTGGGCTGGCAATGAGCTTTACAGAACCCAGAACTTTACAGCTCTACAGTTTTGCAATCTCCGTAGTTCAAAGTAACTTTGATCCCTGCACACATCAGATGTTAGCTTCTGTTGCCACATCCTGTACTGGCATCTGAATTCATACAGATTCTATACCCTTAGCAACAACTCTATTTCATCTGTAGACTTGCTGGGGGAAAAGCAATGGTAGGAAGAACTGACTCCTAAGAACACAAGTAAGCAGTAAAAGTGCCAGAGGGTCAACTACAGCATTTCCCAGGTTGGAGAGATGTCTAGGTTCAAAACCTTCAGTGCTGTTATCTTCAAAGACAAGGTCACTTGACTGTTTGTGTTTCTTCATCATAGCAACAGCTTTCTTTCCTCCCAGTCCAGCAATGGCATCTCCCATCCTCCCTGTCTGTAAAATACATCCCTGCCTCCAGCATTCTGCTGGTGAAGAATTCTGCTTTCCTGATTGACTATCAGCCAAGACTGCTCAGATGCAAGTGAGGGTGATTCAAGCTTTTGGATAAACAGTCTTAAGTTCCTGCATACCTGAAACAGAGCCAGATTCCTGCAGTAGAATTGCTCACTAGAGCTAGCTTCCATCTCTAGATCCCAAACAGCATTTGAACTAAGCTCTCTTGAAAGAATGTCAGTGTTGACATACACCATTAGTCCAAATAGCAGTGAACAATCTCCAACTTTGAGTCTTTGGTAACAGATAAGGCTGCACACTTCTTGTCTGTATTTATAATAAAGACTTTTTGTTTAATATATTTTGTCCTACTCCATGTATCAATGGCACATATTTTGATAAATGAAAAGCATTAACATTCTGTCTTTTGATGGAGTACCTGGTTGTTTTACTAAATCATTTGTCTAGTTTCAGTTTAGCCTGTATATCAAAGATTCCTTCAATTCTAACCACAGAAGCACAGAAATAAAGAGGATGGTTGCTTTTGTTACACTTGGAGGGGATTACAAGCTCTATCAGATCTCTAGCATATTTGTTGTATTTTCTTCCTCCACTGTTCTTTTACCCTTTTTCTTCACAGTCTCTATCTAAAGTACAGTTATTGCACATCTCAGATAGCCAGGGGGGAAATCTGTTTGCACTCCTTCTATGGTCCCAAGCTAGAAAAAACTTTTCAACATGTGCCTATCCCATGAACATGAGTAGGGACACATTTTCTATGGAAACTCTTTTACAGGGCAGAGAACCCACTGTGCTTGGAGTGATCACTGTTGCACAAACACAACACGAGCAAACCGCGCAGAGCCTGGGAAAGTGGCACAGCAAAGGCAGGAGGCTGGAAGTGGGCATTCAGCCAGACCTGGGCTTGTCCAAAGCCTTCTGAATGACTTACAAGTGAAAGGCAATGCAAGGCAAGGTCAAATATGCTGACAGGAGCTTCTTAGATGGTGTTTGTGTTAGACAGTTAGGGATTTTGGTTTTGTGTTTCAGAACAGGCTGGTCAGAGTCGTTCAAAGGCCATCAGGGCTGGCTGTCAAAAGTCAGTAAAATGAAGATTCAGCGTTATCATCAGAGGTCTAGGATCTTCTGCCATTCTCCTGAAGATTTTGTAACCTCAGTTTAAAAATTCACCACCTCTGTGGCACTGT